>OX596382.1:55288853-57688853 GCA_951394425.1 Tipula unca | reverse complement strand
CACTATGCAAAATTGCTGAGATTTTCTCTCCTGATAAGTTATGTGTTTTTTTCAATAAATATTTGTTAAAAAATTATCATAACTGGGCATTTTACTCTCATGATAATGAGATAAAATTCGGTGAATACTGTCGGAAAATTAGTAGGTTTTTAAAATCGTGCATCAAGGGCAATGGATAGGCGGCGTAAAGCAATTAATAAATTATTAATCTTAAAAAAACTTGAAGAAATGAAGAAAAACTATTGCACAGCTTTCTGTGGGGGAAAAATGATTCGTTTAAAAATTTCACAAGATTGTCTTATGAACAATTTAACGAAATATTGATAATAGTATGTATTATATTAGCACATTATAAAATTTGCATAATATTTCAGGTTATATTTAAAAAACTATATTTTAGGTACAACGTGAAATTGAAAAAAAGACTAAATTTAGCACAAAAACAAAAACTAATTTATAGGAAATTTCACGGTTTAAAAAAAATAAATAAAAAATTTGATTAAAATTAAAATCATCGGCTTCGTAATATACGATTTCGGCTGCAATCATAGCATCATTCAATAAAGAGGGATTATCCCATTCCACTGTAATGTCTTCTAATATTTTAATCCTTTTAGCTTCTGGCAAATTAAAAGTGGTTGTATGTATTTTTTTCCGGATTAAAAACAATCGATTTTGAAGATGATGAATTTGAATAGTATGATTTCTGTGATGATGGTTTCTGCAGGTTTATACAATTGGTGGAAGTCGAGATCAGCGGTGTAGTACTTCTTTTATTGGTTATTACGCTTGGCTTAGAATTTGAAATTAGTGGTGGTGACATGCTGGAAAATCCGGTTAAATTGAAATCTGGCGAATATTCTTATCTGTTTTTTACAGTTTTGATTGGAGTGGAAGTCGATGGTCTTATCACATTGGTTGAATTGGAAGAGGATGTCTTAATATTTTTAAAACATCAATCTGAAGTCGATGGTGGTGAATATTGGTAATTATAAATGGCCGGCTCATCGAAATCAGATGGACTAAAACTTGGTGTTTTGCTGTGGTGGTCTTCAGAGTTAGCTGAATTAAACTGATGTTGAGAACATGTGTTGCAATAAGTTTTGTTTGCGGTAGCCTGAGTTTTTAACAGTGTGGGTATTTTATTACCAATTAAGTTTTGGATTTCCTGCATACAGATGAATGCTTCTACAACGTCTACCTGATGAATTGAAGTGCAACCGTTTGTGAAAACGTATCGAATATATTCGATGGGGGCGATTTGTTTTAATTCGGCAATTGCTGCTAGCGTTTGTTTTTTGTTTGAACGTAATGATTCTTTATTACCATAGAAATCAACAGCTTGTTCTGCCACTTAAATTCCAAACAAAACAAATATAAATAATAATTAATAACACTGAAGTTGGATGGCATGAAATTATGCAAGATTTTTGGATGATTTGGAATTTCCCGCACACCATGGGTGTTTCTGGATCAGATTATTTTAATTTTAAGGGATATCATAGTATATCATATTGGCTATCGTAGATGCACATTCAAGATTTTTATTAATTGATGTTGGATCTAACGGGAGAAGTTCTGATAACATAATTTATGAAAATACTATTTTTTTTTTTCCGTACATCAGGTTTTCCTGGATTTCCGGCAGGCCTACGACTCGATCAATCGAGAGAGTTTGTGGTCTGCCCTGGAATACCTAGGAATGCCAACAAAATTGGTACGACTGTGTAGGATGACAGTGACGCAGTCTCAATGCTGTGTTAAAGTTGAGAACAGGCTATCGGCAATTTTTGCAGTTAACTCGGGTGTTCGGCAGGGAGATGCTCTGTCCCCGATACTCTTTAATCTCATGTTGGAGTACATCTTTCGTAAAACTGAAACACCTCAGCGCAACATCTTATATCGCCAGTCCAATCAAGTGCTTGCATATGCAGATGACATATGCGTGATTGGACTGAATAGCAACGGAGTGAAAGAAATACTTGATCCGCTTGTAGAGTTTTCAGCTTCTGTTGGACTCCAGATCAATGAGTCCAAAACGAAATACCTGATCTCTGGTTTTAGAGACAATGGCACACCAGATTTTAGTAGTGGCCACCACACGTTTGAGGGAGTGAGGAGGTTCAAATATTTGGGCTCTCTTATCACTCACGATAACAGTGTGGGTGAGGATATTAAAGTGCGGCTGGCAGCTGGCAGTCGTTCTTTGTATCCTCTAAGGCCACTGCTAAAATCTAAACACTTATCAAGTGCCGTGAAGCTGAAGCTTTACAAAGAGTTGATCAGGCCCGTTGTTATGTTTGGATGTGAAAGTTGGGCGCTGACGGATGAGTACGAGAGATGGCTCCTTACATTTGAGAGAAGAATCATGCGTGTGATTTACGGCCCTAAACGCGAAATAGATGGTACATACCGAGCTCTGTACAATTTCGAGATCAGAGATCTGATGAAGATCCCCGATATTGTACATGAAGTTAGATCTCAGCGAGTACGCTGGCTCGGTCACGTTCTGCGTGCTGATCCGGAACGAATTGTGCAGCGATCTCTGAAAGGAGAGCCACCATATGGTAGGCGCAGAGGTCGTTGCAGGCGACGATGGCTCCACGATGTAGAGAACGACTTGGTCTCTTCAGATTGTCTAAGACAGTATGAAGACCAAGCTCAGGATCGAAACCGTTGGAGCCAGATTGTTGATTCAGTAAGGGGCCAGTAATGGCCTTTAACACTGTTATTATTTTTATTTATTTTTTTTTTTTAAATTGATCAATTAAACAATCCACCACAAAATTATTTAGAAGGTGAAACGATGCCTGTGCATAACTTTTTTATCGGTTTATGATGCATTTAACTTGGGTCGGCATATGATGAAACCATACACCAGATGCCAAACATTAAATACTAAGCAAAAAGTATTCAATTACCGGTTATCCCGAGCGAGATTAACTGTGGAAGGTGCATTTGGTAGAATAGCGTCGCGGTTTAGGATCTTCAACAGGCCAATGGACGTAAAACTAAAAACAGTTGACATGATTGTCAAAGTTTGTTGTGTACTTCACCAATATTTGACGAAACCGATTAAGCCAAGAGAAAATTGGGATGATTTACAACCAACCAGTTTACCGCCAACTTTTTCTAGCAGGGTACTTAAAACTGAACCAATTATAAGTTCTACCACGGTAGTGCATAAACTGTGGAACACTATTGCCAATTTATGTGTCAGGAAGGGGACGTACCTTTTCAGTGGCCAAAAATTTTGTGACTAAAATTATTTTTGAAAATGTATATTTGATTTGAATTTAAAATAAAATTACTTACATCACAGTAACCCACCCGTTTCTGTTATTTCGTCTTCCTCTTCATCAAAATATCCTGTTGATTTTCGTAAAACAACCACTTCGTCCAAAAATTTTAGTTCTTCAAATAAATACCATATAGTTTTGTCTCCATTTCCGGATTTTTTTTTGTTTATTTAAAGTTTTTTTTCAACCACATATGTATGTGCTTCGTAAATTTCTAATATTTTTTTTTACCAGTTCAATGTCTATGTTTAATTCTTTTGCAATTTTTTGGAACGCATCTTCTTTTAAATTGTTTACTGTTTACTTTCCATAATAGACATTCGTTATTTCTATATATTGTAACGCTGAATACCCACCGTTCCAATAAAGGGTCGTAATACATAATTATTTTGTTACTTTCCTCTACCGAGAGATGGATTCTGAAACAAACCCGTAATTCCCGTTACCTCGGTGGCTATAAATTCGGAGTTTTGGCTTGGCATGCGAGCAGTCAGAATTTTAATTTTTTTTTCTTCTGGAGAGTTTTTTTTATACGAGATGTGAGCAAGTTGCAGTGCGGATAATAAATTAGAAAAGAAAAGATTTTTTTTTAAATAATCTTTGGTTCGAAAATTTAAAATAAAAATACAAAAAAAAAAAAAAAAAAATATTAAAAGAAATTAAATATAAGTTAATTTAAAATTATAAAAAAATAATATATTTAATTAAGTATGTATAATGTGGTTTCTAAAAACTAAAAGTGAAATAAATAAACTATAAAGTGCATATTTAGAAAAATAGAACCGAAGTTAAAGTTCTTCTAAATTACGGTTAACAAAACAAAAATCAAATTTACTACAGTTAAAAAGTGGAGCACGTTTTTTTTCTCGAAAATTCGATAAACAAAACCAAACTGTGATACTAGTGTACTCATGAACATAAATACATGAATAATTACAATAGTGCTATAAATTAAATCACTAATCATCATAAGTGTACTCATTATAATAATTAAAATCTATAATAATAGTGGGATTTAAAATTTAAAGAACCCGAATTTTAAACCTGTACACGTAGTATTCATAGTTGAATGAAGTACTGTAAAGCCAATCGGAATATAAAAAAAAAAAAAAAAGTGTTTGTCAATGAAAAGAAAAAGTAAAAACGAGAAACGTTGTCATACGATAGTACGGGAAATATAAATTTAAAATAAAAAAAAATAAATAAATAAAATATGTTATAGTGATGGAAATATCTTCCCGATATTTGTGGACTCTCCTTATTAAATATATGCCTATTTAAATCAATTTTTTTTTGATACAAAATAATACAAACAAAAACAATAAAAAAAAAATTTAATAAAACGACGTCATCATTCAACATACGTCAACAATTTAAGTCAATTTTATTTATTATTTTTATATATCTATTTTTTTTTACTATTTATTTAATATTAGGTTTTTTTTTTTTTTGGTGTTGGTTCCATTTACTTATCTAGTTAAGACATTTATTTTTAAATGATTTTTTATATTTTATTTTTATATTGATCATACGTATTTTTTTTTTTTTTTTTTCTGAATTTATATGAAATACAATTTGTTAATTGGCTCAGATTCGCTGATCAAATTAGAAAAATTTCTCTTCTTTTCTTATTTTTTTTTCTCAAGAGGGATTATTATTTTTTTGTTGTTTCGCATTTTAGTGTAATTTTCAGGATGAGATAATAAGCAACAGTGGTGGGATGAGTTCGAGGGATAATTAGATACAGAGGTGAGTTGGTCCTTGGTCCTCACCTGTTTCAACTACATCTCCGATTAATAGTATCCCATACACATGCTTTGGAAAACCCCACCCCTATACCCTGAGCACTAGCCAGCCAGATAAGACCGCTCCAAAGCCTCTGAGGGAATAATATAAAAAAATTCGGTAACAGCTGATAGCTTGCTATCGCAGCTGTTACAATATATATATATATATATATATATATATATATATATATATATATATATATATATATATATATATATATATATATATATATATATATATATATATATATATATATATATATATATATATATATATATGCATTAATTTTATAGTATTTTCTGTTTTAAATGCAATTGAGAAATATTTGTTTTATGCAGCTATAACCATACGTCTCAACACTCAGAAAAAAATGAATAACATAACCTTAAAAGTGCATTTTAATGTGACATTTCGTAAAAATTTCATGATAATTTTTTCGTGAAATAGCCTCCTGATAATTTGCTGAGAATGTCAAAGTATGTATTATATATTTACACATACATTGGTAAATTTTATAACATTAGAGAAAATCTCAGCGATTTTGCATAGTGTAGACGCCGGGCTATCAAGCAAGCTAAAATCTTGATATAAAAAATGAAAAAATAAATGCTATACACAAACAGCGAACAAAAGAAATAATTTATCGTCGCCTTCTATATATACACAAACATTACTTCTCCGTTGTCATTTAACTCTTATTGAGAACATGAAAAATGAGTAGGCGATGGAAAACAAAATTGGCACTATCGTTTAGTTGTCGAAATAGTGTAATGTTGTTGCCTACTGTTTTTTCAGATTGATTTTTATAATTTTTAATGTTGAGCTCTTCTTATTTTGAAAAAGTAAAGTCTGCGGCTCGGGTATACATTTACTTTGCTAATAGTCAAATTTTAGTATCAGTCATGACTTTGCATTGACCCAGCACAAAAAAGATTGAGTTTTAACGTAACAGCATTTTATACTCTGAAACTAGAAAGAAATTGGCCTTATGGTCGCAGATAATTACTCGTTAAAAGTATAAGCATTATATTTTATTTAATTACTTGGTTACGTAGGTCTGTCCTTAGTCTCGAAACGTCATTCACTATATTATCACATTGTGATCAACAGGCGGCGGGGGAAGTCACTGCGATTCAAAAAATTACAAAACTAAAATTTAATATGCCGAGTGTGAGATGGCATTGATACAGATTCAGTGATTCAAAGATGCGACTACCCGGCACTAAGCAAAACAACGATGAGAGACGATGAGGAGCCTATTCCCATTAAAATAGATATCCATATATCATTGACGTCATCATATGCCACCAATACATATGCACAGTCGCACCTGTTATTATATTTGACTCGCTGAAGTTTGCATGGCCAACTACTTGATCAACTTCATTCGGTTTCACACTGGGATCCAAGTAAATTTATCCTGGGACAACTACGCAGAATATCTCCATATACTTATGTATCCAGACAGACATTTCTCCAGTACATATACATACATACAATCGCCGGTACGCATCGCCATATATAAGCGTGGACTTTTAACATTACAATAGGTACTCTGCGGCAACTTTAACATCGATCTCTTTGCTAATCACAAATTTGTACGTTTCGAACAAGAACACCTTTAATTTAGACATTAACCCCGACGACTTTGAGAGACACTTGCTTTTTCGTACCTTCATCAATATTTAATACTAAATAAATTAATTTTAACAAAATATTGGCTATTCTGTAAAAATTTGAATTTTTATCAATTTTAAGAAGCACACACTGTCTGATTTGTATTGTCGGGGGGTTGGGCCGATTTGGTCAAACCAGCTGCAATATCATAAGGTATAAACATATGGGTAGGTTACTAGGATCTTAATGGACAGCCTCTCCGATCTCGAAAACGATAAAGTGCGAGATATATCACGCTACATAAGTAGCTCAAACTGGTTCAAATAAGGGTAATAGGGAAGTAAGGTCCTGTGGTATCACAATGGACCGTCACCGGTCTGAGTGTACCGTAGCGGCCACTCTAACCTAACCTATTTTTACATATTTGGATATGAAATATTCAAGTTAAAAATCTGTTGTACGGCCAGAATGGAGAACACAATGGCCTGATAAAAAAATATCAGCCCAAGTGCGGTCACGGCCAATTTCATTAAAGATTGTTCCGCAAGTGCCTACTTCTTACGAAATTCGTACTTCTTCAGACTTTTATACATATTTGGATATGGAATATCCAACATAAAAATATGTTGTGCGGCCAGAAAATGGAGAGCACAATGGCCTAACAAAAACATATCAGCCCAAGTGCGGTCACGCCCAATTCCATTAAAAATTATTCCATAAAATGCCCACTTCTTACGAAATTCGTACTTTTTCGAACTTTTATACATATTTGGATATGAATGAAACAGAAGAAATGAAGAATGATGGTTTCTGCAGGTTTATACAATTGGTGGAAGTCGAGATCAGCGGTGTAGTACTTCTTTTATTGGTTGTTACGCTTGGCTTAGAATTTGAAATTAGTGGTGGTAACATGCTGGAAAATCCGGTTAAATTGAAATCTGGCGAATATTCTTATCTGTTTTTTACAGTTTTGATTGGAGTGGAAGTCGATGGTCTTGCCACATTGGTTGAATTGGAAGAGGATGTCTTAATATTTTTAAAACATCAATCTGAAGTCGATGGTGGTGAATATTGGTAATTATAAATGGCCGGCTCATCGAAATCAGATGGACTAAAACTTGGTGTTTTGCTGTGGTGGTCTTCAGAGTTAGCTGAATTAAACTGATGCTGGGAACATGTGTTGCAATAAGTTTTGTTTGCGGTAGCCTGAGTTTTTAACAGTGTGGGTGTTTTATTACCAATTAAGTTTTGGATTTCCTGCATACAGATGAATGCTTCTACCACGTCTACCTGATGAATTGAAGTGCAACCGTTTGTGAAAACGTATCGAATATATTCGATGGGGGCGATTTGTTTTAATTCGGCAATTGCTGCTAGCGTTTGTTTTTTGTTTGAACGTAATGATTCTTTATTACCATAGAAATCAACAGCTTGTTCTGCCACTTAAATTCCAAACAAAACAAATATAAATAATAATTAATAACACTGAAGTTGGATGGCATGAAATTATGCAAGATTTTTGGATGATTTGGAATTTCCCGCACACCATGGGTGTTTCTGGATCAGATTATTTTAATTTTAAGGGATATCATAGTATATCATATTGGCTATCGTAGATGCACATTCAAGATTTTTATTAATTGATGTTGGATCTAACGGGAGAAGTTCTGATAACATAATTTATGAAAATACTATTTTTTTTTTTTAAATTGATCAATTAAACAATCCACCACAAAATTATTTAGAAGGTGAAACGATGCCTGTGCATAACTTTTTTATCGGTTTATGATGCATTTAACTTGGGTCGGCATATGATGAAACCATACACCAGATGCCAAACATTAAATACTAAGCAAAAAGTATTCAATTACCGGTTATCCCGAGCGAGATTAACTGTGGAAGGTGCATTTGGTAGAATAGCGTCGCGGTTTAGGATCTTCAACAGGCCAATGGACGTAAAACTAAAAACAGTTGACATGATTGTCAAAGTTTGTTGTGTACTTCACCAATATTTGACGAAACCGATTAAGCCAAGAGAAAATTGGGATGATTTACAACCAACCAGTTTACCGCCAACTTTTTCTAGCAGGGTACTTAAAACTGAACCAGTTATAAGTTCTACCACGGTAGTGCATAAACTGTGGAACACTATTGCCAATTTATGTGTCAGGAAGGGGACGTACCTTTTCAGTGGCCAAAAATTTTGTGACTAAAATTATTTTTGAAAATGTATATTTGATTTGAATTTAAAATAAAATTACCCTCATCACAGTAACCCACCCGTTTCTGTTATTTCGTCTTCCTCTTCATCAAAATATCCTGTTGATTTTCGTAAAACAACCACTTCGTCCAAAAATTTTAGTTCTTCAAATAAATACCATATAGTTTTGTCTCCATTTCCGGATTTTTTTTTGTTTATTTAAAGTTTTTTTTCAGCCACATATGTATGTGCTTCGTAAATTTCTAATATTTTTTTTTACCAGTTCAATGTCTATGTTTAATTCTTTTGCAATTTTTTGGAACGCATCTTCTTTTAAATTGTTTACTGTTTACTTTCCATAATAGACATTCGTTATTTCTATATATTGTAACGCTGAATACCCACCGTTCCAATAAAGGGTCGTAATACATAATTATTTTGTTACTTTCCTCTACCGAGAGATGGATTCTGAAACAAACCCGTAATTCCCGTTACCTCGGTGGCTATAAATTCGGAGTTTTGGCTTGGCATGCGAGCAGTCAGAATTTTAATTTTTTTTTCTTCTGGAGAGTTTTTTTTATACGAGATGTGAGCAAGTTGCAGTGCGGATAATAAATTAGAAAAGAAAAGATTTTTTTTTAAATAATCTTTGGTTCGAAAATTTAAAATAAAAATACAAAAAAAAAAAAAAAAAAAAATATTAAAAGAAATTAAATATAAGTTAATTTAAAATTATAAAAAAATAATATACTTAATTAAGTATGTATAATGTGGTTTCTAAAAACTAAAAGTGAAATAAATAAACTATAAAGTGCATATTTAGAAAAATAGAACCGAAGTTAAAGTTCTTCTAAATTACGGTTAACAAAACAAAAATCAAATTTACTACAGTTAAAAAGTGGAGCACGTTTTTTTTCTCGAAAATTCGATAAACAAAACCAAACTGTGATACTAGTGTACTCATGAACATAAATACATGAATAATTACAATAGTGCTATAAATTAAATCACTAATCATCATAAGTGTACTCATTATAATAATTAAAATCTATAATAATAGTGGGATTTAAAATTTAAAGAACCCGAATTTTAAACCTGTACACGTAGTATTCATAGTTGAATGAAGTACTGTAAAGCCAATCGGAATATAAAAAAAAAAAAAAAAAGTGTTTGTCAATGAAAAGAAAAAGTAAAAACGAGAAACGTTGTCATACGATAGTACGGGAAATATAAATTTAAAATAAAAAAAAATAAATAAATAAAATATGTTATAGTGATGGAAATATCTTCCCGATATTTGTGGACTCTCCTTATTAAATATATGCCTATTTAAATCAATTTTTTTTTGATACAAAATAATACAAACAAAAACAATAAAAAAAAAATTTAATAAAACGACGTCATCATTCAACATACGTCAACAATTTAAGTCAATTTTATTTATTATTTTTATATATCTATTTTTTTTTACTATTTATTTAATATTAGGTTTTTTTTTTTTGTGGTGTTGGTTCCATTTACTTATCTAGTTAAGACATTTATTTTTAGATGATTTTTTATATTTTATTTTTATATTGATCATACGTATTTTTTTTTTTTTTCTGAATTTATATGAAATACAATTTGTTAATTGGCTCAGATTCGCTGATCAAATTAGAAAAATTTCTCTTCTTTTCTTATTTTGTTTTCTCAAGAGGGATTATTATTTTTTTGTTGTTTCGCATTTTAGTGTAATTTTCAGGATGAGATAATAAGCAACAGTGGTGGGATGAGTTCGAGGGATAATTAGATACATAGGTGAGTTGGTCCTTGGTCCTCACCTGTTTCAACTACATCTCCGATTAATAGTATCCCATATTCCTGCGGTCTAGCAAGATTCCTCCATGCTTTGGAAAACCCCACCCCTATACCCTGAGCACTAGCCAGCCAGATAAGACCGCTCCAAAGCCTCTGAGGGAATAATATAAAAAAATTCGGTAACAGCTGATAGCTTGCTATCGCAGCTGTTACAATATATATATATATATATATATATATATATATATATATATATATATATATATATATATATATATATATATATATATATATATATATATATATATATATATATATATATATATATATATATATGCATTAATTTTATAGTATTTTCTGTTTTAAATGCAATTGAGAAATATTTGTTTTATGCAGCTATAACCATACGTCTCAACACTCAGAAAAAAATGAATAACATAACCTTAAAAGTGCATTTTAATGTGACATTTCGTAAAAATTTCATGATAATTTTTTCGTGAAATAGCCTCCTGATAATTTGCTGAGAATGTCAAAGTATGTATTATATATTTACACATACATTGGTAAATTTTATAACATTAGAGAAAATCTCAGCGATTTTGCATAGTGTAGACGCCGGGCTATCAAGCAAGCTAAAATCTTGATATAAAAAATGAAAAAATAAATGCTATACACAAACAGCGAACAAAAGAAATAATTTATCGTCGCCTTCTATATATACACAAACATTACTTCTCCGTTGTCATTTAACTCTTATTGAGAACATGAAAAATGAGTAGGCGATGGAAAACAAAATTGGCACTATCGTTTAGTTGTCGAAATAGTGTAATGTTGTTGCCTACTGTTTTTTCAGATTGATTTTTATAATTTTTAATGTTGAGCTCTTCTTATTTTGAAAAAGTAAAGTCTGCGGCTCGGGTATACATTTACTTTGCTAATAGTCAAATTTTAGTATCAGTCATGACTTTGCATTGACCCAGCACAAAAAAGATTGAGTTTTAACGTAACAGCATTTTATACTCTGAAACTAGAAAGAAATTGGCCTTATGGTCGCAGATAATTACTCGTTAAAAGTATAAGCATTATATTTTATTTAATTACTTGGTTACGTAGGTCTGTCCTTAGTCTCGAAACGTCATTCACTATATTATCACATTGTGATCAACAGGCGGCGGGGGAAGTCACTGCGATTCAAAAAATTACAAAACTAAAATTTAATATGCCGAGTGTGAGATGGCATTGATACAGATTCAGTGATTCAAAGATGCGACTACCCGGCACTAAGCAAAACAACGATGAGAGACGATGAGGAGCCTATTCCCATTAAAATAGATATCCATATATCATTGACGTCATCATATGCCACCAATACATATGCACAGTCGCACCTGTTATTATATTTGACTCGCTGAAGTTTGCATGGCCAACTACTTGATCAACTTCATTCGGTTTCACACTGGGATCCAAGTAAATTTATCCTGGGACAACTACGCAGAATATCTCCATATACTTATGTATCCAGACAGACATTTCTCCAGTACATATACATACATACAATCGCCGGTACGCATCGCCATATATAAGCGTGGACTTTTAACATTACAATAGATACTCTGCGGCAACTTTAACATCGATCTCTTTGCTAATCACAAATTTGTACGTTTCGAATAAGAACACCTTTAATTTAGACATTAACCCCGACGACTTTGAGAGACACTTGCTTTTTCGTACCTTCATCAATATTTAATACTAAATAAATTAATTTTAACAAAATATTGGCTATTCTGTAAAAATTTGAATTTTTATCAATTTTAAGAAGCACACACTGCCTGATTTGTATTGTCGGGGGGTTGGGCCGATTTGGTCAAACCAGCTGCAATATCATAAGGTATAAACATATGGGTAGGTTACTAGGATCTTAATGGACAGCCTCTCCGATCTCGAAAACGATAAAGTGCGAGATATATCACGCTACATAAGTAGCTCAAACTGGTTCAAATAAGGGTAATAGGAAAGTAAGGTCCTGTGGTATCACAATGGACCGTCACCGGTCTGAGTGTACCGTAGCGGCCACTCTAACCTAACCTATTTTTACATATTTGGATATGAAATATTCAAGTTAAAAATCTGTTGTGCGGCCAGAATGGAGAACACAATGGCCTGATAAAAAAATATCAGCCCAAGTGCGGTCACGGCCAATTTCATTAAAGATTGTTCCGCAAGTGCCTACTTCTTACGAAATTCGTACTTCTTCAGACTTTTATACATATTTGGATATGGAATATCCAACATAAAAATATGTTGTGCGGCCAGAAAATGGAGAGCACAATGGCCTAACAAAAACATATCAGCCCAAGTGCGGTCACGCCCAATTCCATTAAAAATTATTCCATAAAATGCCCACTTCTTACGAAATTCGTACTTTTTCGAACTTTTATACATATTTGGATATGAATGGTTTATTATGTAATATTAATAATAATATTGATAAGTGATATGCCTTCCAAATTTTTATTATTTTGTATTATTTAAGGTTGCGTTTAATATAAAAATTGTTTGTTTTATTTGTTAATTGAAATGTATTAATTGAACCGCCGGATTAAAACTCCGGCGGTCCAATTAATATATTTCAATTAAGAAATAAAACTTAATTAAAACATATAATAAAATATTTCCAATATTAACACCAATACATTTACCATAAATTAAAAGTTAGGGCACTTTTAGTTCAAACTTCCACATCGTGAATATTCTGCAATTTGGTACGTCAAAAGTCCTATGCAACTGGATGTGGCAGAATTAACTCAAACGGCAAACAGTATAGACAAACAAAGTCTCTTTAAACACCCTAATCAATTCAGATCAAAAGCAATAAAAATGCTTCCGAAGTATATTATTTTCATTCATTTTAAACGACTTAATGATTTTCTTTTATTTTCCAAAATATTACCAAATCGATAAACTAAAATATCATAAGCCAACAATAATAAAATAAACATTTTAACATTTCATTTTTTAATCGAAAATTTCGTATTTTACGAGTATTAAAAATAAATAAAAAATTCTAATCATTTTCTACCTTAACACTGTGCTAAATATATAAGTCAAATAGAAGGAAATATAAGAAAATATATAGTAAGTCTATTCATTATGAAATGTTAAAGCATACTGAGCATCTTTCTCTTTGACACCTTGTCTGAAATCCCGCGGGATCTGTCAAATACTAATGCATGAAAATCCTAACCTCAAAAAAATCACCCTTTATAATAAAACGGATGCTCACATTTCTCATGTATAGACGCAATGAATTGCAAAATTATTTTATGTATGTATGTAAGTATTATGTTATGCTAAAGTAAGATTTTATATTTATTTGATATTGATTTTCCAATTTTACTCTATATATGACACATAAAACCCATTCTATAGTAGAATCAATAAAAAAAAACAATTTAATAAAAGCTTTAATCGATTTGCAAAAAAAAAAAAAATTGTTGTGATTGTTAAGTATATTAAACTCAAAACTGTTCAATAAACCTCTAACAAATTGTTACCCGGAAATAACTTTAATTTCTACAATCGAAACTATTTTATATTTAAATGAAATCCTAAATAAATAATTGGATGATTTATTATAAATTTTTAATTTGATTATTTGATTTTATATATTGAAAATTTATACACAAGCATGGGCTATATGACTTTTAGGACTTCAGTGTAACAGCCTTACCAGACTACGGTTTAATCCGATTTAGGAGTTGTTTCATTTTTTTTTGTTTGGTTTGCATTTTTTTGGTATGGAAACTTTACTAATTCGGATGAATTAAACCACAGAATTATCAACACTGTTACGTTTAATAACGTTAGGCGCGGTCATCAAAATTTTCTGATTTTATATAGAATATGTAGAAGTGAAAATGTTAGCGCTAAATTTTATTAAAGTTGCATTTCTTTTAATGATTCAATGTGCTAAAAACTAAACAATTTTTTCATTTCAAATTTTAGTCCTGCTTAGTGCTACATATATCAATATGTTTTTACTATTATTTATGGAATTTTCGAGATGAAAATTTCGTTATGAAATTTAAGTTGACCTTGCCAAGCATTCACAAAGCAAAACACATGAAAGATTATCTTGCATCTGTGCTAGATAATTTTTGGTATGTTTTTTTGCTATATCAGTGAATGCATAAGGCCGACTAAAATTTTTAAAAATTATGTTTATACTATAAAGGAGTTTGCTCCTCAAAGCTCAGAGAGATCTACCAAAGCAAGTTTGTATGATCTTAAAATCATATTTGTGAGGACCGACACTTTTGAGATAGAGGATATTCTGGGCTCATGAAGATCTGAGCTGGAGTCTCTCAAGGTTATACTGTCTTGGGACCGCATTACACCAGAGACTTACCTCGTATGAACGATGCTGAATATCGCAACATTTGCTGACGATACTGCGATTCTGGCATTTGGGGACAGTATTAAGGGAACTATAAACTACAAAAAGCTTGTGATAAAATAAACAAATGGACAAAAATGTGGCAGATCAAGCTTAATGAAACAAAACGCACCGCGGTATATAAAGAATGATGAACTGCATGGTTGATGAGGAGAGTGCTACTTAGACCATATGTTTTATTATGTTGTACTATGTGATTGCAAGTTTGATTAAAATTTGGTATCGACAATTATAATTTATCGTTTATTATTTATAAATTATAGTAAAAGTAGCTGAAATTTGGTTCAGATTAAACCAAATGCTAAACAAATCTTATTTTCATTAAATTTACCACCTATTTTATGAATTATTACTGTAGCATGAGAATCTGGAGAAATACAATGTCACTGTTAAAAAAGCTACGATTATTTTTAATTTAACATTAGTCCACACAACGTCATTATGGAAGCAATTCAAGACAATTGATATGCAATACCTATTACGGATTTCAGAAATTCTGGAATTTTGAATCACTTATAATAATTAATCCCTGATTATTACTGGAAGTGAGATCACAACATTTCCTCTCTTTATCTACTTCCACCACAAAAAGAATACGAAACTATTTGAAATGTGTTAGCCATTCGGCATCACAAAATTTTGTGATATTTCTTGCTATGAAGGTATATATGACTATTTTATCACAGGCGCTCACATTCTCGCATAGCGCTAAGACTGAGCCAGCGAATAATACTGAAGCACGTCATCGTATTGATTTTTTGAGTCAGCAATTTACTGAAACTAAAGTTGCTTGGAACCCCATAGGCAGGATCACGTTTACAAATTTCACAACTTTTTAACTCAAATTTAAAGACAGAAATACATTCTATTAAATTTGTCTGACTTTGTTTCATCCTGATTTCGTCCATGTGCCTTTGAAACAGCTTTGATATCTTTCTCTTGTCCAATCATGGATACTGATAGGTTAAGCCGCATGGCTGTATTACACTGCAGTAATGTAAAAAATAGTTGCAGTTAGGGAATTCAACAGCGGAGCAAAAATCACTACCGGTATTTCGGTATTATAAAATAATAATACCGCGATTCCGGTATTAATATCGGTTTTCAAAGATATTATGTTGATTTGCTATAAAGCATTAAAATTATTCATTTTTACTACGTGTTATTCATTTTATATTAATTGATTGCGTTAAATGCAACATATTTGCAAACAATTGTGAAAGTAATTAAGAAAAAAATATAAATATGTATGTGATTTACCTTTTAACTCAAGCCTGACAGCCTTTACCTGACATCTGATGAAATATTTTTAAACAGACCTCAATGAAATTTTGATCACCTTTAGCTCGCGTGGATTACAAGCGCCACTGACATCGCTTTAAAGGTGACTGCAATTAATTTTAAAATAGTATTGAATTTCATTGAAAATTAGTTGTCAAGTTAAATTTTGTACTTCAATGAATTGCTCCACCGAATTAGCAGAGAGCCAAAGTTAGATCATCAAATTGGATTCTAAACTTATGTAATCAAATCTGCAGTGTTCAATATTTATTTATTATCTTCTACAGATTATAGAAAATAGGCAATCTTATACGCCTTAATTATCATTGGGCGCATTCAGGTCCGCAAACTATTGGCAACATAATGAGTAAATGCAATACGTGCAGTTCCTGAATACGTTAATGTGATAGTTTAAATGTCATTTTCTGTATAATTAAATTTACAGTATCAAATGTTGTAAGTCCGTCATCTTTGTGCCCATTCGTTCCTTGTGACTTTCATAAACGATTCGAGTTATTTTAGAAATAAGCACTGATATTGAAATAGTGCGATAAAATGAGAGAATAATATTTTTGATTTGAAGTAGAATCCAGAATTATTTAAAAAAGATTATTAAGATTATTTAAAAAACACACACAATTAATGTTTAATTACAGAAATTCGATCTATGTATTTCCTTTTCTTATGAAAATAATTATAAATAATTATACATCTAAAATTACTTTAATTCAATACCAAAATATATTGAATATCGGTTTTAAATACCTGACATAAATGACCGGTATCCCGGTTTTCGGTATCCCGATATTAGATTCTCTAATTGCAGCAATATTTTTAACATGAATTCTATTCATCGTACAATCATGCTTACAGATTGACTACTAACATTACCCAAGACCGGTAGTAAAGGGAAGATCTGTGAAATCCTTGGCCCGACCATTTATGGCCATGTCTCGTAAGAACCGCAACCTAGGTTTTGGCTAAACAGTTAACTCAAATCAGACCAGGGACTGAAAAGTAGACTATCTTGCGAACATTTTGATTAACTACTAGTAACTACTTTCCAAAGCAATGTTCTAAATATTTATAAACCGAGAACGGGTGAATAGCTACATATGTATAGTGGAAACCGTATTCTGTTTTGAATTATAGCAGAAGACTTGAAAAACCTTTAACAAACACTGAAATTAGAATAAAATATTAAAAATTATCCAGGTGAGCTGTTACACATCAAAAACTATACCTAACTATTATATACTCCTGCTTATGTTATATATTATCGTGCACAATATGGATACAAGCTTCGCAATTATAAAATACGATATTTAATACAAAATTTTCTTTTATATTTTGATAGCTACTAGAAACGATAGAAAATCAAAAAGACAAAAAAAACTATCTTCTATACACTTGAAATAAGCATGATGACAAAAAAATGATGATAAAAAAAATTTAACATTAAAGATGTGTTATGTATACAAAAGAATTTATTTCAGTACATACTTCAAGATACTAAATAGAAATGTTCTCGCTTTCATAAGAATTAACTATTTGCTGTATTGTTTTTATCTCTTGACATAAGATTCGGTTTTAATTGTTAAAAGAACAAAATCGTCTTTGTTCCAATTAATGTTTTGGATTAATGAGCCACAATAAACTGTATTATAAAGGGATATCGCGTATCGGTGTTTGGAAGAATGCCTGGAACTATATTAAATACAATAAGATTATTCAGGTATTAAAATTGAATAATTCTAAAACTTCGTTCAGACCACATTCTTTGTAAATATTCAAAAATTATAATCGCTATATACGTATGTATGTCCATATTACATACATATTACAAAAAAAAAAAAGCTTTGTCTGAAAAATTAATTTCATTTCACTGCATTTTCATTAAATTTGCACACGGTACTAAAACCTTTGATATACGGTTTATTGCGCAGAAAGGCGTGTGTGTACAAGCGAAAAATTAGTTAAATTTTTAGTGTTCAAAACATTAAATGCAGGACATTTTGTTGATTACACTTTTACTAAAACAACTTTGGATTAACATACATACACAAAAGAATACTTCAAACATAATGTTTAATGTTTGAATTACAGTTATATTTGTTTTGTATCAATTGAAATCCCAACACAATATACACATATAGCATGCAGGCATTATATATGGTCGAAAGTGCTTTATTTATAAAGGTCCATTAAAATGGAAATCCTTCGCTTCTCTACTTCATCTTCTTCTTAAATAAATTATTTTTTGTTATTCATAATTGCTTTATACAAGAAACACTAAATTTAATTAATTAATTTTTTAACATTGTTGACTTTTATGTTTATCTTTACATTCATAATTTTGGAGGTAAAAAAGGTATGTTTTGGAAACAATTTGTTTTTTTGTAATGGTTTTTTGCTTAGTTTACAGTTCCTCATAACAGTGCACTATACGCAAGTTTGAAGAAATTTTTGAACGTAGCGACGTCGTAGTGTTATTCGTTGCTATTTGGAAACATTTGTTTCAATATGTGTTCCCAGCCAGCTTTTCATATACCCCAGAAAGTTTTCGAACGGATTAAGTACTAAAAGACGGTAAGTCTCCAAATCTTTTAACATCATCAACCAAATGACATAGGTTACGCACATTGCTGCTGATTGTATGTGAGCCGTATATTTCAATGTACTTTTTAATAAAACATTTACAGGTTATCTGCTATATTAATATACTTGAATTGTACCTTACAAATACAAATAGTAATGGCACAAAACAGACAGAAAAAGTTTTCATACACTTCAAATTTGATATGTTTTGAATGTCAGATGCTGAAAATTTTGTGTCAAAATTGTCCAAATGTACAATAATTTTTTCATTACTGTGATTAAATGTATTCGCAGTTTTTCAAGAGGTGTGTAGTGGAGACCGGGGCAAGTTGAAACACGGGGTAAGTAGAAACTTATCGAATAACTCATAAATAAAAATGAAATTTATTTAACGAAAACACTCTTTTTGTTGTTTTACAATATATTGTGAAAAATAAGATTTATAGCAGTGCTGGGATGTTCTAACATCACTTCGATTCGCTTCGATAGACATTTATGCCTCTTTTTTTACGAACAAAATTGTGCTCCATTGCGATTTTTGAATTACGTTTTATCTATTGCGATCTCAGCCTGTTAGAATAAATTTGCAAACTATCTCTTTTTCCTCTTTTCACTTGCCATCGAAAATAAAAATATTGGTGATATTTTATCGAATGAATTTATAGAAATAGAATCGAGTAGGCTATGATCACAACAAAAATTGCGAAATAGAATACAATTTTGTTCGTGAAAAAAGAGACACAAATGTATATCGAAGCGAATCGAATGATGTTAGAACATCCCAGCACAGATATGATTGATTTTTTATGAGAGGAAAATTGTTTTGTGCATAGCAAACTAAAAAACATATGTTAATTTTGTTTTGAAATTTTTGTCATTATTTTACCGTGATTCAGCTGAAAAGGACGTAAGTATTTTGTTTTGTTTATTTGGTTAAAACTTCCTTATAATACCTTTTCAAAATTTAGTGGGTATTAAGGTCAAATAAAATTAAAAAAATTTTTTTAAAAACCACGCTTATATTTACTTTGAAAAGGCTTTGAAAAGTAGAAAATAACATTTTTCTTCCTTACTCCTATCATGGTATCTTTATAACAAGTATAAATTTAACATTAATATGACTAAAAATATAAGCGTGGGGCGCTCCTTCTGAATGTATATATGTACTATCTCTCAATATATCATTTTTACGTTAATACTGAAATGCTCCAGGAAAAAGTCTATTCTTAGGATACATCAGAATAGACTGTTCCATTAGTGGTACTAAAAGACTTTACTAAGACTTTACTTCGTGTGTCTAGTAGTCTTAAATTACTAATGCCGTAAAGGAGCGCCCACGCTTATATTTTTAGTCATATTAATTTTAAATTTCTACTTGTTTTAAATATACCTAACATTTTATTTTCTAACTTTTCATTATAAGCGTTGTTTTGTAAAAAGTTTTTTTTTAATTTATTTTTTTTTCTACTTTGTAGTCATCGAAATTTGCAATCAATTTTTCGACCATGTTAACATTTGTCAGAAAGTTGCATAAAGATATATGATATATCTATCTTTGGACCTTACCTTTTAGAGTTCGATCCGAGAGCACTATGTCATATGAATGTTTTTTATTATAGTCAACTTTTATAAGTCTTTGTCAAATTTTGTAATCAATTTTTCAACCATTTGCAATAGTCCAATTGAGCTGAAATTTTCAATGCGGGCTTAACTCCGATATAAGATTCGGACATTTTTTGGTTGAAAATCACAAAAGCCTTTAAGCTTATCAAAGCCTTTTAAGCTTGTCAAAGCCTTTTAGGCCGGAAAAACGTTAGAATCTTGTATTGTCATCGGAGTTAAGCCTGCATGCAAAATTTCAGCTCAATTGGACTATCGCAAGTAATTGAAAAATTGATTACAAAATTTGACGATACAAACAGACACACAGAGTGAGCTAATATAAGCGTAGTAAAAAAAAAAAAAAAATATATTCAGTTGATAAAAAAAAATATAAATTAAAAATATTTGGATCGAACCGAGCTTTGAACTTGTGTCTACGAAACCAACGTCCATCACTCTAACCACTCGACCGCCGCCGCATGTGTTTTCGTTGCTACATTCCTCTCTTATGTTAGCAATTTGAATAAAGGCTTTTCAAAGCCTTTTAGGTCGAAAAAATGTTAGAATCTTATTTTTCGACTGAAGAAATTAATGAAGCTGTTCGGATAGTTATTAACGAGAAGAAATCTGTCCGACAAACTGAAAAAATATTGAAAAGAGAAATTCCAAAGAACCAATATATTTCAATAATGTTGCATATGCATGTAAGCCATGCCATTTTTACCAAGGAAGAAAGTAATAAATTGTCGCAGTATATCAAACATTCCTGAAAAATATATTTTGGGTTTACCCCTACAGAGGCCAGGGAGTTGGCTTATGAATGTGCTGTTGCATACAGCAAAAATATTCCGGAGTCTTGGACCAAAAATAATGGTGCTGGTGAAGATCGGGTTTCGTTATTTTAAAATTAAAATCCAAGACTTTCTATTAGAATGCCTGAAGCAACGAGTGTTGCAAGGGCTATCAGTTTGAACAAATAAAACGTGCAAGACTTTTTTGATAATTTAGCCAGCCTTCAGGAAAGACAAACTTTGGCGCCGTCGCGTTTATGGAACTTAGACGAACAGGTGTCCCAACAGTTCAATAACTAACCAAGGTCATAGCGGAAAAGAGAGTGAAACAAGTTGGTGGAATTACATCTTCAGAACGTAGAGTTTTAGTAACGGTTTGCACGGCAGTTTCTGCAATTGGAAATTCCGTACCACCAATGTTTATTTTTCCACGTACAAAATACTGCGAAATTTTCGTAAGAGATGGGCCAATTGGTTCTATTGGAGCTGGTAACGCATCTGGATGGCAAACATCGGAAACGTTTTGTATATTTCTGAAACATTTCATCGAACAGACTCGTCCGTCTATTGAGGACCCATTATTGCTTCTTTTGGACAACCACGAGTCACATTTGTCAGTGAATACAATTGATCTAGCAAAATCAAATGGAATCATAATGCTATCCTTTCCGCCACATTGCTACCATAAACTGCAGCCGCTAGATCGTAGTGTGTCTGGCCCATTTAAAAAATATTTCAGTGTTGCACAAAATAACTGGCATAGAAATAACCCGGGCAAGTCCATGTCGATTTACAACATATTATCGATTGTGACAGATGCCTTTCCAAAGACCTTAACGCCAAATAATATAATAAATGGGTTCAAAGTAAGTGATATTTACCCGTTTAATAGTGATGTTTTCACGGAAGAAGAAGATATATATACCTTGCCAGTTGAAGCAGAATTTGAAAATTCATCATATTTGGATAATGAAGGACAATTTGATACATTCCAACAGGCTATGGACACACTTGTTAAATTATATTTTAATAATTAATCGAAAATTATTTTGTTTAGGCAATATATCATTGCACATGGAGGAACAAGATCCCAGCTCAAATCAATCAGCCGAATTACTAACAGGTGCTGCTTCATCATTTACAACACATCAATCTAGACCATCCGTACCATGCCTTCTAGGTTTTTCACCCGAATCAATCCACCCGAATAGATCCTTATTTATGAATTCCAAATACTGTTGCAGTGGAGAAATTATGGTCAAATGCAAAACGCCTAATTTCATTATCTGATGGTGATTTAGAAGTGGTTTGCAATTCTTGATTTTCACTAATAACAACTGTATATGAAGTGCAGAAATTTTTAGGACAAGAGTGTATTTACACGTTGGCACATTGTTAAACGTAATGCCGTCACTGAGTGTGACATTCCACTTTGCTCCAAAAAAAATTTGGGAATTGTGTGCATAAAGTGTCGACAATTCACAAAAATGCACACTGTATCAAAAATGAGGTATTTAAGGTGCTATTCCACTTGACTGAATTGACTGTTAGTAAAATTAAAGGATGATAAAAATATGCATTTGCTAGTTGGGCGAATGAAACAAAAAACCTTCTCAGTCAAGAAATATTTGTGTCTGTAGTAGTGTGACTGCTATAAAAAGTATCAAATTGAGAATATTTTATAGCAGTCACACTAACACCCATACATACAATTAGTATATGATGAGAAATATTTCTCGCACACTACTAATTTTATGGTTGTCAAAGTTTCTCCTTAAAACTTTGCTATAAAAAAGTATAAATACAAAAACACGGAGTTTTTTTGGTAGATTTTTTTTTAATTTTTTCGGAAAATATACTAAAAAATATAATTCTTATATGAGTATTAATAATATTTAATTTTTAGATAATTTTGAGATGTAAAACTAACCGAATTAATAGTAATATTAATTTTTTTTAAATAATTATTGGTTATATTTTTGTGTGCTGTCAAAATTTCTCCTTAAATTTTGGTATAAAAAAAATTAAAAAAAAAAAGTTGTCTTTGTCTGTTACATAGCTTTTCTGACGTTTTTCTCTTTTGCTCTTTTTTTACTATCAGTCAATTCAGACAAGTGGAATAGCACCTTTAAAGGTGCTATTCCACTTGACTGAATTGACTGATAGTAAAACTAAAGGAAGATAAAAATATAGATTTGCTTGTAAGCGAATGAAACAAAAACCCTTCTCAGTCAAGAAATATTTGTGTCTGTAGTAGTGTGACTGCCATAAAAAGTATCAAATTGAGAACATTTTATGGCAGTCACACTAACACCCATGCATAAAATTAGTATATGATGAGAAATATTTTTCGCACACTATGGTTATAACTATGGTTATAATAATAACAATGATTATTATTGTTTTATAGCGAAGTGTCATTTTTCATTTCGTGATAATTTCATTTCCTTACGTATAATTACAATGGATTGTAAGGTGAGTTTATTTAAATTGCTGTTACATATATGTACGGTGAGTTTATTTAAATTGCTGTTACATATATGTATGTAATCATGATTTACACCTTTCTTGTATTTAATAATATGTTATATAATTTTAGGTAACAAAAAAATTACGGTAATTTCTAATGTACGTTTGCCATATTATGATGATAACAGCGGTAGTTGGAATGATAATAGTACAAACACTACTGAATTTGATGTGAGCTGCTTCTCAAATTCTTGTACACCTATTTTTACGTCGGTCGTTAATGATGAGCCCATACACGGTATTATAAGTACTTTAAATACGTTAATCTTATAAACAATTAGAAAATTTTACATTTTAGAACTAATCATTGAATGTGTCAGGGTCAGGCTGGCATTATGGAATATCCGGGATGACGACTATAAAAATAAAATAATAAGAACACGATTGTGGGAAGAGGTTACCAGAGAATCTAGTAATATTTTTTTTATTTAGAATTTCTTGTACATACTCTATAAATTTATTTATATTTCAGATCTTGAAGTCAGCTCGGCTAATATTGCCTACGTAAGGAAGAAATGGGACACCATAAAGGCGACACATCTCCGCTCTAAAAAACGGGGGAAAAGTGGTGATAAGGATGGTATAAAAAAGGAGTATAAGTATTGTAAAGTACTCTCCTTTTTAGACGACACTGCAGAGCCAAGAAGGTACGTAGACTAAAATTACACGAGCCTTACTATTTTAACGAATTTTGTTGTTGTTGTGTTAGATCAATAGAACTAGGTGGGCAAGAAGTTGGTGACGAAGAATCCAGCGGCTCATTAGATTGTCTATTACATAGCTTTTTTGACTTTTTTCTCTTTTCCGCTTTTTTTACTATCAGTCAATTCAGTCAAGTGGAATAGCACCTTTACACAAACTTCTATGTCTATTACATAGCTTTTTTGACTTTTTTCTCTTTTCCGCTTTTTTTACTATCAGTCAATTCAGTCAAGTGGAATAGCACCTTTACCCAAACTTTTTCGACACAGACTACTTTGTGTGTTTTGCTTGATTATAAATAGAAATATTCCTTAAAAGGAATTGTTACCTATTGAGGCCGAGGGTGTAAAATGTTTCTAAATAAGAAGGAATTTAGGTAAGAGGAACGTAATGACGCAGTTCCCGATGACACAAGAAACATTGGGTCGCAAAATGCTACTTGGGTAATTATTAGTTTTTTAGGAAATTGTGAATGCAAGAATATAGTAATGGTTTATTTCAGTGGTCTTGCAAATTCAAATAGTTAACCAACAATAAAAAGAATAATATGAAATAATGTACAATTATGATTGGCTGATCGAAGATGCCAAATTTATGTCAGGGAAAGTAATGGTTATGTGTTATATGCCAACTTGATTGAGAAATTTGTTCAACTGATAATGTGAGAAATATAAAAATTTGCTGAGTTTGTTTGTAGCTGAACTTGAACATAATCCATTTCTGTTTAAATCACTTAAATCTGCTATTGAAAAATTCTATATAAATAGAATCAAAGGATAACAAATTATAACAGACGTAATTGGACGTTTAGTAAAGGCTGCAGATGACACGCAATCGAAAAATTAAACAGGTATATATGTACATAATAAAATTTATAATAAAATGTTCAACGTTATGTTTTTAAAATTATTGCCATACACTGCAGATAACTGTAATGTTATGATGGCTTCACAAAATGGTGTCTAATCAAAATTAATCTGCCATACCATAACTAATCTCTATGTCCAGTTTCTCAATTGCTAACAGCAAAAAATATTCAAAGATTATTACGAGAGATCAATCAACACTTTTCTGTCTAGATAAGAATATTTTGTAAAATATCAACCATATTTTGGCACCAAAACTTATCGAATACTGAAATATAAGCTGCAACAAATTATATAGTTGCCAATTTTTAGTTTTTAGTATAGGTTGATGATTCATTCTTCGAAAGGATTTGGTTTATAATTAACTGTACAATTGTGCTATCAAATTGAATAAATTAATTTAATCAAAGTTTAATGAAATCGATTATTCAACTTCACCTACGATATTTTTTTTGAGAGTAATCAATGCTTTCTGGAATAGAAATTTGAGCTATACGTGATAGGGTATCAGCGACGACGTTGTCAACTTCTTTATCTAAGTTCTGATAAAATGCATAAATTAGGGGTTTGAGTCTGTGAATAACGTGAACTCGTGGCCTTCGAAAAGATACCTAAAATGCTTAATGCTAGAGTAAGCTGCAAGCTTACCTTTGTTGTGTCCCGTTTAATCGTACAGAGAAGAAACTGAGTGGTTGCCAAGTGTCCGAAACAAACTGCTGAACCACTGCTCCGATTGCGAAATCGGATGCGTCTACTATAATTGCTAAACGAGCAGCATCTGATGGGTGTGCAAGGAGTATCGCATGACATAATTTCTCTTTACAATTGTTGAAGGCGGCCGTATATGCTGAAGTCCATTCTACCGGAGTCTCACTATTCTTCTTGTAGCCCTTCAAGAAGTCGTTAAGTAGCATTTGATCTTCAGCAGCGCCAGGAATGAAACGTCTGTAAAAATTTATCATTGCCAAGAATCGTTTGAGATGACAAATTGTTACAGATCGTTCAAATTGTTTGATTACGTTGATTTTGCCTTGAAGAGAAATAATACCTTGTCTATTTATTGTGTGACCTAAGAAGTTGATTTCTTGACATGCGAAGAAAGATTTGCTAGAATTTATGATCAAACCGTGTTTAGAAAGTTGTTGAAAAACTGCCTTGAGATGTTCAAGATGTTCTTCGAAGGTCTTAGATGCAATTAGAATATAAGACGGAATGCATTAATCTCTGAAAAGATTGTGCTGCATTTCATAGGCCAAATGTCATTTTAGTAAATTCGAATAATCCGAGTGGTGTTGAAATCGCTGTCTTTTGAATATCTATTGGTTCGATCGGAATTTGATGATACGATTGGACAAGGTCTAGAGTCGAAAAAAATGTACAACCTTCTAGTTCATACGAAAAGTCGTGAAGATTCGGTATATGATTACTGTCCGTGACTGTTACTCGATTTAATGATCTATAATCACCGCATGGCCTCCAATCTCCAATCTTCTTCTGAAAGAGATGAAGTGGACTTGACCAAGAACTGTTGCTAGGTCGACAAATTCCTTGTGCCATCATGTGTTCGAAGTCATTTTTGGCAATCAGTAGCTTATCTGGAGCTAGACGTTTTGTTTTAGCTGAAACGGGGTAGTCCTATAGTTTCAAGTCGGTGTGTAACGTCATGTTTAATCGGTACGTTTTTAGCTTTTGGTTTTTAATGTCCGAGAATTGCTCCAATAATGAAAGTATTTCCGGTAAAATGACTGTCTTGTTGATGAATGATAAAGTCGATGTATGATAATTGGTAATTACTCTTGCTACAAACAAAGGATCTAACATCCTTTGTCTTTGAATATCGATTAAGAGGCCAGTAGGTTTAAGGAAATCAGCTCCAAGTTGGGAACTGATACATCAGCTACAACAAACTCCCACTTGAACACCCCACGAAGTCCAAGGTCCAGTTTGAGTACTTTAGTACCATATGCTTGTACCGGTGTACCGTTAGCATCGAATTTTACGGGCATGATGGAAACATCTGCACCGGTATCGACCAACAATTATAATTTTGAAATTATGTCGATGACTATAAGACGACTGTTGTTGAGACCTTGACCGAAGGTCGCCAACTCAGCATGGCCATCTAAAAATTTTGATTGGTTTCTGGATTATTAGTTTTGTAAAATTTGCAAACTTTGAGACAGTTTCTTGCTTTTTCTCCAAGTTTATAGTGGTATAAGCAAGTGTCATGATTGGGAAGCATCTTATGTCTTGATTGAGGTCTACTTTCATTCTGTCTTCCTCTAGAGGATGAATGTGATCTTGTGTTCGAACTGTTCCCGTCTTTGATTAATGCTGAAACTTCGTTAAAGATATTAATTTTGAATTTATTCAGCAGGTCTTGAATATTGGAGTTTTGTGTCGAATCGTTAGTCAAATTGTTAGATGAAGGTGCTGTTGTCGCTTGTAAGGTGTTGTTGTGCCATTGTTTCCAAAAACTGCAACGGCTCTTTCCGCAAGAATTTGGAGATTAACGTCTTTCTCAAATGGCGTTAATACCATATTTTGTAAGCGGGAATCTAACGCGCTTACAGCATGGGAGTATTTTGTTTCTTCAGATTTAATTCCAGCAACTGCGAGTTGTTGCTCAAGGATTTTAAACCAAAGAACTGGGTTCTGAGAGTGTAATGGTTGCGGTGGTTTAAAGGTTACTCGATATAAATTAGTTACCATCGTAGTCTGAATATCGGTACCGGTTTGTAAATATTTTGTCCCTTGCGTTGTGATTAATTCGCGTAACTGTGCTGTGGTAAGTGTATGTGCATCAGTTTCCAAAAACAGATTCTACTGGGGATAAAGCACGTGACGTATGTTCACTCATATTAAAAATTTATTGTATAAAGTTAAAAAATGTAAAATGATAAATTAAACTTAACTTTGATGAAGATTAAACAACCACGACAACGTATAGTGAATCTTGTTAAACAATAAAAACTTTAAACATTAATTAAATAAATATTTATATTCAAAGTATAACGCAAGATTTTATTTCATTTGAAATCAAGACTGAAGTGATTTAATTTGTTTCAAAAAAAGTTAAAAAAAAACTATTATAGTGGATAACGATTAAAACATACAATTACGAAGGCGAACGAAAATATGTCAAAAAGAATAAAACTCAATCGTGAAAGGTAGTAAAATACAGTAAAAATTGAACCAATAAAATTTTAGTTTAAATTTCTTTATTAATAACGTTCGCCATAGAACTACTAAAAATCAAGAGGTACTCGAGTTTTACAATCAGTGTTATAACGATGAGATGTACGACTGATTTTTAGTTGCGGCTGATCAACGGGTTGCGGATGACCACCGAGTTGCGACTGACCATCGAGTTGCGGCTGATCACCGAGTTGTGGGTGATTACCAAGTTACGGCTGATTTCCGAGTTGTGGCTGATATCCGAGTTGCGGCTGATATCAAATATTTGATTCATACTGATAGGACGCAGGCAAATAATTGTTGCAGCTTAACGTTATTGTTTAAAAACTCGTCTTCGGGTTTCGTTTGTTTTAACGTACCCTGTAATTAATATCACGTCGGGGTTACCAATTTTTTGGAGTTCGTGCTAATGAGAACGATACTCATATTTAACTCCACTTCTTATGTTCTAATAATATTAATCACTACTATTAATTATTTATCACAATTATTATACAATAAAACATACATATATTATTAATATTTAAACATTTAATTAATTTATTTTATAATAAGGATTTCCTTTTGTACAATTTATATATGCTTTTATAATGCCGTTTAGAACTTTGTCGTCCCAAGTTTTGTTAAAAACTAATTTTGTATTTTGAAAAAACAATAAACCGTTTTATAAAATGAAAACGTTACACAAAAAATAACAAACAGAACTACGTTTATATAAAACATGATATAAAAAAATAACAATAAGAACCTCTACAAGTTTTAACGGTTCTATGGCATAGTTCAAAATATGTAATTTAAACTTTTGACACCTCGTCATTTTGTCTGTGCCAGCAACACAACCGCCACAGTTTGATGTTATTCTTTAACTTACGCGTTAAAATGCGTCCAACATCCAACAAAAGTAGCAAATGATAGTTTGTTTTGTTCATGACAATTGTTTTCTTCGAAAAACTACAATTATTTTTCAATTTTGTTTTTATGCGATTTTCAAAATTTAAAAAAAAATCTAAGGTAACTCAGAAAGAAATTTGAAAAGTGTAAACAAGTATTTGACGTGATCTGGTTCGCTAGGTAGTTAAGAAATCATGCGCATTGAAAAAATAACAAATGTACTGGTATTGGTTTTCAATTTTCCAATAAAACCATTTATAGTTAAATCGTAACGAAGAAAAAGTTATAGATTTAGAACAACGGTATTTTTGTAAAGCTGTCTCAAATTTGTCAAAATGTTTTAATTTCATAGCTTAATTTAAATATCAAGTTATAGGAAGGTTATTTTACAAAATACGAATGAATCAGGATCAATTGTATAGTCATTTATAGTCATTTTCTACAGCACAAAAATGAAGTTCATACAGGACTTCAAGAACTAGAAGTTTAATTGTTTGAATATCCACAAAAAAAATGTCTTGAATTGGTTTCGATTTCAAATGCTTGTCACTAAACAAATTCAATTTCTACGTTATACATATTACAGTACAATTTTTATTTTAGTTTTAGCTTACAAATTCTAATTTTAATAAAATAGTTGAACAACTATGTTTTTATTCTGGGCCAATTCAAAAAAACGTGTTGGGTTATTGGCGCAATATTTTATCATCGACTTCATGACGTGCTTCTAATTTGCATAATCAACTTATTGACATTTAGAACATTTTTAAATTAAAACTGTAAACATGTTGATTCTACAAAACAACCAACTCATAAAAGAATATATAAACATATTATGAAGATATTTCTAAATTAGATTCGATTAAAAAAAAATTAGGGCGTTATTTCACAAGTGACAATGATATAATTAATATAAAAACCAAATCCGAAATTATGGAAAAATGGCACTTTTCCTGAACATTAGCTCGATTGTAACAAGATTTTCCCGTTATCGGTGTTATTGATTTAGATCAGCTTTGAATGAATATATTTATTGAATATTTATAAAAAATCCAATAAATGTGTTTAAAACAAAAAAAAGTAGGGCGTTGTTTTAGTAACCGACGACGTAGATTACATACAAAACAAAATTAATATTTTTATTTTATTTTTTGTTTCAATATGTCTTAAAACTTTTAAGACATATTGAAATAAAATAAAAATATTAATTTTGTTTTCTATGTAATCTACGTCGTCGGTTACTAAAACAACGCCCTACTTTTTTTTGTTACATGTTCATTTTTAAATGTTTTAAATGCATGTGATTAATGTATTGATGTTTGAATAGATTATAAAGTAATTAATAATTAATAGTATAGTGAATTTGAAAAAAATTATCATTACAGTTATTATGATAGTATATGACATATTCCCATCACATAAAGCAAATATAAACTTAATATTCCAAAAGAAATATGTGCTCGCATAACCTGAAAGCATTCAACAAAAAAAAATTCAAAACTTTTTCAATTTTATTTACTTTGAAAGAGTGGAAAATTTTTGTTGTTCAAACCAGTAGCATAAGGGAAAAAAACTGAACTTTTTTATTTACATTGACATAATTTACCAATATACCACCATACGATGTTGGTGGTATCTTGGTAAATTATGTATTAATATTGAGGTCAATATTATTTTCTTGTGTGCACAACATATTTTTTGTTAATACATGTGGAAAACTAATAATTGACATGTCATTAAGGATAATTTAAAAATATAATAAGGAATACGAATAAAAATGATAATAACTTATATGGAATTGTGTTATATCGAACTTACATTTTCCGATAATAATTTATTCGATAACGATATATATATATATGTATGTACATTTTAATGGATGTGTGATAATGAAAATGGGGTGTGGACTTGAATTGTATAATGTATGTAATAAATTTTATTGTCGAAACGTGATAGAACATTAATTTATTGCAATGCAACATCGGTGCTTTCGGTTTATAATAATTATACATTTTGGTTGAGCCAGCATGAAGAGTGTAAAGCTTACATTACTATTACGTTTTTCCTATAACAACAGAATGCGTTATAAATGGGTAACAGTGAAAATTGGTTTTCACTTCTAGATGAGACTTCAAAGTTCGTCCATCAGGGATGGGCGTTTACGCGTTATCTTAGTTTCTACGTCGACGTGTTGACAACCCGTAGACAACGTCAATAATGTAGACAATTCCTAGAGTGATTTTGTCAATTAGTTCTAATAGGTGATCAAATTTCTTTAAGATAAATGCAAAACAGCGATATAAATTGTTTTAAAATAGTATAAAGATGGCATCAGCGAAGAAATTAAAATCGGAAAAATTGCACAATTATGATAAAAAAATTAACTTACATTAAAATTAACTTACAAAAAATCTTTTCAAGAGATCTCTGACGATAACGCGAATTCGAGTTTAGAAAGGCTATGAGCTACTGAGTTATTAAATAATCAAAATGTTGTCCACTAAACCCAGTCTGGCAGGTTTATGTCAGTTTTGACAAAATTTTTATGAATGTATTTTGATGGATGACGAAACGTGCTTGAAAGTGGATTTGAAACAGGTTAGCAGGTCAAAATATATCTCTTGCCAAAAATAGTGACAAAGCGCTCTCGATAAATATAAGCACTTCAACTTAGATAAATTTGCAAAAAGAGTTAAGATGGCAAGCGATTTACAATTGTCGACCCAGGTGTTTGTGACATTCTCAAAAGTAGCGTCGAATGCGTACATAAAAGAATAGCTACAGAAACGTGTTTTGATTATAATTCGTTAACACGATTCACCAGTAAACTTTGATGACCGGGCGATTTATCACCGCCAATTTATTGTCGCAATCAATTCAACGCGATAACAATTCATCGCAAGCAATTCATTGCGAAATTTGACACATTGGACGGCCACGGAAACGTCATATATGATAGAACTGTACATGTTGGATGGAATGAGGGTTTTTAAGTGATTTTTGATTTGAAAAAGTGCGGGATTAAATATTTTTTGAAAACAATTCTTGAATATGGCCAACTAGTATAAAGCTAGTCCATTTCTCGACCGATTATGACGAAATTTTATCTGTTCGATAGAAACAGGATTTAAAAATGAATTTTTAGATTAATCGATAACGGATTATGATGTAATACATTATGATGTTCGGTTGAATTGAAAATTCTAACATGATTATTGAGATAAGTTTTTGAATATGAATTAGAATAGTTTTCGAATGTGACTTTCACTGATTAAGATTAAATTCATTACTTATAAAAGAATTTTTATTCGCTTAATGTAACAAAATATGTCCTCTTAAATTAAAATTTGTCCTTTAAATTAATGTATCATGATAGATATTATCCGGGACAGATTTGCCTTGAAAATCTGCCAGTTGAAAACAAAAACAAATAATGTTTAAATTAAATTAAATTTACCTTAATTTAACTTTTACAGAAATAGCCTAGTTTCAGTCCAGTTAGCCATATTCCAAAATATGATACAAAAATAATAATTTTGTACTCCCCATAATTAATAATATTCCCATTTAATCCCATTTCAATCCGGAATGTTGGATGTCATCAGAATCGGTTAACAAATAGCTCAGTTAAGTTTCGGTATAGGTTCGCCTTGAACTTCGTTTATAATCCCATTGCCCTGCAACATGCTGAGTTTTCTCAAAATTAGTCATCTAGAACTTTATTCAAAAATCAATTTAAAACCGCATTTACATCCAATATGTTGAGATTTGTCCTAATCGATCAAGAAATAGCGTAATCCTCATCTGGAAGCATTGAACAACGTGTGCTCGACTTTATCCGTTTAACAAAATTTGAAATTTAGACCAATCCGAACGTTTAGTGTATAAACTTTCTTTATTTAAACCTTTTGGTTGTTTATTTCAACATATATTTCCAAAGTTATAGAATGGTATGTAGTTCCCGATTTAGTTTGAACTTTTTCTTTAATTTCTTTTACGGCTTAACAGAATTGCCCTTTTACAAAATATCGCATTTTATTTAATATCGGTTGTTGACATTGTCTTAATTGTTGACATTACATATAATAGCGTTCCATGGCTTATACATATACTTTTAACAAAAATTGATAATAATTCTAAACACAAGTGGGCAAACGAATCAGTAGGTCAGGTTTTTCTACGTTTGAGACTAGGATTTCTAAATACGAGAAGGTGTGACATGACGCTTTAGAAAATAGCATACAACAATCGATAGTTTTACTTATACAAAATTTATTGCGAAAACATTTGTCACTGTTAATTCTAGTGTATAGCTTGTAAACACAACATCCATTATTTAGATAACCAGTTTTTAAAAATAAGAATGTGGATGCACGTCAATAATAATAATTAGTAATAAACGCTATCACATATTTTTCCATCCGGACTAAACTGAAACGGAGTCACATAAATTTGGTCCGAAATCTGTCCTAAAAAATAATACATTTTTTTAGGACAAACTTCACAATTCGATATAGCCGCTTGAAGTTTGTCCTAAATCCTAAATATATTTATAACATATAAAACGATACAACTAATTACTTAATCGTTTATGTGAATTTTTGCTTCAAAGCAATTTCTTATGAGTTAGGTCAACCAAATTTTATAATTTGATATTACTCAGAAGATTTTAAGGGTTTAATAAAATCAAATTTGGCATAACGAATACATAAGTATATGTATGTATATGAATATTATAAATTATTTTACCCCAAATATAAATGACTTTCAGAATTATATGAGGAACACCTTAAATCAATTCTTTTACCAAAGTTAAAATATTTGTCGGATAGACTGTATGGCATCTTAGTATTCCCAAGATGTGGAAAAAATAATTATTTCTCGGAAAGGTTAGAGCTAAAGGTATATATTTATATTTCATTTTTTAAATAAATATTTTAATTTTAGGAATCGTATTTAAAGTTGCTTAAATCTATTGCAGAATGGTGAAGTTCGTAAATTACAATTAGATATTCAGAGTAAAAAAAATAATTAAAATTGGGATTTTACTCCAGCACTCAATGCCACTAATGAGCCCACGGTGCAACACCCACATTCACACTAACATTCATTCAACCCATTCATCCTATTCACACAAGTACAGTATCCCACCTGCGCATTGCATAGCTCCATGTCACCCTGTACAGTGACATGGAAGATGGGTCGGCCCATGAGTTCTACATTCCAACAGAGGGTCTCAGATGTTTTCAATTTAATCAATGATTTTTCAAAAGACCTTGAGAAGTTGAAAAAGTATACCAGATCAAGCCAATTCCATCTTGCGTAATTATCCATGCGAGGAAATTCTACGAACAAACATTAATAAATAATGAAAGTTTATTATTTAACTATACCATTTAAGTAACCAAGACTCAAAAAAGAAATTGGCACCATTCTAAGCAAACGTGATTTTAATCTACGAAAATGAGTTGGATCGAAAGATACTTTCAACTGCATATAAAGTATATGATCCATTGGATTGGCTTGCACTTATTATAGGACGACAGTTTACCAAATATAATACAAAATAGATGGTAAAGTATTACAAATCGATATCTTAACTGGAATCAGTTCAAATTTCTCGATGTTTGACAATACTAACAACAAAAATCATCGCAACTTCAGATACAGGCATTTAGCGATGCTGGTCCCAACAAGATTTCCTCCGTCTCAAACCCAAATCATAAGATTTCGGAAAATGTAACGGAAAATCCGTTTTTTCAATCAATATGTGGCAGTTAATGAATGAGTTAAGAGAAATTTGCAGTGTCAGCAAGATTTACACCGTCTCACCCATAATCTACCATTAAAAAACAGAAAAAACGACGAAAATAGCTTTTTTGTGGAGACTGATGACTGATTGACTATTGAAAAGTCAATGTATTAAGAAAAATTAGTGGTTCCAACAAGATTTCCATCATATTAATCCGAATCCATCATTAAAAATCAGAAAATGAATCGAGAAAGGTTTTTTTTAATGGAGAATTTTAACTCAATTTTCTAGATTCCTAAAAAGTACGTCAATGTGTTATGCTATCCATCATTAAAGGAAATTTCAAGATTCCTAACAATTGACAGTTAATCAGTAACGATAAATTTGCGGTTCCAGCAAGGTTTTTACCGTCTTAAAAAATTAAAGTTTGGCGGGTTACTCCAGCACTCAATGCCACTAATGGGCCCACGGTGACCCATAACCGGACAAACACATATACTTACACATTAAAAACTCTCAACCGTGATTTTTGGCCACCACGAATAACAACGTACGGTGCCAATGAGGGCGGGCGGTGGTGTACCGTCTTAACTCAAATCTTTCATTAAAACATGAAAAACGTAACTTAATCGTCTTTTTGGAGAATTTTCATTCATTGTTCAAGACCATTAAAAATTTAATGTGTTAAAAACAATTAACGGTTCCAACAAGATTTCCTCCGTATTAATCCAACTTCATCATCAAAAATCTATTTCGGGTATTAACCCGAATCCCCATGAAATGCATTGGGAAAGGCAATTTTTGGAGGACTTTTATTTATTTCTTTTAACTCTTAAAAATTGCTTTGGCAGTCAATGTTTTAGAATAATTCCGAATCCATCATACAAGCCGACTATACAATAGTGGATTCAATGATTTTGAAATCGATGGCAACGTGTTTATCCGTCGTCTCCACAAGATATATGTAAATGGAAAAGATCATCTATTCGAAGTCAATGATTTGGTCCACATACGAGGAAGACAATTAGTACCCTATATGCAATGGCTGAGTCGTGTACATATAAGTTAGTTAAATAGCCGATGTATTTAGGAATAGATTAATATAATTAGGATCCTTCCCTTGAAGTTATAAAATTTCAAGTAACAGTCAGGAATGTTAAACTGAGCTTACTGATTTTTCTCAATTATTTACCATTCTCCATAATGCAAGAAAAGTAAAATATTTTTCAGTCAATTAAATTTACTTGTATAATTTTCCAAGTACATAACACAAAATAAAATTCGTCTTTTTGAATAAAATATCCCCGTAGGATATTCTAAATTATCGATTATACATACATACATATATGTACATACATACAAGTAAATCGTCATTTAAAAGGCGAGAAAATAGCGAATAGCTTAAAGACATTTGCAGCAAAGACGATAACAAAATAAAGGCAAATACCATTGAAATCGACAGCACAGCGCACACACACACACACACACATTTTTATTATAATTTATGTATTACCAAAACTGAAAATATTTTTTTTTTGTAATCAAAATGAAAAACTTTTTCCTAAAAAAAAAAATGTTTTAATATGAAGAAAATAAAATTATGCTTGAAGTTGGTGTTCGCTTTTCGCACCCTAAGTTTGTGTACGTACCTTTAATGTTATAAACAATATTTAGCCACGTCTATCGCTGTTAAAATTAGGGAAAATGGCTTGATTCGCTCAAGGTATGATGTTACGTACAATTACACTATGCAGTCGCGTATTCTGTATTTGGCTATGTATCTTTATAGTTTAGCTGAAATCTTTTGGAAACCATCAAATTCAAGCTTATCCGCACGTAAAACTATTAAACCATAAAGAAGACGAATTTGATAAATATTCTTTCGGACGTATATTTACCTTCATTTGTAATGGGAAATCATATTTTCAATATATTCACTAACTAATTATTATTAATTAAATTGAAAATAAATATTTCTCACAATTCCATTGCCATTTTGGTCTTAATTCTGAATACATAATTAATCCTTAATAAGAAAGTTTGCCCCATCATTCAATTAATTCCCGACTTAGTTTTGTTTTTATGAATGCTGATGGATTAACCATAATTCTATGGGCAATAAACAGCTTTAAGCCCTAGAAGTCGGCAGGACCTGATGGCATTATCCCTGCGGGTATCCAGCGAACTATTGACTTAAACCTACCCTGGTTGGCAGTCATCTTCAAAGGGCAGTTCAGGACTTTGTCACATTCCTAGCAAATGGACCGAAGTAAAAGTAATATTATTAAAAGCGAACTTATCGCGATAATGAAAGTCATGGACTGGTTGAAGTATAATGCAATATCTACGAGGGATATTCGCATTTCTACGTCTGCTATTAAAACGCTACAACCACACTTCCAGACGACGAAGGTAGCACAGAATTGTCTGGCATCTTTAATTGATCAGTTCAACATCCGCTTGACGTAGGTGCTAAGGTACTTCAATATCGTAGGGAATGTAAAGGCAGATGGGCTAGCCCGCAAGGTCACAGCGCACCTTATATCACAAAGCAGGCTAGATATAAAGATACCGCTTACTTCCTGTAAACTGCTGCTTCAGGAAGAAGCCATAAAAGATACGAACGACAGATAGCCTAGTGCTATAATTCGTGTGTAACCAGGCAAATCTGGCCTAGACTTGACCGGTCCAGATTCGGCCGCAGCAGTTTGGGTGTCCCCGCCCATGACTTTTGCCGTAGCTTGGTGATGAGGAGGAGGGCGTCCTTTAACAATTCTTGGTAAGCTCAGGATGGTTCGACGAGTGAAGAGGAGGTAACTTATCTGTGGTACAGCTATACGGACCAAATGGGTATATGCTGGTCCATTAGGACGGCCACCCTAACCTAACGGTTCCTAACCTAGTTTTGTTAACTAAATTAACTGGCACACTAATATTTTTGGGGGGAGTGAAGTGTTTTTGAGATTAGCCTCAATAAAAAAATAATAAGAACAATAAAAACTAAACATTTTCTTGGCCGTTGAAAAAACTGGAACCATATAATAGATTTAAAAAACCACTCAACAGGTGCTTAAGTCGTTGCCTTATCTCATTGATGTTTTTTTTTTTAATATATAAACAGATTTTAGTTGCAAAAACACAATATTTTGGCTATTCTGCAGAGCTTTATCTTCGAAAAAGCACAGTAATAAAAAAATATATATTTTATATCTAAAAACAAAAAAATAAGATAAATTGTCGTTCGGAAAACCTTTATGAATGCGCCGGAAGGAATAATCATTAAGAGTGAACGGAAAATTATGACCGAAATTCAATAAAATAAAACAAAATGTATTTTATTATTTCCCGCAGTGGTGGTTTTGTTGTGGATGATTGAACGTGATCACATAAAACAATTTTGAGCTTCGATTAGCGTTCATATAGGATGGCATTTTGTTTTATGTGTAATGTGATGAGTGGTATTATAATGAAGAGACTTGATTTATGTACCATACTATACGGCATTTTCGTAGAACAAACAAAAAATTTAATATTTAATTGGTCTAGACTAGACTGATGACCTCTTTGGTGATTTTATTTTTCTTCATCACACTCAAAATACTCGAACTAACATTAATATAAAGTTAGTGCGATCACACACAAACATAACACAAACAATACTACAAAAATCTCAATAATATTTATTTACCCTATAAGCATTAACGAACTTTTAAATTTTCGACATTTTTCGGAATTCGGAAAAAACCACAGGCGTATGATATATTTACTAAGCTCTGTTTTACAGTGGTGGATATAACGGCGGACTAGTTGATCTTAAATTTAAAGTTGCTTCTCGTTGTGTTAAAGAAAATATGGATTTCAACAAAGTTAAAGGTAACTACAAAACGATTGTTTCTTATCTGATAAATGGTTGCCTCGAGTATGAAACGGTATTCATGGATGAGTACATGATGGTACATACTGGTTTTATATCGGACTTGTGGTTATTTTAAGCAAATGTACAAAGATTTTCCTTCTGAGTGATAAAAATCAAATACCGTACATTGACAGATTACATCATGTCAATATGCAGTTTTCCGATGCAAATTCATTTTTAACAAACGTCAAACCGTTAAATGTAACATATAGATATCCTGCAGATGTTACGTTTCCCCTAAAGGAATTTTATCCTAATATCAGCACTAAAAATTCCGTGGAAACCTCGGTCGAATTTCTTAATTTGCCATCAACGATATCGATGCTACCTGTGTTAGAAAATACATATTATATAACTTTCACCAAGGCGGATAAATAATTAGTTTCTCAACTCACCATACCATCAACTAGTAAAGTCATGACGATCCATGAAGCGCAAGGTTTAACATCCAATGTGATATGTGTATTTATCACCCAATGTGATATGTGTAAGAACAAATCCGAAACCTCATAAATTATTTGACAGTGTGCTTCATGCTATATTTGCTATATCAAGACACACACGTTCTTTTAAATATTTTTCACCAGTTGAGAATGGCAGACTACACTCACTTGTGAAGGCTCGATCTTGCACAATTATTATAAATCAACTACCTTCTATATCTACCATCTAGCCTTTAATTTACATTCCGTCGGAAATTTATCACAATTAACAATCAGTAAAACATAAGCAATCCGAGAAATTTACGATATACTTCCAGAACGTGAACAAGTTGGCATCAAAAGCTTCTAAATTTTTCAATTTTGTTCTAAAAACTAATTATTTAATTTATGTAATTGTAGCAAGCTCATTGAATCCTAACATTAACAGTAAGGAATACTTTGGAAATGATTACGCTGTTTTAAGATGTGATCGTTCATCATCAACAAGTGAAAAAAAATCAGGAGGCGGTGTACTTATTGCAGTGAATTCAAGTGGTTTCCCGTATAGCTATAAATTTAACTACATCATCTATCGAGCATGTGTGCGCAAAGATCAAAATAAATCAGACGAATCTGTTTATTTATACAGCCTACTTACCACCGAGATCGTGTAGTGATATATATGGCAGATGCGGTGGTGCAGTGAACGAATTAATTAATCTCACAAAACCAAATGACTTAGTACTAGGTGACTTTAATCCAAATGTAATGTGAAATTATGATCAAGATATGGATTCCTTGCTACCATGCAATAACACATCGGAATCGGAATATGTCTTTCTTGATGCTACGTTTGGTTTTAACCTAAAGCACATCAACAGCATAGTCAATGCTCTTGAGAGAATATTAGATTCATTCTTCACAAATGATGCAGAAATATTTAAAGTGACAGAATCACTCAATCCATTTGTTGTTAATGATGTTAATAACCACAAATCTATAGAAATAGTTTTTTATTCAAATGAAATTAAGTCAACAACATCCAACTACCACCTATAATTTTAAAAAAATAAACCACACTGGACTTCAGCAGTACTTAGATGATATACAATGCGACGCTGCTTTAAACACTAATGATGTAAACCAAGATGCTAACAAATTCTACCAAATTTTATTACAAAGTTTTGAAACACACATTCCATTATGCATTCTCCTTTGTTTGACGACCATCTGATTAATCTGAGAACCGTAAATCGACATAGGTGTTAAGATGATTAAAAGTGGTTTAGAATCGGATAGGACTGCGTTTCTCCAACATAATGAAGAATTTGATACATACTTCAAGGAAAAGCACCTCTCACATATTGCAGACGTATTACGAAGCATTACAACCAACCCTAAACAATTCTGGAAATACTTTAGATCCAAACGAGTAATTGATGGTTATTCAACTAATATGTATTTGAACGATATTAAAACAGCAGATCCCAAAAAAATTTCTGACATGTTGGCGGATTTTCTTCAATATGTATACAAATCTAAAAACGGTAATTGGTTTATCACTCAATCAACCGTAAATAATAATGTACTTATCAATTTACCGGTTATTAGTGATGACGATATTTTATATGCACTTAATCAGTTTGGTGACGGATGTGGGCCGGATAATATTCCAACGTTTATATTAAAAAAATATGCTAATTTTTTAGTAAAACCATTACGGAATATATACAACCTCTCGTTAACATTCGGAATATTCCCTGATACATGGAAAATATCTAAAGTTACACCTATATTTAAATCGGGTAAAACAGAAGACATCAATTGTTATAAAGGGATATCAACCACCAACCATAGCAAAATTATTCGAACTGGTTGTATGCAACAGCTTTAAAGGAATCCTAGCTCAACATAAGTAGACGTAGTGTTTACTGATTTTAGTGAACCATTTGACTCCATCTGCCATCACAAGGCTCTAGAAAGTCTTTGCAACTTTGGCTTTGCATACAACTTCATTAAATGGTTCAATTCATATTTATCTAGTCGCGTACAATATGTGCCAATTGGAAGCGAAAGTAATCAAAGTAACGTCAGGAGTTCCTCAGGGTTCCCATATTAAACCATGGATTTTTCTCGTTTTCATAAATAGAATAACTGAAGTCATAAAATACTCAAATCTTGTCAAGTCCGCAGATGATATAAAAATTTATCATCCAATCAAAGATATACATGACACACAAATACTAGATGTCTTCGAGAGATTCAGTGAATGGTGCCACAAAAATTCTTTGCTATTGAACATTGACAAATGCAAAGTAATGTCTTTTCATCGCAAGTGAAAACCGAGTAACTTTGCGTATAGCGTTAATAATACGGAACTGCAAAGAGTTAAAGAAATAATCGATCTAGGAGTTACATTCGCTGAAAATATGAGTTTTAACAACCAGATTAACAAATGCATTGCTAAAGCAAATTCTATGTTTGGTTTTGTTAAGCGTTGGACTGGAGAACTTACAAATTTGTCAACTTTATTCTCACTATATTTTGCGTATATAAGATCCCAAGTTGAATACGCATCAGTAATTTGGAGCCCGTATTATGCTAACCACATCAAAAGGATTGAAAGCATTCAAAAGAAATTTATGATTTTCATTTTAAAAATAATTCTGCAGATTAACATTTTTCTATGAGTATATGGCACTCATAAGGCAACAATAATAAAATAAGAATCAATCAACACAGTATACCCATCAATTAAATTCACCGCAGAACAGAAACCATACAGTAAATTAAATTTCTTAGAAGATACAATAAAAAGAAAGGCCGTGAAATTGAATATACCTCGGCAACCAATCCAATCCAACACAAAAAATCAACACTCAAAAGCCTAATAAATAGATTAATATTCATGCCACTTTATCAACAAAATCGTCAATCGCATCACCCAAAATAACGTCAATACTCCACACAAAACAGAAGGGAAATACATTTCAATACCATTCTACCCACCAATTACAAACACAATAACAAAAATGCATTAAAGCAACATCATCAGCCAAATACAAAATAACAAAAAACTGAACGTACCAGAAAGTATATATTCAGATTATGAAGGCAGCACAAAAACAATCATAAAGATTGAGAAGATATCCCAAATAAAACGCCAGGTAAAAAGTGAAGTCTGTTTTTTCCTTTTCAAAACCCCACGCCCACAATAAATTGATAATTTTTTCAAACCAAACAAAAGAATAAATTCAATCACAAATTTAACTAACTGTAAAATTCTTGATAGCCTGTTCTTAACTTTAACACAGCATTGAGACTGTGTCACTGTTATTCTACACAATCGTATCATTTTTGTTGGCATACCTAGATTTTCCAGCGTAGACCACAAACTCTCTCGATTGAACGAGTCATAGGCCTGCCGGAAATCCAGGAACACCTGATATACGAGGATGGATGTCTTATAATATCTAGATAGAATCATCCGCAGCGAAAAGATTAATGACTGATCGAATCGGACGAAATCGTCCATGATAGTCACCAACCAAGCCCTCCGCTAGAGGATTGATTCTATCTAATATAATGTATGACAGTAACTTGTATGCTGTGCAAAGGAGAGCTATACCGCGATAATTCCCACACTTCAAGCGGCCTCCCTTTCTGAAGTTGGGGCATATCGCGCCCACTTTCCATTCGTCAAGCATTACTTCGGTTTGCCATACTAATGGAATAAGGTCAAAAAGACAGTTCCACAAAGTATCCCCTCCAAATATCAAGAGATCCGAATTAATGCAATCCACTCCAGGTGAGCGGTTTCGTTTTAAACACTGCATGGCCCAAGTGAATTCCTCATCGGATGGATCCTCAATGCAAATCTCCGCAGTCTGTATTTGAGGTGAATCAACTACAGTCTGTGACGCATGATGGACACCAAGCAGGTAGGTAAAGTGCCCATTCCATACGTCGAGTACTACGTCGATCTTGACACAGAGGTTTCCATACCGGTCCCGAATGTCAGTTGACGCAGGCTTGAAAGTATTTTGCAATCCAGTAATTCCACTAAAGAAATTATATGAACTGCGCTCATTGCTGAGTTGTTGTACTTTCAGAACCTCGGTCTTCCACCACTCTCTCTCTCTTTTTCCGTCTACAAATCCGCTTACCTGCTCTCCTAGTAAAAGTAGCCTTGTTTTTCCTCACGATTGGGAGACGTTGTTTCACTTCACCATGGGGTGTATTTTGTTGCTCAACTGCAAGACGACACTCGTCATCAAACCAATCATTTTTGGGTCTGACTTTCACTATACCTAAAATCTGTTGAGCAGCACTGACAACCTGAGTTTTCAGTGCCTCCCAACAGAGTTCACGAAAGTCAGACTGGTAATTAACTCCCTCAATGTTGTCGCTGACAAGATCCTGATATCGTTTCTTTTGATCTTCATTTATTTGACCTTCATAGTCGAAACGTTCCATGCATTTCGCTGTGTTCCTGGACCTGTACGAAAACTTCCACCGTATAGCTTTGCAGCGACCAAATAATGAATGCTGCCTACTTATTCAGTTGCAGCGTTAAGTAATTTTACTAAAATAGTCGAAAGCAATGCTTAGCACATATGTGCTATCATAATCACTACAAATTCCATAAAACAGCCAATACCCCAACAACAACCCAATTCGTAAATAATCTCGGCATGCCATGCTATAGTAACTTTTATTACTACTTTCTGTTGTACAGTCTAGTACAATAAATTTTTGTGATTATGTCACAAAAGGTAAACTGTCAAAATTTAAATATTATATAAATAATAAACTGGGGATAAACTAAGCCTGCTGAACGGTTCAAGATGGCCTTGTAACCAAAAACCAGAGTGGAAAAAGATCTGGTCGAAAATGTTCTATACATTTTAATTTACATTTTTTGAGAACTGGCATAATTCTTTATGCCATAATAAAGCATTATAGTGATTGTAACTCAAGTATAAAGAGGTGGTAGACCTTCAAATTCAACATTCCACTCATCAATTTAAAAGACCGTGCTCTTAGTGTATGGAGCAGTATTGTGTTTGGAAGGTGGGTGCGGGGTGCACCAGATGGTTACACCAGGACCAGAACTAACAACTGCATCAGAAGCTCATCCGGGACGGTACAAGAAAAAGCTATATCAACATGATAAGAAATTAGATACTTATGACAGATCATTCCGAGAGTGTTTGTTTTTCAGATAATTTTGACGACAAATATTTAAAATTTAAAGGGGAGAGAATGGGAAATAAAAAAAGAGAGAGGTTTAATAAAATACCAACGCAATCCAAAACATTGCCTGAGATGGGCTGCATAATGTAGCAGAAAAAATTATATTACCAAGATCCAAAAATCAAAATTGCTTCTCTCTATAGGTCTCCACTATTTGTGATGTTTTTTGTAATTAAATTATAAATTTTATTATTTACATTATACATAAAAAGTTTTAATCAAAATAGTTGTTGATGTATGATTCCTGTAATCTTTCTCACCGATCATGATTTAATGTACATAGCCTAGTGATTTTCCTTATACTTCGGGATGTTCTTGGCTGTAATAAGGCTTCTATAGATATGACAACTTATAGCTTGCATGATGCAAAATATTAAATCATTAGAGAAGGTTTTGTCAAATTATTAAATTGTGTGCAGAACATTGCCAGTAGCTTTAAGAATGTCCTTAACGCAATTTTGTTAATCCAAAAAATGTGTATTGCGCGAAATAATTAAAATGGAGTATCTGAACTGAATAGTAATATTTTTATTAAAGAATTTCACTAGTTTTGAAATATGTAGATAAATAATTTATTGAAATTAAGAAAATAGTTCCGACTTCTGAAATCTGCATCTTAAATTGTACCATGATACGCAGAATAAACAGAATCATTTTCAGATGTGTGTTTTTGATCTCCAATATAAAATAATTTGTTTTAAAAGTGCTAAACAGTTTAAACCAGTGTGGTTGGTGTTAAAATAAAGGTGTAGTCACTACACTACACTGTAGTGTCGAAATTTAAAATGTCAAATAAGAAATTTAATTGTTTGGCTGAAATAACAGCAAAATAAGTGAATTATAAGGGGGAAAACCAACAAAAACAAGAAAATACACATGCACACACTATTGCGTATAACAGCAGAGACGCAAACCATCATATTCACCACCATATTTTATATTTTATGGAATGAAAAATATAGGACTGCAATACCAACCCAGGTACAAAATAAAATGAAAAGAAGTGGTAAAGAAGACGAATTAGAATACGTCAAACGTAATTGAGTTATGTCTGGTTTGTGGATAAGTTATGTTTCTAATTTTTTTTCATGATATTTTTTAATAATTTATGAAATACGGCTTATAGTACTATAGGGAAAATTACTGCAAATTTCCATAGTAAACTAGCGTGACTTCATGTTATCGACACAAATAAATAAAGATATATCCTGCAGATGGCACAACAAACGTTCCCTCCACCCATTGTAACGAGTTGCACCAGCTCTGATGGTAGTCGAACGAACGGCTAATTTTAACGTAACTGTTAGAATGTTTCAAGTGGTATTTTGTATAGATGTGGTGGAAGTTATATCGGTTGGTGTCGCCGTTTGAATGGTCATACATCCGATAACGGCCACGGTCATGGCGCCATAGCTAATGGCGAGCAAGGGGTGGGAGAACGGTTCATGCAATTGGTTGAATTGGTACTGGGGTGGTTGCTCTCGGCGGGGTTGGGATTAGTGGTATTCGTCAAGGATTTGGAAGGCTGAGCTATTCGACTATGTTAAGCCCTTCCTCGCTTTCTTCACGAAGTGACTCACTAGAGTCCGATTCATCAACTGCATAGATCAATGGGCGACCCAATTTTTTGGGGCCAACAATGTAAGAGACGCTGCTCTAAGATGGTGGGTGGGATTCCTATGATGGATGCTGATACAGGTATAGGGTGAAACGTTGCAGTCCTCTTTCGGTTAGTACATTCAGTCCAAACTAAACGAGGTTCGCTTAGTTCGGAGTAGAAAGAATCAGCTTTGGTTGAATTAACATAGATGAAATTATTTATACCTTGCGTTAAGATATGGTCCACCTGTAGCTATGACCATCGGTCCAAATAATAAGGCTTTTTCGGCGGCAGGAGGTTGTGTGAACAAAAAGTCGAGTCGCACTAGCAAGGTTGTGTGCTTTATTATGTTGTGTGCTTTTATCACTGTTTAATTAATGTATATAGATAAAACTATTTTTTATTTAATTTTTTTTTTTTTTTTTATATTTGCTTCCTTTTTGTGATAATTTTTTTGTATTTATTTTTTAATTTTTATATCGATTTCGGATGTCTCCTTCTTCAGTTTTTTAAAATTACTAATCTTAATTAGTAATTTTAAAAAACTGAAAAAGGAGACATCCGAAATCGATATTAAAATTAAAAAATAAAAACAAAAAAATTATCACAAAAGGGAAGCAAAATATAAAAAAAAAAATAAAAATAAAAATAAAAAATAGTTTTATTTATTAAAATTATTAATTACATAAATTACAGTTTGATTAGGAATGGTCGAAAATTTATTTGTAAAATATTTACGTATTTGCAACGTTATCCAAATCGCCGAGTCATGTACTGAACCATGAAACCGTGCACTTACATAATTTATTCGAATATTCGAACTATAACAAGCCAGTACATTAATGCAGTGGTATCCTTTACGATTCCTAAATAAAATTCCACGATAAAAATCGTTATTCTCAGATGGTGCAATAATGGCAACATGACATCCAACTATTGCACCAAGTGTTGCTGTCATAGCAAATCCTTCTATATCTATTATATACCATAAAGGGTTCATTCAAATTCACGAATTTTGTAAATCTTTGTGCTCCTTGGTTCCAAGTTTTTGTTAAACATATAAAATTATTAAATCTACATTTTTAATCCAATAATTAAGTATTAGTTAAATTTGGTTTGAATTTTAGTCAGACTTATATTGAATTCGAATGATTTTACACAACCCCGGGGCAATGTAACTTATTTTTCTTTATCAGTCGAGCAAAGTAATAATTAAAGAGGTTCAGAAAACCTCGCGTACAATAAATTATCCCAAGTGCAAAAAAATTAGCTGTTAGTGCAATTCGACATTATATACTGGATACTTATATATGGTGTAGTGCAGTGCAAAAAAATTGGTAAATTAGACTTTTCAAATACTAAGCAATTTTCATGAATATACAATTAGTGAAAATTATTATTAATTTCCTGCCTCAAGTTTTTAATTACTGTTAATTTTAATACCAAAATATATGTATGAAAAAGTAGCATGACAGAACAAATAATTTAATTACGAATGTTATGAATATCCGTCGTTGTTCATGTGTTCTTATTTTCCACATGAACACAGAATATAATGAAAGTTAACATAATTAAATTATCCTTTTCCATGTTATTTCCGGTAACAGTAATGAAAATTTGTTATTTAAAAATAATTAGTATCTTCCGTTTACAATTTAACAATTTTAACGACATAACAAATTTAGCACCTCCTGATAATGTCAAAACAATTAACATTAAAACTTTACAGAACAGTTTTTCAATTGTTATATATATTACATACAGGTACAGCGATAGTTAAGTGCCAGTAAAATAATACAAAAAAAAAAATAAATTGTTTATGCGGCTCCAAAAACGTATCGTAAACGATGGTATAACAAAAGTTTTTCTCTCGCCAGAAGTGGTAATCAAAATACATTTTTATGAACTTTCATCATTACCAATAAAATATAGTAAGTCGTCTTCAAGTCTAATCGATATAGGTTTTTCAATAAAATTATTTGTATAAACAATACATAAAACTGTTTTCTTCTGAAATGTTGCCCTTAATTTGGGATGGTGAAATAACATAATGTACATTTTTGTATAAATTATAAAATTTATGTACTCACCCTTCTCATCACACGTAACGAAAACGAAGAAGTCTTCATTGTTGAAATTTGATTATTTGCTGAATTGGTTTTTAGCACTACTATTTTTCTGTTACTTTATCCGGACTTACAACCTCCACCGAAAACAAACAACAAGTACACACGAACAATAACGGCGGGATAATGTTTTTGTGATTTGTCAGTTGCGTATCCTGAAAATTATAGATACAAAAAGAATAATTATTAATTGCTTTCACTTTAATTTTATTTTTATAAATAAACAGGAATGGGATAAACAAAAAGGCAAGTAAAAATATGTGTACGTAGTATACCTTGTACAAACTGTTGTAAGAAATTGTTTTGATTTCCTGTTATATATTTAGGTACTTAGATTTTCTCACAACATTTTGCACAAGGTTTAACCTAAAATCGTTTTTGTTTTGTTAATTTATCTGGTAGCTTTTTATACCATTCCATGACTTTAAAAAAAAAATGGCTTTAAACTTTAATTACAAATTTTAAGAGTTCAATAAACGTGATTAATGAGTTTAATATTATGTCAACATTACCATTTACAACATTTTTACGATAAAATACAAACCCTTTGCCGTTGGTTTGGTAAATTGTTGTAATTTATTAAAAACAACATCAAAAACATTACAAGAGTTTTAATGCGAAAGATCAAATTTGGATGGAGGTTGGGAAAATTAACGCAACATTTTTCATAGTCATTGTTTAATTAAGAAATAATTGGTCAGCGAAGTTATTTGCAAAATGAAATTTTCGCTTGTAATTAGCTATAACTTTTAAACATCTAACTCAATAATGTGCTTGTAAATACTAAATACAACATTTGCATAAACAAATTAAATCACGGTCTCACAGCTCCTACAATGATTCGATAGCTTTTATAGGAATACGATTAATTAGAAACTATATCATTCTGGCTCTGATACCATTACATTAGTAAAGTCCCTTAACTTAAGTCAAGATTGTATAAATGGTCCTATAAGTTCTGATTTTTCTGGGGCACTATTCTGGAAATAGAAAATTCGATTTAAAAAAATCAAAAACTTGAGAAATATTCCCATTCATACCATTTCCTGTTGTGTATATATACGTACAACGCCCTATTAGCTAGTAACTTTTGATAGATATCCGCATAGAGAAATTTAAAGCGGACCCCTGAAAGAATAAAAAGTTCATACTATTGTAAATATTGTAATAAGGAATACTTGAACAACGTTAATCAATGTCGAATTTTATCAATCTCTAGATTTGTGATGTAAGCTCTGCAAATCGCATTTTTCAAAGAACCAAAAATTCTAATTTTAAATATAAAAACTAAGTATTTTAATAATCTAAATTTTTCGAGTTTGGTATCTAGAATTATACATTTTAAACCAAGGATTTTACCAAGAATTTTAAGATAATTAAAGAAAATGACGATGGAGAAAATATTTCAAAACCTTAGCGATAATAAGAATGATACACCTTGAGATTTTGCGCTGAGGTGCTTCGTATAACTTTTAAAATTAAGACAGCTCATACGAGTAAAATATTTTTTGCAGAAATTAGCCTAATATCCATGTTTCCAGAACTTCTACAATTTTTCTGTAGGCATCAATGGTTTGGTTAGTATCCAATATTTAGGGCAATAAAATATTCTCCGTTCGATTGTTCAGTAAGCACAGCTACCATTTGTTTGAATGGTGGCTTCTATAAGTATATTGAAGGCGATCTTTCTTTCGATCCTCCCTCACAGGCAGCTATACATTTCGCGAAATGTAGCACTTTATTAGCTTGTTCAGACTTCAGAGGCCGTTGGTCTTATGAGATTTACACTTCTATTCACTCATATATTGGCTTAAATTTGACGTTGATTGTGATACGTATGCTGTCTCGACATAATGAATTTTGGGACAACAAAATTTGGTACGACATGAGTTTCTGAATTTTCTAGGGAAAATCCTAGGAAACTAAGATGTCTTTCGGTTTAAGCTAATCGAGAAAAACATCTATTCGATATATTTCTATATGAGGTCATAGCAAACAAATTGAAATATTTCTCGGATAGCTTAGACCCAATGACACCTTGAAATTTACGTCATTATGGTGTTAGCTTCCTAGGGGTCTCCCAAGAAAATTTGGAATTTATTTATACGACATATGAGTTATAAAAAAGCCACATAATAAGGCCACCCGTCTATATGGAATTGTGATTTTTGTTTTTGAAAAATCCTAATTTTTTTTAGAACATATTTAGGTTAAAATTCACGTGACTGATTGTAATTGATGTTCGATTTGCTTTAGTTGAAGAAAGCATCGTCATATTGTGCATAAATAAGAAGCTAACACAGCACTTTTCTTTCTCACAGATCTAACCTGGTTTATTTAACCTGATCGTTCAAAAGATCGAAATGATCGAACTGGTTAGTTCAAAACGAACTGGTTAGTTCAAAATGATCAGGTTAAAAAGTACCGAATAACAATTTCAATTTATTTTTTCTTCTCTCTTCTCGTTCATTCACTAACCAATAACCAAATGTTCATTAACCAAAATCAAACCAAACCAATAACTAACCAATATTTGAATTGAATATACTATACATTTATTATATAGCTTTATGTAAAGGAGCAGTACGAACACAGTAGTAAGTGTAATACCGAAACAACATTATATTTATTCAACTCATATATTAAAATTACTAACGTTAAAGAGAGAAAGATATCATTATGCGAATATTCATTCCTCATATAATATTACGTAGCAAAATATAAACAAAACATCGGGATACACTGAAAATGAAATAAAAAAGTTTGCACGATGTCACTGGTTGGTTTGACAATATGACAATTGACATTTAATAATAAAATTCAAATATGTAATGTTTCAGTTTTGTTTGGTTTTGTTAAATACAAAATAAAAAAAAAATTTATTTTTATTTTTTGATATTAAATTTATATATTTGTCGTTCGTTTAATTTGGTTTTTGTTTGGTTCTTTTTCTAATTGGTTAATGTATATAGAGACGCGAGCTGATACCGAGTTTTAAAAAATAAAAAAACCAATTAATAAAATCAAACTGGTTAGAGAGTTGGTTAAAAGATCAGGTTAAATTAACCTGGTTAATCGCAAAAATGAACTAATTGATCTTGGTTACCAAATTAACCAGTTTCGACCATCACTATTTTTCACTACTTTATTTTATTTTATCACGTGCATCGATTTCAAGACTATAAAATTTAAATAACTGAGCCTTTGAAAATTTAAGAATTTAAATTATGTTTGATAAAAAGTGGCTTGTATTCGGTTTTCATCAGAATTTGATTTTCTAAAATTATAATTAAAACGAAAAGCAACGTTCACGAAGTTGTTAAATTAATGTTACGGTTTAGCCTTGTCAAACAAGGTTCGATGACTGGATTGTGCATAAAACAACCAATTTATATTCTAGATAACATTAAACTTATTTGTTTCCGAATTATTACACCAAACACTAATTTAATTAATTCCCTAATTCAACTTTCACTTTTTCCTTTTTATTATTACTAGCACTATGACGATTCAAACACAACTAACTATTTCACATTTTACTTCTTGCTAACACTATCACTGTTAAAACCCAACTAACTAACTCCTAAAATTTCATCTCGTAGTCTAGACACATCTAATTTACTACAGTTTACATTTACGGTAGTGTCTCTACTCAAATAAAGATGTTGCCACGATCGTATCATTACCCTAAAAATGCACCTCCCCTGCGCTAATCGCTCTAAGTCACCATCTTCAGTTTTCCTCGTTGTCCTTTGCTAATCCTGTAAACTACTTCATTTACCTTTTTGAAAACGATGACCGGTCCATTCCATGAAGATTGCAGTTTCGGTGATTAATCCCTCTTATTTTGTGGGTTGTTACGCAGTACTAAATCAAAAATATTTTTAAATAACACATATTTAAGGATAATCTCAACACATTTATGAGCAGTTTATTTACTCGTTATATTAAATCAGATTCAACGATTTATTTATTTTAATTTTGCCGACGTTACCAAAATAGCATATCACTTTTCAGATAATGAAATTATTTATTTATTTTATTATAAATAGATAATTATTATTATCGGCCTTGAGGAGTAAAAGAGCACTAAAATGCAGGGTTTGAAAATAATTCTCAAAATATCTTTTTGTCTCTCTTTCGTAATTAATATTTTCTGAAACAAAATAACTCTTATGCGATAGTAACTATTATTTGATAGAAAAAAAATCATCACCAAAAGAGAGATACGAAAATCGTGGCGACATCTCTGTTTGAGTAGCGACACTATCGTTAATGTAAAACTGTTATAAAGTAGAGAAAATTGATAGATGTGTCTAGACTAATCTAGACTAATCGAATATTATAGAGATTTCTAGAATGGTTAGAATATTTGGTATAAATACGCGACAAACATTTGGGAGTAAATCAGTTGTGTTTTAACCGTGAGAGTGCTAATAGTAATTAAAAGGAAAAAGTGAAGTGTTTATAAAGTAAAAATAAAGTGTTATTAAAGTGTAATATAGTGTTGTTAAAGTGTAGTAAAATAATTATTGTGAAGTTAAATAAGTTGAAATAATTAAATTAGTGTTTTGTGTAAATAATCGGAATAAATAAATTTAGTGTGATCTAGAATTTATATCGTTTGTTTTATTCACAATCCAGTGATCGAACCTTGAATTTGACAAGGCAAAAACGTAACAATATCTTAATTGTTATCTGATACACAAATCATTGTTTTATTACAACAACCAATAATATATCCATAATACAAACCACTAGCACTTTTCGTGCTAACTTCCCTCTGGCGGTAATTTAACATTCTAAAAGTTAAAAAACCGGCTTGAAATTAGAAATGTTCGTCCGTACTTTTATATTTTTGAAATTAATTTAATCTGATTTTCCATATTTTAGATAGTAGATAGATATAGATTTTCTCCACTAGATACCACTGACCTCAATTTGAATCCTTAAAAATAGATCGAAGGACTATTAAAATTATTGTTGATATTATCTGTTATACATATATGCAAGTATATTGTTGACATACGAGTATAAACCAAATTATATAAACACGCTATTCCATATAGACGTATATACGTATACATATATTCCAAATAGTGGCTGACGAAAAAAAAATCACATCTTGTTATGATTTTCCCAAATGAGTGCTCACAATTCAAATAAATAAAATAAGGATTGTTATTATCAATTTGGAAATCCTACATTTGGCTTTTTATTTTTTTAGTCATGATGAAAATTTTGTGAATAAGTAAGTATATAAAATTTACAAATCATTTGAATAATTTAATATTCACGCAATGTTTTATTCTATCATTTCATCTAATTTGCATACATACATGTTTTATATAACATAATTAAAAAATATTTGTATGTACATTCATAAACACACATATAAATTTCGTTCTAATTTTAGTTTTGAAATTTATATGGCGTATATACATAATGTTCGTACACAGCTGAACTTCAGCATTAATTACATGTACGAGTATAAACCAAGGAGGGATTACCTAGAATTAAAAATATAATCAGGTACCAGTTTTGGAGATTATTTTTATACATATATGTATGGATTTTTGTATATATTACACGTACCTATGTACATACATATGAACTTGATTGAATGAGTTTTTAAATATTCTCATGCACCACCCAAAACACTGTGTGTCTGTCAAATATGTATTTTGATTTAGAATTACCGAAATTTGTACTGTGTATTTTTTTAATCCTAAGTGGTTTCAGTATTTGTGTATGGTAATATAATCTTTTGTTTTTTATGTGTGCCCAGCGTCACTCAAAGTTTTGAATTAATTTTTATGGTTTTCGGCATTTTTATATTTTCTCCGAATTTTCATTTGGTTATTTTACAAATTTGTTTGTTCGGTTTTTTCTAATTAAAATTAAATAGAGTTATTACTTCATCTTTTCATTTCGGTATTATGGGAAAAACAATGAAAAACATTATTTGCATTGTTATGTATAAATTATATATACATACATATTTAAATTTAATCCCATCATTTTTAAATCACACACTTTTACATTAAAAATTATTTATGTATGAAGATATTATATATTATGTATACATATATACATACATATTTAAGGAATACATGAAAAAAATGTTGAGGTTGAAAGTTTTTATACCATGCGGCTGTTAAAAAATATTAAATATTTATTTCAATTTTCTGAATTTAATTTTTATACCATTTAGGAAGTGTTCATCAAACATTAAATATTTATTTACCTCCATATATATGAGAGTGTGACAGGGAATTTTTATTTTATTTTCATATAGAGGTAAATTGTCTGTCGTGATTCAGTGATTGGCACTTTTGTTCTCATCTAAATACGATTTATTTTAATTAACAAAGCAACTTTTCAGGTATATATAGTGATGAATCAGGGCATATAATATACTATTCTTATTATATACTAATACATAATTAAAATACTAGACTGATCTAGGTAAGAAATCGAGAGATGCATACCAAATATGTATACAAGAAAGAAAAATTTAATATGTTGACGGTTTATCTAGATAGATTTAAATTAAGGGGCGAGGTCATAAAAAAAGTGAAAGCTTCGATGAGGCCACAATAAACTTTTGATGCAAAACGACAGAAACTATGTTTATTTGCCGAAAAATTACGCGACCTTAGAATAACACTGTTGTAACTAACATTTTTTGACTTTTTGAGTTTTATATGTTTATATATTAATTCACATGCGCTCTTTCTAAATATGCACTCCAAATTTTGCTATCTCTTTTCGTTTTTGATGTAGACAAATAAAAATTGTTGTAAGTACATAACATACTTACAACTTTTTAATCCCAATAAAAAATATTTTTCATATAGATACCACTTTGTAATTTCTCTCTTTGTACATACAACTTTATTATTCTCACTTACGTTTTTAAAATGAGTAGTTAGTATTTTGTAATGCTCAAAAACGCTTAATGACAGTTCAAAATTGGCGCTCAACATAGAAAGACGTGTAAATTTCACTGTAAGTTATTTATTTTTTAATTAATTTCCTTATTTGTTCTATAGATTTAATGTTTGTTATTTACAAAATATGAATCATGGCAGATCTAGAGTTGAATTTGTATGTACCTGTAAACGAAAATATTTTTTTTTGTGATCAAATTTTACTCGGCGAGGAAATTTTTTTAGATCATTCCAAGGTTGTATCTGAGGTTGTTGGAGCAATTGAAGTCGGTTCAGCGCAGAACTGTGTAATTGAACCATTCATTCCTTCCTTAATCGACGTATCATCCGTTAAATAATGAACCACCACTATCAACTCCAAAGAAATCTAGGAAACGTAGACGTAATCCTGTAAATTGGATAAAAAAAATGACAGGCCGGTGAGGAATATGTGAATGTTCGAGGGAAAACGGTTCCAAGCAAAATGGTTCTAACAAAAAAAAACTGTCTCAATAAGTGCAAATACTTGTGTGCCAAAAATGTGACGAAAATAGAAAGAGAAGAACAGTTTAAGGTGTTTTATGCCTTAGATGCTCAACGAAAGCGAGATTTTATCCTAAAAACCACCACCCGTAATTCATCAGCAAGAAAAACAACGACAATGCAATCCCGTCAGTCTTTCACCTTTTCCTACTTTATGAAGGTTTCTGGCCATACATATACGGTGTGTAAAAATTTTTATCTGGGAACTTACAGCATTTCGCAATCACCAGTCTATACAGCGCATCAAAATAAATGCGAACAATCTGGGATGTTCAAAGGAGATATGCGTGAGCGGAAAAGCAGTAAGAGAACACCACAGGAAAAAATTGCAGATGTCATGGCACACATAAATGCATTTCCTAGAATCGGCTTTACCTAGAGCCAAATTTGAACATTTCCAAGATGTATGACTTATACAAAGAATACACAAAAGATCCAGTGCCAGTGAAGGAAAGTTTTTTGTACAAAATTTAATATCGCCTTTCAACAGCCTAAGAGTGATAGATGTGGTTCTTGTGAAAAATATAAAGTTGCTGAGCAGGAACAACTTATCACATCCGAAATGTTCTTGGAGAAAGAACAACATGTCGAGTTGAAAATCAACATGAGACAACAGAAAGCTATTGACAAAGAAGCGGAAGTTCCGATCCTCTGTTTTGATCTACAGAACGTGATAAATTGCCCAAGATCAGAAATTGGCCCGATGTTTTACTATTCCAAATTAAACAACTATAATTTAACTGCATATTTGAATAGTAGTAAAAAAACATATTGCTGCGTATGGACGGAATAAACATCAGGTAGAAGCGGCAATGATTTAGCGTCTGCACTACTGAAAATTTTGAAAAGAGTTTTCGAAGATAATAGTGACATCTACAACCTAATTACATGGAGTGATTAAATATCGGGAAAAAGTTGAATGATTTCGAGCACGAAAGTGACTGGAATTATCAATTTTTTATGAAGAGGACATTTTCTGTTTTAGATGTTTCTACAATATACAAATAAATATTTGTTGGCTGTAAACAACTGTTTTTATTATTATTGTTATTTAATTTTTAAAAAGTTTCCCATTTGCTACTCAAATTCATTTTTAACTTTTAGTAATAATTATTCCGCAATATTTCTGCATGCCCCGTAATTTGAGCTTTAAACTCTTCAATATTGGTGGTTTTTACTATAAACAGCCAATTCAAATGTTCGTCTAAAATTAAATCTTTCGTCTTCCAATACAATTGTTTTAGAAATATGAGCCCCTATTGTCTGGGGGCAAATACATGTCTCGTAAATCTAAATTGCATGAACATTTTTTCCAAGAATATACCACCACATCATATGGAACCACCACGAAAAACTTCCCGCAGCCAAATTGACCAAGTATTAATTTCTAAAGGGCTAGTTCGGGTTGTGCGGGATGTTATCATCTGTTGGTCGCTGCAAAGCTACGATGGAAGTTTTCGTACAAGTTTGGAAAGATAAAGAAACGCATCAAAATCAAAAGAAATTGTACCAGTCTGACTGTGTGGACTCTATCTGGGAGGTAGTGAAAATTTCGGTTGTCAGTGCTGCTCAACAAACTTTAAGTATTGTGGAAGTCAGACCCAAGAATGATTGGTATGATGGCTAGTGTCGTCTAGCAGTCGAGCAATAAAATATGGCCCATAGTGAACTGCAACAACGTATTACAATCGCGAGGAATAACAAGCAGCAATGCTATGAGCAGCTAACTTAGCAATGATGGCAGTTTGCGTAATTTATTTTAGTACTAGTAAAAGGAATTACTGGATTGTACCATACTTTCAGGCCTGCGTTAACCGTCATTCAGGACCGAGATGGAAACCTCCGTGTTCACATCGACACTTACTCGACGCATGGAAAGGGCATTTTAAAGACCCGCTTGGTGTTCATCATGCGTCACAGGCTGTAGCTGAGTCACCTCAAATAAAGATGCGACGATTTTCATTGAGGATTCCTCCCATGAGGAATTCACTAAAGCCATGCAGAGATTAAAACGAAACCGCTCACCTAGGGTGGACTGCATTAATTCGGATCTCTTGATATTCCGGAGGGGATACTTTGTGGAACTGTCTTTTCGACCTTACTCGATTAGTATAGCAAACCCAAGTTATACCTGATGAATGGAAAGTGGCCGCGATATGCCCCATCTACAAGAAACGGCACCGATTGAAGTGTGAGAATTATCGCGGCATAGTTCTCCTTTGCACAGCATACAAGTTACTGTCCTACATTATATAGGATAGGTACAACCCTCTAGCGCAGGGTCTGGTTGGTGGATTCTATCAAGGAGGATTATCTAAATACTACTAGACGTTCATCCCCGTATATCAGGTGTTAATGGATCTCCTAAGACTTGATCAATCGAGAGAGTTTTTAGTGTGCCCTGAAATATCCAGGAATGCCAATAAAATTGGTATGATTGTGTAGAATGATAGTGACGTGTTTTGTATCTTCTAAGGCGATTTCTAAAATCTAATCACCTATCAAGTACTGTGAAGCTGAAGCTTTACAAAGCGTTGATGCAGGTCCGTTGTTATGTACGGATGTGATATTTGGACTCTGACGGACGAGTACGAGACTGGCTCCTTACATTTGATAGAAGAACCATGTGTGTGATTTACGGCCCAAACCGCGAGGTAGATAGTGCATACCAAGCTCTGTACAATATCGAGATCAAAGATCTAATGAAAATCCTTCACATTGTACATCAAGTATAACTCAGCGAGTGCGATGGCTTGGTAACGTTCTGTGTGTTGATCTCGAATGAACTATGCAGCTATCTCTGAAAGTAGAGCCACCATATTGTAGCCGCAGAGGTCGTTACCGTTGGTGTCAGTTTATTGACAGAGTAAGGGCCAGTAATGGCCTTTGAGAAACTGTATTATTATTAATATTTAGAACTATGTCGTTTAACCACTCATGAATCGATAAGATATAGTGGGAAAATGCTCCTTCTAGTTTAAAGTGCAGAAAATGTATTTGTTCCATGCTTTCTTTTTCATTACCATTCCAAAGCATAAACCATAAGAAACTCTTCTTTCAAGCGTTTACAAATATTGATTGTTAAATTGGTATTCAAAGGTCCAATAATTGTATCAACTTTTATACGTGTAACCTTTAGTACAAATTTATTTTATCCATTTCGTATAAGAATTTTGAATACATTAATTGACGATTAGAATAATCAATAGCAGCATATGTTTAAATGGACACAATTTGACAGCCCGCTTTTCTTCTTGTATTTCAAATTGAATTGTGACTCTGTGATAAAAGTAAGCAAACTATTTCTTAAGTTTAAATTAAATAATATCGAAAAAAATTTGTTTTGTTTAATTTAAACTTAATTTTATTTGTTAAGTCTACAATAGCCGTGTTTCTTGACGTTTGATCTGATCCGGATCAGATCATATCTCGTTTCCTTTCATTTGTATAGCTGCGTTTCATGTAATAAACATAAAAAAATTTTGTTTTTTTGTTTATCATATCTGCTTTCCTTTCATTTGTATAGCTGCGTTTCATGAAATAAACATAAAAAAAATTTGTTTTTTTGTTTTTCTATCTACGTTTTGAACCAAAATGCTAATAAGATCAATATAATAACCTAAAAACGAAAAATAATACAATTTTTGTATTGATTTCATGAAACGCAGCTATACAAATGAAAGGAAAGCATATATGATCTGGCTAATATCTACAACCGAAAATGATAATGTTTTTAATTTTCAAGATTACGTGTATTAATAGTTTAAACAGATAATATATACACTATGGAAGATGACCAAATCTCCAGGTACCCCAGTAAAAGTAAAAATACCATTTCGCACGATTTGATCGAGTATCCAATTATATCGCCATTAGATATATATGAATCTTTTTCCAACACAAAAAGGCCAATACGTGAGAGTACAGAACTTCTCAATTCTGGGTGGGCAACTGAAATAGGAGTTGCTCCACTCCCAGTTGACAACCGTATAACCGGACTGGTGGTGCAGAAATCTTCCATTACCGCCAGACTCCTAGAAGTAAAATTAGATAGGGGAAAAAGGCAAGCATATTGCGGTTCGTCTTCTCCACATAAATCGGTACACACAGAGTTTCATAACACGGTAACTAATGTATGGTTTTGTAGATATCCAAATATCGCTGGCATAGTTCGACAAAACTTACAAAAATATGATAAAAATCTGGTCGAACTATTGCCAAAAAATTTAGCTCAGTATGTACCACCGCATTGTTCCATGTTCGCAAAGAAGTATATATGCTTAAATAATAAAATAAACAGATGATGTCTGCATTGGTGAGAGCTATCGAGAATTTGTTCCGAAACCCCAAAAATGTATTACAAGAGAGCTGGAACAAGATTTTCGAAAAATTACGAAAACCGTGGAGGAATCTGTACGCATTTGTGAAGCCACTATATGCCAAACAAATGTGCAATTAATAATTGGAACTTAATTCCAAACAAGTTCCCTATGCTAACACAGCCAAGTATCTTGGCATGACTCTCGATGCTAAGTTAAAATGGAAAGAGCACATTAAAAAGAAAAAGGAGGAACTACACATTAAATAAGGTATGCTGAGTAACACAAATGGAGTACGAAGACTCCAAAGAAAGAAACCACTGGAATTGGGAAGACTACAATAGGGTGGCCAAATTTTTAGAGACTAACTAATGGTTTATATCTCTACAAATTGAACATAAGAAAGATAGAGAAATTACTAGATGATATATGTAATCAGTTGTAATATTTAAAACAATAAAATAAAAAAAAATAAAAAAAAATAAAAATTTGTGAAGCCACTATATGCCAAACAAATGTGCAATTAATTAAAAATTAACTGCCATTTACGAAAGCAATTTTAAGGGGAATGATGCGATGTGATACGAATTGTTCGCTGAGAAAAGTGCTAAACAAATTTACAGCATGCACTGTTTATTTTTTGAATGTGGGCTCTTGATTTCATCTGATCTTCACTTCATGGCGATGAATGAAAACTCATTGAGACCAAATGTCCTATTGAAGGAAAACATGTATAAAAACCAAGCCTTTTTCGTAATTAAAAACACAACAAAACTGTTGTCTATTGTAATTTTGGTTATTTTGTTATCATTGTTTTTGTTTTTGCAACTTGAACCGTTTATAAAATGCAGGGGACAATTTTTAAAATTTTTCGGCAAAGCCAGCTAACTGATAGAGATAAAATTCAGCAAGAATGATGAAAACGGGATTCTAAAATAATATTTACATATGAAGTTCTGGAATATGGCCAATTAGAAATAACAAGGAACTTTGTTATTTCTTAACCGATTCTGACGACGTTTAGCATGTACTATGCAAGTGGAATTCTAAAATTATTTTTACAAGTTCTGGAATATGGCCAGTTAGAAAGAACTTTGTTAACCGGTTATAATAGGATTCTTAACCGGTTATAATGAAATCCGGCATGTTCGAAGGTACTCAGGTGTTTCAGAAAACATTTCATATCGTCTTCATCATAATCGGTTAATAAATAGCCAAGTTCCTTCATAATTTTCTTTATATAACTTCTGCTAAATATCATTTTAGAAACCCATTTTCATATTACATTTCGAATTTCATCATAATCGGTTATGAAATAACCAAGTTCCTTTTTGACTGCCCACATTCCAGAACTCCATGTAAAAATCATTTAGATTCCTTTTAGCAGTGCACATTTCGAATTTCACTGAAATCGACTAAGAAATTACACTGTTCTTTAGTGATTGGTGATATTCCAGAACTTCATGTATACAAATTATATTATTTAATTATTATAATCCCAATTTCATTGTACATGATGAATTTCATCATAACCGGGTAAGAAATTACCAAGTTCCTTCATAATAAACACTTCGACTTATTGCAAAAATTATCTATAAAACCGTACCGACCGGTAAGTGTTAAACATAAAGGTTCATTATGAAACTCGAAGAGTCCGTAGATGGCACTGAATTCACACAACCCCAATTCTGTTCTCTCGTTGAACCCAATCAGCTTGTCCACACAAGTATGCAATGCATTATGTATTTTCCTCGTTTCTTACCCCTTTGCCTATAAACTTTTACGGAGGGAAAATATTTATGTTGCAACGCTTTCAACCGAAATTTTGAGTGATGAACGATTTGTAACGCACTAATACAAACAAAAATTCATTTTTGAATTGGTCGAATCATTTAAAATTTGCCTTTTGGAGAATTCATATGAAACACAAAATTAATGATGTTTGGATTTTTTTTTTAAATCCGGTGATTCTGATAGGTAAATTTTTCGTTAGAAGAATAAATTGAAACTAAAAATTTATGTGGTCGAGTATTTTTTGAATCTGTTGATTTTCTTACGTTTTGAATTTGAATTAATTATCTATAGTCTAAACTAATAAACCGAAAATTTAATGGCCGAATCATCTGTACTGTCGAAAAATTGGAATAAACAACATTAGGCGTGTTTCTTGGCGTATGATCTGATCCGGATCAGATCATATCTGCTTTCCTTTCATTTATATAGCCGAGTATAGCCGCGTTTCATGAAATAAACAAAAAAATTGTACTATTTTTTGTTTTTGTAACAAAATTTTGAACCAAAATGCTACTAGGATCGATATAATGACCTAAAAACAAAAAATAATACAATTTTTGTGTTGATTTTATGAAACGCGGCTATACAAATGAAAGGAAAGCAGATATGATCTGATCTGGATCAAATCATACGCCAAGAAACACGGCTACTGTTGTTAATCAACCACTCCAGAAAAATCCATGTCAACAATAAAAAAAATATTTTTTTTAAATTGGTTTTTTGTTGTTCTCTAGTCAAAGAATCAATATGAAATGAATTTTTTTACATAGATAAGTGACAGCAATTGATGCATCCTCGTCTGGACGCAAACCAATTGTTGTGTTATCATGTATTGCATACTCGGGTGGACAAGGCCAATAAATTTCTGGCCATTGCTTTTATTTTTGAAAAGATTTATTCAATTGGGTTCAACGTTCAACATGGAAGGGAACGGCGGTAGGAACCTTAAACCGTTTCCTGAGGTTTCTATTATATCCTTGATCTGCGCAGTTTTGTGGATTTGTGCGTCATCCATTACAAAATAGAACTCAGTTCATTAATTTTGCAGCGAGTTCTTCAATAAATTTGCAAAATTTACTTGAATTAGAGTTTGAATTATAGAGGTAGAGTTTGATTTATTTTGGAACGGATAAAGCCCAAATCTATAAAACGGCGCATTTCATGAATAAATTAAAAACCTCAGGAAGTCATTTAAGGTATCTACCACCGTAGTCTTTCATGTTGAACTCAATTGAAAAAAAAAAGTGGTGGTCATTAAAAGAGGTCATAGGATTTCTCAAGTGTGCCCAAATACCCTTTCCCTAGTACATACCTTTTAGAATTAGGCTGAGGTTACATTTGATATGAATTCTTACGAAAATTTCTTTTTATGAATTTGTAAGAAATCATCAAAAGTAAACTAAAAGCTCGTCTAATTCGTGTGAATTCTCTGAATTTGAACTGGATTTCAATACCAACAAAATATTTTGTTTTTGATCAGTTGTCGTTTGAATTATCGGAATACTTTTGGCAGACGTTAGCCAAATTATATACAGTAAAAAATGGATTTTGAAAAATTAAATGTGTGGAAGGAAGGCGCTCTTTGTAGAACCGAAAACACAAACAGTACAACAGAAAGGGATGAAATAAAAATGATGGAGGAAATTTTTCTTAAATAAATTGAATAAATTGGACCTTTCTGCACAAAATCTGTATGTGAATTTCAACATTTTCGGTTTATTTTAAATATTTTGCGGTGGGCTGAATTCTCAAAATTTGTATCCAAATTTTATTAAAATTTGGCATATATTTTTTTGGAATTTGCATATTTTTTTAATAAAATCGAAATTAATTTCTTGTAAATATTACGATTGATAAAATCTGCGCAGATCTCAAAACAAAGTTTTACTACATACAATGCCAACAGTTCCACCATTCAAATCTTCACCAAAATTCTGAAGTGTTGTTCATTATAACAGATTTGAGGCTTTAAACTCTTGCAGATTTGTGTATATAATTTTGTTTCTTAAATACAAAATTTGTTATAGAACCAGCGCAATTTACTCAAATATCCAATAATTCAAAAAAATTGGTAAATAATTAAAAAAATATTATTTAAAAACTGAAATAAAAACAAAATTTAAAAAACAAAAGATAAAAAATTTGTTTGTATGTTTGTACCTTTGTAAGGTTAAGCATTACGACCCCTAACTGGAGGAAGATGGAGAAGGCCTTAGCCGCCATCTTCCTGAACATCATGAGGGAGAACCCAGGAGCTGCTCCGTCCTCCCGAGACGGAGGATGGCACCGGGGTCACGTCAAACTGGGGGCCGGGGCTAAACTAGAGGTGGTGACGAGGGAAGAAATTTCCTGCAGGCCAAGGGTGCGAGCCTGGATCCCTGCGGAGCCTAGCGACCCAAGGGAGATCTTGGAAATGTTGAAAATCAGCAATCCGGAACTGCCAACGGCCACCTGGAAGATTGCCAGGTTAGAAGAGGTAAAGGCGGAAGCAGATCACAGATCGGCTGTCCTTATCATCAACAGAGAATCCGTGGGTGCTTTGGCAGAATCTGGAGGCCTGATCAGCTATCGATTTGGAGCGATTACGCTCAAAATTTATAAGCGCGATGAGGCTGACAGATCTGGGGCACCTGCAGCAGGATGGGAAACCACTTGTAGTGCCCCGCCTGGTGTTGGTGACCCAGAAGTCCGCAGCATCCCGGAGGACGCTCAGGAGACACGATCCCTGGACTCGGAGATATCGAGATCATTGGGACGAAGCTGTGTGCTTCTAACGGATGAATCGAAGTCAGGGGAGTCTGACTCAACAGTGGTGGAGGGAAGCAATATCTAATGCTCAAGATCCTTCAGCTCAACCTCGGCCCTTCTGCTAAAAATGGAATCTGAGTCCATTGATGTGGTTCTGGTCCAGGAACCTTGGGTCAATAGTGACCGGGTGCTGGGCCTCAGAACTCCTAAATATAAAATACTACAAGCGAAAAATGAAGGTAAGATACGTTCCTGCATTCTCGCTAGAAATAATTTTAATATTTTCTTACTACTAAATTACAGCAACGCTGATGTAGTGGTGGCTAGCATCGAGATGGAAGGGCAAAATCTCTGGCTAATATCGGCCTACCTACCATACGAGGAGGAAAATATACCATCAGGTAGGTTGGGCAGTGCAATCATGGAGGCTCGAAAACGAAAGGTAGGAGTCATCATGGGCAGTGATGCTAATGCGCATCACTCAATCTGGGGAAGTACAGATATAAACAGGCGAAGTGAGTTACTCCTTGATTTTATTTTAAGTACTAACCTAAATATATGTAATATCGGGTGTAAGCCAACCTTTATTACTAAAAATAGACAGGAAGTACTGGACATCACACTTGTCTTGGATTTTATTAAGGAGAAGCTATTGAACTGGAAAGTGTCCGAAGACCATTCCTTTTCTGACCATTGTTATCTCCAGTACGAAGTGGATACAAAACCCACTAGCAAACCACCCTTCAGAAATAGGAGGAAAACTGGTTGGGATTGTTTCAGAACCATTCTGGGTAACTTATTACCGGTATCGGTTCCAAACCCCCTACATTAACACAGGAGCTTGATGCTCTAGTAACCAAGATATTTGATGCTTTTAACAAGGCCATGTTAGGTGCATGTCCTATCACCTTGGGGAAATCTCGGACACCCTGGTGGTCGAGAGAACTCCAAGGTACTCGTATGAAATGCAGGAGACTGTTCAAGAAAGCGAGGAACACAAATGCTGCTGCAGATTGGGACTGTTATAAGGAAATTCTCAAAACCAATAAGTACGAGCTCAGAGCAGCCAAAACGAGGGCCTGGAAGCTAATCACTCGGGCCCTTGCGTGTCTGGGGGTAGACGGGTCACTCAGGGGCTGGATAGATCATATGCTTAGAGGCATGATCGTGACAGCTTATCTGGGTGGGACGTCTGCCGGTAGATATGTGAGCAGCGGGACACCTCAAGGTGAGGTCCTATCCCCCCTTCTTTGGAACTTGGTCATAAATGATCTGTTACTAAACCTGGAAGGGCAAGGCTTCAAGGTGGTTGCTTAGAGGATGACGTTGCTATTGCGGTCTTCGGTAAATATCCTAGTACGCTGAGTGAGCGCATGCTCTGCGCGCTTGGCTCTCTGAGTGGGTCGTGGCTGCGGACTGAACGCAAACCCACAGAAAACAGAGATGGTCCTCTTCACCAGGAAGCACAAACTTCCTCAGTGTAACCCGCCAACATTAAATGGTACTCGCTTGATCTTTACGGATAGAGCAAAATACCTCGGACTACTTTTGGACAGCAAGCTAAGCTGGAAACCAAACATCGTAGAGAGAGTAAAGAAACCTACTATAGCGCTCTACTCCTGCAAAAATTCCATTGGAAAGAGATGGGGTATGGAGCCCCACATAGTACACTGGCTCTACGTCTCAGTGGTCAAGCCTACTGCTGTAAGGGGTTATCGTCTGGTGGCCAGCTTTAAAAATTATGGCCAACCGTAAACTATTGATGAAAGTCCAAAGAACGGCCTGCTTGTGTATAAGTAGGGCTCTCAGGAGCACACCTACCTGGAGATTCTCTTTCATCTTACTCCCTTGGATATTGCGGCCGAGCAGCTTGCATCTTGCACAGCCATTCGCCTCAAATCCATATCTATGCGGACCTGTAACAATGCAGGGCACTCATCTATACTATGCAACAGGGGTATTCTGGAAGCTACCGACTAAGCTATTCCTTTGCCATCTGTTGAGATGAGATTCCAAACTGAGTTTCCCACCAGAGAGGACTGGGTGAACGAAACGGTATTGGACAATGAGGCGCTAAGCTTCTTCACGGATGGCTCAAAAAGGGATAGAGGGGTTGGCTGCGGGGTATTCTGTGAGGCACTAGGGGTTAACCTCTCTTTTCGTCTTCCCGACTTTTGCAGCGTTTTTCAAGCTGAACTGATCGCGTTAATGGAAGTCATGGACTGGTTGAAGTATAATGTAATATCTACGAGGGATATTCGCATTTTTACGGACAGCCTGGCTGTTATTAAAACGCTAAAATCATACTCCCTGACGTCGAAGGTAGCCCAGAACTGTCTGACATGTTTAAAAGAGATGGCTGATCAGTTCAACATCCGCTTGACGTGGGTGCCAGGGCATTTCAATATCGCAGGGAATGTAATGGCAGATGAGTTGGCCGGCAGGGGTACGGCACGTTTAATACCCAAAGGCAGGCGGGATATAAAGATACCGCTTGCTTCATGTAAACTGCTGCTTCAGGAAGAAGCCACAAAAGAAACGAACGACAGATGGTATAACGCCAGTTCGTGTGTAATAACCAGGCAGATCTGGCCTGGACTTGACCGGTCCAGATCTGGGCAACTGATATCGCTTCGACGGCACCATGTTGGTATGGTCGTGGGAGCTATAACGGGGCATTGTCTCATTGGGATACATGCGAGCAGACTGGGTGTCCCAGCCCCCGATTTCTACCGCAGCTGTGGTCATGAGGAGGAGGAGGAAAATGTCCATCTGCTCTGCACCGGTCCTAGTCTAGCGTACAGCAGAACAAAATTTATGGGAACTTCCCCTTTGAACGACCTCACGGATCTTAGGAAGATCGGGATCCGGGACATTAAGCGCTTCTTGGTAGTGAAGAGGAAGAAACTCGAATGTGGTACAGCTACGGACCAATTTTGTGTCTATGCTAGTCCTTTAGGTCAGCCACCCTTACCTAACCTAACCTAACTTTTATTTTATTTTGGTAATCACTCTATATAAAGGGTGATTTTTTTGAGGTTAGGATTTTCATGCATTAGTATTTGACAGATCCCGCGGGATTTCAGACAAGGTGTCAAAGAGAAATATGCTCAGTATGCTTTAACATTTCATAATGAATAGACTTACTAACGAGCAACGCTTGCAAATAATTGAATTATATTACAAAAATCAGTGTTCGGTTCGAAAAGTGTTTCGCGATTTACGTCCGATTTATGGTCTACATAATCGACCAAGTGAGCAAACAATTAATGCGATTGTGACCAAGTTTCGCACTCAGTTTACTTTATTGGACATTAAACCAACCACACGAATGCGTACAGTGCGTACAGAAGAGAATATTGCGTCTGTTTCTGAGAGTGTTGCTGAAGACCGTGAAATGTCGATTCGTCGCCGTTCGCAGCAATTGGGTTTGTGTTATTCGACGACATGGAAGATTTTACGCAAAGATCTTGGTGTAAAACCGTATAAAATACAGCTCCTGCAAGAACTGAAGCCGAACGATCTGCCACAACGTCGAATTTTCAGTGAATGGGCCCTAGAAAAGTTGGCAGAAAATCCGCTTTTTTATCGACAAATTTTGTTCAGCGATGAGGCTCATTTCTGGTTGAATGGCTACGTAAATAAGCAAAATTGCCGCATTTGGAGTGAAGAGCAACCAGAAGCCGTTCAAGAACTGCCCATGCATCCCGAAAAATGCACTGTTTGGTGTGGTTTGTACGCTGGTGGAATCATTGGACCGTATTTTTTCAAAGATGCTGTTGGACGCAACGTTACGGTGAATGGCGATCGCTATCGTTCGATCTGAACTGAACTTAGTTGACATGTGGTTTCAACAAGATGGAGCTACATGCCACACAGCTCGCGATTCTATGGCCATTTTGAGGGAAAACTTCGGAGAACAATTCATCTCAAGAAATGGCCCGGTAAGTTGGCCACCAAGATCATGCGATTTGACGCCTTTAGACTATTTTTTGTGGGGCTACGTCAAGTCTAAAGTCTACAGAAATAAGCCAGCAACTATTCCAGTTTTGGAAGACAACGTTTCCGAAGAAATTCGGGCTATTCCGGCCGAAATGCTCGAAAAAGTTGCCCAAAATTGGACTTTCCGAATGGACCACCTAAGACGCAGCCGTGGTCAACATTTAAATGAAATTATCTTCAAAAAGTAAATGTCATGGACCAATCTAACGTTTCAAATAAAGAACCGATGAGATTTTGCAAATTTTATGCGTTTTTTTTTAAAAAAAAGTTCTCAAGCTCTTAAAAAATCACCCGACACAAAGCTATTATGTAACACCAAATAGATTATCAATTAGTACAATTTTTTTTGCCGTGTGTATAGCTATCCCTTATTAAGGATTTAAACAACAGACATTTTTAAACGCTATGATTTTTAAATTATGAGATTGAAAATTGTATTATGTATTAGAAACAGAATATGTCATAAAATGAATAATGTTAAATAAATTACATATTCAAAAATTCGAAATATGTATAACCTTTTCAGGAATGACTCTCCATTGAACTTGGCATACATATGTATGTATTAGGCACAGTTAACCAGAAAATCTGCTATAGGTACTTAAATTCCAAAAAATTCATAAAGAAATTGTGTGGGCATTTGAATAAATTGTATATGCATCAAACAACAACCTACACATATTTTATATACCATTAAAGACTGTTTGCTTATTCATAACCTTAAATCCCGAAATTCGATTATCATCACACGAGTATTTTAAAATCATTCAATATTTTTTATGTATGTATGTATGTACGTGTAATTATGTAGGTATTATGTACAGAAATATACTTGAATAAAATGAATTTAAAGAAATTATGTATTATAAGTTTATCATTTCTAAGAAATGTTTAAACGAACCAAAATACCAAAATGGGAAATGCTTTTGTTTAGAAAAGCATATACACACATTCATAAAATACAAGGTCAAATTAATAGGAATGGTATCGTGACGTGATAAAGGATATTTGTTGTATTTTTTTAACTAAAAATATAAAAATGGTTTATATTTTCTACATCACTTGTCACATCTATATTACGTTATATACTTGTTCAATGTCACAGTTAGTCTGTATATAAATAAGTATGTATGTATGTGTATATAGGAATAACAAAAGATAAATATTTAACATCAAGTGCTCTTGAATTATGTAAATAAAAGCAAACAATTTTCCATTTTAATGGATTTTAATCTAAGCAGATTGACAACAACAACAGCCAAATATGCCAAATAAAAAAATATAAGATTCAACAGGTGCTCTCAGCGCAGCAGTTAATGTAGAAATCTTGGTATATAAACATAAGATAATACTGATTAGTAAAATTTAAAAAAGCAAAATTTAAAACGCTTAAAGTACAATTTTAATTTTTCCACAAAATTTTTTGTTTTTTGTTCTGGATTCTAAAATTGATACATATCTGAATATCAATCGGCAACACGATGAAATTTATTAGATAATGATTTTCCATTTTCATCTCATACAACACACATACACACACACACTGTAAATCAAATGCTATATATTTTCATTTATTTTCCATTCTCGTTTATTCGTGTCATAGTATAAATGAACTGAAATTAAATTAGATTTTCTAACTGTCAATAAAAACCGAAAACTTTGTTCGAAATATTGTGATTGTAGTATGGATAAAGTTTCTCAAGAGATTAGACAAGCAAAATAAATTCAAGTATTACATAGCTTAGCCTGTATATGCGTATATATTTCGAAGAATTATACTAAAAATACATTGATCATACAACCTACATTGAATATTTTAGGGGTCGAAATCTTAACGAATTGCATGAAAACGAAATTGATTTTACTTTTATAATTATCGTTTTCCTATACGTTGTTTCTATATATAAAATGTAATATAGTCTAGAAACTATACTTTTTTGATTTTCAAAATACCTCGTAATGCGGATAATACGAAAATCCGAATATCTCTAATCAATATTTAAAAATACATTCAACACTATACATAAATATATAGAATCTAGAACTGCTTAATGAGATTATATTACATATGAGAATTTAGAACACAAATTTAGATGTATATTTATGTATTGTATAATAAACAATAAAACTAAAGTTGAAAAGCTTGTTTTTTCTTGTAATTTAATTAAAAATTTAAATAGATTAATAGGAATAGTAATGTAATATTAATGCTAATGCTGGAATATATTTAGTCAGTGACAGTGATTTGGAATTACAATTTCAAAGTACATTTTTTTGTTGTTTTTCATTTAAGGGGGTGGACTAATTAATTTCATTTGTATAAAATACAGGAAAACAAAATAGAGTTACAGAGATCTACTGTGTACACAAATATTTTACAAAATTATAATTCGTCCAGAAGCTTTCGTTATTGATGGAGGAAATTTTAAAACCTATACTGTCATACAAACAGTTCCTCTAAATCTGACAGTCTAATTAACAATTTAAATTAGCATCGCAAATATCCCGAAAAATATACATCATATATACGATATAAATGTGGAATAGGTCTAAAATCTTCATAAGCAAAATCCCCAAACGCTAAAGGTAAATAAGGAATAACAAATCCACAAACAAAGAATTACGTAAGGAGAATTTTGTATCTGCATATATGTATATTCAATATATATATTTTTGGCAATGTCAATCACACGCAAGGAAGTTTCGCTTGATTCACGACAGTTGGTGGTAAAATTAAGGAAAGAGGGCAATTCGTTGAATAAAATTGGACAAATTATTAAAAAAAGTAAACGGTTCAAACAATTGTCAGAAATTACCTGAAAAATGGATCTGTGTTGTCAAAACAGCGATCGGGAAGACCTCGTAAGCTAAGCGAATGCGAGGAACGACGAGTATTTATCAAAATTACAGCTGACCCCCGTAAATCAGCCTCTAAGATTACTGCGGAAGTGTAGCTAAGGAGTGGTAAAAGTTGTCATCGGTCAACAATAAACAGGGTTACTAACGGAGCCGGCTTTAAGAGCCGTGTGGCTAGGAAGCGTTTAACCTTTGCAACTGCTCACGTCCTGCGGTTTGCAGAATTTTGGTACAATGTTATTTTCTCCGATGAGAGTAAATTTAACGTGTTTGGCAACGACGGAAAGATCAGAGTGTGGCGGAAAAAAAATTCCCAACTCAACATAAAAAAATTGGTTGGAACGGTGAAACACGATGGTGGTAGTGTTATGGTTTGGGGATGTATATCTATATAAAATTAGCCCAGCATTCATCCCAGAAAAACGCAATGGCAACACCATAACTATGGCGACAGTTTTGTATCAACTATCTGCCCAGGATTAACTATCATCCTATAATTTTGTCCCATCCCAGGAAAAATGTGTCCTAATGTCGCAACAGTTTCATTAAACTATCATCCCAGGACATCACTATAATCTTGAATTTCGTACCAAACCATCTCAATATCTCGAAAAAAAAGATACACAAAAATGTAAATTATACCATTCAATTATTTGACTTATTAAGTCTGATTCATAAAAGATTGTGATAAAATAAAGGACGAAGTCAAGTAATTTTTAATCTTGGCCAACAAAAAAAACTACTTCGAACGACTCGAGCCAATGTTGGACAAGCTCGGGTATTTTTAAATTTGGCATACTAACACCAATTTATCCTGTTCGTTTGAAAAAACTTCAACGGTTGTGAGCGAGCCAACATAGCTTTAAGCTAACTATTTCATATATTTTTTATTATTTTTTATTATTTCACCAGTCCCATTGTCTCGAGAATCAATTAGGTAAAAGTGTCGGATTAGATCGGGTGTTTTTTAAGTTTGGCATACTAACACTAAATCATCCTGTTCGTTTCAAAAAACTGTAACGCTCGTGAGCGAGCCAACATAGCTTTAAGTTAACCATTTCCTATATTTTTCATTATTTTTAATTATTTCACCCGTCCCATCGTCTCCAGAGTGAATTAGGTAAAAGTGTCAGATTGATTTATTTTTCAGTTTATTATGTCAATTTTATTTTAAATTTTAATTTTAAATGTATTTACTGATTTAATTTTTATATGCATTATACAAAGTTCTATCATGAGAGCTAATGGATACTATCACTTGTATTACCTGATGTACGTTTTTCATTTTTCTGGGATAAAATTCTGGGATAACTTTTTATACGTGGGATGTATCTCTACAGCTGGAGTGGGGAAACTTGTGTTTGTTGAAACGACAATGACAAGATTTGGGTATTTAAATATTTTAAAGCAAAATCTAAAGGAGAGTACCCGGCAACTTGGACTTGAAGGCGTGTGCAATTTTCAACAGGATAACGATCCCAAACACACTCCCGACGTTGTTCGAGAATGGTTACTTTATAACTGCCCATATCAGCTGAAAACACCACCCCAATCACCGGGCATGAATCCGATTGAACATCTGTGGGAGGAATTAGAGCGCCGAGTAGAAATACCCCAATAAAAAATAAGACAGATCTCAAAAACGCTTTACAAGCAGAATGGAATAAAATTGAGCCCAAAGTGACACAGAATTTAATTTGATATTCTGAATCTCGTTGGACTGCAAATTTCCGTTGGAATTTTTTTACATTTTTTTTTAATGCCATTGTTTACAGAGAAAAGAATAAAAATTTTTATCGTCGTGCAGTTTGGACGTAAAATCAATGTGCGAGGAATATAATTAAAATAAAAAGTTCAGTGTTAGTTCTTTTTAATTATTTTTTACTGTGCATACAACAAATAATAATTAGTGCTAAAACAATAAGGGACCGATTTTCCCCCAAAAAATTAATATCAGCATTAAATCAGAATAATGCAAAGAATGCAATGGGTAAAGTGGAACATAGCCCCAAAAAATATATAATAACGCTAAATAAAAAAAGTACTTCGACATCAAATTTGGTATAACACCTTTTAACACAAATGAAAATACAAGTAACAAAATAACTGCTTCAACGGCAAATGAACATGAAATAAATATAAATACAAGTGAAAAATAAATGCTCCAACAGCAATTGAACTCAGTGCAATAAGCATGAATAACAACATTAATTTAATTAATGAGATAGGTCACTAAAATATTGAAAATTTGGTGCAAATGGAATGGACAGATATATAATAGTTCAGCCCAAAAGAAAAAGAAGCCCGGAATCAGCGCAATTAGCTAGTAAAACTAAAGCGTCTAGGTTAGAACATGGAGCTGATCAAATACATCTCGGTAATAGATTTTCTAGCTTTGAGGAGGATGGCGCCGAAGAAACAATAGCTAAAAAGACCGAAAAGCCGCCACCAATTTATTTAAGAGAGGCGTCAAATAATGAACTCGTTAGTACAATCGAGAAGTTAACTGAGTCAAATTTGTATATATAAGAAGAATTAAATATTCACGCAGCCGTAAACAAACTGACCGAAATGATCCAAAGTTTCATGATGATGATGGGATGCGAACGGTCTTTCACAGCACAAAGCTGAGGTTCAGACTAATATCAGAAGCACACTTTACAAAATTACCTTTAAAATCAACGGATATCCAGTTTATGACACCAAACATCCAGATGGAAGAGCACACGGTTGCACTACGGTCTTGATCAAATTATTCTTCATTTCAAGCATTATGAACTCAATAAATGTGATAAAGATTATATCCAAGCAACTAATATCTGCCTAGAAGAATGGTCTGGAAATTGTGTAATATCGGCTGTTTACTGTCCACCGAAACACGCAATCAAAAAGCAGCAATTTAACGACTATTTTAATCAGCTGGGCATTAAATTTATCGCAGGGGGCGACTACAATGCTAAACATCTGCAATGGGGTTCGAGATTAACAACACCTAAAGAAAAGCAACTATATGAAGCAAAGAACGAAAAAAAACTAGATTATTTATTTACTGGACACCCAACTTACTGGCCATCAGATAGAAATAAAATACCTGATTTAATAGATTTCTGTATAACAAAATGAATTGCTCGCAATAATGCTCAGGTATGGAAGATTGCTATTACTTATCATCCGATCACTCACCAATAATAATAACTCTGAGTACTAGAGCTTTAAAGCAGAACCACCTCAACGTCTAACAAATAAATTAACTAAATGGGCTCTATATAGAAATATAGTCGAACAATATTGCCAATTGGATATCTAACTTTGCACTCCGAGAGATATTCCTGCGGCGCCGAATGGTGTAACACACATATATTGGAAATAGCAGCAAAAGAGGCCACCCCTGATATTAACAACTCTGAAAAAGTTCATAAGCCTTCACCTAATATACTGCAGTTAATCTATGTCAGCAGCAAAAATCTTCATTACTAAAATGGAAATTGAATAGGGCTAGTAAAGTAAAAATATTACTGCCAATTTACATGGGACTTCGATCCACTGACGATTGGAAACAAATTAGAAGTGAATTTTACCGGTTGTGGCAAATGCTAAACTGACTAGGAGCGCTAGATGGAAAACACATACAAATGTTTAAACCACAAATTCCGGATCAAATTATTTTTACTATAAAAACATTTTTCTATAGTTCTGCTAGCAGTTTGTGATGCACACTATCGATTTACAATGGCTCACGTTGGTGGATATGGTTCCAACAGTGATGCGGGCATTTTTGCTGCATCAGAATTTGGAAATGTATGGTTGAATAATGACGGGGCAGTTCAAATACATAATAGCGAAAATACCGAATAGTAACAAAAAACTTCCATATTTTTAGTACTAACACACAAAAATTAATTTATTTCAGATTACCTCGTAATAGAGAGAATGCCTTCGGGATATTGTGCCACACTTGCCGAATACTACTAGTTAGAATGTTTGCTCAACCGAACTACGCAATACATATAGTGATGTGCTGTGTAGTTTTACATAACATTTTAAGACAATATCAGCGACTTCCGGTTCGATAATTTAAAATCACAGGATCAACATCATCTACATCACCTAGTTCAGTTTAAATAATAACTCATCAGTCGAATGGTTTGTCAACAAAGGAGAAATAAATTTTTATTGTATTCCAACTAACTCATTTTATAGTTTTCGTCGTAAACAAATTAATAGTTATTTAAGTATCAAGGTCAGTAAGTGCTTTCTACCGGTTGAGGATGATTTTGGAGATCGAGACGAAGTCGAGATCTCCAATACATCCGATACCGGTAGGGCACTTACTATAACCGCAATGCTTATTACGTTTTTTGCACGATCGGCGCAATAACGAAATTACAATTTAGAAATATTTGAAAATTGTTTTGACATTTTTAGTTGTCAGAGTTGTTTTTTTTGCACATTATTTTTAAAGTAAGCTTTGTTCGCTGTTATGTTGTCATGGACGTACGAAAACAATAATTATTTATTTATCAAGAGATTTTTTCTGTCAGTTCTTTGTAAAATAAAGCAAAATAATAGTATTTTATTGTGAAAAATGGATGACAGTGACGATTCTGATCTGGAAAATGCATGGAACATAGGATGTTCCTCAATTATTCCAGAAAAATCAAGAGAACGGTATGAAAATACCTATAAACTTTTCAAAGCATGGTGCAGTGAGAAACATTGTCAAAACATCACAGAAAAGGTACTCTTGGCCTATTTTGTACGAAGAAGTGATAAACTTAAATCTCCAGGGAGTTTATGGGCTGAGTACTCTATGCTTAAGGCTACAATTTTTTTAAATGATGCGTCCGATATTTCGAAGTTTAAAACCTTAATTGCTTTTCTTAAGAGAAAAAATACCGGATATCGGCCTAAGAAATCAAAAGTTTTTTCTAAAGAAGATATGTTCAAGTTTCTTAAGGAATTTCCCGATGCAGTATATTTAAATATGAAACTAGGTATGATATTTGGCATAGCAGGGGCGTGCAGAAGGGAGGAATTATATAATTTAAAATTAGAAGATATTCAAGATATTGGGTCCTTTATTATATTCAATATTCCTAATACTAAAACCAATATTCCGCGAACTTTCACAAATATTACTCAAGGAAGCGAAACTATTAATTATTTGGATATTTATAAAAAATATTTGAAGTTACGACCAGAAAATTCAAAATCTTCTAACTTATTCTTAGCAATGCGTAATGGAACAGTCATTAATCAAGCAGTGGGCAAGAATACAATAGGAAGGTGGCCCTCGAAGATAGCGAAATGCCTGAATTTGTCAGATCCACTTTCTTATACCGGACATGCGTTCAGAAGAAGTTCGGCTACCTTTCTGGCGAACAAAGGTGTTGATGTTTTAGGCCTTAAAAGACATGGTGGGTGGCGCTCGTCTTCTGTCGCTGAGGGATATGTGGAGGATTCTCTCCAAAACAAAATTGAGTTTTCAAAAAAAAATTTAAGTGAAAATGGAGATAAACATTCTACTCCTAATACTTGGACTGCAGCATCAGAGAAGATTATTGCAGCAAACATCCCAATAACTTCGGGTACTTCGACTGTAACTGAAGTATCCAACACGGAAAATATTGTATCGGAGAAGATAATTGTAGCAAACATCCCAATTACATTAAATACTCCGAGTACTTCGACTGCAGCATCGGAGAAGATTATTGCAGCAAACATCCCAATAACTTCGAGTACTTCGACTGTAACTGAAGTATCCAACACGGAAAATATTGTATCGGAGAAGATAATTGCAGCAAACATCCCAATTACATTAAATAATTGTTCCAATTGTAATTTTAGTTTAATTTTTAATAAATCATCTTAATTGAAAACTATAAAATTATACATTCATTCTTTATTTACTTACCGCCTATGAGGCGGTAAGTAATTCACTTACCGCCCAGTAATTGTAAACAAAACCTACTGCCCTGGAGACCCTATCGGTAAACCTCAAAAAATAGTCTGATCGTGCAAAAATGTTATAAAGATATTCAAATTAGCTGTAAGGTTACACATGACTGCGCGTCGTGCGACTTTGATTTGTTGAAGTCAAGTGTGGATCGCATGCAATTAAAGTTTAATTATTTGTTAATTATTTTTATTAATTACTATAAAATTTAGCATTTTTAACTAAATAAATCTAATTTATAAAGTTAAATACTTTAAATAAACAAAAAAAAATGTTCGCAGCGCAAAGCCGAGGCGTAAATATGAAAAGTACTGTACAACTTTGCACACACTGACTAATGGCATCTGTACCACGTCACGAAGATAGCCTTAACCTATATAGTTCGATTGATCACATTAAACTAGTGTAGGTAGAACTAATACTAAGCCAGTATACGTTACTTATGAAATGTGGAATTTTATTTTTGTTTTGAGGTGATATTATTACAAACACAAATCTGCTTTAATAAATTTTTTAGAAATTATCGATAAAAAATTTCATTTCTTTAATTCAATATTCATACATATATACCGTACATAAAATTAAGTAGATTACAGGAGCAGGGCTAAGCTTAGGCCCATATATGTAATACAACAAAACTTACTAGCAGGTGCGGCATTTAAAAAAAAAAACGAACAACACAGCCATTTTAATACTAAAATCACTTAAAAAGAACATCAGATAATTCCTTCTAATCCTTAAATTAAAAATTTTGTTTTTATTCTCCTGAAATAAAATAAACTTCTAATCTGCTTGCTACTTACGATATGAATTTTTTATTTTCCATTTGAAATTACTTTTCAGCTCATAAATTTCATTCCAATTTTCGTACATACATATTCGTTATACTCAAATAAATTCTTCTGACATTTAACTAAACAAAAACGAAGAAAACATGGCTATATATGTATACAATAAAACATTTTTTATTTTATTTTATAGCATTCGTGGAAATTTTTCACTCTAATCCGATTTTCTTCATTGTAATTTAACAATCACACAATTTAGGTGCGTAGTTCTAGTTACAATATGGATCCAGAAAAATTATCATCAACTAATCCTAAGCACATAAAAATAAAACACAATATATTATGATTTCGAGCTTTAAAAGCACACAATATATGAATGTATATTAATACATTGGTATTGGTTGGGTACGTAGTCAACAGTTATTACTACAGGACGGAAAATTCTCTAAAAAATATACATATTTTGGTAGTAGTATAAAGCAAAACAACTTGTTTGAATTCATATACGAGTTACTATAGAAAAAAAATGTCATCTCTATCATCTACTTTATTATACAGACAGAGTTTTTTTTATGTATTTCAAAATAATTTATAAACGCGCGTGTGTCAAGTTCATTTTCGCAGATGTAATTTAAATTTAAAAAATCAAATATTTCGAACTTTGTCGATTGCCATAATTTTTGGAGACAAAAAATTATCTAAAATATAAATTTAATGATTAACATGCACACTAAAACAAAAATAATATATTTATTTTAAATAATAATTTTAATAAAACTATTTGTATAATAACCTTTTGTAAAATATATAAGTTTTCAATTCGTATACATATTTTTAAAACCAAACAACAATATAACAAAACTAAAAAAATTCACTAATTATAAATAAATTTATTCATAAAATCACAAAGTTTTCACTATAAAAAATTTAAATAATTTTAAAATGTGTAACTTTATTTGTTAAAATCAACGAAAAAAATAATAATAGAAGCACTACAAGTGGTTTGTTTTATTAAACTTTGTTTCTCCTTATTTTAGGATAGACGTACTATCAAATTCTGCGAAAGTTTAACAAAACCACACAAAACAAATAAATAAGCTTTTCACTATAATAATTTTTATTCATTAATTAATGTAAAACTTTTTTATTATTTTATATAAAAATTATTCAAAACTAAATAATTAATTTTTAAATATATTTATAATTTGAATAAATTTTCACCACACTAAATTAAATTCAAAAACTAAAACTAAAAATATATTTCTATATGAAAAAAATATGCAATTATTTACTTAAAGACAAACGAATCGCTACTAAATTCAAAAAACTATTAACAAAAAAAATTTAATTAATTAAAAAATAATTTTTAATTATTTATTATTTTTTTAATGAGAGAAAAAAAATTAAATGTTATCGGTAGCATTTGAGGGCGGCGACTGAAAACATAAAAATTTTCCGTTTTATCAGAATAGGAAAATACTATATATATGTACATATGTATGTATGTATGCATGTATTACACAGGAAAGTACAAAAATAATGAGAAAATTCCGAGTGTTTTTCTTCTCAGTAGCTAAAAATATTTTGCCATTTCTATTTGTTATTTGTGCTGTTTTCTCATATTTTCATTATACGAACAACAAAAATAAAAGAAAACATAAGCGCAACATGGTGTCGAAATTGAGCTACAAATTTTCCATTCGCAGTATTTTCTTTTTTTTTTTGCTTTCCTTCGCATTTTGCCATTTTTCGCTGAGCGAGAGAAACTAGAATTCTGTTCTGATGATAACAGAACAATAAAAAAAATTAGTGTTTTCTAAAATACTATCAAAATGGGAATAAAATGTATTAATACTGTGCGCTGAAGGGTATAGCACGTATACATACATTCAACAAGCTTTTTCATACCCGGCAACAATATAAATATACCCACAGGCAGCACAACATTATATATTTGCATGAGCATTAAAAAAGACAAAAATAACAAAAGCTTTGATTTTATATATTTTAGGTTTTTCAGTAGATTCGAATCTGAAAGATGATTTGCTAAAGTTAACAGTCAAAATTATTATAATAAAATTGTACAAACTTTTACAGTACGTATGTATGTAATGTATATACCAAGTTTGAGTGAAGGAATCTGCTGTAGAAAACTGCTGTTGTAAGATATTTCAACAGAATTTGAAAGGTAACATTTTCTTAACCAACTTGTCCTGAAAATTAAATTAGAAGCTAAATAACGAATTTGAATATAATTTTAAAAATATGTCATCAACAGGTATTTACGTCAATCAAATTTTTCAGTTTCATATTATCCATTATACGGTGAGAAAGACGTCAAAACAAATTTACCTGAACAATTAAAATGTATCTCATATTTTCTAAATAAAATTGTTGGCCTTATGACTAGTGAATGCGATTCGAATGGACTGTGCACGATTCCCAAACATTATTTATTCAATTTTTTTGGTGGTCATACCGATTGCGCTTGTTTAAGTTATTTCCCATGTGATCAATAACCAAAAATCCTAGGTATTGTTTTAATGACGTGTAAACGGTGTAATGTCATTTTAATTTACACTTTAAAAAAAAATTCTTTGTAATCTGAATTGTCTGCAAAGCGTCGTTTTTATTCGTAAAAATGTATTAAAGAATTATGATTTACCAAGCGATACGCAATTGTGGACTCAAGAGTCGGTTTTGTCACATTCTCCACAATGACGTCGATTCTATGCAAGTTTAGAGTTATAGAAATCGAGCAAACTACATTATAGTCAGTTGTTTTATTCTTTCAACGATTAATTTAAAAAATAGTGTTGAATGTGTGTTGTCTCAAAGGAGCTGTAATATATGGTGGAATTGAAAAAATTTCAACCTTCTAATGCTCCAGTCCTATGGTTAGATAAAACGAACAACTTGATTGGATATACCACACACACAACATTTCTCTATGAACTTAATCGGTTATTCTATATTCTCTAAAATTGACCTAGTCAGGGCACATCATTTAATACCTCTTGCTACAGAAAATATTGCTAAGACAGCAATTACCATTCCGTTTCTACAATAGATTACAGTTAAATTTGATTAATTCACAGTTTGTTTCTTAGTTTATCAAATTTAAGAAAATTATGTTAACTAACTATAGTTAATTTATTTATTTAGTAATCTAACTACAATAAGTTCTCACTAAACATATTATTATTTTTTTTTATTTCACTAACTTATTTATTATTTATTCATTAAATATCCTATTTAGACTTTATTATAACTTAATAATTTTTTTTTTACGCTTTTTAATTAAACTTGCTTTTTGTTAAGCCCGACTTATTTCACAGTCCATCATCTCCTTGACTGACTTTTTTTTTCTTTATCAAAGAACATTTGCATACCAAATTTATAAAAATAAGAGATATTGTTGTACTAGATAATACAACAACAAAAAAATGGTACAGTATAGGAGGAAGCGTTGAAGCATGCAGAAATATGTTACAAATCGTGGGGACGTACCCATGTAACCCTGGGATTACGAGGCTCAAGCTTTACCAACTGAGCTAGCCAGGCAAAACTAATGCTAAAACTATGTACATGTATTAATGCGGTGGCAACTGGAATGAACGTATTAGTCAACTAATAATGTGAGAATGCTGTAGTTTAGAATTATTTTTGTATTTATATAGTTATATCATGAGCGTGATATACCCCTATGCTCTTTCCATCCTTTTCTAATTCATAAGCCACTTTTCCATTTTTTTTAGAATTTTGGCCTCCACTGATTTGCGAGCTAGTTTAAAACAAAATTTCTTAGCAGCGTCACTATTTGAACATAATTCTTGACAAATACTTTTTGTTCCTCCACAAATTGACGATCGACACTTCTGAGATTGTAAGTATGAGCAGCTCTATCATAAGCCCTTTTCAGATGTAGAAGGATAAGTTCCTGGCATCTATTCATTCTGTTGGCTTTACATTGAGGAGAGATATCCCGTTCACCGGTTAAACCTAATTCGCGAAGTAGCCGATACTCAGTTGCGTGTGAGATTATGTGTTGACCGAATATGATAAAGTGTGGCGAAAATTTGGTAGATTCGTGAATAACGTTGCGTAGTGCATGTTCTATTTCTGGCAAGTGATTATCCCAACAACGATGATCATCGGTGATATAAGCCCTTATTGCTGCCAAAATTGATCGATTTACTCTTTCAGATAAATTAGATTGAGGGCTATATTTCGGAGTTTGTATGTGGGATATTCCATATTTAGCCAATAATTCGCTTATTAGCTTTGAATTAAATTGTTGGGCATTATCCGACACTATTGATTCTGGTACTGAATATTGTAGAAAAATAGTGTTTTCTAAGAAATTACAAACATCTTTCGAAGTGGCATTTTTCATCGCTTTGAAAAACAAGTACTTACTAAAGTGATCCAAAACAATAAATAAATAACAATTTCCGCTTTTGGATTACGGGTAGGAACCCAGAAAGTTCATATAGAGACGTTGCATGGGCCTTTCCACTTTAGCTTGGTCTCCCATCATTGGCTGTGTTACGTGGTTAACCGGTTTGCAGGTTTTACATGTATTGCATCGCATTTCATACTCTTGTACGTCTAATGGCATTTTAGGCCAATAAAAGTATCGCTGAAGTAGGTATAATGTTTTTTTAATCCCAGGATGACCAGAACATATAAGTCCATCTCTAAGGTCCACCGGCATATAGACTTTCCAAGGCGGTGTATCCGAATAATAATAATTCTGTCGTCTAGAGGTGTTAACAAAAACATTGTCATCTTGAATGATAAAATTTTGTAGTGGTTTACGAGAATTTTGAATAGTTCTGATGAGTTTCATATATTCATCAGAAGTGAATGCGGAAGAATTAAAGTCCAATTGAGGTACCTCATTTAAAATTGTTTGCTTTAGATTAGCTAAATTTAGTTCATCGATAAACATCCTTGATAGGGCGTCTGGAACGACATTGGCGGTGCCTTTGCGATGGCTTATTGAGAAGTCAAAAACTTGGAGCTTTAAACTCCATCGAGCTAGTCTTCCATCCAAATCTTTATTGGTCATGAGCCACTTAAGTGATGCATGATCTGTGATGATATTGAAGAACTGCTGCATAGCATTCCAGCTCAGTGATGGAGTACTTTTGGTGTGCGTGATTTAATTTTTTAGACTGTAGGCTTCTTCTTGTAGGATGTTCTTCACCATTATCACCAATTTGGGTTAGAACACTGCCAACTCCGACTGTGCTTGCATCACACTGAATAGTAAATGGTTTCTGGAAATTTGGATAAACCAGTACCGGTGCCGTACAAAGAGCGTGCTTTAATAAGTCAAACGCCTGTTGTGCTTCGAGCGACCACAAGAGTTTTTTATTTTTCTTTAACAGGTCTGTTAAGAGAGCAGCGATCGTGGCGTATTGTGGTATAACTCGCCGGTACCATCCAGTTAATCCAAGAAACCTTCGGATTTTTTTAATTGTGTTCTTTATCGGAAACTCAGTAACAGCTTTAACTTTCTGTTGGTCCACTCCTAAATTCCCATCTGAAACTATATATCCAAGATATTTTATACTTTTTAGTAAAAATTTACTCTTATCTAAATTGACAGTTAGTCCAGCATCTTTGAGTAGCTCTGCCACCCTCTTGAGGAGTTTAATGTGATTTTCGAAGGTCCCTGAGGTGATCAGGAGGTCATCCAAGAAAACAAATACTTTATCCTGTAGCTCATTGGGGATCACTTTATGCATCAGTCTGCACATTGTTTGAGGCGCGTTGCATAACCCAAACGGCATGGATGCAAACTGATAAAGCGGACGGCCAGGGATGGTAAACGCCGTCTTGTCTCTAGATTCCTGTTCCAACGGGATCTGCCAGAATGCATCTTTCAGGTCTATGCTGGAGGTGAATCTGGTTCGATCTAGTCGGCTCAGGAGTCCGTCAATGATTGGCAGAGGATACGCATCCTTGACCGTCACAGCATTCACCCTATGAGCATCTAAACATATACGAACCTTGCCGTTGGGTCGCCGGACCAATGCTATCGGTGAACTCCAAGAGCTGTTTGACTCCTCAATCACTTCCAGGGCCAACATGCGATCGATCTCTTTATATAACTCAGCTTGTACAGGTGGACTAACAGGGTAGTATCTCTGTTTAATTGGGACTACTCCATCCATGATTTTAATAGAATGGGATAGTTTAGTGGTTTTACCAAGTCCAAGTTCGGCGGAAGACGGAAATTGTTTGATTGTGTCGTCTAATATATTGTGCTGATACCGTGTTAAGAGGTGCTTATTTGAATCGCTATCTAAATCAGTTTTATTAGTAGAAGTGGAAACAATTTCAGACACAATTTCAGATTGGTATTTCCAATGTCTACATCCATTCGACAAATTCAACAATTTCTCATGCAACACTATTGGGTCATCCTTTATATGACGCAGTGTTCAGTATTACTACTGATTCCTCGAATACCGCAATCGGAGCCGTCTTGCAGCAACGCAAAAATGGATGTAAGGAACCTCTAGCATATTTCTCCAAAAAGTTACAACCAGCCGAAACAAAATATTCAGCATTTGATAAAGGTTTACGATACTTTGTAGAAGGTTGAGAATTTACGATTTACACCCAACCTTGATATGCGCCAAAACAGAAAGAAGTTTACGACAAGCTCGTCATTTGGATTTTATTTCGCAGTTTTCAACGGACATTCAATATATTGTAAATATAATGTCGTCGCTGACAGTCTGTCACGCACAAGCGATAACGCAACTGCATCTATCGAAAAAACACTAGATCTCATATCTATTTCGAAATTACAGAAGCCTGACGAAGAACTTCTGAAATTACTTTCTGGTTCCACTCGTCTCACAACTAGAAAATTAAAAATGGATCGTTACTTTTGGCCAAACATGAACAAAGACATCTGAGCACAGTCCTGTGTTTCATGCCAAAGATCTAAAATTCAAAGGCACACGAAATCGGAATTAGAACAATTTAAACAGGTCATCTTCGATTAGTTTAGGAATATTTTCTGCATTATCCGCACTGCCAGCGATTGCAAAAAAGCTTGGGAGTGTGATTTCCACTTTCGAAGTCTAAATCCACAGCTATTTCTACTATTTGATTTTTTAATTTAGTTGCATCTTCAACAGTGTCACTTCCGGTCAACAGATCATCCATATAAAAATGATTTCTAATGGCTCTAGCTGCGTCTGGATATTTTGTTTCATATTCTCTTGCCAATTCTTCTAACGTTCGGATGGCAAGGAATGGTGCACCGTTGTGCATTTGTGTAGAGCCTTAATTCTTCGGTTGGATCCTTTCGCCATACAATAAACTGAAAATTCGCATCGGACGGATCTACCAGTATTTGCATATACATCTTTTCGATGTCTGCATTTATTGCAATAAGATTTAGTCAAAATCGAAGCAATGTCGTGTTTAGATCTGGTTGAGGTTTTGTTCCAGTCATTAAACAATCATTTAAGGAAACATCTGTGGTGGTTTTACATGAGGCATCAAATACTACACGAAGTTTGGTCGTAGTACTTTCCTTATAGACGGCATGATGTGGCATGATATTTGCAGTTATTTTCATTTGGGAATTTATTCCAGGGTATTTGTATCATTTGGCCAAGCTTTATGTATTCATCTATGAAGGTGTGCTAATCATGTTTATATTCTGCAGATCGTGCAAACCTTTTTTCGATTGCAAACATTCTTGCGATTTCGATATTGTTAGTGAATCTCCTAGTTCTGGTCATGGGTGAATAAATGGGAGTTTTACCATGAATCCTCCACCTTTCGTTCTGGTTGTGGTGTTTTGGAGGAGTAATTCACAAGGATCATTTTCTACATTGCACGCCCTGTTGTTATACTGCTACTTCCCAGAATTTTTTTATCAAGTCCATCAGATTTTTTTTTGAAATACTAGAGTTTACCTTTACGTTATAATTCTTTAGGCTGTGATCGTCTAGTTGATCTTGGTATATATTTCCTGCTATGAGCCAACCAAATTTAGAAGCGTGCAGTACCGGTAAATTATTAATTGTCATTTTTTGTTCTGCTAGCAGATCAAGGAAGAATTCAGCTCCTATTAATAAGTCCACTGCACTAGGCATATTAAATTGGGGATCTGTTAAATCCATCTGCCATATTTCACTTTGCTTTGCTATAGGAATAATCGTCGCTGGTACTGGTGAAGAGATTCTCTCAATAATGTGTGCCAGCAATTGAATAGTGTAATGTGAAATTACAGGTGATTTAACTGTAATTACAGTTTTTCCTCTTGTTTTTCCTGCTGAACTAGCGGCCAGGCCGTATATGAAATGTGGGAATATGTCCGACGTAGACTTAAGCGTTGCATACATGGTTCCGAAATAAATGATGATTGCGATCCGAAATCAAGTAGAACTCTGGCTAGCATTAATTAACCATTGCTTCATTGAATATATATCAAGGCTGTGGGTATTATCTCATTAAGAGGCGTAACTTCGTGCAAGGATGTTGTATTTGTTATGTAAATATTGTTTGTTGATAGATGTGTTGTTGACGGTGGATTCTCTGTAATTGTTGATTGTTGAGAATTACTGTTTGATGTTGAACTTGTAGCAATTAGTATAGTTGAACGTTGTTGATAGAAGTTAAATTTTCATTTGTTGATGAATGATGGCGTTTGTGACATATTAAACATAGAGCACGCGAAAAGCACTGTAGTTGGTACAACTATTAGAACCTTCTAGTAATTTAACCCGATTTTCCATGCTCTTGAATAGTGGACATTTGTACAAATAATGATCCTTCTTACACCTTCGTACCCAAAAATTTCAAAAATGTATCAAATGTAGGAAATGTGCTGTTGATCGATTCTGTCGCCCATAACTGCTTTGTTTCCGCATCTACCTTACTAAGTAGTAAATGAATTAACCACGGATCGCGTGTTTCCGCCTGTCAAACCGCGAATAACTTCATCCGACGTATCGCACAATTTTCTTAAATGCTTATAATTCACTTCACAACTTCTTTGTTCTAAAAATAACTGGATTAGAGATGAAATCATTGATTTTGGTTTATTGTACCTCGCTTTCAATTTAGCCCATTCTTCATGGTAATTTTGTTCCGTTACCTTGATATGCCATATTAATGCCGCTGCCTCACCCTTTAATAACCCATTTAATATTTGTAATTTATGCACTGCACTCAACCCCGTATTTTCATGTACCGACGTTAAATACAAATGATGGAAAGACGGGCATAATTTATAATCGCCCGCGAATGGTTCTATATTTATTTTTGGCAGACGTACATTTGGCGTTTGGTGCATTCCTTGTAGAAATGATGTTGCCCAATAAATTGACCGAGAGTAGCGTTCAAATCATGCGTCTTCGATGGTTTTTCCTGAGTCTTTGGCGACCTTGACTTTATTGTCGCCTTTAAGGTTGCAATAGTATTTAGATATATTTCGTCAAGCTCCTCAGTTATAGGCACATATTGCTCAAAGGCTATAGTAACTCCAACTCTTGATCATTAAAATGTTTGTACAGCTTTTCTATATTACTTTCTCGAGTCTGTAGAGCGCACCTTTAATTTTAATTAATTATAGTTCGATTACACTTCACTTTTCATACAACTTCAATAGTTTTTATTCAACTTTAAAATAGTTTTCAGCATGCACTTCACTTATATTGGTTTCTTTTATTTTGTTATAAATTAACAATTATACAAAATAATTACAAAAATAATACGAGTATTCAAAATGGTTACTTAACTTGCAAGTGAAATTAAATTTTGGCGGCAAAGGGAATCGGCTTCAATTATCAAATTGAATTGGCTTTTTGTTCAATTCAAACAGCAATTCCCGGGTTTTGGCACCAAAATGTTCGTTCAACTAAGTTTTACTTAGATGATTAAATAAAACTCAATTGTATTTAACATATGCCAACAAAATTGGTACGACTGTGTAGGATGACAGTGACGCAGTCTCAATGCTGTGTTAAAGTTGAGAACAGGCTATCGACAATTTTTGCAGTTAACTCGGGTGTTCGGCAGGGAGATGCTCTGTCCCCGATACTCTTTAATCTCATGTTGGAGTACATCTTTCGTAAAACTGAAACACCTCAGCGTAACATCTTATATCGCCAGTCCAATCAAGTGCTTGCATATGCAGATGACATATGCGTGATTGGACTGAATAACAACGGAGTGAAAGAAATACTTGATCCGCTTGTAGAGTTTTCAGCTTCTGTTGGACTCCAGATCAATGAGTCCAAAACGAAATACCTGATCTCTGGTTTTAGAGACAATGGCACACCAGATTTTAGTAGTGGCCACCACACGTTTGAGGGAGTGAGGAGGTTCAAATATTTGGGCTCTCTTATCACTCACGATAACAGTGTGGGTGAGGATATTAAAGTGCGGCTGGCAGCTGGCAGTCGTTCTTTGTATCCTCTAAGGCCACTGCTAAAATCTAAATACTTATCAAGTGCCGTGAAGCTGAAGCTTTACAAAGCGTTGATCAGGCCCGTTGTTATGTTTGGATGTGAAAGTTGGGCGCTGACGGATGAGTACGAGAGATGGCTCCTTACATTTGAGAGAAGAATCATGCGTGTGATTTACGGCCCTAAACGCGAAATAGATGGTACATACCGAGCTCTGTACAATTTCGAGATCAGAGATCTGATGAAGATCCCCGATATTGTACATGAAGTTAGATCTCAGCGAGTACGCTGGCTCGGTCACGTTCTGCGTGCTGATCCGGAACGAATTGTGCAGCGATCTCTGAAAGGAGAGCCACCATATGGTAGGCGCAGAGGTCGTTGCAGGCGACGATGGCTCCACGATGTAGAGAACGACTTGGCCTCTTCAGATTGTCTAAGACAGTATGAAGACCAAGCTCAGGATCGAAACCGTTGGAGCCAGATTGTTGATTCAGTAAGGGGCCAGTAATGGCCTTTAACACTGTTATTATTATTATTATTTAACATATAAATTTTTAATAAATATAATTTATTTTTACACAACTTAACAAACTGTCTTTTATAAAACGTTCCTTGCTTAAGGCACTTGTATATTGATGAATCTCCAGATTGTAACTACTAAACGGCAAACATTAATTAATATCATCACCTCAAGAACCCCATCCCATAACTACTGCTACCTATAGACGAGTATCTTACACTTATAAATTCATTTACAATACATAGCTGCTCTCTGTGTTTCAATAGAGCATCCAAACCGTGGTGAGTTTCACCGCGATCGTCTATTGGCATCACTGGCTATGAACTGCATTGTTTTTGCTTTTATAATTATTGACAATTCATTATTATGCAATGTGATGATGCAATACGATATGGACATGAAAGTGTAATATATGTCAACAGTTATACAGGTAAACAATTGCAATCTTATTACCTACCAAAACATAGTAATTAAATTAATTTTATTGTTTTAGGTTTTCCAAAAAACCTCCTTTGTGCCTTCCTCAATTCTTTTTTGTATATCTTTAAGTCCTCCTTATAGGAGTATCAATCTTGAGCCTCTCTCGTACTCTTGGCTTTATTAAAGGCCTTCCTACAAGCGTTTCGGTAGGTCTCCAGTTCCCTGGGTCACCATGTTGGTTTTTGTTTGCCCCTGGGCTTAACTATTGGACAAGCAGCATTACAGGAACTAGTGATATTGTTCACTATGCAATTCAGTTCTTCCACTGTCGCTGGCGGCTCAGGGCCCCCCGGCCTTAATAACTCTTTTAGCATTTCTCTATACTTGGTCCAGTTTGTCCTTCAAGGATTCCTAAAAACTTTTCGGGTAGCAGAGGAAACGTTGAATGTAACATATCGATGATCAGAGAAATAATGTTCTCTCGCCACTCTCCATTCCCTGACCATCGGATAAATATTATCTGAGGCTAGGGTAGTGTTAAAAGTAGTGTTAGTATTCCGTTAATGTGTGTACATGTTTATCTTTCATAATAATATTCAATTATACTATCTCTATGACCATACTGCCAAAACCACTTTTTTCGACTTTAATAAAAAATAGAGGAGCATGTCATCTCCACATAATTTAACTGTGCAATTTCATTAATTTTTAATTAATTTATGGAATCCTTGTGGTAATTCTACACTAATCTACATACTACACATCCATAGTAATAAAAACTGACATCAATATAATTTACGTAATAAGCGTAGGTTCATGTCTTGATGTCAATATTTTGTTATTCTATACTCTCTACGAGAAATTGAATACATTCAATGGCAAAACTGTTAAGATTTTGCATATAAATTAATTCGAATGTACGTTAAAAAAAAACTAGGGTTAATAAACGTACGACACCGATGAAGTTTCTGAAGCTGCAATATACATATGTACGTACATTATACTGCTGCGCAAGAGATAAAACCATAAAAGTTTAATCAATCTTGCTTTCTATTTATTAAAGCATGAAAGGCGAAATGTGTATATACACGAGCATAATGTAGCACTGTTTAAACATACATATTACTAAATCTACAAAACATCTTATTTTTATAATTAATTGGAACGATTACAAGTAAAATATGTATAAACATACAAAAATAGTTTATTCAAACCAAATAAACTAGTTCTGTATGTGTGTATGGTATGGTATATGTACAATACAGTTTGTCTTGTCGTTGCGTATATATATATATATATATATATATATATATATATATATATATATATATATATATATATGTAGGTTGATTTAAATAATAGACGATGGAATATAATCAGGACGACGACTATAACTTTCTTTTTTTTTTTATTAATAAATTACCGCCTCTTTAAGTGACATAATTTTTGGAGCATATTTTACGTCCATAAAAATTAGTTTATGTATATAATGAGCTGAAATAATATTTATGCTTGCCAAGAGATTTCATAATTAATTAAATTATTATCAATCATAATAATATTTTGTGTATAGCCATCAGAAATTTTATTTTGGACAGTTACATAATTTGGAGTAGGAGATAGATATAATCAATATAAAATTGGTATCATGACGATATAAAATTGTAAAAATTAAAGAATTACTAATCACTCAAAATATCAAAATTGATGTACAGGTTACCAACTAAAAAAGAAGAGTTCAATTCCCTATTCAAATAAGCTTATATGGAAATGGCTCTAGTAATCTCATTTTTATACCCTATATAGAAATTATCAAGTTGCGTCATATTTTCATTAACATTCAATTTTAAAACAGAAGAAGGCATTAAACCCTTCCGGGTCTATATTTCCGGGTACTTCCTAGCTTTTCTGTTCAAATAGATCCTTATGGTCATTTCCTATATATGGTGGCTGTTTATGTAAAATGGCTCTATTGAAATTATTAAGTTGCTAGTGACGTCATATATTTATATGAATTATTCGAAAATTTCAGAGATCTGATGATGAACCGCCTACGGAGGCTAAAAAGAAGCAGTCGTTGACAAAGCTCAAGAAGAAGAGAGCATTACGGCCCTTAACTGGAGGAAGGTGGAGAAGGCCTTAGCCGCCATCTTCCTAAACATTATGAGGGATAACCGAAACGTCCTGCCGAGACGGAGGGTGGCACTGGGGTCACGTCAAACTGACTGCCTGTTCCGATGAAAGATCGGTGACCCTCTATAAAAAGGCGATCGGCAGCCTGGGCGAAGTGTGGAAGGGGGCCAAATTAGAAGTGGTGACGAGGGAAGAAATTCCCTGCAGGCCAAGGGCGCGATCCTGGATACCTGCGGAGCCTAGTGATCCAAAGGAGATCTTGGAAATGTTGAAAATCAGCAATCCAGATCTGCCAACGGCCACCTGGAAGATTGCTAGGTTAGTAGAGGTAAAGGCGGAAGCAGATCACAGATCGGCCGTCATTATGATCGACAGAGAATCCGTGGGTGCTTTGGCAAAATCTGGCGGCCTGATCAGCTATGGATATGGAGCGATTACGCTCAAAATCTATAAGCGCGATTAGGCTGACAGAGCTGGGGCACCTGCGCAGGGAGCAAACCACTAGTGGTGTCCCGCCTGGTGTTGGTGACCCAGAAGTCCGCAGCATCCCGGAGGACACTCAGGAGACACTATCCCTGGATTCGGAGATTTCGAGATCATTGTTCGTCCCAATGCTGTGGGAGTCTGACTCAACAGTGGTGGAGGGAAGCAATATCTAATGCTTAAGATCCTTCAGATCAACCTCAATCACTGTAAATCCGTCTCGGCGGCCGTTCTGGTCCAGGAACCTTGGGTCAATGATGACCGGTTGCTGGGCCTCAGAACTCCCAAATATAAAATACTACAAGCGAAAAATGAAGGTAAGATACGTTCCTGCATTCTCGCTAGAAATAATTTAAATATTTTTATACTACTAAATTACAGCAACGCTGATGTTGTGGTGGCTAGCATCGAGATGGATGGGCAAAATCTCTGGCTAATATCGGCCTACCTACTATACGAGGAGGAAAATATACCCAGGTAGGTTGGGCAGTGCAATAATGGAGGCTCGAAAACGAAACGTAGGAGTCATCATGGGTAGCGATGCTAATGCGCATCACTCAATCTGGGGAAGAACAGATATAAACAGGCGAGGTGAGTTACTCCTTGATTTTATTTTAAGTACTAACCTAAATATATGTAATTTCGGGTGTAAGCCAACCTTTATTACTAAAAATAGGCAGGAAGTGTTTGACATCACACTTGTCTAGGATTTTATTAAGGAGAGGGTATTGAACTGGAAAGTGTCCGATGACCATTCCTTTTCTGATCATTGTTATCTCCAGTACGAGTTGGATACAAAATCCACTAGCAAACCACCCTTCAAAAATAGGAGGAACACTGATTGGGATTGTTTCAGGACCATTCTGGGTAACTTATTACCGGTATCGGTTCCAAACCCTCCAGCATCTACACAGGAGCTTGATGCTCTAGTAACCAAGCTATCTGATGCTTTTAGCAAGGCCATGTTAGGTGGACGTCCTATCAGTAGGCCCTTGGATATATCTCGGCCACCCTGGTGGTCGAGAGAACTCCAAGGTACTCGTATGAAATGCAGGAGACTGTTCAAGAAAGCGAGGAACACAAATGCCGCCGCAAATTGGGACTGCTATAAGGAAATCCTCCAAACCTACAAGTACGAGCTGAGAGCAGCCAAAACGAGGGCCTGGAAGCTCTACTGTGGCAATATACAGGAATCCTTGGAGGCCACCAGACTACGCAAAGTACTATGTTCTAGTCCTTCCATCCCGGGTTATTTACAACGACCGGATGGTTCATGGACTACATGTAGTGAGGAATCCCTGGAGCTATTACTAGAAACGCATTTCCTGGAGTGCTCGGTACTAGCTCCGGAGAAACCCATGATAAATAGGGGTATAGTCTCCGTGGGTCATATAGTAAAAAGGCGGAATATCCTATTGGCAATAAACAGCTTTAAGCCATACGAGTCGGCAGGACCTGATGGCATTATCCCTGCGGATATCCAGCGAACTATTGACTTAACCCTACCCTGGCTGGAAGTTATCTTCAAAGGCAGCCTAGAACTCTGTCACAGAGTATTGTTTCCTAGAAAGTGGGCTGAAGTAAAAGTAATATTTATACCGGCGGGAAAAATCTCTCACTGCTATCCCAAAGACTTTAGGCCTATAAGCTTATCTTCTTTTCGGATGACGTTGCTATTGCGGTCTTCGGTAAATATGCTAGTACGCTGAGTGAGCACATGCAGTGCGCGCTTGGCTACCTTTCTGAGTGGGCACGTGGCTGCGGACTGAACGCCAAGCCACAGAAAACAGAGCTGGTCCTAGAGGATAGAACAAAATAACTCGGACTGCTTTTGGACAGCAAGTTAAGCTGGAAACTAAACATCGTAGAGAGAGTAAAGAAAGCTACTATAGCGCTCTACTCCTGCAAAAATGTCATTGAAAAGAAATGGGGTATGGGGCCCCACATAGTACACTGGCTCTACGTCTCTGTGGTCAAACCTATACTGCTGTATGGGGTTGTCGTCTGGTGGCCAGCGTTAAAAATTATCTTGAGTTAAGGCTCAAATCCATATCTATGTGAACCTGTAACAATGCAGGGCACTCATCTATCCTATGCAACAGGGGTATTCCGGAAGCTACCGACTACGCTATTACTTTGCCATCTGTTGAGATGAAATTCCAAACTGAGTCGCCCACCAGAGAGGACTGGGTGAACGAAACGGTAATGGACAATCAGCTGTTTTTAAATAATTTATTCGCTTTAAGTTTATTTGCATTTTTAATTAGTTCGGTTAGTAGTTTGAGTAATATTTTTAAGTTTTATAATTTTAAATTTGTATAAATTAATTTGTATTATTCGAAACTGTTAACGAAACTGTAATAAACTTTCATGAGACAATTCGACATTTGATAGGTTTGTTGACATTTATACCGCTCCATAAAAACTCCATAGAATCATCATGCCCGTATCCCTGCAGGTTAGGTAATAAACAGAATTGTGTAATTTCATAATACTCATAGCGTTTGTTAAATAATTAAGGCAACTTGGTAAATATAATAAAATGTTAAAATAATCAAAGTCATTGAATCATTCGTTTGTTTGATCTAACAGATCATATTTTGACCGATCACAAAGTTTGGTTTTTTATTAAAAAATTCAATTCCAATTTTAAAATGTATTTGTTAATTATATAATGTCAGAATTAAAACGGTAACCAAATCTTAATGCTGCTCCAGCCGGACGAGTACCAGAAACAATCAATTTGGTTTTCACTTCTAATCAAATCAATTTTCAATTTGAAAATGACTTAAGTAATAATTTAATTTCACCTGTCACTTAAAATTTAAGATATAACCTGACTTCAAATTGAATTTAAAAATTTTCAATTAGAATGAAGATTATGCTTTAGATTAAGCCGCATCCAGGCCATTGCAAATATTCGATGAATGTTCCTTATTTGTAAAAAATAATCAAATCTTGGTTGTGTCCACAAATATGCAATCAAGGTTACGTTCGTATTCATTCGCCTTTTAGGCGGTTTTTAAAAAAGGTCAAATGAAAAGAGAAACGTTTGTGTATACATTTGTGCGTCACGCACATGATTAGTGAATTTTTATGAATATTTTAATTTTTATGGAGAGGTGTCACTAGCGTATATTAATTTATCGTTATTTATGAACGAATGTATTCCGAAATTTCGTTATTTACCAATTATTTTATTGTTCGATTAATGCAATTATGATAAAACACGTGAAATGTAATTCAATTTTAATTTCCGCACCGCACATGGAATTGATGATAACTTCATTTGTTCTAAGACTAACTGATTTTTAGGACTAATAACAAAGGAAATCTATACATGTAAAATTTGACGAAGATCTCACTAAACCGGTGATAGTTTCAGGGTGCTGGATGGACTCATTGTTTGTCCGTTTTTTTCATATAAAACTTCAAACTAATGCCAAAAATCCAAGGTGACTATGGCAACCACGAAAATCAAATAAATTTGTTTTTAAAAACCACTAACTACCATACGCCTACTTTGTTGTATATTTCCCGCACGTATATTTATAAAACCTTTCAGTTTTCACACAAAAACAAGTATTGTAGCTGTAGATTTGATGTCTTCTCGATGCTGTTGCTACGTGATATGAATATAGAAATGGATTCGATCTATCTAGTAAAACAATCTATTATAAGGTAACGCAATAACGCCAAGTTTCGGAGACGGGTTGTCGACCGAGCATACAATTGGTCGGTCATTTCTTTGACTGTTGCTGAAGCTCCGGGGTGTGCTAGGTTGTGCGTTACATCGAACAACAGCTTGTTGAATTCTAATAGATTGTATGGTCGTGATCTGGCAGTAAAAGTATGCAAATAATTTCTTATCTTTCAATTTCTCCGAACCCAAGTGCTGTGGCTGTGGTATAGTTTCACGTAGTGACGAAACTATTGTGGATAAGCTTGTGCAAAGTTTTGTTGTAACGGATAAATCAATAATTTATGATCAATAAAAATGGTGAATGGTCATCATTTGCGCCGTAACTCGTAAGACTTAATTTTTCACCTTGATTTCCTCGCATTATGTGCAAGACGGTCTACACATTTTATGTCTACGCGTTTTATTTATATTTTTATCATTTTGAGAAATGTGGGTTGCATGCTCTTTTTAAACCATCTAGTCGATGAATTATTTCATTGATTTGAGCGAATATATAGTTAATGCTTCAACTTGAAACATGGATTCGGCGATAATACTTGTTGAGCCTTATTAGGTAGCCTTTTTAGCAATTGTTTTGATGAATTCGCTGACATGTGCCGCCATCTGTTTTAAGTTGCCAAACTTGGAATTGTGATTTTGTGATTTTGACAATTACGAGTATAGCGAACCTGGTGGATTCTGCGATACGAATGGGGCTTATTCATTAATTTTGTATTAGTATTCTTAAAACTACTGTAAGGAATCCCATTTTTCACTCCTATGTCCTAATATAGCCTTTTATTTGCTATGGAAAGATATTGAAATAACTTTTCCAACAACAAATATTGTACTAAGCCGCGCAATGACTATACCACTCGGTGTCCGAGTTTGGGAAGATCGTCCTTTAAGGCATCATTCCTTGGTTAATTCTGAAAAAAAACGTAAGAGAAAGGCAGTCATCTTTTCATAACCTTTGAGTAACAGCGTGTTGAAAAAATTCGGTTCATTATTAAAGTTATAATTTAATATTGTTTTAAATTTTTTTTTCCTGAACCTGTAAATGTAGCATCCCAAACCCGAACACTGTATATTTCAGAAGGGTTATGTCGCTTTAATCTGAAGGAAATTGAAAATTTATGTTGAAAAGTATATTATTTAGTGTCCACCACAAATGCTTTAAATTTGTAAACGTGGTAGGTTCTTAGATAAGCTGCATATGAACACGAGACCCGATAAAAAAATTATACATGATAAATAATTAAATGTTCGGATTTTGTGTAGTATTAGAGTGATCTAATTAGGTGAAGGGCGCGGATATAAAATGCTAGGAATATTATTCGCAGTCTTGCATTAGGCTTTAAGCTTAGTTGGATTAGATGATTGGATTTAATGTGCTTTTTTGAATACCTCACATTCTTGGGTAGGTAAACCATTGATCAAATTATGAAACATTTTAATTTTGGTATTCTAAAAATTAATACATTATTTTGGATAAATTTGCTGAACTCTGCAAACGATTTTAATCGGTCAAGTAATCTGAAATTAATTCGACGGTTGGGAGGGAATCAGCGCCAATGTAGAGAATTAAATTTTTATTGTTTCATAATTTGAAATAAAATTCAGATCTGCATTCGTTAAATTCATATACGTTAAATTTAAATTTAGTGAATGTGGGAACTATAGATTTTATAGAAATATGTCGCTAATTAAATAATTTGGCAATTAAGTTACAGTAGAAATCTGTTAAAAATTTTAATTATAGGCGCATCCAGCGCAGGTAGAGTCTACGAAAAATACGTAGAATCTGCATATCTACCTGCGCTAGAATCTTCATGATTTGAGTAGATTTTGGTTTGGTTAGAGGCTTTGCTTGAATCCATTTTTTTAATGTGGGAATAGAAGTATCCCAAAAAAAAAAAAAACCTAAAATTGGACATGCCCGATACTAGTTACGAAAATTAAATTCATTTTTTTGGAAAACTACCCATACACAACTGTAAAGGATGTAAATATGTATGTATTATAAATGCCAATCTTGAAAAGTTATCCAGACGCAAACCTCCACAAAATATTTGTACATTGCATCAGGTGCATGTAGCTTCTGTTTAACCATAAGTTGAGATTAGTCTACATTTCAGATTATCTCAATTGTAGACTCTATACATGCTAAGAATTTGAAACATTTTTAAAATTAGAATTTAATAGTTAACACTAGTGCGCCCTGTGAACGACATTATGTACCGTCAATATTGATTTATTTCCCTTATGAAAATAAACAAAATAATTTTATCGCTATTATCACCATCATCGCTTATATGTCTACCTATAGGCGATGATGGTGATAATAGATTCATAATCGACACCATCATATTCCAGTTGAGTTGGCTTTAATGAAACCTTTTTTGTGATTGTTCCAAAAATCGTAATATTTATTACACACAGATATTGATTATGTGAACACTAAAATCCTTAAATATTATCGATATCTTTGAAGAAAATTTTTTACGATTGTTTATCTTGATCGTAAATTTTTTATTCTTTTCGAATTATACTATTACGAGTTATAATAATATTTTAATGTTCGGTTGTGGATAATTTAATTATGCGTATAACTATATAAAATAACAAATTCGCGATAATATTAATTTAACCAATAATGAATAGGGTATTTATTGACTTTGAAGCGATATACCGGATTTTCAATTTTAAATAGTGGCAATTTGGTATTTTCTAAGATTGGAGGGCATTAGCATTGGTAATATTTGAATCTTTTCACTTCAACTTGGCATTATATGATCGTATACTTCTATATAGCTTTATGAATTTTTAATTTATACAAAAACATACAAAAACACATATAAAACGCGTGATTCAATCCTTTCATCAACCATATAGCCACTGTATCTGCCTCAGCACATTTCTAAAATTTCTTTAATTTGACATACTCGTATCGTGTTAGTACGTGTTTACATTATTCTACGAACGTTGAATTTTACTTTTAGATTTTTAAATCGACTGGGATAAGATTTGCTCGTCTTAAATTTATATTGTTCATCCGTTAGGACCGGTTATTATGCTCTTTAATTTCATGTTGACGTACATCTTCCGGAAAACTGAAATAACTCAGAACCATAGGAAACAGAAAATCCAAAAAATTAATCAAATTAAAAACAAGCAAGAGTTCAAAAAGTTCAATGTATCACCATAACCCTAATGTAGCGAAAATTTAATAAGACCATGTTGAATCCTATGTTGAATCCTATAAGTCCAAAAATATAAGATATCATCAAACGCTCCAATCCAGACCATCCAACTAATTTAAAGATATAAACATTTGTAAATCCAAAGAATATGTGTAATATAAAGAATTAAATGAATATGTAGAGAAGTAATAATTCAATGAATCCTATTTAGAGAATCCCAAGAATCTAAAGGTAGCACATTTTATAATGAACTTATAATCTGGGTTTGAATAGTAAAAAAAAAATACTGAAAATATACAGATATTATAAAAACATGGTAGCGAATAAAACAGAGAAATCGCAGAATCGTAAAAATGTAAATTAAAATGAAACACCAACTACATATATATTATTTGTCGTTCACGGCCGATTACTTCGACTGCGTGGAAGGCTTGATAAATAACGAGTTAATCGTATAACAACTATTAACGATAGCTAGGCGGACATATAAGCATCTTGCTGCCAGATAAAATGCTTATATACTGTTGTGAAACAAATGGAGGCCGCTCAAAAATATACCAGGAATAATAAACCGATTAATTAAAATACAGTGTAAACGCCCAAATTCATTCAAACAAATTATACAAATCTAACATAACTTGAGGCGCAAACTCAATTTTATGCAAAATCAAATTTTGGGATGTTTCCGGACAAGGTAATTTCTAGAAAACAAACTGTAATTTAACAATGATTCCTTGCCTTTTTATAATTTTTCTTATCAAACTTCACTGATACACTAATGAATATATCATAACCTAAACAATTGATGTTAAATAACCGTAACTTTGCCGCTTATCGTTAGAAAAGTGAATACACCTAACAAAATCAATGAGAAAAATTATCCAGACAAGAAAAATTTGAAATAATATTTAACAGTTATAATTTATATTTTTGAATCGTAGTTGCCTTTTATATTATTGTCAGTTTATTTCAATTAATTAAAGTTGAAACATTGTCCATATTATTGATAATATGGTTAAAGTTGGTAAAAATACTTCAACTAATATCCGATCTTTGGTAATATATACCATCGCGAAAAGGGAAGAACCATCCGTGAAATAGGGGAGCTATTAAACGTAAGTCGTTCAACTGTTTCTGATATATTCAATCGATTTTACAGTGAAGACAGAGTTGAACATAAATGCCGGAGCAGGAGCTGTGAGAAAAAGAAAAATTAAAAATTCTGACGAAAAATGTATGTTGCGGGAAATAAAGGAAAATCCCAATCAAACTGCTGTCGAGTTAAATAAAAAATTGAAAACATTCAGTGGTACAACCGCGTCTAATTCAACAGTGCGCAAAAAATTGCAGGTTCAGGTTTTAATTCACCGATTGCACGATGTAAACCATGCTTAAGTGAAGCAAATATAATCAAAAACAATTGATTTTTGGAAAAAGGTGATATTTGTTCAAGAAAGCAAGTTCAACGTCTTTCATAATGATGGTAAACAACAAAGAGTATGAAGAAAACCGAACCAGCAATTGCAATACAAAAATATGAATTTAAAGTTAAAGCACGGGGGTGGAAATGCTATGGAGTGCAATGGGATATTATGGAGTAGGAAATCTCAAATTTATTGAGAGTACTAAGGGTAGTAGAGTTTATTTAAATATTTTAAATGAAAATTTGCGGGCATCGGCTGAAATTAACCATTGTGGAACGGATTATTACTTGTATCAGGACAATGACCCAAAACACAAAGCATATATTGTTAAATCAAGGACCTTGTATAACTGTCCACATGTTCTCAACCCTAGAACATTTGTGGGACCACTTGGACAAAAAAATACGAGGTAACCACCGAATAACCGAATAACAAAACCTTATTAAAATCAGCAATTGAGCATGAATGGGAAAATATTGATACCAGATTTTCAAAACATTTGGTGAAATCTATGCCACGTTAACTACAAGCTGTGCTGGATAATACTGGATTACACATTAAATATTAATACAACGCTTCGAAATTATTAAAATTTACTTTGAAAATCAGTCGTCGATTCGCGCAACTTATAGACGACTTCGTGATTTTTAAGGCGCACATAATCGTCCATCTCAGCAAGCCATCCGAACTGTGGATAGATTTCATACCACACACTCTCTAGAGGATGCAATAACATCAACACGTCGAAGGAATGTGCGTACTGAAGAGAATATCGCCGCTATAAACGAAAGTGTGGAAGAAAATCCAAATTTATCGATTCGTCGTCGTTCGTAGGAATTGGGGCTCTGTCCGTTCACTATACCGGGTGTTTTTTTTAAACTGAGACGATCAAATATCACGAAAAATAGCCACTCTACGGAAAAAATGTCCATAATCAAAATTTAATCATACCGCGGGGGAAATACATTAGTGCAAAAAAAAAGAGTCCCCCAACCCCCGCTTTGTAGGTGGGGCGGGGGTAACTTTTAAACTAAGATAGGAAGCCATATTTTTTATTGCAGATACGGATTCTACGACTAAAAGTACGTATGATTTGAATAAAATATTTTGTTCGGTTCATGATAGATGGCGTTGCAATCGACGAAATTCAATTTTTTCAATTTCTCCTTCTTAGAACACACGCATTCGATTCTGCAATACGTTTGAAATAAAAAACATCACGTTTTCATTGGAAATACTCGAAATTCGTCATCAAAACAATTTATTCAGTTTTGTAAATCTAAATAAGTGTTCAAAATTAATTTCAAGTTTTATTATTAAATTTCAAAAATACAAAATTCAGGCCATCATTTTGATCGTCTCAGTTTAAAAAAAACACCCGGTACATGGAAAATTTTGTACAAAGATCTAGGCCTACACTCGTACAAGATCCAGCTGGTACAGGAATTGAAGTCACTAGAGCAGTTGGCCAATGACTCGTTGATTTATCGTCAAATTGTGTTCAGCGATGAGGCTCAACGGATGTGTTAATAAACAGAATTGCACCCTATGAAGTGAGACCTATCAATTCAGCAACAATTAACGCCTTGGAGACCAGCATTGTTCGTGTTATTCGTGACATACGGCCAGCAGTGCTCGAAAAAGTAGCCCAAAATTAGACGTCCAGAATGCGTTTCGTCAAGAGGTGCCCATATGCCCGAAATCAGTTTCAAATATTAATGCCATGCATTGATCTTTCGAATAAAACAAATTTTTGATTACAATTTAATTGTTTGTGTTATTTTGAACAATTTCAAGTTCTATCGAGCTTAAAAAAGCACCCTTCATATATATATATATATATATATATATATATATATATATATATATATATATATATATATATATATATATATATATAAAAATATATGTATATATATACGTATATATATATATATATATATATATTTACAACAATACGCATTCGTTACTGAAAAGAAGCGTAAATTCACACTCTATACAGATAACACTAAAAATAATACATGTGGTAACTTTCGAATGCATATTTGGACTTCGGTTATCAAATCATTTCGAACGATAAAAGGACTAATCAGTGATGCTGAGGATTAATACCGAATTCGAACCGGTCGCAAGTCTCACGTATGCCTTGGTAACCCGATCCCTATAAGCTCAGGTTTAGCCGGACAATATGACTGCATACAGTGCGGATAATCTATTTCATCACTTATGCTATCAATGGCATATGCGCGGCTGCATCCAAATTATTATGTCGATTCGTTAAGGTGATCGGATAGCAATATTAAAAACACTCGCGATCACTGAAAACAGAAAATTAAGGAAAATTGCATTGATTTTTATTACAACATAATAAAATTAGCACATCATCCATTAAAAATCATATTAACGGAACCCTTGGAAGGAGTACTATTACCTCTGTTATGGTAATTAGTATAGTAGATGAACTACTAACAGATCTAGGCCAGCTTCATTACAAACCTATAGCATATGCTGATGACATATCCATAATAGTAAGGGATAGGCATGATCTCACTGTGGGAGGATTCATGCAAAATGCCCTGTATCTCACCTAGAATTGGTGCAAGAAAGAGGAACTTAGGATTAACCGAAGATAAACAGTGATGACACCTTTCACCAGGAGTAGGAAACTCAACATTGCTTAGGTGATGATAGATGGAATCGCACTTGGCTTTGATACGGAAGGTATGTATGTACCTGTGCGTTAAGTTGAATAAACTACTAACCTTGAGAAACAATCCTTATGAAAATAATAAAACTGATATGGGTTAGCAGGCAAATGGTAGATAAGACCTGGAGCCTTAGCCCAAAGGCAAAAAACAAACAGAAAAACTGGGCAGACTCCAGAGACTAGAGCTTCTTGAAATCACTTGAGAACTACCCCGACGGCTGGTGTGGATGCTCTAAAAAATGTTCCTGTTGCGTATTATGTATATATATTCCGCCACAAGGATTAGCGATTTAACGCACACAACCATAATTTGGTAATAATCAATAAAAAAATTATATTCTGAAACAAAAATAATTCAATGACGAATTGCCAATAAATTGAAATTGATGTATTGTCTTTAGGTTTATACAGCTTTCTGTATTCGCCTCATCTTATTTATTTTCAATAAAATTCAATTAAAATTATATAAGCTTTTATTTGTCACTTGTATACGAGTATGTATAATTATTATAATATGCTTTGTCAATATTATAAACATATTCGATAAATTAATAACAGCAAACAATTAAATTTTGTGATATAAATATTCAGTGCCAAACAAATTGAAAAGGGATACTTTACTTAAATAGTATCAATAATAGCATGCATATATACATAATCTTCTTTTTCTCTTAATTAAGCAAACGAACACCTGGTATTTTCTTTTATCACTTTCCAAATGACAATATTGTTTTGATAAGCACAAAACAAGACAAAAAAGCTTTTTATATCGCAGTGATCTTATAACAATCTAGAAGGATGTTTGCAATGTAATTTCGTTTGGATTTAATGTTAATAATAATATTATTCTTCCTTCTGTTCGTATAATACTCAATAGCATCAGGATATAGATGGAAGAGAAAGAAGAAGTGTAAGTCAAATACTCTATATTTATGTTATCTGCCTATTTTGCAAGGCTCATAAGAGTCTATAGCGATGTACACTGCGATTGGGAGCTATTTTTTGAATGTCGTTTTGTTCACCCTCCCGCAGTAAATAAAATTATAAACGTTGCGTGGGACACGTTATTTCACTATTGGTGTGTACAAAAATCCAACAAATTTCGTACATTTCAATCCGGGTTTATTATGTACATTATACATATGTCTATATAGACAAAACGATAAAAATGTTCTGTATATTTTGAGCCCTTAAACAAATTACTGAATTTACTTTGTATCAGATTTGATTGTATCTGTAAATTTAACGGCCAAAATATACAACTTTTATTCCCTATATACATATTTAGATACATAGACTATACAGAGATATCGCATTTGATATAGAAATAGGGGTAATATATATGTATACATGACGTATATATTAAAGAATTTATCTTTTATCACCCTTATCGTCTTGTCTTTTTTCTTGTGCTGCTGTGTATATGGAAACGATTTAAAATGAGCCGAATAGCAAAATACAATTTGTATAGAACAAAATCATTTAATTAGATTCACAAAATTTTGTGATTCAACAAGTTTTTGTTGTTATTGTTGTTTTTGTTTTTGGAACGATAATTAATTTTAAACTCACCTCATTAATTTCTTGTTGTTTTCGTCTATTCTATGTACGTATGTATATATCATACAGAGATACAAGTTCACACCATTCCATTTCCACAACCTTACGTTTATATTTTTGGTTCGAGTGGCACACCGTTTTCGAAAATTCATAATTAATATACATTTTGTATTTCGCAGCAACTGAATCTTTTCTGTTAGTAATTAATTGGTTTTCACTTTAGGATTTGGTAGACGATAAAAACCGCCCAACCATCGTATATTATTATTGAAGGTGTGAAAATCTCTTTTTGAATTGATTATTATAATAATTATATTAGATTATTATACACTTTGAACGACGAAGTATCACAAAGTTCATATCCAAACAAGGAATATTTGCGTAGAGGAAGAAGAGTGGTTCAGACACTTTGTACTATCAGCAGTATACGACCCTACTAAACACGCAATAAAAAAGCTGCTTCATGCGCCATCATTCAATCGAAGAAAATCAACGACGACTTTGTATTCTTGAAACTCATTAGCGAAAATTTTCAATTAAAAAGTATAGGCGAAAATCTTCGATTGGTATAAAATCGAGGAATTTCGTTTTCGCACACGTTTATCTGTCAAAAAAATTTGTATTTGTAAAAATCATGTGTATTGCAATTCATCGCTCTTTAAGTAATTAGTGTTTGTAATCGCGTTTGTGATAAAAGAAATGAAAATAGCTAGTTGTTTTTATTTCTAAATTAAAAAGTTCTAAAAACGTCATTACCAATTTCGGTACTGTCTTTCTATACATCAAAAGCATTTGTTATTTGCTAAAATGAATAATTCCGGCCAAAACACGCATTTAAGAAATAATAGTAATGGATATATTATATTTTGTGGTTTTGATTCGGGATGAGTTGTGTTTGCATATTACCAAACCAGGATTTGTTGGAGAGGCTGGAGTCTCTAATTTTGGTTTTTTCATATTAATCAAGAAATAGTCCTATTCAGATCTTAAAAAAAACATTTTTTTAATTTTTCTGCGCACCTTTCAGTGATGTAGAAAAAAAAATTATAAAAATTTTGATGGGTCGCATTTATTTTAGGTAGTAAACCTAAATAAAATAATAAATAACCAATAAAAAGAATTATATTTCAGTTTTAATACACAAAACATTCAAAATGATTATGTATTTATGTTATTACAATCATATTTCGAGTGAAAATTAATAGGTCAAAAAAAAATTGCACGCCTTTTGGAAACAATGTAAACATTTAATTTTGGTACGGACTAGGGAAAATAAATGATCAAATATCATTCATGTCGAACAAAACCAAAACAACATAAAAAGCAAAATCAGTTTTCAATTTAATTCTTAGTTTTTCGAATTAAATATTAATTTCAAAAGTGTCAGGGATTCTTCTAAAGTTAAATTATAAAATCATTTTGTGATTAAAAACGTTCCTATTCCATTTAAATAAAAATGTAAACAATAAACACGATTTATTGTACTTAATACATCACTGTGTATCCGATATATTTTTTCTGCGCGAGAACTGTCAAAATTCCAGCGAGATATGAAAACTACTATACAATACTTTTGATCGACGACTGACATACATATTACATGGATTATCGATATATTAGTGATATGTGGTTTAATGTTCTTTGTGTGTAATCATTTTATAATCAATTACCTTACATTACATTCTATTGTGGTTTTAGGTGAATTCGCATATATGGTCAATTCCTTGGCTTTTATTTCCGAACATTTCAATCAAGTTGGTACTTCAACACAACCGACCGATTCTTCAAGAATAGTGTGGAATCGACCCACTTTAATTCTTGCTCTCATAAGGGCTTGTAAAGAAAAAAAAAATGTATTTGGGACTTAGTTGCTAAAAAGCATGTAAAGACAAATTTAACAATCTGAAACGTGTGTACCATAATAAATCACATAATGATCGTCGTACTGGAGCAACACCTTTTGATTTCGATTATTTTGATGAATTTATGGAAATTTTTGGAAGAGACCAGTCAAGTAATCTAATAGAAATATATAACATTGTTTTCCTTAAAATTATAGATTCTGATGATGAACTTCCTCCACCCAAACGAAAGAAAAAAACTAAAAACCAAATCATTCTGAACGAGTTGGTCGAATTAAAAAAAATCGGGAATAATGTCTTTCTTAGCCAACAACAAAATATTTCTTTGACAAGGTGAAATCAGTTATTACAAATAATGAAAAACAAACAATAAATTTTGATAATAAAGAAGCAATTTATTTTCTTATTTGGATACAAATTTCTGTATTTTGTGGCGCCAATATTTATTGGTATATCTTGATTTTGACTCCTTGATCCAGGTAATTCTACTTCTTCTGGAATAATATTATGGTTTTGTGTTGTTAAACCCTCCGTGATATACACATTAAGCATATATTGATCGAAGTTAAGACATATGTTGTGTAATACGCAACAGGCAGTGATTGTTGCTGGACGCTTATCCGTCCTCTTCATATTTAACTGTTTCAATCTGCGAAACCTCCCGAACAGCAAAGCAAAGCTGAGCCTGCATGATGAATATTTTTGGTTAAATTCCACCTCTTGCTGCGATAAACGACCTATTATCCATGAATGGAGCGATGCACTAAACGAACAAGGGATGCACTAGTCCAACCTTTTCACCTAAGATGTATTCACCGTTTGGAAAATAACTATTAATATATTTTCTTTCGTTTTCAAGTACATACTCGTACGTATGGTAATTTTTAAAAATTCTAATATCTGGCACTGAACTTGGCCACCCGCAATATACATCAATCATATATTTCATCTCGGAATCACATACGGCTTGTAATGTCATTGACGTGTAATATTCTCGATTTCTTTAGGCGGTTATATATTTTTTTGGTACAGAAAGAGGGACGTATTTTCCATCTACGACCCCAATCAAGCCATTAAAAATACTATTCGCAGCAAATTTTCTTTAAGTGCTTTCCAATGATACACCGTTTGGCCATTTTATAAATTTCCCTATATTAAAGCGTTTAACTGGTTTATCATTTGAACAAAGCATTTGGATAAAACGCTCTCTGCCACATTGAAGCGTTAACTCACGGATCTATAATTCCAAAAATAAATGGTAGTTATATATAATGAAAATGATAACTAAGAGCTAGAAGCTGTAAATACTTGTACGAATTTGGTGTAGCTAAGAACTAAATTACAGCCATAAGCTGATGTTTCAATTCGACTGGTGGCCTAAATGATATACTTAACAATTTTTCAAATGTTATACGTTTCAATTTAAAATTTTGTTGAAACGGTAGGTCATCGTAGTGATTTACTACGTCCACTATATGTCCCGTAATTCAGGGTGGAATTTTCGACTCGTACAATAATCTTGCAATAATTGTCATATTCCTCTTCTTCAATCTTCGTTTATTGAAATTACTAATACGGTTGATTTTTCTTTTGACGTTTTGACAATATCGTTGTTAACTATATACGTTATTTAAACAATGACAGTCGTAAAAATATTGCTACAATATCGAGTTTATGAACACACTCCAGAGGTTTGGTCATATAATATATCAAAGCAACTAAAGTAGGCTGTAATAAATTTTATAGAAGCTAGTCCCGATAAGTCAAACAAAAACTAAATAATAGTTTGACATACAAGCCGCCAAATTATAGGATATGCTTCAAACAATTTTAATGCTTATCCTGGTGATTTTAACTCTTGGCAGAGTTGAAGAAAGGCAATATGTACCAACAACGATTTAATATTTTACTTTTATAATTTTATTAACAATTTTTTTAAAATAGTGTTGGCAAGATGTTAAATCTGGTTTAAGCTAAGCGACATAAATAAAATAGGCGGATGGTACAGGTGGAGGTGGTCAAGCCATAATTATTTTGACGGACCTAGAAACAAGGTTTTCTTATTTAATAGATGATTTCACTGTTTCTAGTCATAGAGACTTGGCAGAGGCTACAGTTAATATATTAAAATAATTGGCCAAAATATATCATTTTTGTCAGGAACTACCTCCGATTACCAGCCAAAATATTTTGTACGAAGAGGGTATAATAAAGGTCATAAACATTCCATTTTACTCCACCATAATTATCCCTCATACTACCGTACAATCCCGCAATCATCTTCACAATATGCCATCAACATCCACCTCTTATAATATAAATTGTTTACTATGAAATGCTTATTCTGTTGTCAGTCTTACTGTCAATCCATCGCTAATACCTTCCGAAATACCGCAATTTGGCAGTCATTACCGCCCAAATTAACGAGTCTACAACACAAGATGAAGAAGAATTTGTCGAAGCCAAAATAAGCGAATCCAGCGGTAATGTGCCTCCTAAAAAAAGTGCGGCAAAGGTCCGAATTCCCAATAGTATGGACAAAATTGTGGAGATACTGATAAAAATTGATTAAAATAATAAATGAAGTTTTTACGAAATTATTGACCGTTGAATTTTAATTTGTGAAAGACCGGCTTACTAATGTTCTTGTACTCTTGTACCTACAAGATTTGCTCGTGTACTGTTAACTTCTATCGCTGTTGTGTTTTGTGTATATTAAGTATGCTGTCCAAAAAAGTGTCATATTGTTCTGGCGCAACGTTATCTATATTATGTTCAATTCAAATCTTATGTAATGCACAGCAAGTGTTTTTAATTATTTATGCTGTTTCCGGTGTGCAATGCAACACACGATGTTTTGCATTTTCAATACTCTATTCACCCTTTCGATGGTGCTTCTCGTTAGTTTCTGGCACACAATTATACTTTATTATACTTTCTGAAATTCCATCTTCTGCTCTCGGCATAGGCGCCTATATTCAAAGTCTTAAAGCATATCCAAAGTCACCTTAAAAAAACTTCCATGATAGAGTGAAAATATTTAAACAGAATAATAAAATGTTTACCTAACAAACAGAAACTTCCAGGGTACCTGTTGTACACGTTATTTATGGCTGAGAGAACTTTAGAGTTATTCCATATAAAACTGTCATGTGTCGATTCAGGATAATTTGCATTGACGTTTATAATTTTTATGTTTGAAAAGAAAATTGTATAAGTCATTTATCTTATTTAATGTTTCCTTAACAGGAGAAATAATTGCTACATGAGTGCAGTCAATCCAGCACACAATTCCTAGAAATTTATAATTGTCGTAAAATCTGAAAAATCGTATTTAATTAGTATTTAGTGAAACTATTACTATTGGAGCCACGTTGTTGGATGTATTCGTTGGAGTCATAAAAACGAGAATTGCCACATGCACACCTATTCATTTGGATGACAGAGAAGATAACCACTGATCTCATTGATGATTTCATCTCAGCGGAAATACAGGATCGAATCTTTGATCCAGAATTGCATGACATTCGTTACAAAAAAAAAATATGCATGGACCAAGTGGAACTATAAATCCACGTTCACCGTGCATGGACCAAGGAAATTACGAAAAATTATCCGCCCCAGTTCCTACAAAAAACCTTAACAAGTATCGATGGATACCCTCTATACCACAAACAACAAACGATCCGTAAATGATGAAGGTCAAATGATTACATTGAATATGTGCAGAACAATGTAATTATAGATGTCGACAACGGTGGATTGTACCATACTGTCCGTTGCTATCGGAAACATACAAAACGCGAGTTTTGTAATTCAGTTAAATCGATCAAGTATATTTGTAAATACCTTACGAAAGGGTCGTTCATGGCAATGTTTACGGCACGCAGTATGGCGTATATTCGGTTTTCCCATACACGGACGTCAAACATCCGCTTATCATTGAGCGGTACATTTGGAAAATGAGCGGCGCGGTTTTTTACGGCAGCAAAGATCAACAACGAGCAACATCATCACCACATATTGACTGCATTTTTCGATTTATGCAATTTGGATATGTTTACTAAAACATTGTTGTACGCAGAAGTACCAGCCTATTCTACATGGCACGCATTATCGAAAAAGTTTCAACGGTGCAAACAAGGAACAGTGAAGGATGGCCAAATGTGTACCATTCCAATGTACTTAGCAGTACTTAGCACTGTTCACCCATACAACCATAAATGCTTCTATATGAAAATGCTACTGATTACTGTAGGAGGACCTACATCGTTTGAAAACATTCGTACAGTAAATTGTCAAATATATTACACTTATTGCGAAGCGTGCCAACAGTTGCAGTTGCTAGAAAATGACACAAATTGAGAGGATACGTTAAAAGATGCATCATTGACCAGTCATTGCATGGGGCTAACGCCCAATTATGTAACATTAGATTATTCCGACAGAATGTAGAACAAAACACTAATTGCACTAGACGACAGATACTTGGCGATTGTGAGTAAAACACTCAATCAAGTTGAAATGATTGCATCAATCGATCTGGCAATGATGCATTCGACCACACGATTACAGAAAAAAAATTGTCAAATTACTACAACTGCACCAACGAACAGTAAACAATATCTTATATATTCTTAGATGCGCCGGATAAAAGTTCGTTCGCAAAACCAAATAGCATTAGCTATTGCATCATCCGATATTGCAGCCAAACTGTTGGATGGAGAACGAATGGCGAATCAGTACCGAGATTACCACTGAATTTGCACACAACAGAGAATCCAATGTGCATCATGGTTTGGGATTAATATACCATGGTACATAATGGCTTGATCGATTACTGCAAGATCTACGAAACAACACATAACTATTCGACGGCGCTCCGATTTTGTTGGTAGGAAGTTTTTGGTCAAACATTGGCAGTCATTGGCAATCAATAAAGTACAATGCCAGTCACTTCAAGTATGCGGCAGAAACGTGGCTAATCCGTGCTTTCCACTTGGACAATTGTATGTTGCGTGCTCCAGAGTAGGAAAACCAAGTGATTTATTCATTTACGCACCGGACGGAAAAACATTGTAATCCGCGAGCATTACAAATAAAAATTCACAAATGTTTTCTTTTTTCTTTTCGTAATAAAAACGCAAAAAAAATACGATAAACATTGATTAAATCTCTTTTGTAGAGCAACGAAGCACTTCGGGGCAAAGTTAGTTATTTATAAAAATTAGGAACATTGTTGGACCAAGAGCATTATACCTTGAGGCACTCCAATAGTAATTTGTTGTTGACAGCTGAATATTCCATTATTGGACACGAATATTGGCGACGATTGTTTAATGCAATCGAAAGCTTTGTGTAAATCTAGGAACAATGCACCCATGTAAGATGAAACATTCAATGCTTGATTTATCATATCAACGGTTTCTATAATATATCAAAGCTGTTTCAGTACCAACCTCGCTGCGAAATCCGTATTAGTATCTACCAAAGAAGTTATGTTTAATAAGAAAACTAATCGATTATTCAAGACTTACTCCAGAAATTTGTCAAACACAGACAGTACAGAATTTGTTCGGTTATTATTGATATCTTGTTTATCACCACCCTTAAATATAGGTACAACTTTAGCTAACTTTCAACAATCTGGATAAATCTCAATGGAAATAACTTCATTATCTCAGAGAGAAGATGTTTAAATATATGAATATTAACCTAAATGTTTAATAGTATTAATTTCGTTTAATAACACTTTAGATGAGGTCTTTATAGTTTGGTTATAGTGGCACTCCTTTCAGAGATCGCTGCACAATTCGTTCCGGCGATATAAGATGTTGCGCTGAGGTGTTTCAGTTTTACGAAAGATGTACTCCAGCATGAGCTAAAGACTCTCGGTGACAGAGTATCTCCTTGCCTGTTCTCAACTTTATTCCAGGGCTGACCGTAAACTCTCTCGATTGATCGAGTCTTAGGTCCGCCTGGAATCCAGGAACACCTGATGTACTGAGACAGATATCTCATAATATTTAGATAGAATCTTTCGCAGCAAAAGGATTTGTTCAGTGACTGATCGATTAGGACGAAATCCTCATTGATAGTCACAAACTAAGCCCTCCGCTAAAAGGGTGATTTTATTTATAATGTGTAACAGTAACTTGTATGCTGTGGAAAGTGCAGGTATACCGCGATAATTCGCACACTTCAAGCGGTCTCACTTTATTTTATCGAAAGCTATTTCTTTTAAAATCAAAATTTTTAAAACCTGGATTTTGAAAACTACAGTTCGGAATAAAAACCAACAATTCAGAATAAAGACCATTTTGCTTTCGGTAAATGTAAATGCCAACCTTTGAACAAAAATTATATGCGCTTGGCCATGGCTATTACCGGATATACTCGAGATGACAGCTAAAAATCACTTTTGTGAATAAAACTTTTGTCATATCAAATCATAAAGTTAACTGCTCGGAAATAATTATTGCGGAATCTAGTTTCCTAATTTAGTTTACCCTTTTGAAGTTCAGGCTACTAAGGACATTAAATTGTAAACATCCTTCTGATAATAGCCATCCAAACTAACCTCTTCCAAAAAAGATAGGTTGAGTCATGTGACACTGCACTACATAAACTTCTTACCATGATCGAGAGATCACTAGTCAGCATGTACTAATTTTAGTATTGTCCAGACCTGAACTAGGTAGAATCATTTCTCAAATAAAACCATCTTGAGGCTAAGCTAAATGACATCAGTTTCCGCTAAAAATGCTTTTTGAAAATCCCGCTGATTAACTTCAAAAAAGTACCAGTTCTTTTATAAACCAATAGTTGCTTTTATAACAGCTATGTCAATTTATGCAATCAATGCATGGCCGGTTTCTAAAATAAATCTTCTATAGCAAACCTTAAATTTAGCATTATCGAATATACGGGACAATTGCAGGGCAAACCATATTAACCAATACAATATTCCATAAATTGATATGGTTAGACTTCTGCCTTACTAAACCATTTTCGATGGCATAAGGATGACAATAGATTTTAAAATAAGAATTGATTTTAAGACTGATTTCAGATCAAGAACCATTGGAATAGGTAATTATCGACGCAACAGTTTGCGCAATTTCCGAGAAGCCTATAAATATGATAGGAATTAATAGCACTTACTCATACTAAGATTGAGGCCTAGGCTCTAGTCCAATTAATTAATTCGTGCTTACCTGAGTAGTGAGTACAAACTGCCTTTTTATTCTTGATGATAGTATCTAATAAAACATTTATTCTACAAATTTATACTTTTATTTCAACAACTTAAAAAAACTACGAAATTTTATGATTTTTTTTCAAATCGCCAGAAATCAACTTCGATATCAACCGAATTCTTTTTATGAAATTTATATGTCGACTGTATATTGTACTTTAATTCGGCCACCACCTTAGGCTCTACACTCCATTCCTTAGCCTTTTTATAGATATGTTCCCGCGTTGACGTTTTATGCAGCGAATAAACCGCGTTACGTGACAATAGTAATCCGATTTGTAAAAATTGCATATCAATTCCCGCATTCTTCTTCGTTCCAAATGGTGGATTCATAATAACTGTATCAAAAAAATTGCACCATTTCGAATCGGCCAGATCGTTAAGCACGTCGCATTGTACACAATCGACGGTTGGTATATCCTCAGCAGCATTTTCAAGAAATATATCAATGGCATCTTTATCAATTTCAAATCCAATTGTAAACGCAGCTCCTAATAAAAATGATCCTATACTAAGCATTCCACTACCACTGCCCAAATCGGCCACTAATTTATTTTCTATATCGTTAAAATTTGTCTGTATCGAATATAACATGCAGCTAGCTATATGATCTGGGGTCATATATTGTTCTAATTTAATTTTAGGGTTTTTGAAATCGTCCACATCTTCCAAATATTCTTCGAGTTTCTTTAGCTTGATACAGGCCATTTTTAACTATGTTTATACACGTAATATATTTTATTTTAATTGATCGAATCGTGGTAATACTGGTAAAATGTTATTACCGAAAATCGAATCTTGCGGCACGAAAAATCCTAACGAGAGTGAAGTGGCCTGATTGTAAGCAGCACGAGCTGGTGTGTTAAATGCCAAGTCGGATGGAAACTGTTGGTTTAATCCTAGAAACTATTTTTTTTTATTAGTTATGATAAATTAATACAATTATGTCATGCAAATCTACCAGATTTGTGTTATTTGTTTGATTCTGTATTGATGTCGACACTGGAGTTACTCCTTTTTGTAGTAGTTGTTTCTTGATTTGTAAGTCTTCTAAGATTTTTCTATTATTTAATTCTGTAAGTATTCGATACCATTAGAAAAAAAAAGAATCTAGTTTATCACATATCACAGAGTAAAAACAAATTACCTTGCTGTGCGTTCAACGTTGGAAAAGCCATCAAAATTATTGTAAATGTGAAGATTTTTTTTTCAAACAATTGATATAATATATTTAATTTATATAAGCTAGCTAATTTTTTCTATATATATATATATATATATATATAACTATACTTAAACTAAGTTATAGTGATTCACACATAATAAACTATAATTTAAAATAAGATTTTTCTGTACATTTTTTTAACATAAACATTCCATTCTGAATATTTTCCTGAATAAATAGTGAAATGTCACTTGTTAACAGTGGTGTTGTCGCATGGGAAAATGCTAATTTTATTTTACGGTTGCGTTTTGAGTGATCAGTAAAATATGTTTAGTACAAATCTCACAATAATTTACAACTAACTTGTATAATACAGAGCTCTCACAATGCAAAAACTTTTTACTTTTTACTTTTGACTTTTGCCTTTTGATTTTTTTTAGCTCGCACAATGAAAAAGAAAATTAAATTGAAGCCAACTTCATCATTATTAAGAATTGTTTACAAAAGTTGTTTACAAAAATTGTGACATTTAATTTTCCAACCTCTATATAGTTAATAATAATTTTTTTGTTCTCGTATTTCTTAAAAAACATTAATTTTGTAATAAAAATTGAAAGTACAATTAATTATAATAGTATTTAGACAGTGTACTAAATAGAAAATTATAAATTATTTTTTTGTTGGGTTATGTTATGCTGACATTTAACGAAAAATATTTGTTGGCGCCTATTTTAAAATGTTGTTAACTTCATTCGTTTCAATTCATAAGGCAAAAGTTAGGAGTTCGATAACTTTTTCTAAAAGATTTTCACCAACATAACGAACAAAAAATTTTTTTTTCTCAAAATAAAATTCATACAAACTTGTATTTAAAAAGTAAAAAGTTTTCCATTGTGAGAGCTCTGATAGTGTGCAAAAGTCTAGTTTACTAGTTTATGTAGGTAAACTAATGATGAATATTTTCGTTATGTCAAAACGTTGAGTTAAAGGAACGATTATGTATTTTTTGTGCCACAACCCACTTTGCTGCTGCATAAAACGTACTCATTTTAGTACAAATATTTGTTTTAGTTTGTGTCGATAAGACAGGTTCTCCACATCCAAAACCCACGTAATGAAATGTCAAATATGAAGAGAACAGCAATAATATTTTCAAAAAAATGTCAAAATATCGTGAAAAATAAATAAAAGGAAAACCTAAATTTTGTGATTATTTTTTAATTTAATTCTTTATTATTTTTTTTGTTTTCCCATTCTATAATATAATATAAATATTGTTTTAAACTAATTAAAAGGAAATACATCAATAAGGCTATATATATTAATTAATTAATTGTTATGTAAAAAAACCGAGAAGAAAATAATAATTTTTGGTAAAAGACGAATGAAAATATTTGTTGGAATGGAATTACAATTGGAATTGATTTTAAATTAAATTCTCTATTAATTTCAGATTATAATCATATTATATCAAATATATTTGATAAATCATATTACATATTATTATATTATACATAAATATAGAGAATTTATTTAGACAAATAAAAGTTCGCTCGAAATGGCATTACAAACATTTCGACAAGAATATCTAGCGATTCCAATTGTGACACGAGTCTATACAACGGCATGTGTGATTACAACAATTGCAGTAGTAAGTAAAAAAATTACAAAATATTATATTTTCGTAGTTTCCCACAAAATTTTATTATGTGTTTCATTCAAATATAAAAAACCACGTCATGATTAAAAAAATTATGTTATCATTCTCTAATTTTTGTTTATCTTTTATATTTTTCGATTTTCAATTACAGCATTTAGATTTAGTTACGCCGTTCCAACTATATTTTCATCCAATTCTAATCACAAAACAATTTCAAGTATGGAGATTGTTAACGACATTCCTATATTTTGGGACAGTAGGATTTAGTTTTCTCTTCAATATGATATTTACATATAGGTATTGTCGTATGCTGGAGGAGGGATCGTTTCGAGGACGAAGCGCTGATTTTGTGATGATGTTCATATTTGGTGGAAGTTTAATGACTGTATCCTTTTTTAAATAAACTGATTAATTTTATGTTGGGTGAGTAGGTGAACATTAGCATTAATATCTGATAGTATGGGTAGGTGAATTCTATCAAAATTTGATCGACACGGATTAACGAAGTCATAACGGCAAAACCAATTTTAATAGTTATGTCTACTTTCATGTTGTAAAAGATTCAAATTAATAATTTCGTTCACCGTATGAATGCCTACTAGCTGAAATTATACAAATTCAAATCAGCTATCATGTAAAGTAAGACTAATGAGATAATCGTGTCGGATAAAGATTATTGATTTTTGAAATAAAAATCATTCGCCACCAGTTTAATTTGTTTGCGTACAAATAGTTAAATGACGATTTAAGGTAAAATTGAGGACAAAAATTATATTATATTGATCGGATAGGGTGCAAGTGACGCTATATATCTACATTTGATATAACAATAACGTAGATATCCTGCAAATATGGTAAACTCCACTGCTCACAGTTCTATTATCAAATATTGAATTGGAAAGTATACAAAAGCACTAAGTAATTGTTTAGCTGCGCGGGTTATAAAGCTGGTGCGAGCTGTACGCCGGAAATTAGGATATCTAAATAGTTTCTAGAATTTTTAACAGCTAGTGAAAATTTGTATTTAAATTTCTAATAATCTTAAGAATGTATTCATAAAATGTATGATAGATTATTTTAATATTTTCAAAATATGTATGTACCTAATCCATAATATTTTTTACATTTTTCGTTTGTTATGTGATATTAGCAGTTATCAATCTTATACTGACCTATGTAATTTCTTATGTATTTCTAATTACCTTGGCAATTCATGACTCGAATAATAAAGCAGTTTATGATCTGGATTGTCCGATAATCAAAAACAAAATTCTTTTTCACAAATGGTAGATGTTCAATATTTTTCCAAACCTCTGTAATTTTTTACTTTTATAATTCGACACCTTTAGTAAAGGCTTGGCCCAGTCCCATTTATAAGTAATTACATATTTTAATCCATTACGTCAGTTGGTTTTTTTGCAAGCGTCTCACAGCATCAGTCATTTCGAACATACTAATCATGTTAAGCCATACGTAGTCTATGATCTCTATCATTACTTATTATATACCACGGAGCACTAACTATGCAATGTTGCACTTTGTTTGGAAACGTTTGTATCATTTGATGTTTGTTTTCTTAGTAAAGTCCCATAAATGTATTCCGTAGGTCCATATTGGCATCAGCATGTTCCTCAATTTAATCTTGCGTTCTTTCTTTTTTTTTTTTAACGTGCTCTTTCCACCTAAGCCGTAGATCTAATGTCATTCTCAGGTACTAAAAGGTATTCGCGAATCTGCTGTCCGTTAATAAGTTCAGATCTCCCAACAGATTTTTAAATAATTTTACATGTGTGGATTTTGATTCGTTAAGCCGAATCGGCCACAGTCCATTTGATTATTTTATCACAAGGTTTTTGTAGTTTAATTGTGGATTCCTCAATATTGTTTTCAACTGGAATCGCAGTATCGCCAGCAAATGTTACGATAATAGCATCGTTCATGCAATGTAAGTTTCTGGTGTAAAGCAGGTAGAGTATCGGTCGCAAAACACTACATTGAAGGACTTCTGTTGAGATTTTCATGAGCCCAGAATGAATATTCTTCGCATATCACTCGATAGTGTCGATCCTCCATTTATGATTTTAAGATCATATAATATTGTATTGGTAGATCTCGCTAAAGTTTGAAGAGCAAACTATGGTTGGATGCTTCTCGCTCTAAATACCAACTGATTTGGGATAGCTCCATGTCACCCTGTACAGTGACATGGAAGATGGGTCGGCCCATGAGTTCTACATTCCAACAGAGGGTCATAGATGTTTTCAATTTAATCACCGATCGTAATCGGGAGATGAAAAATCCCTTTTGCACCCCGCCTCTGTTGGGATTCGAACCCGGTACCTCCCGATCCAAACGTCGCAACTTTAACGTTTGGATCGGGAGGATATATTACAAATTTGGTTTTTCTGTAGTTCAGTATATTCTTCCACTAGCTGCTTGAAAAGTAACATATAGTTTGATGTATTGATGATCCATACGATATTGTTCAGGGCCGTGTATAGGGACCGCCTAGAGTATAGATACCGCCTGGGGTATTAACTCCAGAGATTTAAGAGAAAATTTCGAAAAAATGTACAGTCTTTGAAATTTTCAGAATTTACAACTTATGGAATTTTAAATTTTTCAAACGGTTTGGAATTTCTGACCTTTGAAATATAAATTACAAAACGTGTTCGGAAAGTTCAAAATATTTTTTGAGTTTCAATTTCATAAAATATTTAAAAATATGAATAATTAGACAAACATGGTTAAATTTTTGGGTCATTAGCTTTATCCATTTTTAATGAAACTTTAGATAAAAAGAACGTATATGATACAGTATTTCTAAAACTAATCCAAATCATGGCTCTCAAGCTATATGGAATTCTTTGTTTTTGCATTTAAGGAATAACTTTAGTATAGTTTAAAATGAAACAATTCAAAATTCTATTCAAATTTTAGAAAAAATATAATATCGATTCGAATGTAATAAACAGAAATTCGTTTCATGCTCGGTGTTCACTTACCTCACTCACTCATTACTTAATAATTGGATTTAAAACAATAAGTTCCTTAACTCACAATATATTAGATATTTGCATTTTTTGTGAATTTACTATTTTTAGGGCAAGCCTTTACGAACATGCTTGTCTATATATGGGCGAGGCGTAATCCGTTTGTGCGTATGAATTTTTTTGGTATATTAAATTTTCGGGCCCCGTATTTGCCATGGGTACTACTCGGATTTTCAGTAATGTTAGGAAATGAAATATGGGTAGATTTAATGGGTATTGCCGTCGGGCACATATACTACTTTTTAGAGGATGTGTTTCCAATGCAAAGAAATGGAATGAAATTACTACTGACGCCTCCATTTTTGTAAGTGATGCTATTATTTTCTACTAAAATAATATTTATTTATTCCGTTATTTTATTTGACAGAAAACGATTGTTTAACGAAGATCCACGATACAATCTTAATTATGAAGTATTAGCGGAGGATAGACCCGGTGGGTTTAATTGGGGGCAGGATCAATAGCTGGAATTGTTTATTTTCTATTTTCTTCTATTTTTATACCTATTCTATGGATGAGAGTTGACCGGCGACAAATTTGTTTCAAATAAATAAATATTTTTTTTTTCAATAAAACCAAAAACTAAAGTATAACAAAATATTTTTTTTATAACAAAAAATCTGTACATTATAAAAATAATCTAGGTTCCGTACCAAAATCAACATAAATTCTAATATATAGTGTGTTACCACGCGATACCTACTTTTAATAAACTTTTATAAATGTAAATCTGAATGCTATTGCTTTTGATCGGTTATCTATTATTGATGTTGGCTCATCATGGGCCAGTTTATTTTTGAATCGACATCTCCATATCAGCCTAATTTATTGATATTGGCGATGAATAAAATTAACGGTTGGCGATACTTTTTTTCTATCCCTTTCGTTAAATTATCGAGGCTTGGAACTGAGCGAACAAAAGCAATAGTAAGGGACTTTTAGAGTTTAGCACAATTTCTGTAAAAAAAATGTGTATCAATTTGTAACAAATAAGTATAATACAATAAAACTAAAAGGAATTTGTAATTTATTAATGTTTTTATTTTAATTTTGTTTTGTTAGTATTTTTAAAAAAACTATATAATATAACAAACATACGTATATCAACGTTTGCGAATGGTACTGCAATTCTTACAGTTGATAACAACATAAGATGCCACCAACCAAACTTTCAGAGGATCTGAACGAAAAGGAACTCGGATATATATACCGATATCAACGTAATATGTTAAATCTACAAAATATGTTACATCTCTGGTCATCATGCCATTGTTAAACTAATTTTTTGAAAATGATTATACATACATTACGCTCGGCAGTGGAGTATTTTTTTGTAAGAGGAATTTATTAGGAGCTGATAAAAATATATTGATTTTTTTTCAATCAACTCTAAGAGTTTGATTTTTTTCTTCGTGCCAACGATACGCCATAAATCGTTTCCAAATAAACTAAATGACTGCATGTGGGAGATCAACAGTGTTAGGATTGGTTAGATTTATTTTTAACTGTTAATATTTACATAAACCTTATTTCATATTAACTGTCCCAACATTTAAAAAAAACAGTTCATTTCTACGATAATATAAGAGAAATACCTGTTTGTTTAAATTAGAGTAATAAGCCCGAACATCAATTTTTAAAAAGTATTTGATATGCCTTCAATTAACGATTATTTTGACAATCCATATTTGTTAAACTTATAAGAAGCAACCAAGGTTACAGTCCGGAGCATTTAGGTACATCACAATTTCCTTACATAATAATTTGGATTAGCTATCTTATCCAGAAAAAAACCGCTGAATCTTTTATTAATTGGTAGACACCTGAATGAGGCTTACCAATAACAACCTTTTAGACGTCTGTGCCACGCTTCAACAGCATTTTGTGACCGAGGTAAGCTACTAAGATCGGATACTAAATTTGAAATAGTCCAAAACCCTTTTAACTGAAGTCTGTTCGCAGCCCTCTTTTTTGTATTACCTATAGTAAAAGAGTTAAGGTTTAAAATAATATTTTGAATTAATAAAAGTTCTATCAAGCTGGCAGTCATTCTTTGTATCCTCTAAGGCCACTGCTAAAATCTAAACACTTATCAAGTGCCGTGAAGCTGAAGCTATACAAAGTGTTGATCAGGTCCGTTATTATGTTTGGATGTGAAAGTTGGGCGCTGACGGATGAGTACGAGAGATGGCTCCTAACATTTGAGAGAAGAGTCATGCGTGTGATTTACGGCCCAAAACGCGAAATAGATGATACCTACCGAGCTCTGTACAATATCCAGATCAGAGATCTCATGAAGATCCCCGATATTGTACATGAAGTAAGATCTCAGCGAGTGCGCTGGCTCGGGCACCTTCTGCGTGCTGATCCGGAACGAAAGGAGAACCAATGTAATGGCCTTTAAAACTGTTTTAATTAATCAAGCTGAAACATAGTTTTTCTCGAACCAATTAGAATTTTTTTGAAAATCGTAATCGAGAATTAATTTCAATTCTAAGTCCTTCAATTTGAATACGCTATATTAGGTAATATTTGGCCGAAATGAAAACATGCTTCGATATGCGCATTCGATGGATAACAGAGCTAATGTTACGTCGCCAATTTTAACATAAATTACAAAAACCTGACGCATAACTAAAGAAATAACTTGGAAAGTACAATCCATTAATTACACGTTGTATTTTACCATTTCTGGTCGAAGATTCTGTCGTATTGTTTTGCTTCCTGACACTTCTAATTTTTTGTTTTTCACATACACATAATCGTCTTTATTTTCTGGAAACATAATTTGAAATATACTACGAACAAAATAATGGATTTATTACTTTCCGGCATATGTAATGATATTGGGATTATTTTGTATCTAGTTTTAAAATTTAATACGAGGTGTATAATATGATTTGAAAATTCGAAACCAAACTTCTAATCTATTTTAATTTGAATTATGGTACACAATAACTTTTTTTTCTCAAATTATAGAAACCTTAGGTTCAAACCGTACATTACCAATTTTGAAAAGTTTTATCTAAAATATTGATTAAAAAAACCAAACAAAAATTATTTTATGATTCAAGTAACTGATAGTTTAAATGTATATAAAAGTGGAATATCCTCAATAAGTAAATTATTTGCTACTCGATTAATTCAACCAGTAAATTTGAATCATTGGCTCAGTAACGTTCTGTTTTTCTGATTCGGAACGAATCATCGATTTCTGAGGGGATTTCTCATCATATGATAGGCGCAGAGGTCGTTGCAGGCAACGATGGCTCTTCGGTGTAGAGAGTACTTGGCTTCTTCAGGTTACCTAAGAAAGTATGAAGACCAAGCCCACGATCGAAACCGTTGGAGCCGGATTGTTGACTCAGTAAGGGGCCAGTAACGGCTTAATATACTGTTTTATTATTATTTATTATTATTATTATTATTAAATTTGAATCATTCAAGTTATTTTTTTCGAATTTTCGTTTGCTGTTGCGCTTGTAGAAAAAGTTGTCTTCATCAAGATTTTGCAGTTGCAAACCCCTAAAACCTAGGCAGTTAAGGTTAAGTTAGACAGTTAGTTGATCTAAACTTTACGTTTTTAGTCTAATCGAAGCGACTAATGTTGTGTGGCATGATAAAAAAAGTTTTTATTCGATTGTAAAAGCGTGATAATTAATTAGATAGTTTAGTTTGAGTTTAGAAATGCCCAACGAATTTAATTAACACAAGAATTGATTAGATATAGATTTGATTTTGAATGGAGAATAAATTAAATTCTAAAGAATAATGGATATATTGGTTGAATAACCTAGTGAAAATCAAATTGATTTACTTATTTTTCGGTCTATACTGTTATTTGGGTTGATAGAATTCAAAAAAATTTCTTAGGGCATCTCAACTTAAAAATTTTCAGTAAATTCTTTGATAAAATTTACTAAAACTTCAAAGGATATTTTTATGATAGCGTCGAAATTTCAATCAACCACTCATATTGATTGAGTTTGGGACCTTGTTGGCCACCTCTGTGCCAGCGTTAGTAATTTTGTGACCGTTGGAAACTCTGCAGTATAAATAAAATGTGGCGCCTTTGCCAACTTTTCAAAGTAAAGTAATATCGAAAAAAAAAATCGTATGGCCAAGCTTTTATAGAGTCGACTATTTTCTCATATCGATTGAATTTAGGACCTTGGTGGCCACCACTCCCCCCATTCCAACGGTCAAAAATATCAACGCTGGCATCGTGGTCGCCACCAGGGCCCCAATCTCAAACGATATGAGAAAAAAGCATACCCTATATAAAAGTATGGTCATACGATTTTTTGTTTTCGATTTTTGCTTACTTTGGAAAGTTGCCAAAGCGCCATATTTATTTATATTGCGGAAATGCTAAATTATTTGTCTAGTTTATCCATCAAAACGACTGAATCATTTAAGGTCATTTGTGAAGCTAACCTCTCAACCATTCGATATAAATAATATTTATATATATAAATAATATTTATATAAAGAAAACCCCTGTGGCCCCTGTGGTCGGGGGCCACTCACATGTCTCGTAAATCAAAATTGCACGAACAAGTTTCCCAAGAATACCACCACAGTATCCTTGGCTTGTCGTAGGAGGCGACTAAACGGTTGGATCGCTGGGCTGACGACCCGCATCCGTAAAAAAATAAAATGTTTATAAAGTCAACAAAAAGAAAAATGGATACCGCCAAAAAAACACCGGACCCCCGCTCAAGTACCCGGACACGAGATTTAGGATCGGCACGTGGAACGTGCAATCACTAAGGAAACCAGGAGCGTTAGAGGGCCTAATCACGTGCATGAAGGAGTATCGGCTGGAACTCGTTGCTCTTCAAGAAACTCGCTAGCCTAAAAGTGGAGACCATGTGTCCCAGGGCTATACATTGCTCTACAGTGGAGATGACCTCGGAAATCTTGGAGCTGGATTTCTTCTTGGGCCGCAGGTAAAGAACGCTGTTTTGGATTTCCAAGCAGTCAATAACCGATTGTGTAAGCTTCGCTTGCGCATGAAGTTAGCTAACCTGTCGATAATTTGTGTACATGCGCCCACAGAAGTCAGCCAGCCCCAAGATAAAGACTCATTTTACAATGACTTGGACGATCTGATGGGATCTATACCCGAACACGATGTTAGAATGGTAATTGGGGACTTTAATGCTAGAGCTGGCAGAAATCAGACCGACTTGTGTGAAAACATAGGTCCGTACTCCCGACACGAAACTGCGACCGATAATGGTGAGAGAATGATGTACTTTGCGGTTGCTCATGATCTTAGAGTAGCAAGCACATTCTTCCCTCACAAACACATACATCTTGAGACATGGACACATCCTCGCGGAACTTCCCGCAGCCAAATTGACCATGTGTTAGTTTCTAAAGGACGGGCTCAGGTTGTGCAGGATGTGAGAACTTATCGGTCAGCAACCAAATACGTAGGCAGCGATCATCATTTGGTCGCTGCAAAGCTACGATGGAAGTTTTCGTACAAGTCTGGGAACACAGCGAAACGCATGGTACGTTTCGATTGTGAAGATCTGATAAATGAAGATCAAAAGAAACGATATCAGGATCTTGTCAGCGACCACATTAATGAAGCTAATTACCAGTCTGACTGCGTGAACTCTGTGTGGGAGGTACTGAAAACTTCGGTTGTCAGTGCTGCTCAACAGACTTTAGGTATAGTGAAAGTCAGACCCAAGAATGATTGATTTGATGACGAGTATCGTCTTGCAGTTGAGCAACAAAATATAGCCCATAATGAAGTGCAACAACGTCTCACAATCGCGAGGAAAAACAAGGCTGCTCTTGCAAGAAGGGCAGCTAAGCGGATTTGTAGACGGAAGAATCGAGAATGGTGGAAGGCCGAGGTTCTGAAAGTACAACAACTCAGCAATAAGCGCAGTTCGCGTAATTTCTTTAAAGGAATTACTGGACTGCACCATACTTTCAGGCCTACGTCAACCGCCATTCGGGACCGCGATGGAAACCTCTGTGTCAACATCGACGCAGTACTTGACGCATGGAGTGGACACTTTACTGACCTGCTTGATGTCCAGCATGCGTCACAGACTGTTGTTGAGCCACCTCTAACACAGACTGCGGAGATTTGCACTGAGGAGCCATCCCATGAGGAATTCACTAAAGCCATGCAGAGATTGAAACGAAACCGTGCACCTGGAGTGGACTGCATTAATTCGGAGCTCTTGATATTCGGAGGGGATACTTTGTTGAACTGTCTTTTCGACCTTATTCGATTAGTATGGCGAACCGAAGTTATGCCTGACGAATGGAAAGTGGCCGCGATATGCCCCATCTTCAAGAAGGGAGACCGCTTGAAGTGTGAGAATTATCGCGGTATAGCCCTCCTTTGCACAGCGTACAAGTTACTGTCATACATTGTATTGGATAGAATCACTCCTCTAGCGGAGGGTTTGGTTGGTGACTATCAAGGAGGATTTCGTTCGAATCGATCAGTCACCGATCAGGTCTTTTCGCTGCGGATGATTCTATCTAAATATTATGAGACATCCATCCCCGTACATCAGGTGTTCCTGGATTTCCGGCAGGCCTATGACTCGATCAATCGAGAGAGTTTATGGTCTGCCCTGGAATACCTAGGAATGCCAACAAAACTGGTACGACTATGTAGGATGACAGTGACGCAGTCCCAATGCTGTGTTAAAGTTGAGAACAGGCTATCGACAAGTTTTGTAGTTAACTCGGGTGTTCGGCAGGGAGATGCTCTGTCCCCGATACTCTTTAATCTCATGTTGGAGTACATCTTTCGTAAAACTGAAACACCGCAGCGTAACATCTTATATCGCCAGTCCAATCAGGTGCTTGCATATGCAGATGACATATGCGTGATTGGACTGAATAGCAACGGAGTGAAAGAAATACTTGATCCGCTTGTAGAGTTTTCAGCTTCAGTTGGACTTCAGATCAATGAGTCCAAAACGAAATACCTGATCTCTGGTTTTAGGGACAATGGCACACCAGATTTTAGTAGTGGCCACCACACGTTTGAGGGAGTGAGGAGGTTCAAATATTTGGGATCTCTTATCACTCACGATAACAGTGTGGGTGAGGATATTAAAGTGCGGCTGGCAGCTGGCAGTCGTTCTTTGTATCCTCTAAGGCCACTGCTAAAATCTAAACACTTATCAAGTGCCGTGAAGCTGAAGCTTTACAAAGCGTTGATCAGGCCCGTTGTTATGTTTGGATGTGAAAGTTGGGCGCTGACGGATGAGTACGAGAGACGGCTCCTAACATTTGAGAGAAGAGTCATGCGTGTGATTTACGGCCCAAAACGCGAAATAGATGGTACCTACCGAGCTCTGTACAATATCGAGATCAGAGATCTGATGAAGATCCCCAATATTGTACATGAAATAAGATCTCAGCGAGTACGCTGGCTCGGGCACGTTCTGCGTGCTGATCCGGAACGAATTGTGCAGCGATCTCTGAAAGGAGAGCCACCATATGGTAGGCGCAGAGGTCGTTGCAGGCGACGATGGCTCCACGGTGTAGAGAACGACTTGACCTCTTCAGATTGTCTTAGACAGTATGAAGACCATGCTCGGGATCGAAACCGCTGGAGCCGAATTGTTGACTCAGTAAGGGGCCAGTAATGGCCTTTAAAACTGTTTTAATTTAATTTAATAAAGAAAACTGCCTAGCGCTCATAACACTATACAGTACTATACAGAACTGCAAACTCGAAAGCGGTGTTAAGTTTTTTAATATTATTTTTTAAAGATTTTACTCAAAGTAAGAATAGCATTGGACACATTTCTTGGAATAAGAAACGCAAACAAATTGGAAAAAAATCAATTCTTTTGTCTAGTTGCATGGCTATCATGTAGGATTTTAAAACCAAATCGGATTCACATGTGATTAGGAGTGTTAGGCACTAACGAATACTGCACCCACAAAATGTATATAAGTTTTGAGCACTCTGAAAAAAAAAATTTGCGTTCTTCAATAAAAAGCTTAGTAATTATTACCAAAAATTGAGTAATTTTTGAGCCAACTAAGCGCTTTTCAATTACTGGCAGTAAGGCAATTCAAATAAAACATGTCAATTAGTAAATTAAATTTTTTTATTTTTTTGTGGATATGCAACATTTACTAATATTGGATGTTAGTTACAAAGCATTAATAAATTCAAAATTGAGCTTAGTAAAAACGGATTGTAATGTTTACGCAGCTCTGTGAATTTCACAATATTCTTTTACTAAATTTAATAACAATTTAATAATCGCTTGCAAATAATGAAACAGCGGGATTTAATACTTCATCAGCAATAGTAATATTCTCAATGCATGTTTTAGCGCTTTCCAGGTGTGCCTTTCATTTATTATCAGCTGGTTACGAGTCTGTCAAACAAATTAAAATTAGTGATTTGTGATAATTTTATAATATTTTCTTGTTCATATACGTTACGCATTTTGCGTTGTGGATTCCGGCATTTTGATTTTTACTTAAAATTCACACCAGGCTGATGCATCGATTGGGATAAATTATGATTGAAGATACATAGTTGTTTGAACTGTAACTATAAAAAAAGGAAGAAGCATTATGTTTAAATTAGTTAAGATCTTAATATTTTGTTTATATGCTATATTTTATTTGAATATAATTTAAACTTACGTTATAATTATTTCAGCCGAAAACGCTGATAATTGGGAACAGCTGGTTAGGTCACTGACATCAGAAATGTTGCTAAAATTAAGAAAACCTTTAATTAATATATCTGAATTAAAAAATAAACAATTTAAAAGATTTTAATTATACTTTTATTTGGTTATAGTTGACCTCCGCTCCATACTGCACTATGATTAAAATTCACAGCTACAATAATTTGCACGTGTTTTCGATTGTGTTTCGATTATTTTTGACACAACATTTTACTAAGTACAGTGCAAATCTCAAAACGGATATATAAATAGAAAATAGCTTAGTAAATTCTACTTTACTATATTATTCAATTTTACAATTGGAACCCGTTTAAAAATTACTAATCAAATTTTTCCATAATCAAAAATCTGTTGCAAATCTTACACTGCAATTATTTACACGGGACATACTTATTTTAAAATTAATTTGTGATATTTAAAATTTTCGGTTAACTCAGCAAAATTAGTAATTAACTCACAGCTTTTTTTTCAGTGAGATGAAATTGTAAGATATTTTGCCCATAATAACCGGTACCGGCTTATATTTAGGTGACAAGCGCTTCGATGCAAAATAATATTTAGGCGCCTCTCTTGCAAATAGCCTTAGCAGTATAGTAAATTTTTGTGGAATAGATATCATAAACCTTTTTACTAAAAAATGACCGAGAATTATAGAAATTTTCTAAATTTTAACATTTGGGCGGACAATTCTAGTTTTGGATTTTCTATCATTTTCTGAATTTTTTCTAGAGAAGGTAGCCAACCCTTTATTTAAAAAATGATTAAAAAATAAAAAAATGTGACAAATTTTATTGGGTTTTTGATTTTGATCTAAAAAAAAATATTGAAGTAGGTAGCTCATCCTCGGCTTTATACGTAGATATAACAAATAAAATTTATGTGTATATTTATGAAAAACCGCTACTCGTTGGACGAGTTTTATCTGAGGCTACTATTTAAATTTATTTTAATATGATCACTTTTTTTGTGCGTTGATGCATATTTTATCAAATTTTTGTCTGAACTTAAATACCATTTGCTTACGCTTAGTTTCCTGTTATGCAAAATTAATTTCAATTTATTATCTTCGCTTACAAGGTCTTCAAATTTCTTAAATAATTCTGGATGTATAACAATCTTTCATTGTAAGTTATTCATTCTGATTTACAGTATGCTATGTATTTCACATTATGCTTTTATTATTTTTTGGAACAGACCTTTCAGCAGCGCACGCCTCAAACAATTTTTTTAAACAAGTAATTAGAATATATTTACAGAATTGTTAATTGCCTATAGCAAAATTGTTGAACAGTAACATGTAACACAATCGTTTTTCAATAGATCTGTTCGGAAACGGGTTAAATTACTAGCTATTTCATACCATAATATGTTGTTGAGTTTTCGGGGTCTCTTTGTCTGGCTAGAGAACAAATCTGAGATTAAGTTGGGAGCTTTTAAATTGAGCAAGATATTTATAATTTAATGAAATACTTCGACAATATTTTGCCCTAACTAAAACAATAATGAGATCATTTTTTATTATAATCCTCAGTCATAAGATGATCCAATATAGTCAGAGTTCCTCCAATATCTTGAAATGTTTCCGAAACATTTCTCTAAACTACAATTTTATTATATGTATACATACCCGGAAATTACACAAATTGTCTTATCGTAACCTAAAAGTCTTGCAACCACCATAAAAAATGGTGATACAATGTGCAACAGTTTGAATTGATGGTAATAAAATAATTATTATTGCACGTCTCTTTATAAAAGTTTAAAATTGAAATTGAATTATCTAATAAAATAATTATTTTTATACTTTCTAATAATCCATTTTATTTTATTATTATTATTATTAATTAGATTTAGAATTTCCCTTTTTGTCGAAGATTACGTCGTCATAGCTTCTTTTGCGAGCCAAACACCATTGGCATCTCGTAAAACTTCACGAATGTGGAAATGTGCCATCCGTTTTAACATCAATGTTAAAATGCTGATCTGTTCTGAAATAATAGAAACAAAAGCTGACATGTGTATCACATGACTTTATGTTACAGACTTATACAAGGAGATTCGTTTTTCGTTAGTCAGCAAATATCCCTGGACTTTCAGAAGATAAATTGGCAAATAGTCAAATGCGAATTTAATACAGCTTTTAAAATTAGCAATTAACAATAATTTAAATACTATCTAAAACCTATCTGAAAGTAATTTAGACTGTTATATTATCTCGTTAAAATCTTAATCTTAATTTAAACTAGTATGCAAATTAATATATAATTAATAATTCTACATGATTGCTTATAAAAATACGTTTCATTTGATATCCTCCTCCCACCTCTTCTTTTATGAGTATACCATAAATGCAAGCATGGCTTCTTTTGATGGCTTGGTATTTTTTCGGAATTTTATCCGGCAAAGTCAGTAACCCTGTTGCTCTCTTGCAGTTTGTCTACGAATTTCGTTTTTATTATTTTGCAATTAGTTAGTTATCTTTTCGTCTATTAGAACAGCAGATCCTTCGATGTTAGGACTGCGCCCCTCGTTTTGAAACTGCGAATATTTTGTCTGTCTGAACAACAAATAAATAAATAAATTAGCCTAAAAATATATAAAGAAATACTTACCATTATTGTCAATTTCAAGTACAATGATTATTACAAAATCCCATCGCTTCTTTTATATGGCAAATCGGTGAAGGAAAAGCCTTGCAGGCTTGAGGCTGCTTAAAGTTTATGACTGACTTTGTACCGGTTACAAATATTAGCACATTTTTATAATCTTTTATACTCGTGCAAGCAGTTATGAAAACATACCGGAAGAATTTTTTGGGAGCAAACACTACCGCACGGTGAAAACTATTAAAAATCAGATCAGACCATTTCTGTAGAGAACTGATGTTTCTCTAAAGGGTAAAGCTCAACAATTTTTTTTGTCAAATGAAATGATATGATTTACGAATTTTATGAATCTTACTACCATTAAAGTTTAAAATTGAAGATTTAAAGTTTCATTTGCTTCGATTCATTCTCTGGAAAAACAGGAGAAATGCGTCCAAGATTCTAAAGGTTTCATCGGTAATAGCATATGATAAGGTACAAACATAACTGGAAAGCTTCACACACTACAAGCTCTATATTATTCAGCTGTGGAAGCCATACCCTACATCTTATAGGAGTCGTCTCGGCCAAATCTTAAAAGAGGCTATACATTTTTTACCATTTTAATTTCCAGAACTAGATTATGGTCTGCTCGAATAGATGCAGTAAAACCATTAGTCAAAAATATATCGGCTATTCGCATGCTTTAAATAAAATGAATTCCTTCTATTTTCACCACATATGCATTAAATTACACTCAACTGGGGAAATATTTGAATAAATTTGAATGTGTTTTGTTTTCTATCACATGCTTGAAATGTTGACAGATTTATATCAGACAAATTTGATAATTAAGGCTCGAAACGCTACACTTGATATTGAACACAACAATATTGAAATTTCAATAAAATAAAATTCTCAATATGTATAAGTGGTGTGTGGAATGAAATACTTGCGACGCAAACTAAAGCCCGTAAACCATTAACAGATACGGACGAGAAGAGGAAAATCTATATCTGCCAAATGACCGCTTCGGCTCTGTCCATTTCCAGAAACTCGCTAGAGGAAAAAAAGTACACTTTTGAAAAAGTATGGCACAAACAATTTTGAAAAAGTATGGCACGAAGGATTGATTTACAAAATTAGAACAAGTTTATCAATAAGTTTTTGTTCAACGATTAAAAATTATCTGCTACAGCGATAATCTCACGTTATATATAACTATGCATCATCCAATTTACAAATTCAAGCAGGCGTTCCACAAAGTAGTGTGTTGGGACCAACACATCAGATTTACTAAATTCTAATTATGTAAAAGTCTAAACATTTGCAGACGATACAGTAATAATTCTACGCATCAAAATCCAGGAATACCGTAAAAAAAATGGCAAGAACAAATTTAATTGCATGAAGCTTGGTTAACTAAATGGAGAATTAAGGCTAATGAGTGTAAATTGGTCCATATTACGTTCACATTCCGTAAACAAACAAGTCGACCAGTGAAATTAACAAATATCAGCCTACCACAACATCAACATTTAAAATATGTACGGCTGGCATGGAAAAAACGCATTGAAACTAAATGTCAACAAATTAAGTTAAGGTGTTCCAAGATAAACTGGCTGATTGGAAAATATTGAAACTATCATGTGTGAATATTAGTATTAGAACTATTTCATTTGTTTGTCTCTGCTTTTAATCTTCCAATTCCCTAAAAATAATCAGGGAAAAACAAACGTGGAAACTGCTATAAAATGAAAGGATTTTTCGTCCAATATAAAACCTGTCACTTATTTTGTAGTTCATGATGTTTCTTTATTTTTTCCTTAAAATCCAGTAAACATTGACAACAGTATATAAAGCATTTATTTTCTCACATCCAGTATGCCAACGTATGTGTCGAGGATTATTTGATCAAAGGAAAGTCAGGTTTATCTTTGAAATTGGAAAAGAAAGGTTAAATACGATTATTAAAATAACCGATATTTAGAATTTAGTATGTAATTAAAATTATTAAATTAAATATTTCATATTCGTTGAAGATGTATTAGTAATGTTGTAAATTGTTGATGTTAACCAAAAACCTTTACAAAAGCAGTCGCTTACTATGACACGCCGCCACTATATGTACATATTCTGTAAAACCTTGATATAATGGACCCCAATGTAGTGGAATTCGGATAAACCCTTATTTATAAATAAAACTGGATAAACCAAGAAACTCGCCAATTTTTTAAACAGCCTCGCATTCGATAAACTTAGTGTATTTCAATAAGTTCGGTAAATCTATATGAAATACCGGAAAATTATTATACCAGCTGTTAATTAAGTTGTCCAAAATACCAAAATAAAATGATTTCTCTTGTTCTTCAAAGTATTCTTCTACAGCGGACATTACCGCACTGTTATTTGCAAATCTTAGCACCCTTAAATTTTTCTTGAAACTTGTAAAAAGTAATATAATCACATCGTGTCAGATCTGGACTGTAAGGTCGATGCGATATTTCATTGCACTTGCAATCTCGTAATGCTTGTTGTGCAACATTCGTCTTATGAACTGGTGTAATGTCATGTAATTAATATTTTTTGCTTGATTTGACCTCGTCGTTTTCCCTGATAGCATTTTTCAATTTATTCAAAGCCTCAATTTATTTTGAAATGATGATCCGCTTGCCTCGGTTAGATCCTCGGTTAAAATGACCATTTCGTGAGTAACAGCGTCTGCCGGTCTTCCGCTGCGTGGCTCATCTTCCAGCGACTCTTAACCTTATTTGCATAGGCGGGACCCAGCTCGTTATTCTTTTATAAGGCGGACTAGATTCTCGATATCCTTAGAAGTATGATTTTACTTTACAAGGAATTTAAACACAGCACGATATTCAATATTTTCCATATTTTTAAATTTTCAAAACAAGTGTGTATTAAATCACGCACAGAAACTAAATGAACCAATTGATTTGCATGAAATTTTGATTTTGTCGGTAGAACGGCTTTGGTAGAACAAATAAAGTAATAAAAAAATACAAAATAAAAAATTTATAATACCGTTATTTCAAATAGATTTACCGAACTTATTGAACTTCCCTCGTATTTTGAAGAAATCATTATTTTGATGGTTTGTACAAATTAATTGACAGCTGTAATAAGTGCATTAGCGTGTGTGGAGATTATATTGAAAAATAAAAATAATTTTGATTCAAATTTACCGTTATTTCATATAGATTTACCAAACTTATTGAACTCCCCTCGTAGTAATAAGATCTAATTTTAGCAAAGGTCGTATATTCACAAAAAAATATGAAAGATTAAATTTACTAAGCTAGCTGTTTTTGATATATGAAAAGTGCCAAATTTTTCAATTTTTGGTATTAATCACAAAGTTTTTTGGTACAGAACACAATTTTTTTGTTTTCAGAATTGACCACATCCCATTTTTGCATTATGACGTCACACATTTATTAAAATATTAACCACGCCTAACATCTGGGATCAAACCGCCACCATACTACTAAGGTCCAAAGATTAGTGGCATGGCAAGAAGATCGCATTTAAATCCAGTTTCGTGTTAAAACTATATTATACAAATTTTGATTTCTCTTCCGATCAATCATAATACCACTACTATACAATTTACTTTATATTTGTTGTACGTAATATATACATATGAGTTTCTTATATTCTCACTATAAGACACTATAAAAAAGTGTGAAGTTTAAATTTAGTTTCGTTAAAGCTTTTAAGCAAGAAGCACTATCTACTAAAATAATACGGGTTAAAATAAAATAAAACTACATATATGTACATAGTTAAAAATTAAAGTTAAAAAAAAATGTATAATAATAATAAAGGTGAATTTGAAATTCCGTATGAAATAAAATTTGTTGATGAGAAAACTAATGAAAAACTGCTAGCTGATTTTCATGGTAAGGCATTTTGTTGGTTCTTCATAATTATAATTATTTAAAATGTATGAAAAAATGTGCACAGTTTTAAATAGTGAAAATAGTGATTGCTTGTTTTGTTTTATTTATTCCAAACGTTCTCCGAAAGTTACATAACATGTGCATTATTTTATTTCTTCTATACTTTGTTTATGTAATCTTTTATAATTTAGAATTTTTGGAACAAAGTGTTTATTAATAGCTAGAATTAATAAATTTACGAAGCTGGCAAAATCATCAGAACTTTCCATTATTATCATTATGCCATTCGCCTGTGAAATTAAATAAATGAAAAGATTGTGTACAGTTTAAAAGAAAATATATGAATTGGTTTAATTACAAAAAAAAAAAACTTTCGTTTTCTTTTCTTGGTAACATTTTTTTATATTGTTTATATACAATAAATAAAAAGAAATTTATGTTAACAAATAAATAATTTAAATTACGTAAATAATGACATTTAAATTTTAACATTAAATATAAACACAAGCCTTTTATGTTTAATGCACTGAGATTAGAAGTGGTTAAATTACATGAAATTGTTCCCTCAGTTAAACACATTACAGCTATAAGTGATGAATGAAAAAAATTTGTGATATAATAGACTAAGGCCAACCAGTGGTTTGAACTCTTAATTAAATATGTAATATTATTTTATAATTTTATCATCACAAAATGCAATTTATTCACTACATGTTAAGATACAAAAAATGAAAAAACTTAAATCATCGTCTTTCAAAAACTATGCCAGGTGGAAAAAGTGATTTGTTTTTTTAACAATTATCATAACAATGACTTTTAAACCAAATATGTATTTATAATATTGTGTTTGTATTTCGGTTTAAAATAGAGAGAAAGCATTGCTAATTAAATTTTTATACGTTTAATTTTCAGTTGGTTAAGTTTTATAAACAAAATACTTTTAACTTACAAAATGGAAAGGGTATGCGTATATCTAATTTACAAAATTTATCCAGACTTTTAAATTATAGAATTTTGTAAAATTTTAAAATTATCTAGGTCTAAAATATTAACAAATCCTGTAAGTTGCTTTTTTAAATTTCTAATTTTTTAGTTTACCAAATAAGTATATATTATATGTATGTAAATGGTAATTAATTCCCGAATTTTCAAAGTATTCAAAGTAATTCAATTGAATTATAAAAATTAGAATTTATCTTGAATTTTAGAATGTATTTTAAAGCAACTACTATTATTTATCTAAGGCATCTATTATTTAGAATTTGATTTCAGCCTGGGTAGATCTAGTAGAAATGAACTTTGATTTGTAATCAGATACAGGGTGTCTCTGAGACTAGTGAAGTAAATTCACTAGCTGATTTTTAAATATACGAAACTCGAAATTTCAAAAAATTTATTATTATCAAAATTCTGAATGTGCAATTTCAAAAAATGTGCAATTTGCACAAATCAGAAAATCTAAAATTTAAGTTCAACATATCTTAAGTTTTATGGAATTTTAATAAATTAGATAAAACAATTTTATTATTTTCAAAATACGATTTGAAATTTGAAAAAATTTCACAAAACAATTCAAATTCTAAAAGAAATTAGTATTGAATACGTATTGTGAAAAGTGTGAAAATGGGTATAAACGTTTTACATGTTGTAAATTAAGGATTTCTATTTGAAACTTTATTATTTATAAACAACAATTTTCTAAGCTTAGTTCTAAAAATAAACTTTGTTTGGAGATTTAGGAAAACTGTTCTTAAAATTGATAACATATAAATGTACGAGCATTATTACAGTTCAATTAGAATTCTATTGATTGCAGGTGTACAATTGGAAATTTATTTTATTTTAAATTAAATTGCTAAATTTAACAAATGCACTTTGTAAAAATAATTAATTCTAATATTAACATAGAAAATTTGAATTTTTAAAGTATTCAAAATTATATAAATAAATTGCAAATATTTTAAAATTCGTCAAAAACCTTGAAATGCTAGAACATTGTAAAATTATAAATACTAAATACTAAATAATTTGATATACTAAAAGCCGGAATTTTCAAATTTTTGATCCTTTAAAACTTCTTATTAATACATACATACGTAGTTACATTCGCAAATTTCCAAATATCTGGATTCCAAAACTGGTTAAAAACGTAAAAAATTCGTATATATTCGTGAAATTGCACAAAATTGGTTAGGTTTAGGTATGGCCTATATACATAATTTAAATTACTAAATAAGTAAATAAAAATTAAAAACTATATAATACGCACCACAAACTTCCAATCTGGCGATCCACTTAATTGAGTCGCGACCTTGGTTCTTCTGTACATACCAATATCCTAATCAGATATGGCAGTACCAATGGAAGCTATTTTGATGTATTGCTTTGCTGTTTTTACTATGTAGCACATTATAGTCCTATACGTTCTGCGGTCGGGTTTCAGATGCAATTTAATGTGGTTGTTGAAGACTGATATTTAATGGTATTGTTTAAATTAATTAACTGAAACTAAATGTTATTAACAATTTAATTATAAGTGTAAAATTATTTAAATTAAAGTTAAATATTATGACTACCTTCTTCTTACACAAATTATATGTGTTATCAGTGCGAAATATTAAACTTTATCTTTTGGGTTTAGCTTAAGCAAAAAGTACAAAATTCCGGACATAAATTCTTATTGCACCAAACAGTCATTTATTATCCAATTAACACAATACGCAATACGTTTTCTAAAACGCGCACCATTTGGAACTAATTATGAAATAAACGAATCGCTTTAAACTTATAGAAACGTACTGATTATTAAATTACACAAATTTTGTTTCAAAATTCTATTATAGATTCATAGCTCTATGACTACTATGTTAAAATATTAAAATAAAGAACTTTTGTTTATTTACTTATCGTTCAAGGTATTTGATCATATTTAATAACAAGTTACAATTAAAGAAAGTTCAAGTAATGCAAAATAAAAGTGTTAAAGCCTTCGTTACGTACGTATATGTAATGGAATCTGTTGGAATTTTGTTTGTTTGAGCTTACATGATTTTAAGTTTCATTATTTATGTACAAAAATACAAGATTTACCAGTAATCTATCTTGCGGATTTATAACAAACGAATTTGGTAGAAAATCAAAAAGGTTTGCAGGGCCTTCAGTGTACAATAAATTACCTGAATCACTATAGAATTCAATGCACATTATTAATTTAAAAAAAAAATTATCAGTCACTCATAAGAAATTTTATTTATTACATATCGCTAATGACTACTTGTAATATGGATTTTTAAATTCTAATGTTGATTTTCTTTTGAAGGACTTTTAATCCATTAGAAAATCATCATTATCATTTTAATTTTTTATTTTCATTTAACATGTACAAATTTATTTTGGCAATAAAATTAAATAAATTATGAAACATTGTATGGTCATCAACAATGTTGGGGTTAAAGCAACATTATATAATGAATTTAACCACTAAAAATTTCGTACACAAATTTACTTGTTCCGCAGTGTAATGATGTGAATTCTTGGTGGTTCAGAGGCAAGTTACAATATATTGGGACTCTATAGGCAATTTATAAATTTGTCGCCTCTGTTTTTTAAAGTAAACATGCGGGTAATATTACGTACATAACCTAGGCCAATTTTTATGTTTCTCTATATTGGGTGAATAACTTTTGCCAAGTTATTGACTGTAACGCCATCAATGATGAAACGATCTATTTTTAATTAATTTTTTCATAAACATTATGTTGTGTCGAAACAGTATGCAATTTTATTCGCTTTTCCCATTATGCTGTTGTTCTCTGGTGTTAATTTATCGGTTTCGCTTGCCATACCCTCGTATGCAGCTCCTTTGATGGAAATAAACGTTGACGGTTAAGTGAACATCCATCAACAGATTGTTGTCGCTGGGATGGAAACACTATATTTTTATAGGTTAGATATTGTTTTCCATGTAATCCAACGATTAATTTATGATTTTAGATATACATAGATACTTTTAAACACCGTTTATTGTTTTCTGTTTATCACATGGGATCATTTAATTTGTATTTAATTATTTAATTCCTAAGTTTTATTTAATCACACATGAGTATATAGTTCACAAAATAAATTTTATTATATAACATTTTCAACGTCTATACAGTAGTTATTTATTTTTATTGCCACAACAATCGTATACATTCACTTTCGTCCAAAAACGTTTACTGCAATTTGAGATATCTTGCTGATATTTAAATCCGACGCCGAGTTGATAGATACTTTATTGATATTCTCCCGATAAACTGCCGCCTTTGTGGGACCCAATAGAAGAAATAGTGATCATCATTATTGTTCACATATTATATTATACAAAGTTCTTGCCACTTGTAACATAAAAAAAAGCGAAAATACAATCTTTTCCGGTTTTGCTTATGCTTGCATGACAAAAAACAAAGCTTACTGTATTCAAGTTATTGGTTGCGAAATTGCGATTAGTGATTGGTGAGCGAATTCTATATATTTATGTAATTCAGGTATTGTTATGACTTCCGTTGGATGATTTTAAATGCATGGATTTTTATATCCTGGTTATCAGTTCAACCCAATATTGTTGCCTACATTTTTATAAACTCTTTGTTTCAACACATGAATGGAGATAAAGTACGCCGCTAATATTTCGGATGATGGGAGATACTGTTTTAGAGTTCAAGGACAAGTATAAGTATAATTTATATACGATATACACGCAATTTTGTATTCTGGTTACGGTTGAAGGCCACTGGGAAAAAATATTCGGCGACTCAGCATGACATCGCTAAAGTTAATGACTATTTTACAGAGCATGACCGAAAGCTGATTTTTGAAATGATGGAAAATTTGGAAAATGAGTGTGTCAAGTTAAAATTTTGAAATTAATCTTGAACAAAATTAAATATTTCTAAACAGTTTGAAAAACAATTGAGAGATGCCTTTGCTATAGCCAATATTTCCTAACCAAAATTTTGATATCTTGCAAAGTTTAATTTAAAAAAAAACGTTACTTCTAAATTACGCCACGTTGCATTTCAGATGTTTAGAAAAATTTGATAATGTCAAACGTACAGCATCGTACAGATATTTCCGATCCAAAATCAATAAAGTATATTATATAAACCGCATTCGTCGATTGAAACAATCGATACGATTATATACCCCCCCAAACAAAACTCATGTTTGTTTTAATTACCAATTATCTAATTTAATTTATTCAGTTTCTTCGGTAGCTTTATCTGGTAAATTGTTATGTAATTGAAAAGTAGCATATCCATATGTCAACATTTTTATTTCCGAAATTTTAACCGGCGTGTTAACCCCGCTAATGCTCTTAATAATATTTGGAATTTATTTACAAAGTAGATATGAAATGACGAATGAATAAAAAGCTTTAAATAAAATTTAGAGCACATTGTTTTTGGAGCACACTTGTTAATCACGAGTTACTTCTACCATTCTACCTACATATATCACTATACATATATAAAAAAAATACAAAAGTTCATCAACATCCATACACTTAACAATTTCCTATATCTATATATAAGTATCTAAGTATATAACTATATATGTATATGCTAATTGCAAATAGTCATATATAAGTACTTAAATAAACATAAGAGTATAGAAAATTTGTTGATCAAATAAAATTCCATAATCTATCGTCTAATCTAACGTGACATAACGCATAATTCAATAATTTTATCATTGCCGTATTACATTACATATTATTAAATCTGTAAAGGTTTTTAATGATGCAAGTAATGCGATGATGTTTCAACGGCAGATACATTAAATTATGTAAGAATTTGTAATACACATAAAATATTAATTAATGTGTTTAGAAAACAAACTTCCGCAAATAATAGAGCGCGCAGATATGTTAAAATCACTTTTACAGATTTATTGAGTAAACATTAAATATTATATTTCTGATGTATTGTTTGTTGTGGCAAGAGGCAGAACATTTATTGATCACATATGTATATATTGAAAGTTTCTATTTTTTTTATTTATTCGCTTGCAGGAGAGAAGACCGGATTTGTTCAAGTTGGCCCGGAGAAATGGTTTTTCCCAAGTAAATATATGCAAGCAGCCAATCATTTTTATAATTTTCAAGCGAGGCCAGATGATATTTGGGTTGCTACGTTTCCGCGATCGGGTACAACATGGACGCAGGAATTGGTGTGGATGATTGCAAACGATTTGGATTATGAGGCAGCACAAATTGATCCGCTAACAAAACGTTTTCCATTTTTTGAGTAATTCTTACTATGTTCCTGTTTTATACAATATATACTACTATAGTACTATTATTATTTATTTATATAGATTTTGTATTTTTATGCACGACAAAACCAAATTGGAACTCATGAAATTAAACGATGGCTATCCCGAAAAACAAGCGTTTATAAATATGATATCACAGCCGGGTTATGAATTTCTGGACAAAATAGAATCACCACGATTTATTAAAACACATTTCCCTTTCACACTATTACCACCCAGTATTATGGAACAACAGGCGAAGGTCGTTTATGTAGCACGAAATCCGAAAGATATTGCAGTTTCATACTATCATCTAAACCGTTTGTATCGCACACAAGGATATGTAGGAGATTTTCCAGCGTTCTGGGATTACTTTGAAAAGAATTTATGTACGATTTTTTTTTTGTTATCTCACTTAGCTATAAAACTATAATATATTTTTATATAGGTCCGTGGATGCCATATTGGGCGCACATAAAACAAGGATGGCAATATCGTGACCATCCAAACGTGCTATTTATGTTTTATGAGGATATGAATAAAGATTTACCATCCACAATTCGTAAAGTGGCGAAATTTTTAAACAAAACCATCACAGAAGAACAGGTTAAAAAACTAGCCAATTATTTGAGTATTGAAAATTTTAGAAATAATCCGGCTGTTAATTGTCACGAATTAAAAGACGTGCACGTTTTAAACTCGGGTGAGCAAGGATTTGTTCGCAAAGGAAAATCGGGCGGATGGAATGAAGCATTCACACCAGAGCTAAGGGAACGTGCTGATAAATGGATAGCGGACAATCTAAAGGATTCTGATTTAAGATTCCCAACCATATAATACTTGCTTTTTTATAATTTGGTTTGTTCTTTTATTATACATATAGGTTATATGCTAAGAAATAAAACTTATTATTTATTTTTGTTATTATGCTTTGTATTATTTACCATGAACTGTATTATGTACCGTCTTCTTTCGATTGTGTACTTGTTACAGCATCTTTTTCTGCCAACAATTTTTAATCAAATTCAGTGAAAGTTATTACCAAATAGATTTTTTTTGTTTTGTTTTAATAACATTTTTTAGTAACACTTTCTGTGTCATGCTATTAATAATTTCATTCGGCTTTTCCGTTTTACTTTTGTTTTCTGTTTTACCATTACGACTTGATTAAATTAAACACATTCTCAATTTTCATTCATAATACTAATCTACTAACATTATTTGAAAGGTAATAGAGTTGTAAGAAGGTTATGACCAACAAGTATATTTATATTATCGATATGATAATTACCGCATTTATTTGATTTAACAATTTTAGTGTTGCGCAATTGCTCTTTTTGCTTGATATGATTATATTTGAGATACATAAATTGTCGTATTTATTTGGTTTCAGCGTAAATTGGCCAAATATTTCACTTGTAATTTGATTGGCTTTGGAAATTACTTTATCATAATTTATGTATTTACATTATCAACCCTTTCAGAATTATGTATATAGATATATGAATTTTCATTTGAATTTTTGAAATATAATAATTTCAGATAAATATGTACAATTTAGGATTCGAGACGATAAAAACATAAATATTTTAATAAAATTCATAAAGAAAAATATTTCAATAATTCAACCATAAAACAAAAACCAATGTTATTTGTAATTGAAAATTGGGAAAATGTTAAATCAAGTACAGATAGAAAATGGGTATTCATGTCAATTCTGTAACACGGTTGGAAAATTTCCATTCCATTAGAGTTTAATTTGCTATTCTGTAACTCTTTGAACTGTATATTTCTATAGGAATTTTTTTTTGTAGTATTGTTATGTTTTTCGGAGTTAAAAAAATGACATTTGGTAATTTTTATTTAAAAAACAAAAATTTTCAAAAATGTAATTCAATTATTTTTGGTTCGTCTTAATGTTTTCTAACAATAAAATATTTATTGTTATATATATGTATGTTAAAAAAATCTACATGTAGTTTAGTTAATTAGTAAAGTTGTCATTTCCCAATAATTTATGATGTTGTATTATATTTGTTGTTTTCGATATAAACTTTTGGTGACAAAATAGCTGTATTAATACACTACTAAGATTAAGAACGATTAAGTAACTTTTAACTGAAACAACCGAATTTATATTTTCCAAACAAGTACTTAATTCTTGTTTATTATATGTGTCAGCCGTGAATAGTCAAAATGGTTAAACAAATACTGGGGCCCTACTATAAGTTTCGTCTAGGGCTCCTGTTGACTGACCACCTTTAATTTTCATTTTACCGTCTATTGACAAACACAAAAAAAAAATTGAAAGGGATAAAGAGATGACAACAGAAAGCCTTGATATTTTTAAATATTCCGATTCCCACTCATAAACTCTTATTATCGAAAGAGCTTGCTCACTAAAGGCCTTCTGCAACATTTTCAACGTTTAGGTAGCAGAAATTTTATTCCGCACACAAAATTTAATGGAACTGCGTTGTTGAATAGTTTCAGACATTATAGAAAACGAAAAATTCACTTTTAGCTGTTTACAAGGTGACGCGTATCTGAAACATTAATGAATATTTTGTCGTGTAATTCAGAGTAGTATGTCGTCGGAATATTTTTTTAAAATTATTTTTTCATATTTATGCAATCAAAATTTGCCGCCAAACGACAATACTCTTCGCCAAAGCATATAATGTCACATATTGTTAAAGCAAACCATAAATTTTTCACAAAAAATGCATTTTAATTAATATTCCAGCACAATTTTCTGACGGAGATTTTTCTACAAAAATAATCAAAAATTCGAGTTACAGAATAGCAAAATTCCAACAAAATTAAATTCGGAGTTAAAATTCTTTCGCGCTGGAATTTTTCCAACGTGATGAAATTTTGCCAACGAAACGAGATACAGAATAGCAAATTGTCCAATGGAATTTTTATCGAATGGAAACGAGTTACAGAATAGGCATATAGAACCAATATTGGGAAGAATATGATTTACTACGATTTTTAGTATTTTGTTTCTACTGAAATACGCGTTTTTATCAATTTTAAGCTCATTTAATCCGTATTTCAATAAAAAATTAACAACCTAAACATCAGACATTTACATTTGTGTACTCGCTTTACTCTACGTTTTGATATGGTAAATTATTTTATCGCAAATTAAAGTCAAAATCGTTTTTTACCCGAGTATTGTTCCGCAGCATTACAATTTATAGAAATTTAATTTTTGAACCGATGATTTTGGGAAGCCTAGTAAATGAAAATTGTATGGGTTAAAATCAACTTTTCAATAAATCACTACGCATCAGTGAGGCCCTCGAAATTGGATTCACTTAAACTTTTAATTAAATCCTTTGCACATTTGGAGAGCCTAGAAGTTTTGTAATTTGAAGCCATTTACATTTTCAGGTCCAGAAAAAAATTGGCAACCCAGAGATCAGAGAAAAATAGCTAAGAACCAGAAGAATTGAAATGGATTTTCCAAAATTTTAATTTTAAAAATTAGGATTATTCAATTTTCTGGTGTTCGCTCAAATTGGAGTTAAAGTTTTATGATGCTACTTCATAATTTGTATGAGTCCCATAAATTTCCAGAGTATACCGGTCATCATCGTTGTATATTTGTAAACATTTTATTATTATTTAAAATTAGGCTTTTGTAAATTGTCTTTCCTTGTACTTTTCTAAATACAATTAAATCGCAAAACGTCCCTTTTTAGTCGCTTGACTAGGCTATATTAGAAATTTTATCAAATATACAATACGCTCTACTATAATTTAAAGGTTCAGTCGAAAGCCAAACTATTAAATAAAAATATTCAACAACCAAGATAAGCTGGACATAACTTGTATTTGTCTAGAAATTTTCTTGAACTTTATGATACAAATTTTGATGACATTGAAATCTATTTGAAATCTAGAAATTATCGAATTTTTATTATGTATACATGAATTTAAAATTTAAATTCTATAATTTAAAATTCGGTTAATATAGGTAAATCGCAATCAAGAAATTAATCAATCAAATTTAGATTTACAAAGGTATAGAAGTTTTAAAATTTTAGTTTTGAAATTTTTGAATTTTATGTTTTGAGTATCTAAATTTCTGTAGGTTGGAATTGGTAAGCTAGAATTTTGATTCTAAAAAATTAATAATTTCTAATTTAAAAATTAGAATTGCAATATTAATGTATATCTGATTTTTATAATTTGGAATCAAAAAAAATTCAAATTTTAGATGATAAACTTTAAACAATTGAAAATATGTAATTTATAGAACAGAATCATTTTAGATTTCAGTTTCTTGAACATAGCATTCAGAAGTCGAATGCGATTCAGACTTCGACGTTCGTTCCATTGCTACATCAATATTGTATTGAATTTCAAAAAATTGAATGATATATGTTATATAGAGATTAGGAATGGAATATTACTATAAGTCACATATACGGTTACTATATTGCTATTCCCGACGCAAACGAAAGCGACCCTGATGATAATGATGATGATTGTGTTCTTATAGAGAAATTCAATTATTTGTTAGTGAGGTATTCGTTACTTCTAAGTGAATAGGTCAATCGCTGCTGAGTGTTAATGTATAGCTTACATGGCCGCCCAGGTATCAGGTACCTATCAACGATAGGTAATATTCAGTGCGAAATAAAATATTCTTCTTTCTGAAATGCTATTATGAACATGATATATATAAGAAACCCATAATTGCATTAAACAATTTTTTGGAATTCTGTTGTCGTGACCAATAGAGTTTTGAGTGTTTTTTTTTTGTTTCGTCACCAAATTGGTGCATATCAAAATTGTTGGAAATCTTTCCACTTAATCTTTATTATAGGTTAGTATCTTGTGGCCGAATATGTTTAAATATATGTATATGGTAGCGAAATTTCACATTAAATGGGTAATTTATAGGCCAGTCCTCGCCGCCCTCGTTGGCACAGTAAGTAGCGTTCTTGCTTTGTTATTCGAGAGTCTCGGGTTCGCTTCCCGGTGGTGACCAAAAATCACGGTTGGGGGTTTTTAATGTGTAAGTATATGTGTTTATCCGAGTAATGCACCGTGGGTCCATTAGTGGCATTGAGTGCTGGAGTAATCCGCCCAATTTTAATTTAAGTTTTTATTTAAACAGCTAATTAATGTAGTACTTGATACTATACTTCATGATATTAATGTTAAATCGCTCGTTTTACTTCAAGAAGATGGTACTTCTCCAATGAGATGAAGTAACCATGTTCGGGTAGTCGCTGTAAAGACAGCAATGAATGCATTAAATCGATTGTAAGTATTCACTTTTTACCTTTAGAAATGGATTGAGAATTAAATATGTATGTATTAGTAAAATAAGTATTTAACATAACTAATCAGAAAATTTTATAAATTGCATGTCAAGCATTTAACATTATAGTTGTTGTATTTCATTGAATGTCGCAGTTGTTTGTGAACCTGAATTTTGGTTTTACAGCCGGTTGAAAAGATCTATGTAAAACCAGTTTGAGTTTATTTTTGGTTAGAACTATCTTGAATTAATTCAATGGTGATATTACCGAGAATTGTTAAGTATAACTAATTATGTATAATATTTTAAGAAAGAATTATTGCTAATTTATTTAAATATATAACCAAGTTTAAATTCATCTATACATATATTTTATCAAGCATATTGTGGTTTCTAATAATATTATTTCTAATTTGTAATTTGTATGAAATAAAATTATTTCAATGCGGCGAGAATTTCAAATAAATTCGCAACCTCAAAAACATAATTGCAAATATAGGTATGTAGCACCACTAATCTTATTGTTTCCTTATTAGTTACCTGATCAAATGGACATAAAATTGTATAGTTTAATTGCATCCTTAAATTTAGGTACATACTATATGGGCCGACACTTTATTCATATAAACTCATCCATTTTTAAAAAGTGTACCGCTTCGAGAAGGCGATGTAAGTGCCCCTATTTCGTGCTGGATAGCAGGAAAATAGTCGAATTTAAATTGATGATAAATTTGCTTTTGACTGCATTGTTGGATTACGCTGCTAAAAATAAATACTTTTTGCTCACGCAATTTTTTTGTAAAGTCTATGGTTTGATAAATGTGGGCTAAAATTGATATTCATTATAGCAAAATAGTTCACTCTTGTATATATGTATATTTTTATATATATATATATATATATATATATATATATATATATATATATATATATATATATATATATATATATATATATATATATATATATATATATATATATATATATATAAATAGTTCTACACTGTTCCGTTTTAACAACAAATAAAAGTAAATATGATCAAGCGTGGTTTGATTTAATTATTAATTTGTTCATATTTTATGTCGATTGTTTCTATACATTTTATATAAATAACATAAGACAACAATTTAGCGTAAAAAACGCAAAAACATTAACGGCGCTAATTGTAAAAATCTTATTTCAAACCATTTTCGGTACGAACTAGGCAAATCCATAAACAAATGCTATTTGTATAGAAAAAAAATACCAACAGTCAAACTTCAAAATGTATAGTAAACAACTAAAATTTGTTTTATTGGAAAAGGCATGTCCTAACATATAATTAATTAAATTTAAAAACATAATATTTATATTTTAAATACATAAAACTTTGAATTTTATTTTAAATTATATAAATTAAATCATAGTAAACACCGCTACAAAACCACAAAATCAAAAAATGAAAACAAAAAACCTGAAATAAACCTCTCTGCGTTAATGGCAATGTTATTTTTTTTGTTTACATGCGCAAGATCTGTCAGAATTCTCATGGTACAAATACTTTACTTTCTATTTTATAATCATAGTCAATAAATTCAATTTATGATGATTTTTAACAATATATTTAATTATAGCGCCAAGATTAGTTATTTAAAAATTTGAAACTAATCAACATAATAAATTATGTAGTGTGTTTATCTTTGTTACTAATTATGTACCATAAAAATAAGACCGATTTCGATTCAAACAATAGTCGTTGAAAATTAAATAGACACAAGTTAGTTGTAATATTTCTTGATTTAATAAAACGTTTTAATATTAAATTGTCATTTCCTCTTACATTTTAATATTAAATTCAAATTCTGGAATTTTCAAATTTAAAAAAAAACACGTGCACCATGAAGTTTTATACTGCAGCACCATCTATTACTATATTTCCAAAGTACCAATTAACAAACGAACGCATAAAACGTTTGTACTAAAAAAACGATTTTTTCTTGGAAATTGCACAAACGAGGTAAAAAACATAAAAAAATAAAGTTTGGTGTTTGCTTGTCAAACTGAAAGAGAAATTCGTACATCAAAACTTAATCGGTTTTTGTTTATCTTTAATTTCTCCATTTATTATTTATTTAACACAATATTCAACAAATTGATTTAAATCTAATTATTATTAATTACGTTTTATGTAACAAAAATTGCAACTATATAGTAAAATTACTAGTAGACACTAAAATGAATGCTGTAAGTTTTATGATTGTCGCGACATGAGCGTTTTGGTTTTCTTGCGTTAATTTGTTTGTTACGATCATTGTTTCGTATTTTCTGATGTATAATTTGATTTTTCTGATTTGCGTTTAAATTAGATTTCACATTTGGAAAATTTATCACCCCAAATAATTCGGCAAGTGGCGAAAGAAATGTATGATCTTTCTACAAATCCACCTGAAGGTATAAAAGTACAGCTGAACGAGGTTGATGTGACGGATATACAAGCGTTAATTGAAGGACCTGGTATGTATAAGGGATTTTTAGTTTATAATGAATATTGTAAAAATTCATACGTTTTTGTGTTTAAGCTGGTACGCCATATGCTGGAGGAAATTTTCGTGTCAAGCTGGCATTGGCTAAAGATTTCCCTCAGTCACCACCGAAAGCATATTTCCTAACAAAAATTTTCCATCCTAATGTGGCATCAAATGGTGAAATTTGTGTGAATACGTTGAAGAAGGACTGGAAACCAGATCTCGGAATAAAACATATACTATTAGTAAGTACAATAATTTATTAGTAAGTAATGTAGTTCATTAAGTAATGAGGAGACACGATTTGGTTAGTAGTAAGTAGTTATGTTAAGTAGATTGTGGTTACTTTGTGGACTTTCCCTAATTTTCAAAATCAAAGTTGTAATGCAACATGTATTTTTTATCAATCTTTATCGTATCATGATTATCGAATGAATTTAATTTATTTACCGATTATTTGCTTTTATATGATCTGTCACGAAAAGTATAGTATGTGTCTGCCACAAATTTAAAATTTTCTATTAAAATATAAAACATTTCATCAAAATATCAAATATGTACGTAGTTCAAGCTAATAGCTTTCGCTTCTATAATTTGCTTCTAAACTAGCTTCTTCGATAATAATAATTGGAAACCTAGGTGTTAAATTCGCAATTACTTATCATGAGAAATTTGGAATTTTCTACATGGATTTTTCGGGAATAATTTTAAAATCCTTGTATATATAACAATATCACCTATTTTTGTGTTGGAAAAATTGGTTGGCAGGTTAATATATAAAATATGTTTTATTAATCGAAAAATTTTAATTTTAGGATGTTTCGAAGAAGATGCTGTTAAAATGTATTGTTTGACAAATTTTTGGATGGAAGAATCAATATTTTAGTGATACTGATTCGTAATTTTTTTGCTTGAGATTATATACAATTTATTAGTGATTTAAACACAATATGTTAACAATGGGTAAAGTTTGTTCAACATATTTTATTGAGTACATACGTTATTATTTATCTCAAAAGTTATCTTAGACAAATCAATTGAAGTAAACAAGTTGAACTAAAGTTTGTTTACAAAATTTTCCGATGTCGCTTCAAGTTTTCGAGTGAAATTGTAATACAGTTCGCTGAAATTAGTCATACACAAATCGAGCTCTTATCTCGCTATGTTAAATTATTAAACACTCTCGAATGTTGATTCATCCCACTTGAATCAACATCGCCGGGTGTTGTCATAATACTAATTCGTCATGTTATTTAACCAATAAACAGTATTTTAGCGAATTTAACCATTGATCCTACTTAAGTAAGCTTATAACAATAGTTTTCAAAGTTTATTCTAATTTTTGCTTGCTATCGAAGTAATACGGCATAAATCGTCAACTATCAATTTGTTAAAGATTCAAGTTTATTTTTGTATGGACCGTAGTCCGGCAGTTTATTTAGTTAATTGGGCGCATTTAACGCATGTAGCTCTTCATTTGAGATATGTATCCTCAAATGTAGAATATTTTAAATTTTAGATTTAAATTTATCAAAATCAAAAATAAAAGCAAAGACTCAAACCAAAAAATATCTACTCAAAATGTAGAATGAGGTAGAATATTCCCTCGGTGCAAGTTCAGGTTCTTTTCTATTTTTGATCATTAGCTCCAATCGCTTTTTAAACATATAAGTACCTTATATTTTATTCTTAGCTCAAGTTTTTGTATTCGCTATTCACATCGTTCCTGAGTGTTTATCGAAACGATAATCGTCCATGACATATGGGAAAACTGAATTTTATGTGTAACAAAAAATCCAATCGATAATGTCTTATAGATTCTAAATTTATAATCAATCTTATTTTAAATTTATAACACAAACGTGGATTAACAACCATTTGGATTCATTCTATCTCACAAGGTCAGTAAATTGTTTTACATACTCTAAGATTGCAAGATTTGGACAAGCCTTGAACCACTCCGATTTGAAGACTAAACTGAAGACTAACTGAGCGGTATAGGTTGAACAAGTCAGTCGCGAAAACTTTGAATTTAGATTTGCGACTGCGGGACTTCCTAACTTCGATGTCATCAATTTAAAGTTGATCAAAAGTTTACTCTTGCTGATCTAGCGCTTTTTGAAATGTCAGTCTTATCAAGTAGCTTGTTTAGGGAAATATTTTGGAGTTCGTTTATAATGAAATAATATTCCAGTAACTGATTGATTAGATCAGCTCGCTGAGGTCAACGGCTAGATTTTTAATATTCAGTTGTAGAAAGTTAGCCTTTCTAGTCCTTAGTTAGTTAGATAATTATACTAAAAGATGACGACACGATTTAATCAAAATTTAAGATATTTTGTTGAAATGTCCAACATGAAATTGCATAGTGATAAAACATTCCAAGGGCCTTAAAATCATGCACAACCTTATTAGTTGTGATTAATAAATTAGACTTAATAATCGAGCCCTTAAAATATCGAATTTTATTAATATTTCTACAAAAATTTACGAATACTTGTGAAATGAAATTCCAATGAACTGGATTTGTTTTTTCAAAAATTCAAATTGAGTTCCAGATCATAAATAAAAATTTTCTTTTCAAACACATTACTTTTGAACCCTTACTCGTAATAATTATCTAATCCTTATCACGTAAATGTTAAGAAATAAAGAGTGGTGAAGAATATCGTAGAGGTAAGTAACGTCTGTCCGATATTTGAGCGTTGCAACAGCAAAGTGTCTTTAAAAACTGTTATTTTCAGTTCTCTTTATTTTTCTTAAACGTTCTTAATTTTAATTTATAAAATCACCTGATCGAACCCATAGTTGTTGTATTATCGGTCGTTAACTCGTTTAATGACTTGGAAACTTATAGGTATTTAGTTCAATCCAGCATGACTTAGAACTCATAATAATACACGCTTTCTTTTAAATTCGCTATAGTGTTCGTAATTACGTCTCAAAGTTGATGAATTTATGACAAAAATCTAATTTATCATTATTTGTCCACAAATCTGGAAAAGTTTTAATTATAGGTACGTTCAGAAAGATATTATTTAGCGATTAAGACACGTTTTTATAAAAATTCGTTCTAATTAGCGAGAAAATTTAAAATTTAAATGAAAAATATTGTATATCGATAAGTTGAAGACCAACTTATTTAAAAATTTGTGTCTTCGATGCAAAAATGGTTTAGGATTCAACTAAATATGTGTATTTTCAGTTCACTTTTTTTAAAGTAGATGTCATAAGGTGGCAAAAAAACAATGCTTTCATGTAATAAAATTCATGCAATTTTATAAATTGCGATAGCGGAGATTTACACTACTATAAATTTAATTTTGGACGCATTTTTTGGCATTTAAATATCGACATCCATTTTGATTTTGGTTCTAGGTAACGTAGAACCTTAAGTAAAAATATGTAATTTTTTTCTTTCCAGACCATAAAATGCCTTTTAATTGTTCCAAATGCCGAATCAGCATTAAATGAAGAAGCAGGAAAATTACTACTAGAGAGATACGATGACTATTCGCAGCGTGCTAAAATGATGACGGAAATCCATGCGCAGGTAAATCAATATTTAAAAATTAGAGCCCGCAGGCCAATTGTAGCTGACCAAAACATTTCATAAACGTTATTTTATTTAAGCATAACTCTCTCCATTGTCTAAAATATTAAATAAAATAAAATATAATATTAAAATAAAAATATTAAAATTAACATTTTACATATGTATATTTAAAATGAAAATTTCCCGTTTGTAAAGTATTAAACACAAATATTGAACTTACTATTTTTTGATTTTGTTTATTTAGACCAGTAAATCGTGTGAAGCAGACGATGACGGGCCATTATCAAAAAAACATGCGGTGGATAAAAAGCTTCAAGATAAAAAGAAAGAAAAATTATTAAAAGAAAAGAAACGCATATTGAAGCGATTATGAAAAATTTGAGTTAATATTTGTTTATAATATAAATAAAAATACACTTTTTTTTTAATAAATTTAATTTAATAAAATTCTGCGAATATTTCGCAAGGACTGCAATTGAACGGATGTGGAATGCATGTATAATACGGAACATCATCCTTAAATACCAAAAACTAAAAAATTGCAAACACAAAAAATAAAATATGCAATTTACTTTACACTGTGAATTGTTTGTATTGTTTTATTATATTTTCCGATTTTTTAATATAGTTTTTTTGCATCACATTATTATTGATGGTTAAAAAAATCCTAAATAACAACTATTATTTCCGGTTTAAGTTTTCAATTTCCGTTTTTTTTTTGTAAACATTTTATGTATGTAGTTTAAATATGAGTTTATTGTGCAAATATATACTATTATAAATCAATTTTGAATAATTAGCTATATTTATTAATATTTATAATTAACATAAAATATTTTCTGTTTTTTTTTAATTTTATGATATTTCGAAATTTTTAATTTAATTTAGAAAAATGTTTTGGGTCAAATAATATCCAAATACACATAAATAGAAAATGTTTGCATTATATAAATATAAAATAAATACATTTTATAAAAATACGAATTTTTGTGTTTAAAATAAAAACTTCTGATTTTTTAATTTGTGTAAAATTTTAAATCCTAACTGATTAATTAGTAAAATTTTAATTTATATTTAAAATAATTTTTATTCTTTAGTTTTTTTTTGTTTTTAAATTTAAGGTAATATTAAAATAAGTATATGAAAAGAATAATTGTACAACAATAACATAATTTTCCATTTAATATTAAAAAAAATATAATTGAAAAAAAAATACAAAGAAACAAACAAGATTGTAGTAAGTAATGAACAAATTCCGAATTTTTATTTTTATTTGTTGAAATTCAGAAAGAGTGAGGTAAGTCCCATAAAAATGTATTTTACGTAAAGTATTGTATTCGAAAAATATTATAAGCTAGGCTTATGATATCAACAAAAAAACCGGCAAAATACCAATTAAATTACTAAAATTATATTATTTTTATTTCCAATAAATGCGCGTTCATGGAACATTGCAATGCGAGTATTGATTTTCCTTATACAGTCAAATCATAGTTCCTATTCGTCATAAAAAAACTATAATCGCAGTGAGAATATCTTATCGCATTGGGTGATGATGACACGCAGTTTGACGACGATGCTTGGTTAATTAGCAGCTTTCTCTTCACACTTCATGGTAATTGCATTGAGGGTACTAACCAAAAAATTAAGAACCTAGTCGCACACTACCGTTTTCAAAATTCCAAAAAGCTTTAAACTAGTTTTATTTATGGATTTTCTCATGTTTTACGTTTTATGTTAATATAAAATCAAAATCTACAATAAACTTTTTCATTTTTGTTTGAGATGAATGTTCTTGCAGGTTCAACCACAACATCGTAAACCGTAGATTACAATATCATAACTTTTGATCGTAAACGTAAAAATCGTATGATGGTACAAATATTTCTTCGTATGGGCACTTAATCACAAAAATTATGTCTATAACCGTCGAAGATATTAAGTTAAAATATCAAGGTTGTCTGAACTTGTAATAATAAAATAAGGTAGCTTTTGGCAAAGTTGAACCAAACGGTGAACATTTTGTTCCTATGGGTTATTAAACTTAAGCTAATATTATTTCTGTAACCGTTGGATATAGAATACTAGTGTTTTTGGTGGAATAGTTCATAATAAAACTCATGAGTTTAAACATTTCTTAAACCAAACCATCCCATCATGAATCATTACTGGAGCTAAAATGCTATTTCTCCAATATTATCAAATAGTTTAAGGCTCTACTTTACTCAATTTGCGAAAACATGTGTATCTTACAAATTGTTTTATGGCCACATAAACTTAAGCATTGACTTAATTTGAATTTTATAGCAAACTTAAGTATATGTATTTGCAAGCGAGTAACACACGCTTTTTTTAAATTCGCTATAGTTTTCTCGTAATTGCGTTTCAAAGTTGATGAAATTTTGGCAAAAACCATTCACTCACAAACATAATTTATCAATATTTTTCCACTAATCTGTAAAAGTTTCATATATGGGTACGTTCAGGAAGATATATCTAGCGATTAACACATGTTTTTATAAAAATTCGTTCTAATAAGCGAGAAAATTGAAAATTCAATAGAAAACTATTTTATATCGATAAGCTGACGACAAATCAATTTATTGACAAAAATGTATCTTCGATGTAAAAATGGTTTAGGAATCAACTAAATATCGTGCATTTTTTAGTTCATCCCTTTTTAATTAGATGTCATAAATTTCAAAAAAACAATTTTTTCATGGAATATTTTGTAATTTTCGATAGCGGAGATTTACACTATTTCAAATTTTATTTTAGACGCATGTTTTGGCATTTAAATATCGACATAAATTTTAATTTTTGTTCTAGGTAAAGTAGAGCCTTAAGGTAGATTATTCTTTTTTATTACAAATTAAGTTAATAAAAAGTCGAAAAATATCCGTATTTCAATAAAACACAAATAGTAAAAATCGTTCTTTACCGTGGTAAATTTACCCGAGTATTCAAACACAGCGTGTCTTGCAGTTGAGCAACAAAATAAAGCTCTTAATGAAGTGCAACAACGTCTCAGAATCGCGAGGAAAAACAAGGCTGCTCTTGCAAGGGGGGCAGCTAAGTGGATTTGTAGACGGAAGAAGCGAGTATGGTGGAAGGCCGAGGTTCTGAAAGTACAACAACTCAGCAATGAGCGCAGTTCGCGTAATTTCTTTAAAGGAATTACTGGACTGCACCATACTTTTAGGGCTACGTCAACCGCCATTCGGGACCGGGATGGAAACCTTTGTGTCAACATCGACGCAGTACTTGACGCATGGAGTGGACACTTTACTGAACTGCTTGATGTTCATCATGCGTCACAGACTGTTGTTGATTCACCTCAAATACAGACTGCGGAGACTTGCACTGAGGAGCCATTCCATGAGGAATTCACTAAGGCCATTCAGAGATTGAAACGAAACCGCTCATCTGCGGTGGACTGCATTAATTCGGAGCTCTTGATATTTGGAGGAGATACTTTGTGGAACTGTCTTTTCGACCTTATTCGATTAGTATGGCGAATGCCCATCTTCAAGAAGGGAGGCCGCTTGAAGTGTGAGAATTATCGCGGTATAACTCTCCTTTGCACAGCATAGAAGTTACTATCATACATTATATTGGATAGAATCACTCCTCTAGCGGAGGGCTTGGTTGGTGACCATCAAGGAGGATTTCGTCCGAATCAATCAGTCATTGATCAGGTCTTTTCTCTGTGGATGATTCTATCTAAATATTATGAGACATCCATCCCCGTACATCAGGTGTACCTGGATTTCCGGCAGGCCTATGACTCGATGAATCGAGAGAGTTTGTGGTCTGCCCTGGAATACCTAGGAGTGCCAACAAAATTGGTACGACTGTGTAGGATGACAGCGACGCAATTTCAAAGCTGTGTTAAAATTGAGAACAGGCTATCGACAATTTTTGCAATGAGTCCAAAACGAAATACTTGATCTCTGGTAATAGGGACAATGGCATACCAGTTTTTAGTAGTGGCCACTACACGTTTGAGGGAGTGAGGAGGTTCAAATATTTAGGTTCTCTTATCACTCACGATAACAGTGTGGGTGAGGATATTAAAGTGCGGCTGGCAGCTGGCAGTCGTGCCTTGTATCCTCTAAGGCCACTGCTAAAATCTAAACACTTATCAACTACCGTGAAGCTGAAGCTTTACAAAGCGTTGATCAGGCCCGTTGTTATGTTTGGATGTAAAAGTTGGGCGCTGACGAATGAGTACGAGAGATGGCTCCTTACTTTTGAGAGAAGAATCATGCGTATGATTTACGTCCCAAAACGCGAAGTAGATGTTACATACCGAGCCCTGTATATTATCGAGATCAGATATCTGATGAATATCCCCGATATTGTACATGAAATAAGATCACAGCGAGTAGGCTGGCTTGGTCACGTTTTGCGTGCTGATCCGGAAAGAATTGTGCAACGATCTCTGAAATGAGAGCCACCATATGGTAGGCGCAGATGCCGTTGCAGGTGACGATGGCTCCACGATGTTGAGAACGACTTGGCTTCTTCAGATTGTCTTAGACAGTATGAAGACCATGCTCAGGATCGAAACCGTTGGAGCCAAATAGTAGACTCAGTAAGGGGCCAGTAATGGCCTTTGTAAACTGATTATTATTATTCTTCAAACACAGCCATGTTTTAAATGTTTATAAATTAATGTTATATTTTGTTAACCTATATGTATATTAAATTCACTAGGCTAGCTAGCTCCGAATTGGTGCTTGGCAAGCTTGGTAGAAACCGAATAATTTGCTGAAGTGCCTTCCGGTAAACCAAAAACGGATAACCACCACTAATATATTTGAAGGGGGAATCAAATAGAGAGTAAAACTAATCTAAACAATAACCGAGCAAAACTTTTTTGTTTCCGGTGTTTAAAGGGGAACTATTAAAGAAATTAAAATACAACCGCTCTGGATTGATGCATTCAGAGCATTGATTAATCACTTTGAGAAAGTTGGTAATCGATTTATTCGTATACCAACTCAAAAATGAAAAAGGCTTGGTGGCTATTATTAAAGAGATTGAGGGTTTCGTGGACGCCAACGATATACATGCTGCTATCACAGCTGAAGGCTTCTATGCCAAATCGATCTCCAATATAACAAATAGAGATAAAGAACCTCAGCCTATGTTCCGCCTCGAATTAGAACCCAACGATAAAGAAGTTAAAGGATGGCATCTGATATACAATTTAATTGTATCGAAGAATAACCATCGAAGAACCTATACAAAGGTTCGGACCAGTACAATGTGTAAAGTGGCATTAATACGCACGATAGTGGCTAGCTACCAACAAGGCCTAGCATGTAATGTGTAAAACAAAAGGAACCCCAGGTAGTATACTAGTCAGTGAGCTGGTTTCTCCACTCTCTACGGAAGCTGCAGCAAAAAACCAAGATCAAGTATAAATTAGAAAGCAACTTGCTCCACCTCCAATAGTTATTGAAGGGATAAAATCCTACGAAGAGATTTTTGATATATTAGTAACATGGATTCCAGAAGATACCTACCAAATGAAGCTGCTAAATGGTGACTGTGTCAAACTAAATATTAAAGACAAATATAGAGAAGTAATTAGAATGTTAGGTGTAGATTCCTTTGTACATCACACATATGAAAATAATCAAATAAGACCCATTAATGTAATGGTCAAAAATCTCCATCATTGTTGCAAGCCAGAAAGTGTTACGAAATATTTAAAACAAATAGGATGCAAAATCACGGAGCAGTTAATAAACTGAATTATAAAACCAAAATGCCATACAATATACATATTTATGTTAACATTGGAGATAGATGAAGATACTAAAAAAATATTGGAAATCAATAATATCTTGGGTTGCAAAATAGAAGTTCAACTATGAAAAAAATCTGAATTGTTGTCTCAGTTCAAAAAATTTCAAGTTTATGAACATGCACAGCGCATTTTTTCTAAACAACCTATAGATGCATTAAATTCGCTGGAAAGCACTTAGCACACGAATGCACACGATGATTCTCCTAAATCTGTACACTGCTGAGAAGCTCATCCAGCAAGAAACAGAGGTTGCATGGTAGCCACAGAATTGTAAAAAATCAAATACAAAAGCATGAGCAAAACGAAAACGATAAATCGACGAACAATCAATAAGAAAATCGGTCATAATATTAATAGTAAGGCAACTGCTAATCAAGCTTCAGACAGTAAAATGATATTCGCACAAGTGGTAGCAAGCACCAAACAGAAAATCGTAAATTCACAAAATGAAGATATTAATTCAACCTTAAAGTGTATCTTGACAGAAATGACAATATAAAAAAATCATGACTGTCCAGTGTCGATTAACAAAGTTAATCCAAATCAACGTTAAATGTCTAACAACCTAAAAATTAGGTCCTAGATCTAAATTAAATTGATGTCTGCCTCATCGCAGAAACTCATTTCACAAGATAATCCTACATTAAGTTCAGAGGCTACATAGTGTACCACACTATTCACCCCGAAAATTCGGCTAAAGTTCAGAGTGCAGTTATAATTAAAGAAAACATATCTCACAATGAAGAATTAGGGTATGCAACAGAAGAAATTCAACCTTCATTAGTAAACATCAAAAACTATAAACTAATAGTAGTAAGCTTCTATATGGTCCACCGGAGCACGCTATTAAGAAAAATCAATGTATTGAACTGTTCAAATATTTTGGAGGGCGATTCATTATAGGTGGGGACTTTAATGCAAAACATACTTATTGAGGTTCTAGATTACCAACCACAACCACAAAAGGTATAGAACTGCTTAATACAACAGAAGAATACAAATTTGAAGCTATCCCTGCATAGGTAAGCATAAAATCCTACATTTGATTGGCTTTGATTTAGTTTTAAAATGAACTTGGAAGAGACAATACAACTAGACACGAACTTTTAAAAACGTCGGACCAACCAGATAATAAACTAGAAACATTTATTAATAACATTCAAGGAAAACCACTCCTGAAAACCAAGGAAAAGGAAAATAATTACCCGACAAAAATCAGATAGTTGCTTACTGAAAAAAATAAAACCCATAAGGAAGTGGCATCAAACTAGAGCTCCACGAAACAAAACTAGACTAAACAATCTCACAAGACACTTAATAGAAGAAATCAAACAACTAAAACATATTTCAACTGAATACGGGACAGAATAAAGAAGTGTACAATGATTAGCCAGTTCAAAGAAATTGTGTTAACCTCACCAGCTGAAGTAAGAAAAGAAGTACAAAAACATATTGATCCAAAAAAAGCTCCTGGAAATCGTATTCAGGAGCTTTTTTTGGGTCGATGTGTTTTTGTATTTCTAACAGATTAAAAGATCAGATCTTGAAAGAACTCCCAAGAAAAGCTGTGATAAAACTTACTAATTTAATTAACGCATCATTTAGTCTCAAGCGCATGTATCGCAAGTGTGGAAAGTGGCTGAATTCGCATATAACAACATCATACGGGCATAAAAGAACATCATTACTATCGATAATGTCAAAACTGTTCGATCAGATGTTATATTAAAGAGGTTAAAACCTATAATCGAAGTAAATCATCGTTTTCCAAATCATCAATTTGGATTTCGAAAACATTCTACAAACGTTCAAGTACATCGAATCACAAATATTATTGAAGAAAAGGCAATGGAAGAGAAAAATGTATCATCGACGATGAGGGATTGATATATACAAACTTAAAATGCTCCTACCTATACAATATACAGAAATACCACATTTAGTCAAACATATATAGCGGGACGATGGCTTATTCACTAGCAGGAGAATCTAATACAAATCAGTTTATATCAATGACCAAATTATTCTGTATTTGAATATACGGCGAACTATTTGGCAGACAAAATGTACTGTCACCATCGGCGTACACTAGTTAGTGCTCAAAGCAGTATGTTGCTCGTAATTACCAAGGCATTTAGAACAGTGTCAACTGACGCCGTTCCTGTTTTGGCCGGCATGATTCCTATTGTTATACTCTTAAAAGAAAAAATTGCCAACTACAAGATAAGGAAAAGATAAGACGTGTGTTACGGAAATGTGATAGTAGAAGGCGATCAAATTCGGCCAAACCTCATGGGCTCGCTCAAGAGATAAACAAGAAAAGCGGACTCAAGTACCTGTGAATGTGAACAGGGCGAGGATACCATAGGACACATCCTATATGACTGTGATTTAGCTCAAGAAGCTAGAGATAAACTTATAACAGACTCAAGAGTTAGTGGCCAGCAAGTAAACTAACTTTAATGCTGCCAAACAACCTCAACTCTTTCAATCAATTTTGTGATACCGTCTTGAGCGGTAGGTAGAAATAATAAAGTAGTATCAGAAAACAAGATTTTTATCTTAAGAAAAATGTTAAAGCTAGTAAATAGTAGACGAGCATGCGCCTCCTCGATGGCAGGGACGGTAAGGGTAACCTGGCTAAGCATACCGTTATAGTAGTAACGTATTAAAAATTGTAAGTCCGCGTTGGAGATGTTAAAGGCACGACCACCTGGAAACTTTTTTTTCGTATCAAAGCCATACCTCAAATGAAATGAACAGCGAACTATTTAGGCATGACACGTGATGCCCAGCTAAGGTGGAAGGAAGGCCGATTTAAAATAGAAAAAATTAGATTTGTAACTTAAATACAGAAAAATGTATTGGTTAATGGGTAGAAACTCCTCCCTATCTACATATAATAAGCTTTCGCTTTATAAACAAATCCTGAAACCGGTCTGGATATATGGTTACAACTCAGGGGAGGTACTAAACAAAGCAACATATGTACAAATAATTCAACGCTTTCAAAACAAGTTTCTTCGTGGCATAGTAGATGGACCGTGGCATATTCTCAATAACGATATAAATAAGGACCTGTTTCTTAGACAATAATATTTACGGTAAACCATTTTGAACTGGTAATGTTGTTTGCGGAGATACAAAAATAATTGCATTTCATATTCTTTAAAGAATCTAGATTTTTGTAAACAAGAAAAACTGTAAATGCCACACATTCCGTAGCACCCCCTTAAGCAAAATACTCTCAAACTATTACAATTCACAATGATACATATAAACTATAATAAACCAAAAATTAGCCGGCAATCGTAATTTATTTGCGTACACACTCATGTATACAAAAATTCTCAACTCTCAGAAAACTCTTGAAATCTACGAATATATATAGAAAATTGTATGTACATAATACATATATATGTATATATGCATAATATATTATACTTATATATACTTGCATAAATCACTAAATCCGCAATTTTCCAATTCTGTCATGTAACCCAAGATGATTGTAATCATCAAGACGGTACATAAATCAAATCAGATAAGATTATGCAAACTGTCGATAAAATATTGATGTGCGAATTATTGTATCGACATAAAACCCGATTTTGCTATTTGTTTACTTTTTCTATTTCCCGGCAAAACATAATATATATATACGGATACATATGTACATATCGCATCATCATCCGAATGAATTTTCCTACTCCAGTTGCACACATTTCCTCGAAATCTACTCTTTGTCTTTTGTACATTATCTCTATAGTAACATGTGTGTTGGTAATATACAACTTTTATTTCTATACATACATACATATATGTAGAATATTTTTTTGGCGATGGAAAATTTGCGCACAAATTAATGCGCAATCGGTTCGTTTATATACATATGCACATATATATTCGAATATTTTGATGGAAAATCAAAATTGTTCATGGACCGTTTTCCCATTGTCTCGTTCTCCTTTTGAATACTAAATGAAAACATTAAATTAAATTTTGTTTGAGCAAAATCTAGTTGGATACAAAAATGATTTGTAGGGAAAAGTTCTATTCTGTATTTACATACATACATATGTATGTCAGTATGTATACAACATTTTTTTAATGATAGTTATAAACAACTTCCACTTGTATAAGCACATTCCGAGAATAGAATAATAGACGAAAAGTTATCATCAGTTCACTTGGTTAATGTCACCAAAAAATTATAATGACAACAACATAAAATTATATGTAGGGAAAGTAATACAACAATAACAAAAATAGAAAATATACAGAATCGGGTGATAAGAGTTGGTGATTATAGTGTTAACATTTTCATGTATCCGTATGTATGTATATGTATGTATATAAAGCAGGTTGAGAAAAAGGGGAAAATGTTAATGTACGGGTAGTAAATTTTCATGATATATAAGACGACCAACACTAAGTACCAGACAAAAATGTATGTTTATGTGCGGGTAAGTGTATGCGCTTAAATATTATAATGATTTGTCAAAAACAGAACAAATTAAATTAGAAAAAGCTGATATCACAATTTTGTGAACTTGTGGTTTCTATTACCAAACATAATTTAATCTAAAATTACATAAAATCGATTTAGAACACGTTTTTGTTTGTTACATACATACTTATATACAAACATACCAACTTGTACTTGGTGTTCATTACGTGCGTATAAAATGTTTCACTCAATTGTGAATAAATAGAAAAACAAAAACAAACAAAAACGCAAATCGGAAAAACTTTTTACTCAACAACCATCAAAAGCAACTCAGTTATGAAATCAAATTGCGTGTTACAAATTGCGTTTTATATCTTAATTAATTTTAATACGTTTTGTGTTAGGATAACTGAATTTTTGACATTATACTGGGTTTACTTATAACTTTCATCAAATTTGTCAGTTTAATTAATTTTATTTTTTTTTTGGAAATGCTGTTCGAGAATTATCCTATATGCTAAATGTAGTTCTATAAATTTCTGTAGTTAAATTAGCGTTAGTTACTTTAGAATCGACAAAAAATAATAAAAACCACTAGTGAACTAACTAATTCTAAGGCGCTTTCAAACAGCGACATTAAAATTACCGTTCAAAATGCAAATGAGTACAGAAATGTCAAAAAACTATTTAAAAAAACTTACCCAGCAACCAACTAAAAAATATCGAATATCACACTTATCAGCTGAAGAGTGACAAGGCTTATAGAGTGGTTATCAGAGGCCTACCATCATCCATTAGGTATGATGAAATTAAAGCAGACTTAGAAAAATGGGACACGAAGTCGCAGGTGTTACCAACATATTCAAAATGGTCACAATTGATGGTGTAATAAAGAAGTATTCAACATCAAGAAACTTGCATACTGTACAGTTAAATTTGAGTCACCTAACAAGACAAGAGGCATTCCACAATGCACGAATTGTCAACAACTCGGACATACCAAGGGTTTTTGCTATCGTCAAACCAAATAATGCGTGAAACGTGCTGAAGAAGGACAAACTGCAAATTATAAAGGATGCCCTGTGTATCGGAACAAAATTAAAAATCAACAGAGTAATAGAACAACCGTAGTACATCGATTACAAATCAAAGCAACTAAACCTCAAACAACAATTACACCATCCACAGTGGGATTATCTTATGCGCAAATTACCGAATCAGCTAATGGATTAAACCAAAACAACAAACACCCAGAAATTAATAACGAGTCTAATAACATTGAAATTATTAAAATACTGAGCAAATTCAACAGACACTTGGTCAATTAGCAGAAAGGTTGGCATAACTGGAAATTAATTTCTATCCGCCAAGTGAAAAAGTTAGCATACACAAAAATGATTAACTCGTTCCTATGTGTTGTAAATTGGAACGCCAGTGGGCTCAACCAACGAGCCAAGGAACTGGAAATATTTCTCCATCCAAACAATATAGATATTGGGCTGATTTCAGAAACGCACTTCTCTAGAAAAAGTTTTTTTAGAATAAAGGGATTCAATTCCTACTGGACAACCCATCCTAGTGAAAGAGCTAGAAGTGGTTCAGCTGTATTAATTGAAAATAATATCAAACATAATCAACAAGAGGATATTTGGGAAAGCTATATGCAAGCAACGTTTATCTCAATCCAATATATGGAGCGGACTACAAGATAAAACATACAGCTGGGGGTTCCAGGCTAATTTGTCCTGGAAAAGGAAATGCTCTGTTCAATACCATTCATGAAAACAAATGTGAATATCTGTCAGGAGGGCCAACGTATTGGCCAACGGATTCAGTTAAAATATCAGATCTACTGGTTTCCTTATCATAAAGGGTATTTCATCCAGTTAAACTAGAGCCGAAGGGATTAACGACTTAACATCTGATCACATTGCTGTATTGTTGTCATTAAGCGCTATAGTAACCAAAAACAAAAAAAGCGAAACCTCACCAATAAATTTACGGATTGGAATCTCTTCAGAGAAAAGTTAGAAGAGCTAGTTGAATTAAAAGTGAGTATCAAAAGTAATGAGGAATTGGAACATCAAACAAAGAATATCATTGAATACACTCGAAAGGCCGCCAGCCTCGCTACTCCAGCATTAAAGGAAAAAGCTAACATAGAAGTCATATACCCTGCTGAGATCAGGGAACAAATCAAGGAAAGAAGAAAGGCAAGGAGAATATGGCATTTCACCAGAAATCCCATCGACAAAACAGCCTTCAAGTCAATAGGCTAATCAAAAACTATAAACAAGATTGCTTCGACAACTACTTAAGCGGGCTAGGTCCGTACGTCGACAGAATTAAGAGTAATACGTTATGGAACGTCTTGTCCTATACCGTCAAAATTTGTTTCTTTGTGTCAGGTTTTAATTGATGGGTCATTCTCTTCAACTTTTCATTAGAATAAATCATTCGTCAGCTTAATATAGCACAGCGTAGCTGACTATATTACAAATCATCCCAGTTATTAGCGTACGCTGATGATATTTGCATTCTGAAAGAAGTCCTCCTTCCGTTGGAAATGACAGCCCAACAAATTTAAAGGTAAATTTGATCAATGAAGCGAAGACCAAATATATGGTGATTGCCAGAAGGCAGCCACGTGGGGACTTCATTTCTGGAGACACACAGTATGAAAAAGTTGAAGATTTCAAATATCTAGGATCCCTGATCAGTGAGCAAAACTCCGTTTCTGTCGACATCGTATCGAGGATTGCAGCAGGCTACCGAGCAGTTTACGCTAACATTAAGGTTTTCAAGTCTCACCACATGTCTTGCAAAATGAAACTGGAAATCTACAAAGCACTGACAAGGCCAGTTATATCACCTTTGGTTGCGAGTCTTGGACACTAACAGCGCAAAACATAAAATAAACTCGCAGTTACTGAGCGTAAAATAATTCGTATATTTCTCGGTCCCATTCAAGTGGGAGCCACCTATAGGATGCGTATGAATCACGAGATCAGAAATAATCTCGATAAAGTTGACATGAGTAGGTTTATTGGCCCTTGAGCGTGGGAAAATTTTTAATTTGACACCTGACCTTGAAATTTGACACCTTGAAATTTGATACCTGTGGGGAAAAAAAAAGAAAAAAAAAAAATTTGTAATTTGATACCTGTGGGAAAAAAAAAAAAAAAATTTGTAATTTGATACCTGTGGGAAAAAAAAAAAAAAAAGTGAAATTTGATACTGCGGAAATAAAAATATTGAAATTCCATGAAGGTCAATGACCCCGAAATTAACACAAGGTCATTGACTTTCATGGAATTTCAATATTTTTATTTCCGCAGTATTAAATTTCACTTCCAAGAATTGTGACGTCATATAATTGTGGGAAAAAATCTGATGATGTGGGAAGGTATTAAAATTCTAAAAAAAAAAAATTAAAAAAATTAAAAAATAAAAATATATCGATAACAAAAATAGGTACGAACTCGGTGCGGAGCGGCGGTATTATGAGGGTTGTACTTTTAGAATGTAGTAAAGGTTTTTAAAAATAAAAAAAATTAAAAATTAAAATTTAACACTATTGATATCTGAATAATATGATTTGTCGTTGTTGTTTCGTATGAACACGATCAAACATGAATTTTTGTCTCTGGAAAATATTAATGTATATATCATAACAAACAACAACAACGAATCTGTTGGATGAAAATTGAAGTGATATAATATAGATATCGCCTACACAAAAAAATTTACATGTTTTCGGCATTGTATTGATGCGAATGAAATTCTATAAGTAGGAAAGATAAAGAATTATTATTTTTTTTAATTGCGAGATGATGTCTGTCTATCTGACTACAACCTTGATTTTATTATTGAAATTTAACGATAGTAAAGGTTTAAAAATAAAAAGTGAAATTTAACACTATAGATATCAGAATATGATTTGTTATTGTTTTGTATGAACGTTTTGTTGTATATGGATATTAGAATATATTATGTTGCACACTCACATAGATAAATATCGGAAGCAAGATTTTTTGTTGTTGTTGTTTCTGTTTTTCGTATATGCAAATCGGATGGAATGAAATACAAACAAACAAATGATCAAACAAATAAATACATATATATTACTAAGCTGGACATTATCACACAGAATAAAGATGATCATACAAGAATTTTTAGTTACAATTTCTGATATAACTTAAAAACGATATCGTTTTGGAAATTACTTTAAACTGATATACATATGTATGTAAGATGCATTGTACAAGTGTATATTTAGCACGAATAAAAATGTATCTATAGAATATACATATGTACATATATATCTATATATATATAAATTGTACAAATTGTATTTAAAAAAATTAATAAAAAAAATAATTTAGAAATAAAAATATTCTAAAACTAAAAAAATAATATCTAAAATATCTGCTGGGTGAAAATTGAAACAATACCTGGAAATATCGACCAATGTGATCGTACAAAAGATGAATATGATTTGTTGTTTTGTATGAACATGATCAAACAAGAATGTTTTTTTTTTATATTAGATCTTAGAGATTTTTGTTGTAATTTCATTTTTATGTTTTTAAAAAAAATATTAATGTTCATATTATAACAACAACAAATCTGTTGGATGAAAATTGAAGTGATATAATATAGATATCGCCTACACAAAATTTTTTATTTATTTATTTTCGTGTACATAGACGATCGATATAATAATAACTACAAACAAACAACGATATGTATTGAAATTCTCTATGTAGGAAAGATAAAGAATTAATTGTTATGTAAACGTCTATGATTTGTATGTAAACGTCTATGATTTAATAAAAAATTGATGTAAACGTCTATGATTTATAATGCAAAATGCGGTGGGTATCCTAACTTCGCGGAGCGCAGGTACGGAACCCACAGTCATGTGTGGTGTCCCCTTCGGGGACACCGCACATGACCGCATTTTGCATTATAAATCATAGACGTTTACATCAATTTTTTATTAAATCATAGACGTTTACATCAATTTTTATAAAGATCATAGACGTTTACATCCGTTTTTATCTAAATCATAGACGTCTACATCAATTTTTATATAAATTATAGACGTTTACATCAATTTTTATCTTAATCATAGACGTTTATATCAATTTTTTTTTATATATAATAATTTCAAGCGACCAACTTAACAGTACGATCAAATTCCATCGTACGAACTGCACCGTCCAACGTCTGAAGTCGGACGTCCGATCGGACGTCGGACTTCGGACGTCGGACGTCCGATGTCCGGCTCTCTGAATCCGATCGCTCCCTGAGGTTTTTATTTGAAAGTATTTTTATTTTTCATATAAGAATATTTTTTTTCTAAAATTAATTTTTTTTTTATAATATTTTTTTCTATTCTCATTTTCCAAATATTTTTTTTTTTTTTAAGTATACATTGTAAAAAAACAAGGTTGTAGTCTTATACAGACATCATCTTACAATTAAAAAACAATTAATTCTTTAAACGTCAATGCTTTATAATGCAAATAAGGTGGATAGCGTACGGTACCAATGATCATGCATTAGATTCAACTATAAATTATAGATTCAACTATAAATTATAGACGATTACATCAATTTTTATCAAATATAATAAAAGACATCAAACACTCTGGTCTATCAAACATTGTGTATGTAGCTTTAACTGAGAGTAATTTTTTTTTTATAACAACATCATCCTACTCAAGTAATAAGCAATAAGATTTTGCTTTTAAACTAATTAACAGAGAATAATTTTTCAGAACATTCATCTTTGAACATGCCTAAAACTTTTTTTTATTTACCATTGGTAAACGATATATGTATGTTTTCGATAGAATAATCTCAAATTTTATATTTACATCAGATTTTTATATTATCTTTGTAGAAACTTGCATACGATCTCTATTGTGTTGTTGTTTATACTAAATATCTTATCGAATTTCTGATTGTACTCATCAGTCATCATCATAGAGGTAATGAGTTTAAAATGTTTATAAATACTGACTTCAAGCCTGATAAAATTTATAGTAAATTGTTAAAACTGATACAATAAACAAGTGAATCATTTAAAATTAGAAGTAGCAAAGATGTCTACTAATCCGTACGTAGATTCAACAAACTTTCGAAGTAGTACAATCGAAACTGACTTAATACATTTTCCTGATGATCGTAGACGAGAAATAGATCATACGACATTGAAAACCTGTTCAAAAGATTCCATTAAAGTAAACATGAGTTGTTGTGATTTGAAGTATTATGATAATGTTCCGTACATGAGGAAACTAGAAGATCGGTTAAATTCATTCCATCAATCTCCATGGAAGAGGTATTTGATTGATCACGAAGCAGTATCGTCGGCCGGATTTTACTACACAGGTATAGATGATAAAGTGAAATGTTTCAGCTGTGGTGGGGTTCTAGGTGATTGGAATTTCACCGATAACCCTTGGGAAGAACACGCTTTTTGGTTCCCGGAATGCAGCTTTCTCCGACAAGAAAAGGGATTTGGGTTCGTCGCTAGTGTCAAGAAGAGATGGGCTCAACACTTAAATATACTGCAATGTAATAGAGACAGAATTGGATGATTTAATAATTTTGTATAAAAAATAATTTAAAACCACGCATTTTATATCATATATGAAATAAAAATAATAAATCAGATATATATACCTATATATTTTTTTTTGTTTTTATTTTTTTTATTTTTACATAATACTATATTTTGTTATTATTAATATTATTTACTGCAACCATGCATACAAATACTGTTTAATATTTTATTCAGAATTAAATTCTACAAAGCTTAAGATAATTAGAATCACCATGTTTCTTGTTACCCATTTAAAAAAAAATCTTTTCTTTCTTCTTCGCAGCTTTTCCTCTTCATCCTCCTGCTCACTGCCTTGCCAGATCTTGAATTTTAACAAACTGTAAAAAATCCATATCAAACAACGTTTTAGTGTTGTTATTTAAATTTTTTTTATATTTTTTTTTATTTTGGTTACGGAATTCCACCTTTCCATTACATTGAGATTTTCTTCATTTGTCTAAAATTATTATTATCAATATTTTTTTTTATAATTTTTCTATTTATTTTTCATTATCAATTTTGTTTATTAAATTTTTTTTTATAATGTTTTTCTACTATTATGTACCGAAAATTTCTTTATATACATATATTAAAATTATACTTATAGAATAAATTATACTAATTTTTAATTAATATTACATATGGAAAGCATGTATTACAAATCGACGAATAATTTTCTAATTTTACAAATTTTTGTTTTAAATAATTAATTTTTTATTTTTTTTTTATAAATAAGTTTTATTTTATATAATTTGTTTTGTCCCTCGATAAATATTTTAATCATTTTCATCATAGTTAAAATAAAATAAAATATTGTGTGTGCGGAATTTTCTTTATTTTCTAAATTAATTTTTATTAACGTAAATTTGCAAATGTTAATTTAAACAAATTTTTTTTTTTAAATTGTTTTTCCACAAATCAATTTCAGTAAAGTATAGAAATAAATTTATAAAAACTTTATTATAAAATAACAATATAAAATTAAAAACTAATATTTATAAGAAAAATAATCAAATAATAACAAAAACATAATATAATACTATTAATAATACCGAAACAAAAAAAAAAAATGAAACACATAAGTTAAGATTTAAGTTTATTATTTTTTATGTTTTTGTGTGTTGTTTTAAGATTATCTTAACTCTATCATTAATTCTATTTCTAATAGTTTTTAATATTGGTGGAGATACCTCAAAATAATCAGCAACATTTTGTGTATGTTTTACTTCATAGAATACATTCATTATAGCATGATCTTCCGGATTCGTAAAAATTGGGTCTTCTGAATAATATTTATACTCTGTTGCATCAAAATATGATTTTTCTTCTTGTGTCAGATATGTTTCATTGATAGCAATTGTCGGATCATATTTCACATTATCAATTTCGGTCCATATATGTATAGGTGCAAGTACCAAATTATCGTATACCATCTTTCCATACATCATTTTAATACCAAAATTCTTTAAATGGTCAAAGAGTAATAAAGACGCAGGCAGACAGACTCCATACATTCCTTCCCGAATAAACTCTTCAGATATAATTTTCGAGACTAGGCGTGCAACTTGATGTTTATCGATTGACATTATGAAGAGAGTGTTATTTATTATTTTGATAAATATTTTTATTTTTAAAAATCAGAACCAAATACTCTTAAGCGACCGATCTATGTAAATGGTTGTTTCTAAATGAGTTTACTCATTGTCTTCTCTTAAAAAAAAAATGTTTTTGTTTTTAAACGGGTGTTAAAATTTACAACTAGAAAAGTTTTCGAATTTGTACCGTATTTTTTTTTTTCAACAACGATACACTTTTTCAATAGGATACTTCTATTCGTATAACTTAAAATACACAACGAAAATAAGTTTACATACATGTTAGTGACCTAAATTTTTGTTGTAATTCGTGATTAGTAATTATGTTTCTAATTAGTAGGAAAAATTAATTTTGAAAAATTTAGATCAGTAACTATCTTTTTAGTTGTATGTACTAAGAATCGTTCGTAATAGTATATTAAAAGTAATCCATATTTAAAAAGAAGTGTGTTGGTATACATAAGGTTATTTGTATAATTTTTTTAAAAACAGAAAAATTCCTGTTTGATCGTGTTCATACAAAACCACAAATCATATTCATCTTTTGTACGATCATATTTGTCAAAATTTCCAGGTATTGTTTCGATTTTCACCCAACAGATTTATTGTTGTTATGATATCACATTTTAAGATTTTTTTAAAATAAAAAAAGTTATTATAAAGAAAATTTCTAAAAGGAATAAATTATAATTATATTTACAGAATAAATTATTTCATATTACATATTTTTATATGTTACATTTTTTATGTAATGTAATATAGAAAAATAATTAATTTAAATTTGTGAAGGTTTTTTAATTGAAAGTAATTTTTGAAATAATAATAATTTTTTTCTAAATTATTTTTTTAGAATATAGTTTTTAGAATATATTTTTTTTATAAATTTTTTTAATTCAATTTGTACAATTTTTAATAGAAAAATTCTTGTTTGATCGTGTTCATACAAAAACAATAAATCATATTCATCTTTTGTATGATTTCAATTTTCACCCAAAACCCGCGAAACACTTATATTTGTATATATGTATATTCTATAGATAAATTTTTATTCGTGCACAATGCATCATACATACATAATATGTATATCAGTTCAATGTAATTTCCAAAACGATATCGTTTTTAAGTTATATCAGAAATTGTAACTAAAAATTCTTGTATGATCATGTTTATTCTGAATGATAATGTCCAGCTTTCATTTCATTTTTATTTTTTTCCATTAGATATTCATATACAAAAAACATAAACGACAATCTTGTTTCCGATATTCACCTGTGTGAATGTGCAACATAATTTATTCTAACATCCATTTACAACAGCAACAACCAAAAATTATTTGTTGTTATAATTCATGCTTAGTAATTAGGTTTCTAATTAATAGGAAAAATTAATTTTGAAAAATTATGGTCACTAACTATGTGGATTAGTATACATAGTAAAAATCAAGGTTGTAGTCTGATACAGACATCATCTTACAATTAAAAAACAATTAATTCTTTATCTTTCCTACATAGAGAATTTCAATACATATCGTTGTTTGTTTGTATTTATTATTATATCGATCGTCTATGTACACGAAAATAAATAAATAAAAAATTTTGTGTAGGCGATATCTATATTATATCACTTCAATTTTCATCCAACAGATTTGTTGTTGTTATAATATGAACATTAATATTTTTTTTAAAAACACAAAAATGAAATTACAACAAAAATCTCTAAGATCTAATATAAAAAAAAAAACATTCTTGTTTGATCATGTTCATACAAAGCAACAAATCATATTCATCTTTTGTACGATCACATTGGTCGATATTTCCAGGTATTGTTTCAATTTTCACCCAGCAGATATTTTAGATATTATTTTTTTTGTTTTAGAATATTTTTATTTCTAAATTATTTTTTTTATTAATTTTTTTAAATTCAATTTGTACAATTTATATATATATATAGATATATATGTATGTATATTCTATAGATACATTTTTATTCGTGCTAAATATACACTTGTACAATGCATCTTACATACATATATGTATATCAGTTTAAAGTAATTTCCAAAACGATATCGTTTTTAAGTTATATCAGAAATTGTAACTAAAAATTCTTGTATGATCATCTTTATTCTGTATGAAAATGTCCAGCTTTGTAATATATATGTATTTATTTGTTTGATCATTTGTTTGTTTGTATTTCATTCCATCCGATATGCATATACGAAAAACAGAAACAACAACAACAAAAAACCTTGCTTCCGATATTTATCTAAAGGAGTGTGCAACATAATATATTCTAATATCCATATACAACAAAACGTTCATACAAAACAATAACATATCATATTCTGATATCTATAGTGTTAAATTTCACTTTTTATTTTTAAACCTTTAAATTTCAATTTAAATCGTTAAATTTCAATAATAAAATCAAGGTTGTAGTCAGATAGACAGACATCATCTCGCAATTAAAAAAAATAATAATTCTTTATCTTTCCTACTTATAGAATTTCATTCGCATCAATACAATGCCGAAAACATGTAAATTTTTTTGTGTAGGCGATATCTATATTATATCACTTCAATTTTCATTCAAGCGATTTGTTGTTGTGGTAATGATGTATACATTAATATTTTTCAGAAACAAAAATTCATGTTTGATCGTGTTCATACAAAATAATAAGTCATATTCTCTTATCTATAGTGTTAAATTTCATTTTTTTTTTTTAAAACCTTTACTATCGTGAAATTTCATTAATAAAATCAAGGTTGTAGTCTGATACAGACATGATACAGACATCTAACAATTAAAAAATAATAATTCTTTATCTTTCCTACTTATAGAATTTCAATCGCATCAATACAATGCCGAAAACATGTAAATTTTTTTGTGTATGCGATATCTATATTATATATTATATTAGTTCAATTTTCATCCAACAGATTCGTTGTTGTTGTTTGTTATGATGTATACATTAATATTTTCCAGAGACAAAAATTCATGTTTGATCGTGTTCATACGAAACAACAACGACAAATCATATTATTCAGATATCAATAGTGTTAAATTTCAATTTTTTATTTTTTTTATTTTTAAAAACCTTTACTACATTCTAAAAGTACAACCCTCATAATACCGCCGCTCCGCACCTAGTTCGTACCTATTTTTTTTATCGATATAATTTTATTTTTTAATTTTTTTAATTTTTTTTTTTAGAATTTTAATACTTTCCCACATCATCAGATTTTTTCCCACAATGCTATGACGTCACAATTCTTGGAAGTGAAATTTAATACTGCAGAAATAAAAATATTGAAATTCCATGAAAGTCAATGACCTTGTGTTAATTTCGGGGTCATTGACCTTCATGGAATTTCAATATTTTTATTTCCGCAGTATCAAATTTCACTTTTTTTTTTTTTTTCCCACAGGTATCAAATTACAATTTTTTATTTTTTTTCCCACAGGTATCAAATTTCAAGGTGTCAAATTTCAAGGTCAGGTGTCAAATTAAAAATTTTCCCACGCTCATGGGCCAATAAACCTACTGACATCATCGGATTCATAAAATCAGCAAGGATTAGATTGCTCGAACACGTTCTTCGTTCGCACAATCGGACCACCAAACAGGCCTTAGAGTCGGCAACAACGAAAGTAGAACCGCGCGGGAGATCACCCATTGGATGGACGACGTCGGCTTTCACTGTTATCGCGAAAGATAAGATAATTGCACTCTAATATGCTCACCTTCACTGTTATCGTGAATCTTAAGACGGATCAAATATTTGAACCTCCTCACTCCTTGAAACGTACAACGGCGGTTACTAAAATCTGGTGTTCCATTGTCCCTATATAACCAGAGATCATGTACTTTGTTTTGGACTCATTGATCTAGAGCCCGACAGCAGCTGAAAACTCTATAAGCCGATCAAGATCCTTCACTCCGTTGCTATTCAGTCCAATCGTTAAATATTCTCGATAGTATGTCCTCAACTTTAACACAGCATTGAGACTGTGTCACCACAAACTCTGTCGATTGATCGAGCCATTGCCTGCCGGAAATTCAGGAACACTGGATGTACGGGGATGGGTGTCTCATAATATTTAGATAGAATCTAGGTTGAAAAGACAGTTCAACAAAGTATTCCCCCCGAATATCAAGAGTTTCTTTAGTGAACTCCTCATGGGATGGATCCTCAGTGGAAATCTCCTCAGTCTGTATTAGGGTGACTGAACAACAGTCTGTGACGCATGATGAATACCAAGCAGGCCAGTAAAATGTCCACTCCATGCGTCGAGTACCGCGTCGATTTTGACACAGAGGTTTCCATCCCGGTTCCGAATGGCTGTTGATGGAGGCCTGAAAGTATGGTGCCATCCGGTAATTCCTTTAATGAAATGAGGCGAACTGCGCTCATTACTGAGTTGTTGTACTTTCAGAATTTTCGCCTTCCACCACTCTCGCTTATTCCGTCTACAAAACCGCTTAGCTGCCCTCCTAGCAAGAGCAGCTTTGTTTTTCTGCCCGATTGTGAGACGTTGTTGCACTTCAATATGGGCTATATTTTGCTGCTCGAGTGCAAGGCAACACAAACCAAACATTCTTGGGTCTCTGTTTGACTATACCTAAAGTCTGTTGACCTGCACTGAAATCGAGGTTTACAGTACCACTCATGCACCCAAACAGAGTTCACACAGTCAGACTTTTAATTAGCTTCCACAATGTTGTCGCTTCACAGTCGAAACATTCCATGCATTTCGCTGTGTTACCAGACTTGTATGAAAATCGATCGTACCTTTCAGTGACCAAATGACTATCGCTGCCAACGGATTTGGTTACTGACCGATAAGTTCTCACATTCTGCAGAATCCGAGCTCGCCCTTTAGAAATTAACTCGTGGTCAATTTGGCTGCGAGAAGTTTTGCGAGGATGGATCCGCATGTTTGTAAATGTATTTCTTTATGTGGGAAGAATATGCTTGCTATTCTCAATGTGAGTCATGCTATTCTCAAGTACATCATTCTCTCACCATTATCGGTCGCAGGTTCGTGTCGGGAGTATAGATCTATGTTTTCACACAAGTCGGCTTGATTTCTCCGAGCTCCATCATTAAAGTATCAAATTACTATTATAACATCGTGTTTGGGTATAGATCACATCAGATCGTCTATGTTATTGTAAAATGAGCCTTTATTTTGAGGCCGGCTGATTTCTGTGGGCGAGTGTACACAAATTATCCACAGATGGTTATAACTTAATGCGCAAGAGAAGCTTACGCAATCGGTTATAGACTGCTTGGAAATCCAAAACAGTGCGAGCTTCTTGATTCCAGACGATACTCTTTCATGCCCGTGATTAGGCTTTCCAACGCTCCTGGTTTCCTAAGTAACTGCACGATCCTAAATCTCGTGTCCGTGTACTTGAGCAGGGCAACCACTGTTTTTTGGCGGTATCCATTTTTCCTTTGTTAACACTCTATAAACATACGGCTTTTTTACGGATGCGGGTCGTCAGACCAGCGAACCAACCATTTAGTCGCCTCCTACGATAAGCAAATGATACTGTGGTAGCTATTCTTGGAAAATATGGTTGTGCAATTTAGGTTTACGAAACATATAAGTTAAAATATAATAGTTTGTAAGTTAATATTAACCGCACACACATCTGTAACATAATAGACCCCAATACCGATGAAAAAAATGTGATTTAATATTTTTCAAACACGTCCTGGTTTATTTGTTCGATAGATTATCATAACAATTAAGCCAATGATTTTTCTAGTTCATATCGTCCAATTCGAGAATATTCACGATATTATTATAATTATTAGCAAAAGATGTCCTCCTTGCGACAAATGAAAATTGATATTGGATGTCCTTCGTGTATATAGGGCCAGAAAATTACGTAATTATGTATTTATGCAATTTTGTATTTTAGTAGAAAAATATATGTATTAAACATAATTGAAATTTAACATAATATGCTAAACCAGTTACATTTTTCTATTCATGTTGACTAACAAATTCATAATTTTTTTGTTTTAAATTTAATGAGATAGGTTTTTGTCTTTATTTAAATTAACAACTTTTTCGAATTAAAACAACTTTTTCGAAAATTCACACAAAAAATAGGCATGATATTCTTACATTACAAATAAAACGGAGAAATACTCATTGTTTTTATCTAGGTATATAGACAGATATACTCGTACATACCAAAACTTTATGAATATTTCACATGTACATACATAAGTAGGACATTGTTCCATCGTGCGTAATAAAACAATTTATCTATAGAACAAAAAAGTTCTCAACACACAAAATTTCATTCCATCAACAAAATAACCATTTTCATTTTTTTGCCATTAAGTTCACAAAAACAAAATTCAACTTTCTTTATTACATCCAATTAATCATTACATCTTCTTCCTGGTTTATCTTAAAGAAAAAAAAAATTAAAACGAATCAAATTTAAGTACAATAAAATGATCGGAGTATAAAAAAGTAAATTAAAATTATTATCCTCATTATTGCAGCGCATTATTTCATTGGTAATTAAAAAATAAAATTATTTAAAAGTACCTATACCATGTATTACATATACACCCCCCCCTAAAGACCACCGCTTTAAAATACAAAAACGTACGAACGACAAAATCTAAAAATTATTTTTGCGTTTACAAAAGCGGTTGTGGTTTACATTATTTTTCCCAATTGTTGTTATAGTCGTCGCGGTTCGAGGAAAATACAACTATGTATAGCATATTTTTAACAATTTATGTAAATTGTAATAATTATTTTTTTATTATTTGCAATTTAATTTATGTTTATTAGCAAAAAAAAAATTATTTGGATGAGGAACTACTCGTATGTAAGCACATATATACGATAAGTATCTATTTACCTGTACATGATTTTAATAAAAATGGTGTGGCGAATTTTTTGTTTTGTTTATATGTTCTAAGGGGTTCTAATACTTCGTATAACGCTATTATATTATATTTTGTGCGTTTGATAAACTATGGGCGTTGATTAGCATAAAAAAGACAAATTAGAGATTCATTATTAAAATTGTATCTTTGTTAAAATTAAAATATGTAATTTCAATTGATGCAAATATATTAGCGCGAAATTATTTCAATATTGTAGTTCAATCATCAATTTGACGATGAAAGATATTACCAATAGTCAAAACATTAGAAAAGTTATCAAAATCACAATAATTAACATAAACAGAAAACAATCAAAAAAAACGTTACTGTTAAAATTTTCATTTGTGACTGTGTTATCATCTGAGTAGAAAGAATCCAGTAGCCAAAACGATATACGAAAGTACATTCAATATAATAAAAAAAAAAAATATATTTTAATTTTTCGATACCAAATTTTAGTTGACTATGCTAAGAATTTACATAGTAAACCACACGAAAAATTGTCTTACATTAGTGCCAGACAATTTTTCGTGTGTTTTCTATATGCGTGCCGGGCAAACCCACTTAAATTTGATATCGAAATTTTATTTTTTTATACAGTAATTTATAAATAATAATAAAAATAAAAATAAAAAATCGATCTTTAATTTTACTGGTTTAGTCGTAAATTTTAACTCACATTAAAAGACATACGCGTTAAATTGTGTAGCATCAGTACTAGACATTTTTTCGTTTGTTGCATCCTTATATGCATGTCAAAGTTGACTAGTATTTGGTGTCGAAATTTAATTTTTAGTTTACAATATTAGTTTTGTGTTTCCGTACTTCCGAAACTGTACTCCGCTTATGTAGGAAAAGGTCTGGCATAGTGATTCTTGATTGTATCGCCATGTAGCAACTATACGCGGTTAAAGACAGGATAGACGGTCTAATTAACATTTACACAAGTAATTTATCTTTTGCGTGTGTATAGAAGTAAGGTAAGAACCAACTAAGTTTTTGTGTATTGCAAATGAAGAATATAAAGAGCCCGCTCATCAGTGTAAGTATAGTACAGCGTATATATATTAAAGAAACGTGCTCTTAAAAGTATATTGGTATTCCCCAAAAGAATAGTTGGGAAGACACCACAAAATACTTAATCAGCACACTGCTACGGTTAATCGATGATAGATGCATACCTTCATTAGTTTATGCTCCTTGTCCAACACTGTTTATATTTTAAACTGGAGGGTGACGAATGATATTCTCGCTTAATATTAACCTAAAACGACCGCCTGTAACAGCATACCGCAATAGAAAATCGACCGATTGGGGAGTTTCCTATCTCCAGCTAGGTTCTTTACTTACTCCAGCGATGGTTATACGGTCGAGTAAGGGCATTAAACATCAAGCATCGTCACTTGTAATAGCAATTACGATGGCGTTCGCCAACTCGTGTGCAAACCTTTCTGGGATTCTGACCTTAAAAAATTAACGAAATTTGCTAGGAAACTGAAGAACAGAGGCAAAAAGTCTAAGCGACAGATTGATGGGATAATTTCTTGTTATAAGGATAACTCTTTGGCTAAGAATAGTATGTGTAGACTTTATTCTCTTCGAATACCGGACGGTCAGCTTATTTCTTCTAACAATGAAATTGGTGAGCTGCATTTTTCTGTTCATTTTCCTGATTGTGTATCATCAACTCGGATGATGTTGCAGCCGAACTCACTAGGACTCCTGTTGTAAATCCCGATTGGAATTTGGCTCCCAAGCTGATCAATCGTGATGTTTTGCTCTGGAGCCTATTTTCCTTTGCATCTTATAAGACTGGCGGTTCTGATGGTATTTCTCCCAATGAATTACAGCATGACTTTCCTCACATTCAGGATAATTTACTCCACTTCTTCCAAGTGTGTGTTGTTTGTACCACTGTTCCAAAATCTTGCAGCGCGAATATAGTTCTATATTGTATAATCATCTCCTCACTCAGTAACATGCAACATGCTTACAGAGTCAGGTAAGTAATGCTCGCACCATTACCTTATGGATTGAATCCATGTTCAAGTTTCGCATGGCGGAGACGAAGCTGGATGGGGTGGTATTTTCTGTCAAGGTTGCCAAAGGCTGTCCTAAGGGAGATGTGCTTGCACCTCTGCTGTGGTTTTTGGTTATTGACGATTTACTTCCAATTCATTTAAAACTAATTTAATTGTCTTTACTAGGCGTAGGAATATCCTTGACAATTGGAATATTTGTTCTCTCTCTTTTCAGGAGAACGATCACTAAATATGGCCACGTTAAGCACCTTGGTGTTTTTTTGGATAGTAAACTCTCCTGGAAGAATCATTTCGACTACAAGCTTTAAAAAGCGACTGCCATCTTTTGACAATGTAGAGCTTTTAGGAAATCCTGGGGTTTAAGCACCAGAGTGTTGCCTTGCACTTATAAATCGCTGGTCCTACCGATATTATCGTATACAAAATCATGGCTCCTCTACCATTACTATGATAGCCTCAGTAGTCTTCGACTCAACTTTTTGAGGAGTTTTTTAAATTGTCTCCAATCTCGTCAAGAATTGCAAACAGTTCATGAACCTTCTTTGTTCTAACAATAAAGTTACGGTCATTTGGGTACTAACTGTTTGTGACATCGTAGGCAATGAGATTGTTTAGCCAAAACCAGCGGCTCCTTTATCTTTGAAGAACGGGAAGAAAATTATTAAAGCCAACGCTCTGAAAGACAAAGTTCAGTTATCCTCTGAACTATTCCATCTTCGTTTCATAAATATAATTAGTTTGCTATTTTGATAAATTGTACAAATGTAAACTGTTTGTCTTCCACTACTTCCAGATTGTACACAGTAGCGTGTACAAGTGAAAATTTAGAAAACTCGATTTTTTTTATTTGTCGTGTTTGTGCAGAATCTTGGATCCTTTATAACTTTCCTTCCAAAGTACACATCATTAGTCGTTTCTGCGCTTTGTATTTTTTAATAGTTAAGTAATCGTCTTTGCCAGGCATTAGCCGACTAACGTCATCATCGTTATAGTATAATAAAGTATTGATTGCTTAATTTCATCATTTATACGTTTTCCTGCTTTAGGTTCTGGAAGACTCAATGATAAATGTTTGGATAATATGTTGTGTAGCGGTGATCTCTTTTTTGATTTGTTGTATTGTTAGTGATTTCGGAAAGAAGGTGATCAGCTAAATCTTATCACGGTCTTTGTCCAATTGCTTGAATTTGTTTTTCATTTGTTAATTCATAGTATAGATTAGCCGTTTAATATGCAGTCTTGATCAACAGCTACGGCATACTGCGACCCAAAATCACCACGGTACTCAAGAACCAGAACCCTGAGAGCTATACAACAGCTGTAATAAATAAAATAGAGTACTGAATTCAGCTAGACACGAATTCAGGAATCCTAACGGTAGATCCAAGATGTATATTAAAACGTGGGGAGTTCTATCTAACAGCCATTGAAAAAAAGATACACAAGCTGTTCATTTAAGGCATCAGTGAGGATTTCCAACACAGAATCATGAAATCTGTTAGAACCTCAAACAACACATATATTCCACACCATCCACCTAGAGATTACAGGATGGAACAAGATATTATAGACTTAGAGGAAGTGAAATGAAGAGGCTTTACCGGAATCTATTGTATCATCCAGCAATGAACATCATATTCACCCCTATATATGTATTTATACACTTGCAGTGATATAATAATTGATAGTATATCGTATGGTGTATCTATGTCGACCGAGGTAAAAACAACAACTACCACCCGAAGATTTGTCACCGCCAAAACGACCACTTCTATATCCAAGGTTTCTGAATTTGTGGGCCCCGCAGTATGTTCAATCACGGGTTTGAACATGTGTTTACTGTGGGGTATTTATCCCAAACATACGACTTGGACATTAAGGACTAAAGTGAGATTTAAGCGTAATCGATTAAGACAAACGTTCCATAAGTTAATCAATAACTGGCCGGAGTTTTAACGAACACTTTGATTAAGGAACAAAATATTGGACAGACATTATCGTAAATTGTGCACCTAATATTAAAAACTGATAATCAACGGAGAATCACACAATTCAGCCATTACTGAACTAAATGATATGAAACGCAGGAGTTCGACAAAGCAGGGTATTGGAGCCAGTATTGTATTTGCTGTATACTGCCTGTTTTTACACAAAAATCCTCAAACTGCATCAAGACAATTGCGAGATCACTTATACAAAATTGAGAATTGGCAAAGAACGTGGCTGTATAAAAGCGAATGAAAACAAATCAACACACATAACATTTAAGTTGAATAAGCTTACATGTCGAGCGGTTAAATTAAACAATGTCACCATCCCTCAACAAACAAATGTCAAATACTTGGGTCTTTATCTAGATAGAAGATCGACATGGAGAAAACTCATTGCATCAAAGCTTTGTGGATACTAGGATCAAGAAACATAAGAAAAACCGCCAAATTCAACATGGCAGTTTCCGATGAAGAGGAATTGGCAAGGGAATCTGATTGAATCGTGACAAAAAACAAGCCCAGAAAGAAACGAAAAGCAGAATCATCGCCAGAATATGTTGAGCAGGGAAAGCAAACATCAACATCAAGTAAACCAACTACTCAGTGCAACGATGAAATTTTTAACACAGTGAAAAAAAACAGCCTCCACCAATAAACATATAGTTGGTATTTAAGACTACCCGGCTGTCAAGGCTCTGATGACCTCAATTACGGACAAGGATTTCAAGATAGTATAGCAATAAATAACGATGTTTGGAAGGTAAATGTTCCAAACTCAGATACTTATAAAAATCTCTATGAAGCTTAATGCTGAGAAAGTTCAGTGGAATACATATGAGGACTAGCAGGAAAGACCAATTAAGGTTATGGCTAGAGGACTACATCAAACATGCGAGAGTGAAGATATAATTGCCGAGCTGCAGAGTAAAGGATTCGACATTAAGGATGCTGCAAACATCATTAAAAAAGAGAGAAAGGTAGATGAGAAAGGCAACAGTGTCGTCACAAAACGCTAGCTACCGCTATTCATGCTAACGTTTGGCAAGGAGGAAAATATTCAAAATACTCATTTTATTCGAGCAATTGAGAGTGAAGAAAAAGTCTCTGCAGATAGTCCAATGCAAAAAATGTCAGGGCTTCAATCACACTCAGAGATACTGTGGGCGTATGGCAGGATGCGTTAAATGTGCTGTTAACCACCTTACGAGCACGTGTACATTAGATAGGAACTCAGCTCCAAAATGCATTAACTGCAAAGGTCAATGATGTAGCTAAAGAGTTACAAAATATAAGAAATCGCGCTAAAAAGTCTGATCTAAACCGTAGAAACCCTGCTAGTGAAGCCCCGACCAATCAACAGACAAATTGGGAATTATATAAATTACGAGGAAAAGAATATCATTTGCACAGGTGACCCAAGATCAACAGGCAAAAGCGAAGGATGTAACAGATAACGTAGGTGTGTCCTCCACGTGGTGACATCTTAGAAATATGGATGGGTATCATCTTCCGGTTGGCGGGTTCTTTAGGCACCACGTCATTAAAGGTTATCGTACAAAAATAATTTGGTAAACAAAGTTGGTTCTGATATTTATTTTATGTTCTGATAGTTATGACATTTTGAATTTTTTTTATATTTAATAACTCGGACCACTCTCCTGTTATTATGATGGTCAGTGAAACAATAATTGAAAAAGAAATTACAGCAAGACTGTCTACTAAGAATACCAATTGGAAAATTTTTCGAGAATTATTAGAACAAAACATCAATCTTCAAGCACCAATAAGGAACATTATACAAGTCGAAGAGGAAGTAGAAAGGCTGATAGAAAACATACAACAAGCTGCGTGGCAAAGTACATCTTTCAAATACGCAAATAACAACAACTGTAAAAACTATCCACTTGAAGTAAGAGAGCTTATGGCAAAGAAACGTAAAGCTCGAAAGTCTTGGCAAATAAATCGAAAAAAGGAAAATAAAAACGTCCTTAATAACCTATGTAACAAGTTGAAATCTCTGATCGGAACAGTTAAGAATGAATTAATAAGTCCATATTTGACGTCACTTACTATAGCCAAAAAGATACCGTAGATTCCTTATGGAAAGCTACGAAAGAACTTAAGAGACCAACAAATTCGACGGCACCAATTAGAAGTGAGGATGGAAGCTGGGCTCGAAGCGCTAAACCATTACCCAGGCAAACCGCGGATGGCAATGTTAACCTACTGAAACGATCTGATGAGCTTGAAATACAAAGTGTATCTCTACAGGAGCTAAAAGAGGAATTCAAAAGTTAAACATGAATAGATCTCCTGGGTACGACCTCATAACCGGACAACTCATTAAAGAATTACCAAATAAAGCGATACGTAAATTTCTCCATATAATCAACGCTGTGTTTAGACTAAGATACGTGCCAAAGCAATGGAATGTGGCAGAGGTAATCATGATCTTAAAACCTAACAGACAATGTAACGATAAAAACTCCTTCAGACCGAAATCCATACTCCCAACCATAGCCAAGATTTTTGAAAAATTACTCCTGAAGAGAATGAAACCCATAATGGTTGACAGAAGTCTCATTCCTGACCACCACTTTGGATTCAGAGAAAACCACTCGACTATAGAACAAGTCCATAGAATCACAGATATAATAAAGCGAACACTATAGAAACTAAAAAAATATGTTCAAGCGTTTTCCTGGATGTAGCGCAAGCATTTGACCGAGTTTGGCACAGAGGATTGGAGTTCAAGCTCAAGCGAAACCTTCCCAAACAATACTATGAATCTCTGAAATCATACATAACCGATAGACACTTCCGTGTAAAATATGAAGACGAATACTCGGACCCGAAGAAAATTTCAGCTGGAGTACCTAAAGGTAGCGTTTTGGGCCCTGTCTTGTACCTCCTGTACTCGGGATATACCACCAATGGAAGAAGCAACTATAGCAACATATGCTGATACTCCGATTTTGGCAGTTGGGAACAATGTAGAAGAAGCTACTAACAAATTGCAAAAATCGACAAATTCAGACAACAATTGGATGAAAAAATGGAGGATAAAACTAAACGAAACTAAATCTGTGCATGTGAACTTTACTAATAGAATCCCAATCATAATCAACTCTAAACAAGTTGCCTATGCAGATACGGCGAAATATTTAGGTATGATGCTGGATGCCAAATTGAGGTGGAAAGAACATGTCAAAAAGAAAAAGGAAGAGCTGAACATGAAGTATAGGTAGATGTATTGGCTCTTAGGTAGACATTCTGAACTATCTATACACAATAAAATGCTTTTATACTGGCAAATACTGAAACAGCTTTGGGGCTGTACCAAGAAAACGAACATCAAAATGATACAGAGGTTCCAAAACAAAGTACTTCGGAATATTGTAAATGTTCTGTGGTACATTAGAAATGAAGACCTCCACCGAGAGTTAAAGATGGAATCATCGATGAAGTTATTACGTATCATGCTCTCAATTCACGCCTCCGACAGCATGAAAACATCGAGATATGCAATATGCGGGACAGACCGTTGGCAGTAAGACGTCTCCAAAGATCAAACCAATTGATGTAGCAAATGGAACATAAAATTACTATTATAGGAAATATTTATATAAATAAATAATTTTAATTTGTGGGACTAGCCGTTGGCTATATCCCATCAACAAAATATAATATAATTATGATAGAAAAGTTATTAGGTGACTTAGAAAGTCAGTTGTAATACTATATAAATAAAAAAAATAAAAAAATAATAATAATAGAGTCATTGAACCAGGTTTCTGTAAAACAGATCAAATCATAATTGTTGTGCAAAGCGTTGAGTTTAAAATTCAAAAGTTTAAATTTAAGACTTTGGTGGTAAATTAAAACAAAAAGTAACTATTGGAAGTTTAAATTTATCTAAATCATTCGACTCGAGCAGATTTATAATATCGCTGTTCTCGTTCATTTGATTGAGTCATTGCAGAAATTAACTTAGAACAAATTCAATTATCCAAAGTTTAAATCATTTTATATCAACAAAGTTGTTTTTCCAAAACTTTAAGCATTAAATCGAACCATTTTTAATGATAAGGTACTTTCCGTTTGGATCATTATCACACACCTATTATCTTTAAAACCCAAATGATAAAGCACAAAAACTTTGCTAGTCTCACATTTTTCCTCTTGTATAGTGTCAGTAATCAGTATAAGGTTTATTATTTTTATCCCCAGTGTATTAAAGAACAAGGAAAATTAAACAAAAACATTTTAACTGTATAGGTTGTACTTTATTCTTTATATACGTACAGTATGTATATAGCTGAAACTAATACATATACATATACATAAAACAGATACATCCATGTATTACATAAAACAATTTCACATAATATAGCAGAAGAAAAAGGGGATATAAAATACATTTATACGAGATAATAAAACCGGATACCGAATTATTCCGAGAGAGAATTTTCCTTTCTATTTTTTTGCCATGTATCATTTTACATCTCCCATTTTCGGAAAGTGGCAAAAGTACAAAACACAAACAAAAAAAAAAATGAAAATGATTTTTCATCTAAACATTTTGTCAGTTTCAGCATCTTTTTTGAACAGTTCAAAAGGTTTTTGTGTCTCTTTCGAAACAAACCAAATTGAAAAATAAAATATAATTACAAAAATTTTAAAAATTTTTGCCGGATACAAATTTTCCAAAAGTTTTTCCAAATTATATCGGGTGTCAAAAATTTATTAATTTTCTAGTTGTGCTTTTGTGTAATCCGCATAAAAAAAAAAAAATAATTTCCTATATTTTCTTCTGGCCCACAGCAGAGAGTGTGTGAAAATTTTGTGAAAAAAAAAATTATAAAAATTAGTTTTGGGAAATACATAAAAAAAAACCAAAAAAAAAAAACCACTTTGCTAAAAAGGTGTGCCGGTGTGTAATAATATATTATTGTTGTTGTTGTTAACGATATATTTCTATTTTAGGTCCATAATTAATTAATTATTTACTAGATACTAGTGTATTTTATATATTTAATTAAAATAATTTTCCAGTTTCGTTTGTTTCTGTTTTGTTTTTTGAAAAGTGAAAAATCGAATACAGTTTTTTATTCTGTCTGTGTTTTGGTGAAATAGTGGCGAAGAAGAATATACAAAAAAAAAAGCAAAATTAAATAAAAAAATAAAAAATTGAATGTAGTTGTGATAGTGAAACGAAAGTTCAATGTGAAAAGTTTTATTTTTTTATTGTACAAAACATTTGGTTACTTTATCTTCTTAAGACTAATGATTTTCTTTTCTAAGTAGATTGTATAAAGATAATCAGGATAATTTTTGGTTCTGTGTTTTGAACATACACCAGATGAAAATATAAAAAAAAAATTATATGTATTAATCAAAAGGAAAAACAAAAAACAAAAGAAAATGTTTGTATATTTTTAATAAGGTAAGACGACAAATATATTAGTAAAAACCATTTTTTTTTCTGTTTCTTTGAAGAGGTATCAAATTTATTCTGTGTGTTATGATGTCAAAAAGAAAATATAATCGTGTATGTATTCATAGTTCTGCTCTGGTATTTGTGTATATAACGTTTTGTCTGCACATACGAGAATACATATACCATAAGTATATAATATAAGACGACATACACACAATGTTATTTTGAAAATAAAATCACTTTTTGTCTTCTATACTGTTTTTCTAATAATAAAAGCTCTGTTCTGTATATATATATGTACGAGTACGTACGTATATACATATATTGTATGAGAGAAGAATTATAAGAAAATATAATTGGAAAATGAATGACATTAACCTTTTTTTTGTACATTATATTATGTACGAGTATATATGTATGTACAATATTGATGTAGTTTTATTTAAAATCACTTAAGTGTCCTTTTGAGTTTGATTGAATTAAAGTGTTCCAAGGACATTCGAGGTCAATAAGTTTAAAGTAATTTTTCTTTTACAAATACATATACAGTTATTTGTTTTATTATTATTTGGTCGATTGTCAAGTTGGTTGTTGGCCTGTATATTCTACAACAACATTGAAAGGAAATAAATGCAACTTACGACGAAAATTGATCAACTTATAAACACCCGCCGGTACTCAATATATTGTAATTTTTGATACAATTAATCTGTCGTCTACAGGTGTTGTCAAAAGCGTTCTTTTAAAATAAAAATCTATTTTCGATCTTTTCTTACTAATTAATCGGCTGAACTAGAGCGTTTCGAAATATTAGTTGCCTAAATTTTAATATTTGAAAATGCTTGGTTTTTTAAATGTTTCCGACTTTATTTTAAAATGGCCTTAATTATAGCCAGGGATGGGCAAGGTAGATTACGCCGTGTAATCTCAAGCCTTTTCTGTTAGGGGGTTCATTTTTAAATTTGTGGTAGAAATCAATATCCGAAAAAGCAGATGTATTTAATATTGAAGGTTTAGTAAGAAAACATTTATTTATATTAAAGAAATCGATTTAGCACATTACAAGTATGATTTCATATGCAAAACAAATAATCAATTCAATTTTGATTATTACACACAAGATTAAAAAATTTAAATTTTACAATTTTAAAAATTAAAAGGATTAGAAGTTAAAAAATATATTTTTTACAAAAAATAAACTGAAAAGAAGTTATCAAATAATTTCTGATAAATTAAGTTTTAAAATTTTAAAAATAGTTTTTTTTTCTATTTGTTTTTATTATTATTATTATTTATTTATTTACATTATTACATTGTGATAATAAAAAAGTGTGACTGATAGCAGTGTGTCGTTCAAATGCAAAGTGCGTTATTTACGATTTTCAAAATTTTTTAACATGCCATATCGTTGGATTCGTGGTTCCAAGGGCTATGCAATGGAATCAAATAAAAGTATCAAAATCGTTTATTTACCTTATATTTTCAGTTATTTAGGAGTTAAATGCAAAAAGCTTCATTTGCATGTTAAATATGTTTCAAAATGCTCTATTTACACGTACAATTTTTATTCAAAACTCGTTATTTACCACACATATATTGAACGAAAATGTGCAAAACTCGCTATTTTCTGTAGTAATTTCGAATAAACCTAAATAAGTTCTAATAGATTTGGCGCGAAAATTTTGACATTTATTTAGTTTAAAAAAATATATTCAGTGTTCAGACGTGTATTTTGTATCGCTTCATTAGATTTTAACAAATTGAGATTTAACAATAAAAAGTATTTCAAAGTATTATGGAAAGTGAAGAATACCCTATTGTTATTTTAAATGGTGGAAAAGCACGAAAGCGAAAGGTTTCAAATACTAAAAGATCCCGAGAAAAACTAAACAGGTAAGACATTAAATGTTTATAATTACAGTGCTAGCATTATAATAAAGCCACAACCAAAAACGCACTACTATTTATTTACTAAATCAAACGGAGAATCACCGTTATGTTTGTATAATAAAGAAATAGTAACTTAACTACCTCTTTATGCATACATGACGGGGGTTCCCCATTTCAGTTAACAAATAAATAGAACCGAGACTATCCTTGTGGCTTAGTTATAATGCCTCCAATGCATTTCATTATAAATTTTAATTTCTGCATTTTTGTTAGATACAAACGGGCCACCGATTGTGCCAAGTTGCAATCACAAAAAAGGTGCTGGTACTTTTCAATGCCATACAATTAACGTGATGCTATGTACTTTTCCAAACTGTTTTACGCAAACTCGACGAAAATATTGCAAGATTCATTTCTATTGACCTACGCAAGTGCAGTATCCGTAGTATACTACGTGAGAAAAGCTAATAAGAACATCTCGAGAGTATGCCAAGTTGCTTTTTGTGGAATATTGGGAATTAAAAAAGATCGAGTGGTTCGTCTTGCAAAAAGGCATTTGGATACAGGTTTCGGACCAGTTGACCGTCGAGGAGGGGACCGAATTGACACTCGAAACCAATATAAAAAGGATGCTGTAATAAACTTCATCAGAAAATTTAGAACAATCGAGATACACTACTGCCGTAGTAAGATTGCGAAAAGACAATATTTACCAAGTGAGCTTAATATTAACAAGATGTTTATGTTATTTATATCGGATCCAGAGATAGCTGATTTAAATATAAAAAAAAGTTACTTTCGGAATATTTTCAATAATTCCTTTAACATCGGTTTTAAAACATCGGCAACTGATTTATGCTCAACGTGTATTATGCTTAAGGAGTGGATAAAATTTGAAACCGACAGTAAGAGAAAACAAGACTTAATGGTTCAATCGATGGTACATAAAAGACGAGCAAAGGCGTTTTTCGGGTTAGCACGGGAAGAAGCAGACGATTCCCAAGAAGGGATTTTATAATTTATGTGATATTGCTGAAGATGTTCTTGTGTTTTATATTATTTTATTTTATTCTGTATTATTTTGTTTTTTGTAAGCAATAAAGTTTAGTTTATAGAAAGACATTAGTTTTCAACCTGAAATTTAGAGTACAACTTGATTACTAATTTATTCTTTTATTTACGAATGTGTTTAAATTGAAATAGTTTCACAAATTTTTAATGGCATGATTGAAAAAGTTGCTGTGATCACTAGCACTAACACAAATGGTTCAAATAGAATATTCAACTTAAAATAATTATGTTTTCGCTAATTGCCGATGAAGCATTTTAATGAGGAAAATACAAGCCGATTAGGTGCAAAAAGCGTTATAAAATACTGTCAGTTGCAAAACTCGCTATTTACAAATTTAAAAGGGCTCTAAAACCCAAACTAAACAAGGTGCGATCATTTTTTTTGGGCCAAAAGGTTACTTTAGCGAAACCGAAACGAAAATTATTAACAAAATTTGAATAAATGCTTAACATTGGCCTTGTCAGATTTTTTGTATTTTATAAGAAACTGTCGAACAAGCAAATGACGCGCTTTGCATTTGAACGACACCTAGTGGATTATTTGTCCTTTGAAAGCTGGTCAGTCGCACTTAGAACACTTAAAATTCAGTAAAATATAATTATATAAGCTTGTCTACTTATTCAAATCAATACTATGTATAATAACAGCACAAATCACAGATAATCTTAAACAGTTGCTGCCAAATGAGTTTTAAGTAATTTTTTAAATTTGAAAATATTTGCAGAAGTCCTTATTTCGGTTGGTAGTTTATTATAGACATGGGGTCCAGTGAAAGTTATTGATTTCTTACCAAAATCCGTTTTTATTTTGTGGATCATTAGAAAATTCGTTCTACGAGTAGTGTATCTATGACTTACAAACTGAAATTCAATATTAGATAGTGTAGATGTTACGTTCAGACACTTGTACATGTGTTAAAATACGTGAAGCTCAAATAATGCTTTTATTGGAAGAATACCAACGGCAACATTCCTATATAACTCAACGGAAGGAAATAAATGTGGAAGTTTAAAAATAGCTTTGCAACTTTTACTTTGCATAATTTGCAATTTGTTTAATTTGGATTTTGCTGCAGTTCCAAAAGTTGAGATGGCATAGAAGAAACGTGAATGAATAAATGAAAAGTAAATCGTTTTTAAGACATGCGTTGGAACAAAGGGAACGAGTTTTCTAATCAAAACGCGATAAACGGACATATTTTCATGCTCAACATACAAATTGTTTATCAAGCATTATTCCAAGATACTTGAACTCGTTCACACCTGCAAAATTTGTAGATCACAATGTGGTAGAAATGGGGAGTGAAATATAATAAATTTTATTTTACTTAGATTAACTGCTATTTTGTTGTAATTAAAATACTCCAAGAGTGTCTGAAAATCATTTTGCATATTAGTTAACGCCTGCGAACAATCATTGAAGTTATAAAAAATTGCAGTATCATCACCAAACATTCTGATTTGACCAACCAGCGGTAATTGGGCTAAATCATTTATGAAATTTAAAAATAATAAAGGCCCAAAAACGCTGACTTGCGGTACACCACAGTTGATGGTTAATAACAATATAGTTTATCTAGAAGCAATCGATGATCAATAGAGTCAAATGCTTTATGTAGGTCCAAGAATAGACTTCACATACATATATTCCTGATTGAAAAAGCCGTATATATTAAATCGGTAATTTCAACTAATGCAGTGTCAGTGCCAGACCCCTGTCTAAAACCATATTGATGACAGTAAAAAAAATTTCAATTATTAAGGTATTATATCATGCGATTTGCTATTAATTTTTCCAATATTTTGTCAAACACGGATAAGACAGAGATTGGGTGATAGTTGTTGATAGCATTTGAGTTTCCAGATTTAAAAATTGGTGATACTTTTGCAATTTTCAGGCAATCAGGATAAATCTCGGTTACGAACACTACATTGAATATATATCAGCCAATAGGTGTGAAAAACTACTAGCATTACGCTTCACAACAATGTTAGTAATGTTATCATACCCACAGCCCTTATTATCATCTAAATTACTAATAATATTGAGAACTTCAGTGTCCTGAACTGGAGACAAGAAAATGGAATTCAAGTCAGTGTTTAGTTTGCAAGAATTATTCAAGTTATTGTTCATAATCAAAGATGTCGAAGATGTACCAACATTTATAAAGAATTTATTGCATGCATCAACAATACCACTCGGCTCTTTATATTCAATATCATTAAATACAATAGATTGGACATTAGCACTGGTGTCATACTTCATAAGCTGATTAATTATCTTCCAAACTTCTTTTAGGTTTAAGTTATTGAATAAATTTGCGAAATAATTTTTTTTGGCATGATATTTGAACGATTTAATTTTTTTGTTAAGGAATTCCAACTTGCATTTTAACACATGATTGCTTGTGTTAAGCTTGATTCGTTTAAGAATGCGAGATTTTTATTTGATTAGATTCCATGGGCAATTGTTAGAATTTATTATTTTCACCTTAATCTGTTTGGTTTTGGAATATTTATCAATCAGTTCATTATATTTTTGAATGATCATTAGTAAAGTCAACTCTGGATTCCAAATATCAAATGAAGTATATATAGTCTTTTCTAAATTTCTAGTTACGTACTTCGATTTATATAATTAAGAATTTAGAGAAAACGAAACTATGATCACTGACGTTTGATTCAATTGTTGAGTTCAAGACACGGTCAATGTTATGGAAACTGCAAATAGCGTTATCTAAAATATTCCCACTCGCAGGTCGAGTAGCAAAAGTATTCGTAACAATCATGCCATGGCTAAATAACGTGGAACTAATTGTAGACACTTGACTTGAGTCCTTGTTTACGGGGATATTTAAATCACCAACTATAATGAAATCCGATGTGGCCATGTTGCCTTGTCCAAAGCAAATTTTCTAAAAAAATCATAAAAACAGTCAGTGTCAGAGTTAGGTGGTTTATAAATCCCACATACACTAGTTCGATTGAACCCCGAGAGTTGAATATAAATGTATTGAAAAGGCAAAGTGCCATCATCAATATTTTTTAAGTTGTAATGAATATCGTTTCTGATAAACCTCACAATTCCCCCTCCAGATCTCTCGGATCTACAGGAAAAGAGATTCGAATAGTTTGCTATAGGTGCGTTTTTTAATTAACAGAACTTCAAGTTCTATAAGAACATCGGGAATAATACTGGGAAATTTTATTTAGTTTAACCAATATATTTAATTTAAGTTCTATTTATTTTAATAAATTTCAACTTCTAGTTATATTTTTTGACGTCTATTGTGAAATAATACAGGTATCAAGCATAAAACAATGAAAAATATTTGTTTAAAATATTTCCTTTTAAAATTTCCCTTTTTTTCGAGTTCGTGTACTATGAATTTATCGCGAACTTGAAAAAACCAATGTTTTATCCAGAACATTGAAAAATACAGTTAAATTTGATTTGATTTCGATAATAGTGAATTAAAATGTGTAGTTTAACATTAAATGTATCTTATTTATTGATAAAAAATTAAATTCATTTGGATTTTACTGAAAAAATGAGAAAATTCTATCCAGAACTTCATTCCAATAAGAAAATTTTTTGAATTAAAAAACACGACTTATGTTGAAGGAAAGTATATTTGAACTAGTAAGAAATGTTTCTGTTAGAACTATCAAATAAATATCAGTGTGTAAACTATCAATAAGGATTAACAAATTGTCAAACTTACTTAAATCATTCATTCCACGTATATTGAATTGAAGTATATTCAGAGATTTAGAATATGAATCAGTATCTGTTTGGACCAAGCTGAAATCATCCGCATTATAAAAAAATTGTTAAAACAATTCGCTTTTAACGACTTATAACTCATTTGGTGAGTATAAGAAAATATTAAGATCTGTATAAAACCAAAAATAAATGAAATATTATAAAACTTAAAAATTATTGGTTGAAGATTAATCTGTAACAGTCCATTATCAAAATATTTGGAATACCGCTTAGTAATTATTACGATCAAGTTAAATAAATTATATATAATAACAGTTAAAATAATAGTTAATAATAATAAAACTCCGTAAAATAAATATTCAAGTTTATAACAATTAACAATAGAAAATGAAAAACATAAAAATGTTAAAATTAATTCAATGACTAAAAATGCATAAGCAAAACAATTATTAAACAGCTACAAACTATAATTCTTCAAGTTCCTTTTGAAGCAGTCCTTTGTGAGATGAAAGTCAAAGTTTTCTTCAGCGATGTTGAATGATTTTGCAAGTCTATTGATTGGGCAATTTTCACTGTAGTTAGTTTAGTGGGTATTATCTTGGTATTATCTCCAAAAATCGATGGTTTCGCAGCGATTTGATTGGAACATGCGGATAGCTGTATTTTCCAATATGTAAGGTGAATCAATATGGCCAAGCAGGATGTTACCGACGAAAGCTGAGTCTAAAAATAAGCGTCTATTTTCCAGAGTGCAAATTTTATACTCTAAATATCCTGTCGTGTATGGTGGTAGGCGGGCTATATTCTCAAGAAACGGTAAGCTATGGTCATAGTCCCAGTCAGTTTTCTTTAAAATGAAAATCATAAATTTCTTTTGAATGCTTTCAATCCTTTTGATGTGGTTAGCATAATACGGGCTCCAAATTACTGATGCGTATTCAACTTGGGATCTTATATACGCAAAATATGGTGAGAATAAAGTTGACAAATTTGTAAATTCTCCAGTCCAACGCTAAACAAAACCAAACATAGAATTTGCTTTAGAAATGCATTTGTCGATGTGTTTGTTTGTGACTCCTAGATCGATTATTTCTTTAACTCTTTGCAGTTCCGTATTATTAACGCTATACGCAAAGTTACACGGTTTTCACTTGCGATGAAAAGACATTATTTTGCATTTTTCAATGTTCAATACAGCAAAGAATTTTTGTGGCACCATTCACTGAATCTCTCGATGTCTTCTTGTAACATTTTTGTGTCAATTATATCTTTAATTGTATGATAAATTTTTATATCATCTGCGAACATGAGAAGATTAGAGTATTTTATGCCTTCAGTTATTCCATTTGTGAAAACGAGACAAATCCATGGTCCAATATGGGAACCCTGCAGAACTCCTGACGTTACTTTGATTATTTTAAAAAATTAACCAACCTATAAAAGCAACAACTTTCTCAAATATTTTGTCAAATACGGAAGTTTGAGATTGGTAATAGTTATAGTAGCACAATTCACCACTATTAACAATTGGATTAACTTTCGCCACCTTTAAGGAATTGGGATAAATTCCAGTTAGAATACTATTAAATGTGCTAGACAACAGATCTGCAAAATCGGTTCTCGGCTAACTTTCAATAAGATCATCTGAAACTGTTCAAAATCATAGCGAATATTTTTTTTTATTTGTTTCCTTTTATGTTTCATTATTATACAATATAGATAATTGTTTTTAAATAGTTTTGAATTTTTGTTTGTTTATATTTATGGAATATTGATATCAATATGGTTTTAGATGGGGATAAAAGATGCTTTGATTAAACTTATGAACCCACTTCATGAGGGTCCTTATAATTAAAATAGTTCATTGACGTTAGCAAATGCATTCGATATGGTGGATCATGGATATTCATTTGGATAAATTGTCGAATATTGTTTTTTTGGGATAACATTAAAATTGGCTCAAAGCATTTATTCAAAATCGTTCACAAAGAGTTTGCTGGGCTGATTATGTTACTAAATGATTGGTTCTGGAGGCTGGCGCCCCGATCACACCCTTTGTCCAACTTTATTTTCGATATACGGTATTTTATTTTAATTCGGTATTTAGTTTAAATTTTAAGGGTAAAATAGTATCATTTGCTGATAACATTGCGTTTGATTACAATAACTGTAATTATTCCTCACTTCAGATATTAGTTAGATGACTTAGTTATTTTAAGTAATTGATTTTCTGCCCACTAGCCTAAGCTCAAAATCTAAAACAATGGTTTTTGAATTTTATTGAGACTCATTGTTTCAATAACGATATAGTTTATCATGACGCTCGCTTTTGATGGATGGCGCTTTTTAAGAAAACTGATTGATGATTGAGTCCGTAAATAGCTTCAAATAATTGGGATTAAATGTTGATAGCTGTTTAAAGGAAAGGCAATACATCTGTTCTAAAAACTCTCTTCATTCATGTACATATATTAGGAAAATGTACCAATTGCGTACCAATTGTTAAAAAAGGATTCTTAAAATATTTTAGCATGCCTTGGTTGGGTCTAGATTGCGTTAGGAGATATTTGTTGCTGAAGTGGCACTTATTTTGAGGCTGTTCGACCTATATATACTGCCCAAAAGTTCATATTGAGAATAATGTACTTCAAGAATACATCTTATTCATCATAACGCTGTGCAAATTGAATAATATTTAATCGCAAGGATAAATTATAATATTTTTTCAGGTTTTCGTCTGACAAAATACACAAAAAATATGATCGTCTTTGTTTTCTGAATCTGTTACAATTTTGCCAAAAATATGATAAATTCGCCTAAATGTCACGTATATGACAAATTTTCTTAAAAAAGTATTAAGATTTTAATTCAGTTGTTTCCGTAAACAATGAATGCATTTTTTTATTAGCGAAATAGTTATCAATTTCTAAAATGTTAATCAATTTTTTAAATTACAAATATACTTAACATTAAAAGGCATTCAAATTCAATTAATATTTTGTATTACACAGAAATTAACAAGAAATTGAGCAAAAATAGTACATAGATAAATCCGACGGCTTATTCCTCCATATTATTTGAACAAAAGAGTAAATGCCTAGTACGCAGTTGATATGAAATCTCCAAATTTTGCAAGATAAATACTTTTATCTAGTAGTCTCGGTCTAAAACTATATGGTGTAAATTGTTATGTCAAATTAGTTTGTTTTTTCTTACTGTGATGATATGTTTATTTTGTTTGTGTCATTTGTTTTTTGTATATACTTTTTTTTGTAAAATAATAATTATATTTAAAATAATTATTCTTATAGTGCATAATTTATTTATGTATATGTAGATATACATAAATATAAAATAAAATTATTCGGCGAAAAAAGGACGAATCTCTATAATACAATTATTAATAAAGGCGATTGAAGGGAAGAAAAAAAACGCAAATTTTATATTCATATTTATGTTCATCTTAAAAATAAAATATTTAAGAAAATGTTATAATTTCATTAAAATTTCTTTGCGGATCTTTCTGACACATACACCATTTGTTTGAATTTAAAATGTCAACACGTTTTGTTTTTCTTGTGTTGTACGTTTGTTAGTTTTGCTATCAGGATCAAACGTCCTAATTTTCAATTTCAAAATAATTGAATTCAGACATTTAGATTATACGATTAATTCAAAACATAGCGCTACTAAATACATGAAACACCAAAATTTTAACTTCTTATTTATCGTACACGCAGATAAAATTGCACTGAAAAATGAGTAGAGATGAAATAGAGACACCTGTCTGTCTTTCGCTTTGTGTCTTGTCATGGTATGAGGCACGCAGCATAAAAATGTAATAAAAATGCATTTTTATTTCTATGAAAGTATGATAGGATATTTTCCTCTGGAATGTGCAGACGTATTCAATTATACTCGTGTTAAAGGATAATGTTAAAATAAACAGAGTTTTTATTATTGAAATGAACGAAATGAATTGCAAAATTATTTATTATCCGTATTCATAAACTTAATTATCGATTATTTTAATATACTTGTCACTGTTATGTGACACCATAATTATTATATGTAACAAAATTAAGATGTTCATTAAATTTTTGCTTATCATCCACACATGGATACTATTACACATTCATTTCAATGATAAATTTATGAGTTTTTGATACATTTCTTTTTTAAATTATCGTATAAGATTTTTGAATGTTTAGTTTAAATCGGAATTGAGTTTTGAAGACCTCGAAATATATATCGAAAATTTCAACACTACAAGGATTGTTAGGGATTATACCTTTCTATTTTATTTATATATATGTATATGAAACAAATTTTTCTCTACTCCTGTATCCAATCAAAATTCGACTTCAGTATCGAATGTAATTTTAAATCATTGTTATGTACGTACCAAATGTTCATCATTAAATTGAAAACGATTTTTTGAATTGTTGAAACCAATTTTACGTGCACAATTTAGGATTGGGATCACGCATTTTTACTCAAATTAATGAATTTGGCAAATTGAGTTTTAGAATTATTATATAATTTAAAATTCAGTTTCAATTCCATAGTGATTGAGTTTAGCGAGTGAATTATAGAAAAATTAACTGAGATTTGTCAATCTTCTTAAATTGGAAATTTACGCTAGTTACAGTGAATTCATTTAATATTTGTTTTGCATATATTTACTTTGTTGTAGATGTATGTCTATTGCGGTTACACCAATAGGCAAAATTTCAATGTCGATTGTCGATCGAACTTTATGAACTGAACTAATCCAGTAACAATGAATAAATAAAAATTTTACAATTCAATAACCAATTTAAAATTAAATTTTCTCTGCAGACGTCTAAACCGGTGATTGAATATTTATTTTTTTTATATAAGGTTAACATAATGGACTAATCGTATGCATTATGGTGAATTTTAATCGACATTTATTCATAAAACAGATTGCAATTTTGCAAGGTACAATATTCCAATTTCCACTACACAATATGTAAACCGTGTTCGTCTCATCTTAAAAATAAAATGGATTCAATGACCTGTTGAAAAATGGTGCCCATATCTTATGGACAGACGAGAGCAAAATTGTCTTATTTGGAAGTGCTGGATCAAGACAATATGTGCGACGTCCTCCGAACACGATATATCAGCCACAGTACACAGTTAAAACCATTAGGCATGGAGGATATTCAATTATGATTTGGGGATGTTTTTCATATATGTAATGGTGTGGGCTCCATTCATAAAATAAATCGGATCATGGACCAACATTTATATGTACATTGTACACATACTCGACAACATAATGCTGCCATCCGCTGAGGAAGAAATGCCGCTGAGATAAGCCTTTCAGTAGGATAATGACCCGAAACATACCAACCATACGGCAAAGAAATGATTTTATAATAACAATATCGATTTGATGGAATGGCCTGCACAGTCTCCTTACCTAAATCCCATCGAAAATTTATGGGCAGATCTGTAAAAAGCTACAGTACAACCAAGGTAGACAAATTTTTCAACCTCTTCGATTGGCGTGATGTCGATGGTGATTGGTGTACTAATGTTCGTGTTCAGTCTCATGGCTTTTGTTTTACTGATGTTGATTTTGAGGCCCTTCATGTGCTAGGTCTGATAGCTTCTGTATGTTTTCTGCTGCATGTCGGTATACTTGTGTGCTAGCAGGCACATGTCATCTGACTAGTCTAGATCATTTAACCGTTTTAGTGGTCCCCGTTGTCAAGTTTGCACATTACGCTGTCCAGTACTATCAGGAACAGTAGTGTAGATAGTATGCATCCTTGTCTTACTCCTCGTGAATTGAAGTATGTTTGAACTTTGTTTCCGGAATCCCGATACATTTCTTGTATTAGTTCAATTAGTTTCTTCGGTATGCCTATCTCACAAAAATCATTTCCAGATTGCGCCTCTATTGATTGAGCCGAATGCGTGTTCAAAGTCCACAAAGAGTAGATATATTGGTGACTCCCATTCATTTGATTGCTCTATGATGATACGGAATACGGATCGTGTTGATATGATCTGTACAGCTCCTACCTGACATAAAGCCGGCTTGTTTATTTCTCAGGTGTTGGTTGATTGATGGAGAAATTCGTTCGAGAATGATCATCGCTACTTTTATTGTGCTGTTGATGAGGGATATCCCATATTTCATGTTTCCTTCGGATTTCCGTTGTATCTTGGTGACATTGACATAGTTGTAACTTGAGTTGACGACATTCCTCGATTTTTTTCCACGTATCATCGCTAATCCATGGTTTTCTGGTGTTAAATTGGTAGAGCCGAGCACATTGGTGGTAGCAGTCTTGATGTAGGGCATCTTCCAGTTGTTCCCATTTTTGATCGATGTTGGTACTGGTTTCATTGCTTGCTAGATTGAGTTGGAGCATTTTTTTGAATTTACTATTTCTGTCAGTGTTGTCAGTCTCAATCTGTTGATGTTAAATTTCCTCCGATATGTTTTCATGTTTGTTTTTACAGCGGCTGATTTAACTTTGAAAGTTGCTATTGATGGTCGCTGTGTACATCTGCTCCTCGCATTGTTCTGACATCCTGCAGGGAGGTGAGGAATTTCTTATTAACATGGTCATTTGGTTCTCGGTTCTGCCATATGGCGATGTCCAAGTGTATTTGTGTACGTCTTTATGTGGGAATTTGCTGCCTCCTATGAAAATTGTTGGTTTGTGACACAACAGTCGTTGAGTCTATCTTCATTGTTGTTTCGTCTAACACCTACCGCACCCATGTTTGACATCATTCCTCTTTTATCGGTTCCAATTTTAGTATTGAAATCTCCTTGGACAATTTTGATGTCGTTTCGGTGTGAATAGGTATTGTAGTTGTTCGTAGAATTCATCTTTTGTTATGTCAACTGCCTCTTCCGTAGGTGCATAGCACTCTGTCTGTATGCCTACGTCTTGTTCGTGTGTGTCTGTTCTACCAGGGAACATCAGATAATAATAATAATAACACTTGCTTTGTTACTTAATAATAATAACACTTGCTTTGTTAGTAAGTTCTTCACTATTTTTCCATCTTACTTCACTGAGGCCTAGTATCTCGAATCGATGTTATAAAGTTTCATTTACTTTTATATTTCTGTTAGAGTTCTGATGTTCCAGTTTCCGATTCGTGTCTGTGTACAATAGCCAATGGTCGATATTTGTGTTTGCCGGTTTATGTTTGTTTTTCTAGTGTTCGTTTCTGTAATCATTATGATTTCGGATTAAATGATTGGTCCATTGAATCCTAGCCCGTTTCCAGGGCTGCTGGATAAGGCATACTGGCCGGCTAGGGGACTGGTTTAGTTATTTGTGTGATGTTCCTTTTTCCTATGATGTTCTCATGCCTTTTTTCACCTATTTCTAGGATGCAAGGTTGCTTGACTTCGTTGATGAGGTTGTTGCCACTCAAACGTCTACCACTCGCTCCCCGCAATATACACAGTTCACTACTATTGTTTTGAACACAACGTACATGTATCACCATATTCGTCCAAGTTCAACCCAATTTATAGAGCACATTTTTAAAAATGAAACCAAAAAATTAAATAAAAAGTGCAATAAATTTAATATACTTATAAACATAAGTAACTGGAATAGAATATATAATTAAAACAAATAATGTTTTCAAAATACGTATAAAACTGTATCGGCTTCAGTTTTCGATGTCTTGGCTAAATGTACATGTGAAAGAAAACGAACACAACGAATCGACCCTTATTAACAAGTGCTAAATAAATTCAAACTGTATCTTGTAGACAGATCCAATAGATATTATATTATGTACATGGTGGTGTTTCAGTTATAGTAAAATACAACTATTAAACATTCATTAATACTATTTTGTTAAACTAAAATAATAGAAAGCATTGGTAGTAGCTATGGGAAATACAAAAATACAAAACTACCTACCAAATACCTAACCCATATTATAAAATCACAAAAGATAACGAATAAACGCCTAAATATCTTATATAAAAATGGAGATGTCATCTTTAAGATATTGAACTTATCTCAAAGTAGAATCGAACTAAAAACGAACTAATTCAAACTATACAGCACAATTATTTTTATAAAAATAATTTGAAGACTGCACACATCCCATTTTGAGCTCAATTATAATAGATTGGACTACACCATGAATCCTATCCAATATTTTTGTTCTCTCTCGTGCGCATATTACGGTGTACAATCCTGTAGTTGACCACAATTTGTAAATAGAGAGCCACTTATCTTTACTATATTCCTTGCTTTACTACTATACAGTAAAGATTTACATATATATAAATTTTTTTAATAATCTCTGCTTGTTCTGGAGCTTAAGGCTCTCCCGCCTATTTCACAGTTCGCTTATGTGCGTCCTTGCCTTACGATTTGTTTTGTTTTGACCATCTACATAATGTATAGCATGCCTGCTCAGTCCATGGATTCTGCACTCTCAACAGAGGGTCATAGATGTGTTCATCATCATCCCAATCGAAATCAAGGATAAATAATCCCTTTTGCATCCCGCCCCTATTGGGATTCGAATCCGGTACCTCCCGATCCAAACATCACAGCTTTAACCACTGTGCTATTTGCTCGGTAAAGATTTATATTAAAAAATAAAATAAAAATTGAATTTAAAACAAATTTTCAAAATACGCAAAAAACAAAACGACTATTCGACTTAAAAGTCAAAGGCAACCTTATTTCTATACTATACATACATAGTTAACCCATTTTCATAAGAAATTGCGTACAAAGAAAACATGAAGATATTGTAGTTGTAACGTTTTTCATTAGCGCATGAAATTCGTTCACCTCTAGTTGACCCAGCACTTTCATGTTCAACCTTCATAAAATCTTAACCATACAATATTAATGTTTCCTGTAGAGAAAAAATAAAATTTTAGAAGGACATTCTGTAGGTTTTTCTTTTAATAAATTTCTACCGGCTAATATGATTTTGTTTTATTATGCACGCAGGTCAGCGAATTATTCTTTTGAAATCTTGTTTACTTTCCTTTATAATTTGTTTTTGGTTTTACCAAATATTTGTTTCGTATATTTTTCTAAATATATAAATGGCGTAAGAATTTGAAGTCGTAATCTGTTGTTGGATAGTCCAGCTGATGACACCAGTTGAAATCCATACGAATTTCACAAATATGAATATATATCCAGTGTTTTAATCATGAAAACTGATATTTAGTGTAGTGTCGCCAGCAATACAAAACTAAACTAGCTCATTGTATCTTCGAAAATATTTGTATTTAATTTAACGGCCTGGATCTAATGTTCTATAAGGAAATTGGTTTGAAATAAATTAGGCGATTGTAATGTTACGCGATTAAAATCTCGATTTTTGCATTTTAATGAAACGCGAAAATGGGACTTGTAGTACTTTACAATTTTTATAGCCGTATTTTGTTGAGAACAAATTAATTCTAATCGGTTTGGGGTTAATTTTCCCAACAAAATGCCAAAGAATGAATTTTTGAAGTTATTTTTTATTTTATATGTTGGCAATACCAAACAATTATTTATTTAAAATATAAATATATTTATTAATGAGATTTTCAAATCAATTAAAAAAATTCGAAAACTTTACAACAAAATTGAGGCTCTCTGAAATGAAATTTTGTCATTTTATCATCGAAATGACAACCTTAAAACGGAAATAAAAAAAAAAATAAAACAAGGAGCACCTGGTGATAGGTATCATAAATAAAAATTCGAACATAAATAACCATAACAATATTTTTGATTTCTTAAATTCCATTGAGGTGTGCAATTGTTGTTGTAAATACGTCTATAACGTAATACCCTAAAAATGAATTTAAATTTGTGTGATTTTAAAAAATAGTATAAAATATAATTATAAATATGTTAAAAGCAGAGTCATTGTCAAAACGCACAAGTAACAAATCAATTGTATTTCCAATCTTCACCGTAGATCCATAATTTTTTTGGTAACATGTTCTTTTTGTAATCATATATTTCGATAACAAGCCATTGGGGATTTACATAGGTTGAACGAACTTTCGTATACAAATACACTTGCAGTCTCCAAAAACAAAATCTTTCCAAGCAATTAACTCATTTTATTGTATTACCTGTACAAATACTCCGCATTTCACACCCGTTCCATTATCTATAGTTGGACATTTTATTTAGTGGGATGAAATTTGAAATAAGAGCTCGTAGTAGCTGGTGAAATGTTTATTTTATTTGCCACATACGCTGTGATGTTGAAAAGGTTTGACACTTCTCCTCGGTATGACCAACAAAATTATTAATTACTACAGGAACGCCAGGCTTTGAGACTCTACAAATACAGCTTTCTTTTCGCCATTAAGTTTTTGGAGTACTTTTCTATTAACTCATTTGCTATCTTTCTAGATAAGCGAACATTACTATGAAACTGTAAATACAAATATAAATAAAAAATAATGTTTCAGTATACACAAAAAATATAACCCCCCTACCCTAAGTACTTAATTTTCTTAACTATGAACGTCATTAACAAAATTTTTAATACGGTTATTTTGAGCCTTTCTAATTAAATTTTTTTGCAACTCGAACAGGTGAAAACAACAAATGTTTGCTTAAAAGATGATGACTCGAATATTAACTAAACCAACAATTTTTTGGTTTTTAAGAAGAATAGTATTTGCTTACTTTTATTTAATTATATAAAGATACATTTAAACAAATACAAAACATGTAGAAATAAATTCACAAATGTTGTCAAGCCAACATGGCATTCTAAAATCTATCACTAATGCTAAAGTGACATTTCGACATTTATTTATGTTAGCAACGGTAGTTAGGTTGCAGTGTATTTGGCAGCACATAACAGTAAAATCATTATAAAAAATTGTGATTAGTTTGTTACAACTAATCGTTACTGGGCAGTGTGGTCACTTCAAAAATCCTAATCCAGTCAGTTTTCACCGGAAATAATCCAGGTACAAGGATAAATCCAATAACAATTACTACCCTAATGATAGACGGCATTCCAATTATGTTTTGTATTAGGATGTTCGATTGACTATAAATATTTCTTTTTAATATTCGTAGATTTTTTTTAAAGAGCAATCTTTATAGCTTCGATATTAATATTGATTGACTTTATTGTTTTTAGCATACCAAAGGCAGTTTTTTTTAAAAATATCTCTAAGTTGTAATTCCAGGCAAAAATTTAAATTTTATATATTCATTTTTCTCTACAATTGTGTTGTTGTTGAATGTATCATCGAAGCTCATCTTCATCTAAATTAGTATTATCAGTTTTCGAACAGACACGCTTATATTTTAGTTTAGCTACTCGTATATCACTCATCGCAATGATTTTAATATTTATTTTTTTTGTATTTTAACATTACTTTTTTTTTATTATTTTATTTTATTTTTGATGTACTGACTACATGTACTATACATATGTACATAGTTCCATTCTCTAATAAATTTGTGTTCCATTATTTTTTCTATTTTATTATCTGCTAAAATGTCACATAAAGTTTTACGATTACAAATGTTGTATTTTATTCTTATATTGTTGATTTTTTTCAATTCTTGTTCATTAGTTTTATAAATTTCACGTCAATCTCGTGATTGAGACTCATAATCCAATATTATACTCCAGTTATTTAACCAAGTTTTTTGTCCAAATGACTTTTTCATTTGTGTCTGAGTAGACTTAGCTTGGTAATCTTGTATATTATTTATGGCTATTTGTAGTTTGTATGTGAACTGCAAACGTGGCGGTAGTTGCTTCATTTATGCTGGAGTAAACTCCTTCCTGTTTAACTCTAAAGTATCTTCTTTTCATGTATGACTTTAGCAATTCGCAATACTCAAATGGCAGCGTTTTTTCCAATTTAAATACTAAACCATCTATCCAGACTTTATCAAATACCTGCACTATGTCTAGAAATATGGCTGAATAAATCTTTTTTCCTCTAAGGATTCTTCTATTAAATCTGTTATTCTATAGATGGATCGATTGTGGAGTGTTTCTCTCTGAATCCGAACGACGGAACAGCTCCTGATTTTATAATTTCTGTTTTAATGGGTTTTAATAATACTCTCACAGTTTTGACACAATTGGAAGAAGTGATATTGGCCTGTACGAGGTTAATTCACTTGTTGACTTACCTGGTTTAGGTATTATTATTACTTCCGTAAATTTCCAAGATAAAGGGATATAACGGAGTCTGAAGGCAGCATTAATCATGTCCGATATTTTTTAAATACCTTTATTAGGTAGTTGTTTGAGAATCTCTCCAGTTTCAAGTCATATCCTGGTGATTTTTTAAGTACTACGTGGGTCTTTATTTCTTGTTTCACTTCTTTAGCATTAGTTAAATTAAACTGAAAGGTACGCTCGAGATGATCCGCGAATCTTTCTGCTTTTTCTTCGTTGGTTTTAGCCAGGGGACCATTATTTGTTCTTATTGGTGGTATGTGCATAACTGGCCTTCAAATATTTGGTTGCTTTCCACAATGAATAATCACTATCTTTATCGTAGGTGAGTGATATTTAATCTACTCGTGTACGTTGCCATTCACTTCTGGTACTTCTCTTCTCTATAACTAGTGATTCTGGTTATTTCCATTGGGTAGCACTTGCTAACTATCTTTTTGTTTGTTGTTTTAGTACTTTTCCACACTGCTTGCTGTATATCTTTGACGAGCTGTTCCACCTCCTGTTCTAATTTTTTGTCTAATGAAAGTTGTGTGTTTAAAATGATGCTATTGTTTAGTTCATTCCTAAAATTTTTCCAATCAGTATATTTATTTGTTAACATTGGCTGTTTATCATATGTAATTATTGTATCATTAAAATAGAGGAGTTTTCAGATGTGGAGTCAAATCGTTCCTGCACTTGAATATAATCAACCGAGATTTTTCTTGTTATAAAGTAGTCAATTAGGTTTGGTATTTTATTTTGATCGCTGACGCTGTGCCAATAAGTTGGTTTTCCAGTAGAATGACAGTTGCAGTTGTATTTAAATATTGCTTGATGAATTAGCTCTTTCCCTTTTGTTGTTATCTGTCTTGATTCCCAGTCTGTATGTTTAGCGTTAAAATCACCACCGATTATGAATTTTTCACCCAGCTGCTTGAAGAAGTGAGTATAAGCCTTTGATGTTATATATAGGTGGGCAATATATTGTGGCTACCACTACTTTGTGGTTGCGGGTATTAATGCTAACGGTAATTGCTTATATTCCACCACATTCAAATTTTTGTTGGAGATATCTATTTCTAAATCAAGAAATAGTTGTACTTCAGTTGTCGTTGCAATATACCATTGCAGTTCCATGCAAGAATTTTTAGATTATGTGCCATGTTTAATTAGCAAAGAGAGGTTAATTCTGATGTTGTTCGTCATTTTGCGAGTAGGGTGAGCCTTTACATACAAGATTGATATGAGGGCTCTTTCTTGCTTTTCTTCTTGTGAACTAAGTCTATTAAGAATATCTTGTAGTATTTTATTAGTTGGGTTATTATTTTAATCATTAACTGAAACAGAACTATGTTGTCTTTTCGAACTCCCAAAACTGAGTGCATCAGCATATATAATTCATTTGGATTAGTTCTTGATTGCTTGTTTAATGTTTAATGTGGCCTTAACTTTATGAATATTCTTGCTGAGGCTGAGTTAATTTCTCGCCTGGTACTTATTGAAGTTTCCCTTGTTTTGTTGCGAATTTTTGCAGTTCTTTTATAACAACCTCCGTAGTTGGCTGGATGTGCTTCTCCACAGATGACACATTTTGGTGGGGTGTCTTTTTGTTTCGTACATTCAGCCGTACGGTATTTTCCTACACATTTCACGCATCTGGGCTCCTTATTACAAAAGTTTTGCGTTATCCGTAAACTTGGCATTTTTTGCACTGGGGAATCTATTTGCACTTTCATATCGAGTATTTCGCTGATTGCATAAATATTTTTAATGTTTTGAAAGAACTTTCAAAAGATAACATATATAATGGAAGAGGTGTTTTGTCACCTCTTTTTTCTGTGTAACTTAGTTAATTTTGTATTGTTTCTCCAAAAGATACTCTTATCTGTTCTGGTTTGCATGAAGCGTGTAGTTTCTTAACAATGACTTTGGTTTATCTTGTCTGCTTATCTTCGTAGGAATATCATGTTGTCTTTTCTTCATTTACAGTTCCTGTTAACTCTCTATAGCTATCACCGTCTGGGACAATTATTTTGATATTACCACTATTTAACGCTGTAGCAATTTTAGCCGATTGCTATCCATGATGTTTCTAATACTCTGATAATTATTGCAATTAGATATTATAACACGAGGTTGCCGTGACACTTTATTCTTCAGTTGGAAGCTGCTCAATTAATTGTTTCTGTTCAGGTGAAACATGTGGTGATATACTCATCTTGCGTTTCTTGTTTTTTGTTTTTTGTTACGGTTAATCCAATCCGTTTCTCTGTTGAGTTCTTCCTAGTCTATTTCATACATAACCTCAGTGATTTATTTCTCAGATATGATATTACTACATTAAGAGCATCTTTTAACTTCTAGTTTTCTCGCTGTAAGTTTTTGAGATCTTTGTTTAAATTTAACATTAACTTTTCTATTTCGTAAATCTTATTGTGTAGTTATTCCTTTCCAAGGTGATCGCTAAGGGTGGTGATGATCTTGTCCCCCTTGGTTTGTGTCCAAATGGGTTCGGTTGCCCAAAAAGGCTTTTAAACGATGATTGGCTCATCCCAGAATCCATTGAGCCACCCTCGTTAGAGGATGGATTTGTCAGCTGCTTAGCTGAGTTGCCACCTAGGGAACAATTACCGGAATTTGTACAATTTACTTAAATTCTCGATAGTCGGTTATACCGCCACGTTTCGGTCGCCAGAGTCTCGTTAGTTACCTAGCAGGCTGCACCGCCAGCAGGTGAGGATGACATTTAAGCTGTTTGTAAACAATTTAACTTAAGCCCTCTTTCCCACTCCACGAAGAATATGAAATACCGCTCTACTACAATAACAATAACTTCTAAGTCTTGATGCTATACGGTACATAATATAGACATATATATAGATCAAATTTAATAACGTTATTACCTCAGTCAACCTATAAGTACTAATGGTACAAAAGAACACAACAGATTCACAATCAATCTGCAATCAAAACAAGACGAGTCAAACAATCAAAGAATATAATCAAAGTCACCAAGTTACCATGATGGGGAAGAAGACAAAACAATGGAGCACAATCCGAAAAATAAAACAAACAAAAGAATAACTTAAACAAAGAAATGTAGAAAGAGAAGAATATTTTATTATATATTATCAGCTCTGACGTAATGACAAATACCTCATTTTCATAGATGATATTCACGATAAGAATTAAGCATTTTCGTGACACGATTTTCCAGTCAAATAAAACTTTATCGTAAAAAAAATTACAAAAGCTCCCACTTATAAGAGATAAAACATTTGAATAGGAATGAATAATTTTTACGCATATACATATTGGAAGCAATGTAAAAATTTTCGTTAATCATAGAGGACGCTTGTTTATTAAGATGGTAGCGGTCAGCATTTGTTTCTTATTTGTATTTCTTATTTTACTGTAATTAAAACAAGGTGATCAAGGTGGTTATTCTGTGGTGCTATCTCACATTAGGAGATAAAAAGCTGTGAGATAATAAATTGTCGTAGCTTACCTGGATGAATTACGCCACGTCGCTTAGTGATATTAATGAAAAAGACCACAACTTCTTCCGTCTTGCTTTTACTAGTGGCAAAAAAAACAAGAAAAATATTTAAATCCCAATTTGGTAAACAAAAACAATCAGTAATGAAATTTGTAAGTGGCAGTTTATTCCGGATAAAACAGTCAAAAATGGAGGTTAGATCTGTTTGCAAAGCTACGGTGTGTTCAGTTGTTCTATTTAAAAAGTTTAAATCATTTGCATATACATACCTTGATGTTATTAATTATTGAAATAAATTTGATATAAAGATGAAGATTAGGGTACCCATAATCAACGTCTGAGGAACTCCAGAAATAGGCTCAAAACCAGTTGACTAAATGCCGTAAAACTCATCAAATTGAATTTTATTAGAATATATATAAGTAGGTATGCATATTTAATATTATAGTATAAATAGTAGCCCATTTTAGTCTAAAGTCTCAACAACCATATTCTATATCACAAAACACTGCTAAAGTAGTTATGGTGAAACGTTTTGGAAAAATCATGCTGCGTTGCTGAGATTTCACTTCTAACTAGATAGGATATACTATATTATAAATCAGTACAAGAATTTTAAATGGAAATTGATCAGTAGTTTCCTATAATGTCACCACTGATAGTCAACAAAAATAACTCTTTCCATTTAGGCAGAAAGTATAAGACATAATTATAGACTCGTGATTGGGTATACACATCCTGAAATATTTGTAAAAAAATTGTATAACATTAGCCCGCAACATTATGATGTATTGGAAGTATTAAATGAAATGTCAAACTTAGGATAGTAAAACTTAGTACAAAATGATCTACAGTAATCCCAAAAGATATACATCTGTTCCTATGTTTTCTTATTTAACATTATCCCTAAACATCAAATAATTCTGTTAATTTTTATATGACTTCTCTTTAGACTTATACGCATCCGCTGAGTATTGTGCTTATTAGAAGCGCTTAATTCTGTATTAAGCTGTGCATTTTTGTTGTTTGTAAAAAACACATTTGAGAAGAAAATAATCGTGAACAATGGCCGCTAATATTTTTTTTAGTTGGGCTATTAACTACAATCTTTTACTTGTGAATTTATAATTTCAAACCGTTTGGTTTAAATCGAAACTGACAATTGCTTTTGTCAACGGCGAGTGCTACCGATTGCACCATATGATTCTTGTTGTTTTCCTTTCTTTAGTCGTATTTCATTAAAATATTAAATCAACACAAAAATGTGACTACTAAAAAACTACTCGGATCAAAATGTTGTTCTAAAAACAAATTTTACATTTTTATTTGTTTTTGCCATCGCTCAGTAAAAAACATGAAAAGAGTGCTATGATTATGCATTTTCTAAGCTCACAAATACAAACTATAGTAAGTCAAGACATTTAGAGCCTGTCCGAATTCATTCTTAATCGACTAAACTAAATAGTTACCACCATTTTTCCGCGAGAGGCAGTAATATCGCGCAAAAGTCTAGTATTCGACTAGACTAAATCATTCTAAACTGTGATTTTATTTTGAACGGTAGCATTTTAATATATTTAATTTTTTTTTTTTAAAACAATAAACAATAATAATAAATTTAATAATAATAAATTGTTACTATGAATAAATCATCCGTAACAAACATTTTTACAATATCATTTAATGAATCTGGAGAAATCCTTAAATGGCGCTTTATTGCAGCTACATCATTTTCTAATATTTTTTTATACAGCTCCGAGTTCCGACGGAACGAATTCACAGCAATAGCCTAGTTTCTAAAAAATGTAAATAAAATGTAAGGTTATGTTATAAAAATATTTTATTCATTAATGTTACCCTTTTATTTGATACGGGTGACGCGTTTCATCAATTAAAGTTAATGACAATACGTGGCTGCATATTATTTCACTTACGCATGATATAATAAATTCATCTTCAGTGCCAATGGCATCGTTATTTAATTTATTTGACAGATTATTTAGAAACTTGAATATAATGAATTCGGACGCTACACATTCTTAATTAAGTGACATCTATGATTATTTGAGTAGAACTTCACGAATATTTTTAGTTTAGTAGATTAAGAATGAATTCGGACAGGCTATTAATACTAAAGAAAACAATTGAATCGCAAATCATTTATTTTTACATACTGAAAAATTTCTTGCTTAGCCCCGTAGTGCGATACGCATAGAATAATTTCCTTTTGAATGAAAATACAACAATAATCGTTGATCATTTTTGAGCTATAATGAAAAATAAAACTGTGCAGAGGTTAACATGAAACACGCTGTATGTACATAAATAATTTATCCATTAATGAGGAAAAACTGAATATTGGGTAGAATTGAAATTTAATGGTATTTACAATTAATTGAGCAATACAATTCAATACAAGTTCAATTTTAATTAAAAATTTTTTTTTTGAAAAGGAATTTTCAAGAATTATAATTTTATTATTGGGGAAAACAAGGAATTTTAAAAATGACATATGGGCAATTCAAACACTCAACCATCAATGTTGGTAACCGATCTTTGGTATACAATGCTTTCGGATTTAGGGCCAGCCCCATTATAATAATAGAATATAGTAGTTCATTAATAACGAATCATTAAAAAAAATTTTGTTTTGTTTTTCATTCTCGTTACATTATATTTGGCTATATCAACTATTGGGCAGTTGGGGTGGCGATACGTTGTTGGTTGTGGGTCGGTAGTTTTACTTAATTTTTAAAATGCTCTCTCCCCATAAAATGTATACATATATACTATAAAAAGAAAATGATAATGCGTTATAATAACCTCATGTCTTATATAATGGATGGATAAATGATGTTGATGGCGACAATATATTAAAAGTTTTTTTTAAGGGATTGAAGTTTTTGTTATACAGAACAATAGTGTTATATTATGTATGTCCATATACATTTATAGGAACGATGTTATTTTCTTTTTTGGAACACATTATTATTTATATTATTATTATCGATTTTTATAAAGTTTTTCATATTTCGGGTCCACAACTCATTAGAAGCATGTATACATGTATGTATGTATGTATATACATTTATATAGAGGGAAATAATTTTATTTAATATACTCTTTGATATTATAAAAGAAAATGGGCGTTTTGGGTTAAGTTTATTATTGATTTGGTTATATACATACATTTTATCCTTTTATTTATTTTTTATTTTTTAAATTACAATCGTTATGTATAAACAAATTGCGGGCTTACTTTATGTTTTTGTTATATACATAAATACATAAATGAAAACTCATTCTGGCTGTATTTTCAATATTTTTTTTGGTTTGTTTTGTTATTTTTCAAGCAAATGATGGCGGCTCTTTCTCAAATAAATACATTTTTACTTCAATTGATGATTCATGCTTGTATCAGAAAAGAATCATAAATTACAAAAACATAATATGATTTTTTTTATATGCTGCTGCTGTTTTTGATGGAATTACTTTTTGGGCTGCAAAATTGCCGGTCATATATCCATAATGATCTATCTTTATTTTCAAAATTGTTGGCTTATTTGAATTGTTTTGCTACCATCGTTGGTTGAAATAATCGTTCTCATATATTTTGTAATAATGCATATCGATATGTAAGTATAAGCTTGAGGCGATTATTAGTTTTGTATATAGGTTCGGACTTTTATACGTACAATATAAATGGGGTTGTATAGGTTATATTTATTGTTATACTATTTTTGATATTCAGTCCAATTATTTTAATAGTGATTGGTCACATTTGAAATTTATCAAATAAATCAAAATTTTATGATTTTGTGGTGTAGTTTGTTTTGGATAAATTACTGATTATTTTTTTTATATGAATTACACAAAATACCCTCAATTCCTTCAGTGTTTATGCTTAAAAATATTATTATAAATCACAATTAAAAAAGTGGTTGATTTTAACATTTAAAACACTGTATACCGCTCTTCCGTTCACAAAAGCACATTCACAAAATAAATCTAACCAAAAATTGTATATACCATCATTATTAAACGGAGGACAATAAGACGAAACGAGCATTAATGTGTTTAAATCTTGAATTCGTCTAATATAAAAATAGTAATACCAACCTAACTAAAATACATTTTAAACGTTTTTTCAGCAATGTAAAATTGTCATTTTTGTCAGTAAATCTATTAAATTGTAAAATTTGCTGACATATTTTTGAATAACTATAAATAGGTAATACATTTTGGTACGTACTTGATAATTTAAAACAAAACCTACTTTACAAATTCAAAGGGATCTGCAATGCAATATTCGTACTGTACGTATAAAATACGTGTACTCATGACAAGCCTAGCCAATTACCATCTGTTTCACATCAAAACGTAATGCTCATTAAACATAAAAGATAATGGTTTACATGATTCCAAATATATGCATATTTGAAATATCCCATGGCATCTAAGCGTTCAGATATAGTGCGGTTTGTGCACCACGAAAAATTAAAAATTGATGAACATAAAAATTAGGGCGTTGTTTATAGTTTATGGGGTCGTCGTTGATAATTATGAAATAAAATCAACGCCCTTAATTTTTTTTAAAATTTTATACTTAAATTGTATTTTTTTAAATTAAAAATATGTTTTTATTTGATTATTCATTTACTCCGCATAAAACTAATACTAAAAATATTTTGAAATTCGTTAAAGTGGGCCTTTGAAAAAACATAAACAAAATGTTTGTCGTCATCGTATCTAATGCTGTGTGAACCGGTGCGTTGTCTTGATGAAAGAGCACTTTTTTCTTCTTTAAATGTGGTCGTTTTTCCTTGATTGCATCAACCAATTGATCCAATAATGCACGATAATACTTTCCTGTAATTGTGGATCCTTTTTCAAGATAATCGATGAGCAATATTCCGTGTGCATCCCAAAATATACTGGCCATAACCTTGCCAGCCGATTTCACTGCCTTTGCCTTCTTCGGAGCACTTCCACCAGCTTCCACCCATTGTTTCGATTGATTTTTAGTTTCAGGTGTGTAGTGGTGGACCCACGTTTCATCAACAGTAATTAATCAACGCCAAAAATCAACAAGATTACGCTTTATCATGTCCAAACACCGCTGTGAAGTGGTCTGTCCAACTCGTTTTTGTTCGTCACTGAGCAAACGCGGCACCCATCTTGCCGATAGCTTTTTCATATGCAAATGTTCATGCAAAATGTTGAACCCACGTTCATATGATATGTTTACCATTTCAACAATCTCACGCAACTTGACTCGGCGATCATTCATAACGATATCGAAGATTTTCTTGATATTTTCTTCAGTAACCACCTCTTTTGGCCTTCCTGTTGATGGTATTGTTGCAGTGCTTCTTCGGACGCGTTTAAATTCAGCAATCCAATATTTTACCATGTAATCTGACGGAGCAGACTCATCGTAATGTTTATCGATCTTTTCTTTTGTCTCTTTCGCCATTTTCCCTTCCAAATAATAGTGTTTAATCACTGCACGAAATTCGTTTTTTTCCATTTTTCAAGAAACACAAAAGTTGCTTACTTCAAACGACTACAACAAATAAACTAATCGATGAATTTGGGTAAAATTTTAACAGCTGACGTTTGACAGATCGCAATTTCTAAAAAACAAAAAAATTTTGTGTTTGTGCTGCCATTTAGCGCTAGGTAGATTCATTTTCAATCCGCCCTCGTATGTTTAATATGTTGTTACATCGTTATGAACAATTTTCTATTTGCAACAGCGCTCATAGTCGAGTGGTTAAGATGGTTTACACTAGATCTTGTGGTCTCGAGTTCGATCCTTATTCGAAACAAAGTTTACTAAAAAAAATAATGCAATAAGAAAACTGCAATGTAAAAAATGCAGAACAATATAATATAAATGAAGGTCGATTAAAAAACAACATAAACGTCTACGCTAAGTAGGTAAGTACACCGCCCCAAAATGTCACGATAAGAGTAGGTCCGTCCCAAGTATGCGTGGTCCGACCGAGATGTCACGGTCCAACCAGATACGTATCACGGTTCGACTGAGGTGTAATGGATCGACCAGGGTATCACGGTCCGACCAAAGCGTCATGGTCCGACCCAAGGTATCACGGTCCAACCCAAGTGTCACGGTCCGACCATGGTGTTACGGTCCGACCGAGATGCCACAGTCCGACCGAGGTGTCACAGTCCGACCGAGGTATCACGGTCCGACCGAGGTGTCACGGACCCAAGTGTCATGGACCCAAGTGTCATGGACCCAAGTGTTTGTAGGTCGACCGAGGTGTCACACCGACCCAAGTGTCACACTAAGTAGGTCACGGTCGACCCAAGTGTCACACTAAGTAGGTCATGGTCGACCCAACGTTTGACCTTTTGAATATAGGTCGACCCATGTAAGGTACTAACTACTAGCGTTTATTTTAAAATGTGAAAAAAAATCACATGATATCTCAATTCAGTGAAAATAACATAAAATTAAGATAAAAACGTACAAACATAATTCTATTGATAAAATTAATTCTGAAGTTATATTTGTACAGGTGGCTTAATGTTTTGCTTACTCGTCTTCCTCATCTTCATTTAAAAGGTAAGATCGCAAAAAAAGACATCCGGATTTTTAGGTACTTTTTTGCCTCTGCGTTCGCGTAGCTGCTATTATTTAGAAGCTTATTATTCGGAGCCTTTTTATCATCATCCTTTAACTGTTGCAACTATGTCTTCCGTCATTTAAATGTTCAGAAATTTCCTTCGTAATTTGTCAAATTTTGATTAGAAACGGGGGTGAAGTGGTTACATCCATCTGTTTTTGGAATATCAAAGCATATACTGTTTATAATCATAAATATACTGCCGTTTGGTTGAAACGATTATATTTTGATCTTGGTTTTCCTTCCATACCAAGTATATTCTAAACATAGAACATAGAATCATCATATGTATATTCCTTTTCGGAATTTTTTCTTAGAGAGTGCAACTCAATCTGGGGAAACAAATTAATATGATCTTTAACCGTGTGTACTGTTTTAGGTATTTAAAAAAAATAAAAGCATTGGTTTACGTATTCTTGTATATTATTTTCGATACCACAGCTTCCTGGTTTAAATAAAAAATAGCATTGATTAAAAAACAACGCTACTTTAATTTATTGTTTGTCTCCCAAATCTGCTTCTTTTCAAATGTATTTTCCATTGACGACCTAGACCCTTCCGAATATCGGTTCTCTGACATGTTCTAAACATTAGTGTGCTATACCTTGACAGATCGTTTGAGTTTATTGAACTTTCGGGTTCGGCATTGTTTTTTGATAACTGGGTTTTGTTACCCCAGGGTGTAAATGAAATGAAGACTGTCGATATAAGTTTGGAATCCGATGAATCACTATCTGGAACATATTCAGATCCGCTATCTGCAAAATTATAAAAACCACTGAATTGAACCAATTTTGAAAAAAGTTTTTTTTTTATATGAAAATGGATTCTTATATAGAAAAAAGGAGTCCAAATTTAATTAAAGATCAGATTTAAACAGTTTTATTTGTTAAGATTAGATCACATCAGTCGTTTTAGTACAGATTTTACGCAGAAACAGTAATTCGTTGCTCGGAAGATGGCTTTCCTCTGCCCATTCGATACATTAAAGGAATCAACAACATTAATGATGTTAAAGTTTGTGCTAAAATCTTCCGTTGGAGCATTCTCGTTTTCGATCATCTGCACATTAGATAGATATATGATTATTTTCTTCTATTTCAAAAGCCACGTTTTTTTCGCTGCCACCAATTGCCCAATCTATTATTTCGTTGTGCGTTAAATTATTTTCGTTTACAGTTAAATTGTAAAGTCTCACCAGGGGGATATTATCCTCTTCCGTGAAATAATAAGTTGGTACGTTGAAGTGAATTTGGTCAATCGATGAAAGCAGATGTTTAAATGAAGTTTTGACAACTGATTGCCGGATTCATTCCAGGCTTCAACAATGAAAGAAATCTTCAACAATGAAAGAAATTTAAATTGATGTTCTTACGAGCCGAAATCATATCTTTATTTCCATGCTCACCTAGGACCGCGGGGGTTGCTAGAATATGCTTTCTATACCACTGTTTAACGGATTTTATGATATTTTGGTCAAGCAGCTGCCACAAGTGGATGTTGTTAGGCGGAAAATATTTAACCTTGAAGTTTCCAATGTCGGAAAAAGTGTTTGCTGTGTCATGATAGGTGGTATTATCTACCAATAATATCGCTATTACTGGTATTCCTTTAGCTTCCAAGTGACGAGAGACTTGAGGGATGAATAGTTCGTTATACCGCTCCTTGAAGAGCGCTACATTTTTATAAAACTTTTAATACATCGGTATTTCGCCATCTTTCACCAGATACCGTCAAAATTGGAACTCTGTGACGTTTTTTGAATTTGTGTCTGTCACCATTGAGTGAGCTATTCAATTCCAGCGCTTCTACTTTAATCATATCGTTCGAAATCATTGCTTCTCGTCGTCGTAAAAACCAAAAATTATTAACCGACATCAGAGTTTTTTTATCAGCTACATGTGCTTGATTTTCTTTTGCTTTATTTAAGTATTTGTTGCTAATTCTTCTTCGTTCAGTATTCTTTGTTATTTTTTATTCCAATAATCATCGACTTACGAACGTTGTAAATTTCAACAAATCTCTTTAGAACTCTTACTATCTTGAAGATCTTTTAAAATCGATAATATGTTTTTTTAAAGAAATATGCCATTTTTCTCCATTTTTCACGGCAAATACAAATGAAGTGATATGAAAAACCAGAGTTAATTTTGTGTAAATTTTGGGGGAAAAAGTTTCTAATGCAGAGGTTGCTACAAAAGGATGTTTCTTATGTAAACATTTCTTGTATAGAATGCTTACTGTATTAACCTTGGGATTCCTCTAACTCAATAGTATTTTCTTTATCATTATGAATATTCCGTTCAACAGTGTCGCAAAATTTTTCTGTTTCCTCTAAAATTTCGCCTTTTACATCAAAATCAATATTCTGATTGATAAATTTTCTTTTTGTATTATCTTCGGCACCCCAATTGGCAGTATCGGAAAGTTTATGTGGCAGTCAATTCCCAATTCGTGAAAAAATGAAATGAAAAAATTATTTGATTGTAAGTCAAGTATAGCTATTTGTACCTACTTTGAAATTATAATTTAGAAGTTTACTGTGATGTCAAAGTATGATATAGTTAATTATGTCTTATATTAGATATAACAGGTATTTGTGTCAAGTATTTAACCCTAAGTTGGAAATTGTGATTTCACCGCGATATATGTATGTATTTTCCTATTTATGTTTCGCAATAAGTTAACAGCTTTTTCTCTCCACTCTAATAACAAACACTATACATAAAAATTCATGACATAACATTTGAGGACATAAACGAGTTGACAATGTTCCGGTATTTTTATTGAAATTGTTCATTTAAATAAAAATATGCAAGGTTCAACATAATATCCTGATTTTTTTAAATGAATATAGAAAAAATATATTACCGACGGCATATCCCAAACAATGCATTTTTTCACGGAAGGGTAATGTTTCATCTAGAAGTTCTTTAAAAAAGTCGAAATGCAATTACATACGTAAATTACATACACATAAAATTATTTATACATCAGGTAATATAAGTGATAGTATCCATTAGCTCTCATGATAGAACTATGTATAATCCATATAAAAACTATATTTTTTTATGATACATTTTTGTGTATCTTTTTTTTTGTGATATTGAGATGGTTTGGAACGAAATACAAGATTATAGTGATTTTCTGGGATGATAATTTTATGAAACTGTTGCGACATTAGGACATATTGTTCTTGGGATAGGACAAAATATAGGATGATAGTAAATCCTGGGCTGATAGTTGATACAAAAGTGTTGCTATAGTTATGGTGTTGCCATTGCGTTTTTCTGGGATGAATCCTGGGCTACTTTATATACATCAATAATTTAAATTATAAATGAATAATTATTAGTAATTTTGAATTTAAGAAAATTAAAGAAAAACAAATAATTTTTAAATTATCAGAGTTCTGAAATTATACACGATATCGAAATGAATGGTATGTCACTATTTTGACACATCGTAGAATTCACTTAAAAATAAAGAAAGACCAATTAAAAACATACTACATAATGACAGTACGAGTTGTCATAGTATTAATTGGAATGTGCGAAGTGGAAAAGTATTCCGATTTTATCGTGAAACCATGAAACTAAGATAAACATATCTTGACGACATTTGAAAAAAATTATTATGGCTAAACTACGTAGGTGGTCGGATTCTAAAGTATCTAACGTATGTACACATATAATATACAGGCCATTCTTTGAAAAATTAAACTTTGAACTTTTCCATATTTGTGTAGTGGGTTTTACACACATAATTATTACTAGAATCAGGCAATGAACTAAACTGGATCAAATTGAATTTTTTATTAATCTCGAGGATATTTGAACAGTTCACTAACAAACAAAAAACCTACGATAATAGAAAATTTTCTAGATACATCTATCCAACGTATACATGTATATGTTGGTAAATATTTAACGAAGTTCCTGCATAAACCAAGTCACCAAAAATAAAATCTTATTTTTCTGTAGACATTGTGATCCTACGTCTAAGAAAACAATACAAAACTAATTTAGAACGACATTTGAAATTACATCACCCACATAAAATCAAGAGACAGCACATAAAATAGCATACAACCATAATATATATAAACCTTAAATTAATTTTATTTTAATCCACCAGCACCACTACTGACCTTTATGTTATACTCGTTTATATGCATAATATGTGATATGTCCATATTAGGTATGCCTTTAAAAAACATCTAATACAAATCTTCTCTATCTTTACAATACCTTTAATGGTTTCCAATAAAACTTTTCTATACAAATAAAAATTGAAGCACAAATATCCATAGATCCTTAGACTTTATAGTACCAGTAACTTCTACGAAATATAAAAACAAAAACTAGAATTAGCTGTTGTTGTTGCGTTAGTTTTTTCATAAGATGAACGAAATACAATTTGAGAAAAAAGTTCAAAAGAATCATCTTTGTCAGTATGTATGTATGTATATGTAAGGGGTAAGTATAAAATCAGAACACATTTGAATTGAAGATTTCTATCTTATATATAGATTGTCTATTATAGTCGTGTTTATTTATTTTTGCTCCCATTTTTCTTATCACAACCTCCAATATACTCGTATATACGTATATATGTTGTATATATTGTAAATTGAATTTCGTATAATTGTGTATTCCAGTGAAATTTAATTCATGAATTGGTTGTAATGTATACAATTACGTAAATATTTTAACCCGACAAGCATTATGGAATTCATTACGATGATATTGATCGGTTAATACGATAAAATGTGTGTTGGTGGTAATCTAATAAATTCTATTATATGTATATGTTTGTATGGATGTATAAATAATTATGTATATATAACATAAGTACATATATTAGATGACGTCGACTAACAAGCGGCAGGATATACTTGGTACATTATATGAACATAATGTTTTTAAGCGTGTTAACATCCGATGATTTATTAACAATGTACAATAGCAATAAATTCATCTGCTCTATACTATTTGCTTGGGAAAATTATTTTTTGTTTATTGCACGAGTTACCGAAAATTTTGTTATGTTTATATAATAAAGATACATGGCAGCTATTAAATTTCTAATATTTTTTTTTACAAAATTTGCAATAAATTTGAACGTACATGAGCTGTGCATTTTTATTTTTACTGTTTTCTATATACAGTGAAATTTATTTCTTTTGAGAAAATATATCTGCGGCACAATTTTTGGATTTATGAGATATGTTAGTCTGTGCTACGGGTAAATGGAGGATGACGCATATGTGTTATATGTATGTATTTACAAGCAATAAGCTATTCTTCAAATACATACTAATTTTGGAATTCTGAACAAAATGTGTACATTTTTCGAATTGGTCGGTAGGGCTGGAGTGAAAACAGATTTCGCCCGAGAAATTAATTTTTTTCCGGTTTGGTAGCACGCTTGCCTTATAAAACTGATTGAACATATAGTGCGTAAATAGTACTTGTCCAGAATACAATTAACTGATTATTAATTTATCTGTACTCGTATGGCCACAGACCACAATCAGACGAACTAACTCGAATACCTTGTTGAGTTTTCACAAATTTACATATAATCTATGATTACTAAATATTCAGCCATATGGATATGCATCGGTGTCCTAACTTTAAAGTAAATATTTGGGTATAATATTTGATCAGGATCTGAATTTTAATAATTATATTCACGTAATTATTGCCAAGTCTTTTTCAATTTTTGGGTTTATTAAAAGGTTTACTATTGAACTTAAAAGATTATCACACTTTTGTGTTTTTATAACTAGTGGTTCCAATACTGGGATCCGGGATTCCGACCATTTTTTCAAACCCACAATACCGGTATTACAATTTACAATTATAAAAACTTTCGGTGGTTTAACTAGCGGCTTACATACGCACTATCCTATCCGCACCATACTATCCATGAAATAGATATACTTAAACGCAAAGATCAAGTTGAAGAAACATCGATTGATTCAGCGGCATTTGTATCGGTTGCAAGGCCAACGACCACTACAAGGCCAACTACTAGTAAAATTATCAGTTATGTTTCTCCGAAAAACGATGAATCACTTCCAGCAATTATTTCGAGAATGACTACTTTAGATGGACTGGCATTAAGCGTGTTTTGTAATTCAGATGATTTGAGAAAATGTTTGGCAGCAAATGGGTTTGATAAATGAGCATTGGAATCTTGGTATGGTTCGAATCCATGGAAATTTACCAGCAGGAAAATGTGTCCAGCTTCTTAAAAATACAATTGAGGCAAATAATTTATCTCTAGATAAAAATAGAATAGCAATAGTCACAGATGGTGCAGCTGTGATGAAAACTGGTGGTCGTTTAATAAACTGCGAACATCAGCTATGTCTTGAGCATGGAATACATCTGGGAGTGACAGACGCCCCGTACCTAAAAAATGTTGCAGATGAAGTTGAATCGTGGATGAAATGCGTTCAGATGAAGAGGTTGAGGCTGCCGATAGTGATGTTGAATTTTTAGTTAAAATTATCCGACGATACCCGATAAAAAATACTGTTCTTCAGAAAAATGTTATGTCTGATCATGGTTCAGAGAAAAAACTAATATTAGACTCCAAAACGCGATGGAACAGTTTGGAAAGGTTTTATCTGTTAAAAAATAGCATCAAAAAGACCTTAGTGGATCTAAAAAATTTTTTTATTTGGTGCGGAGTTTGAAATCGTTCAAAATATTTTCACAAATCTAGCACCATTTAAACTAACTGTAAAACATTTGTGTCAGCGTGACGCCAATTTATTAACTATCTGCGCGGCACTTTGTTTTATGTTTGAAAAAATTGGAAAATATGAATTCGGACAAAATTTAAAAATACAATTAATTTCAACAATCAATCAACGCCGAACGGATCTGTTTGGACCATTACAGGACTTACATAATGGTGGAACCAACTCAATTCATTCGTCGTTTGTTAAACCGTCAAAACCCGCAATGATTAAATTTATCGTCAATTTGGCCAGAAGAGTTTCGCAATACAGTGATATTAATGACGATGACGGTATTGATAGTGATAACAGTGGCGTTGAACTGGACGATACCCAACGAAAACTGGAGGCAGTTGTTCCGGATTGAATTTTAACCTCCAATTTTGATATGGCCACGGAAAGGCAGAATCAAATTTCCAGTCAACTTTTAGCGAACACAATCGTTCTGAAAGCCTAAAACTCTGATGGCCTAAGTGAAAATGGAACTGAAATTTAACGAGGATGAAGGAGTGAGGGGGGACATCCTTCTATCGATCTACGATTTCCTTCTCACTATACCACCCACAAGTGCCGAAAGTGAGAGAAGTTTTTCTATTTCTAGAAATTTTTAGTCCAAAATCCGATCAAGATTAGGAGACGAAACACTAAATACGCTGTGCTTTTTGCGTTCCCATTTTATGACAAAAAAATGTTACATAGAAATGTAGTGTATCCTGTTTATCGTTTTTTAAACTGAAATCCCTTATTTATTCTACAATAATCATCTACTGTGAATTAAAATGGCTATTGTGAATTAACTGCTGTCAATTTAATTTAATTTTTATATCTATTATCATTTTTATTTTTATTTATTTATATTATTATGAATTATTTATTATTAAATTATTAATAAACAAAAGAATATATACATTTTTATTTATTAAATTTCAATATAGTTATTGATACCGGGACCCCGGTATTGATAATTTATAATAGCTTTAAGCAACCTCACTCTGCATACTAGGCGATTTAGCTGGCAACGTGCATCAATAGGAAGACAATATTTTTATCAACATCCTGAATGTACTGCGGAGAAATGAGATCTGACCAGCTCTGTGTGAAAGATTGCTTCCCCGCGAACATTTCCAACCAACCAGCAAGTAGACTAGATAGATTATAACATAGCAATGCTGTAATGCTTCAAGCCAAAAAATTACAGTATGTTCAAGATAAGATCAGCTGGTTAACGCAATACGAAATCTCGACAATTTAAACATCGGCGACGTAATTTCATTAGACATACGGTCTAACATCGACGCCAGCAAGGAATTGGTTGGCAAAGTTCAGTATTATTCGAAAAAAGTCAAGCAGGCATCAGTTGTAACCGAAATTCCTCGATGGACTTCGACTAGAGGAGCTGTGTAACTTAAAAATGATTTGTACTTTGGATGGTATATATTCGATTTTTATTATAACACAAAAGCGAAAGTGATTGAAAAATAGATGAGGATCCGTTGATAGAGGATTCAGCATTGAATGGCATAGCATGACTTCATTGAATATGCAACATTTCTAAAAATTATTTGTAAAAATTCGTCATTCAATAGAACAGCGAACGTATCCTATTCCTATGTGTAAATAGAAAGAGTCTATAGAAAAATTTCTCTTTTGAATTATTCAACAATAAATTTTCTAGGAAATTTCGTTTCATCTGGATTCAAAAATACAAATTTCATAAAACTCATTTTGCCCTCTCTTCAATATATACATAGTTAGAGCTATTTATATTGAACAGCTGGAAAACAAATTAATTTATAAACATATATGTACGTACATTGTACGTTATGTACTATGTATGTACATATGTATATAAAAGAACAAAATATATGTCATTTTTCGATGCTTGTGGCATGAATAAAATCAAATAATTTTCTTCAGTTCTACGAAAATGTCTGCAGAAAAAATCAGAAGACAAAAAAATCGTTATATGTATTTTGTAACACAATCTTAATTTGAATACGATGAAGTATATATAGCCTGAATACTTTGACGTCTATTATTTTATTCGTGCGATGTTAGCTACCTACTATATACATATCTACATACATATTCATACATAACTTGGTGATTCGTATTTATGCTATTATTTTCGTAAAGAATTTCAATGTGAACGAAATTGAGTCTAACCACCTCAAAACAAGTTAAAAGTTCTAAATTTTAATGGGAATCATGTTTCAAATTTATGTACATGGCTAGTCCTGTTGTATATGTAGTATACATATCTACATACGTGGTTTGTTTCATTAAATTCATTTTTCATCGAATTAAGGTTATATTATGTACATTAATTCTACGTACATTATAAAACATATACATACATGTACATTCGTATTCTATATATACTGTAAATTCTAGAAAATTATATTTTATTCTAGTTAAATACAACAAAATAGAAAAAATCGTATTATAATGCCAAAAGAATACTTACGAAAATTTATAATTTTTCTCGTTAACATTTTTTCTACTATTTTTGTCTTAAATTAATGAAAAAAATATTTTCATGAATAAAACTGAAAATAATGAAACCATAGTGAAAACACCACACCGCCGCTATCACCGACACAACAACAACAACACCAACAAAAATATGGTATTGCGCGCTTGAAACGAGAAAAGCTTTTTCGCCATAATTTTAAATAGCAACAACATACATACATTCGAGTATATATACACAATAAAATGAGCAATTTTCGTATTTTCATTTGTTTTATCCGTTATACTATATTTTACTAGTAAAGTGCTTTTTCTTTATTTTACGGATTGTGTAAGTATATATATACATATGGATGTATATAGGGGTGAAGTGTATGCGAGAAGAAAAAAAAATTCAATTTTTATTTTAATGAAATGAAAAATAAAAAAATTTCTTCATTATGATTAAGTGTAAATTTCGAACGGTTTATATAAGTTATACAAAATTTTGGCGATCGTATTCTTACGAGAAATGAGAAGCTATATGAAGACACAAAAAATTGTTTTATTTAATTTAAAGACAATACAAAATATACATGTCTATTCTGCACTCAGTTGCAAAATTTCCACTTTCATGGATACCACTCACAAAAATTCCATTCCATTGGAGTTTAATTTGCTATTCTGTTCTCGTTGGACTGTAAATTTCAGATGGATTTTTCTTTTTTTTGTTAGATTGATATTTTTTCGGAGTTAAAAAATACGAGAATACCACTGATTACTGTCAAATAGAGGAAAAAAGTAACATTTGGTAAATTTTATTTAATAAACAGAAATTTCCAAAAATGTAATACAATTATTTTTGTTTCGTCTTACTGTTGTTTTATAATAAAAAAAATATTAATTGTTATGTATGTTAAAAAATAATCTAAATGTATTTTAGTAAAGTTTTCGTTTTCCAAATGTAATTTCTCCGACAGCAAATTCAAAAATTTTTGTTGTAATTTATTTGTCGTTTTTGCATAAAATTAGGTAATAAAATAGCTATATTACTATACTACTAAGATTAAAAACGACTAACCAAATTTTTACTAAAGCAACCGCAATTATATTTTCCAAACAAGTACTTAATTTCAGTTGAGTTTGTGTCAGCTGTGAATAGACCAAAAAAATAATATTGACCGACCACCTTTCATTTTCAACGAACAACTCCAAAATTTAAGAAAAATTACGCTTACACAAATTTTTATTTTTTATAAAGTTACTAAATAAATGCACTTGTGGGTGGGTCAAGTCTATAAAAAATTGTGTAAAAGTACTAAATTACCTATTGTTTAATGGCGAATTCATCAAGAAAAATTTACTAGCGGTTTTTTGTCATCAATTTTTTATCTCGTCCAATTTTTATGTATGCTGACAAACAATTTCTGGACCATTTGTAACTGTTTCGTGAGCGCTGGCCATCGATTATTATTGTCCCTGCAATTTTTGGTAAATATTCCTTCGTTTAATCAGTACTCACTTTACAAGTCTACAATTGACGACTGTTAAATTACTTTTGCGCATTACTTACATATGTCGGAATATTTTTTATATTTATTTTATTTTTATACATGTCCACAAAAATTTCACCACTAATTTCGGACGGAGATTTTGCATATATAAAATTCCAATGGAATCGAAATACAGAATAGAGAAAAGCAAAATTCCAACAAAATTAAATTCGGAGTTAAAATTCCTTCGAGTGGAATTTTTCCAACAAAACGAGATACAGAATAGCTACGTGTCCAATGGATTTTTTTCCAGGGGAAATGAGTTGTAGAATAGGCATGATTAATTATTTATATACATATATGTATGCAATTATGTTTAATAATAATATACTCGACTTCCAACAAATATTGCACAGCGCATAGTCTAGCATTGACGCAACACAATTTTTCGTGAGTATTACTATGGTAGTGCTTGGAATAAAACGGTTAAAATATGGAATCGTGAATTTTTTTATTTTTAAAATTATTATTTATTGAATTTAATTAAACAATAAATTTTCGACACCGATTTTACTCGTTTTTTCTACTGTATTCCTTCGATAATACACTAAGCGAAGCACAGTTAATGTCAATTGGTAGAATTTGAAAGTTAATTTTTGTGATTATACATTTTTTTTTGTATTAACGACTTAAATGGTAAAGTGTTTTGCCGGCAAATAATTGATTGTATCGATAATGTTTAAAAAAAATCCAGTTAATCAGCTAAACCATTGATAGACAAATGGTTACAAATATATTGGTGCAAATATATTTTACATTTGTTACAAATATATTGTTGCATTTTTGCACCTGTAGATATAATTATTAAACTGAGTTGATTATTATAGCTATGAATGATCATATATTGTATTGTTGATGTTATAGTAGATAGACGATTGGGAATATTAGTCCATGAGGAAAGTTAATATAAAGACATAGGTAATATATAATTATCTAGGCTCAACGATAAAATACCAAAATTGGAATCATTAATCACAATTAAATTGGTTAAATTACGGTGTTATCCTAAAAGTGGCACAAACATACACCCTCGTTATAAATTAATTTTAATTGAATACAGTCGGTGATTGCATTGTTGTAATTAAAATTTCTGTTGAAATGGCTTTCTTACCAAATGCCACAACACCACCTGCATGAACGAACAGAAAAATCGTAATCAGGAATTTTATAAAGAGATGACCAAATCTCAGATAGAAACATAATATCTGAAGCAATTAGCTCGAATACGTCTAATATGTATTGAAATATTATCGTTGGGCAACCGTCAGCTTAGGAAAGCTCAACACTTCTCCATTCCGAAACGAAAAATATTTAAGCGTATTGGTTTTCCTAGCCTCGGTGGAAAGTTTATCCCTGAGTTTGTCAAGCTTTCATTGTTGAAAATAGTCGTTTCCCGTGTAATTCCAATACATTCAGTGGATAACCGAAGCTTTTTGTTTGCAATCAAAACAGACAATGTGTAATAACGATTTTTGATGCGTGAATTATTTACTTTAAGTTAAGCACTAAACCAAAAAAAAAAGTAGTAACGATTTTTAAAATATTTATTTAATAAATTTAAAAAGAACTTCGTTAAACCCATTGAAACTGTCAAAAATAATGACATTTCCCTTTAATTGTAAAACTCTTCTAATTTTTTTCATAAGCGAAGTTGATTGGATTATTGTCGCTTTAGTTGGTGGAGATATGTTCTAGCGCTAAAAGTCAAACAATGAATTGAGATGTTTTGAATACGTAACCTGAGTCAATGCGATCGAGAAGGACGTTACCAAATAAGTGCAGCTTCCAAAAGATGTCCTCTATTTTCACCCCCTTGAAATTATCCCAAGATTTCGTCCCAGGATTTTTTAGAAGTACCTTTTACAACACAAGCGTAAATAATCCATCCCAGACTACAAAATATATACATATATAATACGTACATACGTATATAATTAATATAGTTTTTACTCCTAGAATTTTTTACTAAAAAATATGCAGTTGTACCAAAATACTCGTCCCAGACTTTTTTAATATGTAAAATTTAGTTGGTGGAGATAAAGTTGTTAAGGGCAAGTCGTTGAAAGAAATGCTATTTTCTCTCAATGATTAAGTTGAGGACTCTATTGGCAACCATGGTGTTTCAATAGGTTTGATGGTTGACGGAAACGGCAAATTTAAATTAATGGTCTTGGGATCTCATTATCTCGAGCTAAAGATTTTTTGTTTAAATTCATTTACGAATAAACAATAAACCGGACGATCAGTTCTCGAGTTTTATTAGAACCTCAAATGCCTCTTCATCAACACTGTGTACCATTAGTAACTGATTTGCCAATCATGCTGACATAAATATCCGCCTTCTGGGTTTTACAACACTAATACTAATAGTGTTATAGTCATTGTAGTCGAGTTTTCCTGTTCTTAGTGGTGACATCGATCCTGGTGTTGATGTATTTGTGACTACCGAAGTTGTTGTAGTCGATGGTGTTAATTTTGATGTGCAGATGGGTGCTATTTTATGCACTTTATTTTCTTGAACTGTGAATATGCTACAAATGTTGAAGCTATGGATATTGGAGCTGTCATTGTTGGAATTGATGTCGTTATTTTTGATGTGCTTCATTATTATTATTATAAATGTGTCCACAATTACACAACAAAGAAAATTTCAAAAATTTTGAAAATGGTTTACAACGCAAACCTTGATCGATAAATGTATTGAGGTTAAAATAAATAAGGTCAGATTAAATTATATAACAACTTAACAACTTGAACGATTGTTGAATTCATCATATACATCAGATCATACCAAATTTATTTACCACTAAATGTATGTGTACAAATATCCCGATAATCAAATCATGCAACCTAAATTTAATTCAAACAGAATCTTGATCACAAAATGCATTCCTTGAACTTACCTTCTCGTAAAAATTTATAAATAAATGTCCTTTTTTGGCTTAAACTAATTTAATTATATATTAAAATGTCCTTTTTACATTTTACTTATTTCAATATTAAAAAATAAATAGGACTAATTTTGTAATTTGAAAAAAAAACGCTTGTTAAATGGTTAAAGTTATTGATAATTCTATATTGAGTGTGGTTTGTATAGGTTTTAGAAAATTGTCAATACTTACATATATCATACTGAGCAAAAATTAGTAGTTTTGTCAAACTTAAGTTATTACAGAATTCTAGGTGAAAACTAAATATACACTCAAATAAAGCAACTTAATCCCAAAGCATCCCAAGCATCACCTTTAATTTGTAATCTCCAAATATTTAATTAGTGTCCGCTAATACATGTGCTCAACTACATATGTATGTCACTAACTTGTGCAGAGAAGACTATGCACAGAATATCGTATTTCTTTCATATTTTTATTATGATCCGAGTTTACTACCGATTCGCCATGACAACGCAGCAAAATCTCCTAATGCTGAAATTACTCCATGCGCACACTGAAAATACGGAATACTGCAGAGCTAAAATCTAGACTACTGCATGTACATGATCGATTAACCCGAATTTTAGATTCTAAAGGAGTTATGGCGAAGAAGCAACTGAAAAGTGTCAAAGCTTATTAGGCAAGGTCGATAAATACGCGGAAGATTCTAAGCACATTGATGAATTCATTGCTGATTTACGCGCTGTAAAAATAAAACCCAAATGAGATCAACAGAATCTGAACCACATCCAATAAATATCCAGTCGACTTAAGAGACCACTTATCAAACTCAGTTCGCAAATTATTCGTATCCTCAACCGTCGCAAAATAAACCACCTGGGACCCAAGTAACATTTGCTTCGGAGTTACATCAGTACGATTATTTTCCGTATACACCATTTCAGAGAATAAAAAATCACTCTATCCAACCAAACCATCGTTATTTTTGCAACGTCATCCCATCCTAATTTAGCCAACATAAATAGGGCAATAACGCAAAATTCATCTGATAATACGGCACAAAAAAATAATCTACGAGAAAGAAATTTCTCAATCGTTCCTATTCACAAAGAGAATTTAAAATATGATGGTTCTACAAACGGACTGGCTGTTGAAAAATTCTTATTTCGAGTAGAGAGATTTGCCGAAACACATGAGTTTCAACCTCAACAATTGGTTAACATTAGAGCGGCAACCTCGAGAGTGAGTTACGCAGTTCCTTTTTGCATCGATTTCAGGATCGAAGAACAGGCTTTGATATTCGTAAATTGATCAGCAATAGGAAACAAGGAGAAGGTGAACCTTTCAACACTTTTTAACCGATTTGGCTAGCACCTGTACAGCAACCGAAGGTGCGTGGAATGAGGCAGGATATACGTTCCATGATACCATATGAGGGCTACGCTAAGTAAAATTCATGAAATTACTAACTCCAATGAAGCTTTAAGGCTTAGCACGTCTACTTCAAGTATATTTCCACCCATGAATATACCTCCTCCTAACATACCCGTCTATGCTAATCAAGATAATTATTTAGATGTACATACATAGGTAAATCTAAATTTATAAAATAGCAATTAAAAATTAAAATCTTCTCAAAAACAACAAACTATAAATAAATTGATGAAGAGATTAGATGATCGGTTTAATCCACAACCAAATTAATCCAGACATTGTACATAATTGAATATAGTCGCCTAGGTAAACTCATTGAATTTATCCATGAAAAATTGTACATCGCATTTATCCTTAATTAGGGTGAATATTGTACGTCCCCAGTTACACACAGCAACGTAAGAACATTAATTATGTACTTCTGTATTGTAGTGTATAACCGAAACAAAAACAACAACCAAACATTAATTATGTTTTTTTTTATCTAGCATTTTCAATTTCCCTCAACTCGTTTTCCCTCTCAAATTTATTTAAATTCTAATCCCAATTCTAAGCAATAATTTACAACATGATAACTTTTTAGCTTATACGAGCATGCAATATAAATTTTTTTTATTTTATTTTTTTATTATAGATAATTTATCTGTGTTCAAACGAGATTATGCAACCAGCACCTACCGCACAAAATTTCTTTCGCTTAACAGTATATACAATTTTAATACATACATATAGTACTTATGTACATAGCGTACAATCTTTTGGTATAAATATATATAAATACAGTTTTATATAGAGACGATCGAACAAACAATTTTATTATTCATTCTCCATCCATATCTCGTAATATTCGATGAAACAATACAGATCAATAAATCCTCCAGAGAGACAGACATGGAATTGAAGAAACGTTTTCGAAGCATAATTTTTTTTATTTTTTTTAAATTATCTACTGACCCAATTTAAACACAAAATGTATACATTTTTTTGTTGATAAAAATTTCAAGAAAATCGGAATGGAGCATAATATGGTAGACAAGCGAAGCAATAACAACAACAAATGGTGAAAATTGCTAGCGAGACAAGCATTAATATGATTCTTTCTAATATTCATGGTACATACTATGTATAATGAAATATCCAATTATGTTTGAGATTTTTTGCATGGAACAGAAAACTAACGAATGATTTAGGTCTTCTTATATTTGTATTTTTCCCACCGAAGAGAATCATCATCATTTTTCAATCATGTTGCCATTATTAATTTATTGTATGGCCATACATAAATATCGAACGTCCAAGCACGTAATGAATTTAATATGCTTGTATTATCGTTTGGTACAAATAGCGAACACAGACAGCTAAAAATTCTGTACTATTGTCAGGCTACATGATCAGTCTCAGAATCAAAGAATATCTAATACCAGAGCCTTTTTTTTTGTATTATTTTAAATATTACAACTGATTACATATACCATCTAGTAATTTGACTATCTTTTTTATGTTCATTTTGCAGAGATATAACCCATTAGTTAGTCTCTAAAAATTTGTCGCCCTATTGTTATCTTCCCAATTCCAGCGGTTTCTTCTTTGGTGCCTTCGTACTCCATTGGTGTTACTCAGCATACCACGTAACTCAACATTTTGATGTGGACCAAGCCGTTGTATGTGTTTCTTTGCATGAATTGTTATCTCTTCGCTGACGTTTTCCATCCGGAGGTCCCTATGTAGTTTATCGTTTCTTATGTACCAAGAAGGGTTTTCACTATTCCACGTAACACTTTATTTGAAAAGCTTGTATTATTTTAATATTGGTTTTCTTGGTACAGCCCCAAAGCTGAATACCATAAGGTCATATAGGTTTTAAAACTTGTTGGTACAGTAGCAACTTATTAGGTATTACAGCTCTGAATATCTTCCAATTAGGCAATACATATTTCTATATTTAATGTGTAGATCCCTCCTGTTTCTTTTTAATGTGCTCTTTCCATTTTAACTTAGCATCGAGAGTCATGCCAAGATACTTGGCTGTGTTAGCATAAGGAACTTGTTTGGAATTTAGTTCTATTGGTATCCAGTTAACTATTTGATTGGTAAAGTTAACGTGCGTTGATTTTTCTTCATTTGGCTTAATGCGTCATATTTTGGTCCAGTTACTTAGTTGGTTTATACAATAGCTCGTTGCAGTTTTCTGGTTCCTTCGTCTCCTTTATAACCAGTAGCTAAAATTGCAGTATCGTCCGCGAATGTTGCAATTGTAGTCCCGCTTGTGTTTGGTAAGTCGCTTTTGTAAAGTAAATACAAGACTAGCCCCAGCACGCTACTTTGAAGAACCCCTGCAGTTGCCCTCTTTAGCTCGGAAAATTCTTCTTCACATCTAACGCAATTGTCTGTTATTAATGTAAGATTTCAATGCCCGAAAGTATTCTTTTCGCAAATCTCGATGCAGTTTATATTCCAATTCAGGATGCCATACTTTATCGAAGGCCTGTGCTACATCCACAAATATTGTTGAGCATATTTTGTTATTTTCATGTGCATCTTCAATAATACTTGTAATCCTGTGAATTTGCTCTATGATGGAATTGGTTTCTCTAAATCCTGATGTGGTGGTATTAGCTTTCTCTCAAGTGTTATAGGTTTCATCCTTTTATATAACAGTTTCTCAAAAAGTGTCAAAAGTACTGGGAGCAGAGAAATTGGCATATATGACTTTTTATGATTAGATGGTTTGTTCGGCTTTGGCATCATAATTATTTCTGCTTCTTTCCATTGCAGAAGTACACATTTCAGTCGAAATGAAACGTTGATTATATGCAGAAGTTTTCGCACCTCTTTCTGAGGAAGTGCCTTCACTATTTCACCTGTAATTAAATCATAGCCAGGAGATTTTTTCATCTTTTCATCTAATTTCATCTTTCAACTCTCGTAGAGTTACAGGTGGTATTTCACTACAACCTCCTTGTGCATTGGTATTATATTTTCATCCGTTGATTGTCTATAGCATATAGTTGGAACGTTTCTTTTAAGGATCATTTATCTCATCAGACTCGGTATCCAAAACATCACTAAATGCATCTCGATCACAACATAATAAAGGGATATTATCCATTTCATCAAAATCATCGACATCTTCAGATTGTACTTCGAGATTCATCCTTCGGTTTACCAATACCCACCCGGGTGACCATTTCGATTTTTATTCGCTAATAACCTAGCGGGCTTTTATTGAATCTAAAAATGCTTTAATTTCTCTGACCAAATTATCGATCTGTTTCTGAAAAACTTAAAAAAAAATTTTTTTTTTAAAGCAAAAAACAAAACAAAACAAAAAACACTATACGGTGGTCACCCGGGTGGGTATTGGTAAACGACGTAGTCAAAAACCCCTGGGAAACCGATGGTTAAACACCAACCAGCATGTTTAAATCAGTTTTGTATTGTAGAGGTTTTGACTTCCCTCGATGCAGATGGACTCATCTCGATTGCATTTACTAGATTGATTATAAATCTAGATTCATTTGATTCACAATCCTGTATCATTTTTAGCACCAAGAATTTCCTGTAATGAGATTTAAGGAATTTTATTATACCTTGGTCAATTGGTTGAAGCATGGATGTTGTGTTGGGTGGTAGAAAAGCCAATTTCAGATTAGTTAACTGGATTTCTACATTAGTATTCGCCGGACAATTATCGACAAACAGGATAATTTTTCTTTTCGTACGTTGAAGTTCCGAATACTGCGAAAAGCCAATTTTTGAAAATATCTGATGTCATCCATGTTCTTGTATATTCGCTTCATAATCGACTAGCAACGAAATCACGTTTTCTTTTATCACTTTCATCCATATTGGTGGCTAATAGAACTATAATCCTATCCTTGGAATGTTTCCCACCAATGTATTTTTCACCTTTGAATTTTAGTGTTTTGTCTGGTGTTAATTTAAAAAATATCGCCGTTTCATCAGCATTGTAAATATCCGACGGCTGAAAGGTGCTGCAAATCTTCGGGAAAACATCGCGCAACCAAATACAGCAATCAGCACGTGAAACAGTCGCAGCTTCGTCCGAAATGTTTCCCAAAACAATATTGTCGTTGACGAAAACGATAAATCCAGTTATTTGAACCATTCAAGAAGCAGTTCATCGATCTTACTATGCGCAGGTTTTCTAATTCTTTTATGTTTTAAAGAAAATAATTTCAAATTGTTTTTTGATGTTGCCTTTATTTTTCCACATGGTCGACAAAGTTGAATGCGCTGTGTTGAATTATTTGGCTAATGCTGAATTCTTTGTGTTCACCATTTTCTAGGCGCCATAATATGCTAGCTTTTTGTTCGATAATAAAACCTTGACGTTTTTACATTTTGTCCTAATTAAAAATTAATTTTTTCATTTAAAAATGTTAACTAGACTGACTATTTCATCAACAAAAAAGCATTAAATCAAATCTAACGGGAATCACGGAGTTTTATATTAGTATGTGTTTGTTATCTATTTTGGTGTTTCTTAGCCTATTTACCAATTTCCTCCGCAACTGATTCAGCGTTCAAGCCCCTATGGAGTTCGCTATTTCTAACCAACCAAGGTGGCGCGCATCTACAATATTTCGTAGAACTTTATTTTGAAATCTTTGTGAACATCGATGTTGCTGTGTTTGGAGCAGCCCCACAGCTGAATTCCGTAGGTACAGGTTTTAGAATTTGTCTATTTGTAATATCAATATTTTGTTACTAGTAGGCATTTGGGAGTGTCTGCCTATAAGCCAATTCATTTCCTGATATTTTAGTCGTAGTTCTTGATTTTTCTTCTTAATATGAACCTTACATCGTAGTTTGGCGTCTGTTTATATTTGTTTGCAATTTACAGATTGAACTATCAATATTATGTCCTACTGCCATGATAGTCGTATCATCAGCAAGTGTAGCAATTATGTGTACAATAAGAACAGTAGTGGCTCCAAGGCACTCCCCTGAGAAACTCTAGCCCGTATTACTCTTAAATCAGAATATTCTGGTTCTTGTTTTATTCTAAAATATCTTTCAGTTAAATATGATTCTAATGGATTGTTTTGGAAGTAAGCTCCTCAGCTGAAGTTAACATTCAGCTTTCCCTTACTGAGCAAATAGCGCAGTGGTTTAAGCTGCGACGTTTGGATCGGGAGGTACCGGGTTCGAATCCCCAACAGAGGCGGGATGCAAAGGGAATTTTTCATCTCCCGATTACGATCGGTGATTAAATTGAAAACATCTATGACCCTCTGTTGGAATGTAGAATTCATGGGCCGACCCATCTTCCATGTCACTTTACAGTGTGACATGGAGCTATGCAATGCGCAGGTGGTATACTGTACTCGTGTGAATGGGATGAATGAATGGGTTGAATGAATGTTGTGTGAATGTAAGGCAAGGCTATGGACCAAAAATGTGTCTATGCCACGTCCTTTAAAAAAAAAAAAAAAACCCTCAGCTTATAATTTAGACCTTCATTCCACAGCTTGTGCGACATCAAGAAACACTGCAGCCCAGACATGCTATCTTTCGAGTGCGTTTTCAAAGACATTCTATGTACTTGATCAATTGTCGCGAGCTCAGTATTCAATCCAAATTGGTAATTTGCAGCAGTATCTTTTCAAATACTTTATATGATTTTGCTTCCTGTGAAGGTTTTCCTAGTTTGTGAAACATAATTACTTCAGCCACCTTCTGTAATCTTTTCACAAATTTAAGTTTAAACGCTGCATTTATTAATTTGGTAACTTAATAATTGCTATCAAATCAAAACCCGGTGCTTTCCTACTTTTCAGCTTATTCGTTATTACATCCATTACTTCAAAGTATGGTGTTTACCTGGACATTTGCCACACCTGGGTTCTTTGTTACAGTATTTTTGAGTATGTCCATATGTTTGACATTTTTTACATTGTGGTATAAGCCTAGATCTTCTTAGGGGCTCAATATTGACTTTGCATCCCAAGATGAACTTGATTTGATGTATTTTTTCAATATCATCATCTGCGCTGAATGTCAGCATATACATGTTCAGAGTACATACTTTTAGCCATTACCCTAATTCGCTTAACATTTTGGTCATTTCTCTGTAGGTTTCACCATCTTCTAAGGTTATTTGATGGTGATTAAACTTATCTGTTTTAATTATTGTTTTAATTTTCTCATACAGTACCTCATAGATTTTAACTCCATTAATAACTATTGGGGGTGGTGGAGGTAATTTTTTATTTTAGGAATTGTTTCTTTTTAGTTGAGGAGGAGTAGGTGTATCAACCCTTCTCCTTTTTTTTCTCTGGCTTATGACTCTAATCCACTCAGTTGCGTGAGCTAATTCTTCTTCATCCGTATGGTATTCTTGTTCCATGACTTTTTGGGTAGGAGGGGGAATCAACGTTTTCCTTTGCTTTAAGGGCTTTGACTTCGTTTCCAAGAATCCTTATGTGTTCCTGCATCCAAGTTATTGTATCATTTAATTGCTTCTGTAAATTGTTAGATTCAATCAATGCATCATTGGCTTTCCGCAATTCCTGGTACAGCATTTCTTATTTGTTAGAACAATTATTGTTCTCTGGAAAAGCATTTCTTGGTAATTCCACATTTTTTGTAGGTATTATTTTGTTAATCTTCGTGGTGAACGTGCTCGGTAGAACCTGACTCTTTTGGAAAGGATGGATATTATCCATTTCTGCTTCACTTGTTCGAGTATTACGATTCCTCAACGTATCTTGGGATTTTTTTTGATTATTACTATAATAGCAATAGCTGGTCCCCCCAGAATCCTTGGGACCGGCCTCTGACGAGGATGAATTTTCCTGAAAATCAGGTCTGCCGCCTGGGGTATTTGTTTCCACATTCGTTGTGTCCATTGCTACTAAATTTATAGTGCATTGCACTCGCATTTAGTATTTAGCCGATGTTTAAAATCGCAGCCCGGGTGTTACCACGTGGAGGTATACTAAACACAATTGGTGATTTCCACATAGTTTCAACGTTGGAATATAGACCATTAAGCCATGGTTATATATACAGTCAACGCCTACCCTATTGAAGCATACCCACACCTATTTTTTCAAGCTTGTGATTATGTGCTTCTTTCAAAGAACATTGAGGAGAATCTAAATATTCGTACGAAATGCCAGCTTGTCTGTCCCAAGCACACAGCTTAGGAAATAATCGATGTGGAGTAAATAAACCGTCTTTTTACGACGGTTCGTGGCATCGATTAGTAGTGTAGTTTTCATTCAATGTATTTCCTATAGATTTCGATCAATATAATGGTTTACGCAAACTACAGCTCGGAAACACTTTCCGCGCTCCGACTGAGCGAAAATTATTTGTAATATGGAAAAGAGAATATTTATTCTCTAACGTCAAAGCATATTATAGATGTCGGCCGGGTGTTTACATTTTTGGAGATGCCGATTTATTATTATAGAACATCAAAACATCCGCACATAATGGTGGCAAAATTGTTTTTTTTTACATAAATGTATATAAATTAAACAACCGAAAATTATTACTTCAACAATAATTTCACAACTAAACAAAAAACTATTTTACAATTATAATTTATGCCATGTTTTGTTAGAAATTACAAATTTCTTACATTCATCTATAGCAGTTTTTGGAATAAAATATTACAGCTATAGATATTATAACATAAAAAACCTAAATCCCAATGGTAATCAACAAAACAAAAAAATAAAATTAAATTTCCATCTCTAAAATAAATATTATTCCAGAGCTTTTCTTCTATTTAAATGAAATTGAAATAAAAAATTCTTATTTTAATGTTGAGATATACGAGTACAAACATATTTCTAAATCGTATCCTATATATTTTCCTTCAAATTTAAAAAAAAAGAAAGAAAAACGTATTTGATGAAGTCATACCAAAACTGGACCAGATGGTATAAAAACATAATTTTTCGCTTTTCTCGTACATATGTACGTAATTATATGTATAGCAACTATACACTAGGAAAATTTAGTGTTTGTTTAACATAACCCTAAAAATCCTAGAATTAATTCGGAATACCTCGCAAATAGACCAAAATATGTGTACGACTAGTTATTATTGGGCACGATTTTTTTTTGTTTTTGATTTTTTCAATTTGATATAGTTTTACTTTACTACACCAAGCCGGGGGTGGTGGGTTGGTTTTGGTTTGGAGTTTCCAGAGCGAAATAATACTAAATTAAAATGAATGAAACAGATGGTGTTTACAAGAGTTTTGGAAAATTGGGAAAAATTATTTGTTTTTGTTTTGTTCTCTATTTTGTTCGTTCATTCTAGATAGTTTCATACATTCGTTGATATTACAACAACAATAATAATAGTATACGATACGATAATAAATATTTAGAACAAAATTGTTTATACCGTTGATTGGAAATAAAAATATTTCATTTTTGACACTACTAGGTAGGTAATATTTATGTACCCATTAGTTCCGGATAGTTTTCCCGTAAACAGATTAGTATTTGAAAAAAATAAAAATCATTTATAAATTATTAGGCATATGGGTATTGAGGTGTTACAATATTTGACACTCTAATTCAATTCGTTTTGACGTGCTGTCATCTGAATTCATATTTATATGTATACATATGTGTGACATACATTATTCATTCAAATTATCCATCTTATTTGAAAATGGAAATGTACAAAAATGAAAAATGTATAATGTATCTGATGTATTCCCGCCGTGAAGATGGTACAGTATGTTACTTAAGTATAGTTTGTCGAGAAAAGAAAAACAATTGATACACGCGTTAAAAATTATATTAAGAACTCTTTTATGACAATATATACACCACCATACCCGCCCTTCAATCTTCATACGCCGGTGATTTATCTTAAAAATTTGTGCGGGAAATTGATATATAAAATGATATAAGCTCATTTATATGGATTTATCAATGACACCCGTTTAAGAAAAGGGAACAAAAAAAAAAAAATTTAAAAAGAATTTTCATAAATAGAAAATCGATAGTATCAATTTTTCATTGAATGGAATAAATAAAATAGGTACATGAATATATATAAATCCATATCTCGTTTTGTCGTCACATTTGCCATATCAGTTGATAAAGAGAATTGAATATTGTATCCATATATAAGTATGTATGTATATACAAGATACAACAAATCATATTTTAATAAGTTTTTGGCGCAGAATACGCCGTAGCTGCTGGAAAATTTTAAATTATTTTGGATTAAGGTATAGAAAATTTTCAATCTGTAATATAGTAAATTTTGTGCTGAAAATAGAATGGATGTTTGTCTGCTACGCAGATTCGTTTTAGGAAAGAAGAGACAAACCGTAGTCATAAAATGGTCTTTTCCTTAGAAACCAGTCGCCTCGGTTATTCTGTTAAAAGAATAAATAAACAAGACATTATTTTACAAAAAAAACTTGTTTTTGTTGCTCAAATTAATTGCTTTTGATTGTAACAACGAATTTTACTACAATAATCGCCATTGTCTGCCGAAGAAAGAGATGATTATTCACACATGACACCAACCCCGGTTTGAATGCAGTATATATATTTGAAATTTTTGGTATACCTTTACCAGTAGTGCGATAACATAGAGTAATAGCATTCCCATTGAATCTTTGGAATTACGGTGACTTTTGATATAATGAACGACGCTATTACGATTACGGAAACCGAATTAATAATTTGGGATCAATTATTCACCGTTTTCGATAATATCTTTAACAGTTTTAAAGGCCATTACTGGCCCTTTACTGAATCAACAATTTGGCATCAACGGATTCGATCCCGAGCATGGCGTACTCGCTGAGACCATACTTCATGTACAATATTGGGGATCTTCATCAGATCTCTGATCTCGATATTGTACAGAGCTCGGTAGGTACCATCTATTTCGTGTTTTGGGCCGTAAATCATACGCATGACTCTTCTCTCAAATGTTAGGAGCCATCTCTCGTACTCATCCGTCAGCGCCCAACTTTCACATCCAAACATAACAACGGGCCTGATACAGGCTTTGTAAAGCTTCAGCTTCACGGCACTTGATAAGTGTTTAGATTTTAGCAGAGGCCTTAGAGGATACAAAGAACGACTGCCAGCCACACTTTAATATCCTCACCCACACTGTTATCGTAATCACGCATATGTCATCTGCATATGCAAGCACCTGATTGGACTGGCGATATAAGATGTTACGCTGCGGTGTTTCAGTTTTACGAAGGATGTACTCCAACATGAGAATAAACAGTATCGGGGACAGAGCATCTCCCTGCCGAAAACCCGATTTAACTACAAAAATTGTCGATAGCCTGTTTTCAACTTTAACACAGCATTGAGACTGCGTCACTGTCATCCTACATAGTCGTACCAGTTTTGTTGGCATTCCTACGTATTCCAGGGCAGGCCACAAACTCTCGATTGATCGAGTCATATGCCTGCCGGAAATCCAGGAACACCTGATGTACGGGGATGGATGTCTCATAATATTTAGATAGAATCATCCGCAGCGAAAAGACCTGATCGGTGACTGATCGATTCGAACGAAATCCTCCTTGATAGTCACCAACCAAGCCCTCCGCTAGAGGAGTGATTCTATCCAATACAATGTATGACAGTAACTTGTATGCTGTGCAAAGGAGAGCTATACCGCGATAATTCTCACACTTCAAGCGGTCTCCCTTCTTGAAGATGGGGCATATCGCGGCCACTTTCCATTCGTCAGGCATAACTTCGGTTCGCCCTACTAATCGGTTAAGGTCGAAAAGACAGTTCCATAAAGTATTCCCTCCAAATATCAAGAGCTCCGAATTAATGCAGTCCACCGCAGATGAGCGGTTTCGTTTCAATCTCTGCATGGCTTTAGTGAATTCCTGATGGGATGGCTCCTTAATGCAAATCTCCGCAGTCTGTATTAGAGGTGGCTCAACAACAGTCTGTGACGCATGATGGACATCAAGAAGGTCAGTAAGTTGTTGTTGTACTTTCAGAACCTCGGCCTTCCACCATTCTCGCTTCTTCCGTCTACAAATCCGCTTAGCTGCCCTTCTTGTAAGAGCAGCCTTGTATTTCCTCGCGATTGTGAGACGTTGTTGTACTTCATTATGGGCTATATTTTGTTGTTCAACTGCAGTACGACACTCACAATCATCAAACCAATCATTCTTGGGTCTGACTTTCACTATACCTAAAGTCTGTTGAGCAGCACTGACAACCGAAGTTTTCAGTACCTCCCAGACAGAGTTCACGCAGTCAGACTGGTAGTTACCTTTATCAATGTTGTCGCTGACAAGATCCTGATATCGTTTCTTTTGATCTTCATTTATCAGACCTTCACAGTAGAAACGTACCAAGCGTTTCGCTGTGTTCCCAGACTTGTACGAAATCTTCCATCGTAGCTTTGCAGCGACCAAATGATGATCGCTGCCTACGTATTTGGTTGCTGGCCGATAAGTTCTCACATCCTCCACAACCTGAGCCCGTCCTTTAGAAACTAACACATGGTCAATTTGGCTGCGGGAAGTTCTGCGAGGATGTGTCCATGTCTCTAGATGTATGTGTTTGTGAGGGAAAAATGTGCTTGCTACTCTAAGATCATGAGGAATCGCAAAGTACATCATTCTCTCACCATTATCGGTCGCAGTTTCGTGTCGGGAGTACGGACCTATGTTTTCACACAAGCCGCGGTCTGATTTCTGCCAGCTCTAGCATTAAAGTCCCCAATTACCATTCTAACATCGTGTTCGGGTATAGATCCCATCAGATCGTCCAAGTCATTGTAAAATGAGTGACTTCTGTGGGCGCATGTACACAAATTATCGACAAATTGGCTAACTTCATGCGCAAGCGAAGCTTACACAATCGGTTATTGACAGCTTGGAAATCCAAAACAGCCTTCTTTACCTGCGGCCTAAGAAGAAATCCAGCTCCAAGATTTCCGAGATCATCTCCACTGTAGAGCAACGCGTATAGCCCTGGGACACATGGCCTCCACTTTTAGGCCAGCAAATTTCTTGAAGAGCAACGAGTTCCAGCCGATACTGCTTTATACACGTGATTAGGCCCTCTAACGCGCCTGGTTTTCTAAGTGATTGCACGTTCCACGTGCCGATCCTTAATGTCGTATCCAGGTATTTGAGCGGGGGTCCGGTGTTTTTTTGGCGGTATCCATTTTTCTTTTTGTTGACTTTATAAACAGTTTATTTTTTTACGGATGCGGGTCATCTCCTACGATAAGCTAAGGATACTGTGGTGGTATTTTTGGGAAACATGTTTGTGCAATTTAGATTTACGAGACATGTGAGTGCCCCCCGACCACAGGGGCAAAAATTAAAATTATAATTAAGTGGGATATAAAATATGTTTTAAATAAAAGAGTTAGAATACGATTTTTAGAAAAATAGCATAATATTCAAAAGCATTGATTATAGTAATACCGAGACCCTAGTTTTGGCTTTGCATATAATTCTGTAATACCAGGTCTTGGGACTATGATAATCAGACCCAACCTTTAAAAGAACATTGTTATAGTCTCTTTGATTCCCGTGTTGAGATGTCGACCGCATTTCGTGAAAATAAATAATAATTTGGAATGGCTTTGGGTACCCAATTTATATACCTGCTACATGTATAAAGGATCAATACCAAATGTAAATTTTAACACCATCTAAAATTCATCGCAGGTTATTTTTATATTCGTAATTCAACTACCTGAGCACACGGTTTATAAGTCATAAAACTAAATTCTCCGGACAATAAAAATAAATCCGAAAAACAAATGAAATCGTATGTATAGGTAATATATGGAAAACAATATTTCATGAACATACAAAAAAATTTCCAAATATCTCCACAATAATTGTTTGTTAGGAAAAAATTAAATGAAAGGTTTATGTACTGTTTATAAGTATATATATATATATATATATATATATGTATGTACATACATATACGGTTTTTGTTTACACACATAAATATTGTGGGAATATTTTTATGAGTTATTTTTATGTGCTTTAAATTGAATATATAAATTTTTCTTGGTGGTGATGGAGGTGGTTTTCGTTAACAAAATAATCATAATAACAAAAAATTTAAATAAAACAATTATTTTCCTTCTATATCATAGTAATAATAAAGCTATATAAAAATAAATATATTTCAGAAGTAACGATCGAACGAACGGTGGTGGACCCGACTAGAATGCGTAATCATGTTTTGATTGAAATTGACAGAAATAGGTCGATACTTTTCGGTCCTTATTTTTTTTTTTTTAATACAACAGGTCTCTATATAACTAGCTTTGTTAATATTACAACGGCAGAAGACCAACCCTAAAACCACGAACATAATTTAAATTTTTTTCCTAAAGTAATTATAGGTAGTTAAACCATATATGTAATTATTTTTCTAGACATTGTCCTAACCTTTTAACAATCTACCTAAGTTGTTTATATACATATATTATACAGAACCAAAACATTGTTTGTGGCTGGTTGAGAATAATGAATAAAAAATATTACAAGAACTACGATACACACTTTAAATACACGACCTAAATAAAGTTATAAACATTAAAACATAAAACTATGTGTGTGTACTGTGTACTGTTTTGTTTTGGGTAATAACCATAACGATGTTTACGCTTCTCGTTTTTATTTTTATTTTTTATTATTTTATTATGCTTCTTTAATGATTTTAGATTTATCATAACTTGGTTTTGAATTTTCTACTTTCCTTTGAAAAGATTTATTCCTTGATTTACGAATTTTTTTTTTCGCCCCATATACAACGTTTTTCATCCCTCCACCATTATTATTTTATGTATTTCTATGAATTTTGTTGTATTTTTATATTTCTGGCAATGTTTTTCCGTTTTCTTTTTTATAATTTTTCATGGCTCATAAAATAAAACTAAACACAACGCAGAAAAGAAAATGCGAAAAATGGAAAACTCGTAAAATCCTTTGTTTCACCGTTTTTAAAATTTTTTTTTGTACACTTAATTCTAATTATTTAAATTCAAAATGCTGGAAAATAAGACCGTACCAACGAATAAAAATGAAAACGATCAAGTATGTAAGTTGAAGAGCCTACAATCCTACATACATACTCGTACATATATATATATATATATATATGTATATATATATATGTAGCCAAGATGCTGTTTACACACTTTTAGTGGAAAAAAACATTACAATGTTGTTATTTATATATATTTTTATGCGGTACATTTATTTGAAAAATGTGTGGGGGTGTTGGGATGTTTCTGTTTCGGTTGAATTCTGAGAAAGCATTTTTTTTAATAAAATTATTAATTTTTGTTTGCAGCTTAAAGGTGCGGTAATTCAAATATTTTGTTTTATATTTTTAAAAGAAGCTTACATATGGTAATGTAAATCGGTTAAAGTAGTACAAAAACATCAGAGGTCAAATATTCAGTTAAGAGCGTCCGTTACTAAAATACAGTGTTACCAACTTTTAAAAATAGATATCGCTAGAAAGTAATGCAAAAACCGCGAAAAATCATCGTTATATCGAAAATAAACAGAATAATGAATTGCACATATTTCTAAAGGTATAAGTGGGGCTCTTGTGTATAAGTGGGGCTCTCAGGAGCACACCTACTCACCCTCTGGGAATTCTCTTTCATCTGACTCCCTTGCATATTGCGTCCGAGCAGCTTGCATCTTGCACAGCCATTCGGCTCAAATCCATATCTATGTGGACATGTAACAATGCAGGGCACTCATCTATCCTATGTATTAACAGGGGTATCCCAGAAGCTACCGACTACGCCATTCCTTTGCCATCTGTTGAGATGAAATTCCAAACTGAGTTTCCCACCAGAGAGGACTGGGTGAACGAAACGGTAATGGACAATGAGGCGCTAAGCTTCTTCACGGATGGCTCAAAAAGAGATAGAGGGGATGGCTGCGGAGTATTCTGTGAGGCACTAGGGGTTAACCTCTTTTTTTTTGTGTTCCCGACTTTTACAGCGTTTTTCAAGCTGAACTGATCGCGATAATAGAAGTCATGGACCGGTTGAAGTATAATGTAATATCTACGAGGGATATTAGCATTTTTACGGACAGCCTGGCTGCTATTAAAACGCTACAATCATGATCAGTTCAACATCCGCTTGACGTGGGTGCCAGGGCATTTCAATATCGCAGGGAATGTAATGGCAGATGAGTTGGGCCGCAAGGGTACAGCACGCCTAATAACCCAAAGCAGGCGGGATATTAAGATACCACTTGCTTCATGTAAACTGCTGCTTCAGGAAGAAGCCATAAAAGAAACGAACGTCAGATGGTCTAACGCCAGTTCGTGTGTAATAACCAGGCAGATCTGGCCTAGACTTGACCGGTCCAGATCAGGCCAACTGATATCGCTTCGACGGCACCATAATGGCATGGTCGTGGGAGCTATAACTGGACATTGTCTCATTGGGAAACATGCGAGCAGACTGGATGTCCCAGCCCACGATTTCTGCCGCAGCTGTGGTGATGAGGAAGAGGAGGAAAATGTACTCCATCTGCTCTGCACCTGTCGTAGTCTAGCGAACAGCAGAACAAAATTTATGGGAACTTACCCTTTGCACGACCTCACGGATCTTAGTAAGATCGAGATCCGGGACTTTAAACGCTTCTTGGGAAGCTCAGGATGGTTTAGCGAGTGAAGAGGAGGAAACTCGAATGTGGTACAGCTATGGACCAATTTTGTGTCTATGCTAATCCTTCAGGACGGCCACCCTTACCTCACCTGACAAGTGACAGATAAACAACATCTCAAAGTATCGGTGGTCAGTAACATTCAAATTCCATACCTCGTATTATTGCTGTATAAGTTGTTACTGATTCGTTCGTTAGCCCTTACATTTAATTTTATATTTTATTTAAATTTAGATAACAATCTATTAGACGAATAATTGGGTTTATATTTATTTGACGATAGATACATATGAATCCCATTAAAGAACGAACACGGCTATCAAGTGAAGTATGAATTTCAAAATAGAACCGAATTTTGTTAGTATTACATACTATCACAATTAATCTAGAAAACGAGGCCGAATTAGCTTTTAAAAAACCGATTTACAGTTGTAAGTAAGTATCCAATTTATAGTTTCGAAAACTATTGTAACTAGCGTCATTAGTAGGTGACCAATATTGGTCTTTGCCGATCATTTCTGTATTCCAATAAATAGTCGGAATTCGACTTATAGGAACATATTTCTGTATTTCTAAACCAATGGGAGTCGATTTCCTTAAATGAATATACTCTAGTGAAACAATTTTCTATCAATTACAGGTAAACGTACCTTAATGAAAGAGTCTGGTTGATTGATGAGTTATTGAATTAAATGGTTTTATATGAGAAATTCCTAGTTAGGGTCCTGTAGTGAAAATTAAAAATAATCTTTTTAAAATAAAAAATACAAATTCTGTTTTATTTTTAACTATCGATGGTAATGTCTATTTATCGAACTTGTCCAGTAGTTTTTATGATGTCCTGTTACGCATGAAATAACCATCAAGCATTTGAAACCGATCAGCCATGGTCTATGAGCATAGATGTGAATGTTCTACTATTTGTTATTAGCAATACATACGCTGAATAAATAAAACTGAATATTCGAAATACTAATTTTAATTTAAATTTATTTATTGAGTGTCCGAAATATTAACAGCACATTGTAGTGAATGAACAATTAATTGTGAAGACGCTGGATTTCCTTGTCATCCCAGTTTATAATTTTTTCTAACGTATAGACAATTGAGCTAAATGGTTCCACTATAACCATTCGTTTTGATTTAATGAGTTGGGTAAAGTTTTTTCTTCGACGTTTTCCAAAGTTTTTCGTCTAGATGAAGAGCAAAATTCTAAACCACCTTCTTCTCTTCTTCACTAAATAGGGAAATGACTGACAAATCGCATACATTTTTCCTATTCACATTTTTTAATGTTACATGATAAAATTTGTGTACTGTAACACAAATTTGGTTTGTACAAACAAAATCAAATGTGTGAATATTTTGTATTTTCAATATCTCTTATATTGTATAGGAGGCGTTGTGTTAGTACTATTCTAATAATATTTTATTTATTACACAAATTGTTTTAGACAAGAACAAAACCACAAATGTGTTACTAGTTTTTGCTACAGTAGCCTGCTAAGTTTAAAAAATTAATTTCTAATTTTTACATAACCTGTGATAAAAAATCATGAGTTAATTTTTTGACATTTGTTTGATAATTATTCCCCTACATTCACGATTTTTTATTATGCTGTCCGAAATGTGTAATAAATCTCCTCATAAGTTTTCCCCCCGTCATATATGTCAATTTTAGTTTTCATAACCTCAAATTTTTTGTGACAACTACTAAATTGTACAGAAAAGTTCACATACAACAACGGTTAAATACCAGGATGTTGTTGAGTCGAAACAAGAGGCCATATACATTACAAAGCCAAAACCCAATAATAAAACGAATTTTGGCATATGATGACCCGTATGACACTGAGACCCGTAAACTATTACGCATATCAGCCAAAACATTTCAACAAATTGGATTGTTTTTAGATAAAAAGTGTAGTGGGTGGTCTCCAGAGCTTGAACCGATGGCATTTTTGTTATGGGTCGTATAATGCCAAGGATAAACTTGAGCCTGATATAAATTATATCGTAAGCAATAATTCAAATTAACTATTGAGTTTGAAAAAGTAAAATGCTAATTATATTTTTGGTTTAATTCAGAATAGATCCACAGTTGAAAATGTAGAGATTAAAGTTGAACCAGATATATTCGAAGCAGTTTAGAAATCTCAGGTAATGAAAAAGAATTGGAAAATGACGACGATATCGAAGTAACAAAAGATGATTCTGAAACTGATGAAGAAGAGTGGACTGAAGCAACTTCAGAACGAAAACCTACGAGGGGTGGTTTACGTATAAATTGTGAGGATTGCAATAAAGTGCTCAAACGTCATGTCCTATATGATCGCCATCGCCGAGCTCATATGCACAATATGTAATAAACCAGTTGTTAATTTAAAGGCGCATATACAAATGCATGAAGGCATATTACCCTACGAATGTATAATTTATCAGCAGCGATTTAACGATCGTTGAAAAGACACATGGCTACACATTCCGAGGTGCGTCCGTTTAAATATGAAACATGTCAAAATTGTTTTAACACTAAAGATCGACTACGTGAACACGTTAAAATACAAATGACAAAAATGTCACTTGTGTGAAAAACGGTTCTTGAACAATGTTGAGCTGAATTGACACATTAGATCACATACGGGAGAGAAACCAACTTTGTGCAATGAGTGTGGAAAAGGTTTTAGAACACTTTATCAATTAACTATGCATAAACGTACTCACACTGGAGAAAAGCCAAATAGTTGATATTTGTGATAAAACAGTTTCACGAAATGCTGGTTTGATTATTGAGAGACTCTTTAAATATCGGTACTGTGATAATTCGTTTACTGATTCAGGTGGCCGTAAAATGCATGAACATGTTCATCTAGATGACCGACCTTATAAATGTGTGTTATGTAACAAAGCTTACAATTTTGTTAGCAGCCTGAGATCACACATTTAACATGATCTAAATCATCCTAAGTAAATTGGTAGGATACAGCAATATTAATTTTTATAAAATCATTATTTACGTTAGTTAAAATTTTAGTAATAACAAAATTGAAATAAACAATACCAATCTAACTTTATAAATTTATGTACATTTATTAATTTGAATGGTTTTGATATAAGGGTTAGGAAGGCTAAAGTTACTATTCCATGAGAAAAATTGGCTGGCAGTAGTTTTTAACTGAAAAAATGAATTAAGAAAACAGAAAAGTAATCTAAAATCGTTGATATTTGAATTTACAATATTTGTTTGTATTTACCAGGGCTGTGGAGCCTGAGAAAATATTTTCGGCTCCGGCTCCAGGGACTATTAGATTTATATATGACTCCAGCTCCAGCTCCACCTCCGACTCCGACTTAAACTCCGACTCCTTAAACCACGATTACATTCAATAAATTAAACAAATTTTAACATTAATTATCACAAAATCAAAATATACTATTTATTTATTTCATTAATTCACTTACATGTGTATATATTTACATAAAGTGTTTTATTTAATTTAATGAATTTGACCTAAGAAACAAGATCGCCTCATTAATATCATCTTTCAAGGATGCTCATAAGTCAGATTTTATAATTGTCAAAGCAGAGAATAAACGTTCAACGTTTACTTGTGTTGGTGGTAATGCTGTTACGTTCCGAGCCACATTTTGAATTATTTTCGGATACTTCTGAATAGCCGCGTCTATTTTTAAATTTGAAGAGCGATCAAATTTTGCTACTTCTGTTATCCCGAGTTGAAATTCTATTTTGAATCGCGCTAATGGTGAAAGAACTTTTGTAGGCTCATTTTTGTCAGTGTTTATACGACGTAGCTTAGCTTGATCTTGGTCGTCTAAGAATCTTTCAAAATCAGAATCTCGTTCATTCTGCTCTTGATTGCAAGTTTTATTTCACGACGAGGATGATATTCTAGTAAACCTCTCATCTTTACTGCTAAATTACACAGAGCATTTTTAGCACGGTTTTGCTGATTATCCGACAGTAATATACGAACCATCGGATCAATGAATATACCTGCCAGTAGTATATCATTGTCCAATATTGTGTTTTCCCTTCGTTTCATTGATTGGTTTATGGCATCGGCAATTGGATTACCCATTCTAGAAAACTGATAAGATAATCTTTTCCACTCTTTAAAAAATATCAAGGAGTCAAGTTTGCAGCTTGAAACTTTTACGTTACACTGAATGGATACATCAGTAATCTCTCAACTTGTTCCCATTCCTCTTCAGTCAATGCTACAGCAGAACTCGCAATGTCAATTATAATCGGTTTTAATTCCAACAAACGTTTAATCATTAAATAGGTGCTACCCCAACGAGTTACCTGATTTAATATGGCTCCCATTCCTGCCCGTCTCTTTAGAATGGAGTCAATGAAATGATAGAAACAGCATCTTTCACTTTTAGTCCATCGGGGATTGCCAACTGAAGAGTGTGTTCTGCACAACGCATGTGTTGAATTTTAAATAATCAGGAGGCATTGATACACTCATTCTCATCCATAATAGCAACGTCATCTTCCTCAGGTTCCTTACCAACTTTATTATTCTCGTCACCTAGTAGTTCATTCATTTTATCTACTGTGGCAGTCATATTTGTTGCGTTATCGGTCACAATTGCTAAAATATATCTTTTGTCGATCTCAAACTCATTTAAAATTTTTATAATTAAATCTTTAAGAAATGAACTTGTGTATGTTGTGTCTCTGTGTCTCTAACCGCTAATGTTTTATTAATAGTTCACTCTCTGACGAGTGCAGGTGTCAACTTTCAAATATAGAAATTTGCGTTGTAGTTCTAATTTAAGAGAGTCTTTTTGCAAATTGGCCTCTTCTACAACTGAATTGCGAATATTATTTCTCTCCAATGATATTCCAAAAATGTCTGTCATTTCTCCATTCAATCCGACAAATGCATTAGATGGAAAATGGATTAGCGGTACAGAATTATTTTACACCATCTCAATTATAAAGTTTTTAAATTTTTCATATGTCATGGACATTTTTATTTTGTCGCTCTTGTAAAATTTGTTGATGGCTGTGCCTTGTTTTGTTGGGTCCGACGATGATGAGGCAACTTTTATATTTTTATTGTCTTCTTCTGCAACTTTTTTAAAAACCATTGTATGGAAACGTTGTAGATAGAGCTGTGTAGAGATGGGAAAATTGGAATAAAATTACAAAAAACCGGAGCCGGAGTCGGTTGATTTCTATAAGCTCCGGCTCCTTAAAAATACGAGAATAATCATTAACTTATGCGGCTTCGACTCCACAGCCCAGCTATTTAATTTACAAATCAAACGTTGACATGCGCCCACAAATTATTCGATAGCTGTTAAAAATTATCATATAGTAATAGATTCGAATAATTTGGGTGTGTTCGGTATTTTCAAGTAAATGTCAAAAATTTAATTCACGATTTTTTAACACAGGTTTCGGATAGTCATAATATTGTGTGTTAAGCACAATTTGAGCGTATAAAAAATTTAACCAGAGAATTCGATTATATGAATTTTTTATTGAAACTAGAAAATTATTTGTGTTCATATTGCCCAAATGCGCCAAAATATGAAGAAAACAATAAAACAAATAGTCGTACTCTGGTTATCCGAAATCGTCGGGCTAAAAACCGACATCGTTTTACTCGTACATAGTAGATATTAGCATACAAATTATGTTGGTTTAAACAAATTTCCTATCGTTATTTGATTAATGGTTTTCGATTTAGCAGTTTATCTTTAAAGGCTTTTACTTTCATGACAACTTTCTGGCTTACTAAATAACTTGTTGAAGCTTCTGTAATTCAGGCTAATTTAGAACGGTTGGCGGTATTTCCGCTCAAGCACGATTTAAACCATAAATATAGGCCTCGCTTACAGTTTGGTGGAAGATAATTCACAAATACTTTTTTAGTAGTTCTTTGGCTGACGGCTAGGAGCTAGACCACGTTTCCTAATTGATCGCCGACTTCCATCACAAAGTGTTTCACGACCTAGAGTGTCATCAAATCTTGTGTCATCCAAGTCTGTTTTTTCTCAGTATATGTAACTAGGAGTAAATTTAATACAAAGAGTGATAAGCACACATATTATATACACGGAAATGCCAGTGGCCATTACCATTATTGTAAACATAACTAAACACACAAACATCATGATTCACATATGATTTAACAATTAATATTAACACTGATCTTTAAAACTAACAATTATCTAATGTTTTTCTTCTAACACAAATGAAAACATATTGACAGACGCAACGTAACGTTCGTGGAATATTCGTTTTCGATTCTCTCACCACATAATTTTATTTGTTGCCATTTTCCCGTATTTTCTGAGTACATATTGTTGAATAAAACAGAAATTACTTGACTTCTGCGTTGTTTGTATTGTGAGTGTTGTGTAATTGGTGGGGTTGGAAAGGGTTTATTTTGTATGAAATTTATAATTAATTTTAAGAGATTTTGAGCTTTAAATTACTGTTAATGTTAGCAGTCAATATTTATTAAATTTTATGGCCTGGGGTATTTGTTTGTCATAAATTAATTTAAATAAAACCAATTTTGAACATTAAAATATTAATCCAAATTACAAAAAATCGTGTCTTCGATTTTGGATTGAATTGAAATCCAAATCCTTCAAATTCTCGTCAATTTTGGTTTTCAGAAATTGAGAAAGCTTTTTCATTTCCGGAGGTCTCGGGCTCCACTTAAGCCAAACCATAGGACTGGATTGAATTTGGTAAGCTTGATAATTCCAACGTTTTTGTTTCGAATTTGAGATTAACGTTCCTGTGAGTTCAGAAAATAATAATAACTGTGGAGTGAATTTTATGTTCAATATCGTAAATTAATTTTTAATTATTGTTGATTTTGATAATACTATCACAAATTGAAATCTAAAATATTGTGAAATCAAATTAACAAAAGTTTTTAAAACTTACTGTTTTTTAATCTTGATTGTGATTTAAATTATCAAATTGGGCGCATAAATCCTTCTAAATTCCGAAGTTTAATAGTTTTACATTCAGTATTCAATATTTGATCAGAATCTCTCTAAAATCTCTTTTTTATTTATTTTTAATATTCATATGAATCCTATTAAATGTTTTAAAATTAGGCAAATTCAAATTGTTAAATTTTTAATAATATTTTGCTTTTGATCAAACTTTAAAATTTTCTAATTGGATTCTGTTTCAAATATCGCGCGGAAATTTAAATTTGGAAAATTTAACCGAAATTATGACATTGGTTAACCATAATTTTGTGAATATTTTGAAATTCAATTTTTGATCAGAATTCAAAGTAATGCTAATTTTAATAGTTTAGAGCGTCCGCCCGTCTATTTTCGTATTTGATTCTAATTTAAATTCATAAAAGTGTTCTTAAATTGTCAAAGTTTTAAAAATTTGGTAAAATTTATTGACCGGACAATTGAAATTTTTTTAATTTGTCCCGATTCAAAAGTAAGAAATTGATTGCATAAATCATCGTGAATTGCAAAAATTTTTAAAATTTGACTAACAGAATCTAATGAAATTTTTAATAATAGTTTTTTTTTAATAACCATTCAATTTTTCATCAGAATATTCCAGAATTATCTATAGTTTAAAATTCACAAAATTCGTGGATTTTAAATTATTAAAAATTTCGAAGTAAATTTAAAAATATTTTGATTAAAACTGAGTAAGTCCCATCAAATTTCGTAAATTTTCAAAATTTTACTAATATTTTTAATATTCAACATTATGTTAAAATTTCTTAAATCGCCAACCTTATTGTTTTTAAGGAAAATTCATAAGAATCGTATTAAAAATTTTAAGATTTTACTAATTCATATTTCGTTCCAAGTTTTAATCAAAATAATTTCAATATTTTAGAAAGTTCAATTAAATTCACAAGTTGAAAATTTAGATAAAATTTATGACATCGGACGAAGGATAAATTTTTTGAGTCAATATAAATACTCTTCTTTAGTATCAATTATTTGTGGATTGTTGATATAGACTTTTGTCTTTAAATAATTCAATCGGAAACAAAATCTAAGGGTGTTAGCGTTCAAATGAAGATATTGGTTCAAATTCTGAATAAAGTGGTTGGTGAAATGTTTGTAATTGCTGTGAACAATAACGAAATAATGTTTTTGGACTCATTAACACTATCACTTAGAGCAGACATATTTTCTTCTGAACGACCACTACGATGGTATATTTTAATTTTTTCATCCTTTACCAAGTCAGTTTACACATATCTTGCAAACATTTTTCGAATGGCCAAAATTGACGGACGATTTTCTCTTCCATATTCTGTATGAAAATTTCTATATTTTTAGTAATCGAAATCTTCCTTCTCATGATCTGTCAAATAACATATATAGCACTCTAGTGTAAAAAATGAAAATGGCGGAAAATTTAAAAATTAACCTCAAATTGAACCACACTTTACTGCAAGTAAGCATACGTAGGCATGCTTTTTGGTTGTATTGGATTTCTCAGAAATCAGTAAAATTTAAGACATTTTAATGAAAATAACAACCTACCATTTTATATAAATCAATTAAATTAATTTAACAGTCTGAAATAAAAAGGTGATATTTGTAGGAAAAAGACCTTTTTTAATTCATTTTGTTAATCAGTTTTTTGAATTAAAAAAATTAATTGATACCTATAAACCAGTGATGTTAACCCTTCCGACCTACATATTTAACGCTTAAAATTATTTACTAAAAAAATTTACTTGCAGTTGGGCACAGCATGGGAGGTAAATTACAATTTCCTGAATTATACGATTTACCTTGAGTATGGCCCGCAGCCTAAGATATATTTATATATCTTAGGCTGCGGGCCATATATTTTTTTTATTTCAGTTTTCAGTTGAATTAAAAAACGCATTTTTTAAGGTTAGGAATTCCGTCTCTTTGTCGGGCCCTAAATAAAATAACACGTATGTACGTAATTTATTTACTTGAGCTTAGTATTGAACGCAAAGCTCTTATATTCTTGAGTTTTTAGCAAAACCGAGTTTAGTTGTTAAAACTGAAGTGAAAGATTATTAGATAACTGGTTCTAATGGCATCATTCAGGTTTAACGTTTTTCTTGATATTCTTGAAACACATTTATATCATTATTGGAGGTTTGTTAAATATTAGAACACGCTTTAGGTAGTTTAAGCTTAAAAAATTTAACTTTTATAAAACTCGCTTTTAAATGTAAACAAGTAATAGAAATATTCCACCTGAAAGTTGTTCACAATGTTACCAATATATTTGGACATCTTGTTTAAGTGAGAAAAATTAAATTACACTTACACAGCCCGGTAAAATCAAAGTACATTCTATAATTTGAACATGCAGAGCGTGTGCTATAAATTAGAACAACTTTTTATTGATTGTAAAAGTCGAACATAAAAAAAATAATAAACAGTTTTTAATGCCATTACTGGCCCCTTACTGAGTCAACTATTTGGCTCCAACGGTTTCGATCCTGAGCATGGTCTTCATGTACAATATCGTAGATCTTCTGCAGATCTCTGATCTCTTCATTGTACAGAGCTCGGTATGTACCATCTATTTCGCGTTTTGAGCCGTAAATCACACGCATGATTCTTCTCTCAAATATAAGGAGCCATCTCTCGTACTCATCCGTCAGCGCCCAACTTTCACATCCAAACATACCAACGGGCCTGATCAACTCTTTGTAAAGCTTCAGCTTTACGGCACTTGATAAGTGTTTAGATTTTAGCAGTGGCCTTAGAGGATACAAGGAGAACCCAAATATTAAAATATTAAAAGTCGAACATTGTAATCTCTCATCTCTGTTGCCTTATTCGATAAATTAAAAATTGAATAAATTAAAAAAAGACGAACTCATTTGATACTGCGGAATAAAATCCAATGTACAAAAGTTGTAGATCGTACCCAGATTCGAAGTTTAGAAGGTACAATAGTTAATTTGTTCAATTAATCAGGTTTGTCCATGTGTAAATGCAAGGAACCACGATATAGAATTCAGAAAATACTCACTCATGTACATATAGGTGAATATTCGAATGTGTTATTTTGTAAAATTGCATGTCATTATCAGAATACGTATAAATCGTACATTTTTGTAAAATTCAATAACCACAAATTGAAAACGGATGAGTACATTTAGATATATACTCTACATAATATAGAAGTGAAGTTTCTCATACGCTCGTTAATAATCTGAAATAAAAATATCTCATCAATTTCTACTTATTTACCTACCCGCATTCTATAATATATCCCTTGATATCTGGGACGAAATGTTTTAAGTTACCTCTTGAGATTCACATATATGTACTCAACTGATGTGTGTATTTTGTAAAATCATGACTTCTGAAATTCTGCAATAAAAACAACATTTCCTATATATGTACATATCCTGTTGTATATATATAGATGAGATGTACATTGTATAATACTCGGCCCCTTCCCACCCCCACAACTTTTTTTTTTATATCGAATAATTTTTTGTCGATTTCGAATTCACATTTCAATAAATATTGTTTTTTGTGTTTGTCTTTGTTTCTGGACCGAATGGAAAATCAATATGTACTGAGAGTATTATATAGACAAAATCTATTTCGGAACATAGAAAATTCAAATTTAACTTTTATATTATTGTATTTTGTGTTGTTTAAGCGCTGTTGTTGTACATATTATGTACATACATATATATTGTTGTATAAATCTAAAGTTAGACAAACGAACTACTCCAAATACTCGTACTACTATATTTTAGTAAACATGTTTTAATCAAAAATAGATAAATGTACTAAAACGTTATCAAAACAACTTCTTATTTGTTTTGTTTGCAAAATCTAAATTTCCCATTTTCTCTTTCTACTACTATCTATTATACACTCGTAACATACACAAAAAGATGAAAGAATTTTAAATTTAATGCTAATTTTTTCATGAAAATTCATTTGCATATGTATTCACTTGTTTTGATTTGAAATCCTATGACCTCGAAAAGCTTTTTGTAAAAGTTTTTGTTTTATTTGTGTTTCCCTTTTCGTATATACACAACATTTTAAGTTCTCGAAATACCAAAATATCTTAAGACGGTATAATTTTGGATCATGTATTCTTAAAGAAGTGTGTGTACTGCGTTCAAAGTTATGCTGGAATTTGAACCAACAAAACCAGAGTAATAGTGTGTTTGCAGGGAAAATACTTTTGGGGGATGAATAAACAATATATACACATATATTGTGTGAGTATACTTTTGTTTGATAAGATGTTGATTTATGTATTGTGAAGAGTTTTGATGTTTTAATGGTAATACATATACAAAATTCAATACGAATAAATTTATGAAGTTTTCAATTTGATATACATACATATACATATATTTTAGGAGATGAACTTTATTCGTTTCATCATCTTGACTTTGTCAAAACGAATATGATAAATTTGAATCCAATAATATTGATGTTATATGCAAAAGGGTTTGATAAATAATTTATTTATCATCCGAATTATTATGGCTTGACTAGAAACTGAAATGATTGGTGGTATTGCAAATACATAGTAACAATAAATGTAATCAAAATACAATTTCGTCAGGTCGCTGCACTGTACTTTTATAAAGGAACAACTTATTTGTGTTGCATATTTGTCCTAAATGCTGAAACACTGATTTAAATTAATGACGAATAATCGGTATAGTTTTGTGTCACTAAGAAAAATAAATTTGCATTATTTATTGATAAAAAGCGTAACTAGGTCACCAGTTCCGGTCGCCAATTAATCTTCTACAGAAAATTAATAACCAGTTGACTAAAACTGGATGACAAGAATAACCGAATAATTCTAAGGAAAATAATATTTGCTAAAATATGGAGAAAAATCTTCCTCTACAAACCTGTTTCTAAAATTTGAACGCACGAGATTTAATATTGACTAAAATAATTTTAAAAGAGTAAGTTGAAGAAAAATTGACTTTTAACAGAAACAAGGGCATTCTATTTTGCTTAAATTATTGTAAATTTATTGAAATTCTATATCTTAACAAAGTCTTCAAATATTGTTGATAATCGTTAGAAAATTTGCGATAAATGTATAGTTTTATGGAACTAAGAATTTTTAAAATTCATCAATTCTGTTTATATTGACCTATCCCGGCCGAGAAATTTTCAATTTGGGACAATATTCAAATTTGCCATGTTTAATAAAAACTTCAAATTCCATTTTTTGTTTGAGGAAGGAGAACATTTTCACGACTCCTTTGCTTTACTCTTACCGATTTCCTTCCTTTTCTCCTGCAGCAACCGAAGTCGCAATATTTGCATTACCGTAACCGGATGTGTTCTGTTTAGTTTGAATCACTGATTTCTTCTCTCACACTATCACATTATAAGGTTAGGTTAGGTAAGGTAAGGGTGGTCATCCTAAAGAACTAGCATAGACACAAAATTGGTCCGTAGCTATACCACATTCTAGCTGCCTCATCTTCACTCGTTAAACCATCATGAGCGTACCAAGAAGGGTTTAATGTCCCATTCAAAGGGGAAGTTCCCATCAGTTTTGTTTTGCTGCACACTAGATTAAAACAGGTGCAGAGCAGATGGAGCACACTTTCCTCCTCCCGTTATAGCTCCCACGACCATACCAATATGGTGCCGTTGAAGTGATATCAGTTGGCCTGATCTGGACCTGTCAAGTCCAGGTTAGATCTGCCTGGTTATTACCCACGAACTGGCGTTAGACCATCTGACGTTCGTTTCTTTTATAGCTTCTTCCTGAAGCAGCAGTTTACATGAAGCAAGCGGTATTTTTATATCCCGCCTGCTTTGAGTTATTAGGCGTGTTGTGCCCTTGCGAGCCAGGCCATCTGCCTTTACATTCCCTGCGATATTGAAGTGCCCTGTAACCACGTCAAGCGGATGTTGAACTGATCAGCCATCTCATTTATAAATGCCAGACAGTCGTGGGCTACATTCGACGTCAGGAAGTATGATTGTATCGCTCACTCAGCGTACAAGGATATTTACCGAAGACCGAAATAGCAACATCATTCGCGTAGGCAACCACCTTGAAGTCTTGCCCTTCCAGGTTTAGTAACAGGTCATTAATGACAAAGTTCCAAAGAAGAGGGGATAAAACCCCACCTTGACGTGTCCCTTTTCTCACGTATCTGCCGGCAGACGTCCCACCCAGAGGAGCTGTCACTTTCCTGCCTTTAAGAATTTGATCTATCCATCCTCTGAGTGACCCGTCTACCCCCGCACACGCAATGGCCCGAGTGATTGCCCCCAGTCTGACGTTGCTAAAGGTCCCCTCTATATCCAAAGTTACCATTGAATATTCCTTGTATTCAAATGATTTCTTAATCGGGCCTATCAGGGAGTGGAGACACTATTAAGTCGCACCTCTTTCTATTGTATGCAGAGTAGTAAGATGTGCTCTGGTGTGTGCCCTTCTTTATAACAACCACAATTAGGCGTCTCTTTGATGTGCATTCTAAAGAAATATACGTTGAAACAGTTGTGACCAGATTATCCGTGTAACGGACCAGATTAGCGCCATCAGGTAAGGAAATTCGGGTGCATCATCACACAGAATATATCAGATTTTCGGATACAGGACCGTTGCTGGAGTACACGGCTCTATCTGGTTGACTGTGCCTCCCACTTCCACAATGATTCGCCAGAAGTTTATAGTACTTTCCTAAGATATAGCTTTTGCCGGATTAACTCTCAAAATGCACTATTAAATAAATTCTGACATCTAGTGTAATTATTGTATCATCTAGTCATCCTTCAGCACCAGTCCACCAGCCTCATGTCTTCCGCTATAACATGTATCATGTCCTACTCGGAATTCAAACTGATTAAATCTTGTACACCAAGTTGCTTTGCAGTAAGTTTTTAAGAAGTGCTCAGCGAGCAAAGTGGTTTATACGATGTTGGCATACTTACTGCCTGGTTTCCATTCCTTTTTAAGTAAGACCAGTTGAGCCAATTTTCAGTTGCCATAACATTAAACACCCTATTTGGATGTGTTTCTGATGCAATTCTGGCAGACTCCGTGTCATGCAAATACCACTTGAAAAGTGTTTTCTGTTCATATTTGAGATCAAACCTCTTGCACCTTGCCTCATTTTTCCAATTTCTTATGTATTAAAATGTAGCGTTAATCTGTTCGAACCTGCGATTCGCCAAATGAGTCATTTGCTTTAATACATAAATTTTCATGTAAAAATGGAGCATGCAATATCCCAGAGAAATAATTTAGCACTGGTTGGTTCTCCCTGTGAACAGTAAATACACAAATAAAATTACAAAAGCTGGATAAAAGAACATAAAAACAATTTTAAAATAGATAGATACTATGACTACTCGGCAATATAATTGCTCCACACAATTTTTTCTTTATTTTTTTATTGTAAATTGATTAACGCACCCCATCCCCGGCTTTTTGGCTTCTGCGCAGCCATATTTGTGTATTGATTATGGAACGCAACGAAGAATGGAATAGACATTTTAATGAATTTCACTTTCACTCCGGATTTTAAATTTATATGTTGGTCGAAATGATCGGAAATCGGAAAAAATAAAATAAAAATCGTGGGAAAAGCGATTACAGGATGTAATAATTCTATGAAATTTAATTGTTGGCGCTTTGCATCGTCGATAGCATAAGTATGTACTCATTAAATTTGCAAATGAAGTAACAATTACAGTAAATAAAATATCTGATTAGATGAGACTGGTAATTGATGAAGAAATGTGTTAGCTGATGAATTTGATAGCCAATAGAAATTCAATTCTTTTACCGGAAAGTATACAAAGTACTTTTACTTTCTCTATAAAATGTTAAAAGTTTAAACCTTTGAGGAAACAACAGCAATTTAATTTCACTGAAGTAATAATGGAAATCAGCAATGAAACGGAATTAGCCAATGCGGCCTTTGTGCGAGCCAATATTGCATATTGTTTACATGGTTATGGATGGTAACCAAAAAATAAAACGATTCGAAAGAAATTACTGTTGTTGTGCAACTGTTTAACTACGTACTCGTATATATACCATGAAATTTTTGGTGTAATGAAATATGATAAGGATGGAATTTATCGATCGAGTGCTCACGTAAGGATCACGGCTCCTCGCTGTTTTCAGTTGTCACGTGTTTTTGGCGATTCCAGTTCATCTTCAATCCTCCCATTTTATTAAAATATATGTTTAAACCAGTATTAATGTTTCTTTTACTTTGACCATAAATTCAAATTGTTACAATTTTTTCACCAATTTATTTCTTCATTTTAAATTTAGTTAGTGTGTTAGATGTTAGGTTACGCAGTAAAATAATTGATTTTTATTAAGACAAGACAATTAATGCAACAAAAAACAAATGCAATAATCAATGCACGATTGATCGAAATTTTGCTCAAAAATTGAAAAGTTCATACTTCAAAAAACTATTTTGGTATGTTTTCATATCATATAAAAATAAGGTCTGACAAAAGAATGTATTGTTCTACATAATATATTAATAAAGGACCTTGAAATAGTTAGTCCCCAACAAATTTCACCCTCAAAACCAAACAAGCTTTCTTTAGAACTGTTTTTCATAAAATTGTCATGCTGTCATTTGCCAATAACTCCGAACATTGAGAACGTTGTTCATGGTGACGGACATCTTGTGAAAATCCATATTCGAGATGTTTAACGTTTCTTACTTATCAGGTGTTGCTAATATAACTCTGTTAATTGTAATTGATTTCTATCATATACTTCATGCTGACCATAATTGTAAACGGTCTTGATAGAACTGGATTTGCTTATTGTTTGGTATTTTAATAATCCTTTTACCCATTTTCTTCTTCACGTGTTGATAACAAATATTATTTAAATTATAAAACACAAACTAATATTCACCAAAAAATTATTTTGTTATTAAAAATGAATTAAACTTAATTTAAACACAGAACTACAATGTTTTCGACAGCAAAACACGAACAAACGCAAAAATAAATGAAGAAATGCGTTTCGGGCAGTTTAATGTACATTGAATGGCTGCAAAACGGAATTTATTAAAACACTAAATTAAATTAAATTTCCAAGCCAAATCTCCTTTTATGAATAAAGGGTGGGTTTTTTTAGAGGCAGAGAGAACATTAAATTGGCAACATTGTTTTCTGTGACAGTTCTGGGTTCTTTTGAATTTTGTTTGGTTTAACAAGTCATGAATAGTTTCAACGCTTGCAAATTGTTCAAATTTGTTTTGAAAAGATTACGTGTATTTTATGGTGCTCATAATCGTCCATCAGAGCGATTAGTTCGAAAAACTAATGATCGTTTTCGCATCACGTTTAAGATAATACGCATCTCGTAAGACGTCGTACAGTGCGCACACAACAAGCGATTACTGGTGTGTAGCATAGTATTGATGATGATCAAAATGTGTCAATTCGTCATCGTGCTCAACGATCCACTTTATGGACAATTTTGCGTAAAGATCTTACGTGCTTACAAGATTCACCTTGTACAAAAAATGAAGCCACACGATCGTGGCGTACATTTGGTGAGTGGGCCAAAGGAAACATTGCTATTGATTCACAATTTCTATTTGAAATTTTTTTTCAGTGCTGAGGAACACTTTTGGTTAATTAGCTATGTCAATAAACAGAATTGTCGCAGTTGGAGCGATGATAATCCACAAGTCATTGTCGGAACACCATTACATCCAAAAAATTCACCGTTTAGTGCGTTTTATGGGCGGGTGGAATCATTGGTTCATATTTATTCAAAATTGATGATGGTCAGAACGTTACAGTAAACGCTACTAACTTTTTTGTACCTCAATTGGAATACATTAATGTTGCACACATGTGGTTTCAACAGGAAGACTGTGTGAAATTTGGACCTCCAGATTATGCCGCATGTACGCACCAGGCGCGGCGGTCGAATGCCCGAAATTATATTTAAATATTAATATCATACAATTATATGTCAAATAAGCCAATATCATGGATATTAAAATCATTGTTCTATGTTTTATTTGTACTCCTTTGGGCTATGAATGAGGCTGAAATTGATTCCAAAGAGTCTTATATAAAAATTCGAAGCAACATATAGTACTGTACAATTTAGTTTGCCTTAATAACTGGTAAAGTGGTAAATGATTTGACTGAAGACGTAGATAGACCAACTTTTACAGTTTGCTAACTTCAAAAGTTTCAGTTTAGTGTATTCCTCGATATTGGAGTTTATAATGTGTTTTCAGAAGGAATTTAATACTTTTTGAGTTTTGACCCAAAAACGATCGCAAGATAGACATTTTTAGTAATTTATCTTCCGCTCCACAATCCTCGATTCATTTTCTAATTTTAATTTAAATGTCAATACAAAATTTTATATCTAAAAATGTTAAAATAATTCATTGAACATTCCATCAATTAAAACAATAAATAAACAACAAATACATCCTTTAATATCAGTAAAATGTCAAAAACGGACATTTCTAAATACCAGGTGCTTTATTTTATCTCAAAAGCATATCCCCTCATATTTACACAAACGAAGAAGATAAATATCGTTCAAAATCTTACATCCACAAAAAAGAAAATATTTAAAGACGCTTTTTTCTTAAAAACTGTCAAACAAACTTGGTGATTAATGAATCCATCATTTACGAAATATACATATATACATAACACATTTTAAATACCTGTGTGATTGTCCATTCACCTGTATAGTGCTATAAATCTACCTTAACATTTTATTTTATTTTTGTATTTATAACCCGGATAAACAAAAAGAAAACTTTCTAACAATCAATTAGTTAAACCTTTTATTTTCTTCAGCACGATTGGTAGCCAGTTCTATGTACATAGTACAATATCCATCTCTTCTGTTATATAGTATGTAGGTAGTCTCCAAGAGCCCAAAACAAAACAGCACAAAAAATAAATTATTTTGAAAAATCTAACTTTACCATCACATAATTAATGATCGGGGATAACAAAAACACCAACAACAACAGCAGGAAAATAAATTAATATAAATGATTTTCCAGTTATAAAACTGGACCTAAAAGTAGGAAATAAAAAATGTGAAAAAAGGATTTTGTTGTATAATAAAATATAATATTATTTGATTTGGAGAGATTGAATTTAATTGATTTTTCTTATTTTCTCTTGTGTGTTTTGGGTCAGAAGAAAATTTTATCCTTTTTGAAGCTTTTTTTTATCCCTAATTTTTTTCTTAGGTTTTTCTTAGTAATTGAATGAAAATGACGCAATTAAATTTGTGACAATTACAGTACATAATTGTTTGTCATTTTATTAAATTGAGTTATTTTTGTGTCCCATCAATGACGATTGCGGAATTTTAATATACATGAAATATGCTTGTGATGGCATTTACTATTTTGTTGAAATGTGGTCAGCTTTTTATGGCAGTTTTTAAGAGTGTTTCGAATTTTATTTTTAAATTTACTTTCCTTTAGAACCCATATCCCAAATATATGAAAGGTTAGGTTTAGGTTTAGGCGTAAGAGTTGTATTATTTGTTTAAAGGACTGCTCTCAGAATAGAACTTATATAATATTATAATAATACTAATATAATAATATAATATTATAATAATACTAATAAAATTCTTAAATATGCCTTAAAAGTCTCGAAATTGTTTCCGACAAAATAATTAGAAAGGTGCCAATAGTATATTAAATATATTTAGCCCTGACTTTTCAATTTAAAATCATCCTTAAAATAAAGCCAGAAGCGTTCATGTTTTATTATTCGGGCTACTCAGATTTAATTTCTATGGTGGTGCCCAAAAATCTATCAAATGGATAATAATCATTCGCACAATTTGATCAAACATAATTTAATGTATTTTTTTGATAGTTTTGCGAATTTTAGCAAAACATTATCTAACCATGCGATTGTGAAATTTGAGGGCAGCATAATGTTTTGTGGAGCGAACTGAAAAAAAAGTATGAAGGGAAATTAGATGAGTATGAGGTTTTCCACAACTAAACGATAATACATTTTATAAAAAATAAACTTATATCGAGTTTTTTATTCGCTAAACTTGGCGTTTAGTTCCTATCATATGCAAGAATAGGAAAAATTTCACTTTGCTGTCTTGCTGGATACTTGTAAAAACATTTTTTCACCAAAAACGATGGGAAGTTTTGAAATGCATCTGGGAGTTGAATGAACTAGAAAATAATTCTTTTTTTATAAAAACAGATCTGGAAATTGAGGAATTTTATCGAAAAGGTAAAAATTCTTGCAGAGTTAAAATAACGGAAAAAATTACCGATCAATACGTTCATTTTTGTTTAGTTCAAAAATCAGGTCGTTGAGATGCCAATATTTCTAGATTGTACCTGGTTTTATTCATAATCAAATTACTATAGAATTTGTTCAAAATTTGAATTGTTTACAGCAACACATATAACCATGCTACACATAAGTGTATCCGACCATACATAGTTTTAAACATTGAGAGAAAATGTATATGTTGATAAGACGTTTGATAAACGATCAAAAACTACAATTATATGGCCTCATCTATCCACAATAGGTATTTGTAAATTTTGAATGGAGTGATTATTAACATTTGAACAGGCCAGATCTCTCGATATTAAATTTTACACCATTGTTAAATGGAACGAGTATAATTCATCGTCCATCATCGTCCGAACACGTCCAAAATTGTAATAGTTATTCATTGTCGGTTGGTGATGCTATTTTATCTTACGAGTCACGAGTGCTATAGATTCCGGTCCTTTGTTGAACGTTGTTTAAAAAATCCGTTCAAACCGAAGAGAACTTTATGAAAATCTTATTTCATGCCCCGCCCTAGCATCTCTGCTGCTTCTATTGACAAATCAATAGCAGAAAATTATGTTTGCATTACAATGATAACAAAACAAAAAATAATTAAATCCTCATTCTCATTCTCAGAGTTACCAAAATTTGGGCTTCAACTATTTCGTTGCAAATAAACCAACTAAAACCTAGATTAAAAATATTGGTACCACAACAACCTGATTTTTTGGCCAGTACCAGATTTGCTAATAAAGATTATCAACTATACTATATACCACTTTTGAGTTTTGCGATATTTTTGATTAATATTTTTGTTCTTGATCCAGTATGACCCACTGGTAAAACTGAAACAAAATAATTTATTTTCCTTAAAATTAAAAATTTTCATATTTTTCTGAAATATTAAGTAATTTATGTAAATTCCCAAGCTATCGTATTTTGTATTCTTGAAATCGAATTTTAAAATTCAAGAAATATTGATTTTTTTCTATTCAAATTTCCATTTTAAACAATTTTGTTCTTTTGCAATCTCAAATATCAAGGTTAAGTTACGTTAGAGTGGCTAGTACGGCACGCTTAGACCGGCAATGGTGCATTATGATACCACATGATCTACCGTAACTTTCACTCGTAGTTGAACTACTTATGTAGAGTGAGATATCTCGCATTTTACAGTTTTCGAGAGATTACTCATATGTTTATGCCTTTTGTGTGCGACATAGGAAGTGAACTAAAGTCTCTTCTTCCTCCTCACCATACAGCTCCTGCAGAATTTATTTAAATCCAGACCTAGCCTCCACACATGTTCTCTAAAAGAGATTAAAGCCATGGTGTGCTTAAAGTCTAGTTTTGACCAAGCTTGTCTTGCTAGTGCTACGCTACATGTGAGGGTATTAGTCTACCGTTCATTCGCCAAGATCACTGCCTCTTTCTTAAGCACTGTAATAGTAACCTTTTTTTCCACCTCCCCATGTTTGCCCTTTTCGGAGATAAAATTGTAGAAGTAAGCTAGTAGTTTTTTAACCGTGATAGTGCTAGTAGCAATAAAAAGGAACAAGTGAAATTTAAGTGTTTATAAAGAGAAATATAGTGTTCTTAAAGTGTAATAAAGTAATTATTGTGAAGTTAAATATGTCAATTAATTAAATTAGTGTTTAGTGTAATTATTCGGAAATAAATAAATTAAATGTTATTTAGAATTTACATCGTTTGATTTATTCACAATCCAGTGATCGAACCTGGTTTGACAAGGCAAAAACGTAACAATATTTAAATAACACATCAAATCATGAAATAATTAACCCATTGAGCAACAAAATTTTCGTACGTACGTGACAACCTTCGTTCAAATATTAATAAAGTCGGCAAACAGTGAGGGCAGAAAAACGTCGTAGATGAGTTGAGGAAAGAACTCATAGTAATCTAGATTACATAATTGCCGGTGAAGGTTAGGCAGGTTAGGTTAAAGGCATATATGAGTAAAATCATATTAGACAACTTCAAGATAAGATTGGTATAGAAAAGGAAATTGCCATTTTTAAAACTACGATATTCTACCTGTGGAAGTTTGGAGAATTTGATATTACTGAGCATTGATCTGGCACTCGTACTTATGCTGCGGATAAATTAAAATTTAAATTAAATTTTTGAATAAAACAAAAACATTCTATAGATATTCTGAATTTCTGGTCCTTTACATTTTGTACACAACCCCATAAAATGGCGAACAGGTATAGATAGTTGAAAGGACAACTACATTATGGTATCCTTGTAATAACTTGTTTAATAACAAAACTCATTTTAACTCTTGTTAGTTTCGATGAACATTATTTTACGAATGCTGTCAATTTTTATCTTAGTCTTAATTGTTTAGACTTGTTAGGTTTTATTTGCAACTTCAAATTTTGTAGCAAGCGTTTCATGATTTTTTTTTAATTTGTCAATAATAGAGTTGTCATAATTGTAGTTTGTTTTTTATTTTTTACAGTAAAGGGATTTACAGAAAATACAATTTTGACATAAATATATTGACAAATAAACAAAAGTCGGTGTACTGAAGTTTACTCCAGTTTTAATGTTCCGTAACCATTGGAGAGGTTTTTTATCAGCAAAAGTAAAAAGTTTTTTCATTGGGAAAATAAAAATTCGAAACAATTAATTTTAAATTCAAATTTGCATGGTTGAAATAATCGAGTAATCATATTTATGAGTAGCAAATGATTTACTTGCGACACTTACAACTGTATAATTGGAAATCCAGCATATGATATCTGAACGAGTCATCAAAGTATAAATATATGTCTTTTTATTGAGAAATTGGTTACATTTAACAAGATTTTAATAATTTGTAATATCGTAAGTTTTCATTTTACCGGCAATTTACCCTTTTTATCCCAATATTTACCATTTCCCGGTAAATGAAAATTTCGGTAAATTGGCAGTCCCTAATTGGCAGCGAAATCACTAACGGAAATCTATTTTTTTGTTTTAGTTTTGATAATATTCAGTATGTACTAAAAAAATAGATATTTTAAAGAATAACACACTACTGCACTTATCAAGTACCTGTTAGTAACTAATTATTAATTAGTAAATAATATTCAAAATCGACAAATGGCAGAACAAAAGAATTTCCATTTTTTCTTTTTCATTTATAAACAACTGCATTGCTTTAGAGTTTAGACGATTAAAATCAAAATCACTAAATTTTTTTATTTTGACCGCCCTAAATGTGTAAGATTTGAAGATTCCATCTTTATTAATTTCAAAATATTAAAATTTTGGAAACCATAAAAATACCGGTATTGTGATAAGGTTTCGGTATTGGAAAAATTTAGTTCAATACCGGTTTTCAAGAATTTCAAATTATGTATATTATGGATCATGTCATGTATCAAATTAAAGGTAGTTTATGCATGCATTTCATTTTTTAACAATTTTGTAAACAATATTTCTAATGAACCTCTTTTATTACTGTGGTGTTTCATCCGCACTCTTATAAATACTTGATAAGGGTAAATTGACTTGTGAACTTATTACAAACATGTCAAACAGCACTTATTATTTACTCCAACCCCTAAACGAGTTTTATTAATATTCACAATATTGTAATAAAACGTTTAAATTCTCGAATTTCAAAATATAATTAAATACAAACCATTAAATTAAATCTTACAATAAAGATTATACAACTTTTATAAATTTTTAAAGTTTCCACACCGTTCATATTTTGTATATTGTTGATTTAAATCCCAATCTACCTAAAATATCCATACATACTTACATACAACAACATTTCGCTTTGACAACAATTTCAAAATGGTAAATCATTTTTATCATGAAAGATGACAGTGATTAAGATTTAGTGTTTTCTGTGTTATATTTCGTCTCATAATTTATGTTGTCAGGACAACATATTTTTGCATTTTCGTTACTCTTAAATGTTGAACAAATAATTCATATATAAAAGAAGGTACGTATTCATGTATGTATGTATGTATATACGTTTGTATATTATAATTGATAGATGGTTTTCATAGAAACAAGATAAATATTTATAGACGATAACAAGACTGTCTGGACCAGACTCATACAATAAAAAAATCATTCAACAATTATTAATATAAAATGATTGAACTTTTAATTATTCTAATAAAACCCAAAACCAGCACAAAATCAGCTCGCCATCGCTGAAATTAAATTCATCCAACCGCACAAAAAATAAAATAAATTTAACGACAGCCATAAACAATTTTACCGCAGAAGGAAAGCAATAAAAACCTTGAGTCATCTTAAATTATGTTAAACTTCACCAAAAATATAAAAAATCGTCGGAAAACTTAAATGTTCGTATTTTTTTTTGTGTATATGTATGGTAAATGTTATGAACTGCACGATATAATTTCCATTGATTGATAACGATATTTCAATAATTTGATCATTTTGTTGGAAATTATTTGTATCTCCACATATTATGAAATTTTGGTTGTCATAGCTTATCAAAAATTTAATATGATAGCAAAATATTTCGTTTAAAGCACACAAATGCGAAGAACTATAAGAACAAGCAAGATATATATTTAGATAAAATCCGAGAGGAAATTATTATTTTAAATAAAATAAAATAAAAACTTTGATTTTGATTTAAAATGATAGGAAAAAGTTTCAAAGTGGGTGTTTCTGGGAGATGGAAAATTAAATTTCTTGGTGAATAATCAAAGTATCCTTGTTTTATTAAACAAATTATTCTGGAAGCATACAACGAATTCTAAGAAACCAAACAAATATTATGCTAATTTTAATTACGAAAAACGTATCTATTACATGATTTCCTGTTTATGTATTTGTTTGTTGGCCCAAAATAATATACAACTTTTTACTATTGAAATGCAAATATTTTTCAATTTGTATGGACAAGTTTAGTAATATAGAGAACAAACTGAACAATTGAAGCTGGCAATCCTATATTCATTGCGGCATAGCGGAACAGATGAACCGCAGAAGATTTTCGAGAAGCAAGCTGTGTCAATAATCTATAGGATTCATGAGCTGACGCCTCGGCAGACCAATATATACCCTATCCAGCAGCCCTGAAAACTGGTTAGGATTTAAAAGACCAATTATGCCGAATTCAAAATGATTATAAAGAATCGAATACTATAGAAAAACAGATAATACAAACCCCCAAATGCAAATATCGGCAAATATCATACTCAGGCACGAATATGAAACTGAAAAAATGTTTCCAATCATACACTAACGATATTAGAGGTAATTCAACTTAATCCAGAAAATTTAAATTTTCTTGACGAGTTTTTTCTGAGTTCAAAACTCAGGCTTCCAAAGATACGAAACGTATTAGTTAGTTTTTTAAACTTATTTAAAAAAGGCGACCGGATATTATTTTCAAGAACGATAGTCCTCTGAAAACGGAAGGCAGCTTTACTCTACACAATTCACATATAACTGCGTTTTGCAGTAGAAATAAAAATATCGTTAATATGCCTATTAGAGCCCCAAACATCCATTCTTGCGGTACTCATGTTATTTCTTTGTCTCTTAGTCCAAGATTATGTATTGCACGTAATGTAAATTTTTATGATTTTTCATGATTTCCGCTATCGAACGCTTATCTAAAGTCTTTGAAAATAGATTGCGAAATCAGTTTTTTGTCTAAATTAGATACCAGTAAAGAAACAAAATTAAATTAACAGACGCTGAATTCGTTCCCGAGTTTTTCAACAAGGAATACTGGTTGTGGTCAAACTAGATCATATATAGAGTCGAGGTGATAGAAAATCCGATTATACATATAGCGCGTTCATAACTCTTGTATAAAGGAGGCAGATATTGAGCGATAGATCAAAAGCGATATTTCGGTTTCCTGTGCTGGGATGTTCTATCATCACTTCGATTCGCTTCGATAGACATTTCTGTCTCTTTTTTTACGAACAAAATTGTGCTCTATTGCGTTTTTTGAATTACGTTTCATCTATTGCGATCTCAGCCTGTTAGAATAAAATTGCAAACTATCTCTTTTTCCTATTTTCACTTGCCATCGCAAATAAAAATATTGGTGATATTTTATCGAATGAATTTATAGAAATAGAATCGAGTAGGCTATAATCACAATATAAATTGCGGAATAGTATACAATTTTGTTCGTAAAAAAAGAGACACAAATGTCTATCGAAGCGAATCGAAGTGATGATAGAACATCCCACCACAGCTTTATATATAGAAAATAAGTATAGTAAGTAACCTTTGCAATTTTCAAACCTTGTGGAAATATCTGCGGAATTAAATGAAGCGGTGATTAAATTGGTTCGGATAGTTACGGAAGCATACTAATACTTGTTGATAGTTTTGGAAGTTATTTCACTTATCTCAGAGGAGGCATTAGGATTCAATGCATAGTTCAATGTTTCATTAAATGAGATCATAAATCATTAATTTATATTTTTGGTTTATTTCGCAATAATCACTTTCATAACGCTTCGATTTTAACTCTATCACTTCTGAGCTTTAAATTTATCGAGGCTATACCTTGGTTTAGTATCTTCATATACAATGTTTTTAATTTGTACCCCCTCATATAGTGATTATCTAAATTTTTAGTTCCAGGGCAGAGGCCTTATACATATGTATGTGTGTTTTCGTTTTCTTCTTTAGTGAATGGTTTCCTATATTTACATATACGTATTTGTTGTAAATTATTCCCCCTCTTCGACCTTGATTAAATTAAATTTTAGTTGATAAAATTCTTCACGCTGCGTTGGTCAACCACACAAATAAGCGCTTATAATCCTTTTTGAGATAATTTCGAATTGAGATAAAAATCCCGACGTTTTCTGTTATTGAGTTTAGAATAAATTCTTATGTTGGCATTTGCAAAATTAAAACTGGATAATGATAATAATTTTTGTTTAATCATATTAAACGGAAACTTTCCGCACTTGCAATATTTTTGCACATCGTTAAACGAACAAGTTCCTTTAATGTATTTTGAAAAGTTTTGGAAGAACAGCTAGAACAGCCAAAATCCAAAAAATTGTTATTTAATAAAGTTTCCACAATGTATGGCCGGAGTTTTCGATGGCTGCTAACATTCTCTTCGGTAAATCCCACTCACGGATTGCATACAATATTTTTTTCTAGCTCGTTCTTGCTCAATTATTGAATGCATGTAATTAGGCTTTAAATATTAATGAGCAGACTGTATGCATTTTTTATCGATGACATCAACTTTGTATTTTGTTTCCGCCGTACAGCATTGCCGCAACTATGGTTTTTATAGCGGTTTTGCCCTTTGCGCAGATGTCCGAATATGTAGATAGTTGTTTAACTGATTCGGGTAGTGAACAAACGTATGTTTGTTTTAACGGGGCATGTGCCTATTTTTGAACTTCCTGTTCCTCCATTGGCCTCATCCCATAAAAAACAAAGGTCGTCATGATCCTGTAGCTGTCGCAACTAGTAAAATTATAAACACTAAGCTTGTTCTTTTAGTTACAAGAGCTGTCGCATATGGCACCCCCAACTCAGCTTGTAAATCAAACGTAATGGCTCGGTAAGTCGAACCGTTTCGTTTAGTCGATATTTTTTTAGCTCATTAGCTCGTTGGCTTTGGTTATCCCATTCTAAATCTTTTGTACCAGAAGCTTTGGAATAAAAAAGGAAAGCAACTGTGAAAGATCAATATTTTAAACAAACTCTTTCTTTTGGACCTCCAGGTATCGCCAAATAATACGAAAAAACACAAAAAACTGTTATAATTCTTTCCTTTTCAACTTTCCCCGAAACACAGAATAAGGGTGCTGGTAGTCGCTAATTTCATCCAGCCGTTCATCAATCATCAGGACAAAAATAAGAATAAATTTTTATTGAATAGCTTGATAGATTTTTTGAAGGAACTCACTATTATCATCCTTTATTGAGTTATGCTCATCAAGTACTGTTACACTCCTTGCTACTATCGTACCTCGTTTGCCGCTAATTCTATCCAGTTGCTTTTCAGCGCAATTATTGTTATTATCGATATACTTAAATAATTTAAGATTTGTTCTTACGGTTATTAATATTTATAGGAATAGTTGTCGATTGCAAATTAAACTTCTCACGATTGTCTGCTGGCATTTGATTGATAGCTAATTGCAAAATACGCTTTGCTGTTGACGATATTATTTGTTTTAATTCACAACACGAGTGAAAAAGAAATACGCTGCAAAGGAAAGGTAAATTCATTTGTGATCGATAGAATCTCTGCAATCTTTGACTTCTGTCGTGGATGATGAACCCTAATTCCAGATCAAAAACAGTCGGAATAATAAGGCAAATATGTAGTGTATAGTGGTATTCCTGGAAAATGATATGTAAACATTAAACGTCGATACTCATATACGTGAACAAATTATAACTAAATAGATTGGTTAATGCTATAAGTGCAACTGCCAACACCAGTAAGTGGAGTTTACATTATGTGCAGATATGGTACGTACATTTGCACATACGTGCACTCGAAAATAAGAATATACATTTAATTTTAAATGGCCTAAAGTGTTAAGACATTTCAACAAATGTGAACTGGTACAATTATGACCAAATGTATATAAAAACTTCTAACGCCAATTGCTTACAATGTGTGTGCATAACATGTATTAGTTACTAAAGTAAACATGATCGTACTAAATATTTGGGTGGTTGGAAGGTAGCCGCATACATTTTTTCAACAATCACAAATATTTTAATTACCTGTAGTATCAATGTTTCCTTTATTTCAAGATTTTCTCTTTTCTCGGATTATTTTGGTTTAAAAATCACCGGTTGGATTCAAAATAAATGAAATTGTGTGACCCTGCCGAGTGTATATACTATAAAAGGTGCAATGACAAATTTTAATACAATTAAGCTTCTCTCATACGAATGATCCTAAGGTTTTTTTCAATTCGAGCTCATGACAAAGAAAATATAACAAAGTTAAATTATTTCCATCTCATTAGAAAAAATTCAATAATTTCTCTTTGTTATGTTGTCTTCGTCATATGTCCGAAAATCGTATGAGAGCAACTATACTCTCTCCTTTTATTGAGATTTAACTTTAAGATAACTAGCAAAGTTACCACTGGTAATATTTGTAATGTTTTTCTTCACTTTAAGGATCACTAGTTCTTCTCTTTGAAGGTTAGGTTGCACAGGTAAACATGTTGGCCTACGTTGCAATCATATGAGAGGTAATGTGTATGCAATTTTTTGCAAAATCCCTGACTTAGTTTGGTTAATACATTCCATCTTGTAACGGTTTAGATACCTTTTATATCAGGTTATGGTGTTGATACAATGGTTCCTTCTATCAAGAAATGTGGTGGAATTATTAACCCATCATCAATCATCATCCGCATCGTTAGAAATAGGGGCCTGTAATCAAATGTACCAATCTATACCTATAGACGCATTTATAGTACCAGCACGACTTTACTTTACTAAAGCTTTTGACAAAATTGATCATTCAATCTTTTAAACAGTTTTGCATTATGTGCCGCACTTTTGCTTAATGTATCATAAGTATGCTAACGTTGCTTGATTGCTATCTTGTAATGTCTTCATGTGAGCTCTACTTTTTGATTTTGCGGTTGTATTTTTCATATGAAACATTTGAATTTGTTAGTCTTTCTCCGACTCTTAGTAGGCCTGTGTAATTGTACTAAACTTTTACTGGCGTCAAATTGGGCCCTCACAAATTTTTAAACCTTGATTACATGAAAATCGCAAATAGTAAGCAATATACGTATGAGAATATCGATTAGAATCGATCAAAATAGATAATAATGAGTCATATAAAAAGTCTCCGCGGTTTACCAGTCACTGCAAAAGTCGATGATATTTTGCAACTGGTGGAGCAAGACCGGCACGCAAGCTGTCAGGAAATAGCGGAGGCATTAAACATCAACCGCATGACAGTTTGTAATCATTTGAAAAGAGCAGGCTACAAAAAGAAGCTCGATGTTTGGGTGCCACTTTGGGTGAATTAACGCAAAGAAATTTGATGAATCGAATTGACATCAGTGAAATGCTGCTGAAACGCAACGAAACCGAACCATTTCTGAAGCGAATCATTACAGGTGATGAAAACTGGGTGAAATAGGAGAATATCAAACGTAAGCGCTTATGGTCACAGGCTGGTGACCCTCCACAAACGATTTCAAAGTCAGGCTTGATGTCAAACAAGGTTATGTTGAGTGTTTGGTGGGATTGGAAGGGAATTCTCCATTATGAGCTGCTGCAATGTGGCGAAACCTTTAATTCGGTCCTGTACTGTGCACAACTCGACCATTTAAACGAAGCAATCCAGAAAGAGTGACCAGAATTGGCCAACAGAAAGGAAGTTATGTTCCATCATGACAATGCGCGTCCACACACATCTTTGATTATTCAGAACAATTTGACGGAACTTGGTTGGGAAGTTTTGATGCATCCATCGTATAGCCCAGACCTTGCACCGTCGGACTACTATTTGATTCGGTCTCTGCAAGACTCTCTTGATGGTAAAAAATTGGCAGAAAAAAGCACCGCTGAAAATCACTTGCCAAGTTTTTTGACGATAAACCACAGAAGTTCTACACCGATGGAATTAAGAAACTACCCGAAAAATGGTAAAAGGTCATAGATAATAATGGTTAATATGTAAATGATCTACATTTATTTACAGTAAATGTAAATGCTATCAGCTTCCTCTATTTCTCGTGCGACAAATAGGTGCTGTTGGCTAGATTGAACCTTTTAGATGTTGGTTCCTCCCATCAAGAGACAAGGGTTAGTATTTGGATCACGTTAAGCCTGTTTGATAGAGAACCCACAAAATTTTCATCAGTTTTTAAGTGATACAATTGGCTAAGATTAGTGTTCGACCGTTTTGTGATTTGTGGCTTCTCTTTGATCCAACATAATACTGCCTTGAATTTGAGGTGGACATCTTGCAGCAAGCTTTTGCCTGGATCACAACTGGTGGTAGCCATCCTAGTGGGTGGAATCGTTTTGATGAATCTGATAGAATAAACCGTTTGGATATTGTTATCTTAATTTCTGGTAGGGGAACTTTAAATTGAATTGAATCTGTTGAAGCGTCCCAGATGAGCCCAATTATTTTTAATGTTTCGTCAAATTCTATTGCGAGAAATCATGATTCTTTCAACTAGTTGTTAGCCCATTTTTAAGGTTGAATATTTCTCCAGATAATTATATATCGATGTGCTGTCTATCTAATCAATATGGAGATTAAATTATGTTGTATGGTTGCACCTACATGGAGCAATTCGTTTAGAGAGGTACCAAGACGGATATATAATTGTTGTCATTTACCATGTTGAACATTGTGCATATATTAATGTTCACGCTATGGTAAAATTGGTATTAACTCTTTCTTTCTATTACGTAGAACTTGCTACATTATGGGATTAAAGAGACGAGCCATCATAACCATTAAATTTGTCTGAACAATTTAATCCGCTCAATTTGTTTGGCGTTTTAAAACGGGCGACCTATACGAGATTGAGGAATAAAAAATATAATACGAAACCACATTTTGAACATAACCATAACAATTAATTTTTTTAACTACATTGTTTTAATCATGTTTCTTCTATGCTACATGCATACATACATGACATCGTAACATCGTTCGCATGTAAAATTAAGAATAGTCAATTAAAATTCAGATGACTGTGTGGAATAATTTTAACATACGACTGAAGTATATATATTTGTACGAGTATATAAGAGCATTATACACATATTATGTACTAACCTTGATACCAACCATATCATTTCTATTTTTAATGTACTGTGTGCTCTCATATTCATGCATATTATAATATAAGGATGTGGAAATTATGCGGCATGAGGAAAAATCCGATATAACCCTAATAACTCAATAGATGTGTAAGAAAGCCAAAGTAAAATATCTATCTTGAGATTTTGATTTTATTTATTTTTTTTTTTTAACATGTGAAAGTGTTAGAGTTCTTAATATAACCCATAACCTTCAAATATGTGTTTGGAAAATAACAAAATCAACACAAATAACTAACACTTTGTGTGTGTATATATTGTGTATTTTTCCTAATCGATTTTTCCATTTTCCCAAAATACTCGTTTCACTTCAATTTCTCTTCGCACATTTTTTTTATGTTTTGCCAGGAATTTTAATCAGCTTAAATTTTCTTGTACTGCTTTTATGTCTGAACTGAAGCTGAATATATATTTATATATATATATATATATATATATATATATATATATATATATATATATATATATATATATATATATATATATATATATATATATATATATATATATATATATATATATATATATATATATATATATATATATATATATATGCATATATATATATATATATATATATATATATATATATATATATATATATATATATATATATATATATATATATATATATATATATATATATATATATATATATATAGATATAGATATATATATATATATATATATATGGAGTGTGTGTGTATGTACATACATATAGTGCTATATACATATGTATATACATAAAATACATTTCGCAGGCATTTTTATCGAATTTGTTTGTGTGTTCTGTTGATTGTTGTACTCGTTTAGAATATATTTTTTTGGTGGTTCGAAATTTTATTTTATTCTTCCTTCTGCTTTGAAACCATGACGAAAGAAAATGGGTTCTCCTTAAGGCATACATATAATATAGCGCCCAACAACGATATATCTATGTGTATGTAAAATATATCAAAAAAATATATATATATTTATACACATTTTGAGATAAATTCTGTAGATAAGATGATTTATAAATTAGACGTGAGGTATTTCCGTTTACCATTTTTAAATTGAATATTTAATTTTTAATATATAATGTTAATTTAAATGTTATCGCAGTATATAAAAATGATAATAAATTTTCATTTTTACATTTAGTAATTAAAGTTTTCCATTTTTTTATTATTACAGGTAAATTGAAAACGTGGAGCATTTAGTAAGTAAACTTACTTTTTAATTTGTTAAAAAAATCAAATTTAATTGTATGGATCTACTACTAGTATTAGGCTTACGTAAAAATTAATTTACAGAATTCCATATATGAAGTCATCTCATCGAAGACAATATGATATAAATTGCCAAATTCACTTTACTTTCAATAAAAGTCACTATAGTGTTTGTAAATTCGCTTTTTGTTCATCGCTTGATACCGAATTGATTGAAAACCATCATCCAAGGTAAGGTTAGGTTAGGTTGAGTGGTTGCAACGGCACACTTAGACCGATGACGATCCATTGTGATACCACAGTCAGATTTCACCAGTTTGAGCTACTTATGTAGCGTGATATATCCTCGCACCTTACATATTTGGAGATCAGAGCGGCAGCCTTTAAGAATTTACCCATAAATGTATGTCTTTTGTGTGCCAAAACCGGACATGAGCAAGGAGGTGGACTACCGTCTCCTCCTCCTCCTCGTCCATACAGCTTCTGCAGAAATCATTTGCTTCTAGACCTAGCCTCCTCGCACGTTCTGCAAGTAGGCAGTGTCCTGTGAGTATCCCCACGACCGTTTTTAATTCACGTCTGCGTAGGCAGATCAATGTCTTTGAGCGTTTCAAGTCCAGCTTTGGCCAGACTTGCCTTGCTCCACTATATGAGAGAGTGTTGGTCCCGCTTTCATTCGCTAGTGCCTCCTTTTTAAGCACTGTCTTGAATGCCTTAATAGGCCTCCTCAAATTTGCTCTTTCCGGTAGCAGTTGGAGAGCTGTACAATGCCTTGACGACCGAGTGGCTGGGCACCCAAACTATCTGAATCATGAAATGCTCGCTCATCTCATTCAGAGACAAGTGGCAACCCAACGCCACCCTAGATATCAGAGAAACTGAATCCAGCGACTTGATTGCCACCAGACTGAAATTGCGATATCAATCGAGGATACCATATTATGTCTCAAACAATTCAAGACCTCCTCAATCGCTATCACCTCTGCTTGGTACACGCTGCAGTGATCAGGGAGACGAACTGATATATCTACTTCCAATTTATCACAGAAGACTCCAGCTCCTACTTTACCGTGTACCTTGGAGTCATCTGTAAATAACTGCAATACTTCTGTTTCCGATAACGACCCACCCCTCCAAGATTCTCTTGAAGGGCAGGTAGTTCGGAACCTTTTCTCGAAGCATTAGGTTGGTGTAACGTAGTCTAGATTCGCCAGTTCCTTGTCCTGTGTGAAGATATTTCCACTGAGATATGGCTGATAATCGCCACCATCTGCTTATCATAAATATCGACGGGAAAAAGGTAGAGAGCCTTGCTTATAAGCATGCAGGCCGTTCTTTCCACCTTCTCGATCCCCTTCTTGTAGGTTACCTTATCAAGAGCTGGCCACCACATGCTCACCCCTTACATAAATACAGGCCTTACTAAGGCAGTGAATAGCCAGTCCACATCTGATGGCCCACCTTGTAGTGATTAGGAGGGCATTTTGGATTACCTCCTTTACCGTGTTAAACTATTTACCAGAGACAGCTTTCACTACGTCATCTACATAAGCAATCACTCCGATCCCTTCTTTTTCCAGCTCTAGCAGCAACCCATGAATTGCTATGTTCCAGAGAAGAGACAGGACACCTCTCTGCAGGGTTCCCTTAACCACCCTTCTCCTAAAGATGGATTCCCACAGCTTCGAGTTAACCATCCTGCTCCCCAGCATATAATTGATTAACCCACGTACAGGGTAGTCCACCCCAAGGAGCGACAATCTCTCCAGAATTGCCTCGGTCTTTACAATATTAAAGCCGCCCTCAATATCAAGGACGCCACCATACAAAACTTGCAAGAATATTGATTTCTCAATTATATTTACCAGGGCGTGGAGAGCTGTGTACACAGATTTCCCTTTACAGTAAGCATGCTGCGACTGGGCCCAGTCACTAGGCTTCATTTTTGATCGTGTATAGATATCCATCTCCTATCCAAGATAGAGTTATTCGTCTTAAGTCCTTTGGGTAGCCATGTGAGCATTTCGGAATAAAGATCACTCTGACCTCTGCCCACCTCCGCGGAATACAGACCAATTTTAAACACTCTTTGAAAATTACTTCCAGCCAGGGGAAAGTAATCGACGAGTTGTTTTGAATGTCCGCCGGTATAATTCGGTCGGGACAATCCGATTTATAAGAATTGAAACATTCAAGTGCCCATAGGATCCGTTTTTTAGTTACGATATCTTCTATGCGCCGTGAAAGTGTTTCTCGATGAGTACTATAGTCTCTGTCGAGTCGTCGAAGCTTCCTGAAAAGATGTTTTCGATGAGAAATTTCAATGATTACTCACTAGAAGCAGTCCAAGATCCATCCGGTTTAATTAAATAACTGGGACTGGTTGGATTAGTAGACAGTATCTTCCTAAGACGAAAGGTCTCGGAGATTTCTTCCACTTTATCACAGAAGAGTCTCCATGACCTCCAGGGATGCACAACCTCAATTATTTTTTGTATACTTTTAAGTCCTCCTTATAGGAGTTCCAATCTTTAGCCTCTCTCGTACTTTTGGCTCTATTAACGGCTTTCCTACATGCTTTTCGACAGCTCCCCAGTTCCTTGGACCACCATACTGGTTTTTACTTGCCCCTGGGCTTAACTATTGGGCAAGCAGCATTGAAGGACCGGTTGCAGGCACTAGTGATTGTGTCCACTATGCAATTCAGTTCCTCTACTGTCGCTGGCGGCTCAGGGGCCCCCGGCGTTATTAGTTCTTTAAGCGTTTCACTATACTTGATTTCCTGAAAGCTTTCCGGGTAGCAGGGGAAACTTTAAGGCGAATGTTACATATCGATGGTCAGAGAAGGAGTGCTCCCCCGTCGCTCTCCATTCCTTGACCATCGGATAAATATTATCTGAGGCGAAGGTTACGTCCAGAACCTCCTGCCGGTTTTTAGTAACAAATGTGGGTTCTTGTCCATAACTACAATCCCAAAGGTTAGGATTTATTAAGTCATCAAAAAATAACTCACTCCTTTCGTTGATATCAGTGTTTCCCCAAATTGTGTGATGCGCATTACCAAGGATCACCCCAGTCTTATTTCTTTCCGCTTTGAGAACCAGGTCCCCCAGGTTATGGAACTTGTTTGACCAGCCAGATAAAAGGAAGGGATAAAATCAATCAAAATACCTAAAAAAAAATCTGTTTCCCCTCTTTTAATTTAAAATATTTTAACTTTAAATAGGGGAAATGTATGATTTTTTTGGTTTGATTGATTTCGAAAACATTGTATCTGGCCTTTGTTCGATGAGCGATTTATCTTAAGGAGTATGCCTCTTCCGGCTGGTCTCCATGCTGTAGGTGCCACTTGGATTAAAACTTGCAGAAGCAGTTTGTTCACACTTTAATGTTTACGGTGTGACCGGCAGATATGGGGAGGTAGATTACGCAGTGTAATATACGAGATTGTTGCCACGTAAAACGTTATTTAGATTACTTGGCCAGGTTTTTTGTCAACGTCGAAGCACTCACTTAACTTTGGTAATATTTAACACATGAACTTTATTTTTATATTTAGATACAATTTTGTTGTGTATGCAATTATTAAATTACATCTATATAAAATAAAAATTACGTGTATTGTTATTTTAGTTGCTTATTAGTTTTTAATTTTAATAATAATTTATTTGTTTTTCGAATATAAATTCAATTTACGAACTGATTGTACTGGCGCACCAAACTGAATTGATTTATAATCTCATTCTTTAAAAAAACGAATTTTTTTGTAGACGGATGTGTTTTACAAACCGGATTATATGTAATTGTTCTCATAGCTTCTCGTGAGTAATTCATCGCGGTCTGGACTCTACATCATCCCCCTTCGAGTAAATGTAACTGGAAAAAACAATTTTTTGTTCTGAACATATTTTGGTTTTGCGATACTATTGATCGAGACTCCAAAAGTTGGTTTAAGTCGATCGATAGATATGAATGTGTCTATTCCATTGATGTCTACCACAACATGTTTCCTGAATCGTCGAATTACCATATGTGGGCCTTCGTCAGGCGATGTCAGCCTAGTACGAATTTTATCTACTTATCGTTTTTCAGAGCATGTTGTGCGCAGCTAAAACTAGATTATGCATACTATTTCGTAGATATCTAATAACCTGATTAAATTCTGCTGGTTGGTTGATCTGGCGCTTCCATAAGAAAACCTCGTAATTTTAGTGATTGTCCATAAACTAGTTCTGCCGGGAAACAGTTAATATTATCATTTGGTGTAGCTCTTATGCCAAGAACAACTATTGACATCTGCGAACTCCAATTAATCGTATCGCCTCTCGTTTTAGTTGGCGATGAAAACGATCCACTCGGTTAGATTGCGGGTGAGTCGTGTGTCGAAATTCGATGTTTGTCTAGAAGCTTTGTTAATTCTGAGAACAGCTTAGATTGGAATTGGCTTCCTTGATCTGTATGGTAATGTTTACAGGCACCCAAAATCTTGATAAATCATTTACCACTAAATATTTTGCAACAGGTGCGGAGGTATTATCTTTCATATAAGGTAGCCTTCTGGCCATCTAGTGAAACGATCTATGGCAGTTAAAATGTATGGATATATTGGTTCAAGTGCGGTCCAACGATGTCCAAATGAATGTTTTCAAAACGACCAAAAGGCTGTTTAAATTGTCCTACTTTCGATTTTGTGTGCCTTTGAATTTTAAATCTTTGGCATGAAAGAGAGGACTACGTGTTCAGATGTTAACGTCTTTGTTCATTTTAGGCCAAAAGTAACGATCTGTTTCTAATTTTAGTAATTTCTGAATTTACTCGTCTGGCTTCTGTAATTTCGAAACAGATGTGAGATCTAGTGTTCTCGATAGAGGTAGTTTCATTAACGCTTGTGCGTGACAGTCTCTCATTAACGCCTGTGCGTGTCAGCAACAACATTATCTTAAAGCTGCGAAATAAAATCCAAATAACGAGCTTCTCGTGAACTTCTTTCTGTTTTGGAGTGTAGCAGCTCGAATATTCGACTCACCGATATTCGATTCTGCCACAAACAAAACAATTAGTGAAATTCAAATATAAATCAACTTATTTGAATTAAGCATTCACTAACCCCATCACACATCCAATAGCCGAACCACTACTATAAAACAATTATAGTAAAGTGCAATGTTCACCGTCGCCGGCGCATGTGTTCCTTCAACACAAAACGAAGACGAAGGCGACGTCACAAAACAAAAACAACAAATCATTCGTCCATTACCAAAAACAATACAAGCAAGCAAAACAAGCAAAAAGACGACACGTCTTTACTAAATAATTTTCGTATACTCCACGTGCAACACGGCAGACATTGCTATTTTTTAAGTTTGGTAAAATAAATCAAAGTGGTGGTGAACTATTATAAATGAAATCAATATAACTAAATTAATGTGAATGGATCATAAATAAATAAAATTAATTAAATAAATATATATACAAATAAAAAACAAATTATAAATATCTTCAAAATGAATATGTGCATGTGTATAAATTATTTTTGAGAAAAACCCGGGCCGGATGAAAATATTTAGTTGGAGCCGAAACCAACAATTGGTGACCTACGACGGCGGTTTTTACCGCAGTGAACAAGAAAAAAAATAAATAATAACCACCTAAAATCACGCGGGCAGTGAATAAAAAACGTGTGTAGGGTTACAATACAACCCCTCCCACGCAACGCGGGACACAACAATAAAAGAAGAACGTGGGTAGGGCAAACCCACTCACCAACGAGGGACGACGCGGGAAAACAAAAAAAACGGTGAAGCGACCGACCCTCACCGCAACGCAGCAGCAGAAGTAACAACAACAACAGCATCAAGGACCATCAGCAGCAGCAGAAACAACAGTGGCAATACAACAAAAAATAAACCGGTACAAAGTTTTTTTTATATACATTTTTTTTCTTTAAAAAAATTTAAATTTCAAATTTTTAATTTTATTTTTTTTTATTAACGTAAACTCAATTTTTATTCATTTTCCAAATTAACGTAGAATCACTTTTAATTAAAATTTTTTAACGTAGAATCACTTTTAATTAAAAAACATTAACGTAGAATCATTATTACTGTACATTTTATATATATTTTTTCACCACCACGTGCACACCCATCCATAGTCTCACACCCTGGTCGTTTTCTCGCTATTTTTACATTTATTTTTTTAAATTTCAACGAGCCCCCCCAATATAAGGTAGGACGCAAGGAACTCCATATTCGGGGGTATCTCGCATCGGGCGTTAAAAAAAAGGAGCATCCCGGCCTTCAAACCATTCACTACACGGTAACCATTCCGCTTAATTTTTCATTTTTGGTCAACTAATTTTTTTACACGGTAACCATTCCGCTTTAAAATATTGTATTGTTGTATTTTGATTTGTTTTATTGGTTTGTGCAAAAATGTCGGACGATGAACAAGATCAACAAGGTCCAAAAATAGAGATCGCGGCATCACATCAGCGAATAACAATACAACCTTTCTGGCCACAAAGAGCAAACACATGGTTTCAGCTCGCCGAAATACAATTCGGACTGCAAGGTATAACAGCTGATAAAACAAAGTACCTGCAAACATTATCAGCCTTGCAACCAGAAACGTGCGATGTGATCTCGGATCTCCTCCTCAATCCGCCGACAACCAACCAATACAACACATTAAAGCAAACGCTGCTAGAACGACTAGCACCATCGGGCGAACGTCAGCTGGAACAATTGCTTTCAGGCCAGCAATTAGGCGACCAAAAACCATCTGACGCTTTACGGCACATACACACACTAGCTAACAACAGTTTTAATGAAAATATCATTAAATCTTTGTGGATACGTAAAATGCCGGAGTTGATTCGCATAGCGCTGGTAGCACAGCCCGAATCCTCCACGACACAAACGTTAGCCAAGATAGCCGACAAGATGTATGATGTCATAAACATCACATCTCAAAGCGTCAGTCAAATCAATAATCCATACCGGCAATCACGTGAACGCAGTGGAGACAGAACTCCCCGTTCAACACAACCACCAAACACACTCGAACAAAGACTGTCGAGAATCGAGTCCAGACTCGACGGGTTACTCAGAGGTCGAAGCCGTTCGCGTGGACGACGAGCTCCCTCACGCAATCGAACCCGCAGTCCCAGCAACAACACTTACCAACATGGTAAATGCTGGTACCACACAAAGTTTGGTAGAGCCGCCAGAAAATGCACGCCACCGTGCAATTTCACCACGTCGCAACCATCGACGTACGCGGCCGCCGTAAAGATGGACATTGACAACCAAAAAAACTGCTAGAGTCACGGGTTGAGAGCAACATGCCTCCCCTGACCACAAACACACCCTATACGTCACGTTTGTTTGTGTACGATAAACACAACAAACTCACCTACCTAGTCGACACTGGCGCTGACCTTTCGGTTATTCCAGCAATGAATTTCACAATGAATTACACATTAGCTAATCGAAATTCAAATCTAGTCTTATCGGCTGCCAATGGGTCAATCATCCACACGTACGGCACAAAATTGCTTAACGTGGATATCGGACTCAAACGAACCTTCACGCACGCTTTCATACTAGCTGCAGTGAATCGTCCGATCATTGGCGCCGATTTTCTAAGCAAATTCGGACTTCTTGTCGATGTTAAACGCAAACGGCTGATTGACCCAGCTACAAAGCTGTCAATAAACGCCACAATGGTTCGTGTTAACACACCAACACCGATCCATTTCAACATCGACAACGGCTACGGCACTCTGCTCAAAAAGTACCCACTACTTACAGCAGAGCCGAACTACAAAATGCCAGTCCGACACAACGTGGTTCATCACATCGTCACGGAAGGCCATCTGCCCGTGTCGAGACCACGCAGACTAGATTCGGTGCGTCACAAAGCTGCACAAGCAGAATTTCAGCATATGGTGGAATTAGGAATTTGTCGAACATCGACATCTTCCGTTTCTTGCCCACTTCACATGGTCAAGAAGAAAGATCAAGACTGGAGGCCATGTGGGGACTATCGGCGTTTAAACACGGTTACGATACCGGATCGCTACCCGATACCCCACATTCAAAACTTCACCATGCACTTGCATGGCTGCAAAGTTTTCTCCAAACTTGATCTCATCAGAGGTTATCACCACATTCCCGTGGCACCTGAAGACGTTTTCAAAACGGCAATCACCACACCATTTGGCCTCTTCGAATACACCCGAATGCCATTTGGATTACGCAATGCCGCACAAACGTTTCAGCGCTTCATGAACGAAGTCGTTCGAGATCTCGACTTCGTTTTCGTCTACATAGACGACATTCTTGTGGCATCTCAAAATGAGGAACAACACAAACTCCATCTGGAAACACTTTTCCAACGACTTGTCGAGTTTGATGTTCACATCAAGAGCTCAAAATGCGTCTTCGGCGCATCCACTCTTGATTTCCTCAGCCACAAGATCACCGCTAATGGCATCCTTCCGTCACAAGACCGAATCAATGCCATTAAAGAATTCCCAGCTCCAACCTCAATCAAAAGTATTCAGCGATTCATCGGCATGGTCAACTACTACCACCGATTTATACCAAACCTCGCTAAAATACTCAACCCAATTCACAGCCACCTGGCAGTACTACTACGTAAGCCCAAAACCGCCAAAAACTTCTCTTGGCCTGACGAATGTCAACACGCATTCACGTCACTCAAGGCTGAATTGGCACGCACAACACTCTTGTCACATCCACTGAGCGACTCAAAGCTCAGCATTACTACTGATGCATCAAACACTGCTGTCGGAGCAGTCATGCAACAGTACAACGACAAGTGTTGGGAGCCCCTGGGATTCTTCTCAAAGAAGCTCTCGGATGCCGAAAGGAAATACTCTGCATTCGATCGGGAATTACTCGCAATATATCTAGCAATAAAACACTTCAGATATTTTGTCGAGGGTCGGGACTTCACAATTTACACCGACCACAAACCTCTCACTCGAGCAATTCAGTCTAAAACTGAACGCAATCCAAGGCAAGCACGCCACTTGGATTACATTAGTCAATTTACCACGGACATCCAGCATGTTCAAGGTACCGACAACGTTGTCGCGGATACACTTTCGCGCACAACAACAAACGAAACGGCCACAGTCGAGACTCACTTCGACTGCAACAAGATCGCACAAGCGCAAAAAGCAGACTTGGAACTTCAGAATTTACTTTCTGGTTCTGCTTGTCACGCCAGTTCATCACTGAAACTGGAGCTTTTCAAACTACCTGGCCTCGAACTATACTGCGAAACATCTACGGGTGCAAATCGCCCGTACATCGCAGAGCAACTACGTCGAACCATCTTCGACACACTACACGGTATCTCACATCCTGGTGTCCGCGCAACTCGTAAATTGATTACTGCTCGATACTTTTGGCCCAGCATAAACAAAGAAGTGACCCATTGGGCACAATCCTGTTTATCCTGCCAAAAATCAAAAGTCCAGCGGCACACAAAATCGCCTCTTGGACAATTCGCCATTCCACCTGGTCGATTCGAGCATATTCATCTGGATGTCGTAGGACCACTTCCTCCATCCAATGGATACTCATATCTACTCACCTGTGTCGATCGTTTCACTCGATGGCCAGAAGCGTACTGCATGAGCGACATGTCTGCAGCAACCATTGCCACAACATTCGTTCAGAACTACGTATCACGATTTGGCGTTCCACTTGACATCACAACTGATCAAGGAACCCAATTCGAGTCGAAGCTCTTCTCGGAGTTAACGAAACTCCTCGGCTCACATCGGATACGTACAACGGCTTACCACCCACAAGCCAATGGCATGGTCGAACGTTTCCACCGCCAGCTCAAAGCTGCTCTCAAGGCCCGAGGCAACACAATTCACTGGAGCTCCGAAGTACCAATCGTTCTACTTGGTATTCGAGCAACGGTCAAAGAAGATTTGAAGTGCTCACCAGCTGAAATGGTTTACGGTCAAACCATCAAGCTACCCGGTGAGTTCTTCGTCGAACATCCTCTACCGTCTCCATCCACAACCGACACAGTCATCGACCAACTCCGCACCACCATGCAAAATCTTATCCCCACGGCAACAAGACCAACGAACGAAAGCAACATATTCGTTCCTAAATCGCTCAACAATTGCGATTACGCCTTTGTCCGGGTTGATAAGGTTCGAACTGGATTACAATCTCCATACGATGGGCCATACAAAGTTATACGCCGCTTACGCAAGCAATTCATTGTCTCAATCAAAGACAAACACCACTCAATCTCAATCGACAGATTGAAACCGGCGTACGGTATTCTCAACACGGCTGATCAGATATCAGCCAGCAAACGATATAAAACCGTCCGGTTCAACGTATAACGTCTCAAAACCAATGGTTTCTCATCTGGAGAGGGGGTACTGTAGCAGCTCGAATATTCGACTCACCGATATTCGATTCTGCCACAAACAAAACAATTAGTGAAATTCAAATATAAATCAACTTATTTGAATTAAGCATTCACTAACCCCATCACACATCCAATAGCCGAACCACTACTATAAAACAATTATAGTAAAGTGCAATGTTCACCGTCGCCGGCGCATGTGTTCCTTCAACACAAAACGAAGACGAAGGCGACGTCACAAAACAAAAACAACAAATCATTCGTCCATTACCAAAAACAATACAAGCAAGCAAAACAAGCAAAAAGACGACACGTCTTTACTAAATAATTTTCGTATACTCCACGTGCAACACGGCAGACATTGCTATTTTTTAAGTTTGGTAAAATAAATCAAAGTGGTGGTGAACTATTATAAATGAAATCAATATAACTAAATTAATGTGAATGGATCATAAATAAATAAAATTAATTAAATAAATATATATACAAATAAAAAACAAATTATAAATATCTTCAAAATGAATATGTGCATGTGTATAAATTATTTTTGAGAAAAACCCGGGCCGGATGAAAATATTTAGTTGGAGCCGAAACCAACAGGAGCTTATGAAGGTTAGGTGTCGTAAAAAAATCGTAAATCGTCAATCTTCTACAAAATATCAGAAATGTTTAACCGCAAATATATGGCGTGTAATTCTCGGTCAAATGCTGAATATTTCGTTTTGGCTGGTGTAACTTTTAGGAGAAATATGCTAGAGTATCCCTATCCATTTTTGAGTTGCTGCAAGACTGCAGTGTTCGATGCATTATTAGTAACACTGAAGACTGCGCCATCTAAAGTATGAACCAAAAGTTCGCATGAGCAAGCCAATTTTTATTCTAGGCGAATGCTTCATTACACTCTTCTGACCAAGCAAAATTTCTTGGAGTTTTTCGATTTCCGAGTAACAAAACAAGATGCGCACGAAGCGGCGATAACAATTCAGCTAGTTTTAGTACAAAGCGATGATAATAATTTTAACCATGCCAATAAATTGTAGAATTTGCCGAATGGATGTAGGCATTGGAAATTACGATATAGCTTCAACTCTTTCCTCAAAAAAATAAAAAATAAATCCAGTCCTCTAACTACCTCATTTATAAACCTTGTCTGAACAGCGTTGTGTAAACCAAAAAACATTCGAATGAATTCGGATAAGCCAAAAGGAATGGTAATTGCTGTCTTAGCAATATTTTCTGTATAGCAACATGTATTAAATGATATTTTATTTTATTTTTGCCAATTCCACCATATATTACAGCTCCTTTGAGACAACACTGAATAGATAAGTTTCGTACCAATTCATTGTGCCTTTAGAGTACTGGAAACAATATCTAACTCAGTAAATGAGTTCTGTGCAGGTTTATTTTTTACTAAAATAAAAATTATAGTGCCGATTGTTTGATTTCATTTGGGCACTCAGCACTAATTTTTAAATTGATCGTTGAAAGAACAAAACAATTGGCTACAATGTAATTTAGTTGGCTTCTACTAAGCTTGCATAGAATCAACGTCATAGAGGAGAATGTGACAAAACCGACTTTTGAGTCCACAACTTTGCAGACAATGCAGATTACCAACGTTTTTTTTTAAAGTGTAGATTAAAATGCATTGAAGGCGCAATTCTATAAACTTTTTGCCCCCCCGTATCACATTAATCCTAATGATCTTTGGTCACCATAGTTTAGAATTAATTTATAAAAACACAGTAATTGTCTACATTATCGATGTTGTTTAAGTTGTCTACGGGTTGTCGATACTTCGACGTAGAAAACAATAGTGATCGGGTCAAAATGCCCTACCGCCATGTAGTTGCAGCAATTGGATCATCCTCAGGAAATGGTGTGAATTGTTTTTGTTCACGACGATTCAATATTTATACTCCTTAACGCTGGCTGTATCCATCGACTTAGACATAATGCATTTTTGCATATCGAATCTCTGCACTGACCTTTTGCCGCTGTTTTTCATCTGATTTTCAAATTCAACTAGAATTCCATTTTAGTGTTCCTTTCGAAATCGAAACACAAAAATATTGGTCTTTAAACTTTTTTGTATCACAGAAAAACTACATTTTAGTTTCAAAACGCCATGTTTGTGAATTAACATAAACAACAGAATAAAAACAAAATGTGAGATCGATATAAATTTAAAACGAGTACTAGATGAAAAAATTTGAATTTTGAAGAAAAAGTTGTGGTTTTTCGAGAAATTTTATGTTAAATCTGATCAGATTTTCAAACAAATTTGAATGTCAGCTTCAAGTTCAAACAGAGTGTACAGGTTTGAATTATTATTTTAGTTTTTCAAATGAGTGTTGATGAAGTTAAAGTTGCTGTGGTCAACTTTTAAATAACCAACAAATATGTTAAGTATATTTACTATCATTAACCAATTTAATAGATCCGTAATGGAAGTCTTTCAACTGGAAGTCGTATTACTTGTAAAATGGTAAAAAATGTAAAAAATTTATACCGAATTCACATCTAAAATTATTATATCTTTAATTAATCGTAAACTTTAAGTATAACCACCTCCCTGGACGATAATTTTTAAAACAAGGGTACATTAAGCCATTATATATTTTATGCTCAACTCCATTGTCCCCATTAACTTGAACAAACTCATAACATAATAATACCAAAGCTAACAGCTCCCAATGTGGTTTCGAATATATGTAAATATACTTATGTATGTATGCACACATATATGGACAAATGACATAATTTTCCAATAAATAAATTTCTATAGTTCCATCTGCCTTTCTTTTAACATTTTAACAAGAGAAAATGCTTCAGCAACCATAAAATGAAAAAGAAAAAAAAAAAATTAATTTTCATTTCCTTTTTTCGTTTTTGAATTAACCTCTATATAGTTATTACTTTAACATGACTATTCGTTCTATTTTATAGTTTTATTAATCGGAAATAGGAAACCAAATCTTATATGTATCCACAAATTATATGTTTGTATATATGTACAGTACATACTATATACTGGATGGATGGTATTAATACAACGACGAAAAAAAAAATCCAATTATTATGAGATATACAGTACGAATGAGTGGAGCACTAGGACGTATCACCAAAAAGGAAACAGAAACCAAAATGACAAAAAATATTAAATAAAAAATTGGAATTAAAATAGAATTTTCCATTTCCCCATATACATACATACATGCATACATATATATACGTATACAACTTTACATACACATATTCGTTATGGGTATATTCTCATGACACTGTAATTTTGTTTGTTGCGCCGTATTTTACATAAATCCTAGAAAAGAAATTTTTGTTTTTCTACATGATTTGCATATCAATTGGAACTATGTTCGGTTTGGTTCGTTGCTGAATGTATCTACATAATTTGTTTTTCTATTATGTATATTTTATTTTATGTTTTTAATCTAGAGATGGATGATTTATAGCTAGTTTTCTTTTATCCATCGCTTACAACGAGCGTATATCTCCACATATATAGAATGGAATAAAAGTTATCTTCTGTGCTTTAATCCAGTCTCTGTCGTTTTCATAAAAGATTTGAAAATCTTTATTTTAATGTACATATATATTATATTTTTAAGCGTACAATAGAATTTTGGGGTTTCAATAGATTTGTATCTCTGTGAATACATGCATACATATGTATAAGACGATAAATAATATTTTGTGACTTTCATTTTTTGAATATGCATCGACCATTTAAACCATTTCGCTTTTGAACAAGAGTTTTACGACGAGTAATTTCTGAAACTTTCTCTTTATTCCAATTCATATGTAGTGTACTAGAAATACCAATATGCTCTGCAAGCATCACCCATAAAAGATCTCTGATTAGTTCTTTTTCATCATCAGCATCGATGTCACGATCATTGTTTTCATTGACCGTGTTTACTAAATCAGCCTCATTTAGATCTTGGTTAGTTAAATTTATGATATCAGCCTAAGTCCTCAAAACCTTATCCGCCCAATGATATGAGGTAACTCGATTATTTGAGAATATTTCATTGTGCATTGGTGTAATAGTAACACCATATTGACTTTCAGCAGACGAATCTATGATCTATGCCAAAGCTTAACATTATGCCATAGCTTCCGATTAGTACTAAAAGTACTTATCTTTTTATTTTCAAGTGCATCTTCAATTATATTTGGAATTCTGTGTGCTTGCTCTAGTGGGTTGATTTTTTCTAAAGCCAAATTGGTGAGGAGGAATAAGATCTTATAATTGATCTGAGTCTCTTGAGTAGTAGTATTTCGAATATTTTTGATATTGTTGGGAGCAACGAGATTCGCCCATACGATTTTCTGTCGTTAGGTGATTTATTTGGTTTTGGCAAAAGTATTACTTCTGGGGCCGTCTGAACACTGCGTTAATTTTTGTAAACCTTTTTCAGATAGTGTCATAATTATTTGTCCTGTATAATTAAGCCATATCCTGGAGAGATTTTTTTGCATAGGTTATTATTGATTTCATAATTTATGTTTTGTGTTGTTACAGGGGTAGTATATTATGTTCATCCACTTTAATAAAAGGGGTTGAAAAGTATCTTCAAACTGTGCTGCAAACAAGGCAGCTATTGGTTAAACACTTCTAGGGCAGCATCCATCGTCATTTTTGATTGTAGGTACTTGCATATTTGATCACTTTCCAAAGAGAGTAATCGGTGTCTTTTTTGCCAGTAAGGGTACTTATTAGTTAATTTGTTTTTGACTTCTTTGATGAAAGGATTTAATTTATTGGATAGATGATTAAGTATTCTCTCGCTATGTAGAGCTCGACTCCTCTGCCAGGTTTTTCATACTCTCCGTTTTTCATTGATTAATCCTCTGACTTCCAATGGATAGCTTCTAGTTTAGCTTATTTCCGTTTGGCTAATGGGAGAACTGAATATAGTGGAATGAATAGTCATTTCTATTTAAATTATAACGTGAGCAACAAATTAAAGGGATACTGTATTCCTTATTGTTTATTAAATTTTAATTTCCATAGTGCCTGATATTTTATTTTACAATTATTGTTGATCCTCCTCGCGACCTCCCTGATGGCTGTATGGAGTGGCAACCAAAGCATCCATGTAATTTGACATGTTGGTTTTGTAATGTGTTGCATTAGCCTATTTGCATTCCAAGTGATAATTTTTAGTGTTTTGTGCATTGCAATTGAAATAGAAAGGATGCGATTTCATCCATCGTTTCTTGGCTATACTTAGTCGCTTATTTAATGCTTCTAGACTTTCTTCTTGCCTAGCTAGCCTTTTATACAGTTTGCGAGTATGTTTTCCGTTCACATATTTTCTTCGCTAGTGGTTTTGGTTGTATTTGATTTTTAGTAGGGTTTCTTCCTAGCGGTATTCTAAAATTTTGTGGTATTTAACGCGTTTTATTTTTTATGTTGTGAAGTCCTGCGTTACGTCACATCCTATGTAATTTACAGTTGATACATTTTGAAGAGTGATCATGCCTTTATATTGTAAATATTTTCCACCTTTTCCTTATTATTAAAAGTTAGCATAAAAAGTGGCAGGCTCTCTTATTTGTTTTGACCCCTTGTTCATTTTCTCTTTTTATAATATCTGCCGTATCTTCTATTTTCTATCCTTTTTGTTGTGGGTTTTCCAATATATCCTACTTTGAGCAGGTTGGGTGAAGGCCTTTTGGCCTTTCCTTAATTGGGTGGTTGTTTTTATCTTCATATGTACCATTCGATTTCTTCTGCATTTAGTTTCATAGCCAAAGCTTTATACCTTTCACAGTCTGGTGTATTGATATTTCATGCATTGTTGTTTAATGAAATGATTCTATAATCCTGATTTATAATCGACTTCATTATCAATTGTACCTTAGCATATTCGGTTACCCCAATAATATTGATTGGCGGTGGTGCTATCCCTCTAAGATTGACAACTTGATTTACCTGTTGTTGTGATTTTGTTGACTGCTGGCGTTTTCATTTAATATTGATTGCAAAAATTATGGCATGTTTGGAGAGTGTTCTGCTCTCTTTGCTTCTATCGAGAGACATTTTTTACTATTTAAATTGTTTTTTTTACTGAAACGGTTTATAGAGCGTGTTCAGGTCCCGCCAAATGTTGGCAACATGTTAATTAAATGCAACGTGTTTAGCTTTTAAATGCATCTGGTACATCGACCAGATGCATTTAAATTTAGTATTCCACTGTGCCTAGACAGTCTAGGTATTTGGACTATGTGGCTAATGAACAACCGATACGAAGAACTAAAAGAAAAATCCTACCTAATATATACATTTGACCATTAATCAATCAAGATGCTATAGCCAATGCGCTAAAAATTGCATAAACTGTCAAAAATCAAAAGTTGAGCATCACACGAATAGCCCGATTGTCAGTAAAATATTTGATAAAATACTTCTAGATATAATAGGTCCTATGCCAATGATTATATGTGATACTGCATCACTTCAATAGACCGGTACACCCTTTAGTGTAAGGCTATTCCAGTTGTAGACATACGAGGTTAAATTGAAATGGTTCATCTGTTCATTGGAATTTGTGATAACAAAACAGTGTCTCCTTTGTACTTTCCATTAATAATTGTGTCCCAAATTTTTTTTAACTACCAATCTCGTTCCATTGAATAGCTTTGGTGAATTGTGGTTTTGCAACAAAGTTATTAGACCTGTCAAATCCAGAGAATTTAAAAATACTGTGGGAAAATTAACGCGTTCATTTTTTGACCACTGTAGCAATTGATTTAAATGAAAATGATCCAATTTCTGAATTTGTATATTGATGGCACCAACATCAATAGTTTTTGCAGCTAACATCACAGGTTCTCTCGTGATGATTTTTGAAATTAGCTGGAATATTTGGAAAACATTTTCGATTGGTCCATTGTTTCATTTGTTGGATTGATAGACATTTTTCCATCACCGATGGATCGACAAACTGTTTAGAAAATCGTTCAGTAGATAAATTATTTTGAATTTGAACTCGCATGTTAGTTGTGATTTCAATGATGGTTTATGTGCCATTGTACATTCATCACAATTAATGGCAATTTTAGTGTTTAATGTCATGCTCATCATCCATCTAGTAAAGGTGCAGCAATTCCAGATGAAGCGATAACCAAAGCAATTTCACAAAGTAAATTAATTTATGTTCTGCTGTTAATTTTGGTTCATTTGTTTCAACTTATGCATTCAAAGTATCAACATTGTACAACTGTTCACGTTGCAAGTTACGCTTAAATAAAACATTTGGTCCAATTTCAGGAGTTGTTCATTCGAAATGATTATGATGATAAATCGTATAACTATAATTGAATTTAAAAATACACTACAACCGACATCGTCACCTATCGGAAGTATTTTTAGCTCATAGCCACATTCTGGCTATGAGCTAAATCATATTATAACGGGTTCAATTATAATACGTTCTAGTTGTGTTGCTTCCATCTACACATATTGCCGCTTTTTCAATACGTCGTCTATCACTGATTACGGTTCAAACCGTACAAAAAATTGAAAGTTCTTGTTCATCCAAGCCAGTATGTTTTTAGCATCCATAACCGACCTTATTGTTACCTTATTATTAGGAGTGCCTGGCATCGCTGTTGCCTGAATGTTTTTTATGATCCCGTAATACAGATACTGGCTATCTGTCTGTAACAAAATTGGCGGGTTATTTTTGGTTGTAGGCCACCATATACATCCGATGGGCATGTGGTATGGGTCTTATCATTTTTCACGTTTTCATCCTCAGGTTCGCTTCCAATTCATTGTTTATGTAGAATAATTCCTCAGCGGAAATTGATAGTTATTTCATTTAGCGAATAAAGCACAAGATAAGATTTGATTTTCTTGGTAAATGGTACAGTAAAAAACAATTTTATTTGACTTGCATCTGGCATTAGAAATCAACGCCGAAAGGTTACCATAGTTTGTATGATTTTAGTAGAAACTTTACTCTCATATTGGCGAGTAAAGTTCTTACTAAATAATTACCATATAAAATATATGTCACTTAAAAAAGGTTAGTATAAATTTCACACGCATAGCGAAAAGTGTAGCAACAACATTTCCTAATGTAACGTTGTTCTCTATAACATTGATATTCTGATTTTATGAACTCGACTGCTATACATCAACATCAGTCCATATTAAACTGTTAACTACAGGCAAACAGTTTTTGGTCCAAATCCTGGGTAAATGCAGGAACAATCTCAATATCGAGAAACGCGTCTATACAAAACTGAGCTTGTTCCCGCTTTTCCTGATCATCCTGACCTCTTTTAGTTATGATATCTTCTGTGTGCAAGGCATGTGTTTCTTGACAAGCTCTAGATAACTGAAACTGATTGGGTTATACATCTTCGTAAGACAAAAGACTCCTTTACCTTATCCTTACTTACTTTTTATATGGTTTCAGGTCTTCCTTATAGCAGTCCCAATCCCGAGCCTCCCTCGTACATTTGGCTCCATTAAAGCCTTTCATACAAGCCTCTCGGTGGGTCCTCAGTTTCGTGGACCACTAAGTTAGGTTTTGCTTACCCCTGCACTTTACTATTAGACAAGCAGCATTAAAGGAACGGTGGCAGGCGCTTGTAATAGCGTCCACCGTCATGCAATAAACCTTTTAGCATTGCTATATATTTGTTCCAGTTTGTCCTTCTGGGATTCCTAAGGCTGTCCCGGTTAGTAGAGTAAATATTAAGGCTATAAGTTACATATCGATGGCCAAAGAGGAAAGTTCTCTCGCCACCTTCCGTTCTCTGACTATATTATACATATTATCCTAGATGAAGGTTCCGTCTGCAACCTCCAGTCTATTTCTTGTAATAAATGTGGATTTTCGCCTAATATTACAAACTAAAACTAGGTTAGTTTTCAATAAGTAGTCAAAAAATAACTTATACCTTTCATTGATGTCTGGTTTACCCCAGATTGTGTGATGCGCATTAGCATCAGATCCAAGTATCACACCGATTTTTATTTATTTTTTTGATAATTTTCTGTTCCACCAAATTGAAATTTGATAAATACTCAATTGAGTTATGATAAGTGATAAGCACTCACTTATCAAAATTAAGTTGCACCAATTCGCGAAATGATAATTGATAAGTAATATTTTGATAATCGATAAGTTTTTTTTTTTTTTTTATTTTTATTTTTTTTTATTCTGTTAACCAATTACATACAATATTTAAAACGTACAAACATATGGTGCATACAATTTAAAATAGAACAAAATATTATAAAGTAAATATGGCTAACAATTATGTTAATCTGTGTCAATAGACAGTGGCGATTAACATGTACAGTTAATAATAAAGTTATAGATTGTATAGTGTGGGGATAATCAATAGTTAAAATTAATACAATTAAATCAATGATAAAACAATTAACAACAAAAAAATAGTATTTATGAATTAAAACAAATATGAGAAAAGAAACTATTTACTAAACATAAAACTAATATCACTATTTTCCAGCAACCAGATTTTAAGAGAACTGATAAACTTATTAGTATTTAATAAAATCCGCAAGTACGCGGGCAGACGGTTAAAAAACATAGGCGCGGCAACAAGATAAAACTTACGAAATAATTCAGTATTAAATCTAGGAATCATAAATACGCTGTGATGATTACTGCGCACGTCGTGACTAGTAACTAATCTCAATAACCGTTGACCACTTCTTGAATAAAACAATTTTAAAACTCTAAAAATATAAAGGTGCTGAAGTGATCATGGCTTTTAAAAGCCATGACACGTAAAATATACTTTTGTAAAATGTACAGAGGTTCCATGGTGCTCATATAAACCCCTCCCCAACATGGTAGCCCATAACTTAAGCGGGATTCAATACACGAATAATAAAAATTATTCAAAATTATAGGTGGACAAAGTTTGCGTAGTAAATAAATAGCTCGGAGACTACAATTTAGTTGTTCCTTGATTTTCTGGAAGTGTAATTTCCAATTTAAATTGGCAGCAAGGTGTACGCCTAAATACTTGTATGAGGTAACCAGTTCAATTGCGATACACATATCACTACAATTAGACTGACACGATTCTAAATGATAATAAATTTGAGGAACGTAACTCCGATAAGGATCTCCAAACAAATTAAAAAACATAACTTTGCTTTTCTCGCTCAGTAACATTGAGTGAGCATCAAACCAGGAGCGAAGGACATGCATATCAGAATTAATGTTGGTAGTAATTAAATCTGAATTTGACCCACAGTAGGTTAAAGCAACATCATCAGCAAATGCAATTATTTTACCATTTAGATTTAAAGAGAACAGAGAATTAATATAAATTAGAAATAACAAGGGTCCAAGAACTGAACCCTGCGGTACCCCATATTGGACATTATAGCGAACACTGTACGAGTCATCCACTTTTATAACAAATTTTCTATTGCTTAGGTAAGAACTAAACCATTTCAGGGATACACCTCTAAAACCTATTGATTGTAGTTTAAGCAAGAGTAGTTTATGATCAACCATATCAAATGCTCTCTTAATATCAATAAACAACGCTGCAACACATATTTTACCATTTAGATTAACGTGGACATCTCCTAGAAAATTTATTAATGCTGTTTCAGTACTCTTCCCAGACCTAAAACCATGTTGATTATTATTTAGTATACTAAATTTCGTTAAGAATATCTCCATGCGAGATTTCATCGCTTTCTCCATAACTTTTAAAATTGTTGGCTGAATTGCAATTGGACGGTAGTTATCAATAATGTCTTTTTTTCCTTTTTTAAATACGGGGACAACAATTGCAGTTTTTAAACTATCAGGAATAGTACCAAGACTGAAACACTGATTAATGAAATTTACCAAAATTGGGTTAATATAATTTGCTGAGAGTTTAATCATATCAGAATTAAAACCTAAGTTATCATAGCTACTACTGCATTTTAAATTTTTTAGTATCGAAGACACCTCAATATCAACAACAGGACTGATAAAAAAAGACTCTTTAACTTGGTCAACAACACAGCCGCTATAAGACGACGAAAAATTGTGAGATGCTCTTAGATCATGGACAATACGAGAAAAATAATTAGCGAACTCATTGGCTATTGATATCGAGTCAGAAAGTATAACAGAATCAGCGGATACTAATTTAGCAATTCTGTAACATGAATTATTCCCTAAAATATCGTTTACCAAGGACCAAGTCTTCTTACTGTCATTCTTACAATTTATAAATTTAAAGCTATAGAAATTATGTTTATCAGACACAATACCAGCATCAACTTTATTACACAATTTATCAAAATATTTATGAAGTTTAACATTGTATGGATGTCTCTTGCATTTTCTTCCAATTTTCTTCTTCATGTCCATCAAGCACAACAAATTATCAGAAATCCATGGTTTAAGTTTAAGCTTAGAGTTGCGCTTAGTAATACTAATGCAACATGATGCAGCTATATGATTGAAAATGGAACTAGTAACTTCAAGTAACTCTGTAGGGTCACTTATAGAATCCAAATGAGAAAAATCATAGTTTGAAATTTCACTTAAGAATTTTGTTCTATCAAATTTATTATATACGACCTTCTTATTCGCAGTACATCTTGAACAAGTGGCAATATCAAGCTTAACTAAATAGTGGTCAGATATATGAAGATTATGCAGAGAAACTTTAAAATTACTAATATTGCTAGCTCGCACGAAACAATGATCAATACATGTAGCAGTAGTATCGGTAATTCTAGTAGGTGAATCGATTAATGACTGGAATCCAAAAGAAGACATCATAAAAAAGTAATCAACACTCTCTCGAGTTTGAGGTTTTTGAAAAATTTTTCGTAGTTCTGTTGCACCAAAACTTTTAACTTATCAATAATCGGCTACTTTAATGATAACTTATCCAAAATATCAATAAGAAAAATTTCACTACTCAAATAAATTGATAAGAGCTACAAATTGTAGTGACATGGCGGAAGTCTGTTAAAAATGTATTTTTTTTTGCTGTTATTGTAAGATGAGTTCTTTTGTTCATCTCTACTTGTTATAGGCTTTCAGCTGATTAGGACATTGGGCCCAATAAAAAAAAAAAAAAAAAAATTTGACATGACAATACATGTAACAGTGGGTTTTCAAGTGTATAATAATTATAATTTTAAAATTTATACCGCTTTGTTGTATTCTAATAAGTTATAATAATAAGTCAAATTAAGAACAATTTCATTCTGCTCGATTTATCATAGAAGTATGATAGTGGTTTTTCGATATTTTAAAATTAGTAATGAAACTACCATCTATAGGTATAACAACGTTATTGAACAAAAACTGAAATTTCTTAAACGAAAATTTTTTTTAACATAAAAAAATACGTCAGTTTGAAAGATTATTTGCGCGCAATATTATGGGTTTGCCAATATGCATGGAATTAATAAATCGACTGTGTGTAGGGCCATTCATCGAGTAGCAGATAGCGTCATCCATAAAACGATGGCAGACACCGTGTGTTGACCCGAAAATGTCCAGGATATCCCACTGAAGTTTGTTGATTTTATAATGGCATATAATGGCTAAGGAAGGAACTTTATTTCAAAAATAAAAATTACTAGATAAATTGAAACACTATTATTAAATTTTACAATATACAACTATGAGATCATCATAATATGTATAACCCTCTCTATGCCATCCATTAGCTTTGTCATAAGTCTCCGCATTGTTATGAAATCCTCACTATCAGTCTCAACATTTTCTGATAAAACCTAATACATTTTTTATTGGCGATATATTAGGTATTACACACATGCTTCTGTATAATGAGCCGAAACTTACTTTTGAATTATTCATGGTTTTATGTATATAATTATATGGCCAACAAAAATGGCCATATAATTACATACATCTATTAGATGGAATCTATCAAAATCATATAAGCAACTGTCACCAAAATTAAAGCGAGAATCATAATACTAAATTTGAACTCATACGACTTGAAGTGGAGAAGTGAGTCGTTTGGTGGAGGTCAGAACCATAATAGGGTTATTAGGGAAAGTGCCATTTTAAAGCAAACTTTACTAATATAGGTACACTAATTAAAATAAATTGGTTACGTTTAAAAAGTAAAAATAAAAATTAAAGTTGGGTGGATTACTCCAGCACTGAATGCCACAAATGGGCCCACGGTACAATACCCAGACAATCACACATACTTACACGTTAGAAGCACCCAACCGTGATTTTTGCTCACCATAGGGAATCGAATTCGATTATCCTTACTGTGCCAAGAGGGCGGCGAATACGTTTAAGTACTGTTCAAAAATTATTGACAGTTAGAAAAGAGATTTTATTTTAAAAGCCACAAAAAAAAGTTTTACAATTTATTTTAAAAATTGAAATTCTCAATTGAATAACGTTTCTCTTAATGTATTATTATAAACATGCAAAATCGTTGTTATTATTAAATTACAATACAGGTACATATATGTAGGTACAAACCCATTTTTTAACATATAATGTGCGGAAAGCACATTATTATGTAAACACTATCACATTTATATGTTTTATATTTTGTATAGATAAGTTTTGAACTTATCATTAAAATTTGATAATTTGTCAATTGATAAGTTACAGACATTCTGATGTGCAACGCTTATCACTTGTCATTATCAAAATTGGATAAGTTTCCAAATTGATAAGTGAGTGAGATTTTGTTACTTTTGGTAACACTTATCACTTATCATTATCAAAAAAACTTACTTATGATAAGTTGATAAGTAATAAGTGATAAGTAGTTGGTGCAATAGGGCCCTGGTCCTCCAGTTTATCCGGCGGAACCTATCGTTGTGCCAATCATATAGGCTGAGACCAGCCAAATTTGTCTGCTGCCAACTCCAGGCTAACAAAAGTTATGTCACCATTGCTGTATTGGAAGAGTAGGAAATATTTAAGTACTTATTTCCAAGAATGCAGGATCTAATATTCCATTGGAGACTCGGTTTAATTGGATTACCTCTTCCCCTGTGCTTGTCTCAACCTCATCTTTTTTATAAACTCTAAGAGTAATAGATATACCATCCCGCAGGGTAATGCTTTTTCTTGGACCTTCAAAAAAACTGACATAGTGAGATAATTTACGCATGAAACCCACTAACGGAGTTACCTTTTTACATAAATAATCAATATGATATTGCCACGATAATTTGGAATCAAATATGATACCAAGATATTTATAACTATCTACAAACTCAATGTTAACATTAGAAGCTCTAATATTAATGGAAATATTTACTCTTTTGTGTGCTGACTGGAATATCATAAATTTAATTTTCTCAAAATTCAATACAAGCATATTACTATTAAAGTATTCATTCAAAATTGCTAAGTCAGCTTGCGCCATTACAGGAATATCTTCAATAGTACTACTCTTATAAAACATCGAGGAATCATCAGCAAAGAGCCGAATATTTCCATTTAACTGTAAATTACAAATATCATTAATAAATATTAAAAACAGTGTTGGACCAAGAACGCTACCTTGCGGCACCCCAGTTGAAACATATTTCATACTACTACATATTCCATTTATTGAAACGTATTGGTATCTATTTCTCAGGTAGCTTCTCAGTAATTTAAAAGTAATTCCTCTAAATCCATATAGATATAATTTTTCCAATAAGATATCGTGGTCAATACAATTAAATGCTTCGTTTACGTAAATCCAAAAATAAAGCACCCATACATGAGCGATCATTTAACGTCTGACTAATCATGTCGACGGTTTCCACCAATGCCACATCAGTACCGACACCACTACGAAATCCATACTGATATCCATAAAAAAAATTATTTTTCATAAGAAAATTACAGATTTTAGTATTTAACACTTTCACAAGTAACTTATCGAAAACGGGAAGAATTGAAATAGGCCTATAATTATTGACATCACAATTGTCACTACTCTTAAATACAGGCACAACTTTGGCCAGCTTTAAACAGTCTGGATAAATTCCAGTAGAAATAATTATATTGAAAATATCAGACAAAACATTTTTCAGTACATGGATATTTTGTTTAAGTACTCCAACAGAAATAATATCGGGTCCGCAACCTTTATTGTTATCAAGCTCAGCAATTAAATTGAATAACTCCGTAGGCGAGGTTGGCTCCAAATAAATAGAATTTGATAGTCTCCTATAATGCTGCCAAATTTATTGAAATCCTTGTCACTATTTAGTGAGCTCAAAATATTTATTAAAGATTTCAGTTACTTCAAATGTATCTGATTTCATTACCAAATTATCACGAATTTCAATATTTTCAGAATTACTTTCAATTCTACCAAAAAGTGAATTTATGTTTTTAAAAAAATCTCTCAAATCCTCATTAAATATCTTATGGAAATACTTTCTTTCGCAAAATATTTTTGTTTGGAAATTTCCTTGCTTAAGATAAGTAATTTATCCTCAAGAGTGGTCCTGATTCCCATACTTATATGATTCACTTTTTTCTTAAATTTTTTTAATCTTTTTAACGAAATATTTTTTTCCCGAATAAGCTCCCAGATATCATAGTTAATCCAAGGGCAGTTTGTTGATTTAAGCTTCACCTTAATATAAATAACTCGAGTATTTTTCACCAATAGTTGCTTATATATTTCAATAATATCTAACAATATTTTATTTGGATCACCATTGCTTACATCTATTTCTGATAAATATGATGCAAACAATTCATTTAATTTATTGTAATTTATTATTTTCTTTTCCAGCTGTTTAACAACATATTTATCTTTATACTTAAAATTAGACAGAACGATATTATGACCACTGATCGTAGAAAAAATTGTATTATTAGTAATAGACATGATATTAGTAAAGCTACTAACCACATAATCTAAAATATTACCACTAACACTGCGAGTTTCTACAGAATTAGTTTTTTTATTTTTTTTTTATTAAAACGGTTGGAACCTGCTGAGGTCCCGCACTCAATGCCACAATGGGCCCATGGTGCAAACCAAGAGGATCTATCCTAATTCGCAAGAGCGTACTGCAATCTTAGCAAACTGTAAAAGTTTGAACCAAGGAATGGAAACTAACTGATCTACGTTCAAAGATCCGGAAGAGAACACTTGGGATCTAGCTCCGACAAAGGCGGGACAGCTGCAGAGGTAGTGTATGCAGTCGTCCACATCCTCTAGGCAGTCGTCACAAAGAGCGTCCTGTGCTAGTCCCATGCGTTGAAGATGAACCTTAAAACGTCGTTGGCCAGTGAAAAGTGCGACCAGAATTCTGAGTTGGTTCTTTTTTAGGGATAATGCGTAATTAGTGAACCTCGGAATGGGTTCAGTAATGAAATGTTTTGCCTTACGACAACTAGGAGTAGAACGCCACTTCCGTCCAGCTCACCGACCAGCTCAAGTAGAACGAACTTCTTAATAGCGTCTTTACCACCGTTGAAAGATAGAGGAATTGCTGGTTCGGGGCCAACAAAATTACTTCGCGAGCCAGCTTTCGCTAGCAAGTCAGCAACCTCATTTCCCTCAACGCCACAATGAGCAGGCACCCACATGATCCTTACTCTCGTGTTAGAGCAAAGGAGATTAATGTAGTGCTTGCAATCTTTGACTAGTTTAGACTTAGTTAAAGGATTAATGAGGGTATTAAGCACGGTTTTACTATCTGAGCAGATAGTAATATCCCTCCCTAAAACGCTAAATTTCAACGCTTCAATCGCACAATGGGTAAGTGCAGTTAATTCAGCTTGAAAAACCGTGCAGTGTTTGCCCAGACTACCCGAGCATCTTAGCTCATATTTAGGACAGTAAAATCCAAACCGTGCACTGACTTCCGAACGAGAGCCATCCGCAAAAAAAACTATCGACTCCGACAACTGTCCAGAGAAATCCTGAGATAGCCACCATTCTCTCGAAGGAAAAACTACGGAGAATGGGTTGCTAAAGTTAAATTCAGGCAGAAGCCTGTCATTCACCATGTCCAGCTCCGGAATAAGTGATTTATACTTATTGAGAATCTGTCTATGCCCCGTACAAGTCCCGAACACATTCCATGCTCCAATGCACTTAAGTCGATAAGCAGCAGAACACGCTGTACCCAGAATGTGGGACTGCAATTCGGGCATATGTAGAATAGACTCCATAGTATTGTATAAATATATATTTTTGTGTATATATAGATATACGTGAGTGCTTGTATAAATGGTTATGTTTATATTGGTATTTAGTCGTGTCGATATTGTATTAAATGGTTGTTATTTTAGATATAAGAGTTTGGGTATTGTCGATATATTGTTGATATTAGGGACTATGTGTGTATGAGATCTGTAGGGTCAATCTTTTCTAAATGTTATTGTTAGTGTGTATTAATTGGGTGAGTTGTCTTATAGATACGTTTACCGATATATGGCGTAGTATTAAGAGATGTACAATGATTGAGGCAGCAATGAAATACTATGTAAGTGTATTCGTCAGAAGGGGAGAGGAAGTTTAACTGTATTACATATGTTAGTAAATGATTTGGGAATGAGTACTCTTAACTACCAGAAAGGAGTCTGCGCGCCCACAGACGCTGCGTATCTGACTCCGCCTTGGCCGTGGCAGGTAGTTGAAGAAGAACTTATTCGGTGCTTCAGTGTTAGTAGATGATGCGTTGAACAATACCCGCTTACCACTGGTGGGGGCTTTGACAGTATTGTTTTGTTTTTTATTTAGTGAGAGATACTTACTTGGTATTGATAATTTCTTCTAGATGAATATTTGAATAAACACAGGATTTTTATTTTCAACTGAACTATTTTATTTATTAACTTCAACTGCAACTACCAAACTACAATTACTTATTTTGTTATAAAATTTTGACTTATTTATACTAAAATATTTTGAGTAATTGAACTTAAAATTTAACTAAATGTGCATTTTTGAATTTAATGACCTGAATAGCTGTTTCGAAAATTATTAATTGATATTTTTCGCAGCGTAAGTATTTTGTGCATGCGAGTTTATTTGGGTTTATATTTTTGTAATTTCAGCTATTCATGTTACTTATTCAAAAAATGACATTTGTTAGTTTTTGTTTTAAAATTATTTTGTTCTGAATAATTATTTTAGCCTAAATGTGGAGTAGTTTTATATTTTAGTAGGTGTTAACTTAAATTCATAATGGGTGTTATCTTTATGTTTAATCTATTACTACGTTATTTATGTGTTTATTATTTATCAGGGGTGTACAACAATAGCAAGAAGTGGAGCAGATGACATAGCCCCGGTTATAGCCCTACAAGCTGTCCTCTGCAATCCCTCCAGTCTTGCTACCGAAGACGTCAGTTCCACAACCGGCCACCAAACAACTGAAGCATACGACAGTAAGGGTAAAACCAGTGATTTATAGATGAAAGACATCATTTTGGGGGTTAGACCCCAAGAATTGCCAAAGGCCCTTCTGCATTGCCAAAAAATAGCAATGGCCTTTTGCAGCTTATAATCAAGGTGGAACTTCCAGGAGAGGTTACCATCTAGAATGACACCTAGGTGTTTAACTTGCTCTGTCCTTGTGATCGCTCTACCAAAGAGAGTGGGAACAGACAAATTAACAATGTCTCTGCGCCTCGTAAAGAGGACCAGATCAGTCTTAGAGGGATTGACGTACAGCCTCTTTTCAAGACACCAAGCTTCTACCATATTAAGGGCGTTCTGCGTCAGATCAGATAAGACGTTCAGGTATTTACCAGAAACTGTCAAAACAAGATCATCCGCGTAGCTTTGCACGAAAAACCCAGATCGCTGCAATTTAACAAGTAGTTCATCGATAACCATGAGCCACAGCAAGAGTGAGAGAACCCCTCCTTGCGGGCAGCCCTTGGCTACTTTGACGGACACTGTTGAGCCATCCAGCTCCATCTCAATTATCCGAGACTTAAGCATGGAATCGATGAATTTGACAATGGTTTGGTCAATATTAAAATAGGTACAAGCACTTGTGATCGTGGAAAACGAAGTGCTATCAAAAGCTCCCGCAATGTCCAGGAAGGTACCTACTAGAAACTCTTTGTATTTAAGTGATCTTTCGATCCTAGTTACGAGTTCATGTAGAGCAGTTTCGCAGGACTTGCCAGCTCTGTAAGCATGTTGCATGTTACTGAGAAGGGAGATAGTTAAATAATTGTCTCTATTAAATCTGTCGATAATCCTCTCTAAAGCTTTTAGAAAAGTGGAGGTCAGACTAATGGACCTAAAAGCCTTAGGGTCGGTATAATCCGACTTGCCAGCTTTAGGTATGAATACTACTCTACTCCTGGTCCAAGCGCGCGGTACCGTGCTAAAAGCAACGCAAGCCTGGAACAGATTGAGTAGGTAATTGCTGATGTGTAGAAAACCATGCTGTAAGAATTACAGAATTAGTTACTACAAGATCTAGATTGCTAAGTAAATTTAAATAATCTTTACTAATGTTAGTATCCTTGTTAAATGGTATGCTGATATCGCCTACCATTATAGTATCATATTTATTATTATTATTGTCACTTAAAACAACTTCAATGCGTTCAACAAACTGAGTGATATCTGTTCCTGGTGGCCTATATACTTCACATATTCTGGTACCGTAATTCTTTAGCTCGACCGTAATATACTGAAACTCATAAAGGCCATCGTCAATACAATCCTGAACAAAATCCAGATCGGATCTAATTTACATAGCTATACCTGCACCAACTCTGCCTTTCCTACAACTAAAAAAACTGGAATAATTTTTAATGTTATAAAATTGTGAGTTCCGTAATCTAAGCCAAGTTTCAGTTTATACAATAACATGAATGTCACAAGGAATTGAATCAATAACTTCTAAAAAATTGTCAAATTTGGTTAAATCATTCATACTACAAATATTCAACTGGAATATGTTTAAGTGTTTATTTATTTATTCCATTAGACAGAGAAGATATCACAGTATTTTGACCAACAAAATCATATATGTTCAAGAAATATGTTTAAATTATCCACTTTGCTACCATTTATAGAGCTTACCCAAGATATATATATATATATATATATATATATATATATATATATATATATATGTACATGATAACATAAAAGAACTTTTTCTTTGGTGCGCCAACTTGTTTTTCTGGTTAAAAAAAAGTAATAGCATAGAGAAAACAAAACAAAATCATAATAAATTTTAGTCATGATTTGAATTCTATCAGAGTAGGATATGCTGCGCGTGAAATCCCCCAAAAAAATGTACTTTGTATGATAATCACAACAGAATTTCTACAAAACGATATAATTTATGATTTTACATATTTAATAAATCTATCAAAAATATTTATAAACTAAAAATTATCTCGATCAACTAAAAAATCCGATCTTTCCCAATGCACGTGTTGAACCATTTTCATTATAATTAAAAAAAAACAAATGTGTAGCACACAGAGAAAAAAACAAAAATACTGTAAAGATCATCAGATGATCAGATAAAACGAGAGAGTACGAGAAGAAAGAGAATTAACAAAGAGATAAAGCAAAAATAAAATATAATAGGCGCACCAACGTTTTCTCGTAAATACTATATCTAATATAGTTCTATCATGGAGCTTACCATAATTTAAGTAAACTGTAAAACACAAAGAGAAAAGAAAATAACGTAATAGAATGAAACAATTTCAATACTGCATTAAGAAAACGCACACCAGTCACCAATACCAAATTTTAATCGTATAAAAATAATTATTGTTACCTGATCGAAATGTACTTTAACGTTTGTTTTTATGATATTTCCATTACGTAAAGGCGATGCCACATGCAGTTGTCTTTCCGACCGATTCGGTAGAAAATATGATAAGACACGCCACATGAGCAAAACAATGATCCGACCGATTTTTACAACAACAAAATTTTTGTTTGTGTTTTTTTTTTGTCATTTGTTTTTGACATTTAATTTATATATTTTATCAAATTAATACCATACTTATTTTTAATATTCAATAAATTGTATAGATTGACAGCTACGTTTGTAAACAAACCAAATTATCACCGAAGTGAGGTTATGGTCACATCGAAAATAAATATCGGTGATATTTGATGCGTTCGGAACCGACAAAATTTATATTGGGAAGCGTTCGGAACCGACAAAATTTATACCATTTACGTAAAAAATCGGTTGTCGGACCGACAGATTAGAATAACTCTTATTATTCAATTAAAATTGTTATATTATTATAAATTTATGATTTTAATTACTAATTGTAGTTATTTTATATATTTTCTCAATAATTTAAGTCAAAATTATGCAATCATTTAATTATAAAAGAAAAAATCGGTCCCAGGCTTTCGCCGATATTTTTGTCATGTGGCAACGCCTTAAATATACTACACTACCAACCAAAAAATAACAAATTTCTATAAAATTTGACATTCCAATATTTGTAAACATAATTTTAAAAACAAGAGATTCTACAAAAAAACAAAAAATATCAAATTTAAAATATTTAATTTCAATAGATTTTAGAAATAAATAAAGTAAGGCAAGAATCTTAAAATTAAATATAAAAAGTTTAAAGTTAAATTCGAAAAACGATAAGAACTTATCTGTATGAAGTAGATTAATGTTGCAACAAAACAAATTATAATTTGTCATTACTCTCTCCACAGAAACGATGCAAATCATTGATATCGTTAAGCGAATTAATACGATATATTTTTGAATCATTATGTTTTCTAACCAATATGTTGTTGTCTTGGACCCACAAATACTGACAATCATGTTTAAGCAAACTTATTTTCTTAGTTTCAGCATACATACTTATAATTTTATAGACAATATATCAGTTTCAGGCACGATAACATCTATAGCTTTAAAGACACAGTTAACATGTTTCTCAAGATTATCCGCATCATCGGGCTAACCAAAGGTAACTAAGTTGTTTTGGAGATTGACCCGGTTCCTTAAGTCCAATTCAGCTTCAATTTTATTTGTTTTGTACTCAAAACACCAAACGCGTTGAACACCAACCTCCATTTTCCCATTGTGATGCTTCCATCATTTGACGCGTTTGCTGTAATGGAGTCGTCCACCTTTCCGTTTCCAGTTCTCATTTTTAATCCTACGAGTGATGAAGAAATAGAGTTCCACCTGCGCAGAGATCCATATACGCAGGTAACGCCACTTACATCTGGAGGGCGCCAGGTATCCAGAGGGCTCCGTTTGCGGCTGGGGTTTGTTAAATGGGCCCAACCCAACAGCTTGTCGGCACAGGTCCCGTAACACTTTAAACCATCTGTCTTCATTTAGCGTGATCCGCCTTACATCTAAATTACTTTTGCCCATCCGTTCATAACTAAGGTGAAAACTAAGTTTGTCGGGTTGAAAGTCTTCCACTAGTGTTATACATAAATTTGACAAAAATGTTATTATAGAACAATTACATTATTCATCGTTATCAGTCAACAACAAAATATCCGTCTTAATTGAGTTTACATAGTGCTCTAATATCGTTTATATTTAATGAATACAACATAAATACTATTTACTATGTGTGTTGTGTGTATATTGTCTATACATCTTACACAAGAATCTCGTATTACAGAAAGTAGAAACATAATCGTCTTACAATTTATTATATTGAAAAAAAAATTACACATAAAAAGTGATTATGTATTATAATAATAAAAATGAAAAGAATTAGAAAAATTGATTAAATAAATTAATCAAAAGGAAGAAGAAGCAAAAAATAAAATTAATTAAAACAGAATGATAAATCATCTTTGTGTGTGGGCGCACTGTCTCAACATAATTCGATATGCGAAAATACGATTGCTTCCGCCTTTAATATAACAGAAAATAATTTGAACTTAACTTTGTTTTTTCTAGCATATGTACATGGATTTGACAGTATTTTATAGTATGTATATATACATTTATAGTACGTGTATCACTAGGGGGTTATACATACATACATATATTATTCCCATACGTCGAATTTCCTTCACCACAAAAATGTTATCCAACGTCTTCAAATACTTGATTTTTTTAATGAATATATCACATTTGTACTTATTTTGTAATCATTAATTTTGTAACTTGAGATAATCAATAAGTTAATTAATAACGTAGTATAGTGTATACCAACAAATTTTTAAAAAACGCTTCTTCCCTATAATTTCCAGCTGCTTGATTTTTATCAACAAAAAAAAATACAACAAATATTTGACATTCCCCGAATTTGGGCAAGCAAAAAAGCTGTCTATAAAGAGGAATCTAATCGTGTTTTTGTTGTGTTTTATATATAAATGCAGCATATATATATAGGCTAGATTGAAATGGGTATCAACCCTAAACATAAAAATCGAAACGAAGAACTCCCACAAACCCATAATGGTGTAATCTTTTTAAATGGGATTCCTTTTTTTTGCGCTCACTGTTATCATTCAATTTGTTCGTGTATTTTCATAACCTTAACGGGAAAGTTTTTTTTTTTTATCATAATGATAAGATGAAAATTCACATAGACGAGTGAAAAAGTTTAAAATATTTTGACATATTTTCCCTGAAAGCTTTCTTGTTCTTAAAGCCTTCTTCTTCTTATTTCGTAGTAAATTTTTTTTTGCTGTGTGCTCTATATTTTATTGCTCTGCTTTTTAAAATATTTTTCTTCTGCTTTTCATCATCTCGATAAAATACAATCAAATTGAAGAAATCAAGTTATAACAGATTTTCGTCTCATATTTGCCTTTATTGTGTATATTAAAGTTGCTTTTCCTACACATACATAAATATATGTAGTGTAGAGTAAATTGTGTGATATTTTTCTTATGCTGTATATACATCCCGAACATATCTATCTTGTTGTGTAATAAAATTGAAAAATACATACACTCTAATCTTCATAGCGACATATTTCTGGAGCCATAAATTGTCTAAAATAATAAAACGAAAAAAATCGTAACGGAAAATGATAAAAACTAAAATTGAAAATTTATTTCTTTTTTTTCTCCTTGTAGTTGTATCAGTGTGCTTCCATAATACATACATACATACTCAACTCGGTACTTGTGTATTGTATATAGAAGACAAGGTGATGGGATTACTTTGAATGTACGAACTTTTCATGTTGTACATATTTTTATTTTGCATAATCCGAGTATTGTGTGTAGTTTGCTTATAATCCTACAAAATGTTGTCATGATTTTAAATTTTATTTTTATTAAAATTCGTTTTAAATACATAAAATGCGTGCTTCATATTTTATTTTCCAAACGGTTTAACAAAAAATTTGGTTTATTATATGTGACTACAACATAATACATGTTTTGCAATTGATGGTGTATACGCTGTGCAGAGACGGAAAACTTGCAAGTCATGTTATATGATTATAATAAATCATATGTCTAAATATACAGATATAAATATATCCACATATAATGTATTGACATAGTTTTTAAAATATTTTGACAAAGTTTTGCTACAAGATATTTTTCAATATCAAGTTTTAGTCGACCTCGGCAAGCATTTACATAGTAAAACACTCGAAAAATTGTGTTGCATCAGTATTAAACAATTAATCACGTGTTTTACTATGCGACTGCTTGACAAGGTCGACTACAATTTTGTATCGAATTTTATTTTTTACGTTAATTGGAGAGTTGTACCATGCCTAGCTAGTTCGTCCGCCCTGCAGTTCCCCATGACGTCCGAATGGCCGGGGGCCCAGACTATCTGAAGTTTGAAATGTTCACTCATCTCGTTCAGAGACAAGTGGCAACCCAACACCACCCTAGATGTCACAGAAACTGAATCCGGCGACTTAATTGCCGCCTGTCCATATAAAGCCAAAAATTTGTATGCTTGCTGTATCGCATACAAATTTTTGTCTAATCCAAGAACCATACCTCATTAATGGCGTGGTTTCTGGTTTAGATTCGAAGTTCGGCACGATTTTTCTAAATTCCACCGTCCTTAAAACCAGACCGTGCATTTATATTTCTAATGATATTGATACCGCTCTTATAAATGAGTGCAGCACGTTTTAAACTTGTCATTGCATCAGCCTATTTACCCTATGATTCCACCTTGCCCCCTCCTTTAGAGAAACTGGTGAAACTTGTAGTGTGGTGTAGGGTCAATAATCTACCTCTCGTGATTGGTTGTGACGGTAATGCTCATCATACCATTTGGAGTAGTTCAAATACCAACAATAGAGGATCCTTACTGTTCAATTATATTTACTCCTCTGAGTTAGTGATTCTCAATGTTGGTTGTGGGCCAACTTTTATCATCTCGGTTCGTAAAGAAGTAATTGATATTAGTTACTTATGATCATAGGTGCATCTCTTTTAAGATCAACGTTAAAAGACCACCGGTTAAACCATATCGTAATAGGAAACTAACAAATTGGGATTCATTCTCCTCTGGGCTCGTTCCACTATTAGATTTGCCTAATCAGATTAGATCTATCACAGATCTTGATTTGCAGGCAACTGTACTAACGAAAGCAATCTCGACTGCTTTTGAAAAGTCGTGCCCTTTTATTTACAACCAGAAGAAGCTTAACAAACCCTTCTGGTGTTCTGAACTTAAAAAGTTAAGGAAGAGTGTGCGTAAAATTAAAAATAAAGCCAAAAATACGAATCTCATTTCTGATTGGAATCGATTTCTGGTAGTTCAAAGAGAGTATAAAAAATGCCTAAAATCCGGAAAAAATTCTGTGAGGAAATTGATAGCTTATCTGTTCTCGCCGGACTTACCAAACTCTGGCTAAACTTGCAAACTTGATAGCTTTCGCCTACCTTGCAGGAAACTTACCTCCAGCAGGCTAGAAATTGGTCAGCTACTGTTGTTTGTTCCTTTTGCTGGATTTGACACTGTTGATTCGAGTGTGGTTGACTCCGAGCCTCCTGACATTTTTGTCGGTACGCCGGATTGGAACTTAGCCCGTAGACTGATCACTACTGATGTTCTACGCTGGAGTGTTTTCTCGTTTGCACCGTTCAAATCGTGTGGTCCTGGCGGCGTTTTTCCTGCTGAATTGCAGTATGGTTTTCTAACCATCCGTACTCACCTGCTCAATCTGTCCCAGGCGTGCATTGCTTTTAGTACTGTACCACTCGATCCTGGAGCAGGAGTAGAGTAGTTTTCATACCTAAAGGTTGCAAATCGGATTATACCGACCCTAAAGCTGTTAGATTTACTAGGGATAACTATTTAACTACCTCTCCACTATCGACAGATTTATTAGGGATAACTATTTAACTACCTCTCCACTCAGTAACATGCAACATGCTTAGAGAGCTGGCAAGTCCTGCGAAACTGCTCTACATGAACTCGTATAACTAGAACCGAAATATCACTTAATTATAAAGAATTTCTTGTAGGTACCTTCCTGCTTTTGGTAGCACTTCGTTTTCTTCGATCACGAGTGCGTGTACCAATTTTAATATTAAACAAATTATTTGTTAAATTGCAGCGATCTGGGTTCATCGTGCAAAGTTACGCGGATGATCTCGTTTTGACAGTTTCTGGGAAATACCTGAACGTCTTATCTGATCTGATGCAGAACGCCCTTAATATAGTGGAAGTTTGGTGTCTTGAAATGGGGTTGCACGTGAATCCCACGAAAACTGATCTGGATGAGTTTTACAGACGTAGAGACAGTGCTAATATATCTGTTCCCACTCTATTTGGTAGAGCAATTACAAGGACAGAGCACGTGAAACACCTAGGCGTTATTCTAGATAGTAAACTCTCCATGAAATTTCACCTTGATTATACGCTACAAAAGGCCATTGCTATCTTTTGGCAATGCAGAAGGCCCTTTGGCAATTCCTGGGTAAGGATATTATTATCTGCACGGATAGTGAAGCCGTGCTCAATACCCTTAAAAACCCTTTGGCTACATCTAAACTGGTCAAAGAGTGCAAACACTTCATTAATCTCATTTGTTCGAATTTGAGAGTAAGGACCATGTGGTTTCCTGCTCATTGTAGCGTTGTGGGAAATGCATTGCTAACTTTTTAGCGAAAGCTAATTTTGTGGTCCAGAGCCAGCAATTCCTCTATTCTTCAACGGTGGTAAGGATGCTATTAAGAAGTCACTTTACTTGAACTGGCGCAGAAGTGGCGTTCTACGGTTCATCATCGAACCCAACGTGAGTGTCACTATCTATATGTTATCCTTAAAAAAGACCTCCTCAATCGCTGTCACCTCTGCTTTGTACACGCTGCAGTGATCAATTCAAGACCTCCTCAATCACTATCACCTCTTATTGGTACGCGCTGCAGTGATCAGGGAGACGAACTGTCTCCTTGACGAATATATCTACATCCAATTTATCACAGAAGACTCCAGCTCCTACTTTGCCGTGTGGCTATGGGCCATCCGTAAATAAGTACAATGTTTCTGTTTCCGACAACGACCCACTCCTCCAAGATTCTCTTGAATGTTGGTGTAACGTAGTCAAGATTTGCCAGTTCCTTCCGTAGCGATCTTATTATTGCCGAGTGTCCTGTCTGAAGATATTTCCACTGAGATATGGTCTTGTATTCCGTAATTGCCGCCATCTGTGTACTATAAATATTACGGGGAGAAGGTGAAACTTAACCTCCAAGGCACGTGTTAGTGTTGCCCTCAGCGCCCCGCTTATAAGCATGCAGGCCGTTCTTTGCACCTTCTCGATCACCTTCCTGTAGGTTACTTTATCAAGAGCTAGGCCCCACACGCTCACCCCAAACATAAGTATGGGTCTTCCTACGGCAGTGAATAGAGAAGTGCACAAGCTCCGGCTTCAGGCTCCATCTCTTTCCGATGGCGTTTCTGCACGAGTACATGGCTATATTAGCCTTGTTTACTCTTTCTAAGTTGTTAGGCTTCCAACTAAACTTACTGCCCAAAATTACACCCAGAAATCTTGCCTTATCAGTAAAAACTAGTCCCATGCCATTTAAGATAGGTGGAGCTACTACCGGAATTTTATATTTCCTAGTAAAGAGTACCAGTTCAGTTTTGGACGAGCTGATTGCCATTCCACATCTGATGGTCCACCTCATAATGATTAGAAGGGCATTTTGGATTACCTCCTTCGCCGTGTTTAAATATTTGCCACAGACAGCTATCGCTACGTCATCTGCATAAGCAATCACTCCGATCCCTTCTCTCTCCAGCTCTAACAGCAACCCATTGATTGCTATGTTCCAGAGAAGAGGATACATCTCAATGCGCGGTTCCTTAGCCACCCGCCACCTAATGGTGGATTCCCCCAGGTCCGAGGCCACCCCAAGGAGCTACAATCCCTCCAGAATTGCCTCCGTCTTTACATTGGTAACGGGGCATTCAATATCATGCAATGCCACCATACAAAATTGTTGCGAGAATATTGATTTCTCAATTATACTCACCAGGGCGTGCAGTGCTGTATCCACATATTTCCCTTACAGTAAGCATGCTGAAACTGGGCCCAGTCACTATAGGCTTTATTTTTGATCGTATTTAGAAATCTATCAGCCATTCCAATGTTTTCTACAGAAAGGATGATAGAGTTATGGATCTTAAGTCCTTTGGGTAGCCATTTGAGCATTTACCCGCTTTCAGAATAAAGATCACTATAACCTCTGCCCATCTCCGCGAGATACAGACCAGTTTTAAACAACGTTTGAAAATTACTGATCGGGGGGATGATAATCAACGAGTTGTTCTGAATCTCCGCTGGAATAATTCGGTCAGGACGTTTTTTGGTTACGATATCTTCTATGCGCAGTGAATGTACTTCTCAATGAGGCCCCAGATTGTGTGATGCGCATTAGCATCACATCCAAGGATCACCCCAATCTTCTTTTTTTCCGCTTCGAGAACCAGGTCCTCCAGGTAAGGTGTATTAATATACGGTACGGTTAGATTAGAAAATTGTAGTGATACAAAAAATGCTGTCCAAATTATTATAGCGGGTAGTGTTTATGAAACTCGACCTTTTTCGTAAGCTCGAGCTACTCGAATTTTTGCTATAATTAAAATTTACACTTTTAAGGTGCAAATAAAAATGAAACAACCATATAGTCATAATTCATTGGTTTAAGAAATAACTTTTCAAAAAACAGATAATGTCAATACTCCTCAGACAAATTATGTCGTTTAAGACCCAGCCAAAGAGAGAATGCGTTCACTTTCGGTTGAGGTCGGTTGTATGGTCTTTAAACAATACAATATATTCTTCAAATCCTCAGAAATAACTCCTGACTTTGTATATGCGTTTATTTTATTTACAAGCGATGATCCATCTAATGGTTCCCGAATGTCTGTGAGAAACTGTTCAAACAATTCAACAACAAACTCAGGATCTGAAACTATTGGCGAAGAATTCGTTGTTGAAAGTAACCTTGATTCCATTTTAAAAAATTTCATTTTTCTTTACTGATTGTAGGTATTGCAGAAACTTCATTACAGAAAATATGCCATAATTTTGACGCTGACTGATACGGTATTTAAGAGCGGTTAACATTTCCTTAGCAATATGTATATAACAGTTTTCTTTCTCGTGAGTTTTAAATAAAAACATTAAAACACCCTCGCTTGTTAGTAAGTTCGCTTCTCAAGGGCTTAATGTTTCAACAGCCAGTTTAATTGGTTTAAGAACTTTTACCAGCTGTTCGATAATTCGCAAATCGTCTCCAATAAATAAATGCTGGAGACTTAAATCAACCAGTGCCTTTTGTACGCTACTGTTAACTACAAGAATGCGTTCAACATAGTACATAACGAACTCCATCTCGTTCCACAATCTAAAAGAAGATTTAATTCTTTGCCATAATTAGTTTTAATGTAGTTCTATAGTATATTATTCTTCATAGGGGATCCCTTAAGCAATTTGATAATTTTTCGAATTCGGGCCAGTATATCGCTGAAGGTTTCTCGCAGTTGTGGCAGTTTACTATAACTTGCATTGTTTCCGTTTTCCTCATCATCGCTTGTAATTATAAAGGGTGTTAAGAATGTTGATAATCTCAGCTGGGGCCCTACTATCACTTTCGACAACGATTTTCGACGACGGTCGTTTTCCTATAGTAGGCAAAGGAAGAAAAAGGAAAACAATATTATAAATTTACTATTGTCTACCTTTTTCTTCCTTTGCCTACTATAGGAAAACGACCGTCGTCGAAAATCGTTGTCGAAAGTGATAGTAGGGCCCCTGTTTTGTAATAATTTATTTATTTATAAATAGCACGGTTCATCTAATGTAACAAATAATTAATATTGTATAATTATTAAACTTAAGATATACTTACACAGAAATGTATCCATAGCTGTTTGTAAATGTCAATTATTGGCATAATAATATTGTAGAGAAATTAATGTCGCATAAGTCTCCAAACTGCATAGATTAATAAAAATGTAAATAGATGGCACTGTAAAACAACCACTGAACAAATTATATGTTGACGTAAAATTTATGCAGTCATTCCATTTGTGTAATTGGGCAGACAAACAACAATAAATATAACTAAAATTAAAAAAGGTTTTTCTCTGGAGTTTTAAGTGGTGGAATCAATACGAGAAATAGATAAGCAGTTTAATTGGCCCAATTACAGTTTGAGCTAATTATAGTGGAGGAAGCTCAATAAATTTCATGGTCCTTCGAGCCGGATTCCTGGAACAATTTGTAAAATATATTGAGGTATCGTGTTTAGTGAAATAAAACCACATGGTCATATTTTAGTCGATCCAGTAGCCATTTTGGAAACGAGATTATTTTCGAAATTGTTAAAGTGTAGTGCTATTTATTGAAGTAAAAACGAGATTATTTTCGAAATTGTTAACGTGTAGTGCTATTTATTGAAGTAAATAAATATTATGAACCCAGCCCAGCAATTAGCAATTCATGAGGCTACGCGAAAATCTTTGCAAGCACAAATGGCGGGTTTAGAGGAGTTTGTAGAGTAGAAGGCGAATAATGCTGATATAGATTCTATGCAAACTCGAAAAACGCGGGCGGCTGATTTAATTAAGAATTTTTTGTATGTGGAAAGTCAGATGTTCCAGGTGGATCCAACTGTTGCGTCAAAGGCAGTAGAATTCAGTGAAATATATTATAAGGTGGATGCCAGGTTAACCAAATTTATTCGAGATATAGCCGAACAGGGAGAGAAAGATGCTAATGAGACGAATATGTCAATGTCTGGAACAAATATGTCTAGAGATATAAGATTACCGAAAATTACAATTGAGCCGTTTGCGGGTGATTATACACAGTGGCAGCCATTTTATGATTTATATATGAAGACCATCCATAATACAAATTTAACGGCAGTGCAGAAATTCACTTATTTAAAGGGGTATTTGCGTGACGAGGCTTCTAATCTCATCAAACATTTCGCAATTACAGAAGCGAATTATTTCGAAGCATTTAAAAAATTTGGTCGATCGATACGGAAGGAAAAAACATACAATCCAAGCCTTCATTTGTACATTTTTGGAGCAACCAACGGTAGAGGGTGCTACATCCACTACAATACGCAAATTATTAGATGTATCTGATGAGACAATTCGTGGCTTAAAGGCACTAGGGCAACAAGCTGAGTCAAGGGACGTTTGGTTACTGTATATAATGGAATCAAAGTTGGATCAAGAAACCAAAATATTATGGGCACAACAATCATGTGAAATTGATCATCCAACGTTAGATGAGTTTTCAAGTTTTTATTAAACCGGTCAGATGCATTGGAAGCCACCAAGGCTGTATCAGCAAAGGATTATTCGAGTTGTGCTCGATCAACTAAATCATTTGCTGTCACAAATACAATCAAATGTTTACTGTGTTCTGGAGAACATTATTTATCGGAATGTGATAAATTTGCAAGGATGCCAATACACGATCGACGTGATTGGATTAAAGCCAAGGGATGCTGCTTCAATTGTCTAAAGGTGAATCATGCGGTATATAAATGTAAGGCTAGAATAAGATGTTCAGTTTGCCAACGGAAAGAAACACCACTCAATGTTACATTTCGATGATGTGATGGGAAATGTAGGTGATAAGATATTAGTTGATGGTCAAAGGAAAACTTTCAGTAATGATTCCAAAGTGCCTGCATCCAACAAAAACATACAGACGGTTTTGACTTGTCAAACTAACGTTCGTACAAGTGTTTTGCCAACTGCCTTAGTAAAGGTTAGAGATAGATTTGGTATGGAACACATTGGTAGAATGCTCTTGGATTCAGGATCCATGTCATCATTTATAAGCGAGAAATTTTGTAACAAATTACAATTGCTAAGAAGAAGAAATCGTACAATTGTAACTGGAATTGGTGATTCATCATCGCAAGAGTCATGTGGGGAAGTAGAAGTAAAATTAACATCACTGTACGATATGACAAAAGAAATTTTTGTCAATGCATTGGTTTTGCCGAACTTATGCACACAGCTACCCAGTAAGTCTTTTGACTTAAACCATATAAATTGTTCCTTATTTTTAGCTGATCCAGAGTTCAATCGGTCTAGTCAGGTTGACATGATATTAGGAATACAATTGGTTTTTAATGCCTTATTGAATGGTCGATTGAAAATAAATAGTGAAATGATGGCTGTAGAAACCATTTTTGGATGGGTATTAGGAGGTGAAGTAACAGGTTTGACAGAAACCAAGTTGTATGCATGTGAAGTGCAGAAGAGATCATTCGAAAGTATAGATGAATTGATTCAAAAATTTTGGCAATTGGAACAATTACCAGAATTTAATGCATTAACCGACGAAGAGCGACAATGTGAGGAAATATTTAAAACTACCACGTCAAGAGACGTGGACGGTTTATAATAAAATTACCTGTAAAACAAGTCGTTAGTGGATTGGGTGCATCATTTTGGCGTTGAGTCGGCAGATACCCATGGAGAAAAAATTCTATCGGCTTCCATCATTTGCCAAAGCATATAAAAGTTTCATGGAAGAATATGCTAAGTTAGGTCACATGACTCTAAGTAGGTGTGATGCTTCGAAAAATTATTTACCACATCACGGTGTAACAAAGGAGTCAAGTACAACAACTAAGCTTCGTGTTGTATTTGATGCTTCGGCTAAAACGGCTAGTGGAACTTCTCTTAACGAGGTTTTAATGACTGGAGCAATTAAACAAGCATCATTATATGAGATCCTATTAAAGTTTATTGTATTGTATTTCCAATTGAATCAATCGATTCAAGGGCGGGAGAATGTTAAGAATGTTGATAATCTCAGCTGTTTTGTAATAATTTATTTATTTATAAATAGCACGGTTCATCTAATGTAACAAATAATTAATATTGTATAATTATTAAACTTAAGATATACTTACACAGAAATGTATCCATAGCTGTTTGTAAATGTCAATTATTGGCATAATAATATTGTAGAGAAATTAATGTCGCATAAGTCTCCAAACTGCATAGATTAATAAAAATGTAAATAGATGGCATTGTAAAACAACCACTGAACAAATTATATGTTTACGTAAAATGTATGCAGTCATTCCATTTGTGTAATTGGGCAGACAAACAACAATAAATATAATTAAAATTAAAAAAGGTTTTTCTCTGGAGTTTTAAGTGGTGGAATCAATACGAGAAATAGATAAGCAGTTTAATTGGCCCAATTACAGTTTGAGCTAATTATAGTGGAGGAAGCTCAATAAATTTCAAAGGGTTTCCCAATAAGAGGTTTCATTTTGATATTTAAAAAAACGAGTATATTTTAAGAGAAATCAATGAATGTTTATTTCATTGTAAAGAAGAAGGTATGCCATTAACATTTGAAAACGATATCAGCCAAATGGTCGCCACGGATACGTTTGCAGCACCATATTCTAATAAGTAAGGTACAATCTCACCACCAGCCCAAAAACGGCAACAAACAGTAACACGTTGAGGATGGAGAGGCTTTTCAACAATCATTTTTGGATTTTCTGAGCCTCAAATGCGACAATTCTGCTTATTAACGTAGCCTCCGAGGTGAAAATGGGCCTCATCACTCAAGATGATTTTTCGATGAAAATACGGCTCATTTTGATGTATTTGAAGCACCCAATCAGCGAAGATACGACGTTTATGGAGATCGACCGGCTTGAGGTTTTGATTTATGATCCCATTTCCATAAACATGTCGACTTTCATCATAATTGGTCACGAAACAGCAAACCCATTTCCGTTGCAGTTGGCCGCAACCGCATTATTTGTTGAATACATTTTCTATTTATTAACATACCAATTAGAAAAGTAATCCAAATTCTCACATTGTGTGTTTGTGTGCGTGAGATTGCTGTAACCAACTATTCAAGTTGAAACAAATGTTCCAAAAGCGTTACAAAATGTAAATTTACGCCAGTACACGATTTTCCACTATATACCGCCATTAAAAATGTTCATACATTAAACAAAATCTAAGGTTGCGATGATCGACAGACGAATTTTGTAATTTTGTCGGAATATTTTCAAATTTTAATTAATCCTAAAGGTACTATTAAAGTGAACTGTGATTTAAATTTTGCGAAAATGTTTATTTTGTGGAATATTCTTAATGGTGTTATGGCACTGGCTAGTTTTGAAGTGCGATACAGTGCTATAAAGTGCTGTAAACCATTTTTTGCGTCAGCACCACAAAACGTAAACATAAACAAAATAAAATTTATAATTCAGATGCGAATTTTTTCATAATAATAGAAATTGTAATAGATTTATAATTTTCATATTGGTCTAACTGGCACAATATCCTCGCCTCAGTGCCACTCTAATATCTAATACTCTCTCTGTGATATTCTTAAATTTTTAGTATATCTTACTCAATACCTACCTCTACCATAGAAGTATTTCCATTCCTTTTTTTCACTTTGATAGAATTGGAATTTTTGAGTACTTTATGTACTTTTAAGTTGAAATTTCTAGTATTATCTGTAAGGTAGTTGATAATTTTATATTATTTTGTTAAACAATTTTACAACTCTGCAGGTCATCGAGTAAATTGTTTGAAGCGCAGAAATATAACAGCAGTCGTGGGCGTCTGACCCGAAATCAGATTCCCTTTGGGAGCGTAGGTTCGAATCCTACCGGGTGCGATATATTTTTGATTTAAAATATTAAAACAAATAGGTATCATTTATAATAAAAATATAATTATTAATTAATTGTTAATAAATATGTACATAAAATATTGGTTTTTAATTGAATCTTAAAAGCCTAACATTAAATCTAGATTAGAATATGTGTGGTGGCACTTGATAGCCCGTGACCGTTTTTTTTACTTCTAAGTACCATTATTGCCCCTAAGTACCATTATTATTGTTATTAACATTTACATGAGCCCGGTATTAAGAACCAATCATAGTATAAACGAACTTGGAAGCAACCGATCTCATCATGGCCATCACAGTGTGGAAGTTTTTGGGCATTAGTTGCATCATAACCGGAGCCATCGGATGCGGTTGGGACGCCAGCACGATTTTGTAAATACTGTTGATCCGCTTGGAAATTTTGTACTGGAGGTGATAGAAAATCTCGGCGACTAGTAGACTAATCCAACGCGGTGATGATAAACATCCACCATCCAGATAATGGCATCGAGCTTGTAGGCATCTTGTCACCTCAACTGTTTGTGTAAAACATCCTTCGTATGGAATTTGTACAACATATCGCCAAGAGATTTGATAATGTTTCGCGAACACTGGTGTTGCGTATTCCAATTTGGTGGGACATGGTGTCGGCGGTCCATCATATCGTACCGGTCCCTAAATCTTCGCAGCGTTCTGCGGAACGAGAAGAAAGCGATTCACCCTAAATTGCTTTGTATAGCAACTCACTGTAAAAATTGATCGATGTACTAAATACCATATTACAATACCAAAACGATAAAACACTTACAATAGATATGGTTCGCCTAACCCATTTTGTCGCATCGGGTTCCGTGGAATATTTCCTTTATTCAAATCAACGCAAATATTATTCACGGAGACGTGAGATTTACGTGATATAGCATCTTTACATTCAACATTAATGTCACTATTGAAGATGTCAAAATAAAAAGAATCACAATGTAATTCTTTTCTGCTAGAATTGCACACTTTTTTTGCTAGACAATTTGCTTTTTTGATATATAACGATTTTTTTACGTACTATGTCGTATTCACCCGCACACATGTGTATATTTTGTATACATGTTTTTTTTCTCGCTCAGCTTGTCTTTTCTTGCCGCTAGAAAAGTCGAAAAAAAAGTCAGTGGCATAATACCATAAGCTCGGCACGCAGTTGGCGGGAAATTTAATTTTCCATATAAAAATGACACAAGCGAATCCTGTGGTACGCAGTTTAGCTAATGGAAAGGATTTTTTTTTGTATTAGACTAATCAGTATCTGATTTCACAGATACTGAAATCACAGTAAAACGTGGAAATTTAAATTGCATTTTAACCTCAGCCAATTAGTATAAATTTATTTACTATCACATTCACTCAATCTTACAACGACAATAGTGGCGAGTGACACAAACAAATGCAAATTGAAAAGTATTATGACATTGCAGGTTATAGTAAGCTGAGATCGCAATAAAACAAATGATTTCGAATAAGCGAACATATGTTCAATTTTAAACATAGGAAAAGATATAAACTTGCTTCTCGCCTTCTGTGCAAAATTCCAGCCTCTATAGTGGGAAAAAATAAAATAAAATTACAAGAAATTAGCAAATAAGGCTGTGTGTCAATTTTTTCGCTTTATTTGTTCAGTTTATGGTGGACAAACATAGATAAATTTGAGTTGTATGTCAAAATTATAAATTTTAACTAATATTTTAACTAAATGACACACGGTAATGAAATCAAATAGTTTTTTACTGTCTGTTTGTAAAAAGAACTAATTAACATATTTTACTTTAGTTTAGTTAGTTTACTCGATTGAGGCACACAGTATCAGTCATTTACTTTAGTCGATGCACTTGTCGTAATCGTATATTTCTTTGAGTTATGGAGCATGAGCGAGATAAACACGGCGAGATACCGATATAGAACGATGCAATCATATGATATTATCCCAATGTTTTCTAAAATCACCACGGCACATTAATTTATTAATCAAATCTGATAAATAATTTCCCTAGTCACAAGCTATAGTAACAAAAATAGAAATAAGAATAAAATAAAGAATTTATTTTTAACGACAATTTTGAAATCGACTTACTGTTCCAATTTTGAAACAAATTAGAGATATTCAATTTCAAATAAACTGTTCAATCGTTGAATTCATAAACGTTCATTGGAATGTTAATGTCTAATATGATTAGAGGTTGGTACAAAATTCGAGCGTTGTATTATTATAAATGTGAAAAAATTACAAAACTTTATTACAGATATGATTTACATATATGTATATAGTGAAAATGTCTTTGAAATTTGCTTGCTCATCGGCTGTTCCAATTTTTTAACATTGGTAATAATTTAGAATATATAAATGTAGACCCAATTATACATTCTGAGTTCATTTTTTTATTTTTTTTTATTTTTATAAATTACCAACAGTGTTCGCCTAGTGGATTTATTGTCCTTTGAAGGCTGCTCAGTAGCGCTATTTTGTACACGGCTACAGGTCCGACTTTTTATTGGCCTGTACTAACATGAACGATGGGTCTGGTCTGTCCATGAGTTCTACATTCCAACAGAGGGTCAGAGATGTTTTCAATTTAATCACCGATCGTAATCGGGAGATGAAAAATCCATTTTGCATTCCGCCTCTGTGGGGTTTCGAACCCGGTACCTCCCGATCCAAACGTTATAGCCTTAGCTACTGCTCTATTTGCTCGGTAAATATTTATGTGTCGGTTTTATTTTACGATTTAATACATTGCAATGAAAAGTTATTAACAATGAATAACAATATATGTTCAATTCATTGTGAAATAAACAAAACAAATGATTATAGTAATTTTATCAGGGAGTTCATAGCTTGCCACCTTCAAATGAAAAACCCTGTATAAATATTCATTTCCGGGCGAACGAAAAAGCAAAGAGCAATACGTATTTCGGAAATGAACATCACCCACCAGTATATAGTACCATAACCCGGTTATATTGATGGGACATAAACATTTATTTTATTTTTTGTTCGTGACCATAACTTTTTCCGTATTTAGTTTTTATTAGAAAATATTTTAAAATTAATATTTTTAATATTATAAAAAAAAGCTCAGTTTTTATAGTCAATAAACACAGTACGAGGACAATATAATCAACTTAATGCTAAATCCTTTTTTTAATCAAAACATTATGAAAAGCATAGCTACATTTAATCAGAAATAAAAAAACAAAGGGAAATAAATCTCATACATATGTATATGTACGTATGTACCTATATATAAATATATATATATATATATATATATATATATATATATATATATATATATATATATATATATATATATATATATATATATATATATATATATATATTTATTGTATGTTTACACGTACCATCCTCAGTTTAATAATTTTCGCAAAAAATATGTGCAACAAATTAAAAAAAAATCTTGCTTTTAATTTGTGGAAAATTAATTTTTAAAATTCATCCTAAACATTTTATTATTTCTTTAAAATTTAACTTTACTTCTAAAAAAAGTAGCTTCCAATTCTAAATTTGTAAATTATATAAATCTTAAAATTTTTATATCGGGTGGTCCATCTAGCGTTTGCAATTTCAACTACCGGTTATTTCGAGTGTGGTAGCACTTACGTCATAATATGGACAGAAAATTTTATTTAATGTTTAACATTTACGAAATGAGTCGCTTTACGCTTAAACAAAATTTCCAAATATTGAAAACTTACTTTCAAAGTGGTGACTCTTCTCTTCTACCCAAACTAAAAGAAATTAACATGAAAAATTCAGGAGAAATGAAATGCCTACAAGGCAATTTGTGTGCCAACAGCCGTGAATATTGTAGCTGGTGCTCAAAAATCGTACAAAGTTCAATTAGTGCAGGATCTGAATCAAAATAACGACCCGCAAAATTGTCGGTTCGCTAATTGGGCTGTGTAACGGAATAAAATGATCATTTTTACCGAAAAATCGTCTTTTCCGACGAAGCTTATTTTCACCTGGGAGACTATGTCGACAAGCAAAACTGTTGCATTTAGAGCTCAAATCCACGCGTAACCATAGAGTTGCCGATGCATCCACAACGAGTGTATGTTTAGTGTAGATTTTGAACCGGCGGCATCATTGATGCATTTTTTTCGAAAATAAGCAAGGATCCGCCCTGACATTCAATTTCAACAGGATGGCGCAACTTCCCACACAGTAAACGAAACAATCGGTCATTTGCTCACTGTCTTCCAGGATTCAATTCGCTAATTGGACTGTGGAACGCTTGGAAGAAAATGAGCGTTTTTACGAAAAAATCATCTTTACCGACGAAGCTCATTTTCACGTGGAAGACTAAGTCAACAAGCAAAACTGTCGCATTTAGGGCTCAAAAAATTCACACGTAACCATGGAGATGCCGATTCATCCACAATGAGTGACTTTTTTGTGTGGATTTTGAACCGGCGGCAACATTGGTGTATTAGAGCATTTCAATAAGGAGAGTTATCGAGCCATGATAAACGAGTTATTGCTACCCAAAATTCAAGAGGACACACACTACATTTGGTTTCAACAGGACGGCGCAATTTGCCTCACACCAAACGAAATAATCGGTCATTTGCACAGTGTCTTCGGAGATCGAATAATCAGCCGTAACGGAAATGTTAATTGGCTACCCTGCAGCTGCGATTTGTCTCCGTTGGACTTTTTTTGTGGTAAGCCGTTAAGGGAACCTTCCAGAGACTATATCCAGAACTTTAAAGTTCAAATTAAAGTTGCCATTGATGAGATAAGAGCCCATACAATCGAAAATGTTCTGAAAAATTGGTTTGACAGAATGGGGTACTGTAAAGCCAGCTGTGGAAATCATTTGAATGAAATTGTGTTCCATACTTAATGGCAATGTATACTCTTTCAAATAAAATAAATCGCTTTGAAAAATATTCATTCGTCTTTGAATTGAGAGCCAAATTAAATTGCAAACGTTAGATGGACCAAACTTAAAACAAAATGTTTAAAATGGACAAAAAAAATTCTAATTCGCCTTTCATTCTGTTACAACTTTGAAATTATAAAATAAAATTATTTTCCTAATTTTCTGTTTATTCTTAATTTGAAGATATCTTGAATATTAAAACTTGTGAAAATTTAGCTTCTAAATTCCGAACTAGATCGACTCAAAGTCTCTAAACTTTTTCTGTTCTAATAATAATAAATATTCCGAAAATAAGGTATGGCGTTACTTGAGCTAGATATTTTGAAGACAAAGCAGTGGCACCTCGAAATATTAGTGTTGGATTTACTATACGTGCTGAGTATAACGTGTATTTGATAATTCAATAATTGGTTTGCGTCTTTGATAAATTCTAAATGAAGAAGGTTATAATGCCGGCTACATTTAGGGGCAATACAGATCACTGTGCTAAATGTAGGTTTGGCGATAATTGAGCATGATCAATATGACGTGTCTTTGATATTCGATGATTGGTTTGTATCTTTCATAAATTGTAAAACCTTTAGTTTTAATCTAGCCCACATTTAGGGGCAATCCAAGATACATATATATTTCCAGTCATTTAGAGGTAAGGTAAATACATACATAGATTTGCGCGTACTAACTGATTTGCTATAAAAAAGATGGCGCGCTATTTTATCTGCGGCTGTCGACTAAAATTAAATGTTTAGAAGTTTAACTCTGAAATTCTTAGGGTTCTATATATATACTTATTTTTAAATTTCCGAAGATGTTAAAATTAATTAAAACCAAATTTTAAAATGTTGAAGCGAAGAATTGCTACTTCATACAATTTACTAAATATAAATTAAATTTCAGCTTTTTAAATCTTAGAATATTACAATTTCAAAATCGGATTAATCAAATTATGTTTCAAGTTCTGAACCGATCATTAGAAATCTGTAAATGAATGGTAAAGAAATTTTTAACTTATAAAATTTCTAAATTCTTAAATTTTTAAATTGTAATTTTTTTAACATAGTTAACACACTTCCAATTTATAGATGCCTATGTTGGATACCCAGGGTCAGTTCATGATCAGAGGGTACTACGAAATAGTAATATCTATAAATCGGCAAAATATCCTCGCAATGGATATTATTTACTAGGAGATAGCGGCTACCAATTCTCGGTTAATCCGATAACCATCATGACTCCGTATAAAAGGAGTTTTCATACCGACAAATGAAATATAATCACTTGCGCTCGGAATGTTAAAAAACTTGATGGAGATGTATTTTGTTGATAATTCTGGAATTTTTTATTTTTTATTTTTATTGAAGTGGTTGCTTTTTACAGCACACTTAGACCGGCGATGATCCGTTGTGATACCACATGTATCTGGATACATAATAAATGTGCTATTCACACAAGTACAGTGTACCAACCTGGACAATGCATAGCTCCATGTCACCCTGTATAGTGACATGGAAGGTGGGTCGGCCCATGAGTTCTAAATTCCAACGGTCATAGATGTTTTTAGTTTGTTTAATCACCTCCCTGTAATCGGAATGAGATGAAAATTTGTAGGAATTCGAACCCGGTACCTCCCGATCCAAACGTCGCAGCTTTAACTACTACACTATTTGCTCGGTCGATTCTGGAACTTACGATTGCGTAAAATTGTAAGGTAATGGCGGGACGCTGTACTTTGAATACGATAAATGATGTTTTCTCAGATGAAATCTTATTTAAAGCAGGAAAATAAAAAAGGAAGAAGAGAATGAGAACAATATACATTAAATATTTCATCAGAATCAGCCCCAGTTCAGAGATAGTATATGTGCTTTAATTTCCTGGTGAACGTTTTATTTTGTCTATTAATGATTCAGTCTTTTATTTCCAAATAATCACAAATTCACCACATACATATACATATCGTTTCATCAAAGCTAGTTCGAGTCAAATCTGATAAATTGATTTCTGTGGTCTAATTCTGTAAAAACAAGATAATGTGAAAAAATGAAACATTGAAAAAGTTTACACAAAAAAAATTTACACAATTTCTATCTTATTTAGGTTAAATGGTATTCTATAAAACAAAGTAGTCAGCGTGTAAATTTTTTCTTGCTGAATAATTTTATCGTGTCTAAAACCACTTTGACGTTTTGTTAGTATTTCGTTTCATAATATAATATAAAGAGTAACAAGGACAAACATGGTTTTTTTTGTTCGGCACTAGCTCGCCTTCTTCGTGAAATTTTAGTTTTAAATTTTAAATTTTTATCCGTGAAAACGAACTACACAAGGTAAATTGTATGTGTAGTTTATTTATCTTGGTGTAAAGTTATAGAATACCATTTTGGTATGAAAACGTGTAAAGTACTCGTTTTCGGATTTTCACGTTATCTTATTCGTTATAGAATTAGGCTACTGGGGAATAGTTTTTACAGAATTTTTCCATTATCCTATCGGTTTTATTAAAAATTAAATCGGGTTTTTTGTTAGATGGCCTAATTCTTTGTTGAAGTGGCTTATTGAATGGTGTCCTGAATGTTACTGGCTTATCTCTTGATAGCAAGTCTGATAATGGTATGTTTCTTAGTGTGGCATCTATTTAGGTCGTATCTATTGATAAGGTGTCTACTGAATCAATTTCTGGTTCATCTCACATGCCAAATACAATTTATATGTTATATTTGTGGAAACCCTGCATAAGTTAAAAAAAGCAACAATAAGTCTATTCGAAGCTTACTCTATTCGAAGCTTATTGTAGACTTTCAAATAAGTTACTCTATAAAGAAAATAAATCATGGATTGGACTACAGTCTTATAGTGTAACAATACAATGTAAACTCACCTTAACCGTGAATCCCCCTTAAAATTATTTAGAACTGTGACATAAATGCCAATAAAGTTATAGCACGCAGGAACAAGAGAAACCGAAAGAGGTGGTTTGAAAGAACACGTACTTGAAGGAATAAGTTGTTTGAAAGATTATGCCTTAGATGTTGATCTCAAAGGTAATCCAACCCCGCATCCCAAACGCCATAATAAATTACGTAAAAATCGAGGTAGACAGTGTGAAGTTTCCGACAAAATTTGTCAAAAAAATATTGACGCAAGTGTACACCGATATTTTAGTGTAATTCTACAAATAATCATTGAAACAAAATAGTTTAGATGTTGCCCACTCATATGGTGGAATCTTTTGGAAAACTTTAGGATCGGTTCTAAAAATTAAAATGCTCATATTACCAGCTTTCCATATTATGATGTCAAATTATTGGATAGTGGGGAACACTAGGAATTGATAAACTTTGAAATTCCAAAATTAACCAAATTCATATGTTATGCATAAAAACTTATGATGTTCAATTAATTTTTTTGAATCGATCCTAGAATAACCATTTTCTAAAACGAATGCTGATTTGGATTTCGATTTTGAACGTTTCGGAGAGTTTTGCCTAGAAATTCGAGTAATGAACCAGTGAAATCTTTTGGAGAATTCAAAAAATTGAATTGACTAAGTTTTCCACCTAAAAACTTATGAATTTTGTCAATTTTGGAATTTCAAATCTTGTCCATTCTTAGTGTTCCCCACTAGCTATTAATTTTACATCATAATATAGAAAGTTGGTAGTATGAACTATTTAACGTTTATAAAAGAGTATCCAGCATTGTGAGGATATCCAATTCAATATTTTCTGTATTCTGTTTTATACAATAGATTTACTGCATTTAAAAAAATTAATTTTATAAACTTTATAATTAAAGTTTTAATGAATTACACTGTAAAAAAATGGCGTACACGGGCGTTAATATTTTTGTTGACAAATTTTGCTGGAAACTTCACACCGATAGTTAAACAATAGGAGTAAATTAAGAGTCATTAGACTATTTAAAGAACCGAAGCCGACAGTGTTGCTAATGGTCATAATAAAAAACAAAACAAATACGAGTATGTAAAATTAGTATCCTACGTCACTATCCACCAAATACATTAGAAGAAATATCAGCACAAGTCAATGAAAATTCCAGCAAATAAGAACTCAGAAATATCAGGGGTTCTTTATACACTGTGTGATAGGACATAACAAAAAATTTAAAAAATTAAAGTTGGGTGCATTACTCCAACACTCGATATGTTACTAATGGGCTCACGTTGCAATACCCGGACAAATACATATCCTTAAACATTTAAAACACCCAACCGTGATTTTTGGTCACCAAATCAAGAACCAAATGTTCTATGGATGACATCCTTATTCACGCGGCATCGAGTGAAGAACTTGAAGTCAGAACAAAAGAGGTAATTCAAAAACTTATATTAGAAACTGAATATAGGCTAATGCGTGTTCAATAAAATATGCTAAAATTCCTCGGACATATTTTGCAATTGAAAGGACTAACTCCAACAAACCAGAAAAAAGGAAAATCTTTGATTGACAACAAGAAAGCATACTAGCAAACTTATTTCAACTAGAAGAACCTAAACACATAAAACTAATATCAAAATGATGAATGATGAATGTGGGTATTGCACCGTGGGGCCATTAGTTGCATTGAGTGTTGGCGTAAAATCCCTCCAATTTAAAAAAAAAAAGGAAAAAAAATATCAAAATACAAAACAAATTGCGACACAATTACACTGATAATAGGAGAACACAAACCAAAACTACTAATAGACTCAGGAGCAGACGTATCCTTACTCAAGATCAACTACGCAACGAAAGAAGAAATATAAAGACATCATTAACAGGGAAATGATCCCAGGAGTATACACTCCACATATACTTCTACAACCAAACAATCGAAAAGCCAAAATCCTAATCGCCAACACACTGCCAGAAGACACACAGACCAAAATAATCAACAAGTCCAGCACAACCCAAGCAATAACAGAACAGAACAATTCATCCAAACTATATCAGAAAATCTGGACCTATTATTATTAAAGTTGGCTGGAACCCAAGCAGGTTCCGCACTCAATGTCACTCTGGGCCCATGGTGCAAACCGAGGATTCTATCAGATTTCGCAAGTGCGCTCGACTGCTGTGGCAAACTGTAACAGCTTAAACCAGGGTAGGGATGATAATTAACATTTAAAGATCTATATGATTAAGAAATCGGGACCTAACTACTTCGAAAGTGGGACAGCCACAGGCAAAATTAATGGTGTCATGGTCATCTTCAAGACAGTTGTCACACAAGAAATCTTGAACAAGTCCCATTCTTTGTAAATGGAGTTTAAAACGACCATGGCCGGTCAGAATAGGGACCAGAATTCACAGTTGGTCTTTCTTCATAGATAGAGCAAACTTTGTGAGCCTCAGATTAGGTTCACAAATGAAATACTTAGCCACTTGGCATGTAGTAGAAGCCAATTATACGCTTAGCCTGCAAAAACATGTTGTTCTTAATAGCTTCCTTACCATAATTAAAGGTCAGGAGCACTGCCGGTTCAGGTCCAATGAATTTCATCCTTGAGCCTGTTTTAGCTAAAACATTAGCTATCTGATTATTTTCAATGCCATAATGAGCCGGAACCCACATAATTCTAACACGATTATTTGAGCAAAGGACATTAATAAAAATGTTTACATTCCTTGACCAGTTTGGAAGTGATCATAGGATTTCGTAATGAATTGAGCACAGGTTTACTATCACTGCATAGAATAATGTCTTTTCTGGAAATGGCGAGGTTAGAAGCGTCAATCGCACAACGTGTGAGCGCAATCAGCTCCGCTTGGAATACCGTGCAGTTCCGGCCTAGACTCCCACATGATTGTAGGGTATGTGTCGGACAATATAGGTTCCGAAACCTGCACGAAAATTAGAGTGAGACCCGTCAGCGAAAAATACGAGCGACTGAGCCACCCAGTCATTCAATTGTTGAGACAACCACGAGTTCCTCGCTGGATAAACCACCGAGAAAGAGCGATCGAAGCAGAACTCTCCCAACAATTTGTCATTAACCATATTAATTTCTGGTATACATATATGAGTTGAGAAATTGTAGATTAGTCTATGCCCTGTGATCAGGCCGAGAGCGTTCCACGCACCAATACACCGCAGGCGAAAGGCAGCGGAGCATGCTCTAGGATGAAATAAGATTGCCTGTAAAGCAAGTATAGAAGAAGAGGACATAGCACCCGTAATAGCTCGACAAGCCATACCTTGTATGCTAAAGCTAGTGTATGGTAAAGCTAGAGAATTGTAAAATTTGTAAATAAACATCAGAGTATGGTAAAGCAAGAGATTTGTAAATAAATATCAGCATTTTGGGGGTCGGACCCCACGACTTCCCAAATGCTCTTTTACACTGCTAGAAAATGGAAGTGACCTTTTGCAGTTTAATTTCAATATGTGATTTCCAGGAGAGTTTACTGTCCAGAATGACACCCAGATGCTTTACTGTGTCGGATCTAACGATCGTTTCTCCAAAAAGAGAAGGAACAGACAGCTCTCCAGTATTCCTACGTCTGGGGAAGACTATCAGACTAGTTTTCGAAGCATTAACGTACAATCCCTTCTCTAGACACCACATTTCTACAACTTGGAGAGCGCGTTGCGTTAAGTCTGATAGTATATTCAGGTATTTACCTTGAACCAGAACGACTAAGTCATCAGCATAACTCTGAGCAGTGAAGCCGGATTGCTGTAGCTTTACAAGTAATTCGTCACAACCTCCCTGTGGGCAACCTTTAGTTACTTTAACCGAAATGGAAAGGGAGTCCAGCTCGAACATAGCAATGCGCGATCGCAGCAAAGATCCAATCTAAGTAACAATGGTTTGGTCAATTCAAAAATTTGAGCAGGCTTCAGTGATGGAAGCGAAAGAAATACTATTAAAGGCACCCGCAATATCGAGGAAAGTGCCCACAAGAAACTCCTTAATACTAAGCCATCTTTCATACCTCGTAACAAGTTCATGCAGCGCAGTTTCACATGATCTCCCAACCTGTAAGCATGTTGAGTGCTACTGAGTGGGATGATAGATATGTGATGAGATCTAATATATCTGTCAACAATTCTTTCCAAAGTTTTGAGAAAAGTTGAAGAAACACTAATAGGGCGAAATGCCTTGGGATCGGTATAATCCGTCGATCTCGCTTTCAGAATTAACACAACTCTACTCCTGTACCAGGACTGTGGAACATATCCAAACGCAAAGCACGCTTGACAGAGTCGAAGTAAATATTCCTGAATTAGGGGAAACCCATGCTGTAATTCAGCAGGAAAAACTCCATCTGGACTACCTGATTTATAAGGTAAGAAGGAGAAAACGAATCTGGACCTAACAAACAACGTTGAGGAAAACATGTCAATACTGACGCTTTGCACGAACTATAAGGACTTATTCTTCCAGGAAGGAGACAAACTGACAAGCATTAAGGGCGTGCAACACGACTTATACACAGACACCAAACCGGTCCACGTTCAGAGATACAGACTTCCACAGACACACAAAAACGAGATAAACCGACAAGTCAGCGAAATGTTAGAAGAAGGAAAATTCAGCCAAGCATCAGTCGACACAACAGTTCACTGTTTGCAGTACCAAAAAAACCAGACAAAGACGGACTGCCGAAATGGAGGGTAGCAGTTGATTTCAGAAATTTAAACGAAGTAACAATAGGAGAAAAATTCTCACTCCCGAACATAAATGACATCCTAGACCAACTAGGACGTGCCCAATACTTCTCAAATTTAGATATGGCAAGTGACTATCACAAAACCGGCTTTAGCACAGATTACGGACATTTCAAGTTCACGAGAATGCCTTTTGAATTCAAAAATTCCCAGGCCACATTCCAAAGAGCCATTAATCATATCCTCTGTGGCTTCCAAGGATTAAAAGGATTGTTTTCCTAGACGACGTAATCGTCTACGGAAAAAACGGAAAGTGATCATATCACCGAACTAATTGACATTTTTGAAACTTGTCAAAAAAACAACTTAAAACTGTAATGTGCGAAATGCCATTCCTAAAAAAAGAGATCACATACTACCGCAGGTTCATACCCAAATCATTAGTAATAGCAGAACCACTAAGTAAACTCACACGATCAAAATACCATTCGTATTCACAGAGGAAAGTGAAAAAGCCTTAAATACACTCAAAGCATGTCTAGTAAAGCGACTACAGCTTAGGAGCTTTTTTATTTTATTTAAAACACCTTTATTGGTATGGCCACTACAATCTTAAACATTATTAATTCGTTTAATTCATTAGTAAGGTTGATATTAATAAACTTGTGTGGGTTTGCTGCACCAATATCCAGTTCCCCTGAGGTATGATGATCGTTCGGTTAGCTCATATGGTTTAGTTCGTTTGAACCACCTTAGTCCGTTTGTAGTATCCAGTAGTTTTACAGCCTCAACGTTGGTGTGGATGAGAAGTCTATTTTCATGTCTGATGGTACATTCGCGGATAACGTCATCTATCAGTTATATTTGTAAATCATTGAGTATTTCCCTTTTAGCCACAAATCGGTAGGCATTGGTGTCCATTCGAAGAAGTTTATTTTGGCTACGTTGGATTATGTCTCTATTGGACTTATGAGTACAACCGCACAGCTGCGCACCGAACATCCATGTTGGTTTGAAGGTGGTCTGGTAAATTAGTCTTTTGCAATACAGGTTCATTTTGGAATGATGCTCAATTAACCAGTACATTTGACGTTGTTTTAATCGTATCTGTTCAGCTCTTTGTCTCACGTGACGTTTCCAGTTGCAGACCAAGGTATTTGGCAGATTCAGCCTGCGGCACTTGTACCCCGTTGATGTATATGTGCTGGTTGGTATTTTTGGGTCGGAGCGTAAATGTCACATGGGTTGATTTACGCTCATTAAGCGCGATTTTCAAATCAATCGTTCATTAAGTAACGTTGTTCATTGCTCGTTGAAGATTTTTCACTGCCTTTTGTTGAGATTCGTCTATTGCCATAATAACAGGGTCATCAGCAAACGTACCGATGAATGTTTTGTTCGTTGTAGGTATGTCTCCAGTGTAGAGAAGGTAGAGGAGGGGTCCTAATACGCTTCCTCGCGGAACTCCCGCTAGCGTCTGATAAAAGTCAGAACATGTTTCTTCATGGATGACTCTGAATTTGCGATCAGTGATGTATGATTCAAACAGCTGGCAATAATTTAGGGGTAACATTTTGCTCATCTTGAATGTTAATCCCTCGTGCCAAACCCTATCAAAGGCCTGGGATACATCCAGAAATACAGCGGGGCAATAATATTTTCTTCTAACGCTTGCTCTAATGCCGTAGTGATTCGATGGACTTGATATATTGTGGAGTGGTTACTCCTGAATCCAAATTGAAAATCAAGAACGTATACCATTGGCTTGAGACGTTTCAGAAGTAGTCTTTCAAACAGTTTTGATAAGGTCGGGAGCAGTGAGATTGGTCTGTACGATGTTACTTTTTCATCTGGTTTGCCTGGTTTCTTCAGCATAATTATTTGGGCCGTTTTGAAGCATTTGGGTACATACTTCAACCTCGTACAGGCATTAAATAAGTATGCGATCAAGATTATTGCTTTACGTGGAGGAATTACCACACTTTATGATAAAGAAATCAAGTAGATCTGATATTTTAGCTGCATCCGTTGGCCAATACGTTGGCCCTCCTGGAGGCAGATATTCACATTGGTTTTCATGAATGACATTGAACAGAGTCTTTCCTTTTCCAGGAGGAATTATCCTGGAACCCCAAGCTGTACGTTTTATATTGTAGTACCCTCCAATAATAAATCTTGGACCTAGTTTATTGAAGACGTTATTAAATTGTAACTTCGTTGGTGTATGCCGTTGTGTTTAATATTAATTTTAATTAATACAGCTGATTTTGTGCATTGTTAGGTGGCTCAATTTTAACTATACAGTATGCAAGTTTCTTGATGTTGAATAATTCTTTAATGTTGTCTTTTTCTTTTAAATCGATGTTAAACAATGGAAAGTGTTTCCTGACTTTTATACCATCAATTGTGACCATTTTGAATATGTTGGTAACACCTGCGACTCCATGTTCCATTTTTTCTAAGTCTGAATTAGTTTCATCATGACTAATGAATCATTGTAGGCCTGTAATAACCACTCTATAAGCCTTTTCACTCTTCAGCTGATAGGTGTGATATTCGATATTTTTTAGTTGGTTGCTGGGTTCATTTTTTAATTTTTCCAATAGTTTTTTGACATTTCTGTAGTCATTTTCTTTTTGAACGGTAATTTTAACGTCGCTGTTTGAAAGCGCCTTAAAATTAGTTGGTTCACTAGTGGTTCTGTTAAAAGTTATTTTCCAGTTCTTTCTCATCCGTGCAATATCTCTCTTGACTCAGAGCATTGAAGCTATTATTCTGTTGGAGAACTGGAAATTGGCGCAGCAATCAGTTGGAATTTAAATGATCAAGTTTTTCAACCTTTTCTTTTAGTGTAGAGTTTTCTCTAGCAACTTCGTTGCTCAGCTGCGCGATTAGTTTCTCCATTTTTTGAAATTTATTCAACAGCTCCTCGCTGTTTATAATATTTGCTGATGTACTCGGAATTTGTTCTGACACTGATATTTTTTATTCAGTGGGGACTGCGTCTTTTGCAAATATGAATTTATTATTTTTTATTGGAGATCTGAGCGTCCTAGAGCTCCTTTGGAATGAGAATTGTTCCTGGTTAATGTTTTGACCGACCGGATTTGATGTTCATCGGAAAAATCAAGACACTAAAAGAAGAATTACAAATGTTTTTGGGAACAGTAACGTATTTGTCTAAATTCATTCCCAATTGTTCGGAAATTATTTCGCCACTCAGGGCATTGGTGAAAAAGAACGTTAGCTTTGTATGGGACGCCAATTATGCATTATTTATATGAGACGTTACGTACCAGATTCTACTACCGATTGCGCATGCAGATGCTCGCAATCACAAAAATTGGCAAGTTAGAAATCATAAATAATACATTTGATGCTTGGATTTGATTGCTTACATGGACATAAATTAGATTTTATCAAATGTAATAGATTTTGATGGCATGTTGCCATTTATAATTAAATTTTTGAAGTTTTCAACATTATTTTTCTTGTGCCTAGTTGTATCATTAGCCTCAACAAATTGATGGATCCAGAAGTTTCATGTTTATTATTCTTTAGATTCTTGTCAACAGGTAAATCAATCAAAGTTATTCGATTTTTTTCGATAGCAAGTCAATAAAAATGTTAAAACGTTAAACAATCTTTACTATCTCATTGTCATGTTATTTACAGTTAAATCGAGACGATAACACGAAATGATATATCTCCTATTCCAGATTTTGCAAGAACACAAAACGATTTTACAAAGTATGTATACATACATAGTATTTACACATCTGTAAAAATAGTAGTAGGGATGAATACAAAGTAGCTTTTTATTTTGTGATCCTGAAAATTCTTAAGCTAGGTATGTACATATGCATATTATACAGTTACTAAATATAAGATTTAAGGCATCGCTCTGTCACAGACAGATTTAATAATATTTCAGTTTTTTAAAATATATGTCGCAGATTTCTTTATGTTTGATTAAATGGCTTTACGCTTTTTATAGTTCTGTCAATAAAAAAAGAATTTATCTTTCAGTTGATTATACCTCGTCGTATACATATATACGTATAGGTTTATTGTGACTATAAAGCTGAATAATTTTCTGTATAGCATAAAATAAATGTGAATGTGACATATACGTATACAACCCGGAACAAGTAATTTTAAACTTATTTCTAATAAAAACTAAATACGGAAGTTATGGTCACAAATAATAAAACGAAAATTGTATGTTCCACCCATCCATAAAGACGAGCTTTGTAATGCGGTATATACATATGTATATACCATTACACTGGGGGTGAACGTTTTTTTCATTTCCGCCATTTTTTTCTTGTTATAAAACTTTTAAGGAAGGATATATCCAGCATAAAGGAGACGAGCAAAATGTTAACATAATTTGTCAAAATTCATCTTAATCTAAATTTCTAATGACACTCATTTTTGCGTGTATCTCTAGTCGGAATTCTATACTATGTAATACAACGAATGACAATAACAAAATGTATTTTTTTTTGTGTCTGTTAAACTATACAATTGGGAATAGGATGGAGAATGTTGAAACAAAGTTGTTTTTGTAATCATTTTAGCGTTCTTTTCAAATTATATCACAAAAGATGTGTGCGTATATGTGTAACAGCGTTATATGTTGTTTCATAGCATGTTTCGCGATTACAAAAAGTCTGGGGACCTGTCGTCAAAAATGTGTGACAAAGTAACGAGATTAGCTAACCTCATTCTTATACATACGTGTTATACATAATCAAACATAATTTTTTTTTTGTTTTACTTTTTTTATTGATTAAACTAAAATATATTTCTGAATGTGCCAATTTCGATGAGATTACCTGCAAATCGAGCGCTGTACAAGCACTAAATTATATTGTAATTTGAACTCATAACATAATACCGAACGATTCACCTCCATCCCGAATACACGCGCACAACACAAAGGTGACGACGATATATCATTATGATACTACATTAAAACGATAATGTCTAAAATACAGATTTGCAACTGGATTAAATTTATTTTATATCCAAATATTTATAGCTTTGGATCGTTTTCATTATTACTTTTTTTTGCTAAATCCATCCGATTTATACGATGAACATCTTAAATTTTCTTTTATTGTTAATAATTTTCTAAATCTCCATATTTTTTTTTTATTGTTTTCATATACCAGTATATTTTATATATCGACATCAGAGTCTTATGTAAATTCTAAACAAAAACCAAACAGTATCGAGTGAAAACATACAACCCATTGTCGCACAATTCATATAAATATGCATCTATGTTTGCATATATGATGTCATGCATAGCTAAATACACTTGCATCGAAAAAATAATCAATAAAACCGATTGCCTTTTCAAACCACGAATTGGTCCATACAAAGTCAAATGTCACCGCACTGAGCGAATTTCCGATCGCCACTGTATTTATTTCAAAGTATATCATAATATGTTAAGGTGAATCTTCATTTATCTCTCATTCGTCATGATATATTGATTCAATTATTGGGAATTGTAACACATACACAATACCAAATTGGGGCGATGAATTTATTTGTGACGTACAGGGGTGTTTCTTTGTATTACTGTAAGAGTTTTCAAATTTATTGGCGATCAAATTATTATTTTGATCTTCGCCGTGCTCAGCATTTTTTGAAGGATGATTACTTCATGGTTCATTTGGATGATTATTGTATATAACAATTACAATTTTGGCGACCGACGAGGTACATTTCACACTTTCTGGCGCCGTTAATAAGCAAAATTGCCGCATTTGGAAAACGGAACGTCCACACGACATCCATGAAACGCCATGGCATGACCAAGAAATGACTGTTTGGGCCGGCATTTCCGCCAAAGCCATCATTGGGTCATATTTTTTCAGAAAATACCAAACAGTCGATGAAAATCCATGCCGGCCTGCAAATGCGTGAAAGCGGTCTTGACGGTTACTGGTTTCTGCCAGATGGTGCGTCATGATGCACTGCAAATCAAACAATTCATTTTCTGCAACGAAAATTTCCGGGACGTCTGATGTCAAAACGAGGCGACTGGGGTTATTTGAAAAGCAAAGCGTACGCCAGGAAGTGCTGAAATCATCGCTATACTGCCCTAGATGCCCGATATATATATATATATATATATATATATATATATATATATATATATATATATATATATATATATATATATATATATATATATATATCGGGCATCTCGGGCAGTATAGCGATGATTTCGGCAATAACGTTTCCGTTGAGCTCGTCAATGGTCTGATATATATATATATATATATATATATATATATATATATATATATATATATAATATAAATATATATATATATATATATATATATATATATATATATATATATATATATATATAGTGTCATCAAATGTGCATTGAATTGCTGGTGCAAATTCCCCAATCCCTCTGTACAAACAAATAAGGCACCAAATGCGAATATAATAATTAATATTGCGAATAACAGCAATATATGTACAGTACAAATGTTAATGTAGGTCAGAACATAGTGAAATTTTAGTGCAAACAGGAATTGAACGTTGCATCACTGTAACTTCAAAAAGGCAACGAAATCCAAGTCCCCAGAGGAGTTAGTGGCTAGGCTGAAGCCAGCAAAAATAAATGCAACAGGAATAATAACTCCAAATAGTTTCGCACCGCTGTGTGGGAATAACAAATACTCAAAAGGAGAAGTGAGGATCTAAAAAAAAAATCCCTTTAATATACATAAGGGGGCACCACGTCAAGAAATGGTAGCTACGCTTACTGAACAAATAAATGGTGCATTTTTTATTGCCCAAATTAAATGGGGTAATATTTGCGAAACTATAGGATACAAGCCAAAAGCATTGATGCTTATAGAAAAATTGTAGAAGTTCTGGAAACAAATAATAAAAATTATTATACATTCAGGATGAATAACGCCTCAGGTATCACGCTTGTGATAACAGGAGTAGAATCCACTGTGACAATTGCTGAAACTAATGAATAACTGACCAAAAAAAGCTTCAGAGTAAAAAATATAATATGCCAACGGGCCAACCAAAACGATAGGCAAACATACCGACAAGTTAATGTGAAAGAACCACATAAACGGAAATCAGTTGGATAATGCACAAACTGCCAAAAATTTAGCCATTCATGAAATTACTGCAAACTCCCAGCTGTATATGTAATATGTAGCATTTTGCATAATACTAGCAATGCAACCTAGATAAAACGGGTGATAATCGCAGGGTTAATTATAGACAATATATACAAAGAATTAAGAAAAAAATTGACTTCAAAGCAAAGAGCAAAACAACAAGCTCTCACACAATTACATAAAAATTCAATCAATGCAAGAGAAATATCCGCCACCATAAACCCAAAAATCTCATACGCACAAGCAGTTAAGGGAAAATCATGCAATACATCTTTGTTACATAAAATGGTAAGTATCATCAACGAATCTATGAACCAATTTATGCATATGATGGAGACCAATGCAAAATATGAATACTTTCATTCAGCTTTTAGTTCAAAATCACAAGGAATGAACTAGCTATATGGAACGCCAACGGAGTAGCGCAACATAATGTAGAAGTACAATGGTCTTTCATTATAAGAAAGAGAAAAAGGCAGTATGAACTCCAACAGCATAGTGAAGAACAGATTCAAGCAACTACCATAGTTTGGCAGAAGAGACTGGTAAATATAACATATCTACAGTTTACTTCCCAGTCAATTTTTTCAAAACCCTAGGAGATAAAGTTCTTGAAGGAGGTGACTACAACTCTAAATATCCTCTCAATGGAGGCCAAGATGTGTGCAAATCGAAAAAGACGACCACCTATCCACCTACTGGTCAACACAGATAAGAAGAAAATGCCCGATTTAATAGATTTCTGTGTAACCAAAGGAATTGGCAGACTTTATGTAATATCGGAGACATGTTATGATCAACCGTCGGACCATTCACCAATTGAAAACCGGAGATGAAACTAAAGAAGCGGTTCAAAACTTAACACACATATTAAAAAGCTGTTGGGGATGCTACACCCAACAACACTCACGTGAATTTAAGCATAGTTAACTAAATGGAGAGTTATCACATATCACATTCATACTTCGTAAACACACCTGTTCAAGTGTTCACCAGTTAAATAATATCAACCTACCGCAACATCAAAATGTGAATTACCTAGGTCTATCTACGTCTAGACAATAAGATTTTGTTATATAAAATGATACTTAAACCAATCTGGACATATGGTAATCAATGATAGGGCTCTCCTTGCGCTACCAACGTATAAAACTTCAAAGAATCCTAAATGCAGCTTGGAATGTACGCAATTTATACATCTTAACATACACACCCAAACGGTAGCAGATACGATAAAGCAATACAGCAAAAAAGTACCAGTCAAAATTACAATATCATCGCAATGCATTGGCCAGGGAATTGCTAAGAAGGCCCTGATTTCGGCGCATCCAAAAAAAGATCCGTTGGATCTGGCTATTAAATTAGAGCCAACCACAATGCGAAGGAACATTCTATCATGAAATAAGACATTTAATTGCATGTTTGGGGTTCGAACACTGAATTGTTTTGAACCATCCCCACAATGAGTAGAACGTAGTTGTTTGTATTACAAAAGCTTCCAAATTCAGGAAAACATTACATTTGGTTGAACACATGCAAACTTGCATTCATCACAATAAAAAGAGCTCCAACGTGGTACTGCTGGACATCCTAAAGAAAACACACCTTCTATTCAATTACATTAAACACTTCTAATAGTTTATCGATGGTTTTAATTTAATTTACCGTTTCAACATATTTCATTGAAGCAGTTTTCGGCATTAATTAATTCCAAACTTAGACCAACCCGGTTAGAAATTGCACAAAATTACCTCTTTATATGTTAGCATTGGTCTACCGATTATTTCGTTGGTCAGAAGCTTATCAAATGCATGATATGTCCGCATCAACCATATTGAGAACATTCGTCGAACAATATTTATACGTTTGATGTTTTAGAGTTCCGCTAGAAATACCAAGGAATACAATTAGAAGCCAAAATATTTTCTGAATTGAACATTGTATTTGAATTTAAACCAGCCGACAGACGCCAGTTTGTCTTTAAGCATACGGTTATTCAAATTGGTTTATCGATTTATTGATTGTGGTATAAATCACTTATTATCGACAAGTGGTTTATACTACAATACCGCAACATTGGCAATATTTTCTTCCAATGCTATGTAGTTACATCTACAACTAATTCCAAAGATTAAAAAATTTAATAGAAAATAGCTTATGGAATAATTTTTGCACTGGGACGGATATTTTTTGTTAGGCTTTGTGTTCTCCATTTTCTGGCCGCACAATAGATTTCTCATTCAAATAAAGGATGTCCCAATCAGACCGTTTTTATTGTAATGAAGAGCGTAGAAATGGAGGTTATATATGGAACACAATATGTATCTGCTAAATAGCCATTTCGTGTTTAATGGTACTCGTTTGTTCCTATGATGACTTTTTGGCATAGTGCCAGCTTAATTTCATCAACGGCGCGTCGAATCTCGTCTTTTAGTTCAGAAATATTTGTTGGGTTATTAATTAGCACACATCTTTTGTTTCAAAAAACTTCAAAGAAAGAAATCCAACAGCGTTAAATCGCATGAATAAAACCGCATCATATACACCACTATTCAAAAGAGGAGGTAAAAAAGAGTCGAGTAATGATGATTTAGAGGAAATGTGTGGAAACCGAAATTGGCAAATTCAACAAGGATATAACTCTATGTCGCCACAAAAAAAAAATGGAGAACACAATGGCCTAACAAATATATATCAACTCAAGTATAGTCACGGCCAATTTCATTAAACAAATTATGCCAATTATGCCATCCCACTTCTTACGAAATTCGTAATGGCATAACAAAAAAATATCAACCCAAGTGAAGTCACGGCCAATTTCCAAAGTCAATCCATAAACTACCAAACTTATATGAAATTCGTACTTATTATAGGTAGGTATAGGTTAGGACACTTTTAAAAGCCTCCACATCGTTAATGGTGTTCCTTTTAGTTGTTAGAGCTCCACCCCAGTCAAAATGTTTAAATTTCAGTATGGAGGGGCCAAAAACTATATAATTAGGATAGTTCCTTTACATTTTAATGTATCCCAAAGTTAAACCATTTTTTGGAATTCAATATTCAAATGATAATGCATTTAATTGTCAGATTTAATTAAAAGGCGCGCTGTCCTATTTTTAGTTGAGTCTGACGCAACACATTATAATTATAATTTACAATCCAAAATTAGTTTTCCCAATAAAAATATCTTGCCAATTTACTTTTATCGCGTTCGAACAATTTATAGCCAATCTAACCACTCTATACACAATTCACACGTTTTGTGTATCAAACAAAATTGATTGTGCGGTAATGTCCAATTCCCATTTATAATTTTCAACAATTTATTTTCATTGAGATATCAAATCATTTTTCGGTCCAACTAAATTGATCAATAATACTAATAATGACAATAAGTCGGTATATATGCCTTCTTCAATATATGTATATGTACATAAATATGTGAAGCAAATACACGGCATCGTTTCCCACAAACCAATGTGAATTATATAAAAATAAATTGGCATTATTAAGTCGCCGTTATTTATACCGATAGATTTTAGATTTTCTCCGAATTTCGATCTTTTCTCGCAAAAATCTATATATTATACGTAGAATTGTAATGTGGTTTCTGAATTGAATTACCACTTAAAACAAATATATAAGACACTAATAATAAATAATTCATACAATTCGTTTACCTCATAAACCGAATTTTCTTATTATGTATACCGCTGTATGATATACACACACGCACGCACATACATATTCAACGTATGTATCTTTAATAAAATTCCGTCTATACAATATATTGGTTTAACGCACATAACAAACAATATACCGAATCGGAAAAAAAAATCTGTAAAAAATTGTGTAGGAAAAGCACAAAAGCACAAAACAACAACGCAGTTTGGTTTTGGTTGCCGGGCGCGCTCTCTTCGGGAGGTAAGTATATAAAATGAAAACAATACCCTATTGCTATTGGGGATTGGTTTAATTAGGCGATACATTTTTTACCAATCTTATTCCCATCGATGTTTTGTTTCGGTGATATACCTTCGTTTTAACCAGCATTATCGCACATCAAATTTCATAAGTACTCGACCGTGTTCTCTCATTTTGTTTTAGCTGTTGACGCTGTTGTTGTCTTCTTAGTTTTGTGTTTTTAAACGAATATTTTAGGTATGTACGAATATTTACAACTGTGAAAATTAATGAAAATAAAAGAGGAAATTGTCTGACAAAATTAATGTTATTTGCTGTTGTTGTATTGTTGTTTTCAATTTTCTATATGAACGCGAATATCGAAAAATTGTCAATTTTTGTATAAACCCCATATCGCAATGTTGTTTACATTTATTGCAATACGCTTTCATCGCGACTATTTATATTGGGATCAAAATCTTGATTCAATTTTATTTAGTGACGTCCTATCGAAATACAAACTTGATTGAAATTTCATATTTTTAACTGTCAATAAGTCACTCATGTGTATTTAAAATTTAAACTGAATCAAAATAAAGCTGTGAACTCTCTAAACTTCAAACTGTAGTCTATATCGAGAAACACCACTAGTGGTGTTTCGATCGCAAACAAATGAATCATATATGTATCTAAGTGTATGTAATCATATAATCCATGAATATAAACAAACAATTAATATTATTCACATTTCGCAGAAATGAATCGATTTGGATTCAAGTGAAATTTATCCTAAACCTGTCGTAAAAGCAACAACAACAAATAAATATATATATGTGTGAGTATATAATATATAATCCACATATATATATAATAAAAGTCTCGATACAAAACCCAGACCTATTAAAGCATTTTTCGGCTATGATGGCCCCTTATTAGAAACACTCGAAAAAATTGTATTTCAGTTTTGTTACTATGAACCAAAATTGTCTAATCCTAAGTACCTGTAAGCTTATATTGTGGAAAACCTGAGTGGTTTTCCATTAGACCAGACCCACACCTATTCAAACATTTTTCGGCTATGATGACCCCTTATAAGAAACACTCGAGATAATTCGGATCCTTCGAGATATGTATTTCAGTTTTGTTACTATGAACCAAAATTGTCTTATCCTAAGTACCTGAAATCCTATATTTTGGAAAACCTGAGTGGTTTTCCATTAGACCAGACCCACACATATTCAAACATTTTTCGGATATGATGGCCCCTTATTAAAAACACTTGAAAAAATTCGACCACTTCGATATCCCCCACGTTGGGCGCCACTTGAAACGGTATCGCTAAGTGCAAACTGATGCTCACAACCAGCGCTCCAATTTGGCTCATTTTCAAACCGGATCTAGATCGAATTTGAATTGCACTTTGTTGTGATTGAAATGCAAAAAAAAAAAAATTAAAAAATAATTGGGATCTTGTAACGACACGTGTTTGGAAGACAATCGTTACAATGTATTTCGGTTTTGTTACTATGAACCAAAATTGTCTAATCCTAAGTACCTGAAAGCCTATATTTTGGGAAACCTGAGTGGTTTCCCATTAGACCAAATCCACACCTCATCATCAGCACATCATAGCTGAATAATATTTGAGTATATTATTCAGCTATGATGGTCCCTTATTAGAAATACTCTAAAAAATTCGAACACTTCGAGATATGTATTTCAGTTTTGTTACTTAGAATCAAAATTATCCAGTCCTATAGTAACAAAATTGAAATACATATATGTATCAAACAATTTCGAGTGTTTCAAATAAGGGGTCATCATAGCCGAAAAATGTTTGAATAGGTGTGGGTCTGGTCTAATGGGAAACCACTCAGGTTTTCCAGAATATAGGCTGGCAAGTACTTTTGATTAGACAATTTTGGTTCATAGTAACAAAACTGAAATACATATCTCGAAGGGTCCAAATTTTCTCGAATTTTTCTAATATGTCATCATTTGGAGTGGGCACGAACAATCTCTTATTAAAACTTCCTACATTTTTTAAAGTGTGCTTTAATCGAATATTTTTAAATTCAAATTCTACCGACAATTATAGAATGCCTTATATGTTTGCCACGTTTCGAGGTATTCTATTTAGTTTGTTTAGATATCAGTAGATCTCTAATTTACATTAAATTTAATTTAAAAGTGAATCCGGTAAGTTATTAAATTTACTAATTTCTATTAATTTAATAATTCTCAATAAAAATATAAAAATTCGTTATAACGAAACTTTGTCTTACCTTACCATCTTACCACTCACACACATGCATAATAAATTTTGTTGGTGCGTTTAGGACAGATTTAGGACAAATTTCACATACATTCCATTTGGTGCAGTTTCAAGCGAAGATTGTATTGCGGTAATTTGAAGAATTTTGAAGTATTGAAAAGTATAAAAACGAGCTTTGTGCTATACTAAAAGATTGGACTTATAATATGCGTAAAGTGAATGGCGGAGAATATAAAGAAGGTGTGTTAAAAACATTATGGAACCTTACTGCTAAGAGTACATACAGCCAACTTACTATAAGCAGTTCGATAAAATTATTCACCCTTTTAAAGAGGTTGCATTTCAAAAGGCAAGAGATGCGCGAAATTGCAAACCAAATTTTTTACAAGGTATAGCTAGTTAACGTAATCTAAGTTCAATATAGCATGACATTGACTGAGCACCAAAAAGTTTTGCAAACGTTTAATGAAGAAACTCCTGACGATCTACAAAAGAAATGTTTTCATATTGTATCAGTAGAGTTGGCTTGAAGAGGGACGGAGGTAGGTAAATGTTTAATGCAACAACTTTTCGAAAAAACTGAACAAAAGGGTGAAAAAAATACCACTGACAGCAAATGGTTAGTTTCCAATAAATAGAATGATAATATCTGCCCAGGCAGGTTAGTCAAAAAAATGTTTTCTAAACGTAGTACGCCCAACAACAAACCAGACTGCCTTCTCCTGGCGGTAAACCAATATTGGAATAAATACGAGTATGGAAATAGATATTGGTACAAAAATGTACCTTTAGGAGAAAACGAAATTTGAAAAAGGTCAGAATCAACACTAAAAAACTGAAAATTACAAACCATTCGACTAGGTCACCCGCAGTTAGTCAGTTATCGCACGCAGGTATTAGCCCTTAAAAAATCACTAAAATTACTGGACATAATAGTGCTGCTTCCCTGCCACCTTATTTGCACCTGAGTGCTAACCAGCATCATGAGAACCTTCTCAAAATTTTCAGAACAAATTTAAATGGAAGTACATCAACCAAGAAATCGATTGACTGAAAATATGTGTTGCTTTCTTTCGATAGAGCGATATCGTTCCAACATGGTATGTTGGAGTTAGTCACAATTAAGAGATTTTTTCGAAGTCACGAATAGGAGAAGTGTTTACCATTGGTGAAATGGAGAAACAAAAGCATATATTTTTCATCCTCGCGAAAAATACATGTAAAATATCAGATAAATAAGGAATTTCCCTAACATAGTGCAGTAGAACGTTAACGTAAGTGTTTCAAGTTTAATTTTGATGATTAGCATTAATAACACCAATTATTAAATCGAATTTAAATTTCTGTTAAATCAATAAACGGTAAAAAATAATTTTCGACGCATTAGCTAGTTGTGTAACTTATGACATGTACCTAATTAATTTAATTTTATATGCTAGCTCATTCTGATGCAATGTTCCTATACACAAACGAAAATGAAAACAATTTCTTTAAAAATAAAAATTCAAGTTTTGGATTGATTAGCAAAAGGCCAAGGTGCCTTCGCTGTAGGAAAACACTTTAATATAAGAGAATCCATAGAAGGGCCCAAAATTTGAGTTTTCGGTAAGTACAGGTTAGATGGCAGGTTTTCTTCAAAGACACGCATTTCACAATATTAAGATTAAGGGTGAATTCAGATGAGCCAGCAGCTAAAGAATTCCCACTAAAACTGGCTAAAATAATTGAACCGGGTGGCTATATTCCTGATCAAATATGTAATGCATACGAAACTGGTTTCTTCAGGAACAGAATACCTAGTCGAACCTACGTAGCAAAGTCCCAGAAAATTGCTAGTGATTTAAAAGTAGCCAAAGGCACTCCTTTTTCTTTTTGTAGTATAATGCCCCTGGAGATCGTGTGATTAAACTTCTCTCGTGAACCGAGCTCTAAAACCACGGTCGATGAACGGTGTAAATTCATTACCAGTTCATTGGAGGGCAAAAAAAAAGGTTTGGGTGACAAACCCAAATGTTTACGGATTAATTTCACAAATGTTTTGTACCTGAGGGACAAAGGATTTAAATTCACGATTCTATTAATTGTGATCCACAAATGGAACATCCAAATATTGAGTTTTGTTTCTTATATACCACCTAACGTCACCTCGATTATTCAGCCCTTATGTAGGTATATTTAAAAAAAAAAACTAGTGGCCATGGATGTCTGGAAGAAATTTACAATTAATAGTTGTATCAAATATGCTGGATTGGCTTTGTCCGAGCTAAAACCATTGACGTTGAACGCATGTTGGAGATCCATTTGGTCGGGATGTGTTACGAACAACGAACTAATGCTATCTAGTAAGGTGTAGTACTCTAACATCGTAATCACAACTCATGAATTAGGCGGGGAGGGATTCGATGAAGGTATCGAGAAAACGTTAGTGGATGAAGATCTTTGCGAGGCTGATATTATCAATATTGCCCTTGAGGTGCCCAATGTTGATGATGTGTCGAAAGTGACCAAAAAGTGGCCACCATAACCGCAAATCAAATTAAAGAACGGTTTCACTTAGCTGGTCAATTGGGCAATCATTTTCATACTACATTGACGAATGAGTAGTGAATGAATTTACTCATAAAAACAAGGAGTAATTGAGCACACAGATGAAGTCAAAAACATTTTGAGCGGTGATAGTGATGTCCAAGTTTTCCGCAAACGAATGAGTTTATGGTCAGTTAGCGATAGTGAATAGTAATTATTCCAAAACTACAGTTTTTATTGAATTAAATAAAAAATATTTTTTGTTTATCTAATCATGAGGAGTCAGCTTACGCCTTACCAGCTGTTGCTCATTTGAGAATTGAACGATAAGTAATTGAATGATAAAGAACAAAAATATGAGTACACAATAAATCACCGAAGCATCAAATAGTACTGCAACTTCTCAAAATAGTTGCTGTATATGCCAGATCCATTTATGATTAGAAGACTCTATAACGATATCACTACTACAAGCAGGTAGAACATTTCAAAACACCCACAAGCAATATCGGTAATATTATCTAATCGATGTTACGTATTATGCAAAATAAGTTTAGTCCTCTAACTTGAACACCGAAATGATTATATCTAATTCTTCATTCCTAATAAATGGATTTCTCCTTATCTTAATGATTATTTTTCTCAACTTTGATTGATAAATCTGTTAATTGTCACCCGGGGGCCCACATAGTTTGGTCACAGAATACACAGCAAAGATCATTTAGCGTTAATTAAAATTTATTGGTAGCACCAGAATTGCACTTTTTATCGGAACTGTCTTCTCGCAAGAATATTTTAGATTATTTGTTGGGTGAGGTGTGTTAATAAATAAATTTTAATTAGCGTTCTTGTATACGCCGTTACCAGCCAAATCAAGTCCACATGGTTACAGATCCTTAAAATGTTCTCTAAATTTCGATATTATCTAAAGTTTATTATGGCGATTTTTCTCTGAATCAAGAGAAAATGGTACACGCTACTTTAGGTTTTCGTTAAGTAGCATTGAAATTTATAAAAACGATTTAAAAACCTGCAGGTGGCATGAAAAAGTCGAATTGGAAATTTTTTAATTTTATGTTCCACTCAATTTATATAATTCCTAGAATTATGTAAATTTCCAAAATTGGCTTGGTTTAAAATAGCATTTTTGAAATTCAGAAAATTTAACAAATTTTTAAATCAATTTCATTGCATGATACTAAAAAGCTAATGAACCGAATATAAATTGCGATTTTTGAATTCGTTTGAACCAAATAGTTTTACATTGCCAAATCTTAGTTTTATATTTTCAACATTTCTTTTTAGATAAGTAAATCACCTGAGTTAGGTATATATCATTCATAATTAAGATAAGTATTTATTTATATTTGATTTTAGATGGATGATTTTATTCAGAGCTAAACTTTGAACATTGATTTCGAATATTTATTCCAATAAAACTAGGCCCAGAAAAAAAATTCTTACGTATAATCGAACAAATTTTTGTACTGCAAAACAAAACATTTTGCAAAAGCCTATTCTTAAATATTATGAATTTGACGAATCTCAGTGGAATGCCATCATTACCAATTGCGTTTGATCTGAAGGAGCTAATCGCTGGCCGAACAGTGTCTTCAATCATAGTTTCAAAATTAAAAATATATCTATAATGTACCAAACTATCAATATCAGTAAAATGTAATGGTTCCATTGTGGAACAGAATTAAGTAAATAAGAAAAACTTTGGTTAGTTCATTTGCAGAGAATTGAGGAGGAGGCGATACATCTTTCGAGGCGAATATGGTGAATATTACTCCATACTTTACGTGATGGTAACCCAGGATCAAGCCATGTATAGGCGCAATTACTTATATCAATCTGTAGCCTAATTCTATAACGAATAAGATAACGTGAAAATCCGAAAACGAGTACTTTACACGTGTTCATACCAAAATGGTATTCTATAACTTTACACCAAGATAAATAAACTACACATACAATTTACCTTGTGTAGTTCGTTTTCACGGATAAAAATTTAAAATTTAAAACTAAAATTTCACGAAGAAGGCGAGCTAGTGCCGAACAAAAAAAACCATGTTTGTCCTTGTTACTCTTTATATTATATTATGAAACGAAATACTAACAAAACGTCAAAGTGGTTTTAGACACGATAAAATTATTCAGCAAGAAAAAATTTACACGCTGACTACTTTGTTTTATAGAATACCATTTAACCTAAATAAGATAGAAATTGTGTAAATTTTTTTTGTGTAAACTTTTTCAATGTTTCATTTTTTCACATTATCTTGTTTTTACAGAATTAGACCACTGGAATAACGTTTTAATCACATATACGAAGAAAATTAGAGCTATTAGCAGACGTCTTATTAGCCATCCATTTTCTATAACACGCTACTCGTTCAGAAATTGACAATCGAATACCTGCACTAAACCAGATTGGAGTAGTTCATCTATTTTTAACAAAATGTTTTACAAGAAATGTAGTTGGGTAGTTGGATTATCGGGTGACGGTTGGTTAATTTTACATTCCGAACGCCACCTGAGAAAATCAGTTCGTGTGTATGCCCTATAATGCGTTGAATTTTTACTTATTTGTTTATTTACTTTCTAATAAATGAAAGACTGAATGCAATTAATATTATGTTTATTAATTTTTACTAACCAATTTTGGAAATATTCTCCAGGTTTGGCTTATAATAAAGTTGGTATAGATGTTAGTAACACAAGTTGTCAACTTGTTATGGAAATATGAATACTAAATAAATATTTTTAATTTTAGCGAGCGACAAGCGAAAGAGCTAATTGTTTACACAAAAAAAAACAAAATCACCGGATAACCCTCATTTTACGATATAAAATTCGAGTGGCAAAGCCTACTTGCTACGTTGGTAGTAGAAATAAAATAATTTTGTTGTACTGAAAGCTATGTATGTGTACAAAAAAAAAATAAAAATATCGACGTATGTACATACATATACTTATATCAAATCAATTATTTTTATCGAGAAGTACCTATAAAATAAAATATTCAATGATACTTGAAATGACAGACAGACTGCGATTTAATAAAACCGCTTTGGCTAATTTTTTATACAAAGTAAACAAAATAGAGCGAAACAATTACTAATGATGTGTGGCACGACAACATGTTCGGCTAAATTGCCGGCTTTTCCAAATGGATTAGTTATGTCATTATCACTACGCGGCTACCAATTGGTTAATTAATTTCTCTCGCTCTTCGTTTTAGTTATCATTTTGTTTGAATGACACTATAGCATTATCTATATATGAAACGTAAATTTTGAGATACTCAGTCTGTCTGGACTTAAAAAAAAAAATTAAAATTGGGCGGATTACTCCAGCACTCAATGCCACTAATGGGCCCACGGTGCAATACCCGGGACAAACACATATACTTACACATTAAAACCACCCAACCGTGATTTTTGGTCACCACCGGGAATCAAACCCGGACCCTCGAATAACAAAGCAAGGACGCTACTTACTGTGCCAACGAGGGCGGCTGTCTGGACTTACTCTCGTACATCTTGGATTTGAAATATGTAGATGTTTATTTAATTTTTTCGGGTGACCCATTTTTCCTCATGCCTGGCTTTCTACCGAGCTCAGTGCTAAAAACTTTTGTTTCTATTAGGAATGGCATCATGCAAATTTTCAGGTCGTTCAGACCACGTTTAGGGGTACCTCAGAATTTTATTTTGTAAAATAAAAAAACAAAATTTTACCCTTGGTGACTTTTAATCCTCCCTTTCCCTTTTGTCAAGTTATGCCGGTATAATATATTCTAAGTTATTTTGAGTATGCCCGATCCAATGAAATAATAAAAAAGGGGGTTCGCATGGTAGAAAATTGAAACTCGTGAGTTCCAACGATTTTTTCGTAAAATTTCACTATATACCGTTATAGAGCAAAAAAACAAAAACTCGCAGTTTCAAAACGCCCAAATGGTCGTGTTGCTATACATACATATCTGCAAGAACACTTCTGTTTTAGTGTACTTGTACTTTTTTTTAAAATATTTTATTCACTACCTGTTCTTGGGCTCAAGGCTCATCTTACTCTTTCTTCGTTTGTTTATTTTCGTCCTTACCTTATACCGGTGCCAGCCAAATCGAGGACGCACGGTTACAGGCCCGATTGACCACCTTGTATAGCTCCATACCAGCCTGCACTGACATGAACGACGGCTCGGCCCATGGATTGCACTCTCTACAGAGGATCATAGACGCATTCAAATATTTTAAAAAAAGTACAAGTACACTAAACAGATGTGTTCTTACAGATCTTAAAACGATCGTTTAGGCGTTTTAAGGCTATAAAATTGTTAATTTTTTAGTTATGGTATCGTGCAATGGTACACATCGTGCAATGGTTTTATTGTTTTGCTTTGCTCTATTATCAGTGATCACAAATAGTGACATTTTAAAAAATATGATTGGTTTTATATTAAACTTAAACGAGTATCAATTTTTTTGCAAACAATAGCCCGTTACTAATTTTGTAGTATGTTTCTGTAACCACCTTTTTGAATCATTTCATTGGATCGGGCATACTCGAAAATACTAAATAAAATGCATTACTTGACAGAACTGAAGGGAAAATGAGGATGAAACGTCAGTAAAGGTCGTTTTAATGTTGTTGTTTTTTTCCAAAAAACAAATTTAACGGACTCCTAAACCTCGTCCGACCTAAAAATTTGTATGAGGTCGTTTCTAATAAAAACGAATATTTTTTGCCATGAGCCCGACAGAAAACAGAGGGACAAAATTACCTCCATACAAAAATGGATCGCCTTAAATTGGTTACCAATTTTTCAGATAGTCATTTCACCACATTATTTCGCCTGTCTCGTTATCACAGGTCGAGAGATTCAAGAATTAAGAGATTTGAATTGCCTTTAGTTTTTCTCCGAAAAACTAATAACTCCAATTGTTATTAATTAGAATCTTAAGACTACATTTTTAAAAGCAAATCGCGATTTGGTCGATTCTAATTAAATTCAATCGTGTTAAATGTATTTTCCACTTTCGTCTGGTGTGAAGCATTATGTCACTAAACTATGATTTTATAGTATAAGACAGACAGACAGATAGATATTTAGGACGAATTTTTTACTGCATATATGCACTTAAAACGAAAATAAACAAGGAACATTCAAAAGCGATTCAAATGATTTGCATTTAATTTAAAAACTAAAATTCAACACAGACGGAACGGGAATTAAAGAACCTTTAGCTTGAACTATATAATCTTTCTTTATTTAGCCGTATGGTTTGGTATTAAATCATGATAATACCTTTAAGCTATTATATTTATGTATACAATCGAAATATTTCGACAAACATAAACTTATATCGATCGATTATCCCAATTTTAAGATTTAACATAACCCTAATTTATATAGTTTTTCTAACCCACATCAAATTTAATTATTTATCTAACTACCTAACTGTAATTTATACGGTTGAACTTTTAACTTTTTTACAATATACATATATGTATGTACATACAATTTTCAATTTCCTATGAAACTGAAAACTTTAAAATTAAAAATTATGAGACCCAAAACCTTAAGATAAATATTTTTGATATTATTGTATTTTTATTATATATTTTTTTTTCTAATTTTAATTAAAATTAAATTTAACTTGACATGAAAAACTAATAAATTTTCACATTTTTAATGTTATTTTCTAATTAGTTTTCCGTTTTTTTTTTCTGCCTTTTTCAGAACTTCATTACCGTAAGATACAACGACAAGGATTTTCCGCTACTAAAGAATTAAAAAAAAAAAACATGTAAAGCATCAACAACAATAATTGGAATTGTAGCTTATTTTAATTTTTGTATATAGTGTCGTCATTGCGGGTAATAAACGTATAAAACAAGAAAGGCATTTTACGTCCAGTAAAATTATAGTTTACTGCTCTGCTGCACTCTTCTTGTGTACGGGGGGCGATAATAACTATACAACAAAATAATAAAATCATGAATGGTGATATAATTTTCCCCTCCCCACATGAAATTTTCGTCCTTAATGAAAATGGAGAATTTTTTTAATAAATAAAAAGCTCGTTCAAAAAATTTAACAACATAAATAAAAATGAAAAATTAAACGAAATTAGCGTCGAAAAGTCCTTTCAATATACATATTTTTGTCTGCGCGCTCCTTTTTATTAATTTTATGGTACCCATATTTTTCTAAAAGGATCGAATATGAAAGGATATAAATTATAAAAATAAATAAAAACATCTCTCTTATTAATAAAATCATAAAGGAAAACAAGAAAATACTGTAAAAAAGGGATCGGCCACATCCTCGAAGGATAATATATATATTTTTTTACTGTAACCATATAAATTATATACCAACGAGACCAACATAAAAAATATACATATTTAAAAAAAGGATAAAAATGTTTCAATTAAAATTTTATATAATTTTACTTGTTGTGACAGTTTCAGGCCCAATCGATACATTTTCAGCTCCTGTAACGAAATTAGATGACGGTGTCGTTGAAAATGAATCGACGACGGCAATGGATTTTAGAATAAATTTTAATAATAGCACAAATAATAAATTGGACGAGACCAGTAGTAGTGGTAATATTTTTATTAGCAGTAGTAGTAGTAGTACGAGTATTAGTAATAGTAATAGCGAATCATTAGAAAAAGAGGCATCTACTGTGATATCAACAGATTCATATTTTATAAGCGGACTCTCTGATTTGCTACTAGAGAATCAGGATTTTGATCGCGTCGACGAAATTGAGACCGAACTTGAAAGCAGCTCGAATAGAATAACAACATTGAGCCGGGACGATGTGACGGATGTGCCAACCCAAACTATACCGGTGAGCGATCTACCGCTCAGTAAAGAATTTACATCGGCCGTTAAAACATTAACTAAAATAAAAAAGAAAGATTATTCTCGTACAAAATCACAAACCACAACAACAACCATCTCACCACCATTATCCACAACCGAATTAATTGAATCGCCTGAAACTAAAGTACCACCAATAAAATTTACAATTCATGCAATCACAATAGAGACGTTCAACAAAACAGATAACAGTTTTGGAGATAGCACCACCACCACCGCCTCCCCAACTGTCATCTACGATGGCATCACCACAGTGAAGATTATAAGAGAAACAAATTTAGAAACGAGTCCAACACCAATTATTTCATCAACAAATCCGGATTTAACGTGGGCCCCGACATCATTGTCAGCGTCAAGCGCAATAACAAAAAAATCCAAAAATAAAAAACAATTGCTTAAAAAATATGGCCAAAAGAAAATTCACAATGGTGGTGATGATAATGCTGAAGATGATGGTAATCAACAAGTTGGTTTTGCAGTACCACCATTTATATTGGCCACTAGTAGTAGTAGTGTAGCGAGTGTCAAAGCATTGAATGAAAATCGATCACCAATAATTGTTGAACAGATTGAATATGAGACGCGTAACGGTACCACAGCCACCGCCAATGTAACGTTAAACAATAAAACGGAAATTATTGAGGTCGAAATTTTTGAGCAACATCTCAATTGGACAAAAGATTCGAAATTGTCGGATGATTTGGTGAAGGTGATCAATGATGATGATTTACCGAGCGGTTCGAATTTCGATGTCCTCGAAATGGGTGGTCTAGATATTGGTATGGTGCCAGCACAATCGGGTGGTAATTCAAGTGAATACCCAACGATCGAGCAACCGCTTCGAACGCCGCTAGAGAAAAGTGATGAATTTATATACGCAGACGTAGACGATGATTCAATGAAAATTCATCGCAAAATTAACACGGAAAAATTCCCATCGACCGAGACGACAAATAATAAAATTTTTGGCGATTTACTTCCGTCCCAGATCGATCGGGATTCCGATACGATATTTTATATATCGAATACGGAGGTAAAAGTGGTCGAATCGATACCAACGCCAGATTCGATAAAACATGGCGATGGTGGTGAACGAATGATTCCGGAAATTTACGAAGAAGATTTAATAATCGATTTGAATAATCAGAACGGCAATAATTCGCGTGCCAATATGAATTTGGCGGAAAAATACGGCGAAGATATAATCCTGTCTCCGCTCAAAACTAATTTCGATCCGATAAAAAATTTCAATGACGAGAATTTGAGTATTAGCTATGTGGGTGAATCATTTATCGATATCGAAGAGTCGACAAATACACCGCCAAGCATCTCAACGTCACAATCTACCTCGGATGTAATAATCCAACCCGTCATCATTCCCGATATTCCAATGTCAATTGGTGTACCGGTAATTGGTGAATTACCGCCCCAATTAGACCTTCACAACGATCACATAATGGATGATATTCATGGCCGATCGACTAATAATGATGAACACGTGATAACCATGAAATCTCAAGTGCTGGAACATGCGGGTGATAATTTATTTAAAAATCCTTTGTCTGCGGATTTGCGCGACGACACTATAGATAAGAAACGAACGGAGGCGGCGCTTACCAATCGTAAAAATAATGCTACAAGTTCGAATGGAACGCACGATGTGGTTACAAATGGAACGCTGCCGTTTGGTGAGGATAACGACGATCATGAAAGTGGTAAGTAGAACTATGTATATGTTAATGTCGAATTTAAAGTTTTTAGAAATGTTCGTTTCAAATAGCTTTAAGCAACTAAACAAGTAAAACACATTAAATATTTTATTTCTGTTTTTTACAATAGTCCCATGGCCCGTTAGTATTTTAATGAACGGGTCACTTCGACCTAACTTTTTGCCCAATTTTCCCTCAATGTTTGGTGAATATCTATAAATTATTTTGCCATTGTGCTACAGACACTTATTTTGTACTATACTCTTTGGACATGTGAGATGACTCCGAACCTTTCATCAAATCCAACTCTACGCCACTTTCCAGTTTAAATCTATTTCATTGACCTTTAACAGGAACCAGTGTTGGTGTTCAAAAGGCATGTGATCTCTTTTTATTTGGATCATAACTTTACTGGTGCGGATAACACCATCTTGTATTTACTACTCTTGTAAGTATATCATACCGTCTATGGCTCGCTGTGCCCTATTCTGTATTATCCTGAATTTTCAGCAGAGAACGTTCCTGGTTTATTGTACTTTTGCTCTGATTGTTTAACTATGCTGATCATTTTCACCATATCGTCGACCTATGATAATCTATTGTCTCTGAAGCCGAACTGTTTTTCATTACATACGTTACTTCTGTGGAATATGTTCACTAACCTGCCGGTAATCAATTTCTCAAGCAATTTGCCGGTAAAACCAATGACAGTATATGATAGACCTGTCAATTTATTAATATTCATTGGCAAGATCGTCAGTGAGGTCTGTTCATCACTGCACAGTTAAGTGTTTAATAAACATTTTTTGTGGCCGCCCGACAAATAGTTGTTACTCCACATGATGAACTTTTTCAAGCTACCTTGCGTTTCATCAAAGCGCTGCTCGCGCTCTTGAAGGCATTCAGGATAATTTGCATTTAAAATCATTTTTATTTTGCGGAATACTTCTGCCACAAACATTGATCATTCAGCTTGTTATTATTCAATCATATAATGATTTAATACCTCATGCATTTGCAGTTTCTATATTCAGTGGGACAATTTTTGATCAACATAAATAGTAGTTTCCATCAGTTCATTCGGTTCAAGACCATTTAACTCGACGTCAATATATTGGTACGCGAGGAGTGTTTACAGTGACAACATACTGACGTCTTTCACTGAGTCTTCTTACTTTTAAGTTCTAGAATTAGGACAGGTGCCTGATTAGTCGCAATTTTAAGGTATGCTCTTTGATACAAACTCTCTTTATACTTAGAAAAGCTTAATAGAAAATTCATTGTCGCTATTAAACGTATTTTGGTGATATAGTGTTGTTATTTACAAAGCTCAATAAAAGTAATTGTTTTGCACATGGTCTGTACGTAAGACACCTATTTCTCAGCGTTTAATGTTTATTGTTTAGACTATTGAGGTCGTTTTAATTAATAGTCCGATTATTAGAAACTTTTTAGGCCGACTATCTCTGGGAGTCAACAGATTCTCGCGGGGCCATTTGTCCTTTGACCATAATATAGTTATATCACTCTGGTTAGTTAGCGTCTATATGCCCTTACCGCCGACCTTCATACTGCAAGCTAATTCAACACCATCATTCCTGTCTTATGTGATCATTTTTGTATACTGCGATTCCAAAACAATCCCTTATCTGTTGCAATATCTATCGTGAATCGAATCCATTCACCGCCAGTTGCTCTTTTAAATTCCGACAGCTATTTTATTTGAATTCAGCTAACAAATTTCCTTTTTTTTGTGAAAGGCAGTCTTTCTTCTAGATTGTTAACTCATCCCTACCCTGATAAAGCTTCACTTGGCATTATACTTTTCAATCCTGTATAGCTTTTACTTTTTTGCTGTTTAAATGTATTTCGATATACATATATAACTACAGGCCGCAGCATTAAATTTTTTTTTCTATAAATGAAAAGCGCATATCCATTTTTGCGACTACTTAGGCTTCCTGTATATGTACATAGGTGTCTTGCGCGATTAAAGCTATTTCCACATGCCCCTTATGTCGTTATGATTCGGTAGGTTGAGAATTTACGAGTAAGAAGTAACTATGGAGATTTCATGAAACGCTACAAATGCCAAATTGCGTATTAAATCAGTCTGAATTTATGGCTCTAAAACTTAAAAATATTACTCAAGTTTTTAAAACTATCGATGATTTTTTTTAAATTTTCAAATTATTCAAATTATTTTGAAACAAATACAGACTCTGAAGAGTCTCTACCCTTCCCAAAACCCATATGAACATATTAGGCCACTAGCAACTCGTTAATTCACGCCACTAGCAACTTGATGATTTTAAATCATTTTACACAAACAGCCACTATATAGGGAATAACCATAAGGCTGTAGTGGAACACAAAAATCAAGAAGAGAAGTAGATGAAAACATAAACCTTGAATAGATCTTGAAGATGTTGCCCAAAAAATTAAATCTTAAATGATAATATGACGCGGCTCACAACTTGATAATTTCCATAAAATCATTTTACATAAACAGCCATCATAAGATCTAGTCTAACACAAAAACGCCACAGTAGTTAAAAATATAGATCTGGAAGGATTCCATCTCGGCTGTTTGTGTAAAATGCCTTTATAGAAATTATGAAACCTGGAGTGGCGTCATATTTTCATATGGAGTTCTTGAGTATTTTGAAAAGGAATGAAACTTTTTCGGATTTTTATTTTCAGCAACTTCTTGATTTCATTATGCATGTTTGACTAGATCGTTATGGTTTTTTCCTATATGGTAAAAGTTTGTGTAAAATGACTTTAATAGAAATTATCAAGTGGGTGGGGAAATCTATTATGATTCTTTCCTTTTCATCTTTCCTCGAAACACAGAATAATGGCACTGAACAAAATTAGCCTACTGTCGAATCAATTAATTTTTTTTCGAAATTTTTTAATCAAGAGTGCATTGAGTTTTATGTAAAACGCAACTATCGGCTTTTGTTCTATTATTCATCAATAAATTGTTGTTGCTAATGCGCTCAAATACAAACCACTAATTTGAGTTTCATTATTTAAATGCGGAGCCCTTTAAAAGTTGGATTTGGTTAAGAAGATCATCTCTCACGAAAAATGGGAATGACAACTGTCAGTCATCGGTTTCACGTATAATAAATTTCGGGAGACGAAGGAGTTAAAAGAATGCATAATGACCGATTTTTAAAATAAAATTGTAGCGAGCGAGATGGAAAGCGTGGGGCTTTCACACAATTAAAAAAAATTACCTAGTGCCCGCCAAGTGAATATTAGAGCCAGGTACAGAATCCAACAATACAGAAATCTTATGGGACTTGATTGCAGAAGAGATGAAGAACACTACGTACCGTATAACATAAAAAATGTGAGCTATCGTGGCGTTTCACTAATGTTTTTGGGTATGAAATCAGTTGCGAGCGAGACATACGGAGCTGGTGAAGTTCCTTTTGGTGATAGGCTATGTCGAGTTCATGTTAATGCCTAGCCAACATAGCTGCTGGATCGGTATTCCATCACTTAAGTTCGGATCTTGATCCTCTCGAGGACATTCTAAAATGTCGTATTAGAGCCATAAATCCCGTTCCATTTTTCAGATTTCGTTCTCCATTTTCTGTTGTGAAATAAGCGGCAAGTCCGATTTTGCAGACAATATCTCTTGATATGATTTTATTGATACAATTGAGATAAAAACAAATTTTGCAAATTTCATAATTTCACAGTACGATACCTTCAAATCATTGATTGGTTTTACAATTGTCTATTCGATAGTTTTTTTATAGTATCTGAAGCTTTACAAAGCGTTGATCAGGCCCGTTGTTATGTTTGGATGTGAAAATTGGGCGCTGATGGATTAGTACGAGAGATGGCTACTTACATTTGAGAGAAGAATCATGTGAGTAATTTATTGTACATGAAATAAGATCTCAGCTGGTTCGCAGACTCGGTCCATTCGTTGCTTCTTCAGATTGTCTAAGACGGTATGAAGGACCATATTCTCAGGATCGAAAACGTTGGAGCCAAATTATTGATACAGGAAGGGGCCAGTAATGGCCTTTAAAAATTATTATTCCTATTTATTTATAGTGTCTACTAGTCAACCGTTAAAACATACTCTAATGACTAGGTAACTTTCTGGACGTGACGACGCACGTTTTCATATCGTTAATATTTTGACATGAAGCTTTTATACAGTGACATCCATAATTTATGTGTTACGAGGCAGAATAAATTTATAGTTAAAACAATATTAGTCATTTCCAATTTTAATTAGCAGTTAAATTAAAGGAATACATAATTCAAATGACCTTTAACTATACATAATATAAACATACATATGTATTTATGTACATATGTAATATATTGCCCTTCGAAAGGTTAATCTACTACACACATCATCTCGTATAATTAACTTTTATCTTAAAGCTTAATTGAAAATCCAATTAGAGATATATAAAGTATAGAAAAATAATCTGTATTTAATTTGTTATCTGTTGTTGATTAGAGTGAAGTCTGGTAATAAGATTGATTATTTTAATTATTTAAGATGAACAGATTTCTAATCGAGAAGAATAAAAATTTGAAGAGAACATAATATTATCAAAGTTTTTCTTTATTGCTTAAGTATGTACACGAGTATGTACATATTTTGTATGGAAGTATGTGTATAGACAAAAATAAATAATATTTAAACTTAAATAGAATATTAAAGTGAATATATGTATAAACGAATACAAGAAATATATTTAATTGAAACACTTTTTCGTTTTTCGTCTCATTACAGGATTTTCGGATATACAAACATTATTTCTAGCTTGCATCCTGACATTAGCCCCATTGATCTTATCGGTGATTGTCGCATTTGGAGTAAGGTGAGTACCTTCTATGCATTTATTCGTGTACAAGAGTATTATACTATGTATAGTAGGCATAGTAGGCACGATACTCGAAAAGTGGGAAACAAAAATTTTATTATTAAATTTTTGTTTTTTAAGTTGTTCGTTTGTTCTCGTCTCGTTACCACTTAACAATGGATTTTTTAATAAATAAATAAAAGTTGGTATTTTCTTCTTTCGGGTACAAAGTAAAAGTAAATTAATCATGAAAATTTTACAACTCGAGGTTTTAACGGAAATGGATGTCATTTCATTAAAATTTCAAAGAGATCGGTAAGCTCGCGAGGTTAAGGATACGTCTATAATAGGCTGTTTTTCAAGCGACGCATATATACTTTTGAATAAAAATTAATATCGGGTGATGGCAACGGCAGAACACCACTTTTCCGTTTATTTCTCGTTCTATGTACGTATCTACTTAAGAGTACTTGTATTTGAAAAATAATAATAATGTTAGTAAGTGATTCAGTTTCTCAAAAAAGAACAAGAAAAATTAAATTTTAATTTTCCAGTGTTGAAATTAAAGTACATATTTTCTTTTGTATATATACGTACATACCTACATAGTACAAATTATAGTATATAAATGAAATTTTCATGAAACTTGACGACAACAAAAATTTAATTTATTGAAATTAAAAAAAAATATATTTAATTAGTTTTATTTTATTATTTATTTTAATTTATCTTTAAAGATAGAATATTCTATTCTATTCTCTCTATATGTATGTATACCAACATAGTAATAATTTTTAATTGGAAATGATATTTAGAATATTTTCTATGTTGTTCGCTTGTCGTTTTTGTTATTGTTTATATTCTTTAGATGTTTTGTATCTTATGAAACATTTTTTAATGCTCATATTGTCATAGTCACTTAATTTAAGAATTTTATTGTAGAGGTTTAAATATTATGAAGTGGAAATATAATTTAATTAAAATATTATTTTTGTTTGAAAATGTAAAATTTTTGTCAATACTCAATTTTTGTTATAATGCTAATTTAATTGTTATTTTTTTATGTGCTGCCAGGCTATTTCATTATAAATACACAATTTTTATAAAGAGCTTAATGGAAGATATTGTGACCATAAAAAATTTTATGATTAGCCAAATTAAATTTTTTAAAGACATTTGATCGATTTTCTGATTTACATATATATAAGTAACATACAGTAGCAAGCACATTCTTCCCTCACAAACACATACATCTAGAGATATGGACACATCCTCGCGGAACTTCCAGCAGCCAAATTGACCATGTGTTAGTTTCTAAAGGACGGGCTCAGGTTGTGCAGGATGTGAGAACTTATCGGTCAGCTACCAAATACGTAGGCAGCGATCATCATTTGGTCGCTGCAAAGCTACGATGGAAGTTTTCGTACAAGTCTGGGAACACAGCGAAACGCATGGTACGATTCGACTGTGAAGGTCTAATAAATGAAGATCAAAAGAAACGATATCAGGATCTTGTCATCGACAACATTAATGAAGCTAATTACCAGTCTGACTGCGTGAACTCTGTCTGGGAGGTACTGAAAACTTCGTTTGTCAGTGCTGCTCAACAGACTTTAGGTATAGTGAAAGTCAGACCCAAGAATGATTGGTTTGATGACGTCTTGCAGTTGAGCAACAAAATATAGCCCATAATGAAGTGCAACAACGTCTCACAATCGCGAGGAAAAACAAGGCTGCTCTTGCAAGAAGGGCAGCTAAGCGGATTTGTAGACGCAAGAAGCGAGAATGGTGGAAGGCCGAGGTTCTGAAAGTACAACAACTCAGCAATGAGTGCAGTTCGCATAATTTCTTTAAAGGAATTACTGGACTGCACCCTACTTTCAGGCCTACGTCAACCGCCATTCGGGAGCGGGATGGAAACATCTGTGTCAACATCGACGCAGTACTTGACGCATGGAGTGGACACTTTACTGACCTGCTTGATGTCCATCATGCGTCACAAACTGTTGTTGAGCCACCTCTAATACAGACTGCGGAGATTTGCACTGAGGAGCCATCCCATGAGGAATTCGCTAAAACCATGCAGAGATTGAAACGAAACCGTTCACCCGGAGTGAACTGCATTAATTCGGAGCTCTTGATATTCGGAGGGGATACTTTGTGGAACTGTGTTTTCGACCTTATTCGATTAGTATGGCGAACCGAAGTCATGTTCAAGAAGGGAGACCGCTTGAAGTGTGAGAATTATCGCGGTATAGCTCTCCTTTGCACAGCATACAAGTTACGGTCATACATTGTATTGGATAGAATCACTCCTCTAGCGGAGGGCTTGGTTGGTGACTATCAAGGAGGATTTCGTCCGAATCATGACAAATTAAATGACAGTGACGCAGTCTCAATGCTGTGTTAAAGTTGAGAACAGGCTATCGACAATTTTTGCAGTTAACTCGGGTGTTCGGCAGGGAGATGCTCTGTCCCCGATACTCTTTAATCTCATTTGGAGTACATCTTTCGTAAAACTGAAACACCGCATCGTAACATCTTGTATAGCCAGTCCAATTAGGTGCTTGCATATGCAGATGACATATGCGTGATTGGACTAAATAGCAACGGAGTGAAAGAAATACTTGATCCGCTTGTAGAGTTCTCAGCTTCAGTTGGACTTCAGATCAATGAGTCCAAAACGAAATACCTGATCTCTGGTTTTAGGGACAATGGCACACCAGGTTTTAGTAGTGGCCACTACACGTTTGAGGGAGTGAGGAGGTTCAAATATTTGGGTTCTCTTATCACTCACGATAACAGTGTGGGTGAGGATATTAAAGTGCGGGTGGCAGTCGTGCTTTGTATCCTCTAAGGCCACTGCTAAAATCTATACACTTATCAAGTGCCGTGAAGCTGAAGCTTTACAAAGCGTTGATCAGACCCGTTGTTATGTTTGAATGTGAAAGTTGGGCCCTGACAGATGAGTACGAGAGATGGCTCCTTACATTTGAGAGAAGAATCATGCGTGTGATTTACGGCCCAAAACGCGAAATAGATGGTACCTTCCGAACTCTGTACAATATTGAGATCAGAGATTTGATGAAGATCCCCGATATTGTACATGAATTAAGATCTCCTCAAATGCCTTTTCTCCACGTTATATGTTTTTTTTTAAACGTCAAATTTTTGTGAAATAAAAATAAACAAGTACATAATGGAACCGATAATCGTTTTTCTTGTTCTTTATTATTATTGGCTTTATATTCAACAACGATTAAATACCAGAATGTTGTTGAGTATAAATAGAGAAATCCTATATACACCACAAAGCCAAAACCCAATAGTTAAAAGAATTTTGTCATACGACGACACGGAAACCCGTAAGCAATTACGCGTATCAGCCAAAACTTTCCAATAAATTGGATTGTTTTTAGATAAAAAGTGTCATGGGTGGTCTCCAGAGCTTGAACTGATGGCATTTTTGTTATGGCTGGGAAGTGGCATAAGTTACCGAATGGTGAGTGGAATTATGGATATACCGAGGTCAACAATAAATGACATAGTCCATAAAATGCTGGATTTTACGTTCGACCGTATAATGCCGAGGGTGATTAGATTACCGTCTACCAGTGATTTACCAGACATTGGGCGAAAATTTGGAAGACGTGCTAGGACAACGATTTTTAATAATTGCGTTGCTGGAGCAATCGATGGGACACATATAAAAATAGCTTGTCCCACACATCTTCACGACCAATATATAAACCGGAAATTAGACTTTTCCATACAATGCCAAGCGATGTGTGATGCTAATTTCCGGTTTCTTGATATATTCGTTGGTTATCCAGGGTCGGTTCATGATACTCGGGTGCTGTATAATAGCCCTATTTTTAAAAACAACTAATATATCCTCCACCATCATGGGTTTTATTAGGTGATAGTGGTTACCCTTGTCGGTTAACGCCAATCGGAATACTTACTCCATTTAAAGAAAATAGGCCATTGACAGATACTCAAAAGCGATTCAATATAAAGCATAGCAAAGCAAGATCGGCTATTGAATGTGCTTTTGGGCATTTGAAAACGCGCTGGCGTAGTATCTTCAATAAACAACTGGAGTTAAAAATAGAAAATTGTGTGAAAACCGTGGTTGCATGCTGTGTGTTCCACAATATATGTATTGCCGTAAATGATAATATCACGATAGATTGGTTAACACTGGAAGAACCGGAACAAGAAATGCATGAACATTTGAACGAAGTTATTGAAGAAAATGCCTGTTCCTATAGGCAGAGAATGGCGGATAGTTTATCAACATTTAAATAAAAAAATTTGATTTGAAGTTTAAATTCTGACTTTTAATTATTTTTATTTATCTTTTAATTATTTCATTTTACATTAATCACACAATATATATCAAGATATATATTTATACATATAAGCGAAGTATCTACAATAAATAGCTGGAATTAAAAATTGTAAATATATATAACATTATCTTATTTACATATATAACATCACCCATAAAATCATAAATACATAACATCACCCAACTACAACATATACCCGACACTAAAGGGAAACACATAAACCTCATTATCATGTAAAAAATATCATAAATATCTGATCCATCCGGAATCACGACCCAAATCACAACTCAAACCACTTGTTAATTATACATATATATTTATCACATTAATTATTTATCACATTAATTCAAATTAAAGACTCAAAACGATTGAAAAACGACGGTAAGTGGTTGCAACGAAGGTTGTTGAAATGGGATCCCTTCCTTTTGAGCCTACGCGCTTAAAAAGTTTAATATACACTTACCCTCCTTTTTCAACCGTTTCGAGTCTTTTTCATATATTTCTAAAATAGTTTTACGTTTCATGCAATTACGTTTTTCCGGCCTCATGCAACCACGGGAAGAACTACTTCCATTAAAAGTCGGATGGTGAAGAATCGGCGGAAAGGCTGGAAATGGAATCCCGGGCTATTTGTATCGTCTCACGATTATCCCGGTGTTGTGGTGTTATACCAAAACTATTTTCTGGGTTGTATACTGAACAACTCGGGATGCTGCTTCCTATTAGCCGGGGATGTATAATGTGTTGCCCCGAAGCAAATTTATGCATAGCTGAAAACCATTTCCAGTTTTCCGCCGTATCCACACCATCCTCCGTACTGACTCCAGTGGGCGGTGCCAACAATTCCTAAGGAAATAAAAAAGTTTATTATAAATATAATTTCATGCAAAAAGATTATAATTTTTCAGTTTATATTTTTTGAACAAATAGTTCCATTTCACGCGGAGTGGTTCCAAAGAGAACTCCTCCAAATGAGCAGTTTTTTGCACAGCACTGAAATAAATAAATTAAAAAATATCTTGTGTAAACGATTACCACACAAAAACTAAAAAGATAGAATACTTACAGCCACACCTGATCCCGGCGGTAAAATTTTACCAGAAATTTATCCGCGTTTTCAATTCTGGCTGAAATGAGCCTTTTTATATCCTCATCACACACTATACAGAAAAAATTAAGGTTCTATTGAAAATTTTTTTTACAATAAATAAATATTACTTACTTCTTTTGTATTTGTCAGCCATTTTGTATTATAATTTATTATTTGACACTATTTTAATTTTTTTGATGGTCAGCCCACAAACAACACAATGATATAAATTATTCGTACGGATCTGTCAAAAATTATCATAGCGATAGACTATAATAATTTGGGTGTCTTGGGTTTTTGCATGTAAAAGTCAAAATTCTGTACTAAAAAATATTTATCACAGGTTTCGGACACAGTCTTAGACTGTGTCCGAAACCTGTGATAAATATTTTTTAGTACAGAATTTTAACATTATTTGAGAATTATTCCCCTACATTCACAAATTTATATTATGCCGTCCGAAATGTATAATAAATCTCCCCACCTCAAATGCCTCACCACGTTTAAACGTCAAATTTTTGTGAAAATGAACGCCATTATTCAGTCGTGTTTTTCTTGTAATAATAAATTCGTGTCGATATTTTTATAAAATAAAACTAATTTAAATAAAGTTTTATTAATATTTATTATTATTTTTATTATAATAATTATTTTTATTATAATAATTATTTTTATTAATACAAATTTTGTTGTGTTCTGTGTAAAATTGTGTTTGTGATAAATAAAAAAATAAATTTGCAAGTGACATTGGATTTTTTTTACAATAAAATGGATCCAAAAATAGCAATGCAAAACCAAGCATCTAAATATTCATCAAAATATTTATATACAATTAAAACCTATATTAATTAGTTTAAAAAAATGGCTTATGCTGAAACAGCCCAAGTAATAGCACTACCATTACCTCCGGCCCAGTATGTGAATTTATTTATTTATCACAGAGGAAAATATACGTTAAAATTGTGCCACGCGACCTCCACCACCCATCCATGAAACATACTCTATGTTTGGCAATTCGTTTAACAACGATGACACTATAATCAGACCTCTTGAAAGTCAAGAGTTCAAGCGATTAAATCCACAGCATTGTGATCGACGGAAAGAATTAAAGAAGCCGAATCATTCGTTATTTGTAAATTTCTTGGACCTTACCAACCTACTCATTCACTACCCGGACAGCCCTAGGCGAACAGAAAAGGTATGAAGGACTCCTTTAGTTTATATAAATCATGATCATATTTCTAAAAGTATATTTCATTTAGATTGAAGATTTAAATCTTCTATTCGTCCACATCCACCACCACCTGCTAAATGAATTTCGGCCACATCAGGCGCGTGAAACCCTTCGCGTCATGATGGAGATGCAAAAGAGGCAACGACTTGAGACTGCTCAACGATTCCAAAGACATTTAGAGAAGGTGAGAGAGATTGTCAAAAATCCATTCGCAACATTACCAGACAATATACATTTGGGCAATAAACTCATGTTGCCTGATAATTTTCTCGATATGGATAACGATTCACAGAATAATGGGGCGGGTGAAGATGGGATTTATCCTCACGACAGACTTATGTGCAGTATTGTAGATGATTTACTCTTATAATTAAATTAAATATATTAAATTGTAATGCTTTTATTTATTAAAAAAATCATTTTTGTATATTCGAAGTTTTATTTATTTTTATTTATGTTTTAATCATTTCATTTTATATTAATACAGTGTGTGTGTTCATATAAATTATATATATGCTCATATGTATATAAATAGTATCATCCCGCCAAAAACATCATAAAATTTCGATCCATCCGCCATTTCATATGTATAGAATTTTTTTTCTATTGCTCGGCCTACAACACAATGATATAAATTATTCGTACGGATCTGTCAAAAATTATGATAGCGATAGACTATAATAATTTGGGTGTCTTGGGTTTTTGCATGCAAAAGTCAAAATTCTGTACTAAAAAATATTTATCACAGGTTTCGGACACAGTCTTAGTATAGAAAACAAAATGGCGATCGAATACAAAAGAAATGAAAATCTGGAGTTCCAATTTTTACCTTTAGTGGAATTAAGCTACTGTAATGGAGGTACCAGCCTATAATTTTTTCTTAAAAATTGAAATTCGTGTTTCAGATTTTACTTCTTCATAGCTCATTGAAGCGAATCAACCCACTTGATGCAATTTCGATTGAACTAATTTCAATTTCGAAACTAATACCCGTACCACTGGTACTTTTTGAAGAGAAAATGTAGTTACTTTTATTTAAATTAATTGATAAATCTTCTTCAATAAATGTTTTTAACTCATTAATATCATTTAAAGTGCGAGTTGAATATTTTATACGTCGTTCAGAATTTGTTTGAATAGGATTGGACCAAGAATAATTCCTTGCGGCACTCTTCCCTTTTCTAGTGCTTTATCGGTAAAACTAAGTTATTCGATTTTTTCCAATAATATGAGAAGATCAACAAGTCGAAATCTTTTGAAACACACGCGTTCTACACAGGACTGGAAACCAATTTGTATTTTAGGTTGGTTTGGTTTTTGGTTTCACTGACAATTAAACTTTGGTTTTGGTTTTATAAATTTTTAAACTTTGGTTTTGGTTTTTAAGTCCTGTAAAGTAATATGTAAGTTACAAAAATTTTTAAATAAACATTTTTTATTAATAAATAATTACAAGAAATAAAATTCTAAAAAACAAAATAAAAAATAATAATACATAATTAAATTTATTAATTTAATTTGATGAAAAGAATGTCTTCAAGCACATTCTCACTAAACCCTCCCTGTTATCTGCTAAAATAAATTTCAACGTTGAAAACGCTTGCTCCACCGATACAGCAAATAAAATGTTGGAAAATCAGACAATTTCCCAAATATTTCATTATTTTGCCAATATTTCTTTGGGTCTTCTCTGCGATTTAATCTTTGTATATTGTCAAAATTGTCCAGTGTCGTTCTAAAATTTTATTTGGTCTTGGTGCTTGAACAGGAACAGCTGTCAATTTTTTTCCATCCATCTCATCTAAATTATTCTCGTCGAAATCAGATACAATAGTTGTCTGATCCTCTATTATCAGCGATGTGCTTGGAAATGAGTTTGGTTGTTTAGAATATTGTTACGATTTGAAAATCGTATACATGAAAATTTTTGCGATCGAATGAAACATTTAGGTGAACGTGATATAAAGGTTGACATACCATGCAATTTGGGTTTATAATCTATAATTCATGTTGATCTTCCACCTTACACAATCATTTTTTGTATTTCTAATACTCGCTTTATATGCAAATGTAAAAACAATTGTAATGATTATCGATGATTATAACTTTTTCTGGTTTTCCCGTTTTATCTCACTCCACCTTTAAGCCGCTTTCCAATATAATTTTTACGGACTTATATTTTATTATTAAGAACAGCATTCTGTTTTTGGACGTGATCATAAAATTATTAAAATATTAAAATTATTGTGTACTATTTTTTGTGTTTCGGATTATAATTGCCGAATAAAAACAAATACAATTATTTGCAACATATACATTATTAAAAAGGAAATTTCATCCCGAAATAAATTTAAGCCGCGGAATAGGTAAATAAATTTCTGTTTTATTTCTATTTGTTTTTTTATTCATAATCGCGATCATATTTTAAGCTACATTTCTTTCTGTGAATAGTGCCAACATACTTACGATACAGCAACCGTACCGTCCAAAAAGTGGAGATCACCACTGGACTATTCCGCGCTTATAAAATTTTTGGAATATATATTTATACACTTATATATATATATATATATATATATACCATACGATATTCACAGCCTGAACTATTGGCGTAAATAAGTTGGGTTCAAGGACACTGTACGTCCGTTACCAGCCTGGAAAAATCGGATACGCGAATTTACAAGGACATAATTGAATGCTAGCGGTAGTATAATCGAGCATGTGTCGATAATCATCGATAATCAAGTTAAGTGAAACTCCTAAGTTTTATTATATTACCTAAATTGATAGTTATATAAATATATCTAATAGTCCCTAGTAATAATACAAAGTCTCCATTAAAGTTTAATGATTAAGTGCTATTGTACTTAAATAATAAAAAAATAAGAATGAAAATAAACTAAAAATACATATACATATTAGAAGCGGTTTAAGTACCACTACCTTAATATTAAGATTAGAGAAAAGAGCCGGTTCAGTTACTTATTATCTAGATATAGTTAGTAATTAAGTGTTAAATAGATATTAAAATAAATATTTGCAAAGCCACGTAATATTGTGCAATAATAATTTTGGTTCGTTAATTTAAATGTTTCAGTTTTTTTAATAGTGCGGTCATGTGAAGTTTTCGTATATATGATTTTCCTTTCTTTTTGATCTATTTTATGCTAAATCTAAATTTTCTGTTATAATGTGCGATACAGTGTTTGAGTGAATATAAGTGAGTGTGTAGTGACATAATTCCACGTGGGCGGGAAGCGTCAGTAACAAAAAATGAGTGCTTCATTGGGTGGTGTATGACGTCACCGATCAAATCATCGAAGATCGTCCATTATTAAAATAATCGAGGTAAGTTAAATCCGCCATTTGTGCTATCCAACTTCAATTTTTGTTAGTTCTCAACGATGATCATGGAGAATCGTTTATGTAAGTTATCCCTTCTTGCAGCACTACAGGCTCCTTGGAATTAGTGGCAAAACCCTCCCCCACCGCTGTAACCTAGCAGGCAAATGTGCTGCAGCCACTAATAACATCATTACATATTTCAAGGAGATTTCTGATTACGCCTGTCCTATAAGTTTTTATATTTTTTTGTTGCCATTTTTTATATCTGGCAGGAATGATGAGCATTGCTATAGGTCAGCCGCGTAACAATATTATTGGTCGTGAATTTAATTATGAATTTTACAAATATGAGCTTTAGCTGAATTCTTCTGATCAATATTTAGTAATATTAGGTAGCGTGCACGCTAACATTGTATCACTATTAATAATATAGACCGATCTCATTTCCAAGCAATTGCCAAATATATACGAGTATGTACTATGTATTTATTTTTTTAATTGCCAATTGTTGATACCATTATAAAAGTCACTCATGGTCAGTTGCTCATTCTGAAAATTCAAACCTGCTTGATGAGCCAGAGTTAACGCTGTTACTAATTTTGTCATTTTTCTCCAATTTTCTTTTAACTCAGGGATTGCTTCTTGGTACTCACTGCAAAATGTTCTTTGATTGATTAAGCTGCTTATCATAATTATTGTAGAATTCCAACGAGTTGGGCAATGTAAAACTGGTTTTCTCAATCCAGCTCGTTTTATTATTGTTAAATTTGATGGATTTCTTAATTTCTTAACGACGCAAACACAAATTGTAATCACATTTTGTAAATAGGCTTTTTTCAAAAAACACCGATAGCGAATTGCAGAGTGTGAGCGGCACAACGTATTAAAACTATAAATTCCTTGTAGAGACGAGTAATTTCTGTTTCTAAATCTTCAAATTCGTTGTCATACAGAAGAAGCGTATCAATTTCTTGTTGGATTTCATTATCTGTATAATAATCAGTATTACCATAATCAGCTTCATTATTTAAATCTGAACACTCTTAATCTTCAATATTTAAATCTGAATACTATATTTATTTAAAACATATAAAATTTTATCGAGAAAATATTCCGCGGTGTGTCTGTCTTTTAGTTCCAACATGCCAAACGTATTAATTTTAATTTTGCCACTCTCCATATATTGAACGTTTACTCCAAGTATAGACCTATTCCAGTCTTGATGCTTCGTCTACTTTAATGGAAATAATGTTTCGTTTTAATTATGGTTTTAATAAATCACGAAGTTCGTCTGCCTGACTTTTAAATAAATCTTTAATATTGTGCCTATTAATTGTAATTTTCCCTTCAAAAGAATTCAATATTGGGTCGATGATTTTACGGAATCCACTATCTTCGACAGCGGTTAGTGGTCGATCATTTTTTGTGACCATTTCAACACAAGCATATTGCAACTCTTGTGGCGAAATTTTTACTGCATGCATTTTCTTACATTTTGTCACGTAATTATTAAGAGTTGGTTGCATATTTTTATTTTCAGTCATTCAGTTATTTTTTTTTTCTTCGTTTATTATCTAAGTCATCATAAATATCACGATGTTTTACTTTAAAATGACGCATCAAATTTTCTGCATGGTTACTATTGAGCTCAATTATCACATAATTCACATTTGTTAGTTTTTTTTTTCTGTTGAGTATTTAAAATAACTATAAACGTCGTGTTTCCTCGTCGAGAAATGAAGAACTTTCTTTAAATTAAATAAATTATATAACTGTTTATGAAATAAGCTTACCTTATAAGATTTCCAAAATATTTTGTTGATACTTTGACAAGTAAAACATAAAAGTCAATGATATATAAGGTTAGGATTTTTTATCATTAAGAGAAGGAAGTACTAGATCAGTGTGGTTTCCCTAGTAAACAGATATTCATGTCACTTAAAAACACGTAACTTATCAATAATAACATAACCCCTTTGTGCCTAATTTTTTTTGTAATTTTGATTTGGCTTTAAATTTATTTGGTTTTGGTTTTTTTTGATTTTGAAATATGGTTTTGGTTTTAGAAATTTTGTATGGTTTTATGGTTTTGGTTTAAAAAAAACCAATTGACCAGCTGTCAATTTTGAAGCTGTCATCTTTTGACATTTGACAAGTAAAAACTACGCCATTACTAAAAATGGTACGATACACGCTTCAACAACGCATTGAAATTCTTAAAATCCACTACATAAATGGTGAAAATTTTGCAGTCACAGTTCGCAAAACTAAATCAATTTTTGAACGACGTGAAGCACCTTCTCGGCCGGTAATAGTGAAACTATATTATCCTTCGGACTTAATTATTCCAGAGCTATAGATTTATCGGTTCAGTTAACACAAGAAATCAAGCCGGTCGAACCATAAACGTCGTATCTTTGCTTATTGGGTCCTTCAAATGCATCAAAATCATAAAAATCATAAAATTTAAATTCAAACACGAAAATATAATTATAACAATTCAATAATAAAACCGAAATACAATTATTTAAAAAAACAAAAAGAAAACACTAATTTTTTTTAAACATTCAATAAATCTTTTTTTTGGGCATTGAAATATTCTCTTAACATCTAAAATGATATCATTCAGACTTGTTCTTATTTTAGTGCATATTGTACCGCAGCTGAAAAAGCTCGCTCAGATTCGACGCTGGGCTTTATTGTTGAAATGTGGTTGAACCCTAACGTTAAATACTTTCTACGTCTTTGTCCTTGAAGCTCGAGCGCAAGATCAATACTCAGTTATATCCTTCGGACTTAATTATTCCAGAGCTATAGATTTATCGGTAGAAATTCGGATATCGTATTTTAAAAAATACCAATTTCTTTTTCGATACAAATATCTTGATATAGTTTAACCTAAAAAATTCTTTAGTAACAAGCAATCACGTGCGGTATTGCAATCTACGATTAATACGAGTTCTGCTCGGAACTCTTCTGGGACATCTGCTGTATTTTATCATTTTTGGTTACAAACCGTCGAAATATTGGCCACTGTTTGTCGACAAATAAAATATTTGAATCAATATTGACACACCGGGACGAAATATTTTGTTGGTCAATGGGTTGATCATCTGTTTTGTGCTTAATTATTTAACAACAAAACCATATTTTTCATCAGAAATATGTGAATTTCCAAGCAATTTCTTTTGTTATTTCATTTTCAAAAATTACTGAATTTACCGCTAAATTCTAATTTTTTTGCCGGTAGTTCGGTAAGCTAAATTGGACGGTAAAACCGGGTAATCGTTTACCGGTAATGCAATCCCTATAAATAAGCAGAATTGTCGCATTTGGAGCTAAGAAAATTGTTGAAAAGCCTCTTCATCCTCAACCACCACTGTTTGGTGCAGTTTTTGGGCTGGCGGTGTGATTGGACCTTACTTTTTCGAAAATGAGGCTGGTGCCACTGTAACGGTGAATGGATTGCGCTACCGAGCTATGAGTAATGATTTTTTATGGCCGGAATTGGAAGATATTATGCTGCATATGGTGCTGCCAGCGTAGTCGTGGTGGCTATTTGGCTGATATCGTTTTCAAATGTTAATGGGCATACCTGCCTCTTTACAATGAAATAAATATTCATTGACTTCTCTTAAAAAATACTGGATTTTTTAAATATCAAAATGACACCTTTTATTGGAAAACCCTTTATAAAGATTTTATTTTATTTTGAGGTTTCACCAAAAAATTCGTAGTATTGATAAAAATTTTGTTAGAATTGCGCAATATTATGTAAACGTTCCGCAATATATTGTGGATATGAATGTACATTTTTTAGTTAAAAGTCAGAATATTGTGAAATTAAATATAAAGGAATACACAATTGCGATTGGGTAACAATTTTGTTTTTGAAAACGATTAATCGAATCATTTAATCCTGAGAAAAATATTGTGTTTGGTAAAAAAAAATGTTAAAAATGTGTCCAGCAGACGTCAATTTGGGTAAATAATCGAGATATTGCTGAAAACTTAACTGCTTTAGATTTGGTAACTTTCAAAAATTGTAGAACTCAAATTAAAACTACTACGATTGACACCTATGTATGTTTATAATATAAATACAAAGCCCTAGAGTGAAGCATTATTCTTGAATGAAAATGACCATGGATTCAATATGTTAACATTGAAAAAATATCAACAATTTCCATTTCACACATCATCTTAAATCAGAATAAAATATATAAAAGATGACCCAATGATTGAAGTCACCAATTTGGTCCTCACCAATAACTTTGGATAACCAAAGTTATGTAGTTAATTTGATAAAAAACGACCTTTTGTTAATAAAATGACGTTGCACCTCCTTCATAATTGTTGATTATAACGGAAGCATAATATAGGGATTTTTTGGGTTTAAAACTGCAATGAGGACGAATGAGCTTTTAAAACCAGAACATCCTTTTTACCTATATTTTTCCAGAAAACTCGTTTGTGATTTTAGTCATTAAATATTTAAGATGAAAGCTTTATATTTCATACAACCGTTCATGTAACGCTGTTACACATGTAACTTGATAGAAAACCTGTTTGAATTATAAAACGAGACTTTAGATTTGTCGGATGTGCAACTAACATTTCGACTCGGTCAGTAGTATATAATGTCCCACATTCCAATTGAAACGTAATTAAAATTTGGAAACGTGCTGTAAGCTTTTTTTGACAAAAGTAAAAGCTCTCTCATTTATATATATAATAATGAGCTTTAATAATTTGGCCGTGCAATTTATCGTACCGTAAATTTCAGGTAAGACACAAAATAATTTCATTATTCCAACATAAAAATTATAGAAAAAACATAATCAACTTGGCTCCTCTAAAACGTAAAGGGCGCCAAGTTTAAATTATTGAAAACTGAAAATGTAGATTAAAAATGTATTTTTGTATTTCTGTTTGCTTTTATTTCTAAACAAAATAATATGACTCTAAGATAATTGTTACAGATGTTTCTGGCGTAATTACTAATAAGTGATAATCTATACAAAATTTCACCTATAGTTATATTTGTAGGGTCTTTTGATTCAAGTCGGTTATGACCCATAATTTGTTAGTAATTTGGAGTTTTATCAAACACCTCCCTTACTAATATCCGTTCTATGCATTTCCCTAACTGATTTAAGAAGTTTACACATGACTATCACGTGGACTACTTACAGACGTACGCGCTCCTCATGTAATATATTTATTTAAGCAATTAATCTGAGTGGTATAACAAATTCACAAATTTCTTCGAAGATAAAATGTAACTATAGTACTTGTTACCTATTTTGAATTTTTCTAAATAAATTACTTAATTTAACATTTCTTATAATAATAAACAAAAAAATTAAAGTGATCCAACAAAAATATTTTTATACCACAACAATAATTATCTTTGAAAGATTATTTTAAATAATAACAATAAAAAATTTAATTTCCCCATTGAAATTTTACCATTCATTTAAATATTAAAATAAAAAAAAATTATAATTACAATTAACTTACAAAGTTGTAATACCGTATACTAGTAGTATGCTAAATGTAAATATACATTTTTTTTAAATTTATGCTTATGAAAGTTTATCATAAAAATTATAGTTTTATTTATTGCATATATGCACATATATGAATCCGAATATGTCTGTAATAAATAGAAATTTTATTTTTAAATTTATATATTTGGCAATGTTCCAGCAACACACTCATAGATACTGAGATAAACTATATTACACTCGTATATTGTATGTATAGCAATAACTTTATGTCTGTTACGATATTTACATTTTTATTTTATACATTATTTTTATTTTAGTTAATTTAATAAAATGAATTTTTTGTACAGTTTCCTTTTAAATTACATCTCACCTAAATAATTGTAAGCGCCACTTTATTATACAATAAAAAAAAATGAGTGAATTGCTTTCACTACAAGATAAAAATAATATGTGTTCTGGCAATGAATTGAATTGACTGCATTTGTGTCAGTCGTATTAAAATATTTATCTCATATCTTTACACATACAGAATAGTTGAATTAGACAACCGGAGATTTTAAACTTTTTATGTTCGAATGACAAGTTTTATTTCTTATAATTTTAAGTAAATATTAAATTTAGAAAACTAAAATATTTGTTAAAGTTTAGCATTTTGTAGTTATAAAATATAATTTTTTAGAAAATTGAAGAAAATGGGAGATTCATGGAATTTATAAAAATTACGTCAAATAGATGTTTAGAGTAATATTTAACAAATTATCTACATTTAAACGATTAGCGAATTTTTGAAGGCATCTAACTTTAGAATAAGCTTTTTAATTTAAAAATATGTTTATGTGAAACTTTCAGCGTAGTAAACTGTTTGCGTTGACCGGTTGCTCAACGACTTGCTTGGTTTCTTTAGGGGAAAATTCACGTATTTATAATTGTATTGTAGAATTAAAAGTGAACAATTTATTTGCGCAATTTTTTTTATTGATTATTCAGCACGCGAATAAATATTTAAATTCAAAATTGCGGTTTTATTGCGAATTTGTGAATTAAAAACTTCTAGAAAATACTATGGCATGAAAAAAGCATTAGCAATGAAAGAAAAAAAAATGAAAAAAAGTTCTGCCCCCATAAATGGTTCTTAAAAGAAAATATTTGCCTGACACCTAGCTTCTAACACCTAGCTTCTAACCGAACTAAATAATCATGTAGAATACAAAAATAATTTTAAAAATAGTTTAAGAATGAGCTACAACAACACTTTTGAATTATTTATGGTAAAGTGAGAGATTATTTCGCAGGAGACTATTTCGCAGGTTATACGCAGATATACAATCACAAATTGTGCTACATTTGTTAGTAGTACTTTAAAACACATAAACAATGTTAATTGAATAAAAAAACTGTATATTTTGTTTATATAAAACATGTTGGTATTGGTTACACACTATTAAGAGTTGCACAAAATTATTTAACAGTATTGATTTATTCCGGCTTGTATCTATAGACGGTTTTGTATTTTTAATGTTGGTACATATATATTGTTTATTAAATTAAACGTGTATAAACAATTAATCGATTGTTTTGGATAGAATGATATATGATTTTTTATTTTATTTATATCTTCAAATTATTTAGATATTTTATAGCAGACATTTTCATACATGGTGGGTCTGATGAATCTCTTCTTTGTGTCATTACTATAGCAGGTACATTTTTAACGTTGTAAGAGAGAATACTGATTACAAAGTACTTAGCTCCGTGGGTTAGTTAACCACAGTAGGCTAAATTTTACCATTGGGTCCAACATTTAAAGTCTATGTCCTCTTTTCCTGGCTGAATTTGACCATCTGATAAACCTTTTCCAGGCGTGTATTGCTTTCTACGCTCGTCCTAAATCTTGGAGCAGGAGTAGAGTAGTTTTTATTCCGAATACTGGCAAATCCGATTATACGGATCCCAAGGCTTTTCGACCTATTAGTTTGTCTTCAACTTTTCTTAAAGCCTTAGAAAGAATCGTCGACAGATTTATTAGAGACAAGCACTTAATTACCTTCCCACTCAGTAACATGCAACATGCTTACAGAGTTGGTAAGTTCTATGGAACTGCTCTACATGAACTTGTAACTATAGGATTGAAAGATGCCTCTATAACATTCTTTATCTATTTCACCGATAAAAATTTTAGGATGGACGTAATAATCGATGTCTGCTTCATAATTATAGGCAATATGATGAATTGAAGCAATTACTAATGCTCTTCTGTTCCGCTCGTATTGAGCGATCGATGCTCTTGCCGCAGCTCGAACATTTTTATTTGCTCTTCGAGTAGTATCTCTTGGGTGATAAAGAAACTTCTTAATAACCTTCAAAGAGTGAAATACATAATTTTAAATTTAAACTCGTGTTGGTTTTTAATTAACGACCATAATAAACCAATAACAATTATTTATAAATAATAAATACTATAATATTCACTATCACTCACTTAAATTACACAAAAAAACACTTGTTATACAATACAATATAAATTGTAATCACATGTTGCAATGCAACTGGTGGTTTTCCGTTCACTCAAAAATAGTACACATACAAAACAAACATTTTTTTCTAAATTACATATATTATATAAATTAATTTTACACAGACTCTTCAATTAAAAAAAAAATTGAAGATAGTTTTTTATTTTTGTTCATTTCCATGACAAAATCCGAACATGTACTGAATATGTTTTTGTTTGGAATAAAAGAAAAACAAGAAATAAGTAAGAAATGATCATTTTACGCGGAACATAAAATATAGTTTAGCATTGGTAATAAAAACTTTAACTAATGATGGACGAAGCGTATTTTGTCGTATAATTTTTTGGAACTATCCTCTTTGGAAATATCCTGGATAAATAGGCATTGTGCCATAATTGCATAATTGGAGTTATACATTTTCAAATTCATATATTCAATGAAATTTGTAATTTGGTTATAAATTTTGATTATAATTTATTTGTTGTTAAGATGTTTGGAGTTTGAAGTCTGAAGATTGGGATTAGGAGTCAGCTAATTGAAATTTGAAATCTGTTAAAATTGGATCTTGTTGTAACAAATTTAGAATGTAAAATATTAGAATATTGAGTCTGATTTCGATAAAAAAAAATAGAAATTATAATTCAATGTCTATCTCAGTTAAAGCCTGATTCCCATTTCGAAAAATTTACTGATAGTAAAACCAGAATAAGAGTACGAGTATTTCGTCATTTTTATGGTAAAGGAATATTTCGTTTTGCTATATAGAAAATTTATATGTGAACATGTTTTGGTGTAAAATTTAGTTAAATAAATAAATTTCTATTTAGATTTTGATAAGTTTGAAAGAAATTTATTAAATTTATTGGTTATGTTACAAGAAACTTTCCAACACTTATCTATAAAATTTTGCCATAAATAAAATACATATATGTTTTTTTGTCTTTGTCGTTCTAATGAAATTTTTCATTTTGTACTCCTTTCGTTTTTTCAGTAAAAATAATACTGACAGTAAATTTCTAATATGGGAATTAGACTTAAACTTGATAGGAAACCAGAATGGGACAAAAATACAGATTCGTTTGATGTGTGAGAGAAAACAAAAACATTTCCAGTAAATCAATTGGAAAAATAATTGTGTATATATAATACTGCCATCATTTAAGCTGCTCTCATATGAATAATCCTAAGGTTTATTGATCCGAACTCATGACGGAAACATCATAACAATAATAAATTATTGAAATATTTTATAATGAGATCGAAATAATTTATCTTTTTTACATTGTCTTCGTCATGAGTTCGGATGAAAAACACCTTAGGACATTCGTGAGAGCCGGCAAATTTATGAATTTAAAAATACAGGTTTGATTGATGTGTGAGAAAAAGCAAAAACATTTCCAGTGAAAAATACTGGACAAATAATTGTGTATGTGTCAGTTATACTGCCATAATTTACTGTACAAATAGGTAGTCAACTATTGTTTATGGCAGTATTCCAATACATCTACATAGAAATTGTGTAGGGATAAGAAATTTCTCTCGCACACTGAGGTAATTTGTGAAGTTCGCAATTTTTATGGTAAAGTTTCATTTTGCGTTAGGATATGGAAAATTTTTATTTTTTGGTGTAAAAATTTAGAAATATAGATAAATAAATTTCTATTTAGATCTTGTTAAGTTTGAATGAATTGTATTGGTCATGTTTCAAAAAACTTATCAGAAATCAGGCTTTAGTTGCCAACACATTTGTTTCTATTATTATCTCGTTTATGTTATGCAATTCAACAAAGAACAAACTAATTTCTTAGCAAAACTACACCTGTAAAGTCACAAAGTTATAAACTTATGTACATATAATTAGTCCATAACCTCAATTGGATTATTTCTAGCCTCCATTGCCTCTCCACTCATGTTTACTAAAAAGATTCTGAAAAGTTAAACACTGTTGTAATTATGGCGGCAGAGTGTTACAAGTTTTCAGAGTTGATTAATAATAATTTTATAAATCAAATATGACGTAAAATATCACCAGTAAAATTTAACAGGATATAAATGAAAGATATTTGAATTGAAACTACTTTTTACTGCATGCTTGAGTTGAAAGTTAGGTGGAAGTGAACAACCTACTGGGTCTGAAATAATTTGCAACTATATTAAGCGTTTTCGGAAATTGGCCATAGTAGCTTCACAGTAATTTTTGTTCTAGTTATGTTGGTAGCAAAATTACTACAAGTTGAAGTTACCTCGCCGATATAAAAAATTAAAATAAATTTTGAATGCGTTTGTTAGTGTGTGTGCCAAACGAAATAAAAAGCGCATAAAAGGTTAAAAAGTTAAAAAAAATAAACTTTATTCACCACAAAAATTTTATCTGGTCTCGGACCAGTTAAAATTGTTGATTTGATTTACAACTACAAATATTTTATAAAATCTTAGCTCATTTTAATGTTTATAAGATTTCAACTTTATTTTAATTAAAGAATCTTATATTAAAATGAATTTATAAAATCACGAAATTGCGCCGAAAACAAAAATTGTTAAACGTCATAAATTTTAACTGGTTCCAATTGGCACAGCAAACCAGTTAAAGAGTGAGTATTTTTTTTTTTTTTCACCACAGTTAAAATATTTAACTATTTAACTTCGATTAGCACATACACTTAGTTCGAAAAAAATTCGAGGATGCATTTTTAATTGAAAATTAAACAAGTTTACATACAAAACTGAAAAAAAAAATTTTGTTTTCATAAATAAAATTAATCTGATAAAAAGACGATAGCAACGACAACGAAATGTACTATCAAATTACCGAAAATATTCGGAAATTGATAGGTACATTCGAAGTTCGAATTTTACTGTGAAGTTACCGTACCATATGGTCAATTTCCGAAAACGAGTTCATTAAACTTGGTAAAGTAAGGTGGAAAATGAAAGATTGGTGTTAAAACTAGCAAGTTACTGTTTTAACCAACAAACTCGGTAAAGTAAAACCAAATAGAAAATGGATATTTGATAAAAAAGCAACTTGAAACAAGTTACATATTTTCTTTTGTTTGGAAATGATGGACACAACAACTGATTTGAACCTTCTCAGACCCTGCCCGTTTTGTAAACGGAAACTATTTATCCTGAGAGTAACATTTCTCGAACTAGCTATCTCTCACACGTTTTATTAAAAGTCAGACAGAAAGTTTGTTCGTACGAAATTTGATTTAATAATGACTTAAAAGTACTCACCTAATCGTTTTACAGAATTTTTTAAAATTGGTATGGGAATTGGAAAAAATTTCACTTATCAATAGTCCCAAGTATTATAATGAAATACGTATACATTCACCACCACTATCAATTTGCTGTTATGTTACTCTCGCAGTCTCTATTTTGCGAATAAAATTGCCGTCCCGAATTCAGAAATAAGTGACAAATATAAATTCAATAAAACAGTAGGACTACTGAATAAAGTAAACCTGTGGAAGATAGCTAGTTCGAGGATATGTGTTTACCAAACGGTCAGTGCGTGATTAGATTAAAATCAGTTGTGTCCAATATTTTGTCTAACAGTGATGAAAAACTATCATATGTGAAGTGAAGTATATTTGGTTTGTATATAAGTAATTTGAAACTAGACGGTGTACAGATTAATGTTCAAAATTTGTCATTGTTAATTGAGATTAGGAGTCCATGATGAAAATAAGCCTAAATTTGTTTACACACTAATTCTAATAAACTAATTTAGTTCACTTAACCTCCTTAGCTAAATCATTTTAAAATTTTGTTTAAAGTCAAATTTTAGTTAAAGCTATTTTGAGCCAGGTTGGTTTAATATGCTAATTTCACGTTGTAAGTTGCGTTGCCTTTGTGTTTTTAATTCTGATAATTGTTGGTCAGCTTTAATATTTTCTCTATATCGTCTAATCGCTTGGTTTCTTCGCGTATTGCAACCAATATTTGAGCGTCTCATTTTTATGAAAGAAACACTTAATTTTACAATACAATGGAATTATCTTTAACTGTCACTTCGTGTTGTTGGTAACACAATCAATAATTGGAAATGTATGCACTTTTAAGCGCCCTATGCGATCAATGTTTTCGCGTACTCTTTTATTTTTGTAAAATTTTTAGTAATTTTTAGTTATTTTGTGTAAATTAATAAAAATCACTACGTAATAACGCTATGTTACGATTAATTATAAATTTTATTTTTAATTTTGCGTCCCACGATGTATTCTCGCGCGTGCTGTAATGAAACTAGATATATGTCAAAAATAGCAGTATTACCACGTACCTCTTGGAAACAGCGCCACCTATCGAGTCCAAATTTCACAAAAACCCAAATAGCAACGAAACAAACCTATGGTTAAAATCTAATTAAGTTCATTATATGCTTCGTTGCTAAGAAACAGAAAAACCGTTATAACTTGGAAACAGCGCCATTTATCGGGCTCAAATTTCACAAAAAACCCAAACCGCTAAAATCCTAATCTGTGGTGAAAATTTCAGCTTTTATTTATTTATCTGTAAAAGATGATTCAATTTGTAAACAAGTGCGCAAATTTTTACCTATATATATATATGTAATACTTTAGGCCAACAGGCTTTCATTTAATTAAAAATTGGTTTATTTGAATACAAATTTGGTCCGCCTGTTGCTGTACGATAAAAATATACATACAATGATTTAAAAATAAAAATAACATCCCAAAAATTCACAATTATCCATTCCTATTTGAATTTGCTATTTTATTACATCAGCACTGCCTTATAAAATTTGGTTGTGCAAATTAAAAATTTAAATTAACTCCCCCGTATTATTGTAATTTTAAGGTATTAGTTTTTATTTTTTTTGATAAATTTCATCTTAAATCAAATAATATGCAAATTTTAAGATTTATTATGTACTTGTATACAATTTTTTTTTATTTGTTTTTGCCGTTTTGTAATAAATATATCGCGAGCGCAATAAATGTGGAATGACTATTAATTCTCTGCATCCGCCTTATAACTATAAGACGGGAGTAGCAGCATAAAATAATTTACAACGGTTGGTTTTATTCCATCGAAATGATTAATGATCGCGTGGCTACGGCAGAAGAAGTGTAGAAATTAATGCATTTTGTTTTCGTAAATTGAAAACCTAGAAATAAAAAATATTACAATTTTTTGCTGGCCAAATCGTAATTTACGTGAGAGTTCTATTCCGTAAATGAAAGATGAATTTTAGGGCAGTTTAAAATTAATGACTTTATCGTATTTTCTGTTAAATTTATATTTTCCATTGAAATTTAATTTATCCGACTATCGGAAATGCTATTCAATCTTGTGTATATATGTATGCTAATAGCACTCTATCGAAATATATAAGAAAGTGCCATAAAAGTATAAATTTCAAAATAAAATACAAATTTCGGTATACGAATACGAAAAGGTATATTATTTCAATCCAAATCCTCTTTAGATTTATGTTAAATACAATTATGTACTTGGATAAATCATCAATAGAATATGTATGTATATATGGTATATAATGCCTAAACAACATAAAAAAATGGATATAAAAGATAAAACATTTATCAAATTTAAAAAATAAAAAGCATCCATAAAAAAACGACCTCACGATTTTTTCCGTTCGCTTCAATAGGAAATGATTTATACGAATTTCGTGGTACATTTTTTTGTGTGGTTGTTTCGAACATTTTAATGTTTTTACGGGATAATGCGTTTATTGTATTATATGTGGAATATATTTAGTAAGTAGCTTAGAAGGAGCCTACTTTAAAATTAAATCCATTGTATTACAATATACGTTTATAAACTTCAAATCGATTGGCAAATATGGCATATAAAAACCTGAATTGAAGAGAAAAATTTGTTTAAAGCTTAAATGTGCAGATAATCCGAACACATTTAAATATTTTGTGTTGCTTACTTCACAGATACAAAATTTATATTATTGTAACTATTCTATTTAGCATAGGTCAGTGTTTTTACCTGTGAAATTTATGTTTGGGTGTACTCGCAAGAATTACTATTATTATTAAACAGTTTTCAAAAGCCATTACTGGTCCCTAGGTTAGGTTAGGTTAGGTTAGGTGGTCGCTTTTTATTGAACACTTAGACCGGCGACGGTACGTTGTGATCACACATTTTTATCACACACACATTCATTCAACTCATTCACCCTCATTCACACAATTACAGTGTACCACCTGCGCAATGCATAGCTCCATGTCACCCTGTATAAGTGACATGGAAGGTGGGTCGGCAAATTAGTTTTAAATTCCAACTGTGATAGATGTTCAGTTAAAATTAATCATCTCTCCGTAATCGGCATGAGATGAAAAATCCCTTTTCACATCCGGCCTTTGTTGGAATTCGAACCCGGTACCTCCCGATCCACTGCGCTATTTGCTCGGGTACTGGCCCCTAACTGAGTCAACAATTTGGCTCCAACGGTTTCGATCCTGAGCATGGTCTTCATACTGTCTAAGACAATCTGAAGAGGCCAAGTCATTCTCTACACCGTGGAACCATCGCCGCCTGCAACGACCTCTGCGCCTACCACATGGTGGCATTCCTTTCAGAGATCGCTGCACAATTTGTTCCGAATCAGCACGCAGAACGTGACCGAGCCAGCGTACTCGCTGAGATCTTACTTCATGTACAATATCGGGGATCTTCATCAGATCTCTGACCTCGAATAAATGTACCATCTATTTCGCGTTTTGAGCCGTAAATCACACGCATGGCACTTGATAAGTATTTAGATTTTAGCAGTGGCCTTAAAGGATACAAAAAACGGCTGCCAGCCGCCAGCCGCACTTTAATATCCTCTCCCACACTGTTATCGTTCGTGATGAGAGAACCCAAATATTTGAACCTCCTCACTCCTTCAAACGTGCGGTGGCCACTACTAAAATCTGGTGTACCATTGTCCCTAAAACCAGAGATCAGGTATTTCGTTTTGGACTCATTGATCTGAGGTCCAGAGTTAAAAGTTTCAGTTTTACGAAAGATGTACTCCAACATGAGATTAAAGGGTATCGGGGACAAAGCATCTCCCTGCTGAACACAAGAGTTAACTGCAAAAATTTGATAGCCTGTTCTCAACTTTAACACAGCATTGAGACTGCACCACTGTCATCCTACACAGTCGTACCAATTTTGTTGGCATTCCTAGGTAGACCAGGGCATACCACAAACTCTCTCGATTGATCGAGTCATAGGCCTGCCGGAAATCGAGGAACACCTGTTGTACAGGGATGGATGTCTAATAATATTTAGATAGAATCACTCGCAGCGAAGAGACCTGTTCAGTGACTGATCGATTCGGATGAAATCCTCCTTGATAGTCATCAACCAAGCCCTTCGCTAGAGGAGTGATTCTATCCAATACAATGTATGACAGTTACTTGTATGCTGTGCAAAGGAGAGCTATACCGCGATAATTCACACACTTCAAGCGGTCTCCCTTCTTGAAGATGGGGCGTATCGCGGCCACTTTCCATTCGTCAGGCACAACTTCGGTTCGCCATACTAATCGAATAAGGTCGAAAGACAGTTCCACAAAGTATCCCCTCCGAATATCAAGAGCTCCGAATTAATGCAGTCCACTCCAGGTGAGCGGTTTCGTTTTAGTCTCGGCATTGCCTTAGTGAATTCCTTATGGATTGGATCCTCAATGCAAATTTCCGCAGTCTGTATTTGAGGTGACTCAACTACAGTCTGTGACGCATGATGAGCACCACGCAGGTCGGAAAAGTGTTCATTCCATGTGTCAAGTACTGCATCGATGTTGACACAGCGGTTTCCATCCCGGTCCCGAATGGCGGTTGACGTAGGCCTGAAAGTATGGTGCAGTCCTGTAATTCCTTTAAAGAAATTACGTGAACTGCGATCATTGTTGAGTTGTGGACACTACTTAATATCTGCTAAATGTTTTGCTACCCGATGATAGTGTTGAAAATGTCACAACTGCTCAAAGGGTGATTCGAGCTGCAAGTCTTATCACGCCAACCAGTGGCGAGGAGGTTTTTTTCAGCAATGATGAAACCACAACCGCCATAATGTCAATGGAGAGGTAAAGCGCCCGGCCTTGACAATGTTGAGGTCGGGGTGGTCCAAAGAGCTTGGTGTATTATAGGACCCTAGCATTACCGATCTCATGAATGCTTGTCTGAATAAAGGAGTTTTACCTAAAGCTTTGAAAAATAGTAAAGTTATAATTATAAGGAAGGGCGGCGATCGAGATCCGACCGACCCTAAAGCTTATCGACCGATCAAGTTGCTGCCAGTCTTAGGTAAATTACTTGAGAAATTGGTTAATGATGGTCATTTTTCAGAGTAGCGATAGATATAGTGAGAAGCAGTTCGGTTTCAGAAGAGGACGATCAACAGAGGACGCTATGGTTGAGATGGTCAACATAGTTAAAGGATCGAGCAACATGTACGCCTTTGGTGTATTCCGAGACGTATCTGGTTCTTTTGATAATCTGTGGTGGCCAAGTATAATGAGGGAGTTGAAGCAGATGAGTTGCCCAGCGACTCTTTACTCCTTGTTGTACAGTTACTTCTCTGATAGAACCGCAACTGTAATATCTAACCATGGCACACTCTCTAAAAGTGTAAACAAAGGTTGCCCACAAGGCTCCATTTTGGGTCCGCATCTCTGGAATTTGGCGTTCAACAGTAGCATGCATGACGAAATCCAAGAAGTAGCATTCGCGGATGATAATGTTATGATCTTTACTGGAAATTCTAGACAGGCAATCCAGGAGGCTGCTCAGCGCGGCATTGACAGTATGGTTAAGTGGTGTAATATAAATAAGATGGAGTTATCTTCCACCAAAACAGTGATGATCCAATTGAAAGGTTCACTCGACATAAGGAGACCACCCTTGGTGTATGTCGGAACCGAAAGGATAAAAATGGTGAACACTGTAAAATGGTTGGGAGTCGACTTCGACGAAAGATTTGGCGGCACTACTCACGTGAAAAGGGTGGCAAAAAATAGCAGAAAAGTTTTCTACGCACTAAGAAGAGTTGCTAAAGAGACGTGGGGCCTGAAACAAGGCACACTCGCAACGATATACGAAGGCCTAGTGGTTGCAACCATGACATACGCTTGTGCGGGATGGGCTGACAGGATGAACTGTCACCATCGCAGAACTCTATTAAGCGCTCAAAGGTAAATTTTTCTTGGGATAACGAAGGCATACCGTACGGTTTCGGCGGATGCCGTGGCTGTAATGGCCGATGTGATTCCCATGGACATAGTACTTAACGAAAGGTTAATTAAGTACAAACTGAGGAAGAATCAGGAGTTCATTTATGGCAGTATGCAGTGGCAAGGCACACCAAGTGACCTATCGAACAAGACATCCCTCAAAAAAGAAATTCGTAAAGAATCCATTAAAAGCTGGCAAGACAGATGGAGGCGATCTGAAAAGGGCAGAACTACCTTTAGTTACTTACCGAGTATCGAAGGTAGATTAGAGTTGCGCCTATCCATAAGCGCCTCTTTTGCGCAAATGCTAGCCGGCCATGGAAAATTTGCTGATTATATGTTTAGACTTAATTTGACGGACTCGAGCATGTGTGAATGTGGACCAGCTGCTGAGACAGATGATTCTTTACGACTGCGCTCTATCCACTGAAGCTAGAGCAAACAAGATTAATGCAATTAACGCAGAATGGCCGGCAAGTAAGCTAGTGCTGATGGTGCCTGCAAATATCGCACATCTTAAAAGATTCTGTGACACTGTACTGTGTGGAAGGTAGGCTAAAGATCGAAGATTCGTTTTAAGGTATTAAAGTAATTACACTAGGTTACCAAGCTAAAGATTTTTAAATAATTGAATCTAGTTCTTGGCCTACGGAACACAAAGCTGAATAAAGCTTCTGAGTATTTTAATAACTGACGCTGGATATACTTCTATATTATTAACCAAGCATAAGCAATAGTAGAAAAGTATGCGCCTCCCCGCGGAAGGGATGAAAACAGGTCTCGGACCAGGCTAAGCATACTAAACAGTACTGACATACAGAAATAGCACGACGGCTTAGAATTGGATATAGGCACAGCCTGGGTGCCATTCTTAAGCGAAAAACGTTCAACTACAACAATGAAAATGACCTTCAGAACTTCGGGCTTCCACCATTCTCGCTTCTTCTGTCTACAAATCCGCTTAGCTGCCCTTCTTGCAACAACAGCCTTGTTTTTCCTTGCGATTGTGAGACATTGTTGCACTTCATTATGGGCTATATTTTGTTGCTCAACTGCAAGACGACACTCGTCATTAAACCAATCATTCTTGGGCCTGACTTTCACTATACCTCAAGTCTGTTGAACAGCACTGACAACCGAAGCACCTTTTCACCTCCCAGAAAGAGTTCACGCAGTCAGACTGGTAATTAGCTTCATCAATGTTGTCGTTGACAAGATCCTGACATCGTTTCTTTTGATCTTCATTTATCAGACCTTCACAGTCTAAACGTACCATGCCTTTCGCTGTGTTCCTAGACTTGTACGAAAACTTCCATCGTAGCTTTGCAGCGACCAAATGTGATCGCTGCCTACGTATTTGGTTGCTGACCGATAAGTTCTCACATCCTGCACAACCTGAGCCCGTCCTTTAGAAACTAACACATGGTCAATTTGTCCATGTCTCTAGATGTATGTATTTGTGAGGGAAGAATGTGCTTACTACTCTAAAATCATGAGCAATTGCAAAGTTCATCAATTTCTCACCATTATCGGTCGCAGTTACGACAAGCAAAGGATACTGTAGTGATATTCTTGGGAAACATGTTCGTGCAATTTAGATTTACGAGACATGTGAGTGCCCCCGACCACAGGGGCCAAGAATTTTTAAATTTAAGTTCAGTCAGTTCAGTATTTTTTGATTAAACAATTCATTTAAAAGTGCTGTAATTTAATTAATATTGAATATTTTTAAATATCGTAACAAATCTTTATAAACTGATTTAATCTTGACTGTCTTCAGGCAATATACCAAATCTCCATAATTGTCGTAATTGTTTACATGGAATCTTGTTAATCTTTTGTTCTCTTCAAAATTATTATATGTAATCCTGAGAATCTTAGCAATAGCAGGATAATCATAACCATTTTAAAAAAAAATCTTTAATCTGAATGAACATAAATACAGGGTGGTCAATCTGTTAGTCCTTTTTCTATTTGTAAATAAAACACACATTTTTTGATGAACAGTCACTTACTTTTTATTAATAATGAAAGGTGGTTCTATTCCATTTATTGATTTGAATTTAATTTGAATGGAATGTTCAACTAAGGATTAAACAGGATCTCCCGGGGACCGCCGGGTCGCACCGAAGACCCGTTTGCACATGACATAAACAGAATTTGGGTAGGTTCAGTTAGTATGATAGAAACTGACTCGGTTACAGACACCTGGTATAGCCATAGCTAGTAGTAGCACAGGGTGATACAGTTCTAATCTACTTTTATAATTTTAAACAGCATCATTAGGCTCTGAAATAAAATGTATTAGTTTACTGGATTAGACTTATGGGATACTCCTGTAAATTCAACTCAAATTAGTTACGATTTATTTCATTTAGTACCTAGTTTAGTACCTCTTTTTTGTTTTATTCATATACCCATTTACCCCTTGTTCATACTTCATATACCGATTCAGCCAACCTACCTTCTTCATCCTAACATTCAACTCAGTAGATCAATTAGAACTAATGTATTTATAAATTTTATTTAATTACATATTTGAGCTATCAAACAGTTAAATTAATTAATTATTATTCTTGCATATTAACAATAAGTATTTAACAAAGGTTAAGAACTTAGATATTAAATTTGTGATTGCAAGCTTTGCACACTTCTTGTTAGTTTCGATCGTTTTAGCTTGCTGGACATTTCATAATTTCCTAAAAAAAACATTCAAAAAATTCTATAAATAATTGTGTTGGTTATGAAGATACTGAAAATGAAAGACAACAAAATGCGTTAATAGGCTTTAATCGAAATTCTCAAATGCAAACTGCGGAGGAAGGCAAAACCATCCAAGACTACAATTATAGTTATTTACATACTTAATATTTTAATGACAAAGGACGAGTACACTAAAACGATACAAAACTAAATAAAAACGCTACAACAACAAACACACAAATATTTAATTATATTTATTTTACCTCCGCTTTGTATGAAATTCCACTATATACTGAAAATATATCGGCCGACAACAATACACACGATCCAATTTGGTGGTTGGTCGGCTGCTCCAATGAACACGTCCGACCAATTTTTTTTCAACCAACATACTTGCGTGCCAATGAAATTGGAACAACCGTCCGACCTAATTAGGTCGTATGTATGCAGGTCCTTTTACTTAATACTTACAAATTTTCGTCGGAAGAAATCATTCAAATCACGGATTGTAATGCTGATCACTTTACAAAATTCCTGAGCAAACTCTATATGGAAACAAAAAAAAATTTAATCTTTTTTATGGTGTGCGAATATTGCTTGGCATTCTTCCAGATTTTCTACAAAAGAATTTCTACTATTGCTTATGTTGTCAAATAATGGATTTAATATTTTAGTTTATGATCCAACCAGAATTACGAACTCTTCTGCAAGCTGTAATGATAATATTCTATATAGACTGCAAAAGAAGATCTTTCAATATATTTGATTATCTCAGATCGATGTTTAGTTGAAGTGAAATTATGTGAACCACCTATTTGTGGTTCGTATAAAAACGAAAAGTAGGTTCAAGTAGCCTGAATTGACTGAACTAAAAGAGTGGCTTTAGAGCGAAGAATGGAGAGATGTGTATCACTACATGTGTATTACTACATTTACTATTTTATAAATATTTTACAAGGTCATCTTAGCAGATATACTAATTGTATTATAAATACCAGGCCTATCTCGTAAGCTTAAACCATGAATGTGTCCGATCATTTAATGTAGGAATTACACAAATAAAAGAAACACCCAAATAATAGTAGATTTGCTATCTTCAGCCGCAAACTGTATGATATCGTTAATGCTAAAATTATTCAGAATAATTAGCAGTTTTACACTCAACAGTTTAAAAAAAATGGGAATGATGTACCGGATCGTCACTGGGCACTAAGGAATAACCAATAGTTTTTATTATCTATTATTATGATTAGGGCTGGGCTTTCTTGAGGTTCGGTTTTTGAGTATTCTGTTATTCATATCAAAACTCATCAATCACTTTGTTCATCCAACTTGTCGAATTTACATTTTTTTAACTTGGTCTTTCTTTACTCTCACAGTTTTCTTCGAATACAGGTCTGATTAAATTCGAATCGTTTATGTAACTTGTGGCTATTGGGATTATAACCCAGTATAGCTCGGTATAATTCCAGTGAAATTTTGCCGATTTTCTAGAAAATTCAAAAATTAAAAAATATCCAAAAATTCCCATTAACTTTATCTAAATGTGTGAGTATTCAATATTGGAAAAATTGGAGGAATGCTCTAAAATTCAAAAAAATGTTCACCATAAATTGGAGATTTTCATGAGCATTTAAGATTCAAACATTTAACTATTCGAATTTGAATTTGAATTTTAATCTTCAGAATCGTGTAAGTGAAGTTTGATATTTCGTGAAACTCGAAATTTTCAAACATAAATTCAAATTTTGAAGTTCGAAATTTCAGAATTTTTTTTTTAAACTTGTGATTTACAAATCCCCACGTCTGAATCATAAATATACGGACAGGTACGAGTACATCATGGATTGATTGAATAAATATAATTAAAATAATCAATATATACGAAAAATAATTTAAAAAATTCTGAATCTTATTTTTAACTTTCTTCAAAATTTGCAAAAAATTTCCAATTGAACAAGCCTTTAACGTTTTATATAAATTCAATGCCGAGGGTTTCTCAATGCATTTCATACCGTAGTTGTATAACAAATTGAATTAAAACTAAGCCAGTAGTAGTAGCAAGTTCTTTTGAGAGCTTATAATTAAATTTAAAAATTAAAATTATTGTTATATCGTTGTATTCGAAGTTTTGTAAAACAGACAAGTATTTTACCAGTGTACTTTTGAATTTGATTCAAACTGAAACTATTGTGTATTGTAATCCCTATGGGTATAGCTCATTAGAAGAAGCTAACTATTTTTTGAATTAGTCTATTACTCGTTTCGCACTGTTCCAATGAGCGTGGTATACATATAGCTCGAATCATCACTTATCAGTTGCCTGTAGACTCACTGTCTGAAGATATGGAATAAAATAATTAAATTTAACACTAGGAATCATAAATGCTCGTTTCGATTGTGACGAAAAAAAAGTTGATATCCGCTAGAGTAAAGCGGACCCTGAGGCCGAGGTCCCTCCGGATGATCCGGAACTGCTTTTGCTGATGACATCATTTACGTAAACTTGCCTAAACAAATAATCCAATATACATGTTAGTGATCATTTAAATATACTAGTGGTTTGGCGTAAAGCCCAAAACCTAATTTTAAGCGATACTACTGAAGTGGCACATTCTAATGACAGTTAGGCATTACCATGGTCAATTCTATTTCATATATTTGGCTGTTCTGGGGAACCAATCTGTTCTGTAAACGGCTAAGTAAAGGTACCCATTCTCTTATCACTTTTCTGGGAATGCTATTGTAGATTAATTTTGTTGTATTAATAAAGTTGATAATGAGATAGAAAAAAAAAATTTTAACAGTCAAAATTTTGTTTTAATCATTTTTATTATCTATCTGACATAAGGCCTTACTTTAATAAACAAAGCAAACCTTGAATTTGTTTTATGTACATAATTGAAATTTCAATTTAAGGCCGAGTGCATGTGAAGTTATCCCGAAAAAATTTTTCCATCCCGAAAAAAATATTTTCAGAATGTTTCTATGCTAAATATCAAAAGTGTCTTCGCTCTCAGCAAATAAAGTAAAATAAACAGACCATCCCAAAAAAATTTTATATGAAGAAATTGTAAAAAACCATTCTTAAATAATTTTTAATTTTTATAATATTTTATAAGTAAGTCTAAGTAATTTAAATTATAAGCAATCAAAATTAATTATCAATAAACAATTATCCCCAAATTTATTAATTTTTTAAGAGAAATCCTAGAGATAACCTCTCTGGGTTATAGTCTCTAAAATTAGGCACATTCATCCCACAAATAATGACATATAGCATACCTTCGTATCATGGAGCTAAAGGCTTCATGTAGGGTCATTTGTACTAACAGATTCAATAGTATTTTATACATATAAATAAAATATAAATAAATTAGATAAATTAAATAAAATAAAAAAAATAAAATAGATAGATAAAATAAAATAAATAAATTAAATAAATTCGAAAAATTAGATAAATAAATTAATAAAATTATATAAATAAATAAAATAAAATATAATAAATAAAATAAATTAATTAATTAAATTAAATGAATCAGATAAATTAAATAAATAAATTTAATAAATTAAATAAATTAATTCAATTTCAATTAATTAATTTATATAAATAAAATTTTTAATATTTAATGTTAATGTTTTTACATAAATAACTAGGTGCGGATGAACCAAATGAATATTCGTTTCTATGTTTCTTATAAAGGGTGGTTAAAAAGGGCTAATGTTGATTTTGAATAGAACACAAATTATTTAGGAAATTATTGTCAATTCTTTTTATTATGATAATATGGTATGATTCATGAGGCCGCCGCGACCTTGGGGGCACACCTCCATCCGATGGTCCAAGTTTTCGATGACGCTTAGGCATAATTGAGGTTCTATGCCGTTAATGTGCTCTTGAATTGTTGCTGGCTTATCGACGCATACCTTTTCTTTCAAATAACCCCAAAGAAAGAAGTCCGACGGTGTCAAATCACATGACCTTGGCGGCCAATTGACATCGCCACCACGTGAGATAACACGGCCATTGAATTTGTCGCGCAAAAGAGCTATTGTTTCGTTAGCTGTGTGGCAAGTGGCACCGTCCTGTTGAAACCACATATCGTCCACATCCATATCTTCCAATTCGGGCCATACAAAGTTCGTTATCATCTAACGATAGCGAACACCATTCACAGTAACTGCCTGACCGGCCTCATTTTGGTAAAAATACGGCCCGATGATGCCGCCAGCCCATAAACCGCACCAAACAGTCACTCTTTGTGGGTGCATTGGTTTTTCAACAATCACTTTTGGATTATGATTCGCCCAAATCCGCCAATTCTGCTTATTGACGAATCCACTGAGGTGAAAATGTGCCTGTAGATGATTTTCTTCGAAAAATCCACTATTGCCATTACTTGCCACCATTCTGACCATTGACGACGTTTGGAATGGTCAAGAGGCTTACGTTCAGTCAATTGCACCTTATAAGCGTGTAAATGCAAGTTTTTATGCATAATGTTCATCAACGACGAGAGTGAGAGGTGCAATTGTTGGGCACGACGACGAGTTGAGGTGGACGGCTCTTCAGCCACACTATCGCGAACAGCAGCAATATTTTCTGCAGTACGAGCTTGCACTGGTGTTTTAAAATCTCCTACAGACTCGGTTTGCTCAAATTTTTGCACGATTTTTCCGATTGTACGCACATTTGGACGATTAAATTGACCAAAAAAATCACGAAGTGCACGATATGCAGTTTGATTTGAACGCCCATTTTTATAATAAGCCTGAATAACTTTAACGCGTTGCTCGATTGTGTATCTTTCCATGGTTCAAATTGAGTTAGTCTGAAACTGATAAGTGTCAAATAAAATGCAGAAAATAACTTGACGTTTAGGTGTGGTTCACAATCAACATCGGCCCTTAAAATTTAACCACCCTTTATTTAGTTCTTACATAAGTACACAAGATCGTCATATTTTTCCCATTTTTCGTTTCTCTTTCCATAGCTTACATAATGGGGCCGTGTGTCCATTTCGTGGCATATTATAGATTTAAGCTTATACTCACTACCACCAAATCTTATATTACTTTGAATGTCACCAATGTTGATTTTTGGTAGGTTTAAGCATGTGAATTCAGTATATATGCAAATATAATTTTGATATGAACACGATGCTATAGACATTTGGCCAACACAATTATGACATCTTCTATTTGGAAAATCTTTTACACATGCTCGTAAATTTGACATTCCAAGTTCACCCAATTTCAATACATTTATTAGTAAATATTTTGTTTTTTCAACAAACAAAGAAAAGCAAATCTCACATTTGTACTCCACAGAACAACTTGGAAAGCTATGTAGAATATGTTCGGCAAGCTCCGTAATATTACTAAAATAATTTGTGTTTTCCCCAAATATTTGAATAAGCAGTTCTTTTCTTATTTTATATGCATTTGGTAAATCCCTATTGAACAAACTGCATAATAATTGTTTTACCCTATCATCATTTTTGATAAAATTAATTCGATCAATATCTTCTTCTGTAGCAACTGCTAATGAATGAAGCATTGAATCAAATGCACATGAATTTATAAAATAATCGCAAGTGCCGGTTGCGTTTTGCATTATTAAAAACCTTAGGTCCCTCTTAGTTGACATATTATCACACTTAATTCTATTTTTTTTAACCTTTTGTGCGGTTTGGGAACTTTCCAAATAATTGTCTAAATCTGCTACGGGTTTGGAATTTTTGCTTAATAAATCAATTGCTCCTAATTTTTGTTCCGCTTCGGACAAGTTACGAAATTTTGAGATCGTTTTTAGATCGAAACTGGAAGTTTTCGCCTCGGTGTTAAATTTTCATTCAATGTTTTACGCTTCCAAACCAATCCACTGGTTTGCGTATTCTCTAACGTCTTCTCAACTGTGTCGTATTTTGTAATTTGATTTGTATATTTATTTTTTAATGAATTTTTTGGGATGCCGATTTGGATTCGCTTAGAAATCATTTTGTTTCGATTATGAATTTCTCGAATGAAACGGCCCACTTTGGTTGGCAGTTTGCCTATTTTATTTGATTTTTTCATAAGCCTTTTTATCTGAGCGAAATAGTTTTACTATCTCGTTTACCATTTTTTTAAATTCCTGACCACAAAGGTAGGCTATATATCATTATTTGTGGGATGAACGTACCTATCTTAAGAGACTATAACCCAGAGAGGGTTATCTCTAGGATTTCCCCGAAAAAATTATAAAGATTTCATATAATTCGTATAAAAATACTATTGAATCTATTGACCCTAGACGAAACCTTTAGCTCCATGATACGAAGATAGGCTATATGTCATTATTTGTGGGATGAATGTACCTATTTTTAGAGACCTTCTTTTGGATTGCGCAAAAAAATTATACATTTTGGTATTGATTCTTGATTGTATATTGATACTGAAATAATAAAAATGCATCAATTGTTTTAAAAATGTCGATAATTAACTTTTTTTTTGAGTTTAACTTTTTACTTGAAAATGTACACGAATTTAAAATTTTTGGATGCTATGGATTTTTCTGACATTTTTTCATATATTTTTTCGGGCTGGTGTAAAATTTAGCATAGACACATACCAAAATTGGAAAGACCCTTTTCGGGATGGTTTTTTGGGCTAACTTCACATAAATACCAAAGTATGGAGTGGAATTTTAAAATTCAAGTGTTAATTCGATACAAATTGTTCTGTTTCCAATTCCAGCTAAGAATTTTTTATAATCTAATAAAACCATTTTCGGCATTTAGAAATAAGGAACTTCGGCCTTATTTGAAAGGACAACGTGTTTCCTGATTGCCACTCCTCTGTTATAAAAAAAAATGGTTTTCTTTTTTAGTGAATTTTGACAAAATAGAGGCCTAAAACATTTTTCACTTAGTAGTTTTCAAAACGACTTCTGACTTTTTAAAACGTTTTTGTCAATAATGAATTTTGTTAGTGATATAGATTCTGTCAAACCAAGATTATGAAACAAATTTTATCAAAATAGATTATGACAAAATTAATCGTGACATAATGAATTTAGGTGAAAACCCAATTCTAATAGTGAGAGGGTTAACAGAGGGTTAAAAACCGGTTTTAATCACAAATACTGCTTCAAAGTATGTAGTTTTAAAAATTTATAAAATTTTTGGGTCGGTACCTTTCCATTTATCAATTAATATAATATCAACACGAAAGTATAATTTACATTTTTGATTTCAAAACTCTATCTACCTTTTATTCCTTTGAACTGACCGAGATTTCTAAATTTTGCCTGGCATTTTTCGTTTAATTTATTTCAATTAACATTATATACGAAATACTCTTTCGTTATATACATTTTTGGAAAAACGTATGGACAAAACCATATTTTTATTTATTTATGGGTAAATATGTCTGTACATACGTAACGTATAAAAACCAGCAGTTAGTTCATATATTCAACAAATATAGTCCGTATATCCGTACAGTATTTATATAGAATCAAAAATTGATGTTTTCGAAAAATACTGTATTTTGTGAACGAAATCAGAATCGAAACCACACAAAAAAACTATGTATTTAAATGAATGATTTTTGGGAACTTGATATTCTCGGTTCGACTAATAATAAATTAAATCATTTTACGGATCTGAAACACAAAAACATATGCATATATATTCGTGGTTTTACATTCGTTACCCAGTAAGAATGACTAGAAACTTTTCGAAAGAATATAAACGAGTACGAGCCAAAACTTATTTTTTAACACCTACGTAAATTTAGCACAAAAGATTGCCATTATATATAGTTGTTCCGTGGTACAAAGTTTATTCATACTAGTTAAACATAAAAGACTTCAATGGAATGGAAACCGTCATCTTTGACCGTCACTGCATTCAATCTTCGAGCATCTAAACATACACGAACCTTGCCGTTGGGTCGCCGGAACAATGCTATCGGTGAACTCCAAGAGCAGTTTGACTCCTAAATTACTCCCAGCGCCAACATGCAATCGATGTCTTTATATAAATCAGCTTGTACGAGCTCCACTGTTTGTTTCCCGCGTTGCAACGAAAGCACTTTGGTTTGAAAATATTCGGAACTTTGTACGCTTCTTACAAAGGTCAAAGGTATGTCCAATATTTCGGCAGTTCCAGCAGATTGCTAAAGAAGATTTGTTTCATTTAACATTTGAGAAGGAGCGAGTTCTTTCATATTTTGAGAGTTGTCATAATTATAAACAAAATTTGTATTACATAGCTACCTGAGAATCAATCTCGCTAACGAATCTACGATTACACAGTAGATCCGGTTCACAATGAGTCCCCTTCCATGAATCCTCCAATCCTATGCAACTTTGCAATAGCTCATCAATACTTTCAATTTTACGTGCAGCTAGAGCATTCTGAAGGCCTGGCCTCATATTACGCTTTAGCATGTGTAGATATTGTAGATTTAGTGTTTGGATTGCATTATAAAATTCGATGAAAGCCGGTTTTGGTTGCTGTTTGCGGCCTTCTCAAATCGCTGCTCAAAATCTAATTTAAAATGTTTCCAAGTGTCTTGTAATCGATAAGAAGAACAAGTGATGTAATCGAATATGTATCCAATACCAGTCAGCAGCAATTCCTTGCAAAAGCAGACATATCTACTTACGAAGCTTGATATCAGCAGGCACGGCATATGCATCGGCAAGATGACTAACTCGAAATAAAAAATCTTTGATTGATAAATCATCTGAGCTACCACTGTAAGAAATGTTCCTATTGCTAATGAACTATTTGTTTGACCACGTACAGTGGAGTTGCCCCATTAATGTAAATGGATGTAATAAGTAATGGTTTGTGCAGGCTTCACCTTCTTGCTTGAATATCACTTTCTCATCAAAGTGGTAACCAAAGGTACTGTTGATTTTCCCTTGCCCTGTGGCAAATTGCCAGACTCATTGTCAGAGGTGACATATTCTGGCAAATACATATTGTGGTAAATCAATTCCGTCATTAAGTTCTTCAATTGTTTTATCAAGATCAGGGGTTAACTAAAAGATGTTGTCCCGTTTCGCTTAATAGTATACATGGTTGTTTGTAATGGCGACTGCTCGTTGATAATTTACGCAGTCTTTCGACGATATGTGTTATTCTTGTTTTGATATGCTCTAAAGGTTGCTCTTTGACTTTAGCGACATCAGTGATTAGGCTTGCCACCTTTTGAAAAAGCCAGAGGGGGACAGTACAATTAATGTTTGATATTTAGAAAATCTAAATCACTGAATTAATGTGATCGCCGTAAAAATCAAAGCAAAGGACAACGAGGAAAATTGAATATGATGACTTAGAGCGATTAGCTCTCTGCAGGGGAGGTGAATTTTTAGGGTAATGATACGATCGTGGCAACATCTTTATTTGAGTAGAGACACTAGCGTAAATGTAAAATGTAATAAATTAGGTGTGTCTAGACTATTCAGGAATAGTTGTTTTATTAACAATCCAGTTTGACAAGGCTAAAACGTAACATTAATTTAACCTCTTCGTGGAGGTTAATTCTTAAATTTTAAAGGCTCAGTTATTTACATTTTCTAGTCTAGTCTCTAATTTATTGACGACGTGTGATGTTTCCAAATTATATTATTCAAATAAAGCGAATTCGACTTGAAATCGAGGCACGTGATAAAATTTAAATAAAATAGCGAAATAGTGCTGTGTTAGCTTCTTATTTATACAAAATATGACGATGCTTTCTTCAACTAAAGAAAATCGAACATTAATTACAATTCCAAATTTTCTTGGGAAACCCCTTGGAAGCTAACACCATAATGACGTATATTTCAAGATGCCATTGGGTCTAAGCTATCCGAAATATATTTCAATTTGGGAAAAAGTAGTGGATTTTGACGTTTCGGATAAATATGTTTGCTACGACCTCATATAGAAATATCTCGAATAGATGTTTTTCTCGGTTAACTTAAACCGAAAGACATCTTAGCTTCCTAGGATGTTCCCTGGAAAATTCTGAAAATCATGTCGTACCAAATTTTGTTGTCCCAATAATAAAATTCGTTATACCGAGACAGTTTGCTTTGCACACCAACGCATTTAGCAGAAATTGATTTTGTTGCTTTTTAGGACACATTTGAGAAATTTTGCATACGTATCACAATCAACGTCAAATTTAAGCCAATATATGAGTGAATAGAAGTGTAAATCTCATAAGGCCAACGACCTCTGAAGACTGAAGAAGCTAATAAAGTCCTACATTTCGCCAAATGCACAGCTACCTGTGAGGGAGGATCGAAAGAAAGATCGCCTTCAATATACTCATAGAGGCCACCATTCAGACAAATGGTAGCTGTGCTTTCGGAATATTACGGCGTAATATTTACGAAACTAGGATACAAGCCGAAAGCATTGATGCCTACAGAAAAATTGTAGAAGTTCTGGGAATATTGATGTTAGGCTAATTTCTGAAAAATATTTTACTCATATGAGCTGTCTTAATTTTAAAAGTTACATTTGCAATACGAAGCACCTTATCGCAAAATCTCAAGGTGTATCATTCTTATTATCGCTAAGGTTTTTAAATATTTTCTCCATCGTCATTAGAGGTTAACTATGTATGAGGAGCTGTCACGCAAAACCAACTTTATCACATTTTTTTAAAATCGAGATATCAGTTGATTATCAATTCTTATCGCAGACGTAAAACTGTTTCGTGAAAAATTATATTTAGTACCTGATAAGATTGTCCAAGACAAGTTTATTGCCTTGCATGTGCAACCAAACGCGGTAAGAAGCAGAAGACCCAGTAATAAACTGGATACAAAAATAAAAGGAAAGCCGCATGAATGCAGTGGGTCATATTTTCTAAATTATATTCACGGCAAAAGAATGCTAGTATGCCAAAAACTTTTCCTTACCGTTGCAAAAATCGGAGGTTACCGCCTAAGATCAATCCTAAAGAAGGTCAATTCAGGAAAAAAGGATATTATAAGGGAATTCATAAAGAAATTAAGAGGATGTGAGAGCCATTATGGGAGAAGCAAATCGAAAAAAGTCTATCTCCATGCGGATTTGAATATTGATGAACTTTTAAAATTATATAACTCATCTGTTGATGAAACGACGTATTTGCGACGTATGTTAAATCTCGGTTTCTAATCTCCAGCTTCAGATGTATGTACCAAATGTGCGCTTCTTGGACAAAAATTAAAGAAAGTTGTTCGCGGTTCTGATGAAGAGAAATTCTTGATGATAGAAAAACGTATCCATAAGCTAAGAGCACGTGCTTTCTACGAACTGCTTGTCAACCAGATGATAATGAAACGACAATGTACGGTTTTGACCTACAACAAATTCAACCACTTCCAAAGTTGCCTATTCAGGAAGCTTTCTATTCAAAACAAATTAATTTTTATAGCTTGTGCATCGTCGACCAGAAATGCCAGCATCCTTATTTTTATGTGTGGACTGAGAATCTAGCCGGAAAAGGTAGCACCGAGATCTCCAACGCATTGCTTCATTTTTTCAATCATTCAGAAGCCCATCGCAACAAGAAGAACTTGCGATTATTTACAGATGGATTCGTTTCGCAAAATAAAAATAATATCAATGTACAGATGTTACTACAAATTCTGCTACAAAATCAGACAGGATTGAAGTTAATCACAATGTTTTTCCCTGTGCGGTGACACAGCTTCCTTCCAGTGGACCGAATATTTGGACGGGTAGAAAAAACCCTTAGGAAAAAAGCGACGTTATTTTCGCAGGATGAATACATTAATGTATACAAGCAATTTGGGGTAGTTAACAAACTCGGTGTGGATTGGTATTTGTATGACACGAAATCCTTGAAGAATCTTTATAAACCACTGCAAAATATCAGCTCGATAAAGAGAATTATATTTTAAAAAATTAAGACTAAAGCTGGGCATTGCTCAGTCTCATATAAAGGGTTGCTGAACTTCCGATATGAGGATGATAATGAGAAGTTTATTAGCCCGTTTAAACGTGGTAGTAGTTTGAAAAATGCTATGAACTTCACAATGAAAGAATTACCTTTGTCACATGCGATTTCTAGGGAAAAAAATTCGAGACGTTAAAAAACTCATTAGTTTAAATTTTGGGGAAGAATGGGAGACCATGAATGAAGATTTCCTTGAGTGGTACCGCAGCGTTTTAAGTATTGAGACAGAGGTTCTACAATAAAGTGAGGACGAACTCTGCGACTGTTTATATGAAGAAACTGCTGTTCACATCTAGACTTATTTTATTTTAATTTTTAATTTTGAATGAAAAAAATTTTATTTTTATTTAAATTTGTTTAAACTGATTTATTTTGTATTATTTTTATTTTTATTAAAGGATTATTTATAATTTTTTACTTTTGTTTGTGACATGATTTAGTAATAAAATTGAAAATTGTAAAGATTGCAGCACAGGACGATGCAAAACCAGCTTTATCCAGTAAAATTTGAGCAACCCCAACTTTATCCAAACAAAGACATCAGTTATCCCAAAAAATATTAAATATTTGATAAAACTATTTTCAAAAACCGTTTTTTTTAATTATCCAACATTTTGTTTAATGTGATAAAGTTGGTTTTGCGTGGCACTTCCTCGTATATAAACTTAACTTTATTGAGTGTAATTAGCAGTTCTAGATTACAATTAGGTGTAGGTTTGGACTGCAAAGTTGGTTGTTATGTTTACAAAGCACCTCACACGAACAGTATACACAGTATACACAAAAAAATGTGTCTCGACACAAAATATGTAACCCACACAAATAAAAAAAACATTGGTTCCTAATGGAAATTTTATATATGTACATGTATAACCCTCTATTTCTGACATTTCTCGTGTGATCATAGACAGATTTGTATAATATGAGTGACATTTCTGGCATAGTAGTTTTCCATTTAAATTTTCAACACAAAATACACAAAAATGTTATGAAACGTCCAAATTCCACACAAACACTCTAACTCTACGCATACTAACACAATCTAAAAAAAATTCCCTTTGTAAAAATAACAACCGATTTCTCGGTCGCCAAGAGTAAATTTGATTTAAGTCAACGTTTGTTCTTAATTTATTTATTTAGTAATCTAGTAAAGTCTAGTATACAACTAGATAATACAACAAAAAAAATGGAACAGAGGTGTAAGCGTTGTTACATAGTTTGGGATGAGAAACATAAAAAAATTATAAATTATATCTCAATAAAATTAAATTTAAAGAATTTTAATGATATTTCATTTCAAATTTTTCGATTTTCTATATGTTCTACGAACAAGTTGTCAAAGTCAGTGTGTATAAGTGGGTGTGTAACACAAACAATTTTATCGAGTCATTTAATTGACTTACTTGTTTTTAGTGCGGTAAATTGATGGAACAAGTTTTTTTATGTGGTTTTTATACATTTTATTGGAAAATTGCGGTTATTGACACAATATACCAATACCAAGCTTTAATTGATGTATCTATTACATTAAATCCACTATATATAATGATGTACATAATATATTTCTATGTATAATAAAAGGTGATAACATCTTGTACAATAATAAAAAGTTTGTGTTTGGAAAATTCGGTTAAGTTTTATTGCAGCACGTTTTGGTAACATTTTAATTTGAATAAATTTCCGATAAATCTATACAGAATTATACTAAATTGGTTGTAGCAATTTCTATATGTGCGCTAACAGAATGAAGTGCTTTTCAGCAGTTAAAAGATTCGAATAATTTATTTAATGCTATTTTCGTTATGGTATTTGGAAAAAATCTTTTGATTTAAATATTATCTAAAAAGAAAATCTAATTTATTCAAATCTGATTAAATTTAATCAAATCTTGTCATCAATCAAATCACGATATCTTGATTTATGACATAAGAATTTGGAAGGCCAACTTCAAGTTTTTTGGTTCAAAATTTAATCCTTAAAAGAATACGGTTAAATAATTTTCGTGGTGTTCCAGAAATTAGGATATTTCAAGTTTCGTTCATCATTGTTAAAAGACAACAATCGAACACATTTGATTCACACAATTTGATTGTCTATTATTGTTCCAACTGTTTCAATTATTTTATTTTGAATCTCTATGTCCTCTCAATGGAATATACTGTTTCCCATATAACGAAATTATTTCGATAATTGGGATCAACAATCTTCTATTATTTTCTGCTGCTATCGTCGCTTATTATTTATTACCAAATCGATTGGAATGATTTTATTTTCTTCGACATCTGATAAATTAGTTACCATTATCACACAAGATTTGTGGTATGATGCATCACCATGCAAACCGAAACGTTCAATGCGTTTGAATTTGATAGTTTTGTAGAACAATTCTTTTCTTAGAATTTAATTATCTATACGAACGTTAAATAAAATTTCATTAAATAGAAACAGGCTGTTTCACAAAGGTGACCCAAAGGTGATCGTACTTATACTTGTTTATCAAGAAAACAAAAAATTTCCGTACTTTGGTTTTTTGGTGTACTCGTATGTAAGAATGTTTAATGGACTACGAAGAAAAAAAAAATACATTTTTAGAAACTTGAAAACAAAATTTTGGCGGGAATTTGAAAAGAGAAGAATTTAAAGATGATAAGTTTTTATATTTTATTTTAGTCGTTACACTTTTACCTAACAAATGATCTCTCATCATAATAATGCGACAACTAGTTACTATTTGACTGAATTTTTCAAATATTTGACACCCTGTATTTTAGGCTACGACAACAACAACAACAAAATTCTTCTTCCATACAATTTATTTTTTATTAAGTACTAAACAATGAAAACGAATGTGCGGATGATGTTTTTCCTCAATTTGTCCTAAATTACGTCACTTAAAGTTAGGACACTTTTTGTACAAACTTCACTCGCCTATATAGGCGAAGGAAGTTTTTCCTAAAACTGTATTAATTTTTTATTTATGTAAATGTATTAGTGTTGATAATAAATAAATAGCATACTTTCGGGCAGAATAATATTATCGTATATTTTAAACATTTAAATCTATCCAATTAGTAAATACTCATTACATAAATAGATATAAAATTTGAATTAAACTAATTAAATAAATTACATGGCCATTTAATTAAAATTTGGTTTGGATATCACAAACCAGCTTGGCAATTACTAATTTTACATCAAACAATTATTATTTTTCGTGTAAGACAAATTATAAATAAAGTACAAAAAAACCAGTTTGCCGATTAAAATAAAATTACAATTTATTAAATTTTAAGGCCATATTGTAATTTTTATCTTGGATATTTCATATCCAAATATGTAAAAAAGTCCGAAATAGTACGAATTTCGGAAGAAGTGGGCAGTTTATGGAATAATTCAGGCCGTGACCGCACTTGAGCTGATATTTTTTTGTCAGGCCATTGTGTTCTCCATTTTCAGGCCGCACAACAGATTTTTATCACAGTATCAACATCTTTGGTTTCGGGAATCGTGCCGCTTTTTAATCAGTCAATCGATGACCAAAGGAAGATTGAACTATATTATGAATTGATTGGTGATCTAAAACCCAAATTCAAAGAACTGGAGAAAACCAATTATAAGATTCAGCTACTTACTATATTGCCAAAATCATTAACCATTCATGGCTTGTTCAACACAATGCAATATATGGTGTGAACAGCTAAAGACCTACGGGACAAGAACGGTCCACTAAGTCGTCCAGCAACTAAAATAGGAAAGCGAATAAGTGATGAGCTGAAGCAAGCAGTATTATCTAATTATGCGGATGATTATGTTGTCAGATAATGCCAGATAAAAACAATTGTTTGACTATCGAAAAAGTTATAGTTCAAAACCGGTTAATGATGTGTACAATGAAAGAGTGCTACGAGGGATATAAGTAGTTGCACCAGGGCGACGAGTAAAAAAAAAATTGAATTTTACAAATGTTCACTACTTCGTCCTAAATACTATGTACAACCAGGTAGTAGTGGAACGCATAGTCTGTGTGTATGGCACCAAAATGGAAACTAAAGGGTGGTTAAATTTTTAGGGCCGATGTTGATTTTGAATAGAACACAAATTATTTAGGATTTTATTGTCAATTCTTTTTATTATGATAATATGGTATATGGTTCAATTATGTATGGAACAAAATATCGGCCAAATGGCCGCCGCGACACACCTCCATCCGATGGTCCAATTTTTCGATGACGCTTAGGCATAATTGAGGTTCTATGCCGTTAATGTGCCGAATTATCTCATCCTTTAGCTTTTGAATTGTTGCTGGCTTATCGATGTACACCTTTTCTTTCAAATAACCCCAAAGAAAGTCCAACGGTGTCAAATCACATGATTTTGGCGGCCAATTGACATCGCCACCACGTGAGATAACACGGCCATTGAATTTGTCGCGCAAAGGAGCCATTGTTTCGTTAGCTGTGTGGCAAGTGGCACCGTCCTGTTGAAACCACATATCGTCCACATCCATATCTTCCAATTCGGGCCATACAAAGTTCGTTATCATCTCACGATAGCGAACACCATTCACAGTAACTGCCTGACCGGCCTCATTTTGGAAAAAATACGGCCCGATGATGCCGCCAGCCCATAAACCGCACCAAACAGTCACTCTTTGTGGGTGCATTGGTTTTTCGACAATCACTCTTGGATTATGATTCGCCCAAATCCGGCAATTCTGCTATTGACAAATCCACTGAGGTGAAAATGGGCCTCATCACTGAAGATGATTTTCTTCGAAAATTGATCATCCATTGTTGCCATTTCTTGCCACCGTTCTTAACGTTTGGAATCACATTGAGTTAGTCTGAAATTGAGAAATGTCAAATGAAATCCAGAAAAAAACTTGACGTTTAGGTGTGGTTCACATTCAACATCGGCCCTTAAAATTTAACCACCCTTTATTACCAGCGGAAAGATAGCACACTACCGGGATTATATTTCATCTATAACATGTTACCTTCTAGAATGCGAAAGTTGCCCAGGACTGGATAACTTTAAACAATATTTGAAAAATGCATTTCTGGAACATGGCTGCGAGGACGTCGTCGCATGTATTATAAAAATAAGAAAAATTTTAAGAACATCCTAAAATACAAAGAGGATTTTGGAGTTGACTGTGAGTAGCATTTTCATGCAACAGCCCATGGAAAAGGTCCATGTGATGGAATAGGGGGTACTATCAAAAGAATGGCATCTAGAGCTAGTTGCACAATTAAACACGGCAGTATAATAACCAATGCAGATGAATTATTTAAATGGGCTAACATGTCGAAAACAGATATCAATTTTGTATTTTGTTCAGACGCAGAACGACGATTAACTTAAATTTAAATTGTGATTTTTAATTAGAATAAGATACAATTTTAAACAATAAAGTGAAATGTGCAAAGAGTAGTAAAGAAGGACTGTTTAATCAGTTACAGCATAATCCACATCAGAACTCACGTATACAAACTAAAATGTACATAAGTTTGTTTATTGTTTGTATATGTACTATAAGGAGTTTCGTTCACACAACCCACATACTGTTTTGATGGTGTCTTATAGTTACAGGCAGCATCGCGCCCTCGTTCAATAGTATGATATATTTTCACGTCATCAGCAAATATGGGTGCATTTTTTTTTTTATAATTTTGGGCTAAGCTTTAGTCCACCCAGTCAGGTTAGCTCTATTATTTCCACGTTAAAAATTGACTGCTGACGCCTTTTTTGCACATTTAATTATTGATGCCGATCCATGGACTCAAAGCTTAATGGCATTTTCATGATTTTTCTAAATTAACTTGTTCAATCGGCGAGGGGTGACTTAATAGGTTTTATGAATAAAACCAAGTAAAACCTCATGCTCAGGAAATTTAGAGTTTATGCTCAGAATCGTATGAATAAAATACTTTATACTCACAGCTCAAAACTTTAAAGTTGAAAATAAACCAAAACGTGGACTTCTTACTCAGTTATGTAATGAATAAAAAAAAAGATGCTTATTGTGAGTTTCTATGTATAAAAACACAGTAAAAATGAAAGTAAAGATTGTAATAAAATATAAATAAGTATTCGGGAGTCAAAATTATACAAAATGCGTTGCATCGTTGGTTGCGGAGAACTGAAAGTGATTTTATCGATTTACCCGAAAAAATGTTTAGTCTTCGAGAATATTTAAAATCGTCAGGAGAAGCTCTTTCAAATGAACAACGTTTAGAAATTTTTTAAGATATGAATATAAGTGTTCTGTATACACTGTGTTAAAAGTTTCTGTAAATGAAATGGAACGATATACTCGTACATCTGAATTGCCAGAAAAGTAATAGTTTTCGTAAATAATTGATGCTGCAGAATACACATGTTGTGATGTTAAAACCTCTCATTCAAGATGAAACTAATCGTTGAAGATCAACTTCGATGATTATACAAGTGAGTATGAAATAAACGCAAATAGCAATACCAATCCACATTTATAAAAAGTTATGAACGTGATTGTTGAAGTTAAATCAATCAAATTGCCCTGTTTGTGTACAAAAGTATATAAAATGGAACCTGTTTATACTCGAAGAAAATGTGTTTTATTCATACCAACCAAATGATTGGTATGTATCAATAGACAATGAAATGGCCCAAGTTTCGTGGCAGTTAAACCTGAACCTATTATAAATTTGAATTAAAATAAAAATTATTTGCGTATGAAATTTTTCGAATAACAAATTATTTTATTTGGAAAACCCCACGCCCCGGCTTGAATCTATTAATGTATGATTCTTGAAATTCCTCTGTAAAAGATGAAATTATTACTTTTAATAGATTTCAAGATTGTTTTTTTTATATTATCTATCAATCGGAAAATAGCTTCGATGATTGATTGATAGTAGCTCTCATATCTGAGACAGTGAAAACCCAAAAGCAACTGTTAAATTACCATTCCACCCATACTACGATTAACATATTGCTTACGTCTCTAGTTAGGAAACAATCTAGTTGTCACATAAAAAGTTTACTAGACGCATAATATCTCTGAACTTTTTCTTTGGGGTTATGTGAACGATAAGGTGACAGTAAGTTGATATAATGCTACACAAACCATCCAACCAGACAAGGACAATATGCGAGTATGAAATATGGAATAAAATTATCTAAAAACCACAATTAAAGTTCGTCAATTAAATTTAAATTGTTAATCTTTGTTAATCTCTGTGCTAGCATCTACATACATACATTTAATACGAGTATTATGAAGATTATTTAACGATACTTCGGCTTCCTAAATAAGTAAGTAACTGGAGCTCTATAATTATGTAATACTTTCGATTGGAATAAGACGACATTCTAATTTACTATAGGTTAATTGGCAACTGTCAAACAGCTGATTTCAAGCAATCCCCGGTTGACTAGAATGAACCCATATTCGTTTTTAAAATATAAATGCAACAATGACCTATACAATATTCCAAATTTCATACGCACAGAAAATATACATATATTCAAAAAGTTAAATGCCATAAAATACTCATAAAATCACGTTTCCGGAAATTGATTACCATTTCTCAATTTCGAATTGGAAAACAATAATAACAACAACATCGACAAACGACAACTGAGTAAATGTATAACCTAAAAAGAAAATACATTTTTTTTTGTAATTTGGTTCATTAAATTCGTTTCCAGTAACTTTGCAACATTTTCCAATCATTTTTCCGTATTTTGTTTGTATATAGTTCTCTTTGTAACAAAATCCAATTTATTGATTATTTTTTATTTTTTTTTAGTTAATCCATGGAGTTAACCTACGGCAAAGTTAAATTATTTTTTCCAAACAAACAGAGAAGATGAAATTAACCAAAAATAAAAATATTTTGGAAATACACTTCGAATGCAAATTTGATGGGAAACTAAAGTTAATTGAATTTATCGATAAACTATTTATTTTCGTTTGAAATTTAAACAAAAAGAAACTTTTAATTAAGTTTTATTTATTTATGGATGTACTATTCATAGTTCCATGCCCAATTTTCATTTAAAATATCAACAAATCAAAATTGAAAATAAAACACAGATTGTGTCATTCTGTTTGAACATGACAAAATATGTATATAAATGTAAACAATTTGTTTTGTTGATTTTTGAAGTTACATAATTTCTTAATTGATTATGTATGTACATATCTAAAAATTGTGTCGAATATAATAGAATTTCAAATTTATTATTAGTGTGATATGTATAATTACAAAACAATTGGAGTAGTAATTTCATTGCAGCGTCCCATATTTTTCCACGAACTTCTAATTTCCACAATCGTTAGAATTAGAACAAATCAGTCATCATGACTTTAAAGAGAATCATTGATAGATAGACAGACAGTTGTACTAACATACACATCTCAATACTTTATTCATATTGTCTGTGGAGTATACCTAGAATATTAGTTGTCTTTAAAACCTCTTTAAAGCTAGCAGCTGTGACTATCTTATTTAAATTATTAAAAAAGCTCACATGAACTTTAAAGGTTGGATAAAAATTTGAAGTCTACGGAGAAACCCATCATCAAAAACAAAAACTAAATAAGAGGGTAGTTTATATGAAATAATCCTAAAGCTAAAGAACATGTGCAAAACATAAAATAATCATTATTATTAGCGTATAATAGTAAATAGTTTATCGTCGAAATATGAAACATGACCGAATTTACGTAGCTCAAAGACAAACGTGACACAGGCATTAGACAAAGCTTGGATATAAAGTTTACTCGTATTCAAAAAATGTCTCACAAGCGTACAAAAATTGCGGAAATAAAAAAGCAAAAAACATGGTGTCACGAAATACAAAATTTGTGAACGAAGAAATATGCCATAATTTTCTTCTATAAATAGATTGTATATTTTTACACCATGATAGTCTTTGAGTGAAAAATGAACAACATTAAAATTTGGTATAGAGGATTTTTGAAGTTTTATAAAACCTTAAAATTTCAATACCAAATTTTAGTCGACCTTGTCACCTTGATAGTAGAACAAACGAAAAATTGTGTAGCATTGATACAAATCAATGTTTCGTGTGTTTTACTTTGTGAGTGCTTGGCAAGGTCGAATAAAATTTCGGTATCGAGAATATTTTTAATTTTTTTCATTATTATAAATAAATTTTAGTAAATAGATTTTTATATAAAAATTAAATTTCATCATTAAATTTTAGTTGACCCTGCCAATTACTCTCATAGTAAACCACACGGAAAATTGTCTTGAATTAGTGCTAGACATTTTTTCGTGTATTTTGAATTTTCCTATGTTTGGCCAGGTCGAGTAAAGTTGGTACCAAAATTAAATTTTTTTTAAAACTTCATTTACTATAGTTAGAGAGTAGAGTAAAAGGTTAAGCTGGTAAAAATAGTTTTTTAAATTTAACGTTTACATAATTTTAATATAATAAACAATAACGTTTAAACAATAAATTATTATGCGTATAGTGCAAGTGTGAAGGTCCCGTTATAGTGAATTTTTTCGGTTTAGAAGTAATATTAGGAAAATTCTATTTTAGTTGGTACGTGATTATTTTGGAAAATAGTGAAAATGTTAGCCAATAATTCTAGTCTTTACTCACAAAACTAAAATCATTAAAAGATTCAATAATTTCCTAAATTTTCAGCGGAAACTTTAGTGAATGATTTTCAATATAGTTGGGTATATTCTAGGACAATCCCTTACTTATTAAGGATTGAAAATTTCTGGGAACAAGTATCGAAAAAATTGATATGAAATTTTCCTGCTGTTACTGATCAGTGTCACTTTATTGAACGATGGTTTTAAGTAGAACTGGGTCTTTTCTAACAGAAAATCACTTAGATCTTCCCAACAAATAAAGGATCAAAGCTTAGGATTGAGAAATTTTTAGAACAAGTATTGTTAAAATTGATATCGATTTTTCCTAAAATATCCTGGTGTTAGTGTTCAGCGACCACTTTAGTGAACGATGGTTTTAAATAAAGTTGGGGCTATTTTAAAGGATAAACAGGAACACCAAGGAAATTTGGGAAATGTCGATATATTATTTCTACTTTAGTACACAAATGTCAAATTTCAAGTATATTTCCCACTTGATTATGGAAAATATTAATTATTTTAGTTTTGAGATTTGATTTTTTTATTTACTTTCATACTTTTCTAAAATAATGATTCACCAACTAAAATACAATTTTCTTAATTTTACTACGAAACTGAAAAATTCGTCAAAACGAGACTTTCACACTAACACATGTATGCATGATAATTATTGGTTTTTGTTAGAGGACTTTTTAATTTCGACAAACCAGACGGAAAGCTAAAATAAAACACCCTACCAGTATTATGATATTCTTAGCCCGGTTCACATTATTTAGGCAGATTACAACAGTTGGATTTTAAAAAATCTGGCTTGAATCAATGTCCATCTAAAAAGTTGCAATCCAACTATTTTTCAATTTCGACAAAACAGATAAGAAGATAGTTATTTCTACCGACAACATTTTTGGTTGTAATTGAATGTATACGAGTACATAATATTTTAAGGGAATTGTAATAAATTCCTGCGCTGGGCTCACACAACAGTACGCGAGGTATACATTTGTTCGAGATGCCTGATTCGAATGTTTGAGCTGAATTAATTTGAAGGGGGTTGCCGAAATAGACGCAAATACGTAACTGCCATAAATTGAGTTTGCGTGATGACCAAATAACTAAACATACGTCCAAATATTGTAACAATCAAATTATAAATTACCTGTCTGTAGACAACAGTATCAATTTGGTTGAACCAATGGCTAAGTATGACGGATAACAACACCATATTGATAATACCTGTTCAGTTTTGAACTACCGGAATATGCATCAGAAAATGATTTTATAGCATAGGATTTACATATTTTTTTCAATTTACGATGACGATTATTAGCCTGTGATAAATATAATAAGGCCGTAATAAACTCGTTAATGAAACTTTTAGCAGAAAACTAGTTATGGTTATTTGAAGTTTTATTATTATGTTTAATCCTACTTTTGTTTAAAAGCCTCTATAATTGCTGTGGGACAATTTATAATCGTATACATTATTTTATTAATTAGTTTTTGCAAAACGAATTTTCTGTTTTACTGTTTTTCTATTCACTGTAATTATTTTTCTATTTCATTTCTACTCCCCATATGCAGTGAGTACATATATGATTTCGATGAAGGAAAATCTTTTATTGGAGTCCCATTGTAAACCATGAGGGATTTTTAATTAAGAAAAATAACCAAACAAAGCGGAACCACATTTTTTTTATAAACAACTCACTAATCACTAATCCATTATATATTTAGCTGGCAATCAATGCTATTTGAATAGTAAGTATATTATAGCCGTTATCATTTAATAACGATAAAATTCTATCATAAATCGAATATAAAAAATCACTGGTCCGAAAATATGATATTTGATAAAAAAAACTGAAGAAGTATTAGTGATTTAATACCATGTAAAAATATAAGTCTTCATTAAAAATAATTAGAAAATAAATAATTTCATTAATTATGTACATATATGTATAAATACTTATGTACATACATATGTATATTATTCCAAACCAGATTCAAACTCATTCAAGTAAAAAAAAAATCCAATTTATAATCATAAAACTATTTAAAATCAATTAAAAAAATAAAATCAACATAACCAATTAAATTTGTAATATGTACAAATGTATAAATGATGGCAAAAAAGAGCAAATCGAGAGCATGCCAATGAACGAGTATGCATGAATGGCCAATATTAATATTTTTATGAATCGCAATTGAATGGCTATTTACCTAAAAATTAAGTATAAACTTATTTACATATAGACAACAGATGTAATGAAATCCCGAAAATTTTGTTCTATCTCAAATTTCGTTCTTTGCAATTCTACAATTTTATTCGTATCTGCAAGTTAATAAACAATAGAAGTAGAATACACCACTCCAGAATTATAATAGTATGTACCAAACATATTTTGGAACACTTCCAATATTAAGGTAAAAACGAAATACAAATAATTTCAATTAGAATGTAGACACACAAATAAATGTTTTCACACCCACAGTTTACTGTCGAAGCCAATGTGATTTATATTTTACAAATGCTCATTTATAAAAAATAAAAAAACCGAAAACATTTGTGAAAAACTAAGTAGCTTTGTCTTTTTTATCGTTGATATTGGGCCTGTTTAGACGATGTATACAGCGCATGATGTATCTCCTCGCTTTTTACCTCTTTGCCTATAAACTAATTTTAGAGTGGGGATATTTGTGTTGCGCTTTTTCCTCAAAAATTATAATTGCGGGACGATTTGTTACACACTAATACAATGAAAAAGCAATAAAAAATTTGTTTGGGTCGGTTTTCTCCGCAAAATGGGAATGAAAATAATTTTACACATACAAAGATAAATCGCAATTGGTGTCAACAATTTGAAATTTTACGTCTAAACACGAATGTGTGTAATGTCATGATGTAGTGCGCATAGCATACACGTCTAAATAGGCCCATTATCATGCACGATTCGATTGTGAAGTTTTCCCCCACGATGGTTTATATGAGACGTATAGATTTAAACATGGCGATCTCAATTTTATTCATAAATTAATTTAATACGTAATTTTTTTCGTTATTTAATTCTTCATAATATAGCATTTTCCTATAGTTACTAACCCGGCAAAAGCCTACTAATATTTAATTCAAAAATTTCCTCTGTATTAAAAACGGCTAACTCAATCATCTAGTCAATATCAAAGATGGCAATCTCCGTTTCAGTCAAAAATAATAATTTTTATGGATTAGTAATATTTTGTTTTTCACCGTTTAACGTTGTTCATTTTGCTTCATTTTTAATAGTTGCATTAATTTAGATTATTATGTAAAAATTATTAGCATTGTTATAAAACTAATTAAAAATTATTAGTAAAAAACATGGGGATCAAAGCTTCGCCAGTATCGCCATCAAAGGCCAAAAAATGACTTTTTTCATAAGTAGTTATACAGATCAACAGATAATTTACTTCAAAATTGTTTGAAGTAAAATCTTACCAAGCGCCGAAGACGACCGGTAAATCAAAAATATACATCAAAATTATTCCATATAAAATGTTACATTCGTGACCAACCAAATCAAAAAGTACCGGTGTGCCAAAATTTGTTTTGAAAAATATGGTTTAAAACATACCAAACTTCGATTAAATTGGGTGATCAAAAAATTCTCCGAAACAAGCCGAATTTCTATTGAAACGAGAGGCGGTGACAGTAAAACTACAAACTTCCAAGAAAAGCAGGATGCAGTAATGAATTTTATAAATAAATTCAAATTTATTGAGTCACACAGTTATCGCTAGCAAAAATGTACCCGGTGGCCGAGAAGAAAGTTAAATCATCTTATTTTCGGATGACTTTTAATAAAAATTTTAAAAAAAACACCAATGTTTGCACTAAATGTTTGGAATTTACTGAAGGCATTAAGTCTGTAACGGATCCTGTAGTAAAATGACCTTAAAACCAAAAAAAAAGATACATAATTTAAACTCTACATCGAAAGTTTCGGCAGAAAATGTTTTTTCCTATTAGTAGGATGAAGATGAGTAAGGAAAGGGATCGAACGAAATTTCATCGGCGGTATTTGGCTGTTTAAATAAACTAGATTATTGATTCTAGCAGTTCAATGCAGCGGGCAAAATTACAATTCCCTCTATGTACTGGAGATGGTTAGCTACTAAAGCTCCTCCCAATGTTAATAGAATTGAACAGGTTTTCCCTATTAATCGCTCGTTTTTACCAGCGGATTGAGTATATTTACCAAATAGAGTGGCAGCAATACATATCGTATTAGTCTCTCCCAGTTACACAAAAAACATTCGGATGTGCTATCTATACAGCATCAAATGGCTGCAGCAGTCCGATTAACACTATCACCGGATATACCATCTGACACACAATTTTACTATAATTAATTAATTTACGTACCTATGTGCTCCGTATGGCAAACATCTTGATCATGAGAGCGATCTGGTTAAATTATGTATTAACAAATCTGATGATATCATTCTAGAAGGTTATGTATTACAAAATATTGTTGAAGATATCTAAATAGTGAAAGGATTCTATGCTCGGATAACAAAGAAATGTCCAAAATTAGAAGGCAGCGTTAACTACACCTCAGATGAACAAACAAGCAGCTAAGATTATATCAACAAACTTGAACCTAATGAGATGCGAGTGAATACTACTGTACAGATAGTGTTCCGCGTTAGATAAACCTATCCTAAGAATTTATTAAACATTTACTTCAAATAATTATATTTGCAAAAAAAAAGTCAATAAATCACAAGTATAACGCCGCGTCCATACGCTGTGTGGCCCAATGTTTGTACACATGTTAGTGCACTCCGATTCGTCTTTTTATCGAACCTAAGCCAACATTTGTGATGTGCGAGACTTTCGATCCTGGGCTTGGTCTTCATACTATCCTAGACAACCTGAAGAAGCCAAGTCATTCTCTACACCGTGGACCCATCGTCGCCTGCAACGACCTCTGCGCCTACCATATGGTGGCTCTCCTTTCAGAGATCGTTGCACAAACGTTGGATATACTCCCGTTATATTAGTACATTGTAAAATTTAATTTCATAAATTTAATGAAATGAATATGGGGATAGCAATGATAAAATTGGACTTATTATTATTTATCAGTAGTGCTTTTCCACTTTGAAATTTAATTTCCTTAGGCAATGCCAAATGGAAACCGACACGACAGGGCAAAGCCGTATCAATTGTCGCTCGACACGACAGTCACAATAAGTGTCAAAATCCGCCTATTTGACTAACATTAGTACGCGGTTCAAACCAGATCTTAAATAAAATTATAAAATATGTAATTAGTATGTATGTAGAAACGTAAAACACCAATATGTCTGAAATTTGAATTAAAAAAGTACACACCAAAAATAATTGTGAAATGAAATCATAATCCACGCTAAAACCCATAAAACTAGTTGCTACTATTTCTAGCTTCATTCAGAATTTGAGTTTTCTCTGAGAAGGAATTTAATTTATTAAATAGAGTATACTTAAATAACCAAATTGAGTTTGCAAGAAAAACAAATGATTCTGTTTCGTACTCAAAAAATTATATTTCAAGACCGTATAAAAACACAGAGATCCAAGAAAAATGGTAAAAGGGAATGCACCGAAGTCGAAGAATGATAACTTACATCACAAACAAAGGGAATTCGCTCGTTATTCTGTGTAAGCATGGGTATACAGATAGGGGTGAGAAAGATAATCGCAGAAGGCCCGTGCACGAAATATAAATTTTATAAAAATGATGACAGTAAAACTCCTTACAAAAAATGATAAAGTTGCCCAAAGAAGAATCATGGATGACACAACTTACACTTTAGATTAAACATGACTAACCCAAACTTCAAACAAACCATTTGTACTTCCAGGTGGGAAGTAACATCACTCCATATTTAAGTACCAAATTTTACCATGTCATTGTAGTTGCCAAAAAGAATGGATTAAACCCAACTTTTAATTTGTCGAACTCACAATATGCTATACCGCAATCCAGCAAATACAATGTGACTCATACCTCCTCACTCACACAAAAACGCGGCATGCCATTCTTTAGCAAACAGACTGTAGAGCATACCGATGTAACCGTTTGAGTTCCAGAAAGCACAAAAAGAATAATACTTCTTAAAGAAGCAGCATGGATCATATCAGCTATGATACAAAATTTGTCCAATCGATCCTGAACAAGTATCATCGAAAAGAGTAAATACAATTTGCATATTTGTGAACCATTCTAGCTTATCAACGCCAGTAAACTGGGTACTCAAGATTTAGTTAAAAAAAGTAATTTAGGCGCGATCGTTTCCAATTATAAAAATTTTCCTATAAAGTGCGATGATATATACATACGTATATAGGACAGACATCCAGATCCTTCGAAAAGTAGCTTCTAGAACATATTCACGCCTCTAAAAATAAAGAAACAAAAATAAAATGTAGCCGATATGTGCGCCAAAGAAGATCATCAAATTGATGTAGCTAACTCCATGCTTATAAAATGTATTAGTAACAGGTGGAGATTGGATCCTTATGAATCGCTCTTCATGGATAAACACAAAGATTAGCTTGATGGATAATGAAGATCTAATCAAAGTTTATTGTTCCAAAAAAGTGTTAATGTTGTACAAAATGTAACACCACATATTGAAAACATTTATTTTAACCAAATTTTGGAGTTTTACGTTTTGTACATATTGTACATACTAATTACATAATTTCATTTAAAACAGAAATGTTTTTATTGAAAATATAAATTTTTACTTCTTACATTGAAGTCATCCTGTACTGACTTGTTTGGCTTGTGCTGTCGCAGTTTTTCTATCAGAGGACGAACTGATTTTATTATAACAATTTTACCATCAATTTTTCTCGGAATATTCGTCAGATTGTGTTCGGTGGTTTTTGATGGCTTCTTGTTTGCTTGTAGTTCGTTGGAGATGCCAACTAGTCCCAAAGATAGATTCCTCTTTTTTTAATCAATTATAACTTCGGATTTTCCAGAGATTTAAGCCAGGTGTCATTTGAGTTGATCTTTTTCCAAACTAAACAAAAAAAATTCCAAACATATCCGTTCATTTCTTTTAAACAATTTAAAGCCATACTTGTGAGGTTTACCTGGACCATATTGTCTGATCTGTATAGTCGAACTATGAAGGAAATCATTGTTTCATCCATTGAAATTTCGTAAACATTTTGAATTTTGGAAATTACCAATTTCATAAAACCTGATATTTTATATGCAATATTTTTACTGGTTGGCAACCCATTTTATCTACTGATACATACACAAAACAAAAGTACCCGATTTACAAACTGACCTAAAACGTACCAGCAAACATATGAAAATTGTTTGAACTGGCAAAGGTTAACCCTTAAGAACAATTTTAATTAAGTGCCCGCAAACTAAATACATTATATTCCCTGGATTAAATACGCCATAACATAGAAGTTTTAACTTTTAGTCACTACTATACTGTACTAATGTCTTGCTATATTTACAAAGCGATATTCCAAAACAAAAAACTGAATTGCGCAAAGAGGCGTGTTCTGTTTTATTATAAGCTGTTATCTTAATTAGATGTAAAACCACAAATTTAAATGAAATTCAATTATACAACCGCTATTGAATATTCAAGACCAGACAAAACCAAATTAATCTTAATTACAAGTTTTGTTTGTAACTATGTACTATACTCATATAGTAAACAAATTGTGGTAATTAGAATTTCTTGAAATTTTTGACAAATTTACCTGGGTTATATTTTGTTCTCAACACAAATCTAATTAGATAAAAAAAGAGCTGAACAAATTTTAATTACTGTAGTCAAACCTATTTTTAATTAAATATTAATTTGCGAATTAGTCGGTATAGCACGTGTTACTTGAATTAGACGAATTCTGTTTTGTGGTAAATTAGTTAAAGATCGCATTTCGAAATTGAATGAGGAATAAATCTGCATAGTACGAATAATTTGCAAGTGTCTGCCACAAGCGGTGAAATGGAAAATACACAAATTTGCTACAGACACGTAATAATAATACATGTTCGAAACGGGGAATATGCAAATTTCATAATTTTTCATGCCCAAACTTTTGTTATATAAGCTTCGTTTTTATTTTTGCACTTGAATTTAAATTTTTAATTTTACATTTCAATTATTTGGAAAGAAATGAAAAAAAAAATGTAATTAGGTTTACTTATAATTTATGTATGTATATGATTAATTTAAAATATTTGATCGGTAATTGGAAATGAGAAATCAGTGCACCTGTGAAATTTGATAACAAATCTTCTTTGAATTTTATTGTAAGATTTGTTTATAATCGTATGAGCATTGCCATTAAGACGTTTCACTCTTCGCAATACAATGAGACATTCTTTTATTTTCCGTACATCAAGAATGACGATTACACGAAATTGGAAGAAAAAAATCCCCCTACGTTTTTTTTCGGAAAATCTTAAAAAGGCAATTATTAACGTCACCGGCGTACGTTGTTTGGTTAAAGGGCAAAGTAACCCATTTTGTTTGTTGTCAAATTGAATTACTACTCGTACAAAGAAACCAATTAAAACAAAAACTTTTCACGCCATTTAAAAGAATAAGAACCAACTTATGTATGTATATAATCATCATACTTACAGAGGTACATATGTATATTATTAGACTCAACGAATTTTATTTAAAATTTTCAAATGTCTAGCACGTCAAGCCTTAAAATAAGACAATACAAATTGTTTGCAATGCAATTTAATTGATTAATATATTGTCTATGACTGTACAAACCCGTTTTAAAAACATTTGAATAATTTTTGTTTTTAAAAAAATTTCCGTTAGACGTGGTAACTTTGTTAAATTTTATTATCAAATCACCAATTTTGATTGGCTGTTTATTGACAATTACTTTTGTCTATTTTGATGCTTTTTGTTTTTTTTATAATTATGATCCAATTGGATATATTTAGTGCAAACTAAATTTAGTCTAGAAATACAATCCGTTACGTTAGTTGAGTTTATTTATTAAGTGGCAAAATTATTAAAAAGTCATGTGATGGGACAAACAACCGATCTTTGTCAAAAGAAGAAGGCTTTATTATGGTGTTTTTTAGAAGAAACCAATATTTCTCAACGAGATGTTGCAACGAAATTAGGTGTTTTACAAAAATCCGTTAGCAGAATTAGTGTTTTAACTAAAAATGGTAAAACAACAGATTCCAAAAGAGCAGGCAAGTGTCGTAAACCGAAAATAAACGACTGAATGCAACGAAATGTACATGTTTGACTAATACAGTTAGGAAAATCAAATAAAAGGGGCACCAGTAAAGAACTTTCCAACAACTTAAAAGCGTATAATGTCAAAGTATCGTCGTCTATTATTCGAAGACGACTTTGTGCCGTTGGTCTTCCTGCACGCAGACTTCGCAAAAAAGCGAAGATTACACTGGCAATAGGAAGTTCAAATTACATAGATTTGGGGACTGGAGAGAATATTTATATTTAAAAAATTTAAAGCTACCAAAGTGCTTAAGATAATCAATTTTATCTCTGGAACAATATTGAAAAAGCAGGATATTGCCTTATGTAACGCTAGTTAATCTGAATAAACCAATGTTTTTTTTAAGGTAATCTTTTCTGGTGAATCTATATTTATAATAAGCGAAGAGACAAGTCAATACGTGTGCAGATCTGTTCATGAAGAGTTCAAGCCACAATTTGTTGCACAAAGAGTGAAACATCCCACCTCTATAATGGTGTGAAGCTGCATGTCTGCTAAAGGAACTGGCAGCCTGTATATCGTAGAAGGAACAATGTGACAAGATCAGTATAAAAAGTCATTGAAATCAGATTACTTCCACAATAACTACAATGGTTTCCTGTTGGCAACTTCGTATTTATGCAAAATGAAGCTTCTTACCATAAAGCCAAATCGGTGATGCATTTTTTGGCAGAGACCATTTATAAATTTATTTAATTTTAGAAATTTATAATATTGAATGTAAGCATCCTTACATAATAGAAGATAAACTTTATTATTACGCGTCGATTCAGAATATCGTGAAATTTGAAATTTAAATAAAACAATTTTTAATTGTATTTAGCTCTTCACTTTAAAAAATATTATTATTATCACTTGAGCTTTCAGTGTCAACTTAAGTGCTCATAACTAGAGAGTTCTTCCCAGAAATTGTTAATAATTATGTTTCCCGAGAAAAAATTAAAAATTCCCAGGATTTTTTGTTGTGTGGTAAATAAAAAATCAATACATACTTCTATACTCATTTGAAAATCTATGAATAGAGGCAGAATTCATGATAATAATGTTCTGTATAATGCATCACTTACCATATTTTATTTTGAATAAATATATTCTCGTATACAAATATACGAACCTATTAAACTTTTTTTAATGAAACTTAAATTGGATACTTTTATGGATACCTTTTTTATTATTAAATAGATACTTTAAATTTTTTCTGAGTGGTAATACTGTCTATGATGAATTCACAAGCTTGATTACGTTTTTTTGTTATACAACAACCAACATCTACAAGAACATGTACAGGGAAGTCACGGTTTAAGTTTGCTTTAGGATTGAAAGATTAGGGGAAAATGGAGAAGGAGCAACGGTTTCTGGGAAGGAAGAACGTGGATTTTGGGACCGAGGGAAGAGAAAGAAACAGGTTACTTGCAGGAATGGGTTTATTTTATTTTAAATAAAAAATTTTATTTTTGATTTTATAGTTTTATTCTTCCTTATGGTGACAATTTTTATTTTTGATTTTTTTTTTTTTTTGGTAAATCGATTTCGACTTGCGTCTTCCTCAGTACCTTGTTAACTATTCGAATAGTTCACAAGGTACTGAGGAAGACGCAAGTCGAAATCGATTTACCAAAAAAAAAAAAAAAAAAAATCAAAAATAAAAATTGTCACCATAACGAAGAATAAAACTATAAAATCAAAAATAAAATTTTTTATTTAAAATAAGTTATATAGTGACAAAAGATTACACAAAAACATTAAAATGAATAACATTCATTTAAACTCAATGGGTTTATTTAAGTGTGGAAAGTCTGAAACGGATGAAAATTTCCGTGGGGTAAATGGTTTTGTTGAGGAAGAGAACTTTTGCAAAACTTTTCAATTAAAATAATTCTCGGGATTTTTTGTTTTATGGTAAACAAAAGTACTCATTTGCAACTCTATGATGAATTCAGAATATGTACAGGAAAATCACGGTTTAAGTTTGCTTTATAAATGCTGGAATGTGGCAGGAAAGGAACTATTTGATAGATGGGTCAATTAAGGTTTGGGAAGCCTGATTCGGACAGTAAATTTATCGGGGTGATTGTCTTTGGTACTGAGGAGGCTGGATGGGAAAAAGCTTTTGGGGGATGGAGTTTTTTGAGGTAGAGGGTGAATAATTAATACAAACATGTGATTTTGACATTGAGGAACCTGGAAGAGATACATAATTTGCGGAGATGGAAGTTTGTTGGGTTATTGCGGAATTTGAAAAGGATGGAGGCATCGTGGAGGTGGGGGTAACCAATTAACGGATATGGGAGTAACTAATTAACGGTTTGTCTCCGTATATTTCAGCCAGGTCTTTCTCAAATGAAATAATACACGGAGACGCACCAGTCTGTCCCTCGTTGGCTTTTCCAAATTTATAAGCACGCAACAGAAGTTATATTTTAGTTTTGAGATGCAATGTGGTTATAGGAAATCTCTAGAAACTTACATAATTTTATAGAATTCTGCAATTGAATAAACGAAAATGTTTTACCAATATAGTCATAGGATAATAAACCTTAGGACGTTTTGAAATATATATTTTCTTTTTCTTAAATTATTAAATTCTCGTTTATTGCTATTAAAACTTATAACAATAAAAATGTTCGGGTTTCTTCAACCAATCATATTTTAGTAATGGAATCCATCGTTATACGTTTTCTTAAATAATAATTCGAAATGATGTAATTAATTATTTTATGCATTTTAATTTTAATACTTACAAGTTTATGTTATTTAATATAATCTATTTTATTTAATATAATTTATCCGTAGTATTAAACGAATGTATAAAATGTTTAAATATATTATTGTCTAAAGCAATATATTTTATTCAGGGATTCAAATTGCCTGCCGTTATCAGTAAGGATAACTTCCGGTACTCCAAACATCAGGAATATTTCCGCTGCTAAAAATCTGTATGAATTATGTGCACTTATATAATTGTTTTGCACTGGTATATACCCACATTTATTTTGCGGCAGCGTTACTTATGTCCGCCACCGTTGAAAAGTGATGCGGTAAATATTATGGACACTTTACCATTCACAAATTAAATACAACTTTTAACACAATGAATTTTTATCAATTATTTAGAACAATATTATTTATTTTTAATACTTATTAATTTGTTAACAATTATTACTTTGTATACACGAATTACATATATATATATATATATATATATATTTTATTAATTAATTATTATACGAAGAGTAGATGTATTATGAAGTTATTTTTGTTGTTGTTCTTCAGCTTGTTCTTTCTGGTGTGTACTATTCCGGACTGACGAAAATGCATTTTTCTAATTTTTAATTGCAATATGCAAATCATCATGTTACAGTGCGTTATATGATGATCAGATAGTGCGTGAACGGGTGCGCTCCTATATGTATACGTTTGTAGAGTTGTAGAGTCGCTACAAATCGACATACTTCTACAGCTGTTGTCTATCGAACCGGTTTGGTAATCACGAATTTCACGAAATGATCGACCACGATAAGTGTTTCTATTTTTGGTGCGAGGATAGTGTCCTAAAAATTCTAAATATACCCGCTGAAATGGCCTGAAAGTCATTGAAAGAGAACCGATGGGCGATGTGCGGGATTTCTTTCATGAGGTTATTTGAAGTCCAAGGTCTATGTCAATAAGCCCTCAACCACCCGTGCATTACAGGAGGAATTTAAACGCTGCTACAACGAAATTCAGCCACATTTATGCAAAAATGTCATGGAGAATTTCGATAAAAGAGTGCGTATGTGCCACCAAAGCTGTGGAGGCCATTTGCCCGATGTGATATTCTATAACCCTATCCTATGTATTTTAAGATTCAATTAAAAAATCACAATCTGAAGACTAAAAACTGTGTTTTTTATTTAATTCAAATTTTGCGTTAATTTTGGGACACCCCTTATTTTTCCCTTTTTTTATGGAAAATTTTGTAGCACCGACCCTACAATAAATGCTTACTAAATTCGGGTAAACCAAGTAATAAGGAAGCCACGAATCTAAGCGTTAGAACAGTTTCAAGGTTATTCTGTTGTGTACCCACGGTTATTTAAATTCGTAGAACTCAAGAACTAATAAATTCCGAAAAACAAATATACTCACAATCCCTAATCATTACACTGAATTTTTATTCAAGTTCATTAAATAGTTAGGCACGCCAATTGTATAAAGATAACTTTAAATTCCAAAACAATTGAATTAATTTTATTAGTTAAAAAAAGGAAAATTTTACGATTTTACATAAATTAAAATTAATCTTTTTTATATAAATAATAATAAGAATTATTTAAATCATAACCGCATATATACAAAAAAAAATCCTAATTGTCGTTTCCATAAATATAAATAATTTCGTGTAATCCTTGAGGATTAATCAAAATATTTATATTTCTGTATGTGTGCATGCATATACCATATTATACATCCGTATATCTTAATTATAATTCAGGGAATTGAATGTCTTCAATTTAATTAATTTTATCGAAAAATACTTAAACATATCATATATAAATCATGGCGATTATAACGGTCTCTACTCTATACGCTCTCAGTGTGTATATTTTTGGACAAATTTCAACCCATATTCTAAATATGATTTACAAAAAAGGATACAGAATATTAGTTCCACAGTATATTTTCTGGTCGATATCCATTTCATATGTATATACACATACAAACACATAATAAACAACCCCGATCCTTTTATTGCAAAAATTGCCCAAATATTAGATTTCAATATATGAATATAAAATGTATGTATACATACATAACTAATCGTTATCATAATTTTAGAATATATGTATTTTTGTACATAAATATTAACTCTATTATTATTATGTATATAATTCGATAACAACCGATTATTATATTTTTGTTGCCGAAAGTATTTTATTGGAAAAATTGTTTTTTATTTTATTTTTAGCCCCAAAAAATAAAAAAAATAATAAGTTTTCATATAGTCGTACGTACACATGTAGCTATACATATCCATACAGTAAAATATTTCTAATTACAATAAATTAAAACTACTGTATAATATGTAATCGTATTAAAAATGAAACAATAGGAACTAATAGACCAATTTACTGGCAATAATACAATGGACCAATAGGAATATTGAATATCTGGAATAGAATATAAAAAAAAAACTGAAGCCAATAAAATATTTATTATCGGCTGTGTTGTGTTGTGCTCGTATATAAATGTATTTTCCGTACTCGTACAGTATTTGGGCGATTTTTTTACTCTGCATGTCGAATTAAGTTAATTAAAACTCGTAAATTGTTGTCCCCAAAAAACACAGAGAGCAGTGCTTAATGGTAACGACGGTATTACATACATACATATATCGTTTACTCATTGGTGTATGGTGATGTAATATCAATATATTGCTGTTATTATGGCATTACTAAATAGAATATGAACTACTATTATTAAATGTTATATCATTAGAAACCATAACATCGTTTGAAACAGTAGATTGTTATATTGAAAAATTACGGTTATTATCTGTAAACTATTAAAAATGGAGCTCAGGTCTGAATTACGTAATACATGTTTTGCCCGATTTGATACAAATAGTTTCGCATCAATTTTTTTTTATATATATTTATACACTCAACGAAATAATTATAATGTCACTTTTCAAAGTTCTATTTTGAATGTATTTGACAAAGTGTTTATAGTGACAATTAATTTATATTAAAACATAAAAAAGGTAATATGTACCATAAACATTAATTATAATTAAAGCATAATGTAGGTTTTAATGGTTATTTCGTTAAATTTAAATTAAACTGATTTTGCTTTTGTAGACAATATGCCACGGGGCAAAGAGTTATCAGAAGAAGACTAGGTGAAAATTAATGCTTTTTGCCAGGTCGTTCTTAATTTTATAAAATTAATTTCAGTCCAATTATGGATCTAAAAACAGATCTGGTCGACGTTCAACTGTATATCCCCGGCAGAAAAGGGAGATATTTAGATGTGCAGTTGATTCTTCAATGAGCGCCAGTAAAATTCGTGACCATCTTATGTTCATTATAAGTCGTCGTCGGATACAACAAATTTTACACCAAGATAATCGCTAAGCATACCAGAAAAAGAAGAAGTTTCTTAGTCCTTTGCCACGTCACAAACGAGCTCGTCTAAATTTTGCAGAAAAATCCGTTGTATTTAGCGAAGAGAATAAATTTAATCTAGATGGCTGTCAAATATTCATTGCAAGATATTCAACGAAATTTAGAAATAAGAAAATCCCGAAATTTTTGAGGCGGCAGTCTGATGGTATGGGGTGCTTTCGGATATTACAACAAGTACTGAATCTGCTTCATTTCTTGTAAAATGAATGTTGAAAAGTATATAGAGCTTTTAGATGAGGCACTCATAAATTATGCAGACGATATGGCTGGTACAAATTGGACTTTTCAACAAGATAATGCCGCTATTCATTCTGCCAAAGAAACAAAGGATGTTCTTGAGTCTTGAAATATACCACAATTACCATGGCCGGCATATAGTCCCGATCTTAATCCCATTGAGAATGTATGGGCATATATTACGCAACGGGTTTACAGTAATGGCCGTCAATTCAACTCACCCAAAGAGCTCAAAGAGGCAATCCAGGAAGCATGGATGATCATTGATCTGGAATACTTACAAAACCTTATTAATTCGATGACCCAAGTTATTATTAATAAAGGAGGAACTACAACATATTGAAACGTCTAATTTGTTGAACAATGTATGTAAGTACTCCAAGAGAATTATTTGTAGTTTTGGCATTATAAATATTTCCTATGGAGTAATTTTATTTTATTAAATATTTTATGTAAGGCATCGTAAATTTATAAATTGAACTATTGCGCTTATTTATTCAAAAAGAAAGAAAATGGCATTATAATTGTTTCGTTGAGTGTATATAAGTTTATTCTCGGAGAGTATAAACTTATATGCAGGTTGGCATCGAAAATTTATTGATGGAGAAAATGACACTTAACGCCTCATATTATCATGGAATTGTCGATGTATCAGATACATTCAGTACCTGAATGCGTTCAATGTCTTGGAAAATATAATGTTTAAAGATTTTAAACACACGTTAACAAAATTCAGATCATTAAACAATTGACTGTAGCCTACGACAATTTTAATCAAGACAAATTTAAATCGAAAAGCGACCTCATAATAGGATAGTAAAACCTCTGTAAATTGGACATCGAAGGGACTTGCTGAAAGCGTCCAACTTATGGAGATGTCCCAGTTATGGAAAACAAGTCCAACTTATGGAGATGTCTCATTTATGGATGGACAGATCAAATCTGCTCTCAAAGTTCGAGGCAACACAATTAATTGGATCTCAGAAGTACTAGCCGTTTTACTTGGTATCGGTAAACAAATCGTTATTTTTGTTCCGAAATCACTCGGCAACTGCGATTACGTCTTGGTCAGGGTTAATAAAATTCGAACTGGATTAAAAACTGCATACGATGGACCACACAAGGTTAGACGCCGCATACGCAAGCAAAATACTGTCTGAATTAGAGACAAACAACAATCAATGTCGAACGATACATTGAAAACAGAGGCCCTACTATGACTTTCGACAACGATTTTCGACGACGGTCGTTTTCCTATAGTAGGCAAAGGAAGAAAAAGGTAAACAAAAGTAAATTTATAATAAATATTGTTTTCCTTTTTCTTCCTTTGCCTACTATAGGAAAACGACCGTTGTCGAAAATCGTTGTCGAAAGTCATAGTAGGGCCCCAGCTTACGGTATTGTCAATTCAGCTAACTATCAGTCACGAAACGGTATAAAACCGTCCGATTTGTAGTATAATACCTCAACAATTTTATGATTTTCCGTATGCGAAGGGAGTCTTGTACCAGCTTAAATATAACGACTTACTGATATTCGAAACAATAACCAAATTAGAGAAACTTAATGGCTAGTTATACCTAATTTTAATTAATTTTCTTAATTTATTTCTGAAATAGTAGTTGAGTTATCTGTGGAGTAAAAAATAATAAAAGTTCGACACCAAAATTATATCGAACTTGCCAAGCCCCCACTTAGTAAAACACACGAAAAAATGCCCAGCGTTGATTCAAGACAAAATTTCGTGTAATTTACTATGTGAGTATGGAGTCGAGAATTTTTGTATTTTAAATATTATATGTTTAGGAATATGTTTTGATGAATGACGAAAGAGTTACGTGAAATTGAATTTGAAAAAGATTAGGAGGTCAAAAGCTGTATATCTTACCAAAAATAGTGACAATACGTCCGCTTAGTTAAGCACTTCAAGTTAGATTAATTTGAAAAAAGAGTTATAATTGCAAGCGATTTGCAGTTGTGGACTCAAGAGCCAATTCTTTGTCACATCCTTTACAGTTACGTCGAATGTGTACGTATAAAAATGACGACAGAAACGGATTTTGTCTCTAGTTCATTGACACGATTCAGCATAAAAGTTGGCCTGATTAAGCTATAGTTACACTATTCTAAAGCATGGAATAGATTTTTTTGTCGTTCTGGTTTTGAATTCAGTTTCAAAAGATTGTTCCGGTTTCCTACGGTTTTAGGATATTCTTTTTGTTCCGGTTTAGTTTCGGGACGGAACCGAGTTAAAACCGTTAACATTTTTAGTTACATTTATTATTTTGTTCTTTTAAATTAAAATTAATGCAAAATTGTAACAAAACAGGTTCATTTTAATGTTTTTGGAACACAAGCCTTAATAATCAATTACAGTTAAATTTAATTAAAGTATTACAATTCGGAGAATATTTCGGTTAATTACGGTTTAATGTTCCGGTTCAGTTTCTGTTGGAAGCTCTGCTCTAAAGACGCTATAAAGGATACTAATCAAATCAATGTTATTTCAGAAGATCTAAGCCAACCGGTTTCGACCTATCCAAAAATATTTGGAAATAGAGAAAATAAGAATAGTGGATGCGATAAGATTGCTGAAAATATGCGTTTTAAATGGAACAATATTGCTGCCAAAGCCACATCGGAAACTGTGTAGAATATCATTGAGAAACATCGAACAACATGTGCTGTACTTTATCCTTAATAACAAAATTTGAAATTAAGATCAATCCGAACGTTTAGGGCAATAAACTTTCTTTAATTAGAGCTTCTGTTTCTTTTATTTCAACACATAGTTACAAAATAAATTGCCCTTTTACAAAATACAACTGCGTACTGGCGCATTTTATTTCAAATCGTTAAAATATCGTAGGTTGTTGACTTTGACTTAATTGTCGATGTATATATTGCCAAGTAATCTACGTATTATTTTACGTGTCGACAACCAAGTAGATTACATGGAGTAATCTACCTCGCCCATCCCTGGGTACGATTCTATGTTTACCAACTTTGTTAAATTAGTTTATTAAAGCTATATTTTAAGCATCAATATTTAAAGGTTAGATTTTGGTTACATTTATATATCTTATGTGCGCCGGAATTATAAATTCCATACCCTCCCGCTTATATAAGATTTTGTTATTCATTTCCAGGTTATCAGCATTTTTAAACTGAGTGACATTTGTATACTAGATTACTACATTAGGACCTCACTTACGTAAAATTGCTGTTTTTGCAGTTATTTCGTTACACACTTGTTCTTCTATTTTGATTTGGCCAAAACAATTCTTTTAACATTTATATAGTTTGGCCAGAATTTGATTGATTTGTAATTTGTTTGGAAAAAGTCAATTTCACCAAGTTAGTCAACTGATATTTTTTATAAAATAGTAGTCTCTGTAGAATACAGGAAAATTGTAGTGAATTATAAATTGACTTAATCGTGTTTTCCGTTGGATACTGCAAAATTGGAATTCTATAATTGGTTCCCGAAGGTATTATGAATCTGGAATCCTATAATCACATAAATCGCCGTTTTGTAAAAAAACTGAAATAGGATTCGAGAAATTATATTCCAATCAATTTTTAGATCAAAAACACTAAGTAATATAATGTAAGCTATGTATTTATGGATATACATTCATGGATAGGTTCCATTGGTGCCGAAGAATTATTATATTTTTTTAAAATTTTCAACACATGTTTCCCACTTTTAAAATTATATTTAAAATAAATTTAATTTAATGTGTTTGGTACTAACATTTTTATTTTTCAATCTATTCCATTTTCTATAGGTAAGCGATCAACTGTAACAATAACATTAAAGTTTTCACAACAGGTAACATCTTAAACAAAATAATTAAAATGTCTGCACAGCTAATCATATTTATTATTGATTCAGTTTTCTATACATAACATTTTGAACCATTAGGCAACAGTTTTCATTAATACTGGCTTACAAAATTCTGTGTAATTTATAAAATGTTGCCAGTAACAAACAATCCTGCAAATACAAGTAACTTTGGTTATAACACGGTAGATGTTCCAAGGGAATACAATGTTATCTAAAACCGTGTTAAATGAGACACTACGTTCGTACTAAATAGGGAGTTACGTATTAACTTTTTTTTATTTAGGATAACAAATTATTGAGAAAATAGACCTTTTTCGGATAATACGGTAGTTCTTAAGTAATCTGTAATCAGTGGTTGTTTTGAAGCAATTTTATCAGGTTCACTGGTATCGCTGTTTGGACCTTCTTTATTTTCCCTTTTAGTGGTTTATCAATTATGCTTGCATACCTTTTAATTGTAAAACAAATGATTTCCACACACTTCAGTATCGAAAACATCTTCGATGCCTGAGTCACAGTCATGTTTGAATCCGATTCCATCTTATCCAATATAGACTGAAATTATTCACGTATATAAGTTGTGAAGGTTGATATGACGCCTTGATCTATTGGTGGTATAATAGGTGTCATATTTGGTGGTAGGAAAAGTACTACAGTAGGATGACACAATTCCTATGAGTGCCCTGTTGCTTTATCCAAATTTGCAACACTTTAAAGTTGAGATTTTTTGCATCAGGTAGCGTTTTACTGCATTTTGAAAACCAATCCTTGAAAAAACTTGCAGTAACCCTAGTCTTTTGATTAGCCCTTCAAACTACGGGTAGTTTTAAGTATGGTTTTGTCATAAAATCTCCAGATGCATTGCTGCGTAATACCAAAGTTAATCTGTCTTAATGAGCTTTAAATCCAGGAGCACAACGATTGGGCATGTTATGGTATTCAGATTAAACCGTTTTTTAAAGTTTTCAAACCAACCATTGCTAGCATTGAAATATGAATTTGTAGTTTGGCTTAAAGATTCCGCTGAATCTTTTAGATGTTTATGAATTCGTAATGCTTTCTGAGTTTAAATAAATTTGCACCCAATGCCATATGTTTATTAGTGCAGTATTCGATCCGAATAATTGAAATAATGTAAGATAATTTCTAATTGTTATAGTTTTAATGCTTCATTGGTTGCTTCATTTAATTTTAATGATTTAGGTACAGCCGGTGAACTTTCACCTCATTTTAATTTATCTAAAATTTATATTTTTTGTTCTAATGAAATGAATTTTCGTTTTAATGACGGTTTCTGCGGGGCTATTTCTGAATATGATACAAATGCGAAAGAATAAGATTCCTATTTGATTTGAATCAGAATCGTTTGATTCTAATTTAAAATCAAATAAGAATCCTATACTTTCGAATCGTATCATATTCAGAAAAAGCCCCCAAGATTTCCTTGACTAAGGATTATCTCCTTGAAACGTATAAACGCATTAACTAAAAAGGGAATTCACAAAAGCATAAACAAAAATTGTTAAACCGGTAAACTATTTGGTGTCGTGCTTCGTTTTCTCTGATTTTCATTTTTTGATTTCGGATGAAATAGAGGGACTGTTCTTTGCAAGGAATTATAACCGTGTTATAGCAAAACCGTGTTATCGAAGTACCTTGTTATACAAAGATACTTGTACTTAAATACTAGATAGTATAGTTTCCAAAATGTCCATATAACTACCAGGCTGTATAAATACTATATGACTTTATGCCACATGTGTACAGAGGTGGCAAGTCCTGCGAAACTGGTTTACATAAAGTCGTAATTAGAATCGAAAGATCACTTAATTACAAAGAGTTTCTAGCAGGCACCTTCTTGGACATTGAGGCAACTTTTGATAGCACTACGTTTTGTACGGTCACGAGTGCGTGTTTTTTTTTTACCAATTTTAATAAAACCATTGTTAGATTCACCGATTCTATGATCAAATCTCGCATAATTAAGACTGAGCTGGTTGGCTCAGCAGTGTCCGTCAAAGTGACCAAAGGCAGCCCGCAAGAACGAGTACTCTCAACCAGTACCCTTCTGAACGTCTTATCTGACCTGGCGCAGAATACGTGAACGTCTTATCTGATCTTAGAAGTTTGCTGTTTTGAAAAGGAGTTGCACGTCAATCCCTCTAAGACTGATCTGGATGTCTTTTCCAGAAGTAAAAACAGTGCTAATATATCTGTTCCCACTCTATTTGGTAAAGCAATTATAAGGACAGAGACGTCAAACATCTAGGTGTTATTCTATCAGCGTGCTCTGCTCCGTTTCGGATGAGGTTCATTGAGTCATGGAATGCCTTCGGGGCTTGTACGAGGCATAGACAGATTCTATTAAGAAAAAGTTAAGTCACATATTTCGGAGGATGAAATGGTAAATGACCCGAATTTAAAGATTGCAAACACTACATTAATCTCCTTTGCTCTAATACGAAAGTAAGGATCATGTTGTGGCAAATGAGGTTGCCGACTTTTAGCGAGAGCTGGATCGCGTATTAAATTTGTTGGTTCCGAGCCAGCAATTCCTCTATCCTTCAATGGTGGTAAGGACGCTATTAAGAAGTTTGATTAACTTGAACTGGGACCGAAGTGGCGTTCTACTCCTAGCTGTCGAAAGGCAAAACGATCATTGAACCAACAGTGAGGTTCACTAAATAAGTGTTATCCTTAGAAAAGAGCCAACTAAAAATTCTGGTTGCACTTTTCACTGGTCATGGACGTTTCAAGGTTCATCTCCAACGCATGGGACTTGCTCAGGTAGATTTTGTGACGACTGTCTGGAGGAAGTGAATGACTGCCTACGCTACCTTTTCAGCTGTCCGGCATTTGACGAAGCTACATTCCAAGTGTTCTGTTACGGGCCATTGAACGCAGATCAGTTATTATCGATTTCCTGGTTCAAACAGTTTGCTAAAGCCTAGAGCCTTATGTGGATTAGGTTAGATCATCTAGGTTTGCACTATGGGCCCACTGAGTGCTGAACCTCTGTTAAACATAACTTTCAATTCGATATAAATCAAATAAATAATACGTCGAAAAGTATTATGATTTTGTAGCGAAATATTTAATCAAATCTTGTGTAAAACAAGCTGCACATAGGTTCCACAAAATATGAATCATATTGAAAGAATATAAATCTGTCCTACTTACTACCTGAGTCATCAATAAAAGGATACTTTTTGATTTAAGACTAGATTTTTGTCGGACTCATAAAGACAACAGAAAGATTTGGTTACTAAACATTTGTTTCCACATTCCAACGTATTTGTTAAGGTTCTGTCAGCAAAGTTTATAATTACATTAATGAACCCAATTTGAGCAACAAAAAATTAATCAGCATCTAACACTTCAAAAGAGTAGAATAGTTAGTAAGTGCACCGTCGGTTCTAATAACATATTTAATTGTTATCGCAATAGCTTTTGACGTGAGTGTAGAATGAGTTACGGATACCATTATTGATGTCCGTAAACCACGTAAACCACAACATCCAAATCGCTAAAACTGAAAGTTTGCAGTTTAAATTTTTATCAAATTACAGAATAATAATAGTTTTAAATTTTGTGACATAATAAAACTTAATTAAATGTTTCGGTTTATTCATTTTAAATTTAATGTATGAAGCCACATGATTTATGTAAAAAATTATATTTTAAAATTTAAATGAATTGGTTATGTTCAATAATTAGGATGACCAACAAGTTTAATTTTTTTTATAGTTTACTAATGCTCATCAATTATCGTTACAAAAATTACATAACAGTATTCCCAAACTACTATACCAACAACCACCGTTAATCATATTGTGTATGAGTACACAGTTTTATGCTTTTAAAAACGTATGTATGTATGTGCCATCCCAATGTGCCTATTTAAACTGCATATATTGATTTTTAAAAATTCGTAATTATTTATATAAATGAATATATTTTTGTATTAAAGTTCATTCAACCAAAAATTGAATTAATCTAACAAAATGAATTTATGGATTATCGATTTTTTTTTATTTTTCTAGAGACTGGGATTTATTTTTGTATATGTATATGCAAAATGTAGAATGTACAAATATTTTGTGAATACCCCCCCCGAATTATGTACAAATATATTTGTTTTTGCACAAAATGACAACAGCACCCAAAAAGTGCAATAAATTAATCAGTTTAAACGGGGATTACGTCATATAAAATGTTATGAATATATTTATATGTATGTGTATATTCATAAATACATAATTTATGTATATTTATGATATATTTTTGTGTTGTATCAACAATTTTGTTTTACGGTTAAATGAGCAAAGTGCAGAAATGCTAAAGGGTTAAAATAATAATGTTATAAGCGTTTGAAGTACGTGTGTATACATACATGAAAACAAAAACAAAGTTAAAGGCAATCTTCCGCTAAAAAACCACTTTCACGTACTACAAAAACTAATTAAATTATATATGCATGCAAATGGATGGCACCAAACAAAAAACACAAACCACGGATTACACCAACACAAAATTAATTAAAAAAACTAAAATTAAACTACACCCATAATTTATTAGATTTACATGAATTGGGTTGATGCTTTTTTTTCTAGTTAGTTGTTGCTGTTAGATTTATATTAAATTTTACTGCTTGGTTAAATTAAATTTAACACAAAAATATTATTATAGTACGTAGACTTTTTTGTTTACAGTACATGTGTATAATTGTGTGTATATAGATTGTGGTGGTAGAAAATATTTTGCTTCACAAAAAAATAAATAAAATTGTTATTATACGAAATCGATGTTGAACGTGGTTTTATGTATATGCACTAGCTATGATTTTTTTTGTTAAATAAAATAATATTTGGAATTGAAAAGTTAAAAAAACAAAAGTTACAAATTAAATTGTCGGTCTGTGAGCAGTTCAATTCAAATATAAGTTTTAGCATGTATGTATCATCTAAATTAGTCTCATGATGCTATAAACCTAAATTGGTTTAGATGAACTGAAATCTTGCCATACACTTGTAATCAACTGATATTTTTATTTGAATTGTGGACATATTACCATAAAACGTGAAATATATAAGATTAACCAAATAGTCAACACCACAATGAAGTTTTTAACAGAAAATTTGTTTATAACATATCTATGCGAATGTGCATTTTTTAGCAGTGTAATCCCCAAAAACAAACGAAACATAAGTACATATATGTAAGATGGCGGTTGATTTCGCCTAAATTTCGTAGTTTTCCAATAAAATACTGCATAGTCGTTTACGCATAAATTTTCGTTTTCGCCTAAATACTGCATAGTCTTTACGCCATTATTACTTTACGCGATTATCGTAGAACCGGCACAAAACAACTACGCCCTAGACCTTAACAAATCGGTATCAAGTAATGATATAGAAAGAGTCGGGCTCCGCTGACTAAATTCAAAATATTGACATAAACCACGAACAAAATAATCGTTCACGTAAGGCCAATTAACACGAATCTCAGAGTTTTCTTCTGACAAAATTCAAAACAAAAACGAACAAAATAATAATCGAGAAGAAATAAGAAAAATCATATTTGTACATATAAATTCTATCAAAATACCTTGAGTTATTTCTTTTCAAACTATTCGATTCTCAAAGATTAATGTTAAACAAGCAATAATCATTATTTATGGGCACTGCAAACACACTCCCAAGAACAAATTTAAATTTGAGATAGTAGATTATAAATGTCTTGATATATATAGTTGGTGAAATGTGCTTGGGGCATATTGGAAAAAAAGTATATCGTCAGATCAGAGGAATAAAACGATAAACAATAACAAACAATTGGAAGTAACTTCGTGCCATAACTTTGCTTTAGATATGGCCAATGAAACAGATATAAAGCTTTTTTAAAAAGATAACACGCAATCGTTTGTTCCTGCAACAACCATTCGCAAAATAAGGTCGGAATAATTAAAAACTAATGATTTAGTTCGAGATTGCGACACAATTGACAGATGTCAAATAAATATTATGGAAAACAAAATAAATTCATATATTCAACATTTTTCACCTAACTCCTTAAAAATGATAATGTTCAGAAAAGCTGCATTAGAAGCTGTTGTATGAGTTGTTAACAAAATCGTTGTTTTATTGTTGTTTATTATAGCTTGTAAAATAACATTTCTTTTAGAGAAGATTTTTTGTATAGGCTTATTTTTTAGTGTGGATGGTTACTTCTTACATTGGAGAATAGTCGAGCTATTGGTGTCGAAGTTTCTTTTACTTCTATAGATAGAACTTAACTACTTATAAACATATCATTTGTCACCATATTTCCTTGATTTGGAAATGGTATTTTACATGCACTAATTTTTTGAATAAATGTATGATGAATTAACTTGAAGGTTTGCTCGGCGGAACTGCTATGAAATTATTACAGAAAATCCTTATCCTATTCCTACACTCCTCTCTTCCTTTGCCCATTCTTATCCAACCCTCCAAGATCATAGCCTTAACGTGGCTGGGAGGTTTGCGTATAGCAATGACGAAGATGGCAAAACCACATAGGGTTACCCATACTGGAATGGCAGCCCTGGATCTATTAGACTGATGCGATTAAATTCTATATCTTGCGTTTTCTTTGACAATTAAACAGAATTACTGTATTTACTGTTCTGTATCATTTGAGGTTCATCGAATATATTTCTCTCATGTCAGACTTCTGTTTAAATAAAAACCTAACTACCTGACTTTGGTTCGGTGAGACGTATAGTTAGATGTCAACATGCGTTGATCTATTATCGATTGTTTTTTAGACACTCATTATTCGGTATAAATGATTTTGTAATCCCTTTGAAGCAGTTTGAGAATTTTTTTAGGCAAAGGTTGCTATTATTACTACTACTAAGGTAAATTAGCTGAGTACAATAATAATAACATGGGCCATAGTACGCGGCCTGCGCTTATGTTAAATAATCCAGTAAAGTTGCTAAGTTTTGGTTAAATTGGTATCAACTTTGGAGATTATTATTTTCAAGAACTACGTACAAATTTTATGGTAGAACGTCTTTAATTTTATACTTCATTCCTTTGTGTCAATTTTATTGGTCTAAGGCTTGTTCAATATCCAAAAAGATACCAAAACTGCTATTCTGGTTCCATGGGAATTTCGAAATCTAAATTGGTGATCAGATTTAATATGCCCTTCACTTTCAATTTATTATCTAAGTATGACAAACTTAGTGTTTCAATGTTTAATAAATAAATGTATTTTTTATTCACAAATACACTTGAAATATAAATTCTATAATTAATTTATAAAATTTTAAAAAAGATTCATTTATTTATAAAATTGTACTTTTGGAAACTAACGGCATTTCGATGAATTGTAAAATTGTTCTGTGAATTGTTTTCGACGAATTGCTATTCTTTCAATTGTTTAATCGATGAATTGTTTTTCTAGCAATTTTCGGGTTACCATTTGGAGGTGTGACGTTCGGTTAATTCAAGCAGGATTATTTTTTTTCATCACTAAATTATGTTGGATAAATTGTCCAACTCTGACGTAATTGGTCCAATAATTTGTCAGAAATCGTGCGAATTGAATAGTTTATAAGGGCAGCTGTTGGCAATCATTCTGACACATGCTTGCTTTAATTCTTGTTTATTTATTTTTATTTTAACTGTCTTTGTTTGTTTTACAATTTGTTGCTGCTTCATTAACTGGTGATATTCGGTAAATAGATCTGGTGTTTTAATTTTGAATGCAGGCGCAAATTTGATTGTTTGAAATTTTTGTTTCACAATTTCTCACAATGCAAATTTGGTTTCTCAATTTAATGTATATTATTGTTGAATCAGGTCGATTTGTTTTCTACAGAGTATTCAAAAAAATCGAGTAATAACAAAAATTAATGAACTCAAAATATCTACATATAAATCTAGATTTGTGCATTTTTAATGTACAGGAGAAAAGAGTTTCAGTAAAAAAACAAATTCAAATCGTTATTTGGAAAGAGTGATATTGAAATAATTTGAATTAAATTCGATCTCGCTCCCAATCAAACCAATCAAATTGACAAAACAATGCCCTTTTATCTCTTGTTGAGTTAAAATAATTTTAACTTCATAACACGAATTTTGAATCCTAGGATTTAAATCCATATACTCGTGTACCGCGACTTGAGAGAAAGAATTAAAAATCATTTAATGAGAGTGAAGCAGCGTTCATAACATCGGGAGAATTTACCATAGTATTGAGTTGAAGTTAGACGCTGATGTTTTCGCTCAAAATTTAGTCCATTTTGTTAGACTTGCTAAATTTTTCATTATCAATTTGAGATTGGCTGTGCCAATACCAAATTGTTTATTATTGTGCGTTCTGAGAAAACATGTCTTTAGATTTTTTACTATTAGTTCTAGTGGTGATTTTAAATAATAAATAAATTCAACGAAATAAAGCAAAATATGGATATGGTCATATTGGGACTGATTTACTGACTAAACAACAAAACACAGTTCCAAATTAAATGGAGACATTTTGGATCTGTATTGCACTTTTTACTGACAAGAATTAATATTAATAATAATCAAATGACGAAAGGTGATTTCTGGTAGTTCGGTGTACCGTCGGACAAAACGATTCTCATCTCTATGACGGATTATTATCTCTACTACAGTTTATTTCGAAGATTCACAATACCTACTGAAAATCAATAATTTTACTTGACAATATGCAATAATTATATTATATCAAAATCTAATTTTATTATAATATTTCATAATTTTATAATAATATTTCATAATTTTATAATTTAAATAGCTACACGAAATATAATTAAAACAATATACACAAAAATTGTCGGTGAGACTGATACGAAATCGAAAAATCAAATTAAATAAAACGTTAAAATTCAAAAAGAGCATACTATAATATACAGTACATTTATATTACACTGCGTCTTGCAGTTAGCTCTTTTTATCATTATTCAAAACATTGCTCATAATTTAAAAAATAATTTTGTTTTAGTTGGTAACCCTGCGGATCATTTTGCTCAAAGATAGAATTTTTTTAACTCGAGTATGGCAAAAGTAGGAGAGGCTTATATCATTTTAAGTGATTTGATTGATCGAGAGACCGGGAATTATATTATGGTAAATTCTCCCGATGTTATGTACGCTGCTTGAAACGAAAACAAAATAAAATAAAAATTCTTTCCGAGATAAGATATTTTGATTTTTTGGATATCGTTCCTACAGAAATACTTTTTGTTATTTTCCCATTCGATCCAAAAAAAAACAAATAGATGGGAAAGAAAAGAAATTTAAATTTCAAAACACATCCAACTCACGAAACACAGCGGCTGAATCCACTTCAATCCAGTTAATTTTCTTATTAGTTAGTTGCACTTGTTTAACATGTGGTCAGTAACCAAAAGTCCGAACTGATTTTGCATGTTGATTTAAAAGTTGATTCAGTTGGTGTTATATGAAAATTATAGCCTTATGAACAGCTGGCAAGAAAATAATAATAACAGAGTACTATTTTCAGGAAAGTAAAGAAATACTCAATATCCATCCTGAGAGCAAAGATGCTCTCATTGGTCGATTTCATTTCAAAACATTTTAAGAATGTACGTACGAAATTTTTTCCAAACTAATACTATAATAATCTGCATCATAACACATTTTATAACAATTTACCACTTTATTGTGTGAAGAACCCGAACCAATTTATACAGTAGATGATTATCATAATCTCCGATATAGATTACAAACGACCATATACATAGTAAAAAATAATTAATTTAATTCAAAAGAGATAACTAAATGTTTTTTGATAAATCAATGTAAATCTCTCCGCCACCACCAACTGTGGTGTGTCCAAACAAAAATGCTTACGATATTAATTTTATTTATTACATATAACAATTTTTATTTCATTTTATTTACAAATTTTATAATTTATTATTTTACTTTCACAACAGTGTACTTACTGTCCGTTAAAATTAAAATTTATTTAGGTACATACATACATATATTGAAACTGATTTTAATGAAACATAAATAATTTCATAAATAAAATCTGGTTACCAATCAGAATTAATGCAAATATGTACATTAAAATTATAAATTCATCACAATTTCAAAGAGAGTAAAAGCTGGGGATTATGTACCGAAGAAGCAAATATATAACTTATGAATAATCATTTTTATCGCAGACAGTAAACATAATACCTTAGGCCTACATTATTTAATTTTTATTATTCGTATTTCTTTTATTAATTAACTACTTGTGTCTTTATTATTTCAATACATTAATATATGTACATTTGTACTTACGTATTTTCTGGGATTAATTTATCAATTTTACAACAAATATTTAGCTTATTTATGTATACATAAATGTTTTTTAACCAGGAAATATTAAATTACTTTAAAAGCTTTTAATTTACTAATTCAAAAATTTATAACTAAAGACAAAATTTCAACCTCCAGAGCATTTTATAAATACATACTTATTACTTATATATGTACACTATTGCTTATGTTACTCGACTTTCTTGTAAATTTAATATGAAGATTTATGTTTATTGAAATTAGAATTTATTTAATTTGGCACATTATAAATGTTTTTGGAGAATTTATTTTGTTTAATTTTAAATTAGGAAACAAAACCATCCGATTTAATAAGTCTCATCGAATAATTAAAATTGCACAGAAACAGATACAGACAGGTTTAATGTGCTCATAAAACAAAAACTCCGACAAAAATAACAAATAATTGTTTGGTGAGCACTCGTATACGAAGAAAACTCAATCAGAAGCATTGAGTAATAGCATATCCATAAATCACATGCACGTCATATACTAATTTTACAGTTCCACCAATTTTTAACCAGCCCATATCGATATATTTCATTTATGGTTATTGTTGCCAGTACGATGTTCATTTGATCGTTGTTGTATTTTTTTTTAACCGTTCATTTTAATTCTTCCGGTATAGTATGACCCAATGCCGTATTAAGATAGACACGAAAATCGTCTCGACAGTGCAATCGAGCTGTAGTTATTGTGTTTGATGGTGGTATATTATTATTTAAGGTATATTTGTTCTTGCTGGACATTCAAATTTTTTTTTACTCACGACCAGTAATATACATCACCATACTTTTGCCCAAATTATACATGTACCCATATTACATATATTAAGTTCAAGTCCATTATTGGCTTTGTTTTATTCATACTAATCAATCAAAACTAAATTTAATTTAATTTTTTTCCAACATTGACTGTCCCAATCCCGACTATGCAATATTCGGTAACAAACCATTGGCATTCCCAACAATATAGTTATTAAAAAAAATATAATAAACACATCAACTAAACCAGTTTAACATTAATCATGTGTACTTTGAAGCGACTCAAAAAAATACTAAAAACCACGGCGGTGTTACATATGTTTCGAGATGTTTTCGAAATATCGTTTTTTGGGATTATTTTTTTCAGTATTTTTACTTTATCACACTTACGTAGTAAAAATTAAGTATTGTACATAATTGAAAAACAATTTGTTTATGTCTGTATGTGTGTTTCAAAACTGCTTTAGTTTCAAATAATTTTTATTTATGTAATATTCTTGTGTTAAATTAAAGGTGTGTTAGACTTTTGGATTATATTTACCAAAGAAAACTCGAGATATTCACATATCAATCATAAATCTGCATACAAAAAAAATTTTAAATTGGAATTTTATTTAATAAGTCGGTCGGTCAAATACAAAGCTCGCTAACTACATTATAAACTCTTCATCAGAAAATGTAAACGGCCTACCATGTTCTGTATGATGGTTATTCATCTAATCGTGGTAATCGAAATAAACTTTAAGGTCCAAAAATAATAATGATAAATAATACAGTCAAAAGTTTGAAGTTTGATGTACAGTATTTTCAATTTTACAAATAGCAAGTTTTGATCTTCAAACCATTTTATAGCGAGGACGATTAACATTACTAGCTTATGCCTTCCAGTCTCGGACATGCATCACTTCCCAGGCAAATAACAGTAGCATGTGATTTATTTATTTCCAGATATTGCTATGGTTTTATAAAAGCTTTAATTTTGATACAACAATAGTTTTAAAAAATTCAGTTAAATATTTAAATACACTGTATGGGTATACCTCTTTCTCAATTTTCGTGAACACTCGATCTGGAGGTATAAAACAATAGCCGGCGACTGGAACAATAATTTCCAGTGAAGTAGCCTGGTCGACTACTTTCAACACTACATAATGATCAAATCGTTCTTTTGTTCTTGCAGTAAATGATAGCACGCTTGAACACGTCTTTTATGAATGGTAATACACTTTTCAACAGATAATGATTCCCTATATTCGGATTAAACCAAGATTCCAAAATCAAATTGCGAGCATGTACGTTTACATGGATAAAGAGGTGTTTTTTAATTGATGCAACACATCAAAAGTGAGGCTGAAAGCTACCTGGTCACACTTTGGGTTATTGTTACAGACAATTGCCGTGTATAATATCTCAATTGGTTTTATTAGTTTTATGTGTTTAATAAATATTAATTAGATTAACTACTTTTACTTTAGGGGTACATTTTTTAGTGACTGATTTAGTAGTTTTTATTGAGTGGGAAGTTTTGTCATTAAACAGTGCATCTATTGTTATGACTATATTATTTGATTGAATTAGATTAACATTTATATTTTTTGTTTTATTTATTTATTCTATAGTTATTTATTATAGAAAAGAATATATGCAAGAAGATTTTAATATTAATCGATTTATTTTATTGGTTTTAATATTTGTGTTATCTATAATAGTAATTAATTATTAGTCCTAATCTCGTAAGTATTTTATTGGGTTGAGATGGGCTAGGTCTAGTATCTTATTGTTTGGTAGTTTATTTTCGTTTAAATGTTAAATCATTTAATGCGGGGTTATTAACTGCTTTGTCTAATCGTATTGGAGATGTTGCATTGTTGTTGGCACTTGCTTGAATAATAAATTATGTATTGTTCTTGAAATTATGTTTTTTATTTAGAAATAATGAAAATGGATTTTGAAATGATATTGCTGGAGGGCTTGTTGTTTTAGCAGCAATAACTAAAAGAGCTCAAATTCATTTTTCTTCTTGATTGCCTGCAGCAATGGCTGCTCCAACGCCAGTGTCAGCATTAGTTCATTCTTCGACTTTAGTAATTGCGGGAGTTTATTTATTATTAGAAGTTACTATTTAGTACCTTCTAATAATAAATAAACTCACTTTAGTATTTAGGCCAATTTATATTGTTAGTTTCTGGGCTTACAATATTTATAGCAGGATTGGGGGCTAATTTTGAATTAGATTTTAAAAAAATTATTGCTTTGTCAACTTTGAGTCAACTTGGGTTAATAATAAGATGTTTATCTATGGGGATCTACATATAAGTTGGCATTTTTTCATTTATTGACTCATGCGTTATTTAAGGCATTGTTGTTTGTATGTGCGGCTATTATTCATAATATAAAAAATAGACAAGATATTCGAACTATAGGTGGGCTAGTAAGTCAGTTGCCATTAACCGCGGCTTGTTTAAATTTGGCTAATTTAGCTTTATGTGGGATGCCTTTTTTAGCAGGATTTAATTTTAGAGGTTGTTATGTTGTTGTTATATTGTCTCATATTAATATATTTAGTTTTTTTCATACTTTTTTCTACAGGGTTAACTGTTTGTTATTCTTTTCGATTAGTCTATTATTCTTTGACTGGGGAATTTAATAGAAGATCTTTACATCCCATAACGGACGGCAAGGTAATTAATATTTCCTACTCCGGATATAATTTGTTTACCATTTTATTTAAAAATATTAACATTGGTTGTTTGTATTGTAGGGGCTTTTAATGTAGTTTGGACGGAATTCCCATATTCTAGCCGCATTATTTTTATTGTATTCGACTGGTTCGTAATGTGTTTTATTCTATCGCCTTTAAATCGTTATATTTAATATTTTTAAACATTCAATTAGTGATTAAAACTTAATAAAATTTTAAAACATTCTGAGTTTTAGCAAAATTGTTTCCAAAATCAATAGATATTTGGCAGAATAGACAAAATATTCATAATAAAATTAGATTAGAATTTGAAATGTATTTTTGTAAATATTTTGCTTAACACTATCAAATAAGTTCTGATTTTGCCTGATATAAGCAAATTTTGTCTTATCAAACGAAACATTACTTGGGACTCATTTTGGGTACTCATATATAGAAAGACTCGTTTCTTTTATAGTTAGGGCTGTTAATTATAAGACTAACAAGGGTCTAAATTGGAATTTCAATTAAGTTTTTTTTTTACCAGACTTCTCATTCCGTCCTCGTATTTTATTTACATTAAAGGTTAAATGCAAATTATATTTCCATAGAAACAAAACAAACAATTTTTTTAAATAGCTAAGACTAGTGAGCTCCTCTTATATAAAATAAATGCCTTGGAGTTACGATTCAAACATTAACATTGATAATTCAAGTAGTAAAGTTACTGCAATACTTAATTTGTTATTGGTATATAAAAATCCAAAATACAATTTTTTTTTAAAGTATGTACATACGAACATTGTTTGTGAAATAACAACAGTGATATGAACATTGATTAGACGCTGACCGCTCATCGAATACTATATTTTTAAAACCCCGAAATCATATAAGTAACGCAGCGGTAAAATGTTTAAATTCATAAACAAAGGTAACGATGGTGTGGTTCTTGGTGAGTAATTCATAATTCTTAATACTCTTTTTTGAATGATCATCAAGGGTTTGATATTTATTAAGTAAATACCACCCCAACAAGTTATACCATACTGAAGATGTGAATCAAACAAAGCATAACAGAGGCATCTTAAAAATTTCGGACTGCAGATATTTCTCAGATAATAGAATGATCTTAAAATGTTTCTAAGTTTCTTGTTTAAGTTGGTCACGTGCTCTTAAAATTTAGCTGATAATCCAAGGTTAACCCCAAATATTTAAGTTATGTTACCGATTCAATAGGTACACAATGAGTATTACAGTTGGACTCATTACAAAAAAGTGAATAATAATACAGTGGATTGGAATCCAGAATGGCACAACTTACATTGAAATACATCAACTTGGATTTATCGTTAAGTACCAGATCATGAACGCGAAACCATCTCGTTAGCCATCTTATGTCATCCTTAATGACACAATTTAATGAATTCATATCTGAGCTGGAGTACAAAAATGCAACAACAGGACTTCCATGCAAATTAATATCAAAAATCGAATTACAATATATCAATTAGAGTAAGGGTCCTAAAACAAGGGGCTTATTATGGTATTTTCGATAGTGTAGGACTATGATAATACCTCTTGGCATTTAGGTAATTTATACCAATCGATCTCAATTGTATATTATTTTTACTATCACTACTAAATTAAATAGGCGGTTCCGATTACACTTTGGAGCCATGAATGTTGACTCCTCATAGAAAAACAATTGAAAGGTCGGTGGAATATCAATACAATACACCTCATGGCCAAAGCTCGTTCAATAATTGAATGCGTATTTGGTGTAGTAAAGGGAAAGTCGAGATGTTTGACGTTTGCGAGAGAGCTGCACTATCAACCTGAAAAGGTTGCACAAATTATAAATGTGTGATGCGCACTCCATAACCTATGTACGAGATACCACGTTCCAATCCTAGAAAATGATGTGGTGCGAGATGCGAGCGAGAATATTCAAAATTCCATCGAAGACAATGAAGATAACGATAATATTTCGAAAATATTAAAATATTATATATTATATTTTTTATGATTACATTTATTCAAATAACATTTTTTAAATAAAATTAAGATTTGATTTATTCAATTAAAATTAGAAAAATTAATAAGTTATTTTATTTCTCAGCATCCAGTTCTCAAATTGATGTGGAATTTTCTAAACCATCCAAATTTTACGCCTTCCAATTCTCCCTTATAATCCAGCAATTTGCTTACCCTCTCCTCGTTGTTACTCAACGGTTTCACTCTATATGGGCCTCCACCCATTCCTGTAATTGATTTTTTGTTTGTTCTCATTTTATTTTTTGTGTTGTATTTAAAATCTTACCTTACCTTACCTTCTTCTTACTCTTAAAATTTATCACTAAGTATTTTATTCACGCAGACAGTTTGAACTCGATTTTGGAGATACAATTTAAACAAGGAAAGTGTCGAGCCCTCGGATACCTTAGATGACACTTTTAGATTGTTGTTTAAATGATGATGAACAGGAGCTAGAAATGAAATAAGTGCTTTTTCAGTCGATACATTTTTTCTTTACCAAACTGTCTATTATCCAACAATTTTATTCTATCTAAATAATTCAGTAGAAAAAATACAAAAATGAGCGATAATTTTTACGATCAACACGGGAGTCCGTTTTAAATAGTGGCTTTACAATACCTATCTTTACAATACCTAGAATATGTGCTATACTTCACTAGTAAACTCGAGATCCCATCCTCTCCAAAAGAACTTTAATTGTTCAATTCACTAGCTGCTGACACTATTTCCGATTCGCTAATTGGAAAGGTTCCACATTAATAATTAGGTACGATCGAATTGTGATAAAAAATTTTGATCATTTCAATGATTACATTTTCATTAAAAATAATTAATTATGCAAAATGATCTGCACCTTAATTATATTGATTACTACTCACATCGTGTTACAACCATCAATTAGACTTGGAGCCACATATGTATACGTAAAATATGTATGTAAATATTTATTTTGCCACATCCTTAAAATTGACATATAAAAACTTCTGTAAAATTAGAAATATTAAAACAAAACTTTATGTGCATAAGAGGAAATTTATAGGAAAAGTAAACATGTTAAGCAAACTTCCTTGTTTATCAACGTAGATATGGAAAATCCTGAATTTTATAAATACGAATACAGTCATGGGCACAAGTATACAGTCATGGGCACAAGAAATTAACTTTTTTACGAAATCATATATATCTTAAGTAAAATAATAAATTTTTAAGTTTTAATTATAATTCTTAAAACATTACAAACTGACGGGCTCGGACATAAACACCCTCACCAGACGGTATCTTTATTCGCCCATATGTTATTAGGTATTTTGATAAGTTATTTATTGACTGGTTCACGTCAGTTAAACAAGACTAAAAACAATATCCCAAGTAAAACAAAAAAACGTCTAGAAAAAAAATCATGTTGCGACATGAACAAATAAAATTCCAAATACGAATAATGCACTACTACTTAGATTTGAGTTTTTTTTTCATATCGCTGTTTCATTTTTTGTTTATGAATTTATAAAAAGATTACTACATTTGTGTAATAAATAGTACCAGGCTAAAATAATAAACACGTAATTCAAAAATAACAAATTTTTTGATTTATTAAGTTTCGAAATCTGTAATTATTGAACGCCAATAAACTGCATTACAGTTGCTTAATCTATTTATTTGTTTTTAAGGTAAATTGAAATTGAATTTTACGTACACAAATTCGTACCACAAGCAACGCCAAATTATGCATAATTAATAATAATTTATATCAAACTATTAAGATTAAAATAAAAGACATATTTTATCAACAAAAAATGTTAATGTTACATAATTATTTTATTTTTTATAAAACAAAAATATTCATAAAATTATTTGAATACGCATCACAAATTCATTTTTAATAAATTTTTGATTATGTAATATACAAATAATTCAAAGTTTAATCACATAAATAAATAAATAAATTCTTAATAATTACTTTATCACATCGGTTATATATATTTTATAAATATGTTATTATACAATGAATTTGAATGACACATTAAATGCGGAAAATAAACTCATTCGTCTTCTGCTAATAATTCTTCCTCTACGATGATCACTTTAAGGTTACGTGTTAACATTTCTTTTGAAATTTTAAAATTATGGCAACAACTGTTACTAGATTTCAACATATCTTTGGTTTGGATTAATGCATCTAAAGTGATTACAGCTAATCAATTCCGACATTTCCTTTTTATTAAATTTGGAATAGAAAATATTCGTTCTACATTAGCTGACGAATGCGGTAAAGACAGAATACCTTGAGCAATTCTATATATATTTTGAAAAACAAATGGATCAAGTTAATTTTTTATTGAATTTACGGTATACCAAAATTCGAAGATATTTTGATTTTAAAATTTATTTAATTCTTCGAAATCGGCTAGAGCGTTAGCTGATATATATTCTGAAATGAATTTTCGGCAATTTTTAATTCTTTTTCAGAAAATAAAAGCTGTAAAATTCTTAAAATACTGTTGCTTTTTCCAGATAAAACGTGTTCTGGTGTAAATTGTGGAAGTAAATTTAACACTTCATTTTCAAAGTCAATTTTACTCCGCAAACTATTGCAAAATTTTATATAAAAGTGCCGTATAAAATGCGTATTCAACTTGGGATCTTATATACGCAAAATATAATGAAAATAAAGTTGACAAATTTGTAAATTCTCCAGTCCAACGCTTAAAAAAACCAAACATAGAATTTGCTTTAGCAATGCATGTGTCAATGTGGTTGTTAAAACTCACATTTTCAGCGAATGTGACTAATAGATCGATTATTTCTTTAACTCTTTGCAGTTCCGTATTATTAACGCTATACGCAAAGTTAATCGGTTTTCACTTGCGATGAAAAGACCATACTTTGCATTTGTCAATATTCAACAGCAAAGAATTTTTGTGGCACCATTCAGTGAATCTCTCGATGTCTTCTTGTAATATTTTTGTGTCATGTATATCTTTAATTGTATGATACATTTTTATATCATCTGCGAACATGAGAAGATTAGAGTATTGGAGAGGTTGTATATATTCCGTAATGGTTTTACTAAAATATTATCATGTTTTTTTAATATAGACGTTGAAATATTATCCGGCTCACATCCTTCACCAAACTGATTAAGTGTATATAAAATATCCTCATCACTAATAACCGGTAAACTGATAAGAACATTATTATTTACGTTTGATTGAGTGGTAAACCAATTACTGTTTTTGGGTTTGTATACATTTTGAAAAAAATCCGCAAACATGTCAGCAATATTTTTGGGATCTGATGTTTCAATATCGTTGAAATACATATTAGTTGGATAACCATCAATTACTCGTTTGGATCTAAAGTATTTCCAGAACTGTTTAGGGTTGGTTGTAATGCTTCGTTGTACATCTGCAATATGTGAGAGGTGCTTTTCCTTGAAGTATGTATAAATTCTTCATTAGGTTGGCGAAACGCAGTCCTATCCTATTCTAAACCACTTTTAATCATCTTGACATAGGCTTTCGATTTACGGTTCTCAGATTAATCAGTTGGTCATCAAACCTAGGAGGATGAATATTAGATTTTTTTCCGGCACAATGGAATGTGGGTTTCAAAACCGTGTAATAAAATTTGGTAGAATTTGTTAGCATCTTGGTTTAAATCATTAGTGTTTAAAGCAGCGTCCCATTGTATAGCATCTAAGTACTGCTGAAGTCCAGTGCGGTTTATTTTTTTAAAATTATAGGTGGTATGCATATGATGCCCGGATGTTGTTGACTTAATTTCATTTGAATCAAAAACTATTTCCATAGATTTGTGGTTAACTTTAAATATTTCTGCATCATTTATGAAGAATAAATCTAATATTCTCTCTAGAGCATTGACTATGTTGTTGATTTGCTTTAGGTTAAAACCAAACATAGCATCAAGAAAAACATATTCCGATTCTGATGTGATATTGTATGGTAGAAAGGAATCCATGTCTTGATCATAATTCCACATTACATTTGGAGGATTAAAGTCACCTAGTACTAAGACTAAGTCATTTGGTTTTGTGAGATTAATTAGTTCGTCTACTGCATCACTACATCTGCCTTATATTTCACTACACGAACTCGGTGAAATGTAGGCTGTATAAATAAATAGATTCGCCTGATTTATTTTGATTTTTACGCACACGTGTTCGATAGATGATGGAGTTAAATTTATAGGAATACTGGAAAGCATTGAATGCACTGCGATAAGTACACCGCCTCCTGATTTTTTTTCACTTGATGATGATGAACGATCCCATCTAAAAACAGCGTAATCATTTCCAAAGTATTCCCTACTGTTAATGTTAGGATTCAATGAGCTTTCACCAATTACATAAATCAATTAAATCACACCCAAATTAAAATTAAACAATATGCGTTAATCACAAACTTAAAAAAAATTAACACATTTTATAGTTACATATTAAATTGACATTATTAAAAGAATTCAAAATTCCCATCTTTAAATTTTCACTTTGAAGCAAAATTAAATATGTAATTCCTCTTCAGGGACATAAATTTCTGTTACGTCGATTTCTGTTAATAGTGTTCTAGAAAACATAATATTTTGGTTGGTTCTGTTTTCAAATCTATTGTTTTTTTTTATTTTTTATGCGATTTAATTGGGAAAGCGCACTTTCTGCCTTAGAATTGCTATGCGGTAAAGAAAGTAGAACTAGCATGTAGTTTGCTAAATCGGCATAAATAGTTTGCTAAATCGGCATAAATATATTCAGATGATGGAGTTAAATTTATAGGAATACTGGAAAGCATTGAATGCACTGCGATAAGTACACCGCCTCCTGATTTTTTTTCACTTGATGATGATGAACGATCCCATCTAAAAACAGCGTAATCATTTCCAAAGTATTCCCTACTGTTAATGTTAGGATTCAATGAGCTTTCACCAATTACATAAATCAATTAAATCACACCCAAATTAAAATTAAACAATATGCGTTAATCACAAACTTAAAAAAAATTAACACATTTTATAGTTACATATTAAATTGACATTATTAAAAGAATTCAAAATTCCCATCTTTAAATTTTCACTTTGAAGCAAAATTAAATATGTAATTCCTCTTCAGGGACATAAATTTCTGTTACGTCGATTTCTGTTAATAGTGTTCTAGAAAACATAATATTTTGGTTGGTTCTGTTTTCAAATCTATTGTTTTTTTTTATTTTTTATGCGATTTAATTGGGAAAGCGCACTTTCTGCCTTAGAATTGCTATGCGGTAAAGAAAGTAGAACTAGCATGTAGTTTGCTAAATCGGCATAAATATATTCATTAATATTGTTTTTCAGGTCTCTAATCATAATCCAATTTTGAACGGTATCCGTTGTCGAATCAATTTTGGAGAGAATTTCTTGATTGCCAATTAAGGCATGCTAGTGATCGTTTTATTTTTCGATTTTCACGTATTCGTTTTGAAAAGGGAAGTTTATTATTAACGGCCGAATAGATGGCATACTTCCGGAAACAATTTCATCAATATTACAGACATAACTCGATATAAAATGCAATTAAGTTATTTTTAGAACAATAGATTTGTCATCTTCCATAAAAGATTCTTCAAGTTCTTAAAATTCAAACGAAAAATACAATGAACTTATATATAGGTAGATGATTATTTTTATCACTAACGTCAACAATCAGATTTATTTTACCCGGAATAAAAAAAATGTCCACTATTTCATTGTAAACGCATTTAATCCTTGAGTTTAATTTGTGAATTTGTGATCTTTCTGATTGAAAATTTTTATTTTAATTATTTACTAAACTAGAAATGTATGACAAAAATAACACAGTGATGAGAGAAGTGATTGTAAATATTTCTTATGTTTCGTTCAATTAATTCTGGTATACATTTCAAAGCACTGTTTATACACAGAGCTAAGGAATGACACGAACAGCCCAAAGAAAATAGATCACCCCTTACTTCTAGCAGTTTAGCTTTTACGCCACCGACATTTCCTGATATTACTGATGCATTATGTTGAAGTTTGCGAATTGTTTTATTAAGGCTTGGACTCTATCGGAACCGATCGAATTTTCTAACTGAATCATGCCAAAAAAAAATATCAACAATTTTTCATACAGTTTTATTAAAGTACCACACTATTACAACTAATTGTTTATTGGTAGAAAGATCTGTAGTTTCATCAATAATTTTACCAATTATTTCGGCGGCAAAAGAACCAATTATTACATTAGCGTGAGATGTTGCCTTAGTACGACAGCATTTCAATTGTTGGGCCGGCATTGAGGTTGGAGATATTTTTAAAATTTATTTCGGCAGGGAATTCATCGTACTAAAAGGAAGCTCATGCTGAATGCAATAAATGATGCACATCATTTCCACCTGCTGTTTCTTTAAAGTGTTCTGATTTTGGAAAGATTGATCTACTTTTTGAAAATCTTTGGCAAATGTGACATTTTTCTTGTTAGTTTTAGACAACTTTTCATGCCTAGTAATATGCGCCACATTGTTGACCATAGTTTTGTTGCATAATCCACAATATGTTTGGCCCTTACAATTTTTCAGCCACGGATATTTAATTTCTCATTCAACCTTGTACTTTTGTGAATATTTCTTTTCTTTCGATTCAATTCGGTCGAACCATCTGAAACAGCGTCGGAATCATGTTCGGAATTTATTGTTTCTGTTGAGGTAATGTCAGTAGCAGAGGTTGATGGTCCTGGATTTCTAAAAAAACAGATTAAACATAATATTCTTTAATTAATAACTTATTTATATCCACATAACCTTAAAAATAAACTAAATTGTGTTTTGACTTACTATTTTTTTTCTACAGGTTGACAAATCTCTTCATTTTATCATATTATTATTATTTAAAACTAACTAGGTTTTCGAACTGCAAATTTTAATTGCTAAACAAAATACACAGACACACCTACCTTCAACGGCTTTTAGATTTTTGTTTTGACAGAAAAAAATTCACCAAGAAACAAAATATGTTAAAAGAAAATACAAAAAGCATTGGATTTAGTCACAATGAACAAATTTAATAATAAATTAAAAAGTACGTACTGAAATTTCAGGACAGGATAAATGTAGCAGATCTGCTACAATTGTAGTAAAGTGACATCACTGCTTGAAATATAATAATTCTAAATACTTTTGCCCATGACTGTATGTACATAGTATATACACTATACGCGACACAATATAGGAAATTAGCTAAATCGATTTTCAATAGTTCAAATAAAAATAGAAAAAACTCATCATCTAAACAAGAATTATATGAAATTGATACAAATATGTATATTCACTGATAAATTGTTATTGATAACAATTATATTTAAAATAAATAATAACATGACAGATTGATTTTATTTGTACGCCAACCCCATATCAAATTGCCACTCTGCGTAACCGAATTCAGTCCATTATATATAAATAGCAAAATATGTATATATTTGAATAATTCATGAAGAACTGAGATAAAATTTGGATATCACATTTAAACTAGTTAAATTTATGATTGTGTGTATCTATCAAAATTTTATCTATTTAAATATACGTATGTAGGTATCTGCTCGATACATTTAGTAATAATTTAAAATTAGAGTAACGTTATGTTTTATTTATTTATACATACGAGTAGTAAATAAATTTTAAGTGGTTTTATTTGTTTAGTTAAAATTAATTTTGATAGAAAAAAAAGGGTTCGTTCCTCATTTTTTCCTTTTATGTGTATGATTCTGGTAAAATATTTATTTTTTTTGTTCATAATTTTAATATGTATTTAATAGAAATGTAATCAAAAAGTAAATATGTATACAATTTAACAAAATAAAAATTATTATTAGTATTTTATATGTTCGAGTATGTTGAAAAGAAATTAATTTTTGGAATTTTTAATTTTTGGATGTTTTTATTATTTAATTAATATTGTTGGCGTATATGTAAAAATACTCGTATCTACATATAAGAATATATACTCAAGTATGTACATATAAATATAGTTACCCCGAAGCTTATATATTTTTCAAGTAGGTTTTATGCTATTTTGAAGTAGTAACGTTTTTATTTTTTAAGTTTTTATAAATATTTATTAAGTTATGAACTATGAAATTTGATTATTAATATCGGTATAGGTATGTGGAAGTTAAAAATATTTATTAATTTGTTTGATGTTTAGAAAAGTATTTAATTTATAAGGATTTAACTTGGTTGGAATGATATCTACATTTCCCCCTCCAAATTGTTTGCAAAAGTTAATAACAGCGATTCACGTTTAGACAAAATACGTTTACGGTTTACTACAGGATTTATCATTCGACAAACCCAATTCAGAGATTTACATTTCTCCTGGCATTTTGAAGGTATACATATTGTAATAAACAATTACATACTTGATTTGTTATTTGTGGTTGGTCATGAGATGTGCCTTAATATACTATCCGATTCATAAGTATTTGTGATAGGAAAAATTTACGGTTTCATAAAAAATTAACAATTTTTTATAATTTATTATATATATAAGTATATAACACACTTTTTTATTATAATAACCTGATCAGTGTTGCCAAATATTATTTTTCGTGGGTGCCAGACTGATGTGAAAATAGTGCTAGGTTGTCACTATAGAGTGCTAAATGATGATGATTATCTAGACGATTGTACACTTGTTCTTTAATAAAAGAAGCCGATGATCACAAATATCAAAATTTCAATTTCCTATTGATACTCTGAAAAAAAAATTTGAAGTTCTTCAATAAAAAGCTTAGTAATTATTACCAAAAATTGAGTAATTTTTGAGCCAACTAAGCGCTTTTCAAATACTGGCAATAAAGCTATTCAAATAAAACATTACAATTAGTAAATTCAATATTTTTTAATTTTTTTGTCGATATGCTGCATTTAATAAAATTGGATGTTAGTAACTAACAGCATTTAAAATTCAAAATTGAGCTTATTAAAAACGGATTGTAATATTTACGTAGCTCTGTGAATTTCACAATATTCTTTTACTAAATTAAAAAACAATTTAATTATCGCTTGCATATAATGAAACAGCGGGCTTTCATACTTCATCAGCAATAGTAACATTCTCAATGCATGTTTTAGCGCTATCCAGGTGTGCCTTTCATTTATTATCAGCTGGTTCCAAGTCTGCAAAACAAATTAAAATTAGTGATTTGTGATAATTTTATAATATTTTCTTGTTCATATACGTTACGCATTTTGCGTTGTGTATTCCGGAATTTTGATTTTTACTTAAAATTCACACCAGGCTGATGCATCGATTGGAATAAATTATGATTGATGTTACATACATAGTTGTTTGAACTGCAACTATAAAAAAAGGAAGAATACTATGTTTAAATTAGTTAAGTTCTTAATATTTTGTTGATTTGCTCTATTTTATTTGAATAAAATTTAAACTTACGTTATAATTATTTCAGCCGAAAACGCTGATAATTGGGCATAACAGCTGGTTAGGTCACTGACATCAGAAACGTTGCTAAAATTAAGAAATCCTTTATTTAATATATCTGAATTAAAAAATAAACAATTTAAAAGATTCTAATTATACTTTTATTTGGTTATAGTTGACCTCCACTCCATACTGCACTGATTAAAATTCACAGCTACAATAATTTGCACGTGTTTTTGATTGTGTTTCGATTATTTTTGACACAACATTTTACTAAGTACAGTGCAAATCTCAAAACGGATATATAAATAACAAATAGCTTTGTAAATTCTACTTTACTATATTGTTCAATTTTCCAATGATACCCGTTTAAAAATTACTCCTCAAATTTTTCTATAATCAAAAATCTGTTGCAAATCTTACACTGCAATTTTTTACACGGGACATACTTATTTTAAAATTACTTTGTGATATTTAAAATATTTGGCTTACTCAGCAAAATTAGTAATTAACTCACAGCGTTTATTTTCAGTGTAGGACATAGACGAAAAGGTTTTCCAAAGCTACTTTTGTGATAAAAGCAGTTTTGAGTTGTGTTTTGAGAAGTTGCGTTTGAAAAGGCTCTCGAGATAAATAAAATATTTTCAATGTACTTTAATTAAAAAACCAAATAAGTGATTACAAATATCAAAACGCTTAACTTACAATGATATTTTTTATGATAATTTTTATTTGCCCTTTAATAAAAAAAGCTTTTAATTAGAGTTATCAACAATTAAATTTAAAACATACACTTTTTTACAAAAAGCTCTCGTTTTCTTAATAGAACATTCTTGTCGGATCGGAATCAATTAAAATTTCAAAAAAAAAAGTTCTAAGAGACTGTGAAACCTATATTCTCAAAAAGCTCAGATTTTTATGGAAACTTTTATGTCGGGAATCAATAAAAATAAATTATAATTAAATAAATAATTTAGGGAAACAGATTTACAAAATATAACAACTGTAAAACATTTCTTCGAAAATTTCAATCATAAAGAAGCTTTTATGTTGGATCGTAATTGAATACAAAATCTACATGTGTTATTTAATTAGGAAAGCAGAAGGCAAACTTAATTAATAATTTCCAATTAGAAGGACACTTGTGAAACTTTTTTACAAAAAGCTCATTTTTTATGAACAAAATTTTTGTTGGATCGAAATCAATTAGAATATTTACGCTTGTTCTTTAATTTAAATATTAAAGATTTGATTTAAAGTTGGAAGTGTAGATATGAAACTTTTTTCAAAAACCTCTGTTTTTCATAAAATAGCTTTTGAAAAATCTAAAATTTTATTTCCAATTCGAATGACAATATTATGAAAAACTCAACCTTTTCAAGATATATGTAGGTTTTATGTAAGACCAGAGTGAAACAAAATATTTACAATTGCTGTTTAATTATAGAAGCACATGTTACAAATACATTTAGGTCAATTGTAAAACCGTTCTTAAAAAGCGCATCTTATTTTAAGTATAATGTTTATCTCGGATCGGAAACAAATAAAATATTTAGACTGATTCTTTAATAGCGGAAGCCACATGAATACAATTATTAAAAATTTAATTTCCATTTGGCAGGACAATTGAAAGTTTGTTACCAAAAAGGTCAATTTTTCATAAAATGAGATTTTTGTCGCATTGGAATCAAATAAAATATTTTACACTTGTCTTTTAAAAAGAGCAGATAATTTGCAATTATCAAAAAGTAATTTCCAATTGTGAATATTATGTGTCAAAAGCTCATCTTTACATAATAGAACTTTTATGTCAGATCAGAATCAATTAAAATGCTTTATTCAACTCTATTCAATTATTTTGGATCTACTTTATGTATATCGGAAAGTCATGACCGATATTGATCCGAAGTTTAAACCATTGAGATTTGGCGAAAAAGAAAAATCTGGGTAGGAGAAAGCGAAAAAAGGGTTGGCGCATTCAAGCAAGATCACCTATACGTGGCCAACAACGTTAAGGTTAACTGTAAATTTGCTGAAAATGTAGTATAAATGTAATTTTTACACTAAACATATTATTTTAGTAGGGATAAAAGTTGTCTTTTAGAGACACAGGGTCTCTTTTTTTATTTTTTCAGCCGAGCGAGTTACCCAACGTACATCGAGTAAAAATATAACGTGTGGATTTGCCGTGTCAAAATATTCGGTCTTAAAGAGTAAAAAGAGAGTACAACGTAAAAATTGTTTATCTAAAATGAAACAATTCTGTTTTTATATGGTTTGTTTAAGACTAGATTATTATTGTAGTTTTATTTTATTCCTATTTAATAGCGCCGCACTATTTTAGTTATTTTAGGAACTTGTTAATTAAGAATCCTGTCTATTCATCAAATTCGACGCATCCAACGCTTGACCAATTTTTTGACAAATTTACAGCACAAAAACCATTTTCTTGGTAATCGAGAATTTCACGAAATTGTGACAGAACGCAATTTGTATGACATTTCGAGTTTTGCCACTTTAGGCAGACATTTTATTCTCGTATAGTTACACACTTACACAAACAAAAACGGAACCAAATTTGTCAAGGACATATTTTAACTATAAAACACTTCTGTTACAGTTTATACTTCAATTTTCACTTCGTGACAGAAGCACCATTTCTCGACATAACAAATATGGCGAATATTGTACATTTCCAAACTAAAATAAAGCTTTGTTTTATTCATTAACTTCTGTTGAACTATTTTTTGTGTATTTTAATATTTATTTAACATTTTGGTGATGTCTGTTTGACATAATACGATTTTTTGTCGATTATTGCTCAAATTTAAGTGAAGATAATTGTTTTTCCACAAATTTCCACAGAGTCCAAAGAATATTTCAATCGTTAATAGAAATTGCAAAAAACCAGACAATTAGTTCAAAGTTGTGAACATAGTTTGTAAAAAATTTTGTTTTTAATTTGAATTGTTTAGATGTTAAGTTGACTAAATTTTGTTAGGAGCTCGAAAATGTGCCTTGAAGACTTGTAATAAAATCGGGACTTGGTGTAATAAATTGTAATAAAATTGTAATAAATTATGGGCTAGGCTTCGTTGTGGCGGGCTGATTTGGCTGGTGCAGCTTCAAGGCACTGAATTTATTCTATATCTAAAAGTCAGAACCTTAAATCTTATATTAATTTAATATTAAACATTATCTCAAAATGAAATATGAATTTATTTGAATGTGTACGTAAAATAAATAAATAAAAAAACATTCGATCGATGTTTTAATAATTAAATCTCACTCTTTTTTGTTTTTTATACTTCGTTTTCTCTATTGCGATCGTAGCATGCTCGAATAAAGCTAGTCTATTTCCTTTTATACATTTGAATATGTATCACCACATGTTTCTGTTTCGTTAATTATGCTAATAGGCTGAGATCGCAATAGAAAAAATTCAATATTAGCCGCGTTTCTTGACGTATGATCTGATGCGGATCAGATCATATCTGCTTCCCTTTCATTTGTATAGCCGCGTTTCAGGAAATTAACACAAAAATTGTATTATTTTTTGTTTTTAGGTTATTATATTGATTCTAGTAGCATTTTGGTTCAAAATTTTGATACAAAAACAAAAACTACTAGTACAATTTTTATGTTTGTTTCATGAAACGCGGCTATACAAATGAAAGGGAAGCAGATATGATCTGATCCGGATCAGATCACACGTCATGAAACACGGCTATTGAATGCACAAAATAGCGTAATAATTTAAAAGAGCACATAAACATCGAACGAGAAGAAAAAAATAATGGTGCAATGTACAACATGTCATCCACAGGGAGTTCCAATAACAGCTGCACAATTTGTTTCCAACCATAATAATGCACAAATGCGCAGCAAAACTTCATCAAAATAAAATATAATCATGGTGTTCCATTTATAATCTAAAATCCAAAGTTTATGCTGAATTTGAGATGAAATTAATTTGTGATTTATTCAAACAAAATGATAATTGTAGATCCTATTTCCATCGACATTTTTGTTGCAAAATTTCGCGCCAAAAAAAAATTAATTTTTCATATGTTTTGTATGGAAAAAATGTTTCTTTCGTCCATTTTAGTTGCTCTAGGAAAACCTGAAGATTTCAACTATGGGTTTTGTATATACATAGGTGGCTCTGTTAATAGACGTATTCCATTGTGCTTTCGTACGCTGTTAGTTACTCAAGTAATTTAGCCATGTTTGTGGGATATTTTTGTATAATGAAATGATTGAACACTCATGGCGGTATTTTGTCTAAATATTAAAAATCTATTGACGATTGACTTAGGTAGGAAGAATATTTTTGTGATAGGTTCCAATAATAAATTTGATTATGATTGTGAAAGCACAAAGTAACAAATTGTTTTATGAATGTATACTCAACTCGTCAAATTGCCAAACTTATTTTCGTGACGATAGAATGCTCTATTGTCGTAAGCTCTAGCGTAGAAAATAAAGACCTTTACTCTGCATTTTTCTTTAGGATTAATGCAAAAGACGATCAATACACCTTCTAGGATGATTACAAACCATGTGGATTCGGGAAATTACATCAGGTACTACTAACGTATAAACTAACATTTACTATGCCACATTTCGATTTATGGTGGAAAAGGACGTGCGAAAAAACGCTTGCGGATACGCGAGTCAAACAGATGCGCGTTTTATTTGACATGGCGTTTTTAATTTCGTTTCTTTTGGTTGGTAGTAAATTTTTTTTACTTACTGTCAGTTTCATAATTCTACTGAATTTTTAGTTATTATAAGAGAAACATTTTTTGACATATGACCAAGCGTTTTTATCGAAGTGATTATTTAATTAAATATTTTGTTTTTTAAAATTAAAATTGGGAATTACAATGAATTTAATAAAGTATGGCCATTTTGGATGTGAAAGTTGGGCAATGACGGATGAGTACGAGAGATGGCTCCTTACATTCGAGAGAAGAATCATGCGTGTGATTTACGGCCCAAAACGCGAAATAGATGGTACATACCAAGCGCTGTACAATTTCGATATCAGAGATCTGATGAAGATCCCCGATATTGTACATGAAGATCTCAGCGAGTACGCTGGTTTGGTCGCGTTCTGCGTGCTGATCCAGAAGGAATTGTGCAGCGATCTCTGAAAGGAGAGCCACCATATGGTAGGCGCAGAGGTCGTTGCAGGCACCGATGGCTCCACAATGTAGAGAACGACTTGGCCTCCCATGCTCAGGATCTAAACCGTTGGAGCCAGATGGTTGACTCAGTAAGGGGCCAGTAATGGCCTTTAAAACTGTTTATTATTATGACCATTTTAACAAAATTATTTTGCTCTATATGTATTAACGAGGAAATTACCGATAACCATCACTGATTTCCCTGGCTATTTAATTGGAGATTTGGTAGTTCCATTACGGAAAAATTTAAGGAGGCCATATTCTGGACGTCTCCCCCCAAACGATAAAGAATTATTTAATAAACAATTATCAAGAGCACGGTTACGAATTGAAAATACTTTTAGAATTTTAACAGCAAAATTTCGAGTGCTGACAAATACCTTAAATATGTTCTCAGAAAACGCCGAAAGAATAGTCAATGCCATATTGGTTTTACACAATTTCATCAAATTACACGATTCGACTAACGTATGCCCCAAATAATTTAGTGGATTATTTTAATGATAACGATGAGCTGGTTAAACGAAATTGGCGCCAGGAAGTCCAGCCCTTACCTCAATATTGTTTATTTAGTAGATTCAACTTATATAGAACAGCATTTTTCATCAGAGACAATTTAAAACAATATTTGAATAATCAGTAATTTTGGTAATAATAATAAATAATAACAATTTTTATAGAAAGTTAAATTTATTTTTATTTTTTTGTATAAATTATATTGTTGACAATCGTCAGTATTTGTATCTGCATTTTGCCGAAATCAGCTGATGAAATATTGGCTTCGTCCGCTTGTTTCGCCACAGATTCAAAAAGCAGCGTGGTTGGGGTCTTCGTTGTTTCGTCTGGCCGCACAAAAGATTTTTTAGCTATTTCAAATAACGTCTTCATCTCCTTACTAGTAGAACCTAATATTGCATCCACAGATTTATTATTTTTTCTTTTTTTCGTTTTTTTGACAGCTAATATTCAAAATTATACCGTGAAGTAGGCTTAAATTCATTTTCTCTTGTGTTGTCAACACTAGCCGTGTTTCTTGACGTATGATCTGATCCGGATCAGATCATAACTGCTTCCCTTTCATTTGTATAGCCGCGTTTCATGAAATCAACACAAAAATTGTACTATTTTTTGTTTTTGTATAAAAATTTTGAACCAAAATGCTACTAGGATCAAAATAATAACCTAAAAACAAAAAATAATACAATTTTTGTGTTGATTTCATGAAACGCGGCTATACAAATGAAAGGGAAGCAGATATGATCTGATCCGGATCAGATCATACGTCAAGAAACACGGCATGTTGCCTTGCGTTTTTTTAGAATTATTAGAATTATTTATAGAATTAGAGACCACTTGCGGAAAAACGCATACTATGCGGAATGCGTGTATTTCATTTCATATGAAGTAGTGTATTTTAATTTAATTCAGCATTAACCAACATATCACATCGAGACGCTGTAAGTTAAAGTTGTAAGTAAAAATTTCTCATAAAGAAACTCGTACTAATTAATATTTTAACATTTTGATAATGAAAAATTTGTTTGCTGGACCAAAAGCAAAGGAGTTGTGCGACGGGAAAGATGCTGAGCGCATTGAAAATGTAAATACTCGTAATATGAGTATGCAGGAAGCTGAGAATGTTTATATCGAATATATAAACTTCGAAAAATGGGTGTTTAAAAGAAGCATTAAGTGGGAACCCTATCCTGATTTTTTTACCATTTAAAAACGATACTCCAAAAGGACCCCAACAAGTGTTTTTTAAACATTTAATACGTTAGAGGAGGTTGTTGGATCACTTTTATTATAGAAAATTGAACTGCTTCTTAGTGGTTATATATAGGAAGACCAGCGTGGTCATTTTGTTGTGCTATCTCACATTTGGAGACTCTATTTGGTGAAATAATACTAAGGGGAAAATACCAAATCCAACCCTGCTAAATGAATTTTAAGGGGAAGTTGGATGAATTTGGTGGTACCTGACGTTTCTTTAAACCTCAAATCTCTGAATACACGTGTATTTTTTTTAATGTTTTCCTTCCGCCCGCTGCTAAAATCATACCGTTATAGAAAAATAACCGATTGGTGATTTTACTCTCTCGAATGGACCTAGTCGTTACTTACCACACCGAGGGAAATTTGATCTGACTGCTTTCCAAAATTGCTGTCCTCTTATTAGTAAACAGAAGACATTAGTATTATTGCTGCTTACAGATAGCACAGTACAGATAGCAAATCTGTCTAACTCAACCTTCTTGGTTTCAACAAAACCGTTACGGTCAAGTGAGCATCGAGATCGACGACTGTTTAGAACGGGTCAGTTCTCAATTAACTCTAATTGGACCTGTACCCTGGGGCTCCAAGAAATAACGAATTATAAAGCGCTACCATTTGAAAGGTCTAAAGCTACAATGGCTTGCTACTTCTAGCTGTTGTACGGAGAAGAACCTCATTATTGACCCGAGTTGGTGGTCTACTAAGTATGCTTTATCTTTTAAAAATAGGATCAGCTAAGAATCATGGCGATTCTTACGGGACATGGTCGTTTTAAGGATCATCTCCATCGCATGGGTGTATCTCAGCATGGTTAATGTGAAGACTGCCTTGAGGAAGATGGTGAGTGTATTTGCATATTGTGTTCAGATTTCTAATTAAAAATCTATTAATGTAGATCAGTTGAACCCCGTGATTAGGCCTAAACTAGTCCAGTTTGCTAAGGCCGAAGTGCGCTTATGCGAATTAGAATAGAATCCTGGGTTTGCATCAGAGGTCTTTGTGACATTGAGTGTGGTATCCTCATGGGTTCCAATCAAATATAATAATAATGTAGGTTGTTTTGGACTGCCTCACCATCTTGATTTATATTTTTAATTAAAATGTTTATGAAGCTCCATTTGTAGATTTATGTTGGAAATATTTTTGATTTTTCGACACTTCCATCCATTACATACTTTAATTTCATTTATCAAGGTTGTTATAACTCAATGATATCAGTGGTAAAGCTGATACCGATAGTGATTGACGTGTCCCATTACAATTATCCGGTTACTCGAATACTGTAATTAAACTTTGAAAACATTGCTTATCGAATTATCGATATCTTCTTGAATTCTATACAATTTCTAGAGTTTAACGTAATACAGAATATATAAAGATCGTAAAAATGTTCAATGGAATGGGGAGGTACCATTTGGCTTTTGTTTGCGAAACATCAGCTTGATACATGTATATAGCAGAAACAAAGTTATTATGCTTAATACTTTACACTTCTCGTATTTACTTACGTAACTACCAGCTAATTTCGACTTTTCTTTAAGTTTTTATACACAAACTTTTTAAAACTTAAATAAAGCTTTAAGTCTTAAATAATAGAGAAGTTAAAAATTCATGGTACTCCATATACATATATACGTTATACACAAGTATAAATTCTTCGTTCTGTTTATTTTTTTGTTTTTTGTTTGTTATGGATAGAATAAAATAGAATCGTACAGTTTCCTACTCGCATATCTGTACGCTGTTGTTGGAAATACACCAACATAAAAAAAAAGATCTAAAAAAAGTTTCAGTTGATTAATAATCAAATGATAATATCTAGGATAACTAAAGTCTAATATCCAAAAAAATAAAAATAAATTTACTTTAGCTTTAAGTCTTATAAGACTTTCGTTTTAGCTGTCAGAGAGATGAAGTTTATTTACTTAATTCTTGACTTGTCTTTTAATGGAAATTATCTTGTGCGGTTTAAATTCTCAGGAATACGAATGAGTTTTTTTTTTGGGTATAATTAAGAATTGAGTTTTGCGGTTTGTTATTTTGTTTTGTGGTTATGTTCACAAGTTTAGTATTACAATATAGTTTTGGTTTTTATGACAAATAAAATTTATCGAATACAATTTAATTTATTAGTTTTTAATTAAATTGTAATTGTCGTGCCATAAAGAATAGCCAGAAAGGTTATATTTGGTTATGATTTGAAAAATAAAAAAAAACGGAAAGATCTCGCAGCTTAATAATAGGTTTGGGTTAAGTTCTGTATAGAGGTATTGCTGGCTCAGGACCACAACATTTACTGCGCGATCCAGCTTTCGCTTATTTCCCACAACGTCACAATGAGCAGGCACCCATATGACCCTAACTCTCGTAGTAGAGCAAAGGAGATTAATGAAGTTTTTGCACTCTTTGACCAGTTTAGATGTAGTCAAACGGTTTTTAAGGGTATTGAGCACGGCTTTACTATCCGTGCAGATAATAATATCCTTGTCTAAATCAGTAAACTTAAACGACTCAATTGCACTATGGGTAAGTGCAATTAATTCAGGGTTCCATTATAGGTCCCTATCTCTTCCTGATATTTATTGACGACATTACTAATATTATTTAACACCCTTCTGTACTTTTGTTTGCTGGTGATCTTAAGATATTCCGACCTATTAATGATGTAAACGACCCTGACAATCTTCAAGAGGAGCCACAAGATTTGTGCTTGGTGTAAAGTGAACCAGTTAAAACTTAATATTCAAAAATGCAAGATAATGTCATATTATCGAGAAAAAAATGTCCAATAATTTCCAATTATAATATAAATGCGGCATTAATTGAACGCGCCACCACAATCAAAGACCTCGGTGTAATATTTGACAATGATATTTCATTCTCCAGACACATTGATCAGAGTGTATCGAAAGCCAACTCCATGTTTGGCTTTATTCGCCGTTGGACCACCCAGATTAAAGATCAAAATGTACTAGTTGCACTATACTTTGCATACATAAGGTCCCAACTATGTGAGTGGCAACTATAATTGAGAGTGTACAAAACCGAGTTTTCCTTTATATTACGAAAAAAACAAACTGAAACTAAAACTACAATTTACCATATGAGAACCTGTCCATTTTATCTTACACTGTACGTTGGAGAGACGCAGGCAATAACATTGCGCAAGTCTATTGGGAAATTTACTTTTGGGTCACGTGAAACAACACGACAGAAACTATAATTTTAATATTTCTTAAAATACTTTCTAAACGTATTAAACTTTTATAACTGTCAAAGCCATGGCTGGCAGAGAAACTTCCTTCACAAATAGTAAGGAGGTTAAAAATAAACTGCGGGAAATTATAAACCCGGCAGTGGCTAACGTTTCGGTTAGGAAAGTCACAAACATTAACGATGGCGTTCTAATCGAAACAGAAAGAAAGGAAGATTTGGACTTCTTCCTAGCCAGTAAGGAGCTTTCGAACGTTGGGCTGATTGCATCGCTACCAGAAAAGCGTCTGCCCAGGATAATCATTTATGATGTGGACAGAGCCGAAAAGATCAAATCAATTAAAGAAGCTGTAATAAAACAAAGCTATGAAAATATTAAGATTGAGGACTTGAAACGAAGTTTCATGACTGAGCCAAAAAAGGCCATTGGGTGATAGAAGTATTGCTAATTGCCAGAAATATCCTCATCAAAAACCGTCGTGTATATCTAGGCTGGTGCTCATGTAGAGTAACTAAAAATAATTGTAGATTGATGATCGCCCAACTGAATATGCAAAATGCTAAAGCAGTTGGGCATGAGATCAGATAAGCTATTAAAAAAAAAAGCGATTGACATACTCTGCATACGAGGTTAACGGGGTTATATAGGTGGAATAACCACGTCCACAAGAATAATCGTTGGAAACAATGAAAATATTAAATTATCAATTGGCATCCTCAACAACGATCTTGAGGTTCTTACAATTTTACAATACTGCGACACACACTGTGTGTGTAGAGGTGAGATCTTACTTAGGAAGTTCCTATCTGGTCAGTATTTACTTCCAATATTCAGACGATCCAGTGGAATATGTACATAAGTAAACTTGATAAAATCATGGATGGTCTTAAAGACTATCCTATTATTATTACTGGCGACTTCAATGCTAAGTCTAAACTTTGGCACAATAAGGACACAAACGAGAGTAGTCCTCCTTGAAGAATTTATATGTAGCAAGAAGTAACCTATTCGTCATCAACGAAGATGGGCAGCCAGTACATATTCTCACAATGGGAAGTCGAATATTGATCTCACTCTCATGAATTTTAAGTCCATGAAAATTGAACATCAAGTGACCATGAAAATTGGACATCAAGTGACCACAGAGCTATTGGTCTCAAAGGCTTAACTATGTGGTACACCGAAAAGCGTATTTTAGAAGTATTAGAGACAAAAGCCAAATGAGCTTAAAAGAGTTCATAACGGAGCATGGTTATGCTGAACCGGGGGGCCTTGTCTATAAGCTCAGCACAGGTAAATTGAAAACGAATGAGGTAATTAGTACCCTGGTGACAAACAACTATTTGTTGGGAGGACACTACAAAAGGCTTGCTCTATACCTTGCTACCCGACGACTCTGAGGAAAATGACTGAGCGGCAAAGTGAAATCCGCGCCAATCGTAACTCTGCACCAACTACACCAAACGTGGGCCACTTCAGTGATGAGGAGACCACTTTGGCTATCATGTCTATGAAAGCTGGTAATGCGCCAGGCCTAGACAAAATCGAGGTCGAGGTGATACAATGTGCTTGGTCTATTATAGGGCCCTGTACCACCAACTTTATGAATATTTGCCTTAACAAAGGAGTATTTCCCAATGTTTGGAAAAATGGTAAATTAGTTATCATTAGGATAACCGGAGATAGGTGTCAAACCGATCCCAAATTCTACAGACCTATCATGCTGTTGCCTATCCTAGGTAAATTATTTGAAAAATTAATTGCCGTCTGGTTAATGGACATATTCCAAAAAAGTGACACCTATCGTGACAAACAGTTTGGCTTTAGAGAAAATAGGTCCACAGAGGACGCAATGATCAATATGGTCTAAGAGTTGGACCAAAAGTACAATCTTGGAGATTTCCTAAATGTATCTGGCGTGTTCGGCAACCTGTGGTGGCCCAGCATAATGTTGGGAGCTAAAGAGATCATTAACAACTATGTCTCTGAAAGAAAAGTTACTGTTATTTCAAGTCATGGCACACTTGGAAAAATTGTCAATAAAGGATGTCCGCAAAGTTACATTCTTGGTCGACACCTTTGGAATATTGTCTTCAACGAAGGCATGAACCAAGAACTCCAACAAGTTGCATTCTCGGACGATAAGGTAATGCTCTTTGCTGGGCATTAAAGACAAAGTATTCAAGAAAAAGCGCAATTAGCCATAGACAGGGCAGTTATGATCCAACTTAAAGGTTCATTGGAGATTAGGAGACCACCATTGGTTTCCATGAATGCCCAAAGAATTAAGATGGTGAAAACTATTAAATGGCTGGGAGTTGACTTTGATGAACGACTTGGAGTAACTTCACATGTCAAAAGAGTCGCGGAAAACAGTAAGAAGGTTTTCGCTGTGCTGAAATGAGTTGCTAAAGAGAACTGGGGTCTCAAGCAACGTTCTTTGTCAATAATATACGAAGGCCTTATGGTCTCTTCATTGACATACGCGTGCTTGGCATGGGCAGACGAATGAAACGTCACCATAGGCGTACACTAGTAAGTGCCCAATCATACAGAACAATGTCAATCGACGCTGTTCCTGTGTTGACCGGCATGATTCCTATTGACATACTCTTAAATGAGAAAATTGCCAACTACAAGATAAGAAAAAGCCAAAACTTGAGCTACAGAAACGTGATAGTAGAAGGCGATCAAATTCGGCCAAACCTCATGGGCTCGCTCAAGAGGAAAACAAGAAAAGCGTCTGTATCAATATGGCAAGATAGATGGTCGCATTCAATGGATGGCAGAATAACATATAGTTATATCTGCCAAACATTGAAGCGAGGTTAGAGACAAAGATTGAAATGTTAACGGGGCACGGAAGAATAGCCGCTTATATGTACCGACAGAGTCTAGCGGCCTCAAGTACCTGTGAATGTGGGCAAGGCAAAAATAACATCGAACACATTCTCTATGATCTCAAGAAGCTAAAATCAACTTAATATAGACTAATAAAGTGAGTGGCCAGCAAGTAAACTTGCTTTAATGCTGCCAAACAAACTTAACTCAAGAAATTTTGTGATAGCGATTTTTGTGATCTTAAGAAAATTTTTAAAAGCTATTAATAGTGGACGAGTATGCGCCTCCTCATTTGCAGGGACGGTAATAGAGTAACCTAGCTAAGCTTACCGATAAAGTAGTAATATTTTAAGAAATTGTAAGTCAGCGTTGGATATTTTAAAGGCACGACCACCTGGGAACACATTCTTTGTATCAAATCGACACCTCAAATGAAATGAAATGAAAAGTGGCCTCCACCATAAATCGCAGTAATAAATAAAATACAAATCCCAATATATATGTACATTGAAACGATTCAGTAAGTACGAAACTTTATCCACTTTAATGCAAAGATATAAAAAAAATATTTGTCAATACGAATGACATCCTGACATAATTTCGTACCCATTTATTATTATTACCCTAAATATGTATGTACATAGGAAAACGGGGAAAAAATAATGTCAAATAAAATTAAACGACAAATGTATAAAATAACGAAATGGAATACATATTTATTCTATTTTATGCTTTTTTGTTATGGCAGAAAAAGCTCCCGATAAAGCATATAGCAAAATGAAAATTTTGTATTTCCTTTGTTAGACATGCCATACCGAATATTTGAATTCGTTATTCTGTTGTGTCGTGCCGTGTGTGTGTGTGTCTCTGTGCTCAAAGTTTTAATAATAATAAAAAAAAAAAAATATTCCAAAATTCTGTATTCGTGATTTTCATCTCACATTTTCTTCTACGAGTATATACACAAAAGAATAATTTCTTATTGTTGCTATTTTCCTTATAATGTAAATGTTATTTTATTTTGTAATGTCTCTGTAAATAACAAACAAATTCGTTAAATTGCGCTATTGTTGTTCTGTTTTAAGTTGAAAGACTCCAATATAATAATATGCTGTACACAATTGTGTTTTGTACATGATACGTTGAATCGTTAACTTTTTGAACTTAAGAAAACATACATTTAATTGGAAATCTGTTTGTTATGCTACTCTATTGAAGCATTATTATGGCGTAGTGTAATGTACTTTGTTTACTATTATGTTAGTTGGATTTAACAAGATTGCAATAGGAACAAAATTAAACATTTAGGGTAACATTGATAGGAATTATTAAATAAAATGTTTACAATGTACCTAGTCTTGTTAGACTAGCAACATTTCTTTTCCTGGTTTTCCACTTAAATGTCTACTCTTTGAGAAACTAGGATCTCCCTATTGGCTTCTTTAACATTTGTAACGAATTGAGGGTGGCATGGAGTGATATCTGGTTAAACTAGGTTCTCAATTAAAATGCCATTCGTTACCAAATCTGATTTCGTTTTCACTTATCTATAGAGATTCAGCGTGATCATTATTTTGCTGGCTAAGGCTCAGGGATTGGGGTGGGACTGCTGAAAATAGATAAATGCATGCTAGACCACATCAGGAAATGAATTGAAAATAATAATTAAAACGGGACTGAAACTAAATGAAAGGAAAACCAAAAAGGAAACATCAGAGATAAAAGAAATAAGAGGACAGGGCATGGATTAACATATTTATTGACACAAATGGTCTAGTTGGTGGTTCAACATCATCAGGCAACAATGGTTTATTTGGAACTGTTTTTGTTTTTGGTTACCATTTAATAAAACTGTTGAAGACAGCAAACACTTAAAATGAAAATAAAAACAATTAGTTATATTTATACTTAATATTAAATTATTCAAAATTAATACTTATCTAAGTTATATCAATTTAATTCACTTCACTTTACTAATAAAGAAAACATTTGATTAATTATGTAAAATGTCAATTCGATTGACATTCAAAACCTTATAAATGTTAATTAGCTTAACTCTAATTATGATGCGTTCAATACGTATACGTATACATACATATATTAAATTTAGATCCATCTATTTGAATTATATAAAAGTAAACCAGCTTAAGTTTAATTTCAAATCTATCTTACTACATTTTTTTAAAGTCATTTTGTAAACACAATATATTTTTCTCTTATGTATAAAATCATCAAAGTGTTCACATTAAATCTAACAAAGTTAATTATTACTGCAAGTTTATTTAAATATCAAATCAACCAACAAAGTTTATTGCATCATCAAATCTGTACCAAGTTTTGTCAATTGGAGTTCAGAAATATAACCTATTGGTACAGAACATTGGTCCTTCGAGCCGGATACAGCATATCAAATTGGATAAAATACAATTTATAGCCAAACGGAATACAAAACCGCATGGAAAACACAATTATATGAAAACCGCAAATATCAAAACTATTTATCTAAATAAAAGAAAGTTTTTAAATAAAAAATAAAAAAAAAACACCAATTAACTAATTTTTATTAATTAACTATAAACGCAACTCCGTATTATAAATAATTTCACCCTTACATATTCATCGTGTTTCCAAAATACATATTTGCTTCAATTTACAAATACCATAATACATAATTAATTTGGTAAACATATAAATTTGAAATTTAGTGTAAATAGTGAATGTTACATAAATAGTGATACTCAATGGCGGACATCATATCATTAAAAAAAAGACGTGAATATATTAAAGGCACCATAACCAAATTGCTAAACTTTATTAAATCTATCAACCAAACTACCAACGCGGAAGACATAAAGGTGAGGTTAATAAATGTTGAGCGTTACCGAAATGAGTTTTTCGAGCTGGAAAATGAAATAGTGGCAAAGGACAAAGGACTTTGAAGATAATTATTACAAAGTCGTGGCCGGACTAAATCTAGCATTAAGAAAAAAGATGGAGCCAACTGGTTCACTCAACGATACATTCTTAGATGCTTCCACGGCGGCAAACCACATTGATGTAATATTGCCAAAGTTATCAATACCAATTTTCACTGGCGTGTATACCGAATGGCAATCGTTCCATCTTTTTAATTGACCTTTATTGTTCAACTATCCATGAGAACCCAAGATTAACTCCATCACAAAAGCTGCAAAATTTGAAGGGATCGTTGACAGGAGAAGCAGCAGGGTTATTAAAATACTTCAGCATCACTGATGCAAATTATATAGAGGCGTTGGGGAAGTTAAGGGAGGGATACGACCGCAGAAAGCATACCATCTACGCATTTATAAAGGAGTTGATGTTTCAACCATCGGTAACGACACCAAACAGTACAAATGTCCGAGTATTACTGGACACTTCAGATGAAATCATTAGAGGACTTAAGGCGCTGGGTGAGGAAGCAGAAACCAGAGACCACTGGTTAATTCATATCCTAGTGAATAAACTAGACAGCGAGACCAACAGCTTATGGGCACAAACTTCTGCAGAATATGACCTACCGACCATAAAACAGTTCTTTGACTCTCGCAAAAAGAATCGACGCATTGGAATCAATGAAAGGCCAAGTTTAACGTCCTCAAGCTCACCTAACCAAATGAAACCAAACCTTAGAAGCCATCTCGTCACAAGCCATACAAACCAAAACCCGCTATGCTCAGTATGTAACAAAGAGCATACACTACTCGAATGCAAACAATTTAAAGAAATGTCACTGGCTAATAGGAAAAGTTTGATAATTCAGCAAAACCGGTGTTTCAATTGCTTCAACTATAATCACAGCGTTTAAAATTGCAAATCGAAGTTTCGCTGCAAACTGTGTAACTGAAAGCACCATAGTCTGCTACACAAAAATTTAAATCCATCATCGCAAGTAAATACTGTTCAATCGGAAATCCAGTCTATAGAACCAACAGAACCGAATGCATCCAGTTATACCACCAATACCAAAGTAAGAAGCTCCATTTTACCAACTGCTTTGGTACGTGTAACCGATGTACTAAACAAAAAATGCCTATGTAGAGCACTATTAGACTCTGGATCTCAAGTATCCTTTATAAGTGAAAATTGTGCACAAAGACTGCGACTACCTGGAAATAGAGCCAAATTGGAAATTACAGGTATTGGAGCAACATCAGGAGGCTGTACTAAGGGATCACTAACACTAGAAGTATCACCGCGGAACGAAGACAACCCAACTTTAGAAATACAAGCATTTGTCCTACCAAATCTGGAATATTTCAAGAACTATAAACTTGCAGATCCCCATTTCTACCAGGGAAGAGAAATAGATATGATCATTGGAGCTGACTACTTTTTTGATGTACTGGTTGAGGGAAAGATTACAACAAACAATCAGTTAACAATGCAAAATACCCTTCTAGGATGGATTATTACCGGAAAACCAATGGAAGGTCAACCGAGACAAGTGCTAACCGTAACCATAAGTAATCCAGAAGTAAATTGTATAATTTGTTAAGGGGATTCTGGGAAATAGAAAATATTGAAAAAACAATACCGAAACTATCTGATGAAGAAAACTTATGTAAAAAATCATCAGTGTTCACATTAAATCTAATAAAATTAATTATTATTGCGAGTTTATTTAAATATCAAATTAACCAAAATAGTTTATTGCATCATCAAATCTGTACCAAGTTTTGTCAATTGGAGTTCAGAAATCTAACCTATTGGTACAGAACAGAAACCATTTTTAACATTCGACGTTTCTTTTTTCATTGATGCCGATTCTAAATGGTCTAATTTATTTTCATTATCTAATACGTCGTTTATATTAGAAACATTACTCCATGAATCATTTATTTTTGGTATACTTCGAGGTTCGGTTTCATCCTTTAATTCATTAATTTCAGCTTCTCCCATTTCGCACTTTATTTTCTTCTTTTTTTCCACATTTTAAAATCAAATAAAATATATATTTTAATAAATTAATTTTTGTTAAATTGTTTATAATTTTCGCGATATTCTAAATATGTTGTTGAATGATGATGATTTTTATTGTTTGATCCTTTTTACTAGGCTCGGGGTCACTCGATTCGGTGTTAATATTTTTGACAAAAAAATTTTTATTTGATTAAATAAATATAATCAATATAATAAATAATCACTTTTATTTTTATTGAATCACTTATTTTATTCACAAAACTATTATAATAATCAACATCACTCACTTTCTTATTGATCATAGATCAATTTAACATTTCACATAAAAAAAAAGCGTAAGTCATTGGCATGATAAATTCCTAGAGGTGTGTTATAGAGGTCCCGGAGTTCAAATGCCACGTGTCCAACACATTTTTCAATAATGGCTTTTTTGAATTTTGGGCCCAATTTGTTTGTCCTACTTGGTACGCGTAAGGGCGCGCTCTCAAGTTGTAATGTCTGCTAGATTGTTGGTAAGCCTTTCTTAAATTTTTTATAACTTCCTGTTGCACTAAAGTTAATTTATCCATCACTGCTAACTCAAGATCTCGATCATCCAATGAATTAAGCTTTCGGAGTATATTATATTGGGAACCATGGTTAATGCAATTTTGGCCGAATGTTAGAAAATAAGGCGAAAACGTAGTGCTTTTGTGTACGACATTCCGAAGCGCAGATCCAATCGAATGCAAGTGCTTGTCCCAATTACGATGATTATCGAGGACGTTGGCCCTAATAGCGGACAATACTGATCGATTTACTCGTTCACTGGCATTCGCTTATGGGTGGTATCTAGGGGTTAATTGGTGGTTTACTCCATATTTCACTAATAGATCTTTAAATTCCTTGGAAGTGAATTGTTTACCATTATCACTTACGATAATCTCAGGAACGGAAAAAACAATGAACACGCGATCTTCCAAGAATTTACAAACATTTTTAGTAGTGGCTTCACGCAAAGGCTGCAAGAACACGAATTTTGTAAACTGATCCAACGCAATGAACACATAACAATTCCCATCTTTTGAACGGGTGTATGGCCCAAGAAAGTCTATAAAAAATATCTGGAATTGTCGTTTAACTTCATAGAAGTTTCCCAATGGCGCGCGTGATATTGAGTTAACCGGTTTATATTCTTTACGTACATCACATAGCTTGATAAAATCATGGATATCCCTAATCATCCCTGGCCAATAATAATAATAACGTTGTATTATTTCTTGAGTCTTCTTGAATCCAAAATGCGCAGAGTTTGGTGGACAGTGAGCACGTTCAATAACCTGTTCACTTTGCTATCGGGGAATGTATAACTTCCAAATTGGAAGATCAGTGAAAATTTGGTTGCTCGGTATGTGAGACGGTTTATAGTAAACCCGATTGTCAACAACTTACATATTTTTGCTACTTTGGGGGTCGTCTAACAACACTTTAATTAATTCGAGGTATTCTAGATCATCATCAAATTTATCACTATTGAGATCACTGAATAGTTCACATACTAATCCATCTTCGGAGAAGTTGAACGTGTTTCGCGAGAGAGCATCAGGTACTACATTTTCGCAACCCTTTTTGTATTTAATAAGAAAATTAAACCCTTGTAGCTTTAAGCTCCAGCGGGCGAGACGTCCGGAGAGGTCCCTCTGCTCCAACAACCACTTTAAGCTGGCATGGTCGGTTGTGATAGTGAAAAGTAAACCCTTCACATATTACTTAAATTTCATTACACTTAAGACGGCAGCTAAGCACTCCAATTCCGTAACGCTGTAGTTGCGTTGAGCACCATTGAGCTTTTATGAAAAGAAAGCAATTGGCTGATCTTCACCACTAGCAGATTTCTGGTAAAGGACACTCCCCACTCCCCACTCCAAACTTAGAGGCATCACACTCTATATAAAAATCCTAGGGCAGAAGATAGGGCAGATTTCTACTTACAAAAAGCCAGTTCTGACTCTTTTGTTCATTGAAATTTCTGTTTCTTTTTGAGCAGTCGAGTAATTAGTTCCGCTATTTCCGCATACTGTGGAATAAATCGGCGATACCAAACTGTGACGCCAAGAAACTGTCGGACATGCTTAACCGTTTTTGTTTGGTTATAATTAGTAATGGCTGATACCTTTTCGGGATCAACTTTAAGGATGCCGTCAGCAACTATATATCCTAAGTATTTGGTCTCTTTTAGTAAGAGCTATTATTTATGTTAATCGTTAACCCGGCAGACTTAAGTAGCCCAGCAACAAAATCTAATAACTGGATATGTTCGTTAAAACTTCCGCTTGTGATCAACAAGTCATCCAAGTAAACAAAAATTTTATGGTGCAGCTCGTGGGGTATTACTCGGCGCATTAATCACATTGTCTGGAGTGCGTTACACAAGCCAAATGGCATGACTATGAATTGATACAACGGTCGGCCTGGTACGGAAAAGGCCGATTTATCCCGCGACCCCTCATCGAGTGGAATTTGCCAAAAGGCGTCTTTCAAATCCAGACTTGAAATAAATGTGCTATTTTCAAGACGTTCCAGCAATCCCTCGATGAGCGGCAGGGGATAGGTGTCCTTCACCGTAACCTGGTTTACCTTCCGTGCATCAAGACACAGTCGTATTTTACCATTTGGCCTGTGCACTCGAGCGAGAGGGGAACTCCATGCACTGGTACTGACTTCTATCTCCTCAAAAATTTCGGCCTGAAATGCTGGAGACGCAGCATAATGCCGCTGTTTAATGGGCTTAGCGTCTTTCACATCTATTACATTTGCCACCAAATGAGTGCGGCCGAGACCTAAAACCTCGGATGAAGGGAATTTTCGAACGACAATATCTAACATTTCTTGTTGCTCTTCCGATAAAATGTGTTTAGGTAACTCACAAGGCACATCACCATGATAGCTCGGACACTTGAAGCACGGAACCTATTAAAAATTTGTCGTTAGAATTGCCTGATGAAGATGGAGTAGATAACGATGGAGAGGGAATGGTAATCGTGAGATTAAATGCTCGAAAGGAAAGAAATCAATTCCCAAGTATAATTCTTGTGATAAATTAGGTGAAAGGTAGAAGGTAAATAAGTTGGTTTTATCAGCAAATTTACCTAATAGAGATACGTTAGCACCACTATCTAGCAAACCAACATATTTCTTACCTAAAATTTCTAGTTGAGCATAAGGTCGGCCATCTCCAGGAGTGGCAATTAATGACTCAATTATATTCTTTTTATTAATTCGACGGCTTCTCCAATATTGTTTATTTCGGGTTAGTCTGGCGATACGTGATCTACTCGAAGCAGATGCTTTCAAAGAATACGTTGGCATTGTTATTTTGGATGAAGTAGGAGTATTGATTTCTATTGACGTTGCGCCAATTCTGGGTCGGTATTGCTTGCTGATTCTACCCGAGTGCTGTCCTGGGGGTTGGCGTTTCTTGAATTCCGAACCCCCGCTCTCCAGTTTTCCGAAGGCGGATTACACTTGAAACAACAATCCCGACGATAACCTTTTGTGCCACAACCAGCACAAGTAAGTGACCAATCCGGCCGACGATTTACATTAAACCCAGGGTTTAAATTGTGGTTATGAGTCGGCGTAGTGTTTGTTCCAAAAATTGGAAGTATGCGTGGGTCTGTTGTATTGTACTTCGCCTCTATCACGAGTCAAAATAGACAAATTTGTTGAAAATGGCTGAGGACTGCTTGATAGCGAATGTGACGTTGATGGTATATTGGAAGGATCATATTTTAACATTTCATCCCATGTCTGCTCACCACTGTCTATCGCATTTATAAATTTGCGCGGTTGACACATTAACTGAGGCATGAATCCTGTTCTGATCCATGTATCTTCATACGCAATACACTTTCTAAAAAGTTCGTCGACGTTATCAATAGTAACATCTACTAATTTGTCTTGTAATCCAGCTCTCATATTCCGCCGAATGATCCTAATAAGTTCATGGTCACTTAGTGGATTCTCTAATTGTAGGCACAACGATATAATATTAAATCTTGATAGAAATCATAGAAATTTTCTCGAAATTTTTGTTTTCGAGCTTCCATTCGTGATTGTATATCCTCATCCGTCCGTGGACCTTGAAAACATTTCTTTAATTCGGTTTTCAACTTATTCCACGTAATATTAGGATTACGTTCTATGAACGTCCAGTACCACTCATTGGCACTACCTTTCAAAATGTAATGGAGATCCATGACTAATCTTTGAGTTGTAACATTTTCAGACCTTGCCAGGTGCTCTACTCGATTTAGGAATCGTTTGATATGAATGCCATTTGGAGTACCATTATAAATTATATCCCATTTTGAAAGCGATTTATTTGACTGTCTATAGAAATCTCTTCAATCCGGCAGATCCAAAAGAGGTGGAAATTGATCTACACTAGGTGAAGGTTGACCTGGGTTGGTTTGACATGAGACTAAAGCCTGTTGACTGTAGGGTTTGGATTGATTAATGCTAACTATTTGTGATTGTTTTATCGTTGAGGTAGTGGCGGCATGGGCAGCATTTTGTGTTTCTGCTCAGATAGAAGCATTTTCACGTGTTTAGATAAGAGATGGAACCAGTTCGGTGCCATGTACAAGTAAAATCTCCTAAACTTCTCATTATTACAACGAATGCCGACCAAATTGTTTGGGTTTCTCATATTATACGCATGATATATTCGACTATTGCATGATATAACCTTCGCAAAACATAAGATGGGCACAACGGTCGAGATTTATTGGATTTCGACAATTTAGGTGAGAGGCCCAATTTAGCTATGAGTTAATTGTAACACCTAAGTATCTAAACTCATTTACGCAAAGTAGATTAAAGCACTGCTCAAAACATGGCTTCTTATCGCATGAGTGTACAATGTACATGATACTACATAAACAGTTGAACAAGTGTTATGTCAGGTCGCCTAAAATGCATAACTCTAGACTTGCTGTCACTAGCAACAAGTCGATGATAAAAAAAACCATTTGCTTAGGATATATAAATCACTTTCAATGGAGTGTTTCATTTCAAAATGATCATTAGACGCGTATGTTAAAGCCAAATCATCTGCGAACGCACAGTCTGTAAGATTATTTCAGAAATGGAATTAAAATAAATTAAAAACAATAAAGGAAGGTCCTAAAACTGTGTTTTTAGGAACACCACATTTAAGATGACCTAGACGAAATCCTTTGAAGATACCATTCTCAGAACTTCAGATCCTGGAGATTCTAAAGAAAAATATGCGAGCTGGATTGCAAGTTCATCTCGCCGGTAGAGAAATATCATCAGTTTCAGCATTTATAATATTGGTGAGCTTTAATAACGCTTTCCTTGGTTTTAAAATTTCTGCTGTGATAAGGTTTCGGATTAATATTTGATTTTATCTCATACATGACTTCTTTTGGTTTTGTTCGTAGGATTTCTCCACTTTCCTGTACAACCTCTCCAGTTATTATTTCGGCTTCCAATGAGTGGTCATCATATGGTTCAAATATTTTTTCCAGGTATTCAGCAAAACATCGTACTTTATCTTCGTTATTTCTGGCCCATTTGTTATTTTCTGTTCTGATTGGAAGAATCTTCATTATTGGCCTTTTAATTCTTCTGGTTGCTCTCCAGAGAGAATTATCAGTACTAGTATCATTAGATAATTTTCTGAGGTAGTTACTGATAGATTTGTCTTTCAGATCTTTGATTTCCCTTTTAAGTAGCTGAGTCAGATTGTTTAGCTTGTCCTTTAGCTCCTTGTCCTTCTTTTTTCTGCTAAGAACTCTCTAATTTCTCTAGGGCCGTTGATTCGCTTAATTTTCTTTTTAACTTCAGGGGTGTTTTCTCAAGCTGACTGCTGTATGTCACATATTTGTGAACTTTTTTTTCTATTTGCTCCTCACTCCTTAGCGGAACATTAAGTTATTTTTCTTTCTAAATACAGTCCTAAGCATTCCCAATTTGTGTGCTTATTTACTAAACTAGGATAGCTTTCTTTTTGAATGATCCTTTCACTTAATGCCAAAAGTATTGGGGAGTTATCAGAACTTAAGTCAAGACTTTCATCTATATATATATATATATATATATATATATATATATATATATATATATATATATATATATATATATATATATATATATATATATATATATATATATATATAATTTACAGGTATATTCTTCACTATAAAGAAATCAATTAGATCTGGTATTTTATTTGGATCAGTTGGCCAGTAGGTCGGTTTACCATTTGATAAGGCTTCACAACCGTGTTTTGTGATAGCATTGAGGAGTTCTTTACCTTTAGTGGTTGTTAGTCTAGAACCCCAGTGGATAGTTTTTGCATTAAAATCTCCTCCAATTACAAATCTTTTCCTTAGTTTACTGAAAAATTCCACCACACGTTTGAGGGAGTGAGGAGGTTCAAATATTTGGGCTCTCTTATCACTCACGATAACAGTGTGGGTGAGGATATTAAAGTGCGGCTGGCAGCTGGCAGTCGTTCTTTATATCCTCTAAGGCCACTGCTAAAATCTAAACACTTATCAAGTGCCGTGAAGCTGAAGCTTTACAAAGCGTTGATCAGGCCCGTTGTTATGTTTGGATGTGAAAGTTGGGCGCTGACGGATGAGTACGAGAGATGGCTCCTTACATTTGAGAGAAGAATCATGCGTGTGATTTACGGCCCTAAACGCGAAATAGATGGTACATACCGAGCTCTGTACAATTTCGAGATCAGAGATCTGATGAAGATCCCCGATATTGTACATGAAGTTAGATCTCAGCGAGTACGCTGGCTCGGTCACGTTCTGCGTGCTGATCCGGAACGAATTGTGCAGCGATCTCTGAAAGGAGAGCCACCATATGGTAGGCGCAGAGGTCGTTGCAGGCGACGATGGCTCCACGATGTAGAGAACGACTTGGCCTCTTCAGATTGTCTAAGACAGTATGAAGACCAAGCTCAGGATCGAAACCGTTGGAGCCAGATTGTTGATTCAGTAAGGGGCCAGTAATGGCCTTTAACACTGTTAACACACACTGAAAAATTCAAGATATGTTTTTTCTTTTCGAGAATATTTCGGTGGGCAGTAAATTCCAATAACACTAATAGAGTTAATTTTGGTCTTGATATTAACAGCTGTTGCTTGTATTTGTTCTGTTTCATATTTTAATTCCTCGAAGTGATTAATACTATTTCTAATTATGACAGCACTACCTCCCTTAGCAGTATTTCCCGAGTGAATAGTGTGATATGTTAAGGGCTTCATTTCTGTCGTCTGTTTGAGGAGTTCTTTGTCTGTTTTCGTTACTCATCATTATTTGAGCTTGAGCGTAATTGTTTTTGCCCTCTTCTGCTTGAGAGACTATCAACGCTTTACGCCTTAACTCTCTGTCAATGAAAAAATCTACCGTCGATGTTTACAATTCTTTTTATTTATATATCATCCTTGTGTTAAAATACAGGTCTGATAGACTTTTGGTAGAAATCTACCCAAGAAAAAACGAGATATCAACATAAATTTGCTTTGAAGATTTCATGGAGTTTTGTAAAAATGGATTAGAGGAAAGCAAAATTTTGTTCTTGGACTACAGAGACTGTATGATGGGTCGGTCAAAATTTGGGTTATCTCATGTGACATTACAAATGTAACGTATTTTTATAAGCAGTCCTATCGTACACATTTATTTGATCAGTTATGAAATCTAATAATTACATTTTAATTTGTATAGTGTTTTTTAAATTAAGATTAAGATTTTAACGAGATAAAATAAAAAGGCGCTCTCTAAATTACAATCAGGTGTTTTTATAGAAATGTAAATTATTCTCAATGGCTATAAAAAATTTGGACTTTGGAATTCATTACATTCTGATGAAAAAAAAACATTGAATTTGTTTAGATATTTATTTGATTGTGGAACTGTGCCCATTAACACTGGCTGATTAATTAAAATTTCAATAAACCCAGCAATTACCAAAGACGACACTAACAAAAAAAGCTTGCAAATGGAAATAATTGAACTTAGTGCTTTATGTTCTCATTCCCAATTAAAATATTGCATTACGAGTACCAAAAACTAAAAAAATATCAATAGTAACAAAAGCATCGAGCAATGAGGAAGAAACTAATTGCATTTTTCAATTATGTCGGAAAAAAACATTTTTTTTGGTTTCCATTGAATCAAGAAAAACTACGAAAAAGTATAAAGAAAAACCGAAGCTTTTATTTTATTTGTTTGGAAAAACTTTTTCTCTCTCTCTATATTTGATATTATTAAAAAAAAAAAAGTTTACCTATTCATTGAACTATTAAACTCAATTTGTTGTTTTTGTTAATTTTTTCCGAGAAAGTTAAAAACAAATTTTTCTTGCTAAGAAACCATAAGAAACGATTTACTAATTTTTCCTTTTTAAGATTCGTTATAATTAGGGTGAATACACTCTTGCTCCGTTCACAAGCTCTTTGAAAGCGTTATCGAATAAAAATTCCACTACATTCAAATTACGTGCTTCTATTACACATAATTATATGTCGCTTTTATATGTAATTTAAGCAAAAATGTACATAATATGCACGAGAAGTTAAACCATTAGTATGATTTGTTTGTATGTGCGTCTGTATGTTTGCTGTGCGAAATAAAAATTTCCGAAATTATTTTTTTTGTGTCATGAATTATTTATGTTCACATGTAAATTTGTATTTTAAAATTTACATAATGCACACATACATATATAGGTATAACTTATATATTTGGGGATGTAAATTAAAATTTATAAAAATAGCTATCTAAACAATATCTCATATAGTATACGAATTCTTACGTTGTTGTTGTGATATGATATACTTGTATGTACAGAGTCACCAGTCACATTTTTTTTTTCAAAATTCATATTACATATAAATATTAATGAGCTCGTATACCTGTATGCTGTGTATGGGTATACCTTGTATCATTTATTATTTGACTTTATAAAAATAAATTGCTGTGAATAATTTACATTAAAATTGTGCCAGATAGAGGAATCCCAGGTAAATTCCTTTATATCATATCTGCTATAATTTTGAATAATACTGAGTTTACCGAGCCACAAAAATCACAAGATGTCCGCATTATATTTAACTGGAATAATCAAACGTGAATTTTGTTTTAGTTTAGTGATAAAATCTACGTCCTACCTCCAATATCAGTGAAACTAGTCTTTCGTTTGATCTTGAAATCTTAAACATTTGCTTAATGAAATCTTACGGAAATATTATGTAAATTAAAGATACTGATGGGATGAGTAAAGCTATTGGCAATTTTCAATTCGATCAAAGTGTTGTAACGTGTAAATAAAAACTCTTACATTAACTGCCCTAAATCTAAAGGCTTCGAAGCCGTCTGACAGGGTATTTGTTGGTCAGCATACGGCGCATATCTGCATTTTGATGTTGACCGAGTCTCCATCTTTAGATCCTTATGAAGGTTGTCGTTTCTAATGTACCATAGTACGTTCACAATGCCACATAAAACTTTATTTTGAAAAGTTTGAATTAATAAATATTAACGTTGCTCTTCTTGGTACAACCCCACAGTTGAATACCATATGTCCATATAGGTTTAAGTATCTGCCGATATAATAACAGTTTATTATGTACTGTTAGCTCGGATTTTCTACCTAAGAGCCAGTACATTTTCCTGTATTTGATGTTTAGCTCTTCTTTTTCTTTGTCCAGCTACATATTGCATTAGTGGCATTTTGTAATTTACCAGTTGGCTCTTCTATGCTATCTCCAATTGCTAAGATTGCAGTATCATCCGTTTGGTACATCTCTTGTATTAAGTAAATACAATATTGTTCCCAAGCAGCTTCCTTGTCGAATTCCAGCCAATATTGGTTTTAGATCAGAGTACTCATTTTCAAATTTAACGCGAAAGTATCGATCAGCTATAGATAAGATTTTAATATCTGGTAAAATTGCTTTGGCAGGCTCGGTGCAGTTCATACTCTAGTCCTCGGTGCCAAAGGCTTGTGCTACGTCCAAGAAGACACTTGACCATATTTTCTTCTTTTCCAGTGTAGTTTAAATTAAGTTCTATGCACTTGGTCTATAGTGGCACTCTACTCTATAAAGCCAAATTGATGTGAAGGAATAAGTTTCCTTTCTTCTATTACTGATTTTTGAACCTTTTAAGCAATAAATTCTTCCACTGGTATGGAACGTAAGCAGTTTTCGTAAACCCTTTTCGGGGAGTTCTTTAACTATTTGTCCTAAAATTAAGTCATCACCAGGTGATTTTTTTGAGCTTAAGTTATTAGTAATCTCATATTTTAGCTCTTATAATGTTACTGGTTGGATGTTTTTATTATCCCTTTTTTAAACTGGGTTTATGTTTTCTTACATTGATTGCCTCGGGAGGTCCAAGTTCAATCATCCATTTTGATACGAGGCACCTGAATTGCTATTCCTCTGCCAGGTTTTACGAGCCTTCCGGTTTTCCAATTGCGCCTCGATATTTTATATTGACAAGGTGGCGTAATCTGCCACGCTGCTTGCAATATATTATTATTTAATACTTCTAATTGGTCATCGAGTTGTGTCGCAGTTTTAATTGGTACTTGTAAGACTGTATTTTCTTCGATCAGCGTTCGGAAAACATCCCAATTTGTTAATCTTGGCATGTTTTCTTTCTTGATGATGGTTGTACTCAGTGTTGTAACAACTGGTGTGTGTGTGGTCTGAACATATTCTTTCATTGTTTTATATCAGTACGTAGTTTTCGGATACTCCGTTTATTACAAAGAAGTCAATTAAGTCTGGTGTTTTGTTATGATCGGTAGGCCAATATATTGGTTTATCGCCAGAATAAAACGCACAGATTAATTCTAGAGATTTATCGCCAGAATAAAACAAACAGGTCTTTACCCCTACGCGTTGATAGTCTCGATCCACAGTATGTATTCTTAGCATTGAAATCTTCCCCAATTATGAACTTGGTTCCGAGCGATTTAAGCAACGCGACATAATTTTCTTAAGTCAGTTGGTGGACAGTATATAGATGAAATTCTATATTTTTTTTCATTATTTAGTTGAACGTTAATGGTTGATACTTGCATAATCACCTTTTCTATATTAACTCCTTCGCACTGTTTGATATTTTCCATTACAAATATTGCTGACCCACCTCTCGCTTTCCCTGCTGGATGGATGGCATGGTACTTCTGGACACTTCTGTAAAGTTGGATTCTGATATTAGGGATATGTCTATCTTTTCCATGTGTAAGAAAATTTCTTGCTCCGGAATTTGGGGCAATAGCCCATTTGAATTCCAGTTGGCAATTCTTAATGTTTTGCTGATATGCATATTAGTTCATCATAGTGAATTCATTCACTGATTCTTGCTAATTTAGCCGTTTATGTACGGCTTCTATGCTCCTTTTAGTTTTCCCTATGTGCTTGTTTAAAGCTTCTATACTCCTAAGTATTTTTTCAAGAATTGGAGTTTCTTGATTTTCCTTTGTATTGAATGGCTCCTGCGTTGCTGCTTGACAATCTGCGAGTATGTCTTTGGGTTCGCTGCTGCAAATGATTTTTGGTTAGCTTTCACTGAGTTTTTAGCTGCTATTATGTCCAATGGTATTACACGGTTTTGCTTAATCTTAGTTTTTCTATTGCTCAGTTTTTGCAGTTCTTTAGCTATCTCGCATTCTCTGCAGTTTGCGAGATGATTTCCTTTGCAGTTTACACATTTAGGGGTATGTTGGCCGACTTGTACTTCTTCTGTAAGCTTCGTAGTTAATGTTCTATAAGTGTTAACGTCTGTTGTGTTATTATTGTTCAGAGACACGATTCTGTATTCGTTATTAGTAATTGATTTCATAAGAGACTGAATAGTGCCATATTCAGTTATACCCATTATATTGATGCCATCTATTCCAAAATCCTTGCTCTGCTGATTATTTTGCCATCTCGATAATCTATTTGATAACACCTCGTCTAGGCTTCTCCAACTAAGAAATCCAATGGGATTAATATATGCAAATCAGCTGGATCATCGTTTATTTTGCCTAATATCCTTTAATTTTGTAACGACTCTATTTGAGTAATCAATGTGGTCATCTCTTCAAAGGTAAGATTAATATTGATCACTCTTTTCAAATGAAACTTAAATGATTAACTGCCGCTTCCCATAAACCTCCAACCTCTAAACATTATAATAATAATAACAGTGTTAAAGGCCATTACTGGCCCCTTACTCAATCAACAATCTGGCTCCAACGGTTTCGATCCTGAGCTTGGTCTTCATACTGTCTTAGACAATCTGAAGAGGCCAAGTCGTTCTCTACATCGTGGAGCCATCGTCGCCTGCAACGACCTCTGCGCCTACCATATAGTGGCTCTCCTTTGAGAGATCGCTGCACAATTCGTTCCGGATCAGCACGCAGAACGTGACCGAGCCAGCGTACTCGCTGAGATCTAACTTCATGTACAATATCGGGGATCTTCATCAGATCTCTGATCTCGAAATTGTACAGAGCTCGGTATGTACCATCTATTTCGCGTTTAGGGCCATAAATCACACGCATGATTCTTCTCTCAAATGTAAGGAGCCATCTCTCGTACTCATCCGTCAGCGCCCAACTTTCACATCCAAACATAACAACGGGCCTGATCAACGCTTTGTAAAGCTTCAGCTTCACGGCACTTGATAAGTGTTTAGATTTTAGCAGTGGCCTTAGAGGATATAAAGAACGACTGCCAGCTGCCAGCCGCACTTTAATATCCTCACCCACACTGTTATCGTGAGTGACAAGAGAGCCCAAATATTTGAACCTCCTCACTCCCTCAAACGTGCGGTGGCCACTACTAAAATCTGGTGTGCCATTGTCTCTAAAACCAGAGATCAGGTATTTCGTTTTGGACTCATTGATCTGGAGTCCAACAGAAGCTGAAAACTCTACAAGCGGATCAAGTATTTCTTTCACTCCGTTGCTATTCAGTCCAATCACGCATATGTCATCTGCATATGCAAGCACTTGATTGGACTGGCGATATAAGATGTTGCGCTGAGGTGTTTCAGTTTTACGAAAGATGTACTCCAACATGAGATTAAAGAGTATCGGGGACAGAGCATCTCCCTGCCGAACACCCGAGTTAACTGCAAAAATTGTCGATAGCCTGTTCTCAACTTTAACACAGCATTGAGACTGCGTCACTGTCATCCTACACAGTCGTACCAATTTTGTTGGCATTCCTAGGTATTCCAGGGCAGACCACAAACTCTCTCGATTGATCGAGTCGTAGGCCTGCCGGAAATCCAGGAAAACCTGATGTACGGAGATGGATGTCTCATAATATTTAGATAGAATCATCCGCAACGAAAAGACCTGATCAGTGACTGATCGATTCGGACGAAATCCTCCCTGATAGTTACCAACCAAGCCCTCCGCCAGAGGAGTGATTCTATCCAATAAAATGTATGACAGTAACTTGTATGCTGTGCAAAGGAGAGCTATACCGCGATAATTCTCACACTTCAAGCGGTCTCCCTTCTTGAAGATGGGGCATATCGCGGCCACTTTCCATTCATCAGGCATAACTTCGGTTCGCCATACTAATCGAATAAGGTCGAAAAGACAGTTCCACAAAGTATCCCCTCCGAATATCAAGAGCTCCGAATTAATGCAGTCCACTTCAGGTGAGCGGTTTCGTTTTATTCTCTGCATGGCCTTAGTGAATTCCTCATGGGATGGCTCCTCAGTGCAAATCTCCGCAAACTGTTTTAGAGGTGGCTCAACAACAGTCTGTGACGCATGATGAACATCATGCAGCTCAGTAAAGTGTCCACTCCATGCGTCAAGTACTGCGTCGATGTTGACACAGACGTTCCATCTAAACGTTATACTTTTCTGTAATATAAATTCAGATATTAGTGGACTGTTTGTTTGGTTTAGAATTTATTGTTTCAGCTTTGAAGTTATCTTTGGCCCCAATAAAATGAGATCCATTGTCACTGGAAATTTGTTCCGGAAATCCTCGTCGTGCAATGAATCGCTTTAAAGCAACTAGGAATGATCCGGTGTCGAGACTGCTTACTACTTTGCTGGTTATATGTACATAAAATGGTCCGGTATAATCTATAGACCAGTGTTCGAAAATGGTTGTCTTTGATTATATTGTGCTCCTGGTAAATCGGTCATTTTTGATCATTGTTGTTGGACCGATAGCGGATGCCTATGATACATAATTTTATGCTGTGTTTAATGGTGTATCGGGCGCCTATCATCACTACGTTTGGTTGAAATGAATATTGTTAACTATCAAGTTGCAGACTGCATTATTTTTTGGAAGGATGATTGGGTGTGTTACCGCAAAGGGTAACGATGACTATCTTAATCGTCCGCCTACTCGCAGTAATCCGTTCTCATCTATAAACGGATTAAGTGAACTTAATGGATTTGTTGCTGGTAGTGAATTTGTAGATGAAAGATCTTGATTGAATATTACGCAGTATTACAGCAGCTTCATCTTCATTAGTATCGGATGGAGTAAACGAGTTGTTGTGATTTTAATTGCTTCTTCGTTTATCTCGGCCAAATCATAATACAACAACCCTTATTTTTCGGATTTTAAACCTGCAAGATGAAAATGTTGTTAATAGATTGAAAACAATGTTATGTTCTTCACTATTGCGTTTTGTTAGCACGTTGAGATATCTGGACCTTTCTTCTAGGCGTGTATCATTCACTTTTTCTCAACCACTGTGGGCCATGCCACCATTGCTGAGATTGGGATAACGCTTGTGGTTTAATCCCTATATATATGACATCGACTGGATTATATCTCGATTCAATATGACGCCATTTGTTTAGCGGAAAAGATTCTAAATTTGTTGTTGTTCTGTTGCCTAAATGAAATTTTCCCTTTTTCGTGGAACATCTGATAGCCAATGAATTCATCCATGCTATTACTTCGATGTTTTCGTATGCAAGGGATTCTTAACAAAATTTAACAAAATTACAGAGAAGAACAACCCCACATAATTCCAATCGTGGCAGAGACATTTGTTTAATCGGCGCAACCTTACTTTTCGTCTTTTTATGTTTGCTGTGATTTCACCAATTTCATTGTAAAATCATAAAATGCGTGTAATTGAAGATATGTTGCATTTCGAATCGTTGTCATATTGTCTGCAGCAACAATTTGAAAATAATTATTGCTGGCGTAAGCCATCCTAGCGGATCATAGACTGTTGATGCGGCTAAAAGAATTTTAGGTTTAGTCCAGTTTATTTTATTATCAGTTGGTTGCACTTTGAATGCAAATGTGTCACATCACGCATTCCATACTATTCCCAACGTTTTAATTGACGAGTCTTGTTTAGTTATTTTCGGATTTCTCAATTTCCTTGTTTGATATCTTCGGCTGCAGTTGGAAGGGTTTTGATAGTTTATACACCCTTGGCTGTTCATATGAATTTTATCACCAGAAAATTAGTTGAAATGAGGTATCGTCAGGGTTTACAAGAATTTAGCGGAACATTTGCTCTATATCTGCCACTAAAGCAATTGCAGGTTTTCCAAATCGTAGCATAAGATTACATGAACTGTCTGAATTTTTGAACTGATTTGAAGGATATCATTCACCTGTGAATTTGTTTTGCTCGACGCATCCAAAACGACTCTGAAACTGGTGGTACATTCTTATGCCATGGCAGTTACGTCATAAGTCCGAACTCAATATTTTCTTGGATGAATGATTTATAAACGTCGAAGTAAGAAAAATCTGATGTTTTTAGGAGTTTTTCTCACGTTCCACAGCACACAATAACCGCTAATATTCTGATAATCTGCTTCGTATGAACTGCCCAATAGCAATCGTGGATTTTTGAAAGGCAGTTTGACAACAAATCGCCTACTTGAATCATTTGTAGTTGTTTGTCGGTAGTATTCCTCACATGGATTCTTGGGCTGAATTGATTGGATCTGGCTTTGTACGTCTTCCCAAAACTTCTGTAGTAATTGATGAAGATCATCATTGGTTATTTGAAACAATGGTTCTATGGTATTTTATAAACTGATGATATCTGATTGATGATTAGAACAGTAACCCGCGACTAACCAGCCTAACTTTGATGCATCATTTACCATGGTAACCCGATTTAAAATTGCGAAAACCACGTCAGCTTCGAGTAATAAATCAATTTTGCTTGGTTTGTAAAAGTGCGGCTCTGCTAGTTGCAACTGTTCAATTTGTCCATGAAATTCAATTGCGGTCGTTGGTAATTAGTAATATTACCGATGATATAAGCCATTACATTTATGGTATAATGTTTGTCAATGCACGAATAAATGGTCATATCGTTTGCCTGTGGTTTTTCCAGCCGATGTTGATGCTAAGCCGCATATGTATATGTAAGGAAGAGTAACTACGCTTTAGGTAGAGGCGTTGTGCACAAAATGAGGATTGTGAGCCTAAATCGAATAATACTCGATATGGCTGGACTTCTCCGTTACGTATTTTTATCAACACCACAGCAATTAAGAGTATGGTGGTAAGCGATGAATACATCGTGTGTAATGTTTTAGTGTATGATTTGCTAGTTAGTGGTTGTGTTGATTCAATTGTGCTCTCCGTAATTGATACTGCTTTGAAATTGCCCTGTTTCATTTGATCGATTGATTGAGGATTTGTTTATTGTATTCTGACGACTCGTCGAAGGCTGACTGAAAACTGATTGCATTTCAACCCATCCGGATGAAGCAATGTCTGATGGCGTTTATTGCAGATGAGACAAGTAAACTTTTTAAGACATAACTTGTGGTCATTCACTATTTTCGATCGTGCATCCACATTTTTATTTTTAAATACATCTAAACAAAGGATATAGCTATCTACAGGCTATACATTCGTCCTTGTGAATTGAATTAGCAGCTACAAACGATTTCGTGTTGGTTGTGAACTAACTATTTGGTGGTTAAATCGCAATTTTCTAGTGACTCGTTCTTATTTAAAAATTGAAGTAAATCCTGGAACGTATAGGAAAGTCTTAACTAACAGATTTGGCTGCCTACATATGCCTTGATTCAATATCAATTTTACTCAAGATTATATCAACGAGCCACGGATCACTTGTTTCAGTGTATGGTCCCAGTGCACGTAGTAAACGAATTATTTCAATTGATGTATCTTGGGCAAATGATTTTTGCTCGGAAAACGTATGTAATAGCGATGTGACGATCGGATTCATTTTATTGTAACGACTGCATAATTTATCCCATGCTTCATTATTGTAGTTTTCTGTTATTGATATATGCTTTATAAGAGCGGTAGCTTCACCAGAAAGGAGACCTTTCAATATTTGTACTTTTGTTCGAATGTTTGTTTCAGCCATATGACAAATTCCTCATGAAAAAATCAAACTATGGGTATTTAAATAAATTGCGACTTCAAAACGCAGAACTGCCATATAGTCAAAAGCATCAGTTAACCTGCCGAAATAAATAATAATCAGCAAGCGAATAATTGAAGAAGCGTAATACAACGACATACAGGGGCGACATCTTTTGTTTCGTTTTTAAACTAAATTACATTTTTCGACGAGGCTAATTTTCTACTCGGCGGTTATGTGAAGAAGCAAAATTGCCGTATTAAGGGAACAGAAAATCTACACGTGACAATTGCAAAGCCAATAAAACCAAAACTGACTTTTTATTCCTTACGATTGAAGAGTAAGACTTTTTGTTTTAATAGCAAGACGCCACAGCCAACGATGCAAGCGACGTTTTGCGCCCTATCTTCGAAAATCGCATTAATTGCCGAAATGGCGATATCAGAGATGCGTTTATTCCGTTGGCATATTATTTATGGTGATTCCTTAAGGGCAAATATGATGCTAATAATCCAGGCTTTGAAAGACGTAATCAAAAAGGCTATTGATGAAATAGAGGCTCAAAATTGATTGAAAATGTACTGAGAAATTAGGTCGACGGAATGGACCGAGATAGTCATTTGTATGAAATAATATTCCATTATTAATCGGAAGGTGGATTTGTGGCATTTTTATTTAACAGACATTTTTAATCCGAACTAAAAGTTGCCGCACTTTTTACTTCATGGTTGTCGTATGCGAAGATATGGTATAACTTAAGTAAACGATCGAAATAAATTGTAGATCATTGATGGCAGAAATCTGCTACTTGATATGTAAATGTACAACATGTGGCCGATTTAACGTCCATTCTCTATAAAGTTGGTATTTAACGTCAGTTACCAGAATTATATTGCCGTATTCTCATATTTCGGTATAGAATATGAGACGCCAGGCAGGTTTGCATTTAGAACCACATAAACTTTGTTATGACCATAGGCAACACCATATTAACATTTGAGGCAGGTTTAATTTCTCGGTTGTTAACGGCATATATATTTGATGATCAGAAGTAGATATAGGATATTGAACACCGCCACACTTCTAAACAATATTATGAAAGCCGGCAAATTACATAGATATATTGAGTATTTACTGACTTACTGACTTCGTATCATTCATATAACGAATTTTCGAGAGGAGGATGACTCTAAACGGATCTCTGCCGAGATTGCCGCACTTGTTGGCACAATTAGTATCGTGCTTGCTGTGGAATTCGAGGATGTCGGGTTCGACTGAGTGCTGGATTTCAACTGGAGTCCAACTTTAATTTTATACCGAGTTTCAAAAAAATCAACCAATGAATGGCCCAGTAGCATTTCAACTGGCTATATTCCATAATTTTATAGATAAACCATTTGTAAATCCCATTTACATACATACAACAAGTCGATTTCATCATAATCGGTTAATATAGACCCATTCCGTTGTGATATGTAGTTCTGAAATATACTGTTCCATTACGGGCATGAAGTTTCTATGGAGTTTTTATGGAACAGTACACATGTCAAAAATCTATCAAATATCGAATTGTCTCATGAAAATGTATTAAACAGTTTCGAATAATACAAATTAATTTATACAAATTTAAAATTATAAAACTTAAAAATATTACTCAAACTATTATAAGAACTAATTAAAAATGCAAATAAACTTAAAACGAATAAATTATTTAAAAAAACAGCGGAGGTGTTCTAATTAGAACGTCTCATTAGAAATTTTTATAATTTTTTTAAACAATCAGCCACCATATAGTGAATGACCATAAGGCTCTGACGGTATATATTCATATGAATTATTCGGGAATTACAGGAACGGATGACACACTTCCGGGTCTACATTTTATATTACTTTGGCTTTTTTTGATAGACTGAGCCTCATGGCCATCCCGAATATGGTGGCTGTTTCTGCAAAATGCGTTTAATAGAATTATCAAGTTGTGAGCCGCATTATATTTTCACATAGACTTTTCGAGGTGTTTGGGAAGGGATGAGAATCTCCAGGTTCTATATTTTCAGCTGGTGTAGTATTTTTCTGGTTGACCAGAGGAGCCTTATGGTCATTCTCTATATGGTGGCTGTTTTTTTAAAAGGAGGTTAATAGAAATTATCAAGTTGTGAGATGCGTCATATTTTCATTAATATTAAATTTTTGGGAAGGTATGAAACCCTTCCGTGTCTACATTTTCGGGTACTTCTTAGTTTTCTGTTCAAATAGATCTTTATGGTCATTTCCTTTATGGTGGCTGTTTATGTAAAATGCCTCTATTGAAATTATCAAGTTGCTAGTGACGTCATATATTCATATGAATTTTTCGGGAATTTCAGGAACGGATAACCCACTTCCGGGTCTACATTTTATATTACTTTGGCATTTTTTTAATAGGCTAGAGCCGTTTCTGTAAAATGAGTTTTATAGAAATTATTAAGTTATGAGCCGCGTCATATTTTCACATAGATATTTCGAGATTTTAGGGAAGGGAAGAGAATCTTCAGGGTCTTTATTTTTAGCCGTTTTGGTAATTTTCTGTTTGACTAGAGCCTTATGGTCATTCTCTATATGGTGTTTTGGTGTCTTGACTGCCTTATGAATATATATAGAGTTGCCAGAAAATAAAAAATTGCATTCATCATTTTAGAATCCATCCAACATATAGACTTTCATCCTAATCGATTAACCTTTGTACTTTATCTTATTTCGTACTTGATTCTGTTTTGTCATATTTTATTTTGAAAAATGTTACATCAAATATTTTTATGTACACATACATTTAGGGAAATATACATACTATTCCGTGTCATTTCCAATTTGTTTCTATAGAATCGTCATTTACGTTTAATTTGTAATCGAGGATTAACCTCCATATACAATGAACATTGTCTCACGCAAGGTTCAACTCCGAAATATGTAACTTATAAATGTGTGCTCAAGTCTCTATACTGATATTCCTTGAATTTTGCGTTCTGCTATCTCACATATGGTTATATGGCATGAAGTTGTTTAGTTTACTGAGTCTACTTTGAAAAGGACTGTAATTAGTAAATAGCGGAATGAGCCAATTATTCTCTATAACGCCCGTCACATAAAATAAATAGAGCCTTTATACAAAAATAAGTACAAATCATGTACGCAACACGTGTTAAATAAAAGGATATTTATCCTTCAACCGGATTTTGCACCTTTGACCAAAAATTAATTTAACAACTAAAGTTCAGTGGAACATGAAAAGTGAAACATGCCAAAAATTTAATATCCCAACTTTGGTCGTTCTATAATACAATGTACAAAAAAAGTAAATAATTAAATTAGTCACATCACAGTGTTTATAATGATTTCAATTTCAATTCGACAACAACGACAATAGGAAAATATAACGTTTAAATAAAAGCAAAAAGGATTTCAACATTCCTTTTTCTCAGAATTTTTCTTTGTTTTATTAAATTATTGTTTTAACGAAAGTGAAACAAAAAGTCAACATCCCTCCCCACAAAACAAAAAAAAAAACGAAATCAAATAACCAGCAACTGAATATCTCATATATATACATCGGATATTATGTGTATACCTAAATGAAAATTCTCAAGTCAACATGGAAACACCATCCATATTCAGGAGCAGAAAAAAAAAAATAAAAAATAAAACAAAATCTTTATTTAATTATGTCTGTATTCTTTTGGATATGACCGGAAATAATTTTGTTCGTATTTTATTTGTTTTGTATACGGTTGTCGGCCCGGTCCATATCTTATATCATACCTATTGGTGTATTCGATATAACAAAATCGGAAAAAAATACAACAAATGAATTTCTAGAATCTATACATAATAGGATATGAATCCCAACGTATGTACATATACCATACAATATACATATGTATGTATGTAAGATGGTGAAAGGATATTTCCGTTTCACAGCGCGTTGTGTTGTTTTTGTTGTGTTATGTCTATTTAAAGATATTTTTTCTAGTTCAGGCAGATGATGCTGAAGGAAATCATCATGCCAAAAAAGGTTTTGTCTTTCTGAGATTAAATGTTTTTTTTCTTTCTATCATTGTTTTCCATTCCTTTGTTCTAACAATCAATTCAATTTAGATATGGAATACAAAAAAAATGAAGAAAACAGAATCCAACAATGAATCAAAATAATAATAAAAAAAAAAAAAAAAAAAAAAGCTTAAAATAGACATAGAGTGGAAAAAAAAGTTCGGAAAAAGTTTTCCATAACAAAACAAAACAAAAAAAATGTACAAAGCCAAAAGTCATAACGAGAGAGGACACAGAGAACGAGGAAAAGCGGTGGAACAAAAACTGATAAACTTTGTTGATGATTTCGTTAGTATTTTTTCTCTTCTGTTTAGTTTGTTTTCCTGCATAATTGAATACGGAACAATGGCGTCAGTATGTAAAAAAAAACAAGAAGTCATTTAGATCGTAAAAAGCTGGAAATGTGTGCATATATGTATGTCCATATATACATAAAGCAAAACTTACATCCAACTTTACAAAATGTGATAATGTTGTACATTACGTATTATTGTTGGCAAAACAATCAATTCATAAGTGCTTTTCTCGCAAATTTATTAGGGTGATCTATTCTGAAGTTAATGTGTATTATTATGGCAATTACATAAATGAAGTAGTTTTTGCATGACAGAAAAGCATTTGTTGTGAAAATATTGTCGTCGCTTGGTCGTTTAAAGAGCGCATTAGTTAATGTTATAACTACATTACAGAAGCATAAAACTGCAACGGGCACATATACATACATTTCGATATTGAAAATCACACAGCTATTTTATTTTTAGTATTTACATTCGGTGTTTGATGGTAATTGTAATAATGTTTAGTCAAAATGGTAAAACCAAAGTTAAATTTGAATTTTTTACTAATTATTGCATATGTAGGTTACAGGATGATTCATATCATATACGAAATTGTGTTTCACTTGAAAAACTAATATTTTAGAAGATAAGTTTTAATAAGATAATTGAAAGCTCGCATTGATTTTTATTTACTTCATAGAATACTTTTCATTTGAAATCCGAAGAAAAGCATTCGCGTTCATACCCATTTTCTATGATAACTCTGATTTACAGAGTATTTGTTTTAAATTTTTCCATATGCAGCTTTGGGATCCCGTAATTTCTCTGGACAACAAATAGCACCTTTGATATGGAGCCAATTGTCCGGCATGTGGGCAGTTTGTTTTCAATATTGAGTGAAGCGTATGATTATGGAACTACCAATTGGTTGGCTGACTGAGAATGCGTTAATGAGAGCGATCGGTATCATATCTAGTTTGTGGTACCACACAAATGTATGTGGTTCACTTCGATCCAGAACTTCCAATGTTAAAAACGTTGCTATTTCAATTTTGTTTGGTACTTCAATAATCAATTGCCAGATCTTAAGCGACTAATATTATTGAAAGCAATGGTAATATGGACGAAATATCATAGGTAAGTATTTTATTTGTGATTGATCGAAGTAGGCGCGCTCGTTTTGATTCTCAATTCTGGTAGTCTGAGTAGTTTCATTTGTTGAACTAGATCATCACGTGATATTCCCGTTGAACCATTTGGATATTTCAGTGTTGGCTGATTACGCCAACCTATCCGTAGTTATTCTAAAATCAATTGATATTTTGTCAAATTAGTTTTACGTCGTTCCAGATGATGATATACAAATTGATTTATTGATTGAACGACCAACCATCTGATACTCTGTATTGGTTTATATACCCCAATAGTTATTTATGTAAAGAGTGTTTTTATAGAGTTACACAAGTTTAAATCATAATAAAACAAAGAAATATATTTATAATATCAATGAAACAGGCTTTATTGGATAGAAAACTTTATGACATTAATGTTTAAATATGATTTCGGCCATGTGGTCGCCACGGCGACGCGTAAGACCGCGTAGAACGCGTAATCTCTAGTTTATCGACGTAGACAAGTGACTTTACATACCCTAAAAGAAAATAATCCAATGGGTTTCTTTGAGTAAATCAATTGTAGCACCCGATATGTGGCATGTGTCTCCGTCCTATTGGAAACACATGTCAGCAAGATTAATGCCAGCTAATCGAGGTATGAAAAAATTGCTAATCCTATCCCTATCCCGGTCACCATTGACAATAACATTCTTACCATCATCGTTTTTGAATACGTATGGACCAATGACTCCGCACATTATCATTAAGAGTAAACTTGATCCGAAAACGATCTTTTGTTATTTGAGTTAGCCGCTCTGGAGGACGATTATGTACGCCATAAAATGGACGAAGTGCACGATAAGTTTGACGAACAGAACAATTATTTTGATAAAAAAATTCAACATTTTGCAAGCGTTGATCTGATGTAAGTCTATCATAATGAAATGTCAAACAAAACTAAACAAAAAGCAGCTATCACCTGTTAAACGGGTTGTCAAATAAAGCAGTGTTGCCAACTCAAAGTTGTGAACGTTCCAAAAAAACACACTTTTCCTAGAGCACGGGGCTTTTCCTTCTAATTTTTGTTTACTTTGGCGTTTTGCGATACAACCAATATAACCGATATAACCCATTGTTTGAATCAGTAAATAAAACAAGACAATAGGTTAAGTAGTCGAATCGTAAAACCAAGTCGGTAATTATGGATATGTTTGAATTTTTGAGCCGAAAACACTATAAACTCAACATTTTTTGAATCCGCAAATAATCCAAAGCAATGAATACTAACGACTAAAACAGAATCAAAAATAATTTGTTTACTCATATGGAAAGTAGTTTGTTGCTGGTTGCCATTGGAGACAATCGAAAAAGTCAATTACATATTTAAAAACAAATTCATTGAAAATTCTCATTTAAAATTCGAGTGCAAAGCCTACTTTCACCGATTGTCATAGAAAATAATTATGTGTTCGTTATTGTAATTTCTTTTGAATATGAATAAAATACTGTATATTCAATTGTTAATTTTAAATTTCCAATTTACTTTTCACTGATTTTTGAAGAAGAAAAACAGTGTTTAAAGGCCCCTTACTGCGTCAACAATCTGGCCCCAACGGTTTCGATCCTGGGATTGGTCTTCATATGTCCTAGACAACCAGAAGAAGCCAAGTCATTCTCTACCCCGTGTCGTCGCCTGCAACGACCTCTGCCCCTACCATATGGTGGCTCTCCTTTCAGAGATCGCTGCACAATTCGTTCCGGATCAGCACGCAGAATGTGACCGAGCCAGCGTACTCTCTGAGATCTTATTTCATGCACAATATCGGGGATCTTCATCAGATCTCTGATCTCGATATTGTACAGAGCTCGGTATGTGCCATTTGTTTCGCGTTTTGGGCCGTAAATCACACGCATGACTCTTCTCTCAAATGTAAGGAGCGATCTCTCGTACTCATCCGTCAGCGCGCAATTTTCAATGATTTTTGAATGTTTCTTTTGATTTGAGTGTTTTCCGTATGCCTTTTGTATGCCTTTTAGAGGTATAGCATTTTGAACCATTACCTTCTTCTATAAACTAGCAGAACTTTCAAATGTGATAAAATACTTCGATATTGCTTTAATTTCATAAACATTTTAATTACTAGCTTCTGTCTTACTGATAGGAACGGTGCCTCGGCAATAGGTGTATATTTTGCAACCCATGAACGTTTCTTTTAAGTTTAGTCAATCTCAGGGATCTCAATTTAAATTCGTAAAGTTTGTCCGTATTCTGAATTTCTCGGATAACTTAAACCCAATGGCATCTTGTAAATACGCCATTTTAGTATAAAGCTTGCAAAAGGAATTTTCCAATAAACCATTAATCCTGCAACTGGCATCTTGATATATACGAATAAAAAATACTAAAGGACAGATCTTCTGGTAGTTTTACTTAAAAAATAAAGCTTAAAACCCTTTGAACTTTTTTGGGAACAATGGTTGCCATGATATTTAAATTTAAAATAACGAAAATCGATGCGCTTTTTTGTATTAATTGAAATATAAACGCGTTCAATAAACTTTAACAGTGTGTATGTGTGTGAGTGAGTCCTTTTTATCGTAAATATTACTTGTCTGACCACTTTTAAAAAAGAAACCTTGCCACTGTAATCGGAATTTGTGGTTTGGTTTATTTATTAAGTTGAATTAAAGTTTTATTCGTTCGTAATAAATTATAAAACTCTGGAAATTATAGTAAAATTTCGATTTCAGCTATGTGGACGAACTTTCATTTAGCAGATGATAATCGTATGCCAGCTAACAGTAGCAAGGTTCGTAAAAGTGGCACTGAGATGTCAGTCGAACAATCGATAAAATAGTATATCAAAGGTAAAACTAACCCATGGGATTAAAAATGTCCATAATGTGTGGCAAGTTAGGATACCCGCATATACCACTTCGTCTTGTATAAACCGATTCAACAAACCAACAAATTTTAGTTCTGACGCGGCTTTGAAAAAAAGGACGATGATCTTCTGACCAGTCGTAATGGTGACGTGCTATTGGTCAAATGGCAGGATAATCGAAGTCAACAATTTGGCTCCAACGGTTTTGATCGTACTGTCTTAGAGAATCTGAAGAGGCCAAGTCGTTTTCTACACCGTGGAACCAACGTCGCCTTAAACGTACCAATTTTGTTGGCATTCCTATAGATACTCCAGGTCTGCATGGACACAAACACACAAACTCTCTCGATTGATTGAATCATAGGCCTGCTTGAAATCTAAGAAAACCTGATGTATGAGGATAGACGACTCATAATAATTTAACATTACATAAGAAAACAAATTATTTATTGAAATAGTCCTTTTTCAATGATCGTCTGATCTCACACTTATTCATATTAAAATCATAAAAATGTACTCAATTGGGCATATAACCCAAGGTTCATTAATAAGAATGACCTCTGGATATTGGCATGGCACCAGTATGATGACGGCAAACTGCAAGTGGCTCAATCTTAAAAGTTTTGCACCTATCGATATAAGAAGGTAGATCCTTAACGTTCTCCCACCGTGCGGTAGATCCTTAACGTCATCATTACGATGATCAAATTGGTGTGTTTTCCACGCATTAAAAATGATAATTTTTTTTTGTCTCGTCTCGATTTTACGAATTTTAATATGACTAGCTAGGGAGACTATAATAGGGAGACCACACACATGACGCATCTTCAAGTTGTGAACGGAAAGGACGATAAAGCACGATAAAAACCTTACGGTTATTGAACTGTTTCATGGTTCGTTTAAGAAATCCTAACATGGGACAAGCTTTTGCTATTACAAATCAATATGCCATTTGATGAAAAGGTTTGTGTAAACATGACTCCAAGATCATTTACTTCGATAGTTTACATTATTAATGGAAAAGTCATGTATTTCATACGACGATGCGCGGGTAAATGACGCAATTTTACATTTTTTAGTATTCAAAAATAACAGATTATTTTCACACCAATGGCTTATAGCATCAATCCTTCTGTAAATTAATTGTATTCTGCACATTATGTATAGAGGAAATTTTTTTTAGATCATCAGCATAAATTAGACAACGAGCGAATTTGATACAATTGATGATGATGTCGTTTAAGAATAAAAAGAAAATGAGGAGTCCAAAATGGGAGCACTGTGGAACACCCGATTGCGCGTTCACCGGATTAGAAAAACTGTCATTTATTTTTAAAAACTGCATACGTTCAGTAAGGTAAGATAAATCAAATTATGAGCACTGGAAAAAGATTTAAATTTTTTCACTGCAATAACGTAGTTGATTGAGTCAAACTCCTTGCTTAACTTAGTATAAATGACGTCAAGTTGAGCCGTAACCTAAATCACGTCCAAAGCACGTTTCGGAAATTCTATTAAATTCGACGCGGTAGATCTACCACGGAAAAACTAATGTTGCTCATCAGCTATATATGACTTCAGTACAAAATACATGTGGTCACAAAAAATTAATTCGAATAATTTAGGGATCGCTCACAGTAAAGAAATGTCCCTCTAATAAACGGGTTAGAGACAACGTTCCTATTACCGGATTTGAAAATAGGGACGATATGACAGGATTTCCAGATAGCTGGAAAAATTCCCAGCAAAAGTGATCCATTGAATAAAATTGGCAAAGGAAATGCCCACTCGTAACCAAGTTTTTTTAGGAAGCTTGAAGGAGCACCATCTGAAGCACAGACATCTTTGAACTGACGGAGTGATTCAATAATATCTTTGGGAGTAATACAAGGTATACTCAAGTTGGTATTTATACTATGATATGTTGTATCCGCCAATGTTTCTTTATCAACATTATTTAGTCTAGAAGTATTTTGGAATAAAGAACCAAATAAGTTGCCTATATCCACAAATTTATTGCCAGTAACATTAGCTGTGTTTTTTGACGCTTGATCTGATCCAGAGAGGTTGGTACTACTGTGACAAAAGGTACTATTCAAAATTATATTAAACTTTGCTATGGTATTACTCAAAATTATATTATTCTCTTTTGTAAAATATCATCCAAGTTGTTTTTGTCATTAGCTGCCATTCTGTCAGTAGTAAATAAAACAAATATTAACGCTAGTGTTTTTTGGTAACAAAATGGAAAATAAATTTATTGTAATTTTAATATGTAAGGCATCAGCATGGAGAAATATGTAAGACATCTGCATGGAGAAACATTTATCGAGTGGCTCGATGGTTAATATCTATTGGGCATTGATATGTAATGGCCAACCGCTGATAAAGTTCCGGAAGTCACTTCAAAATTCCAGAACAAAAAAACAAATTCCACATGTATTAGGGGCGAAGCCTAGCTTAATCAAACATGGCTATAGCATTCACATACAAGCCGTTGTCAATACCGATAAAAAATGTATCGATGTGGTCATTGCACGATAGCCGAGTTTGCGTAGATCGCCGTTATATCTTAAAGCATTGGAAAATGACTTTGGCCTATTAAAAACAAGATTCAGTTGGTTGGTGCATTTCTCAGAATAATATTGAAAATATCGTAAATTTGTGGTTGCATTTTACACAATATATGTTTAATGGAGAATGACGTTATTAAAGCTGACGAAGACGAGAATAACACTGAAGATTGTGACGAGGATGAAACAGCCGATATTAATTTAGAGAATATGGAAAATCGGCGCGAATTAATTATATGTATATCACATTTATTTCATTATATTTCATGACTAATTTTTTCCATGTAGTACTTTTCTTTTGTAGTACTGCGTTTTGCAGGCGGTTCTTGAACAACTCCATCGGAGCTCCAACTTCCAGCAGTCGAAGTTGGACTTACTGGTGATATATCAGTTATTTCTTCTGTATTTTCGTTTTCGCTCTTATTCAAATTTGGCGAAACAAATTGACTTGGAGTTTGGCTTTTATCTGTTCGCCTGATAAACTTAAAGTATGAGAATTGGAAATTATAGGATTATTTCCAAATATTTCGTCCATCAAGTCCTCAAATAGAGGTACACATAAATTCCTTCCCGTTTGTTTATTGCTGTCTTTTGAATTTTTATATGCCCTAAGTAAGTTTCGAAGTTTGTTGTGGAGCAGTTCAACCGCATAGTGCGCTTAATACGAAATATATGTTTAACTATTTCATCGAAATTCTCCACATTTCCTTACTTACCAGAGCATTTTGGGAAATTAAATCCTCTAAAACGTTTGACATTGCGTATTTTCTTTTTTTTAGTTTTCGGAATATGAAATTGCCTAGAAATATATGCTAATATATGTATATACATAATATATTTATATTTATATATATATATACATATATATATATATATATATATATATATATATATATATATATATATATATATATATATATATATATATATATATATGTATATATATATATATATATATATATATATATATATATACGTATATATATATATATATATATATATATATATATATATATATATATATATATATATATATATATATATATATATATATATATATATATATATATATATATGTACATATATATATTTATTTTACATATTTACCTTTTATCCACGTGAATATACAAGTAAGAAAAAAATGTCAATTTTTTGTTTTGTTGTTTTTAGTTTTGTTTTGATTGCGTTCGGAACATAATTTTGGTTTAATCCACTGCTACCAACTAATTATTGCAAAATATTGATGCATCTGCATTTTGGCATTTTAACTAATTTTTAGGTCATCGTTGGAGATCCAAAACCAATGTTGGATCAAATTTTGTTGTTGTGTTGTGAATTAAATTTTATCTGATCCAGATCACTTGTCGTCATAAAACACGGCTATTATTTAAAAGACATTATCGATGGAAGACTACATATTTTCCTCCTAGTCTGAACAAAGTTCCCAAACGATTTGGGATTTAATTTCAAATTGTTCTGAACCTTATTGATATAGTTCTAAGCTTTTACATGTATATGCAATCAAATTCATTAGATAAAGACGAAAAGGCCAATTTACCAGTAGCATTGTTGAAATTTTTCCATTTTCGATATAATTTCTGCTTGCATTTACCTAAATAAAATAAACGTTTATTAAACAACGGAAGGTTAGTACGATTATTTTTCTTAACAGAAATTGGAACGAATCAGTCGATACCATTTTGTAAAATGTTATAAAATATTTGCACATCATGAGCTTAGATCAAATCATAAAATCATAGAATTTAGACAAACGTAATTTTTTTTAAAATAGAATTAGACAGTAGAAGATCCTATTAGTTCAGATTGATCTCCATCGACTTATGGTTAACGTCATTAACACTATATGGAAAGATGCTTCAATTACCCTGTATAAATTAATCGAATTTATAAAATTAAAATTTACCAATGTAGTTAGGAACATCATTAGTCGATGTAACGTTCCAAAGTATAGCATAGTTAACATCCACATCATATACCCATTTGACCTTAGGTAAATTAAAGTCCCCCAAAATCAGCACGTTGTCGCCCAGGTTGGCTGATGTTAAACCGGATACATAGATGCACACACAAAACAATAAACTTCAGTAGATTTGGAAGCAATGCCACGAACGTTTTGAAAATAGATGAAATTTGAGTTAATATCAACATCGATATTACTAGCAGACAAGGTTACAAACGTGTTCGAGGCTGCTGGCGAACTCCGCGAAAAATTGTCTTCTGACTGAAATTATATTCTTTAAAAAGCATATGTTCAGGCCATTCCTCGATCTTCATTACACCTTCAATGCGCTCGAGGAACAGCAAACTTATATGAGACATATTCAGCATTTTTATCAAAACGTGTGCAATTGACGTCCACAATACGCACATTACATTTTTGTAAAGAAGCTGAGCATAAAATTGATATAAGCATGATAAAAAAACATAACCAGAATTAGTGCTTCTCTCGTTCATCATTTAATACGCCGAAATTCAAGAACTCTATATGGTTAAAAAGCTGAAAATGTAATCCAAAACAAATTAGCGCACAGACAAATTTTTTGTCTAGACTTGAGAATTTTTTTTAGATTACCCTTTGTTTAAAATTACATGAAATATTCTATCGTAGCGCAGTAGCACGTAGCACACAATCTGCTTCTATCTGCATATCATAAAATTTGAATGTGGTTATAAAATTAAGTATAGATGCTTTACTTTAAAATAAGGAATTAAAGAATTTGACGCTTTGGTTGCTGTAATGTGAAGAATCACCGACTACTCTAAATTCTTTTGAGGGGAACAGAAGACTATATGTCAAAAAGGCAAATCTTCCTTACATAGGAAAATTAATATTTCCCATTCTTATAATGATATCCTTAAAACCCAAAACAAAATATTTTTATTCATTGTACAAATATGATTTATATAGTTTTCGTATCCCCTTTTTTCTTGCGAAGCTAATATAATACAGATATAATCACATTACTCTTTAATTGAAGTCCTTCATAAATGCGTATCTAATATTAAATAAATAAATAAATAAGAAAAATGAACGAAATCAAACAATGGATCTTTTCAAATCGTGCAGAGATTAATTTCTATTATATTCCGTTATTATTATTTATCATCCCATGACGATTTTTTATTTATGTTCTTATTTCAATAGCCTCAAATGATAATATCTTATATATTTATGTGCATACAATAGCCTTATATGGATGAACAAAGAGTCGCTCTAGATAAAATGTGTATGTAAGTATAATATGTACACAAATTATAACTTTGACCTACATATATATTTTCTGTGTGTTTGCTTACATAACATACAAGTTCCCTTGTCCATCACACCCGTGCCCTTATTTCAGTAGTCGTTTAAAAAACAAACAACAAAATCATATAAAAAGGTCATGTGAATTATTTATGTGTCCTGGATAAGTTTACCGGTATGTGTATACATATACTATTACTAAAGTTATAAATGTTTCTTAAATACTCTTATATATGTATGTATGTATGTGTACACAAGAATATATTCTGGAATTTCATATACATACATACTACTTATCATAATTATTTTCATGAATGATGAATTAGTTGTTATTGTTGAAAAGATTTCATTGTTTTTGTTTGATTCATCTTCATACCTACTATAGCTACTTTATTATGTATATACGACAATAATAGGGATCTTGAATTGGAAATTAAATTGTTCCGTTTATATGTGTTAGTATATACATACATACATATGTGTGAGATAAAAAGTTATCTTGTATGGTGCGCGGGCGTTATGTTAAAACAAAAATTCATTTTTGTTATTTTGCCTTTGGGGTGGAAATTTGTATACTCTGAAAAATTATTTATTTTGATAATTTATCATTTTAATGTGGAGAACTGAAGAACTACATTTATTGCTGATTGCTTTCTATTTTGGGTTTTGATTGATTATTGCTACGAATGTGATTTATCCACAAATGTGTTAATAAAGCTGAGTTAGGTAAGGTTATATAATACAAAAATAATACCGATTCTTGGAATATTCGTGATTAATAAGAAATGTTATTGGATTCGACATAGATAAATCATATAGTCGAAATAAAAACAAAACATTTACATACATAAAATAATTTTCATTAGTTATAAATAGGAATCGTTACATTTAATCGCATATTTCACTGGCAATAATAATCCATTAAATTGCTTGAAGTCAAACTGCAACATCCAGAAATGACGCAATTAGTCAAAAAACTTTAGTAAGATAAATATTCGATTTGTATTATAGACAACATTCGTCATAAATTGTAATTCTCATGAACAACGGCTAAACTGCCATTGAAGCCATCATCAATACATGCCGCTACATTCATAGTACAAAAAAAATAGATTACTTTGATTTGAAATTCGTTCATGTACTATAACAATGTGATAGCTTTTGTTTTTTTAATACCAGTTTTTTGTAAAATTAGGAAAAAAACAAAGGAATAATTTAATATTAAACAAGACGTTTATTAAAGATGGCCTGGTAACTATTTTAAAACTTTTAGGAACTGGTTTTAGTATCAGTTATCAGTAGCATTATTGTATTTAAAGAAAGGTGTTATAATTGGCCGAAGCTTAACATTATCAACTTAAATGAATGGTAGAAATACAACGCGCCCACACAGGAGTATTGCAAAAGGCATTTCACAATTGTCCGAAATACACTGAATAAAAGTGAGAAACTTTAATGATCTTCAGCTTTCAGGATAAAATTAACACTAGGAGTAGATGTAACCTATGGGTTTGGGTCCGTCCATCACCATACGGCACACTTCTTGCGGCGGGTAGCTATCAGTGGCTAGGAGGGATTTCATCGCCACTTATGGTGAAGGAAGCCATTTATATAAAATAATTGATTAAATGTCACTATTATGATGTGTTAAGACTAAATTAGCAGTAGACCACGGCCCTATTGCACCAACAACTTATCATAATTTTTGAGAATTTTCTGTTGCACCAAATACAAATTTGATGTTGTAAATGCTCAATTTAGTTGTAATAAGTGATAAGCATTCTCTTATCGAAATTAAGTTGCACCAATTCACGAAATGATAATTGATAAGTAACATTTTGATAAGCGATAAGTTTGAAGTTTTTGATAAATTTTTCGTAGTTTTGTTGCACCAAAAGTTTAAGTACAACACATTTTTCAGTAAAATTATTTATTATTCAAATGACTATATAAATGATAATGACAAGACGCATGTAACAATGTGTTTTCAAGTACCTATATAATCTGTATTTCATTCTGTTCGATTTTAAAGGTAAGAGAATGGTTTTTCGATATTTTAAAATTAATATTAAAACTATCAAATATAGGTATAGGTAGCAACTTTAGTGAACAAAAACTTAACTTTATTAAAGGAAAAATTAATTTTTATAAAATAATGCGTCGGTTCGCAAGATTGTTCGAGGATGAAAACGAAAGAAGAAATCGTGTAGTAAAATCCAGAACCAATTGTTTTCTGGACTCCGGAGTATTAGAAAATTTTCGTTTGTTACATGAACAAATTGAGCACGTGCTAGTAAAAATAGGAGCAAATTTGCACCATGGCAGCGACTGATACAGCAGCTACCAGCAAAACTGCATTGGTTAGGAAAGGGCAAAATATCAAAATTAAGTATCTTTCACTGATTGCAAAATAGCTAATTTTTGGTCTTTATTTATGCTTCTATTATGGTTTTCACTTCACCGAAAAATACATCATAAATGTGACTTGAACTCACCACTTTGAAATTTTGGTATTATCGTTCTCGCGTTGCGATGCGTCTAGTGTCAAAAATATTCACCAACAATTTGGTGATGACTTAGTTATGGCGCTTTGATCGAAGGTTCGAATTTCAATAGGAGGACGCAAAACATGGTTTTATGTATTTATATAATTATATGGCCAACAAAAATGGCCGACTAGGCGATTTGATATTTACAAGAAAGTAAAATTGTCAAAAATGAAAATGTCATAATAATGCAGCCTATACTTAACAACTAATGGAATCTATCAAAATCATATAAACAGCGCACAACTCTCACCAAAATTAAAACGCGAATCATAATACTAAATTTGAAGTCACACGACTTGAAGTGGAGAGGTGAGTCGTTTGGGGTGAAGTAAGAACCATAATAGAGGTATTAGTGAATGTGTCATCTTAAAGAAAACTTTACTAATGTAGGTTAACTAATGAAAATAAATTGGTTACGTTTAAAAATAGAAAACTTAAAGTTGGGTGGATTACTCGAGCACTGAATGTCACAAATGGGCCCACGGTAAAATACCCAGACAATCACACATACTTACACGTTAAAAACACCCAATTGTGAGTTTTGGTCACGACCGGGAATCGAACTCGATTACCCTTACTGTACCAATGAGGGCAGCGGTTACGTCTAAGAAGCAAAAATTTATTGACAGTTAGAAAAGAGATTTTATTTTAAAAGACACAAAAAAAAAGTTTTACAATTTATTCTAAAAACTGAAATTGGAACTCCCAATTGAATAACGTTTCTCTTAATGTATTATTATATATGTACATCCAAAATTGTTGTTGTTATTAAATTACAATACTGTTATACATATAGGTACAAAACCATTGTTTAACATATATAATGTACGGAAAGCACATTATTTTGCAAATACTACCACATTTATAGTAATTTTATATAGATAATTACAACTTATCATAAAAATTTGATAATTTGTCAATTGATAAGTTTGAGACATTCTGATGTATCTACTACTAAGTTTTAGACATTCTGATGTATCATCTACATAAATAAAAACCAAAAAGTACGTCACCAAAATTTTGTTGATGTGATGCCTAATTTATTTTATCTTTTTTATTAAAGCGATCACTCAAATTTTTCTATTCTGCCTCGTTTTTTTTTGTCCGTTTATATACATCCGAATTTCCCGGTTGGCGTTTTCCCGCAGTTTTTATTAATTGTTTTATTTTTTTATTTCTTATACATGTATGTAATCATATTTATTATAACTTGTTTATCTTCGCTAAGCACCAAAGTAAAGTTAAGTTTTGTTTATATTGGCAGCGTAGTTCAACCCACAATTCAGAACTGTTACATAGACTTTAGGATTTTGAAACCGTTCTAAAATCACGCTTGGAAAAGGTGGTGCAGCATCGCGAACCGAACTCTTAGTGAGCTCAGTAACAACGTCATCCGAGTTAACATTTTCACAACCAGGAATAGGGGATCATGTTTACACAAACTATTCTTAATCAAAGTTTTATTAAGTCTAGCACCAGCAGACCTGTTAAGCCTGTTAATTTCCTCGCAGAAGTTTAATCACGAAGCTTTGTGGCGGATTTTAACATTATTTTATATTCTTTTGTGGAACTACTAAATTATCCCAATCAGTATCTCCTGATTTTCATCGGTGGACAAAGACATAGCTCGAATGAAAATAGTCCCTAATCGGTTAATTTCTTATTACAGTATGGTTTTATGGGGGTCGTTTAAGGTTACTATTAAACAGTAATTAGAGATTTAGACCATCATCCCTCACCATACAGAAAAGATCCCATAATGTTAGTACTATAGAAGGACAACACATCTAATCACAAATGATGTGCAGAGGATGCTAAGCTTCTCTGAGTCACAAGAATAGTAAGCTTCTCTGTGCGAGGGTGTGAAAAAGAGATAATACAGCTGAACTTACAGAAATTTCTAGAATTAATGATATTCAGTTGATACCCAGCACTATCAAGAAGGTACAGTTCCTGAGTTAGACAAATATTTGTGTGCATTAAAGAAAGCAACTATAATAAATAAAAAAATTGCGTACGGTTCAAAGATATATTTGGAAAAGATTCTCTCGAAAATTTGTATTTTCAAGTTATTGAAATTTTAATTATTTCAACCGAGTTTTAGAAAAAAGTGTGGAATATCTTTGTAAGTTACTTAATTTATTTTTGGAAAGTTATATTTTAACCATTGTAAGTTTTATTTAGTAGAAAAATGTCATAGGTCATTTCTTTGATCCAGATCAAATCTATAACCCACGTATGGGTCGTTCCAGGCTGTATAAACTAGAACTAGACCAACGATTCTTGAACTAATTATTATCGCTATGCCATTTATAAAAACATTTTACAAACCTAATTTTAATTCTAATGTTCTTCATAAAGAAGTGGAAGTAAACTATATATTTTTTTATATAAAAATCGTCTAAATTACATGATTGGCTTATATACATAATTCTAGAAGAATTACAGGATCCAATGACCGCATTTGTACTGTACTCATATTTTTAATCACTTTCCCAGATTCGTGGAAGAAGGCTATCGTGATTCCTGTACCAAAAGTTTCAACATCTCAACGCATCAGACTTTCGCCTAATTAGTATTTTATCCTATTTATCCAAGGTCTTTGAGAGTCTTTTAGGCAAGTATATCAAAGAATATTTATATGAAAATAATGTTTTAGACCCATTCCAGTTTCAAGAGTAATCAATCACTCCACTAGTACTGCTTTAGGAAAAGTTTGTTATGATCTATTGCAGAGTATGAATCAGTCTTACTTTTTTGTTTTGGTATTACTGGATTTTTCTAAATCAAATATTGCATTGTTCACGTTTTACTTGCACAGAAGCTGAGACTCTACTTCATGTTTCCTGACTACTCTACACGTTTTATTATTTCATATTTAGCAGACAGACAGTGCGTAGTTAAGTATCAGGCGGTTTTATCATCCCCAATATTAATTTCATCAGGTGTACCGCAGGGTACTGTTTGGGGTCCATTGTTATTTTCATTATACATCAATGATGTATCATTGCGCATTCAATACTCAAGATGCCATGTTTATGCTGGTGATTTACAAATATACTTATCTGGTCCTTTGGATAGCATGATTGATACTGTTCGGAATCTTGGTGTAATGTTCAATAATATCTTAACGTGGTGTACATATTAATTTGATCTGTAGAAAAGTTAGCTTTGTGTTGTATTCACTTAGGAAACTGAGTTGCATAACCCCTGTTACAATCAGGTTATTGTTGGTCAATAGCTTGATAATGCCCTTATTTACCTATGGGGAGATATTTGTATATAATGCCGACTATCAGTCAAAGTATCGTTTAATGTTGGCCTTTAATTCGTGTATTAGATACGTTAATTCTCTGCGGAAGTTTGATCATGTATCTTGTTTTCAGAAAACTATACTTGGTGTGCCATTAATGACATATCTTTTAATTAGAGTTCTATGTTTTACATCACCGAGAGTTTTTAGAATCACGTCCTAGTCATCTATAGATTTGTTTGTCACCAGTTTTTGTTCATGGAATTATTCAATTAAATTCACTGTCGGAAGCAATCAAGTTTTCAAAATCCATTAATGATTTTAAAAAAGCGTGATTTGATTTTTTTCAAGACAAATAACGGTATAGCATACTTTTGGATCAAGAGTATATAAACTCTCTTCACGCTTATCTTCATTTTGATATCGAAATTGTTTAGAACTTCGTAATTGGTATAATGTCACTCCAATATAAATAAAATCTATTGAGGCGTCATTCCTACAAATGAAAATCAGATACATAATTTGTTTAAATTTAAGAGTACCAGGGTCATTGATCTCCTTTTCGTATACACCATGCATTTATAATGCAAATTATTTCTGTAATAAAACTATTTAAAATTTATCAATTAATTTTATATTCGTATAAATTTAATGTGAAATGTATTGAAAAAAAAAATAGTTATGCAAAAATAGTAAAAACGATGAACAAAAATTAATAAAATTTACTATCGTCTTCTTGGCAAATAATCAATTTCGCGATGCTATCGATAGCTGATATAATAAAACCTAAAACAATAAACAAGTGCTCGTAAAAAACTATATTAAATTATATATTATCCGGAACTAAAACAAAACTCAATTTACATTAAATACTATCTTCTATACCCGTGTATATAGGTACATTTTTTCTCGTATATAATGCAACCAGACAGGATATCAAAAATATTAATATTGAAATAATAAAAAAAGGGTAATAAATCCGTTAAAAGTTATTCAATAAAAATATATCGGGATGCGATACGATAAAAAAAAATCGGAGATAAAATTTTACCAAGGGAAATACCATTAAAACACGAGAATCTAATAAGCACACAGGGCAATAAAAATGGATTGTTGTGTAATAATGCGGATGTTTTGAGAGTTTCTATTTCTTAGAATTTCTTACGCAAACAGTGTTGTTTGTTCGAATGTAATCGGAAAATATAAAAAAAATTGAGATAAACAAATTGGGAGCACACACAAACACAAAAACCATGTTTAAGATAAAAATTTGTAAAATTTTCCGTTTTTGATGGGACTTGTGACAGTAAAGCATTTTTTATGTCTTGTGCATCGTGTTGTTATTGCTTTATGTGATGTGTACACAAATAGTTCCGAATTTATTTTAAAATGATAAAGTTTTTGGCAAAAACATGATTTGTTGTTTGTATTGCAAAAAATTTATTTTTTATTTAATCAAATTTTATTGTTGGTGTTGCTTTGTTATCTAAAGTTTATTGAACTTTTTTTTATAATAAACTATTTCAATTTTAATATTTTTAAAGTTATTTTATTATCAATTTGTTATGAATGTATTTGTTCTGGTTATAATTGCAGATTTATCTGGAAGAAATATCGAAGGGATCATGCAGTTGGCAGTGGTCTAATTGGCGATAATAGTACAGATCCACTGGCTTCGAAGTCTCGAACACTGTCTATTGATGAGGTAAGATATTTTTTATTATGCTAATCCACTTAAATATTGTACATATTGATATTTTTAATGTTTGTCTGACAAGGTGAAAATTCTTTTGCATCCAACTTTAGATCTAACAAAAACCTGTTATATTATTTTTTTAAAAATTCGATAATCTAAAACTTCGATATTTGTTTGCCAAAATTGCAATTTAATAAAGAAATGGAACTACATTTTTACGATTATAAATTCTATTATAATGTCAGAATCGTTGAATTACGCCAACAATTGCAGAATTAAATTAATTTATAACTTATATTTTAAATTACAACAATTGATGTTTTTTTTAACTATTTGTGACTAAAAGCTGACTAAAGTTTATTTTTAAAATTAGTTGTCTACTTGTTCTGGGGCCCAAGGCTCTCTCATCTTTATTATAGTTTGCGTTCTTTGTGCTATGCCGTTACCAGCTTATCCGATTTAATTTATCATCTACGGACGAGAACGTCCATGAATTCTGCACTATCAAAAGATAAGTTTTACATCCTGCCTCTATATTAGAATACGGACGTTTTTGAGTATTTCAACAATGAGTAAAACGTTTCGTTTATTGACCTCAGATAAAATTACTTATATCGATGAAGTCCGGACTTTGGTTCGACGAAATTTGAAACTCTAGAAACGAAACAAATAAATAACGACAATCGTTGTGTCAAATTGTACAACAATAATTGAGCACCGGTGTGTAGAAATTGAATATGTTCATGGAATAACTTATTAGACAAATCTGAGGTTCGAATATAAACGGCGGCTCCTAAACTTCGATCCAGTACATCTTTGAATCCGCGAAGCTCGACTGTGATGCATCTTAAAACATGAATTATCCCAATGAAACTGAGTGCACTTGAATTGACTCCAAAAAGTGATTAGGAAATGCTTCTTCTTCATCAACCCAAGTTAGAAAAGCACGTGAATTACGAGAAATACATTTTATTTAATAAGGCCTCGTAACTTGGCAATGTTCTTAAATTAGAAGGAACAGCCTGAATTTTGTTTACCATAATATAACCGAAATGAGTTTTGATAAAGGAGTGTTTTTCGAAAACGTATCCGTCCTTTAAAGATTATTAAGACCGTTTTACTGGCGTACCATTATAACCACCATTTTTAATTTCACAGTTTAAATGTTTCTTACTGAAATAAATTTCTATACTTATATAAATCTTGATAAGTATATGGACAAAAAAATCGCATAATTCTTTTTGCTTGATTTACAAGGGGAATTCTCAACGAAATATCTATTATTAAATAAAATTTAATCGAAAACAAATATTTTATTAGTTCTAAGCTTAATTTATTTCAATATTTTGTGAATTATTGGACAAATTTAACGAAACCGTTAAAGTAAAGAAAATCTGCTAAATTTGACTCGTATTTCCAAATCATTTGAATGAGTACTAAAAGTTATCTTTTAAATTATTGATTAATCCTAAAAATTAGTAACCGTTGCTACCTCCTCTTTCATTTATAACACATTTTACCCTCTCTGGCATTGAATTTATCAAATTGGCAGTGGGCTGCAAGCGGGCCAACGCTTTACTGGAACATCCACAGCCTCAAGGTATTCCTTTACTACATTTGCGACGTGTGGACCAGCATTATCCTGCATAAACATGAATTCATCTCCGATAAATGGTGCAAATGGCATCACATGAGGTTCCAAACACTCGTCGATGTATCTAATTGCAGTCATGGTACCGGTAGAAGTCGGGACCAACTCTGTTCTTGCAGTAAGCGATATTCCACCCCAAACCATAATAGAACCTCCACCGAAAGCAAGTTTAGAAATAAAGCATGCCGATGCAAAACGCCCACCTGGCCGACGATAAACTCTTACCCGACGGTCTGATGATCCAAGGCAAAGACTCGTCGGAGAATAAAACATTGCCCATTGTTCCATTGTCCAGTTTTCATGTTCGAGAGCAAATGTTAAACGGGCTCTGTGGTGTGCTGTAGGCAACTCTGGACATAAGGCTGGCTTTCTTGCAGTCAAATTGGATTCCTTGATTCGTCGACGCACTGTCCTTTCACTAATGGGTGTATCTCGGGATCCGATTAGGTCTGATTTGATGCTACGTCCAGTTACGAACCGTTTTCTCAAACAAATTAATTAAATATACCTATCCTCAGCGAGTGTTGTACATCGATTTCTCCCACTACCAGCACGACGATGATACTGTCCATTCTCCTGGAATCGTTTAATCACTCTTGATATTGTGGATTGGTCCACTCTTAACAGTTGTGCAACGTAAGACTGAGTTCTTCCTTCTTCCACTAATGTAATGGCCCTCACGCAATCCTTAATACTCAAATGATTTCTTTCGGCCGACAAGTTATTCATTTTTATTTGTTTTTAATGAAAAACCTTACTTTTACACTTAATTGTATAATTTAAATAACAATTCATTATGCAAATAAACTTTTCGACTGAACAGCCAAAGTGCTCAAATTTCTGCTAAACTCGAATTCAACAAAACAAATGGTAGTATTTTTTTAGTGCATGTGTATTTCAGTGAGAACTAGACTATATAGATTTTATCATGATAAATATAAAAACAATTATTAAGCTACTCGTAATTTCAAAAATACAGATTATGCGTTTTTTTTGTCCATAAGTGTATATTAAATTTATAACTCGGTTTCAACCCAGTATCGACTCGGCTACAACATGACTGCAACATAAACCCTAAAAAAGATAACTCGGATTTAATCCAATCTTAACTACAAGATGACTTAACCCTGAGTATAACCGTACTATAAGATTAAAAACGATTAAGCAAACTTTAACTATAACAACCGAATTTATATTTTCCAAACAAGTACTTAATTCCTGTTGATTTATTATATGTGTCAGCAGTGAATAGTCCAACAAAATAGTGCTGACCGTCACTTTTCATTTTCATCGAATAATAAATCTCGCTTTTACAAATTTTTAAATTTTTTTTATACTTACTAAGTACATATTTGAACTTGTGGGTGGGTGAAGCCTATAAAAAATGTTATAAAAGACCTAAAACACCGTCTATTGCTTAATGGCGAATTCATCAAGAAAATTGTTTACAATAAAAATAAATAAATACATAATAAAGAATAAAAATTAAAGACGACAAAAATTCAGAAAGTCACAGCTAACAAATTTTACTCGATTAATTCACTGTGATCAAATAAATATTTTTAACTGTCTCGTGAGCTGGCGATCGATTATTATTGCCTCTGCAATCTAAAAAATATTCTAATTCCGACATATAATCATAACTCACTTCACTAGCCGGCAATTAACGACTGTAAAAATGCAATTGCAATACAAATTTGTCACCAAACGATAAAACCAGTCGCCAAAGCAAATATTGTTATATGATGTTAAAGCAAACCACATACTTTTCACAAATAACGTATTTTCATAAATATTCCACTACAATTTTCTGAGGGACATTTTTCTACAAAAATAATCAAAAATTCCAATGGAATCGAGTTACAGAATAACAAAATCCCAACAAAATTACATTCGGTTAAAATTCCATCACGTTGGAATTTTTCCAACGAAACAAGATACAGAATAGGAAATTGTTCAATGGAATTCTATTTCCAGTGGAATCGAGAAGAGTAGGCATAAATAACTTAATCTATAACCAACATTTTTTAAAATCCAAATATTGGAATAATAAATTTTTAGTTTTTTAAAATAGGTTAAGTTAAGTTGTGTTATTTTTATAAAACTAAATCACGTAAATGAGGACAAATTTTCTGATTGTTATTTAAACTACTTTGTTTATGAAACACTTTTTTTTAAAACTAGTTATGTATTTTTTTGTAGCATAATTAAATAACTCCAGACATCAAGTTTAATAAATAAACAATTTTATAACTCAAAATGTGATATCTGACTGAAAATCTGATATCTTTCAAATAAAACGAAAGAAAAGCGATTTCCCAAACAAACAAAATCATGTTTGTGATAACATGCAGATAACATGTTATATAAAAAAAAATAACACAGGATTATTATATCATTGTTGTAGTGATAAATCCAGGCTTTTCATGAGGCAATATAATTAAATTCTATCACGTATACAGTGGAATTATCTAAAATAAAATAATTGTAGGATAATGAAATTTAGCGACATTACTCAATTAGTCACTTAGTTGAATATAGTCAGTGAAAATTTATCGAAAATACAACCATCCCAATTCATTCCCATTTCAATTAGGAAGTTTTATTTTAGAGTGATGGGTATTTCAGAACTTGAAGCTGAGGTTTCTAACCTTGTCTTAACACTTAATTCTTTAATATACGTACTAGACTCCACAAAAGCTTAATCATTTTCAAACCACGTCCTTATCCGTGTTTGTTTTAATATCATATAACTTTGTTTAAATTTTGTCACATACCATATTTTACGCAAGAATTTAGAAACAAAGGAATAATGTAGCGATCAAATATTTTGAAATGTTTCGGATTTAGTTAAAAATTAAAGAAGATGACCCCTAAGGATTATAATTACTTTGTAATTTTAGATTTAAAGAATATTTTCATATTGGTAGATTGGTTTTTTAATAATTTTGGAAAGTTAATTACACACACATTAGGATTTGGAAAATATGGAGTTTCGTTAGATGTGTTCGATTGAAAATAGCTTTAAGATTTCATTACTTTAGCAGAGAGCATTTTCTTGGTATAAATATAGATTATATTTGATATAATGATAGAACTAAGCTATTTACATTTTGCTTTTATTGTTTATATGACTTCATGAATTCTACAAAATTCTACTGCAAAATGTATATTTGTACATACAGATTTGTATATAAACGTTAAGACATGTCACTCACATCTTAATAAAATAAAAAAGTAATTTTATATCTTCTGAAATCCTTCGCAACATAAAATAATATATAATTCTAAAAAATACAATTATTTGAACAAATTTGATTTATGTTTTTTAATGTTAAACAACATAGAGCACATATGTACATATATGTTATAATCAATAAAATAAAATATTTTTTAAATTAAAATTTAATTTATGTGAATTGATGAATCCACAAAGTGAGTACATATTTATGTAGAAAGAAACTCAATTAAACCCTAAGGCAATTAAAAAAAACTTTTTGTGTGCTAGAAACGCAATCAAATAAATAAAAAAGTAAACAGCTCTTACAGGGTGTACTCGTATTATAGGCGCCTTATCAACACCGAGTGTGCTCTGCAACAAATATCATGACGCAAAGTATTTCGCAGTATATCTGAGACTCGAGAAAGACGGATGATAATAGCAGAGGTATCTTAACTCATGCTTTATAGTTTTTCCAAGTACCAAATATCTAAAAATGTAGCATTTGCTCAAATTATTTATTCCAATTTTTTGTTTTTGTTCATACATACATACGTATATGTGTATATCGTTGATTATAGGTCTGACAAATTGATTGACATAAATATATTCTTACATGAATATGTTATGAAAAATTGGATTGATGTTAAGAATAAAGTACATATATACGTACATTTACATACTACATCGAATTATATAAGAATGATATGTGCAAATGTTGATTTGATCGTTATTAATTTATTTCACATGGATGAATTTTAAAAATGAATTCATTCTAAAAATCAGCACCATCCCTTTATTGCCCGTTCTATAAACAAACTTTAATCTGGCATCGCCACTCAACAATAAATGAAATAATGATTCCGTACGGCCGTATTTCATTTTGATATTTCCAATGTTGACACGTTCGCGCATTCAATTGTTTTTACAGTGTATGCTCAAAATCTCTTAACATATTGACAAAAAATCAAAACCGAATGTGGAGAAAATTAATTTTATAATTGCTCTCATCTTGAAACGTAAAGTCACTTGTTAAAAGCAGTTTGATGAGTGGCGCACAATCATTAACTTCCTCAGGATTTTTAAATAATTGTTTTGCGGAGTAGTTTTCAGAATTGCTAGGGTCGTCCCGGGTTTTCATCAGAATCATCTCTCTCTAAACATTTTATTGTTTTGTACTTAGGTGTTGGTCTAAGGGCGTAAGAAATAGCTATCGAATTTACCAGAAGTTTGGTTTTACGTTTTAGTAGCGCCACAAACCGCCCAATTCCAACATATTTTTTTCAACGTAAACATTTTTAACGTGGCTAAACCATACGTATGCAAAATACAGCTGGGTTGGGTAGTGAATATAACAAAATCAGAACCATAAAAAATATTTTCTGCTAAATCTCCTTGCTCATTGTATTTTCGTATGAATATTTACATATAATTGCAAGTTTTTTTGAAAGAAAAAGCTTTGAGGTAGTACTGAGCTTTGCTATTTTCAAATGTGTCATTCATAATACTCAGGGATGGGCGAGTTAGATTACACCATGTAATCTACGCGGTTGTCGACACGTAAAATATAACGTAGGTTACTTGGCAGTGTTTTGTGTCAACGTCGATAATTAAAATAATATCAACAACCTACAATATATTAACGATTTGAAATCGAATGCGCCAAATTGCAGATCTATTTTGTAGAAGCTCAATTCAGTAGAAATCACATACTAAAGTATGTATCATCCAGAGCTGATTTTTTTCTTTTTTTCTTTTAGACAAATGACGCGACTAGTGTCAAACAGTCGTGGTATTTCTATTCAGTATTGTTTGCCGTTTCATCATGGAAAACACTGAGCTCGGCCCAGCGTCCACAAATTGTTCAGATTTATCATGAAAATCAGCGTTTTGTGAGGAATGGTTTTCGTGCGCTTAGACCAAGTTATTGTTGACCTAGTCAGCCTATCGAGACCACTATTTGGAATACCATCGAAAAATTTGAATCCCAATTTACAGTATTAGATGATACGCGACAAAATAGACGAAATAATAATAAATTTCTAAATATGTCGCCTTTACCAACTGCCATATTTATTTATATTGCGGAATTTCCAACGGTCAAAAAAATATAACGCTAGCACAATGGTGGCCAAGAAGACCCCAAACTCAATCAAATGATTTTTGACGTACCCAGAAGAATTTATTTTCATTTTTAAACGGTTTGGTGTGGTTTATGGGCCTGTGAAATCATCGGCCAATATTCCTTCAAAATGACTACGTAACTATGAATGTAGCTCTTTATCGGGCCATGATAACGGACTAATTGCTGCCTGAAATTGAAGTCCGATCTCGACGACATTTCGTTCCAAGAAGGCGGCGCTATTTGCTATACAACGCGCAAAACAGGGCACTTATTGAGAAATCATGTTGGCTATTTAGATCGTGTGATGACACACCTCTACACTTTTTTCTTTATGGGGCTATGTAAACTCCTAAGTCTATGTGGATAAACCAACTACACACGGAAGCCAACATTACGCATGTCATTCGCCAGATAATAAAGTTTCCATATACGATTAAATTACGTTTTTAGATTTTTTTTCATTTTTGCAAAAATTACCTCTAGATAAATCACTCATTCGAAAATATCCTGAAATAAATCAAAAAAATAGGTTTAATTGAAGATACTTTATTGCACTAAACGATTAAAAGTAGGATGTAAATTTCGTTGTTATGAATAAATTGATGCTCCCTGTTTCTGGCACAACTTCCGGTGTGACTTTGGCATCATATTGGTTCTATTAACGCATGTGCCATTCTTCTTCAATACTCTTTTCACTATAGACCAATATTTATCACTAGGATCGATTTGACTCATCTCGTACAAATTAATTGCTTCTTTAGATTCGTGTTAGCTAGTTTCAATGGCCAAACCTTTACTGCTGAATCGTGTTGAGGAATTAGCGGCAAATTGCTGGCCAAATCATACATTTTTCTCCAAATGTATCTAACTTGAAGTGCTTCTGCTTAGCAGGATTTTCTTAGCAGGTTAAAGTAGGTTACTATGTTTCAAAACCAATTTCGTTATCCATCAAAACATATCCACTTTTATGGATAACCGGTGAAAGTTCAAACATTTTGCTGTGCGTTATCCTTCCTGAATGCCTCATAACACAATATTTCATCATCATACACAACCAGATGATTTAATAATGTATGTAAACTTGTCCATCAATTTTCAATCAAATATTTCGTAAAAAAATATGTTTGCTATAATTCCAACGTGGTAGCTATGTTACAACTAAAATCCTCTTAACGTTGTTGAATTCTGCATTAAATTGTTGTAATTATTTCATAAAATATATTTTTAATTATTTCTGGAAAATCTGATTGTATTGAACGAGTTTTAATTATCAACGAAATGCTATTTATAATTATTTTATATGTAGGCTACTAAAAGATTAATTACTTTTGTCTTTCATCATTCTGTGGCAAGTCAGCATCATAGTTACATAATAAATTTTAATTAACCGATTTTTAAACACAATGTCACAATTTTAAGTTAATGATTATTTTAAATTTGAGTGTATTTAAAAATTTTTATCTTATCGTTTTTCCGAAAATTGAATTTATTTTTAGATAAACCGTTGAAAAGTTAGGAGATTTCATTTACTACTTTACTACCGAAAAGTGACTTAAGTCTTAGGTCTTTATCATTATTTAGGAAAAGTTAATTTACTTTTAGATATACAGTGAAAAATTTAAAACATTTGTTTTTGTCCGAAAAAATTTTCAAACTGAACGAATAAAGTTGACCCAAGCCTAAGGATGATGTATTTTTTGTTGCTCTACCTCTGTTTCTTTTCAATGATAGTTTGATCCGATTCATATTCCATTTGAGTGTGACATGGAGTTAAACATTTATGATCAATCTATAGTTTTAAGATGAGAATTTTCTATCATCACTGAAAACACACCGGAACTAGAAGAATTTATAACATTTTGAGGAGGTTTCGGAATGTTTATATTCAAACCTTTACTATTTGCATCAATCCCTAAGTGCTATTATACAAATTTCCCTAAACAACTGAAATTCTGTTAAAATATTTAGTGTAATTATTGTTTTGTTTTAAATTTAAAATTACCTGTCGCTTAAGATGGTACTAAAATATGTGATTTTTCTAAATCGCAATATTTCGAGTCATAACTTTGAGAAACTGTTTTAGATGTTGAAGCGAGTAGAACAATAAGTGATTATGTTAAAATGCCACAGCATTGTTCGCAATCTCTATACCAACATAAGCGAAATGGCGATTGGTTGAGCTGATCGGAAACGATAGTATAAATCAACTTTAAGGCGAATATTAATTTCTTTTACTGCCCATCTATTTGGCTTTAACTATTTAATATACTCTAGCAGATCTCAGCCTCACGCTTGAACAATACTACGAAATTATTAAAATTTACCTTGAAAATCAGTCGTCGATTCGCGCAACTTATAGACGAGTTTTATCGTCGAATTTTGTTCAGCGATGAGGCTCATTTTTGGCTTAACGGGTTTGTTAATAAACAAATTTGCCACGTATGGAATGAGACCAATCCACAAGAGACTCTGCAGACCCCATTACATCCAGAAAAATGCACCGATTGTGCGGTTTACACGCTGGTGGCATCATCGGACCTTATTTCTTCAAAAATGAGGCCGGGAATCGCGTTACGGTCAATGGAGATCGTTACCGCACCATGATCAATAATTTTTTGTTTGAAAATATGGATGACATTGATCCGGACGAGATGTGGTTTCAACAGGATGGTGCTACTTGCCAACGGCGACCGCAACCATCGATTTATTAAAATCAAAATTTGGTGATAAGTTGATTTCAAGAAATGGACCTGTCAATTGGCCTACAACGTGCGATTTGACACTTCTCGATTATTTCCTGTGGTGCTACGTGTTTATGCTGATAAACCAGCAACAATTGACGCCTTGGAGCATTATTCGGGTTATTCGTAACTTACGGCCAGCAGTGCTCGCGAAAAAGCGGCGTAAAATTGGACGTTCAGAAGGCGTTTCGTCAAGAACAGCCGCGGTGCCCATATGCCCGAAATCATTGTCAAATAATAATGCCATGTATTGATCATACGAATAAAAAAAAATTTTGATCACAATTTAATTTTTTGTGTTATTTTTCTAAGTTCTATCGTACAGGGCTTAAAAAACACCCTTTATAATATCTTTCGTACAATTTAAAAAAAACTTAATTGATTTTTTAGATTTAGAAAAATATTTAGTTCTTTTTTATAGCTTTGTAAAAAAGTGTGTGTCAATTGGTAATATTTTCATGCGAGATACCCCCAATATCCATTTTATTTATGGTTTATACAATGAAACGGATGAGCGGCAGAGCGTGAATAAATACAAGTTTGAAAATATTTACAAAAGATTACGCTCACGGAGAACATTATTCCCTTAAGAATACGAAGGTCGTCGCCATGTTCAACATGAAGTCAGTAATTCAATATCGACAAACCAATTTTTCTGTATTTATTTGAAAATCATTATAAGCCTAAATAGGAATTTAATGGTATTTGGAATAAGATTTATAAAAAATTAATCAATATTTCTTTGTTTGAACATTTAATCGTTCATTGGGTTAACTATATATACAATACGACGAATATTATTCTTTGAACATATTGTAACCAAGATTGAATTAGTGTATGTACTTCTTGTATTTTACGTTTGCTGTATAGACATTCCGGCTTATACGATTTCTTTTCATTTTAAAACGAAGGTATGTATATTAAAAAAAATACAAAATAAAAATCCTCAATACTATTAAAGATTAATTTAACTGTTGAATGTGATATACGGAGATTCCACAGCCAGATCACACGATATTATTTTTATATACTTACATTGAGTGACAACGGTTTGGGTCCACCACTTACATTTCTTAAGATTTTCTTTGTTTTATTGATTTTTTACAATTAAGTGAAAATATAATTCATCTGTTGAGATCTATTCTGATAATTACGACAATATTAATTTTTTTTTATTCGGAATCGGGCGAGACAAATTGTTTGGGTATACTGGAAAATCCTTCAATCCAGGTAACAAAGTTAAATAAAGACCTAAACTAATTAAAAGCAGCGAGTTTAAATTATTATTCAATATATTAAGTATTAATTTCAATTTAAATAATTACTTCAAAAATTCTATTAAGCAGAATAAAAGTGGCTAATTTTGGGACCTAATTTTGATTAATATGGACAACATTTTTAGCTAAGGATGAAGTAATATTGTTTGAGACACCTTCTTTCTAAGAAACAGTACTTCTTGTAGTTTACGTTTTCTGTATAGACTTCTCCGTTTTATACGATTTCTTTTTTTGCTTTTATTGGATTTGAGAATAATATCGAAGAAGAGATATTGAAAACGATGCTGCTGTTTACTCTTATATAATAGTGAGCCATCTATTTTGTGCACTGATGAAACGAAATTTGTTGGCATATACATATTATGTCTCTTTATTGGATATTTTCGCAGAGCCATTGTAAATTCCATCAAATTTTGTATCCGCTTCCTACATGCACGATTCCTGAAATAGAATTTATACGAATTTATTAGCATGAGATAGGAATTTTTTGTTTCTTTTTAAATTTATCAAAATAATATATTTATGAAAAATATAATGGTGACTTTTCTTAAAATATCTATTTCAATCTCATAATACCCTACCTACATATTAAAGCGATGTTGATAACATTTTTTTTAATAAGCAAGGTCTTCATATACGATTCTTGTGCCAACATTTTATTTTCTTGTTTTTTTACATAATTCACTTACAGGATATATTTGGTACAAACACTAGCCAGAACCACAAACCCAACCGTGATAAGCAAACGTAAATACACATACATATTCAGAATAAAAATTAACCGGAAGCCGGAAAAACTGAATACATACTTTCTTTAAAATTGGAATGAGGAACGAGGACAATATCAATACAATTGTGTTGACATTTTCTTTTAAAATAAACCCTTCCTTTTAACAACAGGAAACCTATTTAAATGCCAACAACAAAACGTATCTCAGTAAGAAAAATTTGAAAATATAAACATGCAACTACAAATTGAAAATACAAAAGTATATTTTTGGCGTCTTATATTTACAGTTTTGTTTTAATGCTCTCTTCTGTATTTAACAATTATTTAACTTTTTTTATCGTTTTGTAGAATGCTTCTTATATTTACAGAGTGGAGATCACTGAGTGAAATTAAGATAATTACGAGTAAAATAATATTTCTCCTAACCAGTTCAACTGGCCGTATCTGTAGCTAATATATTTTATGTATATTGTTCAAGGGGGTCATACTTAAATTTGAATTTTTAAGGTACACTTCATTGTGGTACGTAGAAAATTGTCTTACAATTTGTTGAGAGTTAGACGTTTAGACCTATAATATAAATTTCATATACATCTGGCACTTATATACATACATATGTATATGTATACCAATATGAGAGAATTTCAAGAATATATGAGGCTTAAGGTTTTTTTTAAATCAAGATTACAAATAAAAACGTGGCCAATTGTATCACTTTCAAATTTGGTTGCATGACATAGTGACAGTGCATATATATATATATATATATATATATATATATATATATATATATACAGTGATGTGCAATAAAATAGGTAATTACATTGTTTAAGCGAACAAAAGAAATTTAAATCGAAATAAAACGGGAATTTCCGGTATTTTGCTATAAATATAATATTCCTTATTTGTTTTTACGTTTTACAGTCAGTTTTGTTTTGGCTGCGTTTGACGATAGGTATAAAATCATAATTTTTTGGAACAAAACTACATTCATTGTGTGCAATAAAATAGGTAATTGCCAAATTTAATTTGTTAATTAATTGTTATTGTAATTTTTATAGAGTAATTGTAATGGAAACGTGTAAATTTCAGAACACAATAAATATTGAAATTAGTTTTATTGATTATTTTTATTTTCTAACAGTAAAAATGGGACGTGGGAAACATTGTTTAGAAAGCCAACGTTTGCTAATTGTTAAATTACAAAACGAAGGAAGAAAGCTTAAGGAAATTGCAACTATAATTGGCTGTTCAATAAATATGATGACCAACGCCTTAAAACGGAAAATTTGTGCCGAAAATCAAGGTGGAAAACGGAAAACGTCATCAAAAACCGATAATCAAATAATAAGATATGTTAAAAAAAATCCGTTTGCCACTTCTTCGGAAATTAAAAAGGAACTAAACCTTCCGATAGATAGTTCAACAATCCGCAGAAGGTTAATTAATAATAATTTGAAAGCAACTATTCCGAAAAAGTGCCCTGCTTTAAGCAAAACAAATGTACGGAATAGAATTAAATTTGCACGGGACCACGTAAAATGGCCACTTACAAAATGGCGGAATATTTTATGGTCCGATGAAACCAAAATAAACTTGTTTGGATCGGACAGCACCCTAAAACATGTAAGGCGGCCCAAAGGAAAGCAATTTGACCCTCGTTACACCATTAAAACTGTTAAGCATGGCGGAGGTAACATTATGGTATGGGGTTCATTTAGTTACAGTGGTGTGGGGCCCTTAATTTTGATTAGTGAAACTATGACAAAAGAGTATTATTTGTCTAATGTTTTACGCGACACAATGTTACCATTTGCCGAAGAAAACATGCCCCTTCGTTGGGTGTTTCAACAGGATAATGATCCGAAACACTCAGCGAAGGTGGTAAACAAATGGTTTATCGACGAAAACATCAAGCTCATGGAATGGCCATCTCAATCGCCGGATCTCAATCCGATTGAGAACTTATGGGGGGACGTCAAACGTGCTTTAGGCAAACTGCCAAACCCAAAAAACAGGGCAGAACTTTGGGAAAATGTCAAAAAGGTTTGGATGGCCATACCACCAGAGAGGTGCCAAAGATTAGTGGACTCCATGCACCGGAGGTGCAATGCAGTTATTGTAAATAAAGATACACTACCAAATATTGATTTACTATAGATTTATTTAGTTTTAAGTTATAAATGTGATATTTTAAATTAATAATATTTGAATTGCCTATTTTAATGCACAACATAAAATATTAGCAATCGCTGAAATGTAATAAACGAAATTTTTTAAGACTGAAATAAATAAATGTAATGAATTATTTGAATTTGTAATATATTTTATTATGACATAAATATGTATTTTTATGTTCTATTTTGAAATAAGTTTTAATTTTTGTCTTCAACGAACAAATTCTGAAATTACCTATTACCTATTACCTTTTATTACACACACATATATAAAGGGTTTTTCAATAAGAGCACTTCAACTTTTTTTTTGAATAAAACACAAACTGTTCGACTTTTGAGCTAACTTTTTTTTTATTAACGAACTTGAACATATACATTTAAGTATGAAACTCGATTTCTTTTGCATGACCACCGCGTGTACGTTTTACGAAGTCCAGTCGTTGAACCCAATTTTCGACCACTCTTTCGCATAAATCGGCCGAAATTCCAGCAATTTCACGTTCAATATTGGCTCTGAGCTCTTTCAACGTCGCCGGCTTATTGGCATAGACCAATGACTTCACATAACCCCAAAGAAAATAATCTAGAGGTGTCAAATCACACGAGCGCGGCGGTCACTGGACGGGCCCATTTCGCGAAATAGCACGCTGATCGAACTTAGTCTTCAATAACGCGATTGTATCGTGTGCTGTGTGGCATGTGGAAACCCCGTTCTGTTGAAACCACATGTCGTCCAAGTCCATTCCATTCAATTGCGGCCAAAAAAAATCGTTTATCATATCGCGGTATCGAGTTCCATTAACAGTAACGTGGCGATCGTTATCATCGATGAAAAAATATGGCCCAATGACGCCGCCGGCATGTAATCCGCACCAAACAGTGACTTTTTCGGGATGCAACGGTGCCTCATGAATCACGTGTGGGTTGCTTCCTGCCCAGTAACGCATGTTTTGCTTGCTGACAAATCCATTTAGCCAAAAGTGAGCCTCATCGCTGAAGATGATTTTTCGGTGAAAATCTGCATCATTTTCGATTTGCTCTTGAGCCCAATTCACGAATCGGCGTCGCTTCAAATGGTCAAACGGCTTTAGTTGTTGTGTCAGCTTGATCTTATACGGATGTAGGCCAAGATCTTTACGTAAAATTCGCCACAATGATGTCACAGAAAGGCCCAATTGTTGCGAACGTCGTGTGAGCGACACATTCGCGTCTTCTTGAACTGAAGCCCTGGCGGCTGCGATGTTTTCAACACTTCGAGCACTTCTTGCTCTCGAGGGCACCGGAACATTATGTAGCGAAAACGTAGACTCAAATTTTGCCACTATACGGTCGATTGTCGAACGGGCTGGCTTGTTAAATGGACCGTAAAATGGCCGTAATGCTCTTAAAGTAGCAGCAACAGAACGATTATTTTGATAAAAAATTTGCACGATTTGCAGATTTGCTGTTCAAGTGTGTAGCGTTCCGTGATGAAATGTATACTAATGAAGTTTCCAAATGACAAAAGAACAATAAAAAATATGGCGTCGTTCACCGTCCCTATCGGAAAAAAGTTGAAACACCTGTTGAAACACCCTGTATATATAGTGATATGTAATTTGAAGTTGGATAATTAATAAAAGTCTCACCCAATAGAAAAATATGAATCTGTTACGGAAGCATAAGCTGAATAATATTCACCGAGTACAAGGACGTGAACTCTCTTTCTTGTGTTGCCCTACGGAAGTTCAATTGGAAAGTACTGGCGGCACATTTGTCCGCCAGCTCAATTGAATTGGTTTATTACTCATTGGTGAAATATTTCGTTAAATTCCAAATTCTTTGTGTAAGGTTTAGTGCCACCAATCAATCAATTTTCCTTGATCTGGCCATTGAATTACATTAATTTTAACATCACCTTTACGACAAACTCTCGACATAACAAGCAAATAAATAAACAAGGTTCAATAAAATAAATCAATACTTCTTATATGGTTGCCCTTAAATTTTATTAATTATCAGTTAAAACGACAGCAATATTATTAGGTTCGGTTTAAAATCTTTGACAATTTTTTTTTTTAAATGCTGCCAATGGCTTTATTCTTGAATCTTTCTACAAAAGAAACTAACAAGAAGTATTCAAATCTTAAGCTAAAATTATTACATATTTTAAGTCTTAACCAATGTTAATACTTGTTATTGTGCTCACTATTTAATTAATTTAGATTACATTTATATGTAAAACCTAAACATTTAATATATTTACATGTTCATCAGTCCAAGTGGATCTGCTCTTTTAAGTCGCCTAAATCGCGGCTGTTTTAATATATCCCTGGCCAATTCATTGGGATGTGTCTCTAGTTTTGAGTAATATTTCGAACTGAATTCTTTAATGGTTTCTTTGATAGTTTTAATTCCAAGATCATCGTGTATATTACTATTTCGAATGTACCACGGAGCATTGGTAATACTACGAAGTATTTTTGCTTGGGTTCGTTGCAGGAGTTCTCTGTTTGACGCGCTGGTGGATCCCCATAACTGAATACCATATGTCCATATGGGTTTGATTATCACTTTGTACAATAAAACTTTATTGGCTAATGACAGCTGAGATTTTCTTCCCATCAACCAATACATTTTGGAAAATTTTATTTTTATTTGTTTTCGCTTTGCTTCGATATGATGTTTCCACGTTAGCCTTCTATCCAGGTGCATTCCTAAGTATTTGACCTTGGTTTGTTGAGGAATATTTATATTGTTTAATTCCACTGGTGGGCAAGTGCGTTTGTTAAGCGTGAATGTGACGTGAGTCGATTTGTTTTCGTTCACTTTTATGCGCCATGTCTTCAGCCAGTTTTCGATTTTGTTTAGATGATTCTGTAATTCCTTTGAGGCAGTTTCGGGATTACCGTGTGACACCAGGACGGCCGTATCATCGGCAAAGGTTGATATGACTACCTTGTTGGTTACAGGTAGGTCAGCTGTGTACAGCAAGTATAATATTGGACCTAGAACGCTGCCTTGTGGAACACCTGCGTTGATATCATTTAAACAAGTAGTTGCATTATTTTGTTTAACCAGGTACTGCCTTTGAAGGAGATAGTTTCCCAGAACTGAGTGAAATTTCTTCGGTAGAAGTCCTTTAATTTTGTATATTAGCCCATCATGCCAAACTTTATCAAAGGCTTGTGCAATGTCCAAGAAGGCAGCAGAACAATATTTCTTTTCCTCAAAGGTGTTTTTGATTGCATTTACGATTCTGTGTACTTGTTCTGTGGTACCATGTTGGTTTCGGAACCCAAATTGATGGTCTGGAATAATATGCCGTTCTTCTAATACTGGTTTCAATTTCGTTAGTAACATTTTTTCAAATAGTTTTGAGATTGTAGGCAGCATGCTTATTGGACGATATGATGAAATCTGTGTTTCATTTTTTCCAGCTTTATGTATCATTGTGATCAAAGATATCTTCCATTTTTGAGGAATATAACCAGTCCGCATGATTGCGTTGAATATGAATGTTATTAGTTTTATGCATTTGTCTGGCAATTCCCTTATCATTTTTCCAGTAATAAGATCATGCCCTGGTGCCTTTTTTGGACTTATACAATTTTTAATTGTATTCTTAACTTTCTTCCACTTATATTGTATGGGTTTGAAGAATAAACCATCATCCATTTGGTCGGGTAACACGAAGTTATTAGTTTCTTCGTGTGGTGCGAATACTGTTGTTAGATGAGCAGCGAAAGCATTGGCTTTTTCTTCATCGCTTCTCGCCCAGTTTCCAGTTGGTAGTCTAATCGGGTGATTCGAGTTTGTTGGCCTTTTTAACTTTTTTGTTGCCTTCCACAAAGAATAATCTGTCCTCTCGGTTGCCGAGAGTTCATTTAAGTAATTCTGGACGCTCTGGTTTTCTTCTTCCCGCAATGCAAATCTTAGAGTCTTAATAGCTCGATTTAATTTCCATTTTAACAACGGTGATTTTGTTTCTTGCCATCGGCGGCGAATTTTCCGCTTTTCCTGGATTAGTTCCTGTATATTTTGTGACAGTTTATTAACTTTTTCTGTACTATTTAAGATGGGTGTGACCTTTTCAGCTGATAATGATAAGACATCTTTTAAATTTGCTTCCGCCGCATCAATATCTGCTGGTGTGTTAAGAGGGATATTCAGTACACAATTTTGTTCGACTAGCCTCTTATATTGATCCCAATCAGTTTGTTTGTTTGTAAGCCGTTTTGGCGTTTCTATTCTTAGGACGCCGGTGCTCACTCTTACAATTACAGGTGAGTGATCAGAAGACAGATCATAGCAATCGGAGGCCTTAGCATATGTGCGTGGAATGCTTTTAGTTACACAGAAGTCAATTAAATCAGGAACTTTATTTTTATCTGTGGGCCAGTACGTTGGGTGACCGGCAGATAAGTAATCCAGGGACTGTTCTTCTATAGCTTCATAAAGTTGTTTGCCTTTCGGCGATGTTAATCTGGAACCCCATTGGGTGTGTTTGGCGTTGAAATCACCCCCCGCAAGAAATTTATTACCTAGCTGGCTGAAATAATCCATGAACTGCAGTTTTTTTATTGCATGTTTTGGAGGACAGTACACTGCTGATATGACACAGTTTCCAGACCACTCTTGCAGACAGATGCTCGTTGATTGGATATGTTCCTTCTCATATTTCATAAATTCATAGTGTTTTAATCTTGTTTTTATCAGTACAGCTGTGCCTCCATGTGCTTTCCCATCTGGGTGCTTTGTATCATAAACAGAGTACCCATTAATTTTGAAATAGGTTTTTTTGGTGAAATGTGTTTCAGATATTAACATTATGTCAATATTGTGCTCAGTGAGGAATGCTTGAACCTCTGCTTTATGTTGTGCTAGGCCGTTTGCATTCCATATGGCTATTTTGAGGACAGTCATTTTTGGTTTTTAACGACTACCTGCATCAGCGTGCTCATATTCTGCATCATTAGATTCATGGTTCTCTCCATCATCGCCATGAAGCTTTGCATCATGTTAGTTAACTTGCTTAAAGCTGCTGCGATGTTTCCTTCTTCGCTTGTTTGCACTTTAGGAGTGGTACCCTTAAGTATACTTGCATAGGAAACCTCTGGATGCACACTACTGTTAACAGTTGCTTTTGGTTGGTTATTTTGTGCGTTATGATATGAAAGTTCTGGTCGCACGTTTGGTTTAGTGGAAGAATGAAGATTAAGCATTCGTTGCTCTGCTCGCTGCCTTGGATTGATTCTTTTTTTCAATTCTAGGTAAATTGGACACCCTCTATAATTTGCAGTGTGATTTCCGCCACAGTTGCTGCATTTTCTCACTGATGCTTCCGTTTTTTCTTTGTTGCATGCATTTGAGTTATGGAGTTCACCACAGATAACACAAACATCGCTTAAAGTGCAATACACTTTAGTGTGTCCATACTCTTGGCACTTAACACACTGTACCGGTCCAGTTCTTTTTCTGGGTTCCTCTATGATAATTCTTCTATGCAGTAGATATTTTAAATCAAATATTGAATGTTTCTCTTTGATTTTTTTATTATCTGGTTCTAATTCCAGACGGAACAATGGCTGAGGCAACTTCTCACGGTTAATAATGTTGGTGATTGATTTGCATTGAAATCCTTTTTCAGCGAGAGCGGCCCGTATTTCATTTGCATCCACGTAGGCCTCTATACCTTTTAACACGACGACCAAGCCTTTTTGGCTTTTTAGTTGGTAAGTGTAGTAATGTTTACCAACTTCGTCGAAATGTTTAACTAACGCTCTGTAAGCGTCAACATTCAGCGGTTGAATTTTTGTTTCTTTTATATCTCCTCTTTTTATCACGGAGATATAAAATTCTCCATTAGTAATGAACTCGATTGTTTTTGTGAGCTCTCTATTTGATTCCTCCCTCAAATAGATTGGTGGCGGTTTCTCTGGTTTTGGAGCTTTTTCGGCCGGTGGGTCTTCAACAACCAAACAAGAATACCGGTTGCTTTGAGTTAATTCAACACTACCTAGCTTGGTGAATTTATTCACGTTTGCACTAGCCGCTGATCGAGGGCTTCTCCTTCGCTTTGAGCTGACAGTAATATACCTGTCCAGCCCTGTTTGCACTAAACACTGACCTACATCACTGTTTATTTTATTATCATCTGTTGTCGATGCACTTTCATTGTTTTTTTCATCGTCAAAATTTGTCAACGATGCACTTTTATTGTTCAACGCACTAAGTTCATTAACGTTAAGTTTTAGTTCACTTGATATTAAATTACCTGGTAAAGTAATTTTTGATGTATTTGCGATGTGTTGTCTTTTTGGACTATGTTGCACTTTTTTGTTTGTCACTATTGTGGTCGTGGCGTTTAGCGCCAAATCACTTACGGACATCGCTTTCTGTAGATTTGGCCCAGCCTTTCTTGTTTGAGGTGGAGAATATTCCAACATCACGATTTCACATATTTTTCACGACAAAATTTTTTATTTGTATTTTATATAAAAAATTAATAACTGCTGATTCAACTTTTCACACAAGTAATAAGTAAATTATTTTTAATGTTTACTCGTCGGTAGCAAAATTAATTGACAATAAAACGGATTTCATTACATAAACCTCCTTTAGAGTTCAATTTAGAAGAATTACAATTCCTTTCAACTTAAGGTTTAATTTATGTGGAGGGAGCTTAGACTTGGTGTTAGAACATTAGCAATTTAATGGCATAGTTATGTGCGTCTTTCGTGGTCTCATCGTCAATTGAATCTCCGCTGTAATAAAGATGCATGTCAGCATCTCAATCAGTATCAAAATATTTTGATTGAAACGATCAATGTTACTTTTTTGGGGGTACAGAATAACTCTCTTCAAAAAGCTTCAAATTTTTATTTGTACTTAGGATATCACCAGAAATTTTCCAAACCAGATTCGCCAGACAACAATTGTTGACAGAAATGTTTATGCGTCAGCTTACTGTCATACGATTGCTTGTTTATTTTCTACTCCACTCAGGACGCTAACGCGCGGATGCTCTGTAACCTTCTCACCAATTTAAATTGGAAGGCATTCGTTGTACAAGCTTTTGTTTTCATAATGTAATAAAAAACCTGATGGAAATGTTCAAATAAATTTAATTAATACTGAAAAATAATTTTATTAACAAAAAAAGTTCAAGATTACTAAATTGTATAGCTACTGGGAATTAAAAACTAAATCATGTCTACCAAAAATATAATAAAAGAAAAATGTATTAGTATAGATATAAGTATACACAGCTTTTTTGTTACATGCGGCTAAAAATATATGAAGTAGGCTATTATTTTGATTTGGCTGGAAAATATGATAAAATGACAAAAATGTTCGACAATTCTCATTCCCTTTCTAGAAATAAAAGCCAACGCCTTCTATGTTTAGTGACAGTCGCTTTTTGTTTTACTTATATCAAATTGATTCCGATTTGAAAAAACAAAAAGCAAGATTTTTGTGTGTAAAGAGCATGAATAAAAAACGATTTCGTTTTATAGTGGCATTGTAAACAAAGCCTCGATGTCGATTTAATACCAATTTATGCGACATGAAACCACAGTGTAGTAATTAACACAAAAATCGGTCAAAAACCACAATTTACGTAAATAACACAATTTATAGGCACGAAGAATACTTTTAAATTTAAAAATCGTGGCTTGTTTATCCCTTTTGACATAATGATATTTTGTAATTCTATTTTGTATAAGACCATTTTTTTATATAAGATCTACGGCAAGCTGTCCTTGATTACAAATAGAGCAACATTTTTTACTCGGCGAACAATTGCAAGAAATTTGTAAGTTTTTTGTTTTACTCATGTCTTTTCCAATAATCATTGGTCCGTTAGATATACTTTTTTAAATTGCTTATAGTTGGCTTTGAGTTTCTGGCTTCTGAAAAACAGAGACAAATTAATTTAATTTTATCGTATTAATTTATTTAAATTTCATGGAAATACTAGATGAACACACTTCTAATGCTAAAGTTGTGAAGACTAAATCACTTGTACATGCTGTACATATTTTTATGACTTTAATGAAAGGTTTTAAAATAATAAAATGTTTTGATTGAACTTGTATATGTATATATAAAAGAGTAAAATGCAAATTGATAAGATGTTATCAAATTCTTTGTTCGTGAAAAAATTTTTTTTTTTTGGAAATATGTTAATGTTATGTAATTGTACATAAAGAAATTTTGTGGGAGAAAAATTGATAAGGCAACTCGTTGAGTTGAAATTTGTTGTACATGCATAATGATGTCAAGATAATATGGTGCGTGAATTTGGTTTTTTAACAATTTCATATCTAAATGCTCGATGATAAGAACGTTAATGCACGCAAAAACAGAACTTTCCCAATAAAAACTTTTAAATAGGAAAGCTATTTCAAGCTAAGTAAAGACACTTCCCATAATAAAGTTTTCTTCTATAATGTCATATTAAATAAAATGAGTCGAAATTGTACATGAAAAAATGTGCTGGTATACTTATTGTCTCGGTGTTCGTTTGTCTGGCTCTCATTATACAAATATTATTTGCAAGGTTGTTGTTGATACTCTTTTAAATGTAGTTATAGTTATGTATGTGAAGACGCGCCCTGTCTTAGTCGCCTCCATAAGTAGAAATACAAATTTTAAAAATCGTTTAATTGGACTATTATTTTCATTTACGTAGCATATTAAAATATTTAATTGGTTGACATGCGAAATATCTGGTAGAGAATGTAACAAATCTACTCGGAACTATTCGGATATTTTCCCTAAATTAGGTTTGCCATCTGAAGGGTATTTTTCGTTATGTCCGATGTAAATAGATGCCATTCGCTAGAGCACATGTCTTGTGCTCTAGCGAATGGCATCTATTCTATTCTATTCCATTCTATCTATTGTGCAAATATTTGTATCAGTAAATTGGACTGTACAAATACAGTTTTCCACAAATACTCGAGCTATAGTGTTGTAGTTTCTTGATTTGGTAAAACACACGAGCCTAATAAAAATTTCGCCAACTCGTCCTAATTTTTGGAAAATAATTGAAATTTTTTAATCTTTTTTATGTTGAAAAAGTTGCCCGTAGAGATAACTCCTAAATTTGTTAATCGCCCATACGATAGTGAAGAGTTCTTCTCCCTCCATTTTCTGTTTTTTGTAAGGCCCTCTCCTCGTATATGCAATATTACAAGCAGAATCAATATTTTCTTAATTTTTCAAAAGAAGCTTCGCTAAAAGCAACCATTTCAAATGGAACACTTTTCATAGTAAGCAGTATTGTATATGTGGTTCTGCAGTATCGGGAATCTGTATTAACCGAATGATTTAATAAGTTTTTGTCTGGGATATTTTTTGATGGATCTGCTGTTTGACTTTAACAATGGTGATAAAGTGTCCTAAACAAATTATTTCCTTCTTTAAATTTTACATTTTGAAGGAATACATTTACATACATTTACATTTACATTTGTAAATTTAAACGATGTTTTCGTAAACAAAAGAACACTTTAAGCAATCTATTATTGACTGTGATCTACTAATTCGTATTGCCATAAATCATGATAATTTAGTCAAGATAAACAAAGCACTTTGTTAGCACAGTTCTACCAATCCAGACTGGACCGCATTCATTTACATATATACTAAAAAATCGCTGGTTAGTTTTAAATTTCGGAAAATTCTAGTTTCTAGAATTTAAGGTTGTGGATCGGGAAAGTTTAAACTTTTTAAAATTATTCAAAATAATACATTTTGTAAAACTTTGATTTTACAAATTATTTAATTGTTCTGGAGAACTGTGAATTTCAGAGCATAAATATTGAGATTGGCAGATTATTTTTTAATGAAAAAGATATTCTTATAAAATGAAAGATACAGGTTTTAACGAGAATTAGAAATTTTGCAAATTTATAATATTTAAGGATATTGGTTTTACGAGATTTACAAAGTTAAAATTGTTTAATCTAATCGTTGATGGGCATACAGATCATATTAAATTAAGGTTTACAAGCTCTTGTTAATTTTTATTTTATTTATTTTTGAGACCAGCGAAATAGTTACGGTGCAAGTTTCAAAGATTTCAGGATTTTAAAATATGATTCTCTTAAAAAAACTAGAAACTAGAAAGAAACTAGAATATCCTAGAATTAAATCGTGAATTTTAAAAATTAATGAAAATTGTTTTGCAAGAACTTCCAAGGGTTGGGAATTAAATTTTAAGAACTCAGATTGTACGTCTCGCTAAGGAAATTGGTATTTAACTAAGTTTTATTTAATTGGAATTGAAATCAAGGAATTAGTTAAGGAATACTTAAGGTCAAATACTCAATAAAGACCAAAGTAAAATTGCAGAACTATGAATTAGCTCAATCTCGTATGTATAGGTAGACTCGATTAATGAGTTATTTTTCTATTTCCATACTGATGTTCAAATTCGACTTATTTTTACATTACTCACCATTACATTAGGTTTAACTTTATGAGAGTTGCCTGAATCAATTATTTTATTTCCTTGAGTTAACGCTGCAATATTTTCACTTTGGTACGTTTGGAATTATAAGTTTTCTATAAATCAGTACGGTCATTTTATAATTCATCACTAATCGCGTCTGTACAAACAAGTAGCCAATTATTATAGTTCTTTATTTACATTATCCAAACATTTAAAATTCTACAATCACAAGTTTATTTTTGTGTTATGAAGCTTAAAAAATGAACATTATTTAGAATTCAAATTTTTATGAAAATATAAAAAACATCAAAAAGCTATTTTTATGTACGTATATCCGAATGAAGATTGAAAATCTAGTCAGAATGATATGCAACTAACTCAATCACGTTTATGTAGTTGGGTTTTGTTATTATTTACATAGTGTGCAGAATAAATATAATCAACCACTCCACTCATACCAGCTATTTGCTAGTAAATATACTCGTATATAAAAAAAAAATGATGATCCACATACAAAAAAAAAGCTTTTAACAAACATAAATAACGTTTCTGTATAATGAATAGCTGTTAGGTAGTATGCAACCTACATTTATAAATGCTAAAATTAATGATTTTGCCAACCTTGTTTGTGGTTTTGATTAAAAAAACATTGAGGTTTGTGAATGTAATATAGTTTCCGTGAATAAACATATTTTTGTTTCGAATCGTACGTTTGTTAATTTATATCGTTTTAATTGGATTAACTAATGGGACTGTATAGTGTATATGGGACTAAATTCACTTAACTAGAGCAGATTTCGCCGAGATATACAACTAAAAAATTAGAACGGTCTCTTCCTCAAAAAATTGCTACAATTCAATTTTATATTTTTCCAAATAAGTTAATATTTTTTAATAAAATTATCGGCATAAAAGCTTTTCACAAAATAAAATATAATCACTTCCTTTTCATAAATGAGACATAAATGATTTTCCCGCGATATACATAGACTCATAATACCAAAAATAGATGTTGATTACTTAGAAATAAAATGAGCGGATATTATCTCGAATAATCAAATTGATAAGAGTATATTTAATAAAAGTTAGACTGTTCAAATTTAAAATGTACGAGTAATTAATAAATAATCCCTCCCCCACCCAGAAGGTTTAGCACATTTAATCTCGTCCCAATAAAATACAAATTTTAATAATACAAATGATAATACATAATTTGGGATCAAAGACGAAAAAAGCAACAAAAAAATGTTGTTTTCAAAATGTCTTCAACAAGGGAATTAACAAAGTCTTTTCAGGTTGTTTTTTGTATATACTCGTCTATGTATGTTTTGACAAAAATTTGTTACTTGTTTTTATATGTTTGGCTTTTCGAGTCATATTACCAAAGGAATAACGACGTTCTTGGAAAACAGATTTGGTATCGCATAAAAGTAGTGAACCATCCCAAAAGATAAAAGGGACATAAATACAAATTATAGATTTTATTGTTGGACCGCATTAAGGATTAGTTCACATTATTGTTATGGCGCACAATTATTAGGGGTTTAGTAATTTTATTTAAAAAGAAAAGGGTGGCAAATATTACCAGCTATTGCTATACAGTGGAATAATATGATTGCTATAAAGCTTCTATATATAACCATATTAAATTTTATACATATATAGACGTGTCAATATCGTCCGTGTTTTTAAATTATGCTATAGAACAACAGTTTATTCAGTATAAGACGAATTTAACTAAACCAAATTCAATTAAAGTCAAATTTTTGAAATGGGTATAACATATACCTGTAAATGTTTCCAACATTTCACAAATATTTGTGTTTTTCTTTTTGTTCTATCTTTATCCGGTATATATAGTAGAGTCGACCATTGCAGAGATTATATTTTTTTGGTTAATTTTTGTGTAGAAGTTTCTTCATCCATTACAAAAAAAGTTGAGTTTAGTTGAATTTTACATATAATTAATAACTTAAATTAATAACTGTTCTTAGAATAAAGATTCTATTCCATGGACTGATTGACTGACTCAGTCAATTTAAAGCAAGAAAAGAAATTATATTTTGTTGTTGTTTAAATGAAACAAACAAATTTTCTCAGTAAAAAAATATTTGAGTGTTAGCAGTGTTTGGCAGTCAAACAAACAACATACCTAAAATTTGCGCATGGAAGAGAATTTTACTATAAAGTTTGTGTATGGAAAAGAAATTGACTATAAAAATAATTTTTGAATTTTAATATCTTTGGTTGTTATTTTGTAAACGTCAATTTTTTCTTATAAAAACAATTTTGAAATTTAATTGTGTGTTTGTGAAATCAATGAATTCCAATTATCTTACTAATTGTATAGACGATGATGAAATCGAGGAATCATCATCGTCCACCTCCGCATCAATGTCAACGCCAATAGACGAAGTGGATCAAGGTAATAATTTAAATTTTCAATTTAAAAGATAAACCAAAAAACATAAACTACTCAAACATTTTCATTTTCATTCGTTCGCAGTTGTGGGACATAAGAGACAGCTCTTTCAGAAATAAAGTTATGAAATCACGATTGTGGGAAGAGGTTGCAGTGGAATCAAGTAAGTGGTCATAGATCATTTTAAATTATATAGCGCTTACCAATATTTAAATAAAATAAAAATTATTTCAGATATAGAAGTAACTCCAGAGAATAAGTTAAAACCCAGAAAAATCTGGGATACTCTCAAGGCGACATACAAAAGATCGCAAAAACGAACACCCAGTGGTTCAGCCGGTAGCTTATTAAAGGAATACAAATATTCCAAAGTTTCCTCTTTCCTGGACGATACCGCTGAACCGAGAAGGTTTGAAAAGGGACTTACATAACAATAAACATATTAATAATTTTGTTAATTTTTTTTAGAGCAAACGAAGTAGGTGGTTGTATTGAAGGAGTGGATGCAAATACATCAAACTTTTTCAAACCACCGCAAACAATTAGGAAAAGTAAAAACAAAATTTTGCGATATCCGATATCATAATATATGTACATATATAAATATAAATATATATGTATATATATATATATATACATATATATATATATATATAAATATATATGTATATATATATATATATACATATATATATATATATAAATATATATATATATATATATATATATATATATATATATATATATATATATATATATATATATATATATATATATATATATATATAATTATAATTATTTTACTAGGATACGCATCACACATCGAAGAGGAACAATTGAATTTAACGCAACGCTATGTACCAGCAGTAGAAAAGATATGCTACGATGTACAGGCCCCTACAACTGCTGCTGTTACTGCTGCTACAACTTCGGCATCCGGTGATCTTCTCGATGTGGAATTGGATGCATATTTTAATTTAATCCGGCCGCATCTTACAAGTTTATCAAAATGGTCGCGTATAAATGAATAATTAATAGTTTTTATTTGCAATTTTTAATAATTTTTTTATTTTTCAGGAAAATGACTCATCAAAACTAAATAATTTGATTTTATAATTTCGTATGTAAATAGTTTTATCTCAAGTTTTTTATATGTATTTTTTTTTTATTATTAAAATGAATTGGATTGTACAACAATGTTTCTTTATTTTTGCAAATTTTTGAAAGCTGCCATTCCACCTGCCCCTCTCCAACAAAGGTAATCAGCAAATTTGTTTCTTAATGCCTTAGCTGAATTTGTTGAATTTCTATTCAACGGTTGAAGCGGCAAGAAGTTATTTTCGGAGTTTTGATAATTTCTTGATAAAGATTAGAATTAAAAAAGAAAATTAGTAATCGTTTAACGCTTTTCCATGTATTTAATGTTACTAATTTAATGTTATTAATTTACCTTCTACTTCACGATCTACAAGGTCCGTCGTTATGTATTTCTCATTTTTCTTATTTAGCCAATTGTGCAGACATACAGATGCTTGGATAATTTCCTCCACCAAACTGACATCTGCTGTAATTATGGTTCGGAAAATTCTCCATTTCGCAGCTACAATTCCAAAACAATTTTCAATTATTCGCCGTGCCCGACTCAGGCGATAATTAAAAATTGTTTCTTTGGCATTTGGCGTTTTCAGAAATGGCTTAAGCATGTTCTCGTTCATCGCAAAAGCATCATCAGCCACGAAAACATAAGGTACATTTTGAAAATTGGCCGTTCATTACTTGGCTCAGGAATCCTAAAAAAATATATTATAGATATTGAGGTAATATTGGAATACTTGAATTTTTTATAAAATAATTTTAGAAATATTTTATTTTTTTACTGACGGGAGAGTTTTTTCGTAAAAACGTTTTCCAAACTCGCTCTCTCTAAATACTCCACCATCACTTTGGCGGTCTGCGGCTCCAACATTGCACCACATACAATTATAATTATGGTCAGAAATTGCCATTAAAACAATGAACGAAGTTTTTTTTATAATTATATAACTCTGAACCTGAGTTTTTAGGAGCCTAAAAATATAAAATATTAAAAATGGTAAATTTTAGAATTATTCATGTTCTTACTTGAATGACAACGTGTTTTCCATCAATTGCTCCTATACAATGTGGGAAATTCCAGCGTTGGTTAAAACCAGATGCCACAGATTCGAAGTACTCCGCGGATAATTTTGGGAATAGTTTCACAAACTATACGATGAATGCTGGTTTGGGAGCACTTAAACGCAATCGCCAAACTTGTCTGTGATTCGCCCGTTGCAAGATACCTATTGTTTTCATTAAAATTAAAAATTACATATAGATATTTATATATATTTGACATGTACTCATCAAATAATATTATTTATCCAATTAATGTGTTACTTACCATAATGTGACAACTAATCTTAAATTAGGACTCAACCATGGACAGCAACTCGTAGAAATGAGCGACACTCATTCTTGTGAAGCTATGAAATAGCTTTGGGTCTTGCAGTAATTCGGTAAATACTGAATTAAAGGCCCCAGTACAATTCCTCTCCAAATAATATGGGCGTACCCAATATTGCTGTTTTTTGGAAATTGTCTTCTTTTCTTTTTTGTTTTGAGTTTCATCATCACTACTAAAAATAATTTGATTTGATTTGATTTGATTGGAATGTTCGACCAAGCATTAAGCAGGATCTCCCGGAGATGGCCGGGCCTCACCGAACACCCGTTTACACATAACATAAAGAGGATTTGGATAGGTTCAGTTAGAATGATAGAAATTGACTCGGTTACAGACACCTGGTATAGCCAATAGTTAGTAACACAGGACAATACAATTCTAATCTACTTATATAATTTTTCAGCATCGCTGGGCTCTGAAATCAAATTTATTAGTTTGCTGGCGGGTCACGCTTATTAAATACTCCTGAAAATTCAATTCAAATTAGTTGTGATTTGTTTTGTTCTGCAATCCAATATTTAATTTGTTAATTTACTATTAAGTTTAACTGGCAGAGATCCTGTAATTTAGATCAATTTGTTAATATTAATTCCATATATTGGAGCTGTGATAGACCCTGTAATGAATGATTATTAGATTAGTACCTCTTTTCCCAACCCGCTCTTTTTTAGCAGTAACATTGGAATCTGAAATAAAATTTATTAGTTTCTCAGTTTGCTGGATCATACTTATGAGATTTATTCCTGAAAATTCAATTTAAATTAGTTGCGAATTATTTTATTCTGTAATCCAATATTTAATTAATTATTTTACTTTTAAGATTAACTAGCCTACATTATGAAATTTAGATCAATTTGTAATTATTTATTCCGTATGTTTGAGCTGTGCTAGTCCCTGTAATGAATAATTATTCGATTAGTACCTCTTCCCAACTCAATCTTCTGTTATAATTTTTAACAGTAACACTGGACTCTAAAATAAAATTTATTAGTTTGCTGGATCATACTTATGAGATTTACTCCTGAAAATTCGATTTAAATTAGTTGCGAATTATTTTACTCTGTAATCCAATATTTAATTAATTATTTTACTTTTAATATTAACTAGCCTAGATTCTGAAATTTAGATCAATTTGTAATTACTTTTGACAGCAAAACTGAGCTCTGTAATAAAATTTATTAGTTTACTGGATCAAAATTATGAGATACTTCTGAAAATCATTCCAAATTAGTTCCAATTTATTATATTCTGAATACAAAGCTATAATTAATTAATTAAAATTTAAGTGGCAGAGAAACTTCAATTTAGTTCAATTTATTATTATTAATTTCATATTTGATCTATGGTAGACCTGTAATGAATAATAATTAGTGTAAACAATGCCGCCATTTTAAAACAAAAACTGCACTCTGCAATAAACTTTACTAGTTCACTGGATATGACTTGAAATAATGCTTCAGAATATAAGATATATAAGAAACACAAGATATATAAATCTAGGAGGGTTCAAACCTTTTGAAACAGTTCTTCGGTTTTAAATAAATAATTTCAGCAAATCTTGTTGAATATTTGACTTCTATATTACTACAATTTAATTTAAATTCATATTTATACATTTACATATAATAAAATTTTAACTTTTTTTATATTAACACACTAAAATAAAATATATTAAAAGTCGTAAAATATAGCACTCGAATTAGGAATCATCACCTAAAGTAAATATTATTATTGATTACTTAATAAGAAATAAAATAAAATAAAAATGTAAATTATGTACAAAATTAGACTAATTCATTCCACCTGACGCACCATCTAGATACTGATATCCGTATCAATTGATACTATTTGTGGCTTGTCACTGTAAATCTAATTTAATTTAAAAACAATTCCAATTGGAACACATTTTCCCGTATACGCGTAAAACATAAATGGAAATGTTTTGTTTTGATATCTAACCTAACTTAACAGACAATTTAACTTACTTAAACTTTCCGAATTATCCAATCTTGGCACCAAAAACGTTTCTACTTACGTTTTATCTGAGACATTTACCAGATTCCTTTTCCAATTTGACACCACTTCAAAAAATAATACTCATTTAGAAAGTCATATACACATACATTAATCTTCCAGTAACAATTATTCACAGTATATTTGTCTCTTTTTTTTTTCGAGTTTTGTTTTTTTCGTTTTGTTTCTTTTTTTTTTGTAATTATGTACGCACAAATATGAAGTACATAAGCACTTTTGATAAATGCAACGTCTTATTTGCAATTCCGTTCGTTAATTTGACACTTTTATTGTTAAATAATTTAACAAACTGAAATAACAACACTTTAATTAAATATTAACACGAACCACACTAATTAATTCCGCCCAAAACCATTTAAATTTTTTTTTTTAATGTAGGAGACCAAAAACGCACGTCTAATCGATATGACATTTCGTTGTTCCCCCCATCATCACTACTAAAAATAATGTTCATTAAATCTAAACACATGAACACTTTGGCGTTGTTCGCCATTTTAAAGTTGGACAAAAATTTTACTACACGATAAAATCTGTTCACAAAGTTTCTATTCAAATAGTTACACTATATACACTACATGTTTCAAAATTAGCAAAACAATTTGTTGTTGTTTATTTTACATAACTACGCTGTTAAATTTTAACCATAAAATATTTTGAAAAAAAAACAAACTTAAATTTGTTGTCTTTGTCACTCTAATGTAATTTTGTTGCTATCATCTTTTCAGTCAACTCAGTCAATTAGTCCATGGAATAGTACCTTAAAACGCAAATCGAAATTATTTATTATGAAAATTTACCTAATATACATTTGATTCAGAAGTTTGGGACTTCTTGTATTTTATATCGTGACCATGATCATGAACAGTAGTTATTATAGATTATACCTTTACATGAATTATGTATTTTCAATGTCGCTTGAGCTCCAAATCTATAAATTCTATTCTTAAACATTTAAATTGCTCTGAATTAGGAAAAACCACTGACATCTTGTATTCTAAAAGTGTCACGATTTTTTTTTGTGCAATATAGGTGTTAGCAGTCGTCTATATGAATAACTATTTTTATTAAATATTCTGTTACACTTCCTATGGCGTCATTATCGTTTCTGCTTTGTTCTAAATTACCTTGTGCTGTTGAAGATTCTAAAATTGACGCAATTCGAAGAAAAACCAATATTGATAAAGTAAAATCACAGTTGTTTGGGAACTCTTTGATCTCAGGCCACCTTCTCAAATTAAGAAAAAATTCTTTGTTTGTCGTTAACGGTGTGACGCGTTGTGCACTGGGCTGTGTAATTTTAATTGTCATTGATCGTGGTTCGTTGGGCGGTCTAGATTTTGCAGTTTGGTTTCCTTTTTATCATTTCACTTCTAAAATGTATAAATGCACCCGCAAAGAAAATATAAAAAAAAACTAGCGAGTTTCAATTCTAAATAGAGGGTACGAATACCCGATAAATTATAGAAATCCCAGAAATTTGATTTGAAAATCCTACTGCTCCGGGGATTATAATAAAATTCAATTGAATTCTCGAACATTTCTAAAAATAACTGAATAGTATAGTAAAAAATTCGGAGATATGATGTGACTTACAAAAAGGTGTTTTACGTGATAACGTGTATAAGTAGCGAGAGATGATAGACTGGATGAGTTTGTTAAAATCAAGTTATTTTTCATTATCATGGATTCGTTGACAAATGATTAAGATACTATTTAAATACTTATTATTTGAACAACTAAGTGTGTCCCAAAATTAACGCAAGATTTGAATTTACCGCCATTTGTGCAGTAAAGTGTTGGCAACCCCAAAAAAAATAATTTGACAGCAGAGAGGTTAGGGTTAGTAAAAATGTGGCGTTACACGATAGAACAACGAATTTTCAGCCGCAGTTCAAAATTGCATACAAAATATGGTCAGAATAGTGTTTTAACTTCGTCAACTGTTAAGAGATTAATTGAAAATTTCAAGGAGACTGGATCAGTTGGAGACGCTAAACACACTGGTCGTCCAAAAACAAGCCGTTCAAATGTCAATATCGAAGCAGTGCGTGAGAGTGTTGGTGAAAATCCAGGAACATCAATTCGGCGTCGTGGACAAAAATTGCAAATTTCAAGAAGCTCTCATGCACAGCGAATAGAGTTCGTTGAATGGATTACTGAGCATCAACAAGTGGATTCTGATTTTTCGAGCAAAATCATCCTAAGCGATGAAGCACATTTTCACCTTGATGGCTTTGTCAATCGCCAAAATTGCCGCATTTGCGGTACGGAGAACCCACATGTGATTGTCTAAATACAAATGTATCCACAGCGTGTCACTGTTTGGTGCGAATTTTGGGCTGGAGGCATCATTGGACCACACTTTTTTGAAAATGAGGCTGGTCAAGCAGTAACTGTTACTGGTGCTCGATATCGCGACATGATAACACACTTGTTTCTGCCTCAGTTGGATGATATTGACATAGACGGCATGTGGTTTCAACAAGATGGTGCCACATTCCATACAGCCCGTGATATACCTAGTCGTGTATACTCTCTAGTTTCGGTGATCAGAATTGGCCCTCTAGATCTTGTGATTTAACACCATTACATTTCTTTTTATGGGGTTATTTGAAGTCAAAGGTCTATGTCAAAAAGACCACAATTAGCCGTGCATTACAGGATGAAATTAAACGCTGCACCAACGAAATTCAGTCACATTTATGCAAAAGGATCATGGAGAATTTCGATAAAAGAGAACGTATGTGCCAGCAAAGCTGTGGAGGCGATTTGTCCGATGTGATATTTCATAAATAATCCTATGTATTTTATGATTCAATAAAAAAATCACAATCTGAAGACTAAAAACTGTGTTTTCTATTTAATTCAAATTTTGCGTTAATTTTGGGACATCCGTTATTTTCATGTAAATTCGCATAAATACATGCATTATTATAATATGCACACACACACAACATAAACTAATTATTTATGTAGAATAAATCGTTCGAATCAGAGGTTCGCGGCGTGATATCCCCGCCACCTAAATGACTGCAATGAGATAATATTTTGAATGACGCTTCGAGATTGAAAGACGACCTACGCAAACATGTAATTAAATTAAATGTAATGCTTATACTTAACGAGTAATTGCCTGCGACCAATGGCCAATTTCGTTCTGAACATGCTGGATTCGTTACCCAGCTAAAAAGTTAAAAGACAACTTGTCGATGAACATAAATTGAATATTAATTAGAACGCAAAAAATAACTTTTGCGCTATGTTTATAGCTTTCGAATGCAAATAAAGTGTTTTAATAGAGCTAAGCTATGCCAGCTACCTACTATATATGTTTTATTTTGGGCGAACCGTTATGTGCAACGGTTGAGCTAAGTGAGCTTAGAGATATTTTGTCACTAACGAACGCTTGATTGTTTTTTAGTAGTAAAATTTGAAAATATTTGTTCTCATTCAACTGAAGTTCTCTGAATGGTTTCAATGACTCCAAAATTGTTCCCAAATTTTTGCCAGAAATCATAAGTATTTGAATTTCTTTTTTTATAATTTGATGAGTCTTGTTTTATCTCAATCACAGTTACAAGGGATGAATAAATGTTTCCAATTCTTTAGCCAAATTTGAATGCAAAATTTCGCCATGCTCAACCAGGTTCGCCAGGTTTTATTATACTTTAAGAATTTCTTCAGATAAAATACGCAATTTGTGTTAAAATTTTCTTTAATAATTGGGTTTACATAATTTTATATTAATGTTAATTGTGTTTATATAACGTTGTTCTGGATTTGCAATGATGAATCCACCGACATTTCGACTACGAAACTTTTAACTAAAGTGGTTCGAATACCCTTCAAACACAAAGTACAAGATATATTTGTTGGCTTTGCCAAATATGAAAGCTGTACCGCTGTATTTATAACAAAATCGTAGTAGCTTTTATAGAGATAGAGAGACATTGATTACAAAAAATTGCTCATGGGTTTCGCTGCGAATGTGGCAAACGTTTTATGTGTTTTTCAGTTTGCCCTATTCGCAGCGAAACCAAGTAGTAATTTTTTTTAATCGATGTTTTCTCTATAAAAGTTTCTACGATTTTATTATAAATACAGTGTTAATGTTAATATGACTGCCCAAAGTTTGTCTTAAAATGTTCGTGCCATTCGTGTGCACTAAGTGCCAATGGTACGTATAAAGTACTTCCCAAATATGTTGAGGGAACTTGCCGCGATATATACTTATATAATTTCATACAAAATAGTCCGGAAAGAATATACCTTTTCGCTGAGTTTCAGATTTTATTAGAGTTGAAACAAAGCAAAATGTTACATCCTTTACAAACACGACGGATGTCGCTGGAATAAACCGTGAATCAAATATCAAGCCGTTTAGAAATATTAATACTGTTTTTTATAGAGAAATTTGAATCAACCGAAGGACTTATTGAATGTCTCCACAATTGAGCGGTTGTGTTTTCATGATTAGTACTGAAGAAGTACACTAAGCTCATCGGGTTGTAAAATTCTTATAGCAGTGTTTGGTTTATTTGTTGTGGAATCTTCTAAATATCCCTCAGCTACAGTGTTAGATTTCCAACCACCATGTGTTTTAAGGCAAGTGGTGTCACCGCCAGAATCTACAAGGAGTGTAGTTGACGCAAGCAATGGCCGGTATATTCCCTTGCATTGTTTAAATTTAAACGCAATGCCACTTCTTTTGCAACGCTTCTAATTTTGTGAATGCCAATACTACCCGATGACATACTCCACCTTGGTATTTTAAAGACGTCGTACCCCGAAATTTTCTGGGCGAAGAGCAAAGTATTTTCTCCCAAAACCGTAAAGAGTCGCGATTTGTTTGTTTTAGAGTTGAACATTTTTACCAACAAAGCTGATTAAATGTCTTCAATGTCATCTATCATTAAATGAACCAGTTCGTTGCAACGACATGCACCCGCTACTCCCAGTAGTAAAACAACCTGCAAGAAAAATACCAACAAATAAGCATAAATATATTCTATTTAAGTTTTAAAGCTTACCTTCATCATTAAATATGTCTTATAGGGAGCATAATTAAAAAAACAAGTCGATTTGTGCATTATCGAGAACCCTGAATTTTTTTGCTGTGTAACCAATATTCTGTTTATTTTAAATGCTCGCAATTTGGAATATTTTTCGATATCTACGCCATTTTTATAATTCAATATGGCCTTAACCATTGAATACTGCGCCCAAAGAGTCGAACTTTTCATCTTCGTCGACAAATTGGCAAAGTATGCCAATAGAACACATTCTGAATACAATCCAAATTGTACATTTTTTTCAGTACACCACTGCAAAAACCGCTTATATGCGTACTCATAAGTCTTACGTGATTTTGATGGCAATAGGTTAAACACACTTTCTTTTGCTGTTTAAACCACATCCGGTGGTAAATTTGATGAATCTTCTGTAATTGACGCATACAATAGTCGAACCAAACAAAAGTCATCATATTCTCAGTTTCACAAAATATTTCAACAAAATTAGTTTCAATTTTGATGTTTTAATTACATAATTTGTACTTACTCGTATAATTAGTTTACAATGAGCTTTCCTTCGTTGAGTATGTATGTGTTATTCAGATTAAAAGTGACTTTGTTTGACTCGCAATCTTTTCTTTTGCTCGGCTACGCTGTGCGTTTGGTTTGTTTTATTTTTTAAATTGTTTTGGCAATTTTTTGATTTATTTGTAAGTATTTTACGTAACAATTTTAATATTTTTTATTTACTGTAACATTTCTTAATGTTTAAACTCTATAATGGTAAGCATTGCACACTGGAAATGCGGCGAATTATATTACGATTGGTGGAGCATTTTCATACAAGGAAATTTAAAAAAATGTCGGTTGTTCACCAATAACAATTGCAACCTGGGGTCGGAAACTCATTTTAACGCAAAAATGGCTAATTCCCATAGACGTGCCGGCCAGTGACCGTACAATCAGGCACGATTTACAGAAAAATGATGTAAACGCTCGGAGCCCACGAAAAGTGCTTCTGCTATCAACAAAGCACGTAATAATAGATTGCGTTTTGCTAAACAGCATGCGAATTGGCCAACAGAAAAATGGTATAATATTCTTTGGGCCGATGAGATCAAAGTAGTTTTGTATGAAATTCGAGGCTCCAGACTATACGTACGACGACCACCAGACGCGTAATATTTTATTTACATTTAAAACATTAAAACTTGGTGGCTGTAGTATTATGGTTTGGGGCTGCCTTTCTTACTACGGAATAGGGCCAGTATACAATGTTGCCATTTGCAGGAGACGCCGATCAGGTTCATTTTCCAACAGGATAATATCCTAAGTATACTAGCAAAAAAGATAAAAACTGGTTTAGCACAAATAGGACCAAGGTTGCCAGACCTTTAGTACATAATAAAATATATATCATACAGTTTATAGTATTTTATGTAATTTTACAAATACATTTAGTTTCACCCTTCGTATTTTATGTCAATATATGTTTACTACGTCAATGATGGGTGCGCAGAGGAATGAAACAAAAAATATGTTATAAAAATACATCTTTAGTACTTTATATGACCAATTTAACGCCACACAATTTTAAATTAATATCGTAAGGTTCAAGACTAGCACTAGATTATACCAATACTGTTCCAGTTGATAACTTATGCAATATGGACATAAAAAATTCATTGCTAATTCAATTTTAAAACTTGTTTTCAAGAAAAAAGCAAATTTAATCTTGATTTATGCGTCTTCGAATAAAGTTTGGTATAGTATACAGCGGATACAGTGGTTAAAAAGACCCATATGTGTAAATCTCAAATAATTTTACAAACCCCAAAAATAACCATATACACATAACATGTTAATTCCACATTATATTACTACAAAACATATTCCGCAGTGGAAAACACATCCCTTCAACCATGCCGACCTATTTTTATGTAATATTCATCCTTTATAATTTAGAGAATAACCAAAAAAAAAAGGCACAGAAGCACTATCGTAACGAAACTTTTTATTAAAAGTTGAACATTTTATTTGATTTTTTTTGTTAAAAATCAATATCACTTCACATTGTTGAAAAAAAACTCAAACTTTTTTCTTATGTGGATACTTCTTTCGCAATAAATTTCAAATTTCAAACAAACTAAAACCGAAAATTATAATAAATCAGAAAATGATTGGATTTTATTATGGCTGGCTGTGTGTGCGCGAGATTTTGGAGAAAGGAGAAAGATTTTCAAGTTTAATCTATCTAAACGTATATATTATGGCAAACTAAAAAGCTTTAAATAATTTTATTTGTATATGTATGGGAATATACGAGCGAGGGGTTGGTGTACCGATAAGTAATAAAATATTGATTGTTTTTAATACACTCTAATACACTTTTGATTATTTATTGGTTATTTTAGTTCCATGTCATTTATTGGGAACATACACATTTTTGAAATACTCGGCCATATGGATTTTCTGTATACAGGTTCATGCCAAATTGAGCTGCATAGTAATTTTTCGGGCAGTGATTTTCTGACAATATATCTAAAAATAGTTACTACGGTACGGCTAGTTTTTAAAAGTCAATTAACAAAAATATCTTTATTTTGTAGGTACATTATACCATAATGTATAAGAAAACATTATTTTGTTCTGCTATTTCAGGTACGAAAGTTTAAATGAGCTTTGTTATTTCACCCTAATGGGATTCTAAAGATTTGATTACTTTGAAAGTATATTTTTTGTTGTGTCCTTAAATTTTATTTTATTTTTAAATTGAATTTTAGAGAATCAAAATAGGAATAGCTGGCCTATTTGTACATACCTTATGTAGAAGGTCAAAACTAATAAGATTGATTTTATTTAATTTAGTCTATATATTCTATAGGTCCGTGATATGTTATAACTTATAAAACATTTTAATACAATTTCTTTTTTATAAAATAAGATTTGATATATTCTATTGTATATGTGTTCTATTAAAATATACAGAAGGTACAAATAGATGAAATTTAACTCAGAAATGTTCAAGGAAATGTCAGGATGTCACTAGTCATAGGAAAGAAAATACTTTTGTGCTTCTTTCGGATGCGATTTGAACCAGATACTTTTAAATCATGTAGCTTTAACTAATACACCACTCAACAAGTATTAAATGACCCTCTGTTGAGAGTGCAGAGTCCATGGGCCAGTACAGGTTGGCATAAGGTGTATATTATCATACAAATCGGACCTGTGCCCCTGCGTCCTCGATTTGGATGGCAACTGACTCAAATAAGATAACTGCGAAAGAGCCAGGAGAGCCCCATAACAATTAGAGATTAAAACATTAAAAAAAAGTATTATATAGTACACAAAGCCCTCAATTATATAGTACGTGCCAACTAAATTGGAGTATAACGTTAAATGCATGTTTTTAGGCAGCTTTGACAGAATCTGAATCGTTTAACTGAGAACCACCTACACCACACTGGAAACATTTAAAACGATTAATAATATTAAAATTTTAAGTAACCTTAAATAACTTCGGGAAAGCGAACTATATTGCCATCAATCTGAAAAATCATTCCATGTCGGTACTGATGAATTGATTTTTCATTGGTTTGAATTTCATAATAAGGTACCGTGAAGTCCCATAGTTATTCGTAACTATACTGATCACCATAACGAGCCTTAACTATTCCAATAATTGATAATGCAATGAGTTTATATAGATTTGAAGGTATAAGATCGGCGTTTATCATTTTTGTGATAACACTTAAGACTCTTTCGAAATCCGAGCCAATGTACTTTTTGTACTTGCAAAATTAGGTCTGTATGCTAAACTATTTCAACTATTATTTTTTGGCAGCTACGAGTAATTCAAAATTTAAAGCTTTTGTAAGGTCATATAATATTGCGAAACAATATGACAAAGGCTATTATAAACATCTGGCAGCACATTAAAAATTTAAAAAAATCACAATAAGTACCAATTATTGTTAATTAATTAACTAATTTGTAGTTTAATTTGATCGGTGGGATTAAATCAAGTGTAAATCAAGAAATACTTAATCCATATCAGTGAACAAATCCCAAAATTAATTTACATATTTACATTTTATATTGTCATGATTTTGTGAGTGAAATAGTGCGGTTCCCAGATACAACTCTTATTTGGATAACTTTATGGAAAGTTCGCTGTTTTTTTTCAATCAAGGCTCTTCGACAATTAGGAAAATTCAGTAATTTAAAATTAAAAAATGATTTTTATCAGAGTTTATTATTAGAATTCTGATTCGGTTTAGTAAAGGAATAGATCACTTGTGCGAACATAACTGACATGTTTCAGTTTTATTATTAAGATACGATTATAATGGTTAAATTGAGGCTTGGAATTAAAACATGATACGTTTGCTATCGACCGCATCCATACACCGCTTGAATATTCCCCGGAACAGCTTTTTCAAACAATTTTGAAAAAGATTAAAAGCTAACATAGAATTGAGAAGGAAACTGCAAAACATAACTGATACTTGGAATTATGTTTTTCCACTGCCATTCTCTAGCAATTCATTAATAAGATCAGAAAGCAATTGCTCAATCTTAGAAGCAAATTTTCTGACAAATTCGGTGCGCTGTTGTACTACAGGACGATTAACAGCAAATTTTAAAACGAATTCTGCTTTTAAATCTTTCCAATATTCGACATTTTTGTAATTTCCAATATCAAAATAGGCCGTGAAAGAAAATCTGCACCAATAATTTAATATTTTTAGTAGATTACGCGTGCGTGAACTGAACCGATGCCAATACCACTTTACGGCACTACAATTGTAAAATACAAGAATTCAACTATCATTCCCAAAACGAGTATTGTAAGTGATGTAACAAAATTTATCAGACAATAAAAAACGAATTTTTCTTTTTTCATACACACATACATACTTACTTGTATGTTTTCTTTTACCAATATGTCATTTATTCTCATTTTGTTAAATGTCAAAAACCTTTTATGTATTTAGGAATCATAAAGCTATTTATGATAAATTAGACTTTATAAAATAAAATCACTATATGTACATACAGATTTACTTTACAAGGGGGAAAAATTGGTTTTCGCCTTTTTGCTGTTTTTTTAGAAGACGAAGTAGTAAAAAAACAAAAATATAGTATTTTACTTTTTTGTTTGGTTTTTGAATTTCTCATAATTTCCTGAAGAATTTTTTTTTCAGAATGTACATATTACATTGCGGTCAAAATGTGTTTTTGCCGGTGTTTTGCTGTTTACTCAAAAACGAATGCGAAACGAAAAAATCACCAAATGTCCAATCTGTACAATGGTTTATGTATTATTAATTATTAATCTTTTATCACCATCTGGTAATGTTATATCTCATTCAGGGCAGCTTAAAAATAATATCTATGTCTAAAGATCTTTTACTGCTGGAAAAAATTATGTTCCAACTGAAAAAATTAAAAAATATTCTTTAAACTGGGGAACAAAATTGAATAAAACACAGTATAAAATTGACACAAAAACAATTCCTATTTCATTACAAAATGAAATATCATATCAGAAAGGCGATAACGGGCGCCATTGACAGTTACGCTTGTTCCGGCCATCCTCAGTTTTGAAGTCATAAGGACCAATGATTCCACCGGCCCATAAATCACACCAAACCGTTGTTTCTCTGGATGTGATGGCAGCTCTTGAAACTCTTCAGGTTGATGTAGCCATTAAGCCAGAAATTTCCTTCATCGCTGAACAAGATTTTGGCCGAAAACAGCGAATCGGCTTGGAGCTTTTCATGAGCCCAAACACTGAAACGGTAAAATACGCCAAGTTATTGCATACGACAAGCCAATGCGTACACTCTCAGCTATCTCCACTATATTTTCTTCACTACAAACTGGACATTGCGTATTTGGTCGCGCTTCTTTTTCGAAATTTTTCGATGGTATTCTGAGTAGTGTTTTTGACAGGCCGAAACACATGTCTTACGGAACCCTGATTTTCGTAATAAAGCTAAACAATTTGTAGACACTGTGCCGGGCTCAGTATTTCCATGTTGCAACGGGAAATAATACTGAATATAATACCATGACAGTTTGACACTACTCATGCGTCATTTAAAAAAAATACAATTGAACAAATTACCTCTAGATGATTCATCCTTGTATCCAATTCTCTGTTAAAGTTATTGTAACTATATATTTATTTCTGCTCTCCGCGGAAGGACGCATCTCGCAACTAAAGCTTATTTCATTTTTCAGAACCCACGTTTTTTATTTTTACGTAAAATTAGAGATCTCAAGTCAACAACTAGAAAATGCTACTCTATTGTATTTTGTTGAACTCAAATAATTCAAATTAATTTATTATTAACACCATAGCAAAGCGGTATTCCAAAAAACTAAATCCTATAGGCATATGAAAAAACTAAATCCTATAGGCAAATGAATCATATTTCCTATTTTTTTCATCAATCAAAATATTAAAGCTCATTTTCGGCTCTTCCATGGATACTGAATAGTTGAGTCATTATTGAGACCTTAAAAAATGCCCACGTACAACAAAATTCAAGTTAGATTAATCTAATTAAAATCAGCACAGTGATTCTGGGTGTAATTTTAGGCAAAAAACAGAACAATAGCTTGTTGACTAAGTTTTAACGCCTATACAATAAACGCATATAATTCATTTTAGTTTGCGTGCGTAAATGTAAAAATTAAATGTAAAAATTAGGTTCGTCACGTTGTACACTATGTGGTCGTTGTTTAAATATATGTACGTAGATAATGTAATTATATAATTATTTCTGCACGCATAAAAACAAAATTAATAAATAAGAAAATAAAATAAAAGTTTATTGCCTGATGTAAAATATTTTAACATACATAAATCATAATGATTTTTTTTGAATAATACTGATTAATAAAGAGACATCTCGTATAAAGCAAAATCGGAATAGTTATATGTGACCAACAAGCCACAACCATTTATAGTACCGCAGTACATAGAAAAGTGCTGAAAAAATTATAATTTTAGACCAAATTGCACAAGTAAACATCAAAATAAGTTAATAGTTATGTGTGTACATATGTATATAGAGCGCAAAGTAGTACTTTGTTGCTCGAGCGAGGAAATTGTTCAACTGCGCGAATGCAACAAAGTACATTTGCGCTCGAGTTGCTCACAATATTTTTTGAGTACGAAATTGCTTTATCGATAGTTTTAAAAATTTGGGAAAAATAGTATACAGCATTGTTTTTAATAAGTAGTCTGTACATAAAACAAATGAAATATTTTTAATTTTAGCAAGCGGTTAATTACTTGTTCACTCGCCATTAGAGACTGAGAGGCAAGTTAACCAGTTATGTATAGTCATAACGTTTTGCCCTACTGCATTGTTGCTAGGATTAGTAGGCCCTTCATGCACATAAGATCCAAATATACAAATAGATGAAATAAATAAAACAAAATAAAAAAAAATGATCGAGATATTCTGTGTTTTTTTTTTAGAAACTAGTTAACCGAACTTTTGGTGAATTTAAGCTATTATAAAAAGTTATATTAGTGCAGGAATTTTGTGCCACAGTAGTAATTAATTCCAATAGAAACGAAATCTTACAGGGTTGTAGTACTACTTGAAGACAGTATTTTAGAAAAAATCCCCACCTCTAAAGGTTCAGCCAACCCAGCAAACAGGGCTGGAATAACCAATTTTAGGTGTTCAGAAAAATTCAAATAACTTTTGAAAACTCGAAAAATGGCTCAAATGACGGAGAATTTAATAGTGCCCAATAATGTGTAACATAATTTTCTAATTTATGGCCGTTAAGTTGGTCAAATTTGAGCTAAATGTTAAAAGCAAATAGATTTTTGGAGTTTAACTGCAAAAATAGAACAGTTAGCATGACTTCGAAAGGAAATGCGAAATTGAATTTGTCGTCGTTTGAGCCAATTTGCAGGCTTGTGCGATAGACCGTTTACGAAATAACTTAATTTTAGTAAGAAACCAACCTTCAAAAAATCCATGAAAAAATTAAAAAATTAATTAAATGTCAATATTTTATTACTTAAAGCAGCGTACATAACATCGGGAGAATTTACCATAGTACATTTTTCCCCTTTTCTCCAATCTTTCGATCAATCAAATTGCTTAAAATGATATAAGCCTCTCCTACTTGTGCCATGCTCGAGTTAAAAAAAAAAAAATATTTTTCTAAATTATGACTGTAATACGCAGTGGACTATAGATGAACTGCATATTATAGTTTGCTCTTTTTGAATTTTGACCTTTAATTTGATTTGATTTTTCTATTCCGTGTCGCCGATAATTTTTGTGTACATATGTATATTGTTTTAATTATATTTCGTGTACCTATTTAATTTTATTATAAAATTATGTAATATTATAATAAAATTAGATTTTTATATAATATAATTATTACATATTATCAATTAAAATAAATGATTTTCAGCAGGTATTCGCATTCATTCAAAATTCATAATTTGTGAGTATCCCTAATAAACCGAGGTAGAGATAATAATCCGTCATAGAGATGAGCATCGTTTTGTCCGACGGTATGCCGATCTACCAGAAATCACCCACCTTTCGTCATTTGATTAATATTAATTATTATATTGATTGTTGTCAGTAAAAAATGCAATACAGTTCCAAAATGTCTCCGTTTAATTTGAAATTGTGTTTTGTTGTTGTGTAGTAAATTAGTGAATCAGTCCCAATACGGCCATATCAATATTTTGCTCCTTCCAAATCTAACAAAATGGGTTAAATTTTGAGCGAAAACATCAGCGTCTAACTTCAACTCAATACTATGGTAAATTCTCCCGATGTTATGTACGCTGCTTCAAACTATTATTTATTCTTAGTATAATACATCAGTATTTTTTATTTTTCATTTCCATTTAATTAATTATAAGGGCATTTAAAAATTTAAATTGTAGTGTAGCTCAGTAGGCAGGTCAGTTGGAATGGAAAGTAAACTACTTTTGACAGATTTCCATCTCCAATCTGTTGGTAGCAAAACCTTTCCCAGCCATGCTTGAACATGATGGTACTCGTTTGCAAGAAGTTCTGCATTGGCCTGCAAAAGCTTGAATGCTTTTAGTTTTCCTCTCCTCTACAATGCTGAGGTTGAATCGCATCCTGTAAAAGCATTCAGAACTGGAAGCAGATCGCTTAATGAAGACAGCCGTCATCTCTCTGCTGCTGTATCATACACAGTCTTCGATTTGGGGCAAAGAAAACAAATTGATAGACGTGCTGATGAATATAAAAACACAAGCAACATGTGGATGTCCGAGTCTGCTGATACCGTCAGTATATATGCTCGAAAAAAGCATGTCCACTAATCATGTGTTTCAAGGTGCGGACATGATACCAAAAATAAATTCTAGTGTAGAAAAATCCACCACGAAGTTAGTAGAAGAAGTTGAAAAATTCTCAACTCGCCATAAAATTATACCAGGCTCGTCATTCTAACAAAACTAAAAATTTGCTAGTCGTATATTACATCAAAGAAACATTGTTGTGCTCAAAAACTCGTCGATTCTTTATAGAAAACGGCAACTTTTTTGTAGCGCATTAGGAGACAATAAACAAATAATATCCAATTTGATTTGAAGTGCAAACGTATACATAGTTTGTTTTTGTTGGACTTTTATAATGTAGTAATCACTGGGCTGATTACCACCCAATTCAATGAGCCTATTGATGCTGATTTAGAGGATGATATGACTATATGTAGTACGGAGAGTGACGACAGCAACTACTACACGAAACCGACCCAAAAGACGAGCAAACAAACGGAGTGCATTCTTGCTGGCTGATGTCAATTTCGCAGTAATGGAAGCCATGAAAATGCGTGCTATAACCAAAATTTTAAGCCCACCATAGATGAATGGCCTAGAAAATTACAATCAGAATTGTGTGTCCAAGTTGAAAAATAGGTAGAATATATGAAACAAACAAATTCCTCATAATTAAAACATAAATTTAATTATTATTACTATAGTCGGAACAAATATTTACTTTAATTTTTCATGTTTATAATTATTTATTTTATATGTACATACACACATGAATTATGAATTAAAATAATATCAAATACATTATTTCAGTGTATTGTATCATTTTGCCACGGTAGAACATCTGACATACTATAATGAGGATCAGCATTGCTTCTTTTCTAACCGTTGGCTTACTAGCTAAAATAGACCTTCGATAAATGCGCCATTTAGCTGATAAAATGCCAAAAGCAATTTTCACAATTCGCCTAGCATGTGACAAACGATAATTGAACACATGATGATCCGGTGGTAAAAGACGTGTATTTCTACCAGGCCTCAATAAATTACGTAGAAGAGGAAATGCCTCATCACCGACAAAAACAAACGGCGATGTTATAGTGCTGACAGGTAAATTACACTCTGGTGGTAAATTTAGCTGCTGTCATCCGCTCGCTTATGATTGCTTTACGGAAACTACTTTTGCTATATATAGTGCTATCTCCATTATGGCCGTAGCACCAATGTCAATTACAATGAAACGATATTCGGCATCGCATATTGCAAAGAGGATAACACTATGGCTCTTTTTGTCTTTTTGTAATTTCAGCAAATCGAACCAGAATTTCCAAAAGCCTAAATTAATTTTATCAAAATCCATAAACTCAAGAAAATTAAAAAGCTATTTAAATAATTTACCTGCATAATAACGTGCTTTCCATCCATAGCTCCCAAGCTATGCATGAGGAAAATTTCAAGTTCGTGAAACGTTTCCATCGTATTTCTCCACTTAGTTGTACTATAGGTTAGGGGAACACAGTACCCTTCAAACATTCTCACAGTTTCACACAAATCTCTTGGATCATACCACTGGTGGTCTTCTAGATACCATACTATCACCACTATCAAGATATCTAAATTCATATTGAATAAAGGTATAAATATGTATGATTATTATATTTACGTTATATTAACTCACCGAAGTGCCAATGACAAACGATCTCCAGGAGAAACTGCTGTCACATGCATTCTTTGATTGTGTAGACCGATAATTGCCAAAAGTTCATCAAATGCTCGCACCGACATTCAATGAAAATTGGCGAATATTGCTTCATCGTTCAACTTCATCTGTAGAGCCAAGTTGTGGTAAAACCCTTGCCTCAACCTATTTCGGCTTACCGGATTAACAGCAAACTAACGAGTCTAATTTCTCCTATTTGACCTACAATTATGATGGTTTAAGTTAATAAAAGTAGCTACTGTTTGTAAGGCTAGTAGATCACTCATAACCATAAACTCCGATATAAATTGTTGTCATGATAAACACATTTTAATTAAATTTAGAACAAAAAACCGAAAATTAATTTAAACCGGAAAACACAAAAAATACTGGCGCAGTATTAATCAGAAAAATATAAAACGGGAAAAACCCGAAAACGACGTAAATATTATGAAAATTATTATCTTTATTAATAACTGGAACAACTAACACAAAAACTATTATAATTTTTGTTATTGTTAACCACGAGTATTAAACGGACATAAAACTATTTTAATGCGCTAAACATGAACGAGGTCTAACGAAATAATGAATAAAAATAAAAAAAAGAAATAATAAAACTAAGTACCGTTATTTTTCTTTGCTGAACACAGAGGTATGGAATTTTTTTAACAGTTACGAAGTATAGGGAACAACATTATATTAGTTAAAAGTTTATTGGAATTATTTACAAGTTTAAATGGAGCCCTGTTTTCATTTCCTGATAAAACAAACATGTTGTGTTATCAACTTTCTATAAAATAAAAAAACGTCTAAATCTTTGTACCGTAACATTTTTAACCACCGCTGTCATCAGTCCAATAGTAAAATTCGGGGGTCTTTATCAGTAGTTTATTCTTAATTCTCAGTCAATTCTCAATTAAAAAGGTCGTTTTGTTAAAACTAGTTAACTTTACTTAAAAACTAGCCCATGTTTGTTAATAAAACTAGCTATCTGCAGATATCAACTTTATGTGAGTTAAACACTAAAACAGGATAAATTTTGAAAACGAATAAAATCAATAAATATTTCTAAATTAATTAAATTACAATAATAAGAATCTTTCGTATCGTCCTGGTCATAACAATAACATTATACATAAAATAGTAACCCATCTGGATTTTCAAAATCCTAAACTTCAAAATTTCTAATAATTCTAATAATTCTGACAAAAATTAAAATTTATTAGATTACGATCAAAAAAAATTCTAAACACACAATTTTTTTAAATTTATGAAAAAAAATTAATTTTATTAAATCCTGAACATTTATTTATAAACTTTTAAAAACTTAACTTTTCTTCTAACAAAAAAATGTATGCTAATTTATAAAAAAAAAATCAATTCTAAAATAAAAATTCAGTAAACACAAAAATTCTGTAAACGTTTAATTGAAATAAATTAAATAATTCAGGTCTGTAAATGGAATAGGGGTGTAAAGTTTTTAGACAAAATATACAAATTACTTCGAGTGTACATATTTTCTTAACAGTGTACGTATTAAATAAATTCATGTATAAATGTATACACTAAAGCACAAAAACCAAAGAAAATTGGTCATATAGATCCTAGTATTTTTGAATAGTGGACACTTGGACCTTTCCAAATTTGTACAAAACATTACTATAAAAAGGGTTGGGCTCCGCTGGTAAGGCTCAAAAATTTGGCGATAGTATATGAATTATGCAAATGGTATGTATACGTTTTACTCGAGCACATAAATCTGACAGTTGTTGCCAAATAGACACTAGTATTTCTGAATAGAGGACCCTATTTATAGCATAATAATCAGCGGAGCCCAACACTTGTTATAGTAACGCATTGCACAAATTTGGAAAGCTGTAAGCGTCCAATATTCAGAAATACGTAAAGTATCTATGTATATGGTAAGAAAAGTATATGTATATGGCACAACATTCAGATTTTTGTCATATTTTCTAAATTTATCAGCAGAGCCCAACCATTTTTACAGTAATGTATTGTATCATTTTTGGTTTTTGTACTTGAGTAATACATTTATACATGTATACACTGTTAAGAAAATATGTACACTCGCAATAATTTTTATATTTTGTGAAACTAAAAACTTCACGCCGGTAAGTGGAATTATGTAATATACAAATTGTTTAAATTTGGCAGTAATAAATTTTGAAGTTTTAAAATTAAATATCTTAAAAATTTATTTATTTTACATAAAAATCGGTTGTAAGCGAAATTAGCTTTGCTTCATAATTATACTGTTAGCTTTTGTGTTGCTAAATATAATGCTCACATAATATTAAATTCGTTCAATATAAAACCGTTTTTATCTAACAAATAATTAATATATTTAGCTAATTAGTTTAACTAGTTCCAAGTACGTCAAGGAATACATGTTTTTCAACCTAATCTAATACGTAATTACCAGATTTTCATTTAAACATAATAATTATGTTTCCTTCGAAAATGAAATAAGTATAGTAAGTAGGATTGTAATGATCCACAAGGGTCGCATTAGTCATCTAAGTTATTATTCAAAATCAAATACGACGCACCGCTTTATTCATTATAATATGTATGTATGTCTAATTTGTGATAAATCAAAAATTTTCAGTGTCTATATAGATTACTGCTTCTGAGGGTGATAATTAATTTTTTGATGATAATTAAAATTCATGAATTATTTTTCAAACACCATATAGCCTAATTGGAATTAGTCTGTAGAAAAAGTGGTTTGAAATTATTAAAAACATATTTTACGTGCGAGTTAGAAACGCACATTCAATAATAAAAAACCATAACTCAGCCACGTATGTAATATGATATATGTATGTATGTACATACACATATACGAACATCGATTATTAATTTAAAATTTAAATCATGGAACTGTAAAATAAAAATATGTTCTATATACATAAATTATCCGTATGTACGTATAGATACGTATGTGTATACATCTCTAGACATGTTTTTATACATATATGTACAATACGAGTATATGTACTTTACAAAAAGGCGAACATTTTTATTTATGTACATTATACAAATATTATAATACATATGTACATACATATATGTATGTTTTCTGTATAACCTTGTACAAAAACTAATAAGCTTTTCATTATAGATATTATTTCAGCTCGTGAAAAAAGCTTGTTTGAATTATTATTTTATTTTATTTTTTCGTCGACAAGAATTTATATTATTTTAATGAGAAAGTTACTGTTATTGTTTAAATATTAAAAAAGTTTTTGTTTTTGTTCGAAAAGGTTTAAAAAATAATAACACATAATATTGAATTATACATTTTCACAAAACAGAATAAAATGAAATAAATTTTAGAGAACAAAATCAACAACCCATGCTCATTATTAAGTTTTATATTAAATTATAATAATTAAATTTTCGAAGCTTCAACTTTAACTTATGGCAGCATTATTATTATTTTTTTGAAAATGTATGTCATGAAAACACACAGATATTCGTATGTATGTGAATAACTTAGTCGTTTCAAAGTTTATCGCTTTTACGAATATTTACATAATTATGGTGGACGGTTGATGTGGAAACTTGTTAGGCCTACTTTCCATTATGAATGAGTAACACAATAATGGGACTAAATTACAGATCCGCAAAATACTGTCAATAAAAAATACATCTGAGAAGTTTTTACGAATATTCTTACTAAACATATTTAGTAAATTTTTTACACCTGAATAAGACGAAATTTTATTTTATTTCTATATTTTAATTAAATATTATTTTCATAAAGTACCAATTATTACAGAAAAAATTAAATTTATTCAATTCAATTTATTTAATAAATAGTTTAATAAATTACCTGTATGTATGCTCTGAAAAAAAAATTGCATTCTTCACTAAAATGCGTAGTAATTATTACCAAAAATTGAGCCAACTCTGCGGTTTTCAAATATCGAGGATAAAGTAATTCAAATCACATGTTACACAACATAATGCTTAGTAAATTGTATTATTTATAGAATTTTATGGTAACATTTGCTAAAATTATATCACATTAACTCACTTAAAATTTTCTGGACAACGTGTAACATTTTGCAAAGCGCAAAATAAAAATTAAGTATCACAGAATATTTTCCCAATACCATAAAGCATTTTTAAATTTATACAATAATTGAGCTTATTAAAAATGTTATGTATTAATTACACAGCTCTGTAAATTTTACAAATGCTGTTGATAAAATTTATAAAAAATTTACTAAGCGCTTCTAGACAATGAGAAAGCTTAATCGTTATGAATGATAATTGAAATGTTCAATTTACAAAGCATAGTAATATTTGTTAGATTATATGTAATTTTTCGCAAGTGTCATTTGCTATAGAGCTTTAGTATTATATCCAAGCGAGTAACATATTTACATTGCGTATAATGAAACTTGAAAGTGCTGGTTAAAAAAGAAATATATATAAATTTGTATTCTATATACCGGGTGTTTCTTTTAAACTGAGACGATCAAATATCTCGAAAAATAGAAACTCTACGGAAAAAATGTCCATAATCAAAATTTAATCATACCGCGGGGGAAATACATTAGTGCAAAAAAATAGTCCCCCACCCCCGCTTTGTAGGTCTGGCGGGGCTAACTTTTAAACTAAGATAGGAAGCCATATTTTTTATTGCAGATACGGATTCTACGACTAAAAGTACGTATGATTTGAATGAAATATTTTGTTCGGTTCATGATAGATGGCGTTGTTTCGACGAAATTCAATTTTCTCAATTTCTCCTTCTTAGAACACACGCATTCGATTCTGCAATACGTTTGAAATAAAAAACATCACGTTTTCATTGGAAATACTCGAATTTCGTCATCAAAACAATTTATTCAGTTTTGTAAATCACATTTAACGTTTGTGTTATTTCTTATCTTCATGTTTTTCGTAATTGCAAAATAAACGACAAAATACTTTAGAATGGAGCGTTTAACTGTGCCAGAGAAAATTGAAATGGTTCTGGTTTATGGAGAAGCTGGCAGAAATCTTGAAAATGCTGTTGATATTTACGCTCAACGTTTTCCGGATAGGATTCGTTCACGTGCCTCATTTGGCCGTACTATCAAACAATTTATTACTGATGGAAATGTTCAACCGAAAAAGAGGACCCGTAGAGCAACAGTCACTGGAGAAAATACAGAAATTGCTGTATTGGCAGCAATGGCTCATAATCATCATACATATTAGTACACGGGAAATAGTTCGCGATTCCGGATTGCCCCTCACCAATGTTTGGAGAATTTTAAAACGGCACAAGTATCATCCATATCATGTGTCTTTACACCAAGATCTTCATGGCGTTGATTTCCAAAATCGGGTATCTTTTTGTCAATGGACACGTGAACAAATACAACAAAACCCCAATTTGGAATAATTGGCAACAAACTCATAGACCCCCACATTATTGAAGGCAACTTGAATGGTCAAATGTACCGAAACATTTTGGAAAATGAACTGCCAATATTACTTGAAAATTTGAGCTTACAAGTGAGACGGAACATGTGGTTTCAACATAATGGTTGTCCTGCACACTATTCGTTGATGGCACGTGAAATACTTGATCGTGATTTCAATGGTCGCTGGATCGGTAGAGCTGGTCCGATAAATTGGCCCGCCAGATCACCAGATCTTACTGCGCCAGATTTTATTTTGTGGGGCTACCGCAAAAACAAAGTTTACACACTAAAACCAACAACACGTGAGAACATGATTGAGCGAATCAGAAATGCGTGTGCTGAAATTCAACCAGACACACTTCTCAATTGTGTACAATCAAGTCGCACGCCATCATTTTGAACGCTTATTTTAGATTTACAAAACTGAATAAATTGTTTTGATGACGAATTTCGAGTATTTCCAATGAAAATGTGATGTTTTTACGTATTGCAGAATCGAATGCGTGTGTTCTAAGGAGAAATTGAAAAAATTGAATTTCGTCGATTACAACGCCATCTATCATGAACCGAACAAAATATTTCATTCAAATCATACGTACTTTTAGTCGTAGAATCCGTATCTGCAATAAAAAATATGGCTTCCTATCTTAGTTTAAAAATTACCCTCGCCCCACCTACAAAGCGGGGGTGGGGGACTATTTTGTTTTGCACTAATGTATTTCCCCGATATGATTAAATTTTGATTATGGACATTTTTTCCGTAGAGTGGCTATTTTTCGAGATATTTGATCGTCTCAGTTTAAAAGAAACACCCGGTATATATATATATATATATATATATATATATATATATATATATATATATATATATATATATATATATATATATATATATATATATATATATATATATATATATATATATATATATATATATATATATATATATATATACATATATATATATATATATATATATATATATACACATTTATATATAAATATGTATATACAATACATATGTCTCACATGGAATAAAACAATTAATTAGATTTGATTTCATATAAAATACAATTTTATTCAAATATTAAAATTCATTAAAATTTAATATTATTAAAACATACATTAACAAAACATACATAATTATATTGATTATTTTATAAATAATTTTGATTCATAACATGAATAACATAATAATATCAAAAATATGTTACATCTGCAAAATAATCTATACTTCTTTAAAGATCAACAAAACCAAAAATTTGTATTCCTATTTATTTACACAAAAGCAAAACAAAAATGAAATTGGAATGAACCAAACATTTCAGTAGATTTAACATAGTAAAGCGCAGGTTCTTAGCAATATCTCATAAAAGTAAAATTTATTGAGGCAGAGGCCATAATGGTGTTATTAAAAACCGGTTTTGGTTTGTTTTATAATTTTTTCATTAAAACCTTTTATGAATATAAACAAAAAAAAAATACACTATCTTGTTGTACCTATTCCAAAGAGAACGACGAAAGTACAAATGTATAGAAAGTTTTGTGTTTTGAGCTGAGAATTAAAAAGCGTTTTATTTATCTTATTTATTTGAATCGTTAGATTTAAGGCTTTCCTCATATTCTGTTTTGAAACTATTCTATCCCAAATCTATGTTGTTTGGCTCATCGGAAATTCAATTTTTAAATAGTGGATTTAAAGCGATTTCCCTAACAACACCCCTATTTCATGGCTTGACGGCATGTAGTTAAAACCGCCTTTGCCATGCAATATTGAAAAAAAATTCTCCAAGCAATCCTGATTGGTCCGACCCGTCAGAAAATATTCGACGTCAAATTATGTTTTTAACAAATTAAGTAATAAAATTTGTGCATTTACACAAATTTGAAGGCCTTTAATAAATGTAAAATAGTTTTCATTTTTAGAAATTATTATTAAATTATCTAAAAATGATAGACTATCTTCGATCATCTTATGCACATTATTAACAAATGTCGAACAAATCATTAAACCTTTGTATAAAATGAGTTGGTACAGCATTACCGAGATATTCAACAAGCGATTCGGGTTTAACTTTTAACGTGGTCCTGATAGCGCTGGTAACCGTACTAATTAACTTTTGTGCTGCCAATTTAACGTTCATTTTTAGAAACGTGTTGGGTTCAAAATGTTGATTTGTTATTTTCGGCATCAGTCTAACATTTTGATGACAATCGAGTTCAGAATTTTGCGTACAACGCTTATGTCACAACCCCAAAATCAGAATGTTCAATTTGATTTTTTAAGAATACGTTTCTCGCTGATTTTATAAGGTGTGGTGGTTCAAATTGTGTGAGAATTTGATGTTCGTCGACGTAGAATTATGGGGTTTCAGGAGTTAGTCCTAGTATTTTATACATAGCGATATTTGTAGCAGCATGATCACATGTAACCATAACAACATTTAACTTCAAGGTGTCGTTGCAAGTTCTTATGTATATTATCTTTCAGCAGTTCTGATAAATATGTAGCATTTGTAGAACTGTTGATCAAAATATAGCTCAATACATATTTCCAATCATTGACTTTTTCGTGAAGTATAAAAAATAATGCTGATGTTGCCAGTTCATTCCTTCTTTCACTACCATTGTCAGAAAATCCTTCAACTTGATCTAAACAAATATTTACTGTCAAATCCTTTTTAATGCAAAGTTCATCAAAGCTTAATGCACATATTTTGAATTGGCTTGACATATTTTGAAATACTATTTCAAGTTGTTTAATTAAAATTTGATTAGTTCCTGGTGGAATGAATTTGATAGGAGACCATTTGTATATCGAAGACGTAGATGGTAGTTTTTGATTTAATTGGTCTCTTAAATATTTATATGTTGATGACGGTTTATAAAATAAAGATTGTGCAACAATTTTGTCGTTTTCATTGTAGTGATAATCTTCTTTGACAAGAAGTTTGCAAACATTTTTTGTCATATCGTTCAGATTAGAATGTTTATATGCGGTTATCGACGAATTTTAAATTATTATACTTCAAGTGGTTCCGATTTAAACGACATTTTTTAACATTGCTGTAATTGTTTTTTAATATCTTACATTTTCGTTGACATGGTTGTAATTTAGTCTTATAAAGCTGAATTAGTGTGGAATTCTTGTTACATTTTCGGCATGATAGTTTTGGAGAGGTTTGGCAGTGATGACAATTAATTTTGTCTATAAATTGCAAAAATTCGATTTTCTCATCGGTTTTGTCAGTTTGAGTACTGATACATTTCAGAGTTACATTGATGACTTTCGATGGAACCAATGCTTTATCAATTTGTAATACAAAATTTTCATCTTCCATAATTGACACCACATTTGATTGTCTGACTTTTTTGTCCTTTTGATTATATTCTGCACAGGGACTGCAATACTTCTCAAATGGTTGGAAGAAGTAATTTGTTCTGCCAGAAAGTGGTTTTGACATACTTGCATAGTATGCTTATTTACAACCTCATTTGGATGAAAGGCCAATAGAATCTATCCGTTGTTTTCTTAAGTCTTTAGGAAATTTGAGAAATTCTATGTCGATTTATTTTATTTTATTTTGCAGGTTGGTGTAATACAGGTGACTTGCTTTTTTCTGGTGTTCAACTGTCGTTTGGTACTAGATTTGTTTAAGAAATTAAAACATCGGTTAATAACAAAGACAATCAGTCAACAACGAGTTATTGATTATTGTATTGTAGTGTATTGATTATTATTTTATGTCATTTTTTCTACTCCTGTTAATAAAGCATGAGCCAAGGTACAACAAAATTTATCGCAGAGGTACACGGCTAAATTATGGATTCGAAAAATCAACATTGTAGTCTGATTCAAAATATCAAATTTAAAAATTGTTAGAGGCCCACTTAATCCTGTATCTCTTAAAGTTAGATAAGTGTGTTAGATTGTGTAATGTAAACAAACCCATTACAAATATTTGAGTAAAAATTAATCAAAAACTTATTTCCGTTCAAAAAATTCTTATGAAACCTATTTTATTCAACTTTACTGTTTTCAATAATTTAGCAGCAAAATTCCAGAAATTAATTTCTTTTTAATTTTTTCGGTTTCAATGTACAATAAGACCTGTTTGGAAATTGTTGTTATCGTGTTTGCTTACCTGTAATCTAACAAATAAAACAAAATTCACGCGATTTTTTTTAAGAAATTTTTGTCTAACCTTAAAGGATACAGGATGAAATCGTCTTGTAACAATTTTTTAATTTCAATATTCTAAATCAGACTGGAAATGAAATGTTGATTATAGAATCCAAAATTGAGCCATGTGCCTCTTTGTTAATTTTTTTACTCCAGTTCTCCCAGTATATAAGTAATACGTTTGTTATGATCGACTTTATTCACGGAGATTTTTCTTTCTTGTTAAATTCCGCGTACGATAAATTTCGGTATGCGTCAACAAATTTTGGCACAGTTCTTTAAATAAGTCAAACAAAACAAAATGGAGGAATAAAATATACTAGCAGGAATAGAAAAAGTGTTTTATTTTACTCGCGTGTGATTAAAAACTAGGGTATTTCAATATTAGGTCTCTACATTTGTCTAAAAGATGATCACATAGACAGTATCAATAAAATTGTACTTTGGACTTACAATTAATAAGAGAAAAAACTGAATTTTTCATAATACATATACAATAATGTTGTAAGCCAATCGTGTATACAGTATACACATGACGAACGTCACAAATTCAACAACTCATCGTTATAGAAGAATGGTTGCCTATTTTTTAAAAATTAAATCTAACTTGACATTTCCTTGGAAAAATTATTATTACATTAATCCAAAATATTTCAAACAAAATTTTTCTCAAGGAATAAAACGCTTTTTCATTCTCAGCTCAAAACACAAAACTTTCTATACATTTGTACTTTCGTCGTTCTCTTTGGAATAGGTACAACAAGATAGTGTAATTTTTTTTTGTTTATATTCATAAAAGGTTTCGATGAAAAAATAAAACAAACCAAAACCGGTTTTTAATAACACCATTATGGCCTCTGCCTCAATAAATTTTACTTTTATGAGATACTGCTAAGAACCTGCCCTTTACTATGTTAAATCTATTGAAATGTTTGGTTCATTCCAATTTCATTTTTGTTTTGCTGTTGTGTAAATAAATAGGAATACAAATTTTTGGTTTTGTTGATCTTTAAAGAAGTATGAATAAGGATATATATATATATATATATATATATATATATATATATATATATATATATATATATATATATATATATATATATATATATATATATATATATATATATATATATATATGTATGTATATATATATATATATATATATATATATATATATATATATATATATTTATATATATACAACGGAATGTTATGGTCTCTTTTCGCTATAATAGGTAAATAAATATTATAAAATAAGCTGTTTGGTGAATCGAATGCCATTTTAATGTATGAAAGAAAGTAATCTTATATCCTTCTCTATGGTCATACGATGAATCAACAATATTAAAAACATTTTTTGTATGAATAACCAAATGTTATACGATGGTGAAGGATATCGCAGATGAAAAACATGAAATATTTTAAAAGTTTTGTCTATAGCTTCCAATAAACTGCCACAAATATATTTAATTCCATCCAATATTATTGCAAATTGGGTAAATATAAAATTTTTACCAATTGCAAAAATATATGGCGGAATTTAAGCTTTTTCCTGTTTACATTTTTTATTTCGCTCGTTTATGATTAGCTCCATTTGGCATATATTTTCTACCCTAAGAATGAACCAATCTTGGCCATCTTTAATAGTAGATTTTGTATACGCCGTTGTTTTTGAGTGGTTCAAAGAATTGGGTATTATTGTGCAAACAAGCAGCAATAGATCTATATAATAAGAGTCTGTAAAAAAACAGTTTATTAGACTTATATTTATATATAGGCCAATAGGTTTTTTTTAAAAGTATTTTAACCAATTTTGTTTCCAATTGAGACCAGGTTGTGTATAGACCTCTATTAGGGTACATTGTGTTAAAGTCAATGTCAATCTGTGTAATTTAATTTAATATATTGATTAAAATTTGCATTATTTATTAAACAATAATTGACATCTCCAGTTCCAGCATTAATGGATTTTTGTAGATAGGCCAGGTTTCGAAAATATTTTGAAGCGATGTGTCGTTGTTATCCATTAATTGTTTGACCCTATTGGAAGAACTGGTTTTCCATTTCTCGAGACTGGCCTCTCTGGGACTTCTTAGATTTTTTAATATTAATTTAATATTTTCGAATTCTTCATCGTTAAGAGCGCCTACTTATAAATAAAAATACAATATTTATGTTTATATAAATAAAAAATAATATATATATATATGGTGAAAAATACGTGAAAGTGAAATCACAAATTTTTGTAAGTCATATTTGAATTTTATGATTTTTATGTTTTCAATGCATAGCCTTGATTAAAAAAAAAATTTAAGAATACTTAATTTTTTTTTATTGTTGTTGTTGTTAAAAATACAGAGTGTCAAATTTTGAGAAAAATGATAATTATGATGTATTTATGGCAATAAAAAGAAAACTAATTGTCCGATAATTATGATTTTGGACTCACTTTAAAGATAAGTTAATAGCAATTAACAAAAAAATATAAAATCAGTATGTTGTTTAATTTCTTCTTCTTTAAATTTCCCGCCAAAATGTTCTTTTTCAATTTTCTCAAAAACTTATTGTTTTTTTTATTTTTTTTTATTTTTTTTATATTTGGCAACTATTATTTTACAACATATTAAAACACTGGACCTCCGTTATTTTTTATATTCTTGCAAAATCGGTTTTAGTAAGAGCATTATTTCATTTTTATATGGAAAAACTATATTTGAATAGATATTTCAGTGTTTTGCTACTGTTTAATTTTTTTGTTTTGTTTATTAATAATATTCAATTTAGCGTCACATTTAAGTATGAGTCACCGAATTGGAAGGTGCCACCCCCTGGTTTATATCGTTTGAAAATTGGTTAACCATAGTACCATAAATCCCTTTTGTTTCTTAGATTATTTTATAAGACTAAATTTTTCCTTTTTTATTGGGGGGGTTGATTATTTTTACTTGACAGGTGTACCTGTTAAACGATGAGTAATTCTTTTGAAAACAAAAAAAAATATTGTCGATATAAATAACAGTTAAAATTTAAAATTTTGATTAGTTGACATTGTGATTATTTGTAAACAACATTTAAATAAGGAGCAACATTTTTTAAAATTTGTAAAAAAAACAGTGTTAAAGTGACTGATAAATAAGTACTAGTGCATTAAATTTGATAATGGATAAATTTCGAAAGTGTTGTAAACCATTTCGCGACTCAAAGTGTTCGAGTAAACTAAAACCAGTTACGGATTATGTTAAGCAATTTATGCCACAATCGGTTGAGAATCAAGATAAATTGTATCTCTGTTCAACGTGCTATATAAATCTAACCTGCAAACGACGAAAAATAGAACCAGAATTGTCACCAATTGCGGGACCATCAGCAACATCACCTATAACACCGCAAATAGCCGATGACGATGATAGTAGTGATAGTGAAGCGTGTTATTTAAAAAATATAGCTGTTTTGGAAAAAATAAATGAGGTGTTACTCGTTATTGGGAAGTCTCCTATATATCCGAGTACATTGGAACTCAGGCCAAAACAGCAGCAGCAAAAATTAATCGGTTTAACTTCAATGACATTATCAACATCTTTGGTTTCGGGAATCGTGCCGCTTTTTAATCAGTCAACCGATGACCAAAGGAAGATTAAACTATATGATGAATTGATTGGTGACCTAAAAACCAAATTCCAAGAACTGGAGAAAACCAGTAATAAGATTCAGTTACTTACTATATTGCCAAAATCATTAACCATGCAAGAAATTCAGAGCGAGTTCAACGCAACGCAACATATGGTCCGAACAGCTAAAGATCTACGGGACAAGAACGGTCCACTAAGTCGTCCAGCAACTAAAGTAGGAAAGCGAATAAGTGATGAGCTGAAGATTTCTGGATTATTTCATAAATAAGATGAAGAATCTGTTGCCTCATTACTTCATTTCACTTCAGCAGTCCAGTTTCTTAAAAAATAAAAAATTGGCGCTGAAGTCTACCGAGGTGATAGTTTTATGTGATTTTGCAGAAAATTATGCATTTATAATGCAAAATGCCGCACAAGGTTTTCATTGGAATAATAAACAAGCGACTATTCATCCATTTGTAATTTACCAAAATTTAGAAGGCAAATTACATCACCACACCTTCGTTATAATATCGGATTGTCTTCACCACGATACTGTAGCGGTTCACTTATTTATTGAGAAATTAATGCAGTTTTTGAAAACTAAAATATCCAGTTTATCTAAAATTTATTTTATTACCGATGGTGCAGTCACGCATTATAAAAATTAGAAAAATTTTAAGAACATCCTAAAACACAAAGAGGATTTTGGAGTTGACTGCGAATGGCATTTTCATGCAACAGCTCATGGAAAAGGTCCATGTGATGGAGTAGGGGGTACCATCAAAAGAATGGCATCCAGAGCTAGTCTCACAATGGAATACGGCAGTACAATAACCAATGCAGATGAATTATTTAAATGGGCTAAAACGTTGAAAACAGATAACAATTTTGGATTTTGTTCAGACGCAGAACATAAATCAAAGCAAATAAAACTTGCAACTAGGTTTGAAAATTTAAAAACAGTAAAAGGAACTCACGGTTTTCACGCATTCATTCCAACAGAGGATGGCTATTTGAATTGTAAAAAATATTCTAATTCTGATGATTATCTTAAATTTAAATTGTGATTTTTAATTAGAATAAGATTGAATTTTAAACAATAAAGTAAAATTATCTTTGGGTTTGAAAATAAATAAATACTAATAATTTAACTGAACTGACTTTTTTGTAAATATGTAATTCCAAAACAATGAGATATACATATCTATTCAAATATAGTTTTTCCATATAAAAATGAAATAATGCTCTTACTAAAACGTATTTTGCAAAAATCTGCAATACGTTTGAAATAAAAAACATCACGTTTTCATTGGAAATACTCGAAATTCGTCATCAAAACAATTTATTCAGTTTTGTAAATCACATTTAACGTTTGTGTTATTTCTTATCTTCATGTTTTTCGTAATTGCAAAATAAACGACAAAATACTTTAGAATGGAGCGTTTAACTGTGCCAGAGAAAATTGAAATGGTTCTGGTTTATGGAGAAGCTGGCAGAAATCTTGAAAATGCTGTTGATATTTACGCTCAACGTTTTCCGGATAGGATTCGTTCACGTGCCTCATTTGGCCGTACTATCAAACAATTTATTACTGATGGAAATGTTCAACCGAAAAAGAGGACCCGTAAAATTTGTGCATTTACACAAATTTGAAGGCCTTTAATAAATGTAAAATAGTTTTCATTTTTAGAAATTATTATTAAATTATCTAAAAATGATAGACTTTCTTCGATCATCTTATGCACATTATTAACAAATGTCGAACAAATCATTAAACCTTTGTATAAAATGAGTTGGTACAGCATTACCGAGATATTCAACAAGCGATTCGGGTTTAACTTTTAACGTGGTCCTGATAGCGCTGGTAACCGTACTAATTAACTTTTGTGCTGCCAATTTAACGTTCATTTTTTGAAACGTGTTGGGTTCAAAATGTTGCTTTGTTATTTTCGGCATCTGTCTAACATTTTGATGACAATCGAGTTCAGAATTTTGCGTACAACGCTTATGTCACTAACCCCAACATCAGAATGTTCAATTTGATTTTTTAAGAATACGTTTCTAGCTGATTTTATAAGGTGTGGTGGTTCAAATTGTGTTAGAATTTGATGTTCGTCGACGTAGAATTATGGGGTTTCAGGAGTTAGTCCTAGTATTTTATACATAGCGATATTTGTAGCAGCATGATCACATGTAACCATAACAACATTTAACTTCAAGGTGTCGTTGCAAGTTCTTATGTATATTATCTTTCAGCAGTTCTGATAAATATGTCGCATTTGTAGAAATAATGCTGATTTTGCCAGTTCATTCCTTCTTTCACTACCATTGTCAGAAAATCCTTCAACTTGATCTAAACAAATATTTACTGTCAAATCCTTTTTAATGCAAATTTCATCAAAGCTTAATGCACATATTTTGAATTGGCTTGACATATTTTGAAATACTATTTCAAGTTGTTTAATTAAAATTTGATTAGTTCCTGGTGGAATGAATTTGATAGGAGACCATTTGTATATCGAAGACGTAGATGGTAGTTTTTGATTTAATTGGTCTCTTAAATATTTATATGTTGATGACGGTTTATAAAATAAAGATTGTGCAACAATTTTGTCATTTTCATTGTAGTGATAATCTTCTTTGACAAGAAGTTTGCAAACATTTTTTGTCATATCGTTCAGATTAGAATGTTTATATGTGGTTATCGATGAATTTTAAATTATTATGCTTCAAGTGGTTCCGATTTAAACGACATTTTTTAACATTGCTGTAATTGTTTTTTAATATCTTACATTTTCGTTGACATGGTTGTAATTTAGGCTTATAAAGCTGAATTAGTGTGGAATTCTTGTTACATTTTCGGCATGATAGTTTTGGAGAGGTTTGGCAGTGATGACAATTAATTTTGTCTATAAATTGCAAAAATTCGATTTCCTCATCGATTTTGTCAGTTTGAGTACTGAAACATTTCAGAGTTACATAGATGACTTTCGATGGAACCAATGCTTTATCAATTTGTAATACAAAATTTTCATCTTCCATAATTGACACCACATTTGATTGTCTGACTTTTTTGTCCTTTTGATTATATTCTGTACAGGGACTGCAATTTTTCTCAAATGGTTGGAAGGAGTAATTTGTTCTGCCAGAAAGTGGTTTTGACATACTTACATAGTATGCTTATTTACAACCTCATTTGGATGAAAGGCCAATAGAATCTATCCGTTGTTTTCTTAAGTCTTTAGGAAATTTGAAAAATTCTAGGTCGATTTATTTTATTTTGCAATACTTATTTATCAGTCACTTTAACACACTGTTTTTTTTACAAATTTTAAAAAATGTTGCTCCTTATTTAAATGTTGTTTACAAATAATCACAATGTCAACTAATCAAAATTTTAAATTTTAACTGTTATTTATATCGACAATATTTTTGTTTTGTTTTCAAAAGAATTACTCATCGTTTAACAGGTACACCTGTCAAGTAAAAATAATCAACCCCCCCCCCAATAAAAAAGGAAAAAAAAACATTTTATTTAGTCTTATAAAATAATCTAAGAAACAAAAGGGATTTATGGTACTATGGTTAACCAATTTTCAAACGATATAAACCAGGGGGTGGCACCTTCCAATTCGGTGACTCATACTTAAATGTGACGCTAAATTGAATATTATTAATAAACAAAACAAAAAAATTAAACAGTAGCAAAACACTGAAATATCTATTCAAATATAGTTTTTCCATATAAAAATGAAATAATGCTCTTACTAAAACGTATTTTGCAAGAATCCAAAAAATAACGGAGGTCTAGTGTTTTAATATGTTGTAAAATATTAGTTACCAAATTCTTTAAAAAAAAAAAAATAAAAAAAAAATAAGTTTTTGAGAAAATTGAAACAGAACATTTTGGCGGGAAATTTAAAGAAGAAGAAATTAAACAACATACTAATTTTATATTTTTTTGTTAATTGCTATTAACTTATCTTTAAAGTGAGTCCAAAATCATAATTATCGGACAATTAGTTTTCTTTTTATTGCCATAAATACATCATAATTATCATTTTTCTCAAAATTTGACACTCTGTATTTTTAACAACAACAACAACAACAATAAAAAAAAATTAAGTATTCTTAAATTTTTTTTTTAATCAAGGCTATGCATTGAAAACATAAAAATCATAAAATTAAAACATGACTTACGGCTCCATATAGTGAATTTGTGAGTTCACGTATTTTTCACCATATATATATATATATATATATATATATATATATATATATATATATATATATATATATATATATATATATATATATATATATATATATACATATATATATATATACATATATATATATATATATATATATATATATATATATATATATATATATATATATATATATATATATATATATATATATATATATATATATATATAAAAAAACATATACATATATTAAATGTTAAGAAATTTCCAAAAATAATAAGTTTTATACCTATAATGGATTTGCTTCCGTGATTTTTGATTCACAGGGCCTTTTTTTATCGGTTGAATTTAATTTCCGGTTTTGGTAATTAAATTTGTTATACAATTTTCCAATTGGGTTTTGGTGGCCTCTATGAATGTAATAAGTTTTCTGAAAATATATAAAAAAAATAATTTATTTACATATTAAATGTGTTATTAATTTATTACTATAATTTTTGTATTCTATATACAAATAGATATACATATTTTATATGGAAATACAAATAATAAATAATATATTTATATATGTATATACCACAGTTTCGTTTGGGAAACATTTGACGATTTCATTCACGATGTTTTTAATTTGTTGTGATGAAGGTTTGTAATTTAGCTGCAGAAGATAATACTCCACCATGATAGTGCATATATTATTGCGGTGGTTTGGTTGTAAAAATAGATTTTTTTCGTTGACCGCCTTGATTTGCCTACCCCAGTTGTTCTGTTTAATATTTCTTGAACACTCTTGATAAAAAAAAAAAATAAAGAGAGGTAGTGTACATACGACATCATGTTTACCTTCCGCCGAAGTAAGATTCTCTGACTCTGAATCTTTAGTTTGCTTTTGTGCTGTATTTAAACCAAGTTGATTGTTCGGTTGCTTGCCTTTATCCGTTGAAAGATTGAAAATCGCAATTGAAAGATTGAATTTCCGATAATCTGTTGCCCACATTATTTTCGAATTGCCATGAAAATTTAATCCGAAGAAGGTTCTGATTGAGAGAAGAAATTGTCGATGTGCCGAAGTCTAAAATATTTTAATATTTCCACGGTTATGTTATGATCTAATAAAAAATTAGAAGAAATATAATTTATTTATTACCATGAATAATTAAATATTAATTATAGTTACCATTAAACCGCTGATACAGATTTTTTAATCCGCAAGATACAAGTAAAATCATTAATTCGTTTTCTGGCTCATTTAGTGTAGTATGGTATGTGTTGTCCAATTCCGCATTTGACTGGATATTTTGAGGTGAATCGTTGAGAAAAACATCGGGATTTAAATGAACTTGTTGGCAATAGTTTGAGATATCCAAAATTGCTTCGGGCTCGTTCAAATAGTTTTCATCAGTTTGAAGGTTTGAAGGATTATTAATTTCGTAATGTTGCTCAGATGAATTTTCTTACATGTTATTTTCTGTTTGCAAAATTATTAAACTATTTTTAAAAAAATCAAAATTAAGCATGGTAAATGTGATGTTATTGAGCTACAAATTAGTCCCTGTTCATAGCGCATTTAAACTCATTTGACAAACTAATAATTATAAAAATATACCCAGAGTTAAAAATTCTATAATATAATGTAAACAATAATTAATAAACTATAAAAAATAAAGAAATAATAAACGTGTTTAAAAATAATTTTTGTTACATATAACAGTTCCTTGTTTAGTATAATAAGATATTAAAGGGGGCTATTGAACCAACTTCGCTTTCAGACAATATTTTATGTGATACTAAATGCTTAATGTAAGTTGTTGAAAATTTAGCTCATTTTCATACATGGGTATAAAAATTGATTTAATTTTGTAAACTGAAATGTTAACAGGATTTGATTTGGTCAAAAAGTCTGTTATTTTGTAAGTATTACCTCTGTAACATATTGGTGCATAAAATTTTAATTCATTTACATTCAGTTGGTAGTAATCATAAATAGATGTGAGATATACGTATATTATTTATAGATTTGAAGAAATAAGCAAATTTAAGTTGGGATTTAACTGCAACACTTAGAGTTATATTCCTTCTGCTAGTTATGTTCGCGTATGATTTTAATTTAAAATGTTTTGACTCATACCGAAAACAATACACATTTTTTAAGGGGCCAGAATTTTTAATTACCATACGATAATGGACCAGAAACTGGAATTTTGGTTTTAAGGAGTCATTAAACAATTTTGTATACATTTCATTATGTTTCTATATTTTGAATATTAAATTGTTTAAAATAGGAATAGTATTTAAATTTGATAAACTTTTAACACCAGTAACAGGAAAACTATCAATAATTGCATCAGCTTCATAACCTTCTACTGAACGAAGTAGACTAGTATTTTCTTCATTTAAGGTACATGATTCCGTTGTAATAAATTTGCAAAACCGACAAAAGTAACAGAAGAGAAAGCTGTAGAAAATCCTAGGATACTGATCAATCCTAAATTATCTCCTAATACGATACCCAAAATGAACTGAACTCAAGGAACCTGCTTTGGTATTTATTATTGTACCATTTATTTCCAGATTTTTTATTTCGTCTACAAGAGGCAGTAGAGACTTATTATACCCATGTTCCTTAACGAAAGTCTACCGTATTAGAGCTGCAATTTGAAAATCTCGTAATTTCGAAGAATACAGAGTTGGGAAAGTGTAATAAATTCCCAAAATTAAATGAGTCCCAGAGTGTGAGCCCAGTGGATTATTCACTTCGAAATCATCAGCATACAAGAACTATGGAATCAATATTTTGTCAGGGTATAGTTTCCGCTTTTCCTTCCAAAGACTCCCTTGAACAAAATGTGACAATATTTCTTTTTAATTTTCAAGATCATGCATAAATTTTAAACATATGTTTAATGTAGCGTCTTTCTCAAAAAATTTTTTAAATTGAAATTCTAACGGAAATAAAATTCCAGTTTGTTGAACTTTTTTTTAAATGTAAATGTTCGTTTTTTTTATATCTAAAACCATATTAAACAAAATAGATTGTCTTGTCAATTTATTTACTCCTTTTGTTTTTTCAGTAAAAAATATGGATCAGCCAGTACAAATTTAAATTGCTTTATTGTGTTTTTAAATAGTTAAATCTTGTTTGCATTTTATTAATGTTTCTATTACAAACAAATTTTCGATTAAACAAAAAATCTTGATCGTGCAATATTAGAACCGAACTATTTTCAGGAGAGTTGAATCTTGAATCTAGCGGTTAAGGAGAGACTTCCCCAAAGATCAGTTTTAAATTTGAATTTTTAAAATTATTAAGTACGATTGGAAAATTGGTGGTTTTAGGTTCAATTTTCTTTCAATGAATCACTTGCAACATTCCACGCAATTTGTAGTTTATGATGAAATTAGTTTTTATAGATTCGTCAGGAACGAATCCATCTGATGCTGAAGGGTTTGTTCTGACCTCCTTAACATTTTATCTTCAAAATTTTGTATGATGACACGACGTTTGTATTGGTGATTGCATTGGTGTTTCCCAATTCCTACACAATCCTTTCGTCATACTCATTCATCCAAAGTCTCCATCGAGTGAGGCGTCTAGTATTTGTGACGTTTTGAGGTGTGACCTGTATGGTGATTTTTTTCCAAGCTGAAAAATTGATTTATGATATTTTCGTTTCATTGCATAAATAATCGCAAGCATCTATTTCTCTATTGTTGAGTAATTTGTTTCGGCTTTGTTAAGAACACGACTGGCATAAATAATGCGTGATTTACATTTAACGTAAACCCAAGAAATCAATCAAAAAACTTGTCTACATATTTGGTACAGAAGAAACCATACATATACAAAAACCAAATTTATGCTTGGATGTTTGTATTGTGTATGAACGTTAAATCAATGGACGCATTCAGCTTCGTCAACTGTTAGCAACATATTGAGTAAATGTGACATGCTGAGTTCTGAGTACATCTGATATATCCACAATTTCATGGCAATTTAATAGTTTAAATGTCATTTTTTTAATCAGTAAATTTTCAATGCCAACACATGACGAAATTTTCAATGCCGACCTGAACGCATGCTATGTCATTTTTTTCCTATGATAATTACTGATTGCATTAAATTTTGAATCATCTGGTTTCATTGTTCCATTCAATGATATGACCAAGACAAATAACTTTTTGTTGTAAAAATGTTCATTTGTCAAGATTTAATTTGAGAGTATTTTTTCGAAGTCTGTGGAATACGACTATTGATGTTTTATTAAGGTCATCTAGTTCAAATCGTATCATTCATCATCCATATACACGAAATAACTTAAACTGAGACTGCACAAAACATTGTTCATAAATGCGGAAAGAATTTAATGTTTGCCAGCGTGCGTAATTTATGAAGTCTCACCGGGAAGATGTAAAATATCGTTTAATTCTAGGTAGGTATCTCTTTGGAATTCGTATGTTGCGGTTTTCATCTTCGACAATATTAAGATTGTATAGGATTATAAAATACAATATTTTCAGTTCAATATTTTTAAATTAAAATTACAAATTTCATTATATGGAAATTATACGTAGTAATTTTACAAATTTGATCTTTAGAGTTGGAAATTATTGTAATAGCACAGGGTGAACTAAAAAAAATGTTTATTCCCCGCACAATCTTTGTAGGGTCTGTGGCTTCTTTACATACACTTGTTCTTTTAAGTAACTCCAGAGAAAGTAATCAGAGGGCACGGTCAAATCTAACGAGCTTGATGGACAAATCGACATTCTTATAGAAAAAATCTTGTTCGCGAAATGTTCTCTGGAAAATCAAACTGTTTGAACATCACCTAATCTGGAGAATAACAAATTATGGATCATTTTACGAGAGCGGTGAAGAATTTGAGGATTAACAGGGTCCCAAAGTGAAAAGTGCAAAAGAGTATGTAGGACATGCAACATTAACAATTCTCTTAAGTTTTCGCTGTGTCTTGACAATGCTACCATTCCGAGAGGGATAATTTTAACTTGTATCTTCAATGTGTAAAATTAAAAAGAAAAAATTATTTATAAGGACCGAGGAGTGAAGTTTTATATTTTAGTACGTAACAAACTCTTGTGCCACCCTGTATTTTTAATAAACAAACCAGATTTAATTTCTCTAGATTTATGCTTACGAGTTCTTCGCTAGGAAGGCTGACAATTCTGATTACCTCTGAACTTTCTCAGTCCTATACCATTCCATTATGGCATCAGACGAAGATAAATTTATGGAAATGTTTATGTTTGGTCCAGCTACAATTTCTAAATATACAATTAAACACGCATTTGTAAGTTAGTAACTCAGTCCAATAGCGGCCTATGGGCCTTAAACCATATGTAATTATAATCGATGACTAAAAATGCTGAGCCGATTTCTTTTTTTAAATATTTTGAGTAAAATCAAAAATTTGCGGAGAAACATTTACCCATTTACCAGTCGTCAATACAAAATTATCAATTTTATCAATCAGATAGATATATAAATATCCAAAACCGCTCTTCTTTGACTGTAGTATCGCTCGAGTAGAAGGCCAAAATGAATTGCTAGAACAAATTGCTATTAAATTTTATTTACTATAATTCAAAATTAATAATAAAAAATTAATATTCGTAGTTAATCTAAACATATACGCAAACTGCATGTGAACATTTCTTACCACAGTTCAACTTAAACGAATATTTGTTTGATGTTGATGAATTAATGTTTTTATAAATAAACAGTTTCTTGGTTGATGAATTGAATCCTTGGTTAATATGACGGAACGCGTCCATTTCAATTTCTATAAAAAATTAAATGAATGTAACATGCCATGTCTGCTGGCTGGTGGTTATGGCTACGATACCATATGCGATGTTTCCATATCCACCACTACAATCTCTCGAGTAACAGAAAATTGCCCGTTCAAAAATCTATTGTCAGTTCAAGCTCAGGGTTTTTTTTTTTTTTTTTTTTTTTTTTTTTTAAAAAGATCAGGGTTATCGGTGAGAGGTTTCTAAGGGCGTGAATGGATCTTGTGAGGCCGCAAGAGTTTATAAAAAAAAAATTTAAAAATTACAAGCCAAATTATTATTTTTATTTATTTTTTATGACCAAACCCCAAAATAAAACTAATCATTAATATCTCTATAAAGTTTCCTAAATCTTAACTACTCATTTCCAACTAAATCATTAATCAAAAAAAAAAATAATGAATTAAGTATAATAAAAAATATATAGAGCATAAGCTAAGCTAAGATTAGTTGATTTAATTTGTTGTTGCTGTTTTATTGCTGAATTTATTGATTGGAGACTATCTGCTATCAAAATTTCTTACCACAGATTCATATTTTTATTTTTTGTATTATGCACAATATAACGTCGCACACAAAAAAACAGTTATTTCGTACATTGTTTTCTCAATTCTTATTTTAAATTTCAAAGTCAAATTCTGAATTCATTTTTGCTGATATGACGTTTGTTCTAAAAAGCTTGCGATAATAAATCTCTCGTTATTATGAATTTTGTTCACTATTGCGATATTTTTCAAAGTAGAAAAAAAAATATTGTTAATAATAGAAATGACACGGAGCCTGGTTAACGTATTTTCGCCCTGGAGTATTTCAACTATAACCATATCTAACGGATTTCTTGCAGCCCTTCATTGAATATACGAGTAGCATCTACTTTAAATTACAAGCACCATTCCTGCTTCGTCCAGTAGAAGGGAATTTTCATAATTCAATTTGATATCTTACAGACACCTTTGTCCTAAGTAACTAAAGTAATATTTATTATTGAGAGATAAGATAACTGTCTCAACAACCTACGTATTTGTATGAGCGTATACTTTAGTACGAACTTCTACATTTAGAGATTTTTTTATGATTTTTTCATACTTAACTGAAGTGGATTTATTGTCCGTTGAAAGCTGTCCTTTTAACTGCCCACCTCCGAAAAATCTTTTTTGCATCCCGCCTCAGTTGGGGTTCGAACCCGGTACCTCACGAAAATAACGTCCCACCATTTAATCACTGCTTTATAATTTTGAAATATTTAAAATTATTCCAAATATTTTCCTTGTGTTGCTTGCCTGCAATCGATGTTATTTGCTTGGTATCTGCATTTAACAATCGACTGCTTCCACTCGATTTTCCTCTACAATCTATAGTTTAGTAGAGTTAGCTTATCTGTAGAGTATTTAACATCTATAATGTGTTCAAGAATAATTGGTTACAAACCATAATCTTATCATTTCTAGTAGTAAGAAAATACTGGAATGTAAAATTCCGTCGAGACGATGCTGCTGCAAATGTTTTTCGCACCCTTAATGCTCTCTCTGTTTCTTGTACTAGTACTCGTATGAATAGATTTTTTCATTTTGATTTAATGTGTAAAGTGACGGAAATACAACTTGCGTTTCGGTGCTAGTAATGATTGAATTGCACTTATATGGGCACTTGGAAGAAGCAGCAATTTCCTTTACTTTTTTTTAGGCTACATACATTCCTCTTCGGCTACTAAAGGGTGTTTTTTTAAGTCCGATAGAACTTGAAATTGTAAAAAATAACACAAAAAATTAAATCGTAATCAAAATTTTTTTTTTATTCCATAGTTCATTACATGGCATTATTATTTGAAAATGATTTCGGGCATATGGGCTGTTCTGTTTGATTGCTGTTCTTGACGAAACGCATTCTGGACGACCAATTTTGGGCCACTTTTTCGAGCACTGCTGACCGTATGTCACGAATAACACGATCGGCATAAACCAGTGACTTCACGTAGCCCCACTGGAAATCATTTTAATTTTACTAAGTCGATTGTTGCGGTCGCCGTATGGCACGTAGTACCATACTGTTGAGACCAAATCTTGTCCGGATCAATGTCGCCCATATTTTCAAACAAAAAATCATTGATCATGGTGCGGTAACAATCTTCATTAACTGTAACGCGATCCTGGGCCTCAATTTTGAAGAAGTAAAGTCCGATAATGCCACCGCACAGTGTGTAAACCGCACCAAACGGTGCATTTTTCTGGATGTAATGGAGTCTGTAGGGTCTTATTGCATCCTCTAGAGAGTATGTGGTACGAAATCTATCCACAGTTTGACGGATGGCTTGCTCAAATGGACGATTATGTGCGCCATAAAAATCACGAAGTCGTCTATGAGATGCGCGAATCGACGACTGATTTTCAAAGTAAATTTTGATAATTTCGTAGCGTTGTTCAAGCGTGCGACTATACATTTGCCAGAGTATACTGAGATCTGCTAGAGTATATTTTTCATAAAAATTTAATTTTTTGTTTTATTTTTTACAATTTCAAGTTCAATCAGGCTTAAAAAAACACTTTTTATAAGCCTATCCACTTTGATAGAAAAGTTTTCTTTTGTGTTCCAAGGAGTTCCGAACTCGCTTTCTCGTGTATTTTTTGTCTGAAATCTGGGTTATACGAACTCTTTGAAAATCCGGTTCAATTAAAAATGCACATGCAATTTTACCTCTCATCCAATACATCGTACAAAATATTTCTTCGAACAAAATAATTCAGAGAAAAAACGTTACTCTAATTGGTTCTAACTATTTTGATCCGGTAATTAAGTGGCCTTTCCCATGTACTAGCCACATATGAGTCAACATCTCTGGGATTGAACACTCAAATTTCGAATGATAATTTTCGGTCAATCCCGGAGATAAGGGATTGATTTTTTTTCTGACGGTCTCATTCAAACTGTCATAAAATAATGAACACAAAATTCTAACTGTTATGATTTAAGTTTGAAAAGGTTCAATGTAACAATTTAATTGAAAATTTGTGTGACAGAGTTCCAAGTGAAAAATATAGAACCGTAAAAAAATATATAAAAATTGTTCGGTATGAGGATGTTGTTAGATAGAATCTTGTTATTCTATGTATGTATGTATGTTATTCTATGTATCCAAGATTTTCTAACATCCTTAAAGTTTTTATTTTTATTTATTTATTTTTTTTAAAAGGACGTGGCATGAACATTTTTGGTCCATAGCCTTGCCTTACATTCACACAACATTCATTCAACCCATTCACACAAGTACAGTATACCACCTGCGCATTGGATAGCTCCATGCCACCCTGTACAGTGACATGGAACATGGGTCGGCAACTTACTTACTAACTAAAATCATATTTGTTTTTGTATTTTTAAACATACAAATATATAAAATGAAATTACCAAATTGATTATTTAATTTTATCCGCGGTTATATAAATAGTAAAGCTCGCAGTTTTATCTGAAAAATTTAATTTAGTAAATTATGAGCGATAAGGTTTATAAAAAGTATATCAATATTAAAAACCAGATAAGCTTAGCTTAGAAAAACCCAATTAGAGAAGTTTTATTGATGCTTTAAATATTAGTTAGAAGCAAAAAGCTTTTTTATTGAGCTTTTGAATTATGAAATTATAAAATTGATTATCTGATGAAGTTATAGAATTATTAAAGCTCAGTATTTAAACTCGAAACTTTATAGAATAATAAAATCTGATCATTTTGGTTGTTATAAGCTTTATACAAATTATATCTTATGGCAGTCTAATAGATCAACAAATGTAACAAAAGCTCTTTTTGAGCTTAATGAGTTCTACATTCCAACAGAGGGTCATAGATGTTTTCAATTTAATCACCGATCGTAATCGGGAGATGAAAAATCCTTAAGGTGAAAAAAAAATTTTATTAGCTCGTTTAATGGTAGTCAATTTTCATTTAACTATTTCAATTTGGCCTAAATGTGATATTTTAAAAATATTTTTCTCTGTTACGCCTTACTTACGAGTAATACACATATGTACATTCCCACACAAAATTTCGTTGTTCTTGGTTTAGGACTACGAAATAGCTTTTAACTTTTTTATATATAGGAGACTTTAAACCATCGAAAAATTGTAAGACTTCAATAACCAAAAATGTATCAGAAACTTTAGCCATTAGGCTTTAGAAAGATGTAAAATAATTTCCATTTTAAGAATTCGTGTTCTAAGTTTGGTATATACTTATAACGTTTTTAACGATTATGAATACAATATACTGTCGCGTTATAAAATCATCAAATTGCTATACGACGTCATCCCAGTTTCAGCACTATGTATACTATACTAAAAATAAAATCAAAATCCATGTCGTAAAATTAAATTGATTTTCCTTTTTTTTTTGTTTGCCTAGCGTTGTTGCTTAGCCAGAATAAAAAAATGAAGGTTTTCATATTTTGTCTTTTAATTCTCTGGAAAATAATTTCTGTGTTTTCATTCATTTTCTATTGTATACATACTTACATACATTTTCATTCCAGTGTTCTAGAGTTTTCAATTTAAATAAATGGAATAAATGAAAAAAAAAAACATTAAATTAAAAAAATGCGGAGGAAGAAAAGCCACTAGGGGAATGGGATCTGATTTATTTATTTCTGTTGACTGTTAATATTATTTTTTTTTTATGTGGCTTAATTCAAGCGTGATGATCGCATATCTCTCATTGTATTTCGATAATGAAGTTTTTTTTAATTTTTATAATTTTATATATTTTGTTTTATGGTACAAAACAATTTATTTTTTCAAAATAATACTGATGAGATTGAATATGCTCTTGAATATACAGTACATCCACATTTTAAAGCATGTTTTAATCACAATCATAAAACAATTCAATTTAGTCGGTTTTATGTTGTATGTATACCGTTAAAGGTGTACTATACACAATCTATTAAACTATTTTCTACATAATTTACCTTATATGGTACCGACTATATAGTATAAAAGTTACTTAAACCATAATTACACAATACAACAACTTGATGTTAATCTAATTAATTTTCCATTTTTAAATTAAAATGTTATCAGATTCAGAACAGAAAAAAAATCTGCTTTTTGTTTGCTCTCTGCTTGCATTGATTAATATTTAAAATTCGAAATATGTGGCGTATGTACATAGAGTGATTGAGATCAATGATTAATTTTTTATGTATCGATTTGTTTTGTTTTAAATAAATTATTTAAATTATTTTAACACCAACATCATAAAAAAATATCAAATAAATGTTCCCACAAAAATTCGATAAGGATACGGTACTAAATTCATTTTAAATGTAAATATTTTCTTTTCCACCATAACTCAAATAGTAGCATGATAGCATAGACATATATATGTGCTGTAAAATAATTAAACAATTTCTGAAAATTAAATTAGAAGTAGACTACTCCAGTACGAAAATAATTATCGGCAATTCAATTTTGGGTCGTTAATATCGAGTTCACACAAAATTATAACATGTTCGTGTTTTATTCTCAATTACTTCTTAAAAAAGTTTGTTCTTCAACAGACTTAGTTCTCATTCTGAGTATATTTTAAGTTTTTTCACAGAAGTTTTATTTTATTTGTCATCGAAAATTTACTCCCAGTGCCCCTATATTTTGCTGTTCTCGGGGAGATGAAAAATATAGTAAATGGCGATTTTGTTCAAAATAAATTCTGTCGAAAGGGAACTTTTCCCGGTTGAATATATTTATAATACTATATATCCATTTTATAGCAATTTTGACATTTATATTTCACAAAATATTTAGCAGTGACATTGTGTAGGAAGATTCGGGGGAGTAAAATTTAAAACAATTGAATATTAATTTTAAAATGTCGGCATTAAATTTTCGTTTCTTCCATCCTTATCCATCATCGATCAGTTCAACAAAATGCCTCATACCTTATTATTGAAATGTTATTTGAAATGTTTCATCAGCTGCATTTTTAATAACAATCAATGTTCAATCAAAAATAATTTGTTCAATGGGAAATAAATTCTCGATTTCCAATCAACCATGCTAGCAGCGGTTGAGCAAGGTTACATCGAGCAAGTGTTGTGCAGTGGTAGCCAGCGTGTAGAACAAATTGAGGGTATGTCACACAAATTGTTTTAGAATTTTTTTTCGAATTTTGTCTACAACCGAAAAATATCCTTTGTTTTGACGCTGTTACTATAAACACTCTATAATTCATAGAATATTCTTGAATAAGTGTCTAAACTATTCATGGACAGTCTAGACACATATTTATCTAATCCTGATTCGTCTCGAGCACGATCCAATTCACCTTTGCTCTGTAGGGCGGTAATCGCTGTAAGCGTACCACTGTCGGTTTTCCTCGCTGCCCTTTCTTAATCTGACAAAGCTAAACGAGCTTGGTAATGACGATGTATGGTCGTTTCCATGAAGGTTGTAGCTCCGGTGACAGGTTGTGATGCCGCAATAAATATCTTACTTTAAAACCAGTGTTTTTTACTCGCATGGCACTACAACTCGCCTGATTGTTGCTTCGACATCATCTACTCGTTCATCTTATACCAAGAAGCAATTCGTCGTTATGAATTTCATACCCAAATGACTTCATATATTATATTTCCGACCGGTATTTCGTTTCAGTGTTAGAACTGAGTATTACCGATTTTAATCGTTGCAATATTTTTCCCCGTTACGACTGCTCTCTCACCTGTGGCTGTTTTTAATTTTAAACATTGTCCGGTTTTACATTTCCTTTGATTTTATCAAACGAGAAAGCCTTTCCTAGTTCCTGCATATCGCAACACAGATCTTTCCGTTCAATCTAGTAACAGCGACGTAATAGCTGCTGACTCCCTTAAGTTCAACTGCTCCCCTATTTCATTGGCCCTCCGTCTCTATTTGGTTTCGCAACAACTGGTACCTTTGGTTCTTGGCCGTCCACCTTTAAGTGCCATTTTAAACGCAAATGCTCGATTTTCCCTGATCCAACCATTTTGCTTGTTTGTTGCTTCGAATAGTATTGGCTTGAGCTACTTGCGACGTTGTTCCATTTCTTTGAGGTATCGACATTTATTCTCGCAGCCTGGATCTTTTTCCTGAAACACTGTTTGTGGTTCTTCATTAGTTATGTCGAAAGCATTCTGCTTCAACCCGTCATATAGAAGTTCCATCTCGCCTGTGCTACATTGTTCAGTTTGTTGAACCGCCGATTGCATCCTATTCACGATTCTCTGTAGAGCAGTATGCATCTCCTGAAAGCCATTGTCCATTGACAGCTTAATCCCTTAAATTATTTGTTCCTGTTCCTGACTTCATTGATCAATTTTCTCATTTAATTGATCAATTAGCTGCTCCATATCTTGTTTCATTTCCAAATTTGATTACCATTCTTGTTGGACATCATAGCCGGCATTATTTGCGTCAAATCGAAATTTCTAGTCTGCACGGCACACCCTCCCCTTCTGCGCCTTCATTCCTTTCTGCTTGATCTGAAAATATTGATTCTTCGAAATCATAACTGACTGGATCAATATCATTATTATCCATAAGCTTGCGTGCTCCTGGTTTAATTTATTTTTTTGACCGGCATTTATCAAACCATGCCGCGCCAACTCCTCCTTTAATTCAAAAATCTTTTATTCGTCTAGAAACATCTCTGTAGGTAATTACAATCTCACCGCTGCCATCAATTGTTACATTTTAGCCTATATATGTACATAATATGTACGAGTAGCTGAAGTTTTTTATTTATTATTTAATTTATTTCATTAACTGAGGAACCTTTGAAATAGAATAAAAATACAGCAATGCAAAGTGGACTTTATATACGGACAATATTAATGTCATTTCTTTCTGAGACTGACATTTATTTTGAACGTGTATGTCAATGAAATTAATAATGATACCGATAATGATTAAGATTCGAATTTTTTGATTTCGTGGGAATATCATCATTATCAATGACCGTGTGAGATTTGAAGAAAAGAAACACTGTGTTCTTCCCCTTGTTCATTCGATCGTTATTCAAGAACTTTATTATTGGTATTAGAACTTGACGCTCAAATTAGTTCTATTGTTCCATATCACTTTCGACAGTATTTACGTAAGAAAATAATAGAACGGATTCTATTTTGACGTGGTCTATTTTGTTTTAGGAATGGTACATCAGATGCAATCTTATCGCATGCGGTTTTCACAACTTTCCACAATCATTTTGATGTTGATACAAACATTCATTAATTCTGAGCATTTCCCACTTTCGTATAGAAATATTTGTAACATGTAATCCAATGGCGAAAAGAGGTTGACCTATCTTACAGAAATGTCTAAATATTTTCGAGTAATAAATTAATTGTTTTGCCCGAAATAATCTAGACAAACCAATTAAATTGTCAATCAAAGTGTTTTATCATTAAAATCAAGCAGCACGTAAGTGGGTCGTATACAATATACATAGAGTCGAATTTTATTTATTGTTGTTCTGTATACGTGGATCTAGATTTATAGGGAATGCATGCTGAAAATTGTATTTCTATAGATTACATTGTTTCACAATTTGTTTTTGTTATGCCTGGCGGATAACAGCATGAAAATTGAAAACTAACCAAAAATAATTTAATTTTCGTTTGCATAATAAATATTTTTTGTATATCCTCGTACTAAAAAAAAATTGTAATGGGCGGTTAGAAGAATTTGAAGTGATTTTAAAGTTAAAATTGGCGTTTTGATATTTTTTTGTATTAGTTTATCATTGTTAAGCCATTTCTAAAGAATTTCCTCATACCAATCTTATTCAAAATATTTTGTAATAGGCGGAATAAGCGATTGGCAGGGAGAGAAGGGTTTCAGTAAATTTTAATTAATTAGTTTATCTTCTCACCATAATAATATACGATATTCTGCAAGTCCCACCAGATACATCGGGATTGCATTATAAAATAACCTTAGGTTTGGTTACCTTGAAAATAGATTGAACTATGTAATACAAAATTATAATCAGGGAAACCTTTAATTACATAATTTAGCATACAATTATTATCATGAAACTCATTCAAATTCTATTCCAATTAGTGAAATTTGTTAAAAACGTTCTAATTACCAATTTGTGTGTCTACAATGCATCACTGTTGCAAAATAATACAAAAGAATCCTGCCTGGATATAATAGTTAAAATCGACTTTTATTATATTGAATATTTGAGCTTTTCCAGCCTGGAAAAAATTATGAGATTTATATCTAGATCTAGTTGATAAAAATACTACACACTGGCGTTAATAATACCTAATCCGAGTGAAAGATGATCAAAGTGCGTTTATGCATACGAAATTAAATCTGATGTTAAATGGCTTGATCATCTTTCCAGTTTGCCAAAAAAAAAATCACCAGATGTCTAACAATTTACGAATATCCTCCATCGGGTCGTAAATAAATAATTTACTACTCATAAATATGACTACTCGATTAATTTTACCACTAAAATTCGACTTTAAAAATATTTGTTTTCGATTTTCATTTGTTTTTGATGTAGTATAGTAAAAAATCATGATACTCGTATGATTGCTACGAAAATTTAGAAGTTGCAAATAAAACGTAGGAAGTCAAGACAATTAAAAGATAACAAATATTTACTTGCGATGCGACGTGATGGACGATTATTTTTGCGGCTGAATGTGTAACATCATTTCACGGCATTCAATTCAACTTCATTCCATACATTTTCTTAAAACTGCAACTTTTTTATTAAATATCGGTTATTTGGTATGGTTTTTATAAATAATTGTTCCAATTTTGTACATATTATGGTTTTGTATTAATACCAATGCAAATGAATGTATGTATGAATTCATTTATCTTCGGAACCCGCACATGCAATACTATGTAGCCCCATTTCTTCACGTTTCATTCAAATTAAATTATGCGTGGTGTAATCTAATTACTATACGGTTCGACAAATTGTACTCTGTTTTAAAAGTTTTGAAAGTCTGGTTGTCAGTTAGTTTGAACGAACTCTATAGGGGCAATGAAAATCTAACACAAAAATAACTGATTTCAGAATACGGTGTTGAGTAACAACATAGATATAGAGATCTGTAATCGTTTTACAATCACACAAATAAAACTGCGCTTGCTAGTAAACAGATACTCAACTCAGTAATGAGTGCAATTCAAGTAAAGTTGGCTTAGAAATGGATTTCATCTAATCACTGTACTTTCAGATTTATTTCAAATGCCATTTGGAGTTTGCGGATGATAAAAAATTCACGTATAGAGAAATTTATGGAGATATTTTGTGAAACTGCTTATCTTTGGAAAACCCATATATCTGGGAGGATTAACTAAAGTAAGACATTTAGGAAAACACTAAAGAAGATTTCCTTTAAATTGAATTAAATACTTTCAAAAACCGGTTTTACATCGCAAAATATCGCAAGTGTTTACAATTTACGGTGGTGTTCGGCAATGCTCTGTTACTGTTTCGCTTTAATCTCTTGTTGGAATACCCCTTTTAATAATAATAATACCTCAGTTTAACATCTTATACCGGCAACCCAATCAAATGCTTGCCAATGCAAAAAATGTCTTTGTGATTGAAATGATTGATGATCCAGTGGACGATAAATAATATTTCGTCTTGGAGTGACAGTGACTCCACAGTTTTTGAGACTGTTAACTACGAATTTGAAGGAGGAACGAAGTTCAGATATATGGGCCTATTTATCACTTACTTAAAAACCGTAATGTGGTTGGGAGTGGATTTTGATCGGCTCGGTGTCACTTTACATGTCTATAGAGTATAATTGAAAATAATAAAAAAGTTTTCTCAGTGCTGCACAGAAACGAGTGGTCTGAAACTAGGCACTCGCTAGAATATATAATTGTGACTCCCATGATTAACGTTTGTGCCAATTGCATCCTTGCATTTGTGCATCAGGTGCAAAAATGTCTCCTGTTTGGGCTGATAAAATCTTACAGAATATATTATCAATAGATTCCTTTACAAATTTAGCTGCAGCACCTAAATTAAGCATAATCATAAAAAAGCTGGTGAATTCTTTGGATGGCAGAACTATTTTCAGCTTCTTGCCAAACTTCGAGGAAAGATTATAGAAGAAGCTAGCCTTAAGTACGCCGTCGACACATATCTTAACGGACCACAGCAAAATAGCCTTCTACTTTCACAGAATGAACATTACTGAATCAAGCACCATGTGCTGGTGCTATTTGATTGTGTGAACTACAGATGATGAAACTAAAGATCAATTATTTAATGAAGAAATTAGATTGTTGGACATGGGATTCTAAAATGATTTTTGTGGGACAGAACTAGGCTTTCCATTAAGATTTGTACAAATAATAAAATTCATCTTTATTTGTCGGAGACGGGAATTAAAATAATTTTTGAGTACTGGACATATTCTTAAAATCGGTGGAAATGGGGCTATATCTGTCAAATTGTATTTGTTAATATGAACTCCTTAGAATTCTGCATGCAGCAAAATTAGAATATGAACTTTTATATGGAATGAAATATGTGTATTGTGCTAGCTATATGCAGAATTCTTCAAGTTGTCTCAACTTCTAGTTTCGCTGCGCAGCGGTAGGCTACACTAATTCTGTATAATTTTTAAATTAATTTCGAAGGAATCTCTTTTAATGTTTGACAACTAGTTTAATCACGTTTTGTACAATTTGTATAGAGTTAAGTCTAATAAATTATGCAAATGTTTTTCATTTGCAGCTCCGTATGCAGCGCTGCAAACAGAAATTCTGCACATTTGATTCCAGCATTAGTATAGCAAAGTTCCTCGCACTGAAATTCTAGAATGCATGATTTCAAATTTCTAAACGAATTTGAATTTTTTAAACATTGCCTTTGAATTACGATCAGAAGTTGTAAAATTATTTTTGAATATAGTTCTGGGATATATCTGTGGCCAAACGTAATCAATATTCCCCTAACCCTGTAGGTAAATAATTCGGTTTATTGAAGTGATATGGAATTATAAACCGATGTTTTGATGTAGTTAAAATATTTGGGTATAATTATACCCAAGAATTATTATAAAATCTGTTCAACAAACCATATTACACAATTTGCAGCTTTACGGGCGTACTGTAAGCATCTATACTGTGACCCGAAAGATGGTAAATTATACCTGATCAGGTCGAAGTCAGGGGAAACTGTGATGGAGGATCGTAGCACTTCTGACGTGCAAATCGATTGCCAGCATTGGGACGCTTATATGTTTTGTTCCGATTGGCCATGTTTTAGAACATAACATAAAATAAATTTTCCAAAATACCTGCTACTGCACATGATATAAAAACAGAAATGACTCCAAAACAAACGAAGCAGCGATCTCTCATAGGCGGACGTATTCCGCCTTATGCAGTAAGCGCAGAGATCATTGTTGGCAACGATGGCTATTCGATGTGTGTAACAAATGGTTACTGACCTCAAGCTGAATTAAAACTTATTCTTGTAACGTAAGCGTCGGAAGCTAAATTTGCCCAGTCGCTTTATCAATCGGCTACAAGAATGTATCTTATAAGCATTTGCACAACGCATATCTGCATGTCAACCTACACTAACTATTGACATTAGAGGGTTACGAGCTCTGCTCTCCAACAGTGAATCACAATCATAAATACTAAAATATACAATTTAATATTGGCGGTATGGATTAGGGCCAATGTTGTTTAGGAACTATGACTATGAGAAAAAATCCATTCGAAATGTTTGTAAGGCGTCACATTTAGGTAATTTAGGTAGCGGCAATTCCAATAGTCATCATATTTTCAGCACTGACTAACAGGGTCCTTAACTTAATCGCTATTAGAAAATAGCCGTCCTGTCAACGACTTGGCCAGTAGAATTTATTTCTATTGAATATATTTTACATATTAAAACAGTCTAGAATGAATATTTTAGTACCAACTGTATATATTTTTATTAAATGACGGAAATGTCTAGAATAGTGTAAATGTAAAAAACTGGGATGAAACCACTGTTAAATTAAATGTTTTTAAAAAGACTGGCATAGAAGTTATTTTAAATTTTACTGGGATGAAAGTCTGGGATAACTTCAATGCGCTAATTTTACATAGTTATTGACAAAAAATGCAACGGAGGTCTCTGGTTTGAGGCCCGATGGTAACAAGAAAAAATGACGTGTTATGTTGTTACTTGAGGTCATTAATAATAAAAAACAAATTCTTACTGAATTCCACATAAAATTTGATTTTAATAAATAAATTGTTTTCAATTTAACACCAATTAGAACTTTAATTGTCTTAATTTTAGCACCGAGTTAAATTTAAGTTTTAAATGATAATTTTATTTTGATTCTTAATTTTAGAGAAATGATTATGAATATTTAACCATCATTCGTGATCGGTTTAATTCTTCATGCTTGATGTTTAGTTTTGGTTGTATCGTCCTCTTGAAATACAGTCGCCTTTAATACAAACTTGATAATCACATGCGCAGTTATCACAATGAAATATTTTTGAAAAACATTTATATCACATTCATGTTAAAATTTAAAAAATTACAGCAATTACATTAAATTGTGGCAATTAATTTCATTAAAAATAATGTTTTTATTGCAAATAACAGGAAATAAAAATATTCGTGAACTTTTATACAATTAAACAATTCATAAATTATCATGTTAAAATCGTTATTGAATAAAAAATAAAATTTTCGTTTCATCAAACATCGAATTTATTATTATATTCGAACACTTTATGTATATACAATCAATCTGCATCAAATAAAAATAGTATATTTGGTAATGTACTATGTCTATAGATATATGTGTACATATATGTATAATATATGTATGTAAATATAACTACGACCGCCCAAACTTGAAGCAGACATTCAATTGTGATGTTAATCTGAACTTTATGCGGTTCATCCCCCAATCGCATGTCATACAATTTTGATTAAAAATTTTCTTCAGTTTTTTGTTTTTATTTTCTGGGTTGTATTGTTGTTATAGAGATTTAATTTATTTTACATGGGGAGTGTGCGGAATACAAGGTACAATTTTTTTAGTCATCGAAACATACTTTTTGTGTGTTTGTTATTTAATTTTTTGGAAATGTGTAATGTTATTGTAAATGACATGTAATCAATAATCAGTGGAAAAACAAAAAAAAGTTGAACAAGATTTTGTGTTCGTTATCCACCTACCTGTATTATCCAGATAACACATAATGAGATCACCATTTTGTTGTTTTGTTTTTTGTGAGTGTTGTGCAAACAATGAATTTAATGAACGATTGGTTCAGTAATCAGATCAATCAAACTAATACTTTTTGACTAAATATCAGATGCTGAGTACACTATTATTTAATTAGCAACGAATAAAGGCATTGGCCTGTATATAAAAACATAAATAAAAGTGCAATTAAATCAAAACATAAAACTATATACATACATAAAAAAAAAGGTTTTTATAATTCATGTTACGTACACAGGAACAACGAACAGAACAAAACTTTTAAATGCAAACAGATAAAAAAAGTAATTGAACTAAACAAGAAAATGTTAAATAAAAGAAAAAGTAAGTTTTATTCATTTTTATCTCCTCGTTTAAAGAGCATTTCATTGAATTGCCTGAGGTTCCATGTCTTGTATTCTTCATTTTCCCAACATACCATATACATAAATACTTACAATAGCGCTGGCACGTTAATTGTTAGTTTATAACAATTTTTTTCACGATTTTTATTTTATTTATACATTAACAGTTTTGAAAAGGGTTCATATTATTGTTATCTTGTTGCTATATTACCATCGATAAACTAACACCCACATAATATATAGTACTCGAATATGTGCATATATATTCTGCTTCCAGTATACGTAATAAAAAAAATCCTGCTGAAACCTTACTTCGTACAAGTGGAAAATAAAAACAAAATGTTTTTCATTTTAAATAGACTTTTGCATATTTTTTTTACTGTATAGTTACAACTATAATACAACATGAAGACATATAACAATAACATTCCAACTGTACTATAGTGCATAATCTTTGTTATCGTTTCGTTTTTTTTTTTAATGAAGCTTCCAAATAAAGATGATGATAAAAAAAAATGTAGATTTTTTTTCTGTAGCATAATTAATGATTATGAATTGTAGGTGAATGGACAATAAAAGAGAGGTGAATTTACAATAAAAGTTTTAATTTGATTGCTGTATTGTATAATTTGAAGACAATTTGGAAGTAGGTCACAATAATTAAAATAGCATCGAATTATTATTTTACTCACGAATATGTGTATTATAATGAGCAGTTTTTTATCGATCCTATTTTAATGCCGGTTGGTCTTTCGTTTTAATAGTTAGCCTTATGCCTTGCGAAGCCAGTAAATAAGCTCTATGTATGTCGAATTTACTTTAAAACGAATTTTTAAAAACGTTTTGTAATTTTACTTGGCTTTTATCATCAATTCTTTCTAGCTCATGCAATATCGAGTGGAAAAGTCAAAAGCAGCAATTCATTCGTATCAATGGTGACGAATACATCATGGTCACCAATCACATCGATAAACGTCACTTATCTATAGAGCATTTTTCCAAAATTTGCAATTATCTGAATTAAGAATAGTTTAAAATTGCAAAGCAATATGATTATGATCTAGTATTCTAATACTTCCGATTATGTACCTTGAGTAAACTAATTAATAAAAGTTTTTTATTTTAATATTTTAACATAGTAGTCATAGAGTTATGAATTTGACCAAATTCAGAAACAAAATTTGTGAAATTTAATGATCAGTCCATTGCTAAGTTGAAAGCGATTGGTTTGTTTCATAATTAGTTCAAAATTGTGCTCGACCGCGGAGTAGACATGTATATAGACGTTCCAACTTTATAAAAATGAATCTAGTGCGGCAGGAACATAAACAGATGAATCGTGTCAAACATAAACAGATGAATAGGAAAAAATAAGGTTACAAGTATATTCTTTCGTACTACAGATATTCACCTTATGTGCAAAAAATTAGTTTTGAGAAAATTAAAGTTTAAATTTACAAAACAATTACACTAAGTAAAACAATTTTTTCACAATAACAACAAATAATGGAACAGATTTAGTATAACAGACACACACACCAAAGCGACGGTGGCACCACTTCATATAATGCGGATTTTTTGTGAACTAAGTCATATACTGCGGATTTTTTGTGAACTACGGTGGTTGGTGTCTTATATACTTGCTGAATGTAACATTTATGGTTTGAGTCTTGGGTAAAAATATTTGTAATCAAATGAAAATAGATTCATTTGTCAAAAAAATAGAAATATGTAGCAAGCAGTGAATATGTCGATTTTTTCTATGTGTAAAATTATACGTCAAATCAAAAATATAAACCACACCAAACGCCATTATTCAGTTGTGTTTCTCTTATTGTTAATAAAGTTTTATTAATATTTATTTTAAACGAATATAATTATTTTTATTAATACAAATTTTGTTATGTTGGGTGTAATATTGTGTTAAATAAATTTGTGATAAATAAAACAACAACAACGCGTCCAGTTGATGAAGTTAAACAGAAATGGGAAAATATACGACGATGTTTTCGACAGCGGATAACCCGCATGAAATCTGAACATTTAACCGAATGTAATTGGCCATACTTCCGATCCTATTATTCCTTGTGAAAATAATCGATGTACCAATGGTTGATAAGATCGAACTTGAAGAGCATTATAGAGAAATGTATGGCGTCGAATCATTTGAAGTTGATCCTGATGACATAATATTAAAGCCAAGTTCTCCTAATCGGCCGGTCAACAATCAAATATATGAGGATCCCGTGATTAAAAGCGAACCAAAAATAAGCCTGGATGATAATTTAGAAGAGATCGAAGCGACCTATTTGAATGACGTTGCTGACCCGATATTGAAGAACGAGTATAATCCATCGACGACTTAAGGAAAAAACCGAAAGCGATATGCTTTTCCTGATGAACTTTGTGGATGTGTTAAAGTCGTTTGAATCTCAAAAGCAGCTACCTCTTCGTATTTGAATAATACAAACATTAAACTCCGAGCTATTGGATTATGATAAAATCGATGCGATTGAAATGAATGATATCGAGTATCCCGAGATTCATGTGAAGCGAACAATTTAGAGATTTTTTAAATGAGGTAAAATTTATACTATACATAATAAATAAAATATTGAGATGTTACTTACATATTACATTAGCTACAAGTATGTCATGTTTTTAAATTATAATTTATTTCTTGTACATAAATTATACTTCAATTTGTTATGTATGTACAGTCAAATATTTCTAATGGAAAAATAAAAATAAAAACATCACAACACAATATGTATTTCTAACCAGTTTTATTTTTCATTGTATTTGATATATATATATATATATATATATATATATATATATATATATATATATATATATATATATATATACATATATATATATATATATATATATATATATATATATATATATATATATATATATATATATATATATATATATACCGGGTGTTTTTTTTAAACTGAGACGATCAAATATCTCGAAAAATAGCCACTCTACGGAAAAAATGTCCATAATCAAAATTTAATCATACCGCGGGGGAAATACATTAGTGCAAAAAAAAAAGTCCCCCCACCCCCGCTTTGTAGGTGGGGCGGGGGTAACTTTTAAACTAAGATAGGAAGCCATATTTTTTATTGCAGATACGGATTCTACGACTAAAAGTACGTATGATTTGAATAAAATATTTTGTTCGGTTCATGATAGATGGCGTTGCAATCGACGAAATTCAATTTTTTCAATTTCTCCTTCTTAGAACACATGCATTCGATTCTGCAATACGTTTGAAATAAAAAACATCACGTTTTCATTGGAAATACTCGAAATTCGTCATCAAAACAATTTATTCAGTTTTGTAAATCTAAATAAGTGTTCAAAATTAATTTCAAGTTTTATTATTAAATTTCAAAAATACAAAATTCAGGCCATCATTTTGAACACTTATTTAGATTTACAAAACTGAATAAATTGTTTTGATGACGAATTTCGAGTATTTCCAATGAAAACGTGATGTTTTTTATTTCAAACGTATTGCAGAATCGAATGCGTGTGTTCTAAGAAGGAGAAATTGAAAAAATTGAATTTCGTCAATTGCAACGCCATCTATCATGAACCGAACAAAATATTTTATTCAAATCATACGTACTTTTAGTCGTAGAATCCGTATCTGCAATAAAAAATATGGCTTCCTATCTTAGTTTAAAAGTTACCCCCGCCCCACCGACAAAGCGGGGGTGGGGGGACTTTTTTTTTGCACTAATGTATTTCCCCCGCGGTATGATTAAATTTTGATTATGGACATTTTTTCCGTAGAGTGGCTATTTTTCGAGATATTTGATCGTCTCAGTTTAAAAAAAACACCCGGTATATATATATATATATATATATATATATATATATATATACATATATACATATATAAACACATATATAAATATATATATATATATATATATATATATATATATATATATATATATATATATATATATATATATATATATATATATATATATATATATACCTCTAGGGTAATGTTGGAAACGGCTTATTATTATTTATTATATATATATATATATATATATATATATATATATATATATATATATATATATACATATATATATATATATATATATATACGTATATATATATATATGTATATATATATATATATATATATATATATATATATATATATATATATATATATATATATAATAAATAATAATAAGCCGTTTCCAACATTACCCTAGAGGTAGGCTTCAATGCGTTTTTTGTAACGAGGTTCCCCAAAAAATTAGGCCTAATCTCCGGTTTTAAAATTAACTGTTCAAGTTCTAATTTTAAAACATAAAAAAATAAAATATTTTTGTAAAAAAAATATATAACACTATTATCACAATAATTCATCACAATCTTAAAAATAAATTAGATCCCGTTAACATTCTCTCTTAAACTAATATCACTTAATTGTCGTCAATAAATGTTTTTGACCGCACAATCTCGAAGAACATGTTAACGGGATCTTTTCCCCTCGCCGCCACCAATTTTCGGAACATATACTCTGCTAAATAAAGAGTATAATCCGATTGCCTATTATACTGGGGCAGTGTCTCTTTTACGTGTCTCCACGTGCTTTCTATCGTGTTTGTATGGGCACCGGTTGTCTCGTTGACGAAGGATATGCTGTGGTTTACGGTCAAATGGTCATATCCTTCTTTTCCTAGATTGCTGTAGGCCTTCCAGCAATCGGAGATTATAGTAGTACCGGAGAGAATGTTTTTTTTAATTATTTCCGTAAGAGTTAAACGGTTTCGGTTCTCTACTTTCACCAAAAAACATTTCCCGGTCTCTCTTTCTACCCCACCGAACACCCACTGCCCCTCCACATGATGTCCTCTATTGTGTTTCCTCTTGCCGAATTTCTATTGTGTTTCCTCTTGCCCTCCAATCGGTAGAGATTGGTCCATCATGTACTCCACCATGACTTCCCTTACGTACATATTCCAATCCGCGGCTGTAGCGGATGACATGCAATATTCACTCATAAGTGCGGTGGAGCCGACTTTATGAATAATATCGTACGTAATGAGCAATATTAGACCCAGTTTTAATTTTGAAGATGAAAACCACGAATTATGGCGGATACTTCTTCGGTTTCCGCACCTAACACCATTTTCCATTTTCGCGCATTTCCACCAAGATTTTTCGACAGCTTCATTAGGCTTTCGCATTTTGGGCAAAACAATTCTCTTTTGAGTAATCCCGCATCAAACAAAAAATGCAAAAGCATCGTTTTGTTTAATGCGAGGGCACTAATAAATTGCCTGTTTATAATACCTTCTCGCACTCGAGGCATATCATTTCCCAATAAACTCTTTAATTCCTCTTGGTAATTAATTACCACGGTTCGGAAATCGTCCATCTTTTGAGCTAAATAAAAAAATTTATGATTATTTTACTATAATTACTCAACTGCTGTCATGAAAATTCCTTCTCGAATGATGAAAAAATGAACGATACAAATTAACGTACCAAATAATAGATAAAAATTTGAAAATAACGATTTTTTTATTTGGATTAACAATTTAATATCATATATATTTGTAGTACATATTACAAAAATTTACCATTCATTATATTACATTACCCTATTTATTCTGCAAATTAAGCGTTAAACAAATTTCCATAATATTTAAATAATATTTTATTACAATATAAAATATATTTTATTACAATATTTTTCATCATTCCTCTTATGTATAATGTACACTGTCGATTATTTCTAAAAAAATTATTAAGCACACTGTAAAATATAATTAAAATTATTATTATTATTTATATAGTTTTATCTGTCAAATGTCAAAGGTGGGATTGATATATTTGATTTTTATATATTATTTAATTCGATGTAGGTATATGAATCTAATTCGTTGTAATTATATATGAATCTATATTATAATCTATGTATATGAATCTAATTCGTTGTAGTTACTTAACTCAAATATTACAATTAAATTTTCTTAAATTACTTGTAAATTTGTTTATAGTTTACCATAAAATATTATTACCATTTAAATACATACTAAAATTGGGAACTCCTCAAAGCCGCTTAGCATTGGTCCCTTCTGCCCAACATCTACACGTATGTACCAAATTTTTGGATTTTGCGTTAATTAGAAGTATGTATTTTATACTCGCTTCGCGAGTATAAAATACTTCTAATTAACGCAAGTACATTTGATTTATTAGTTTTTATTTATAATTTAATTCGTTGTATACATATGTAATTTTAAGATGAATTTTTTTTTTTTTTTTTTTTTTAAATTGGGCGGATTACTCCAGCACTCAATGCCACAATGGGCCCACGGTGCAAAAGATGAATTTAATTCGTTGTATGTATATGAATCTAATTCGTTGTAGTTACAAATATTACAATTAAATTTTCTTAAATTACTTGTAAATTTGTTTATAGTTTACCATAAAATATTATTACCATTTAAACACATACTAAAATTGGGAACTCCTCAAAGCCGCTTAGCATTGGTCCCTTCTGCCCAACATCTACACGTATGTACCAAATTATCGGTTGAAATTCAAATTTTATTACCATTTAAACACATACTAAAATTGGGAACTCCTCAAAGCCGCTTAGCATTGGTCCCTTCTGCCCAACATCTACACGTATGTACCAAATTATCAGTTGAAATTCAAATTTTATTACCATTTAAACACATACTAAAATTGGGAACTCCTCAAAGCCGCTTAGCATTGGTCCCTTCTGCCCAAAATCTTCACGTATGTACCAAATTATCGGTTGAAATTCAAATATTAATACCATTTAAACGCATACTAAAATAGGGAACTCCTCAAAGCCGCTTAGCATTGGTCCCTTCTGCCCAACATCTACACGTATGTACCAAATTATCGGTTGAAATTTTGCTTTATTTGATTTACACGTTTGTACCAAAATTCTATACCAAATTACATTCAAATTTAAGTTCGGATCGCTGTGCTCCCGTCACTACGCTCCCGTCCCTACGCTCCCCAATGAAAAAAAAAGTTTCCGTTGTCTATCAATTACAAAAATAAAAAATTCATGTAGACGACTTTATTGTTAAGATAAATATATATACATACCCTCTAAACATGGCGAATCGCAAGCGAGTCGTAAGCGAGGTCATTATTATATGAAAGACCTCGCAAACGACTCGCCTTGGCGAGTCAATAGCGATTCGCTGGTATTTCGTCTGGCATATGGAAATTAAAATGAAAGCGAGCCCATGTAAATGTATTGGTAGTTCGTATTCAGTTCACATTAGAGTCACTTACGAAATACGGGTGAGCTAAAAACGAGTTACAGGCGACACAAAAATTAAATGCAGGCGATGTTAAAGTGAATCACTAGCGAACAGCTTTTCATTTCTCTCTCTTAAAATATTGTTAAAATATTAAAAATAATGCTTGAAATTTATTTATTATTTTATTCAAAATATTACAATAAAAATTATAAATAAAGAATTATTGAGGATTTTAATTTCTACCTCATAAAAATTTTATATTTCATCATTCATTATCAAATTATAAAAGCTTATAGGAATTTAATTTCTACCTTACAAAAATTTCATGTTTTATATTTGTATTTATAGGTTTCATTACATTTATTTATTTATTTGAATGCATATTTGCCTTACGCACTCGGTCGTTCGCATAGTGAAACCATTTTTTTATAATATTCACTATTTCATATATGTAGGCACTGTTGGGAAACGTTTACTTTCGTATCTATTATTTCTAAGAAAATTTTCAATATATTTTTTCAATCCAATATGTGCATATAATCCTTCACCCATGGGAACAATACGTTTGTTCGATTCGTTTGGTGTTTTTTTTAACGTTCGTATGTTTTTGGGCAAGTTTGGATGATATTTGCGTAAAACTTTTAGCAAACCATTCCCAGCTGCCTCTGTAATTTTGAACTCAACAAACCATTCGGCTATATCATTTGATATGTTCAAAGTTTGAAAATCGTCTAATTGGTCTGATAAATCCGTAGTATTTGATGCATATTCAGCTTCACTAGAATCGTCATACTCGTTTACACATCGATTATTTTCAAAATCAAGTTCAGCGATATCAGCATCCTGCTGCACTATCGGATCCCTATTATGTTCGGGATCACTTATATAATCACAAATATCGGCGATTTCCCGTCGTATGTGATAATATGCCTTACTGTCCATTTTTTTGAAATATTCTTATACATAAAATAAATTAGCACTATACTTACTTAACACTTACAAACTATATTATAAAAACTATTATAATTCAAAATATTATTAATACTATGTTAACACACTACCTATTAATTCTTATACTAACTATTATTAATATGTATTAACTATTATTAACACTTGTTTTAATATTTTTATAACTTTGTTCAAGAATCAAATTTTTCACACCTATTCAAAAGGAATTAAGCACGTCAATTTAATGAATAAAAAAAAATGGCTACCCATCAAAGAAACCAAAAATAAATCAATATGCTCGTATACTATACTAAATTTTTATGTAGTGGTGTCGTATGAAAATATAATTCGCTTGCGATTCGCTTTTGAGTCAAAATGCGAGGCCTCGCAAATTTCTTTAGAGGGTAATATTTTATTACAATATAACATATGTATGTATGTATATGTACAATTTTCATCCAAAATTCCTCTTCATGTATATTGTACACTGTCGATTTTTTCTAACAAAAATTAAAAAAAATACATTAAGCACACTGTAAAATATAAATAAATTTATTTTTATTATTAAGCAATACAGCGAAAATATATACTGCATTAATTCCAAAAGCGGAAATTTCTGTAAATATTATACATTTTTAATTTATAAAATTCCCACTTTGATTAAAGTAGCACGATATTTCGTTTATAAAATTTCCACGTTCGAAAATAATGGCGCTACTAGTAGTGTGTCTGCTATACTAAATCTAAGCCCAAATAATGATGAAAATCCTCAAAGACGGAAACTCAAAGAACCAGACGAAAAATCCGTTTTTGGCAATTTTTCCGGTCTTAATGAGTTGTCACGGAATATTACCAAAACATGTGTGTTACATATTGTACTAAATATTAGTAAACTTAATTATTTTCTCGATAAAGCAAACGATATTTACGTTTATTTTACTTCATTTATTTCTGTAAATTCTACATTCCATGTATATTCTAACATAAATGAAAGTTTTAATTAAGAAAATGCAAATTATATAAATTGTCGTAATTTTCAATGTTTTAGCCTCATTATTTCATCACTTATGTATTATATATTGTTCATATCACATTATGTACGTATCTATACGTACAAGCTTATTCAAGATGATATCTTAAAATCTAGTTGTTTTCATTTCGAAAGAAATCCGAAATTTTGGGTTGTTTGGAAGCAACTTGTTTCGGGTAAACATTTACAATATGTCCAAAAAAATTTATGGTTCATATTATGAAGCGCTTCATCACCGTGTCATACAACAAATGGTTTTAATCTGTTGTTTGCAGTTTTGAATTCAAATAATGATGGGCCAGAGCTATCTTCTTCCACACGTTCTTCGCCGTCTGAGGTGTCACAATCCTCTTCCGAACTATCACGTACGTTAGCAATTATTTCGTCCAAATTAAGTTCATCTGTTTCAGTAGCCGTCTCTTTATCTACGTTAATGAAATCAAATACCAGAATATCGAAGTTTGGAAACGCTAAGTTTATTACCGTCTGCGTATGTCAACATTCATTATTGGACATCCACAACTTTGAAAACGTTTGACTATTGTATCCGGCTTAATGGTGTTTGCAACAACTTTGATCATATATAACAATTAATAATGATATAACGGCATCTAACACAGATATTTTACCAGTCAGCTCAGATGCGTTATCACAGCTTTCCATTTCGAATAAAACAGTTTGAAGAATAGCTTTGCGGTAAATTAATTTAAAGTTTTGAATAATCCCACTATCCAACGGCTGCAAAATAGATGTGGTATTAGCAGCGCTCGAAAATTTGTCCAGTCATCCACGCTTTTTGGTTAGAAAAATATGACTCAAGAAGCTGTTTGGTTCGCAGGTTTTTAAAGCATGTTGGTCTGGCATTTTTACCGATTACAAGTGGTTTATAAATTGAACCATCAGCGAATGCAGTCAAAAGAACAGTAATGAACACCTTTCCCCTTTTAGTTGTAATGTTTTATTTGGCAAAACTTTAACGAATAACGCCGATTCATCACAATTGGTAATCTTCTCTGGGGTATAGCCCTCAGTAATATTCGCTGAAGTAAACTAATATATGTTGAATCATCTTCGAAAGGATCGCAGCGAACCATTAGACGCTTTTAATTCATCTAGCTTTAAACTTCTAGCATTTATTTTGTAGAATGCAATAAATCTGTGTCTTACGACATATATATTTATATATATATATATATATATATATATATATATATATATATATATATATATATATATATATATATATATATATATATATATATATATATATATATATATATATAAATCAATAAATCTGTGTCTTACGACATATATATTTATATATATATATATATATATATATATATATATATATATATATATATATATATATATATATATATACATATATATATTTATCATAGATTTCTTTTACATTTAAGTTTTTTTAAGTTTTCATCTGGACATACTTCTGTTTTAACGTAACGTTTATTTTATTTTTCATGTTTCTGAAATTGATAAATACCTAATTAAATTTAGTTTTTTTTTGTTTATTTTACATATTAATGATTATTAAAACATTAATAAACGTAATAAATATTATAAACTTACACGAAAAATTGTACAATTCAACTTCCACTTGACTCATTATTTTTAGGTTATAAAAATTAAATTTTTATTTTTAAAGTTGACTAAATTTCCGTTTCCTAGGAGTTCTAAAAATAAATTTTACATGAAGAAACAACATTCCGTCCGTGTCTCGGGGGTTTCCGCGTTAAGGGAACAAATTAGTATGGTTTTTGAGAGCATATTCAGATAAGTAAAAATTTCCGTTTTTAATGGGATTCCATAGTAGTAGAGGTACGCCTTTCAGGATTTTTACTGTAACTACTATTCCTTAATGCTAATCAATAATGGCTTATTAATCAATAAGTCAATCATGTCACAAAATAAAATGGAAATAGTTCTTATTTAACAACCATCTAGAATTCATCTACCACATAAGTTTTTATGCTTCTTGAATAATAATATTTTTTTTAAATTTTACATTGTAATACCAATTCATTTCTAAAAATCGTGTACCATTTGTAATTCATAAAAATCCGTTGTACGTAAGGTAATTATAATAAAATATAAATAAAACACTAAAATAAATTTAACATTAATTATTATAAAGCTAATTCTACAACAACACGAAAACTACATACAGAAATGCGTATATAGTCAATGCAGTCGATTTGTCTTGAGAGATTTTTCTAAAACCTATGCTAATTTTTTAGAATTAAGTATCTGATGGTGATGTTCTATGATTTATCCTATGGGGCTTTATCTGCGGTAGTGTCAAGCCACTTTTGATAAACGAATTTTTATTTGGTGAAATAATACTCTAATCCACTCAGTTTCGTGAGCTAATTCTTCTTCATCCGTATGGTATTCTAGTTCCATTACTTTTTGGGTAGGAGGAGAATCAACGTTTTCCTTTGCTTTAAGGGCTTTAACTTCGTTTTCAAGAATCCTTATATGTTGCTGCATCCAAGCAATTGTATCATTTAATTGCTTATTTAAATTATTAGATTCATCCAATGCAGCATTGGCCTTACGCAATTCCTGATACAGCATTTCTTCTTTTTTAGAACAATTGTTGTCCTCTGGAAAAGCATTTCTCGGTAACTCCACAAGTTCTGTATTTTGTTAATCTTCGTGGTGAACGTGCTACAGGCTCTCGTAGGAGACCTCGGTAGAACCTGGCTCTTTTGGAAAGGATCTATATTATCCATTTCTGCTTCACTCATTCGTATATTACAATTCCCCAACGTATCTTGGGATTTTTTCTGATTAGAGCGCCTATGGAAAGAAAATGGTTCCTCGTCGTCACTCATTTTACCGACCGGATTTGATGTTCCCATCGACCCAATAATTTTGGCCGGGAGTGTATATAAAATAAATTTAAAAAAAAAAGCTAACACTGCACTTTTCATTTTTTTTTTCACTATGTTCAATATGTACATACATAAAATAATTAAAAAGAAACTACACTCACTGCACTTTTTGATTATTTTTATTTTATCGCTTACTTCACCGATTCCACGTCCAAACCCCACAACGATTTGAAAGAGAATCTCTTATATAAATAATAATAATTTAATTTAAAATAAAATATTTCACAAAATTGATTTGCAAACTCTAAAGGTTATTTAAAAAAAAACGTTAAATAACAAAAAGTAGATAGTTTTTATTTACAAATCTTAATAATATTTATTATAAAATAATGAATTACGCGAAATGCTTTATTTATTGAAAAAAATAATAATCAAAACTTTTTTTTATTTAGAAATATTTTACGTATTACCACAACAACACTTTATGAGAAACGTCATATGCCTAATACCACCTATTTTAATGTCTATTAACTAAGAAGCTTTTTGTGTAGAATCGCAAAATAGTCTGACGTAAGTGAAATCTTTTAACTAAGAGAAATATGTATGTTAAGACCTCTGGGATAATAATGACATATGGTTATGTCAATGAATGAAATCCTTCCGGAATTGCAGATAGTTTAGCTCACCGGTTTATCTCGCTGTATCTTTTGATTTAAATGAAAATTTTAAATAGATTGTGGCCTCTATAAATTCAATTGGTATATTGACAACTTTTTTTGCGCAAAATAATCATACGTTCCCTACTTCTTTCCGTCACCTCCTAAGCTAGTTAGTTAAGTTAGAGTATGCCTTGCATTATTTTCACTCATATTGCTATTAAAATGCTCGAAAAATTTAACGTAGAAATAGTAGCTTTTTGAATTATTCTTTCTTCTTTTATTTTAAGGTTCAGTTTAATGGAATGCGCGTTAAGAGTATAGATACCTGTCGGTTAAATTATACGAGTTGAGGTGTACATTTTTGTAATTTTGAAGAGTATAAAAGCGGATAAAAATGTTGAATTAGCATCGGTTTACATGTAGAGTGCAGATTTTTTGCCATTACCCTAATTGGTCTGATTTATTTGTTTTCAAACGTATGCCAAGAATGTCCCCCTTCACTTAACATTTTTGTCATTTTTCTGTAGGTTTCACCATCTGCTAAGTTTATTTTGATGTTGTTTCCACTCACCAATTTTGTATTAAACTTATCTGGTTTAGTTATTGTAGTACGCCATCCGACTAACATCTTTCGATACAAATACACATACGACACACATTTTGGAACATGTAAAAAAAACACGAAGCAATAATATAATTGTGGTGAAAGTTAAATAATATATATTAGCTCAAATAGGTAGCATTGTTAATATTCGTGGTAAATTAAACCATTCGACTGATATTTCCACGGAGTTTTGTCATGTTTAACAATTCTGAAAACCGGGTATTAACAAGGTGTAGTCTATTAATGTATGATGCATCTGGTTTCTATCTCCCAGACTTTTCTGCATTTCTGTAAACCACAATAAGTCTAATATAATCAGCTTGTACTACCTCCATCATGTATTCGTGTCATAATTACAACTAGCATTGATTAGATAAGGGCCAATCGTTTTATAGTTGCCTTTAGTTTTGTTGATAACCATTTCACATTTAACAGAACGAGCGGTAATTTTTAATTTCAGATTGGTTAGATTATTTTTGAGGCACATACGAGTACACCAAGAATGCTGCCTAGTTTATGTTTGTTTATAATCCAAGTTGATTCCTGAAAACCTTGAATAGTTGTAAGCATTATGATTATTATATCATAGGTAGTCTGTCTGATATCCTTAAATGGTTATAAGTTATGTGATTCAAAATTATTTATGTACTGATGAGCTCGTCAAGATAATGATTAGTATGGTGTAGTTTTCTGATGGTCTGGATGTAGTTTTTCGTCTCTAATTTTTACAGTGTTTGTTGATGTATTGATAACATCCTTTATAATTATCGGTTAGTTAACAGATAGTGCTTTAATCTCCTCGATATAGTTTCTGCTACGGCATAATGAGGTTTTAGAAATTCGACATTGCTCGATGCTATAGTGAGATTTTAATCGAATGAAACTATATCAAACTACCATTTACGACATATAGGTAAGCTTCCTGTAAAACCTTAATAGTAGTAGGGCGGGCCTGATATTCCGAAAAATGTATTTCATGTGCATAAAATAAAACTCTTTGAAGAAGTTATTGGTCACAATTTTGATTTTAATAATAACGGCTATACTGAGTGTCTTCCATTTCTGGCAATAAGAGTGATTCTGATAGTGACATTTATTGATGCTCATCCTTAAAAATATTCAACGGTGACAGATGAATCAATCCTACTGACAAATACTCATCGTCTTGGTTTTACCACAGTCATTGTATCATGGTCATTAAAACCGCAAGACTCAAATTTTCATTGTTAGTGTAATTTGGAATATATGAAACTTTTGACGCTTTACAAATACAAGGTCATAGTTGAGCTCGTATTGAATACTCTCCAGCAATTATACTAATTCGCCTTTTTCATTCGCATTTACTTCTTCCACTATTGAAATTGATCTGTTTCACAACTGAGTTTAATCTGCTTATGACGACAGATATATTAGTATTAGTAAAATTATGCAGTACCAAACCCAAGACATCTGAATTTTGAAATGGTTCGCGAAAATAATCATGGAAAGGATATTTGACATGGTAGTTCTTTTGGCATAATCAACTTTTGAGCATTCTGGATAGAATTTATAAAGTTGATAGTTGAATTTATAGTAACACAGAACAATAAATGTTTTGATTGTAAAAACTCGATATCGAAAGTAGATCAAACATTATTATACCTGTAACTGTGATTTTACATGAAAAAGCACGGCATGAAATTGAAAATATGGGAAAACGATTTAAATTTAGTACAGCATGAAATCCAAAATATTGGAATATTAAATTTAGTTTTTAAATGTTAAGCGCCACCCCAAATAACCGAGTCTCCATCGGTAACCAGTTTTAAAATTTTTAATTATAATTAGCATGCAAATCTTTAATATTGCAATAGTCTATGGGTAATAGTTTTGTTGCTTTCCAGCTTGCCAATCGCTAGTAACAAGGTTCATGTGCTTGCTAAAGTTTTATGAGTAGTTTAGAAACAGTTACGCTTAAATTCATCGCTAGATAGATGACTGTAGTAGAACTGATTGATTTGTATGTCAAAAAATAAAAAAATTAAAGTATGATTAGTAAGTTGTGGGTGTGGATATAATCCACTATAGTTCATTGACGCAATGTAAGGAACTTCAGGCTTCTGCCTAGGAATGTATAGTATGTTGAGGATTTTCCCGTTTCATGAAAATTTCCTGAGGTTCGTAGTTTCAACAAGTCTGCAAGATTATTAAGAATTTTTTCTAATAAAGGGTGGTTAAATTTTAAGGGCCGATGTTGAATGTGAACCACATCTAAACGTCAAGTTTTTTTCTGGATTTCATTTGACATTTCTCAATTTCAGACTAACTCAATTTGAACCATGGAATGGTACACAATCGAGCAACGCGTTAAAGTTATTCAGGCTTATTATGAAAATGGGCGTTCAAATCAAAATGCATATCGTGCACTTTTCGAAATGCATTTTCACCTCAGTGGATTCGTCAATAAGCAGAATTGCCGAATTTGGGCGAATCATAATCCAAGAGTGATTGTCGAAAAACCAATGCACCCACAAAGAGTGACTGTTTGGTGCGGTTTATGGGCTGGCGGCATCATCGGGCCGTATTTTTTCCAAAATGAAGGCCGGGCAGGCGCAGTTACTGTGAATGGTGTTCGCTATCGTGAGATGATAACGAACTTTTTATGGCCCGAATTGGAAGATATGGATGTGGAAGATATGTGGTTTCAACAGGACGGTGCCACTTGCCACACAGCTAACGAAACAATGGCTCAAATTCAATGGCCGTGTTATCTCAACATGGTGGTGGCGATGTCAATTGGCCGCCAAGATCATGTAATTTGACACCGTTGGACTCCTTTCTTTGGGGTTATTTGAAAGAAAAGGTGTACGTCGATAAGCCAGCAATAATTCAAGAGCTAAAGGATGAGATAATTCGGCACATTAACGGCATAGAACCTCAATTATGCCTAAGCGTCATCGAAAATTTGGACCATCGGATGGAGGTGTGCTGTCGAGGTCGCGGCGGCCATTTGGCCTATATTTTGTCCCATACATAATTGAACCATATACCATATTATCATAATAAAAAGAATTGACAAATATTTCCTAAATAATTTGTGTTTTATTCAAAATCAACATCGGCCCTTAAAATTTAACCACCCTTTATTAGTAGCTCAACTAGGAATCTTTATGTGAGCACGTACCAATATCAAATTTTGATATTGGATGATATTGAAAAATTAAATGCACTTTCAGTGTTAAAATTGTGACCAAGATTATTGCACAAAACATTAATTAATAAATAAATTAATGAAAATATGTAATTTCAAATGATGAGTTTTGAAATGTGATTTTTTGATTTACATCAATATATAAGCAGTATACCCATGAAACGACTAAAAATGAGCCAAAGCACATAACCATTTAACCATTCGTCAATAAAAAATTTAAAAATCACTCACACTTTCCAAAATAAATCACAAAACTATAGTGTTATCAATCGGCTTGAAAATACATATACTCGTATGTACGTAAGCATATAAATCAAAATAACATCTATTCGGACTGTGATATCGTCTGAGTATAATAAATACAGTAACCAAAACGATATACAAAAATACAATCAATCCAATACCAAATTTTACTAGACCTTTCCAATCACTCACATATGTATTGTAAAGCACACGAAAATTAATCATTTGTTTTAATTTTTAATTTCAATTTAAAAATCTGGATACTAATGTTTAGTCGACCTCAAGCACTCACATAGTAAAACACACGAAAAACTGTCTTGTATCAATGCTAGATAAATTTTTGTGTGTTTTACTATATGAATGCTTGGCAAGGTCGGTCAAAATTTGGTATCGGAATTTTATTTTATTTATCTCGCAATCTTAAATTATTTACGTTTGATATGTTAAGTTTAATTCAAGTTTTGTTCGCATTTAAATTCAGTTTTACGAATTATGACTACTAGCTAGTAAGATCGTTATACGTAATATAGTGAAATTTGTAAAACTAGAACGCTAATATTGTCGAGAGAAGTAGTTCGTGTGGGAATTGTTGGTCGATTTCTAAAGTGTTAAAGTCATTTAGATGGTATTATAAACAAAATTTATTAATTTATAAAAAAAAATTTATTCATTTCGAGAGAAGGTGATGCCAGAAAATTTGTTGTTTGATCTATAATAACCATGATGCACGTACCATCACCTTTCCTGATAAAGACTTTCTGATTCCTTGGACATAGATTCGTAATTATTTCCTGTCGCTTTAGCAGCAAGTCTGTAATTTCTTTCTCGAATTACAGGCTTGTTGCTCAATTTTTTTATTGTTAGATGTATTGGGCTCAAATTTATATTATGAGCATATCTATGAAGCGAGAACATATGATCTCTCGTTTTCTTTACAAATTATCCGGTTTTATATTGGGCAGGGTTACTGTACGCAATTTTTGTTGATTGTTAAATCGAAAAATTGAGTTTGTAATTGCGAATTTTTTGTTTTTAAATAAATTCTAAATTTGTATTCTACATTTAATTTTCGTTTCATTTTAAATTTCCTTTCAAAATTAAAGTAAAATGTAATTAAATTTGAGTACGTTTTAAACTAACGTTGAGAATATCTGTTTATTCTATCGCTTGATTAAAATTAAATACAATTGAATCAAATTACATATTTTATTATTATTCGAATCAAATTTGAACTAAATTTTCTTTACGATTTGGTTCCGATTTCTATTTATTTTGGAGGAATTTAGTCGAGTAATATGTATGACCTCTTATAGCCAAGCTATATTATTTGGTTTCGTATACAATTCTAAAATCAATACCAAATGCTTATTTAAACTAATCATCCGTTGGCAAGAAATGTGATCCTTCCACTAATTTTAATTAAGCACAAACAAATTAATCTCACTACTAACAATTGGCTATATTTTTATATTTTTTCAGTTAAAATCAACTGAATCGGCATATACAATAAATCGTAAAAGTAGTGATAATTTATTAGGCTCAAGTACTGATATTCTATCAAAATTTGATGGTGGTGGTGTTCCTGATGGACCAATTAAACATAATCACTTTGGTAATTAATCAATCAATCTAATAATAAATACTACATCTAGGAATAGATTAGCTAAGCACACTACTATATAGGCATATTTACCTAATAATCGTTATAATCTAAATATATATATTGGTACAGGTGATGGTGGAGGTGGTGGTCGGGGCAGTGGTGCAAATGGATCCATTATTACCATGACATTAAAAAATAATCATTTAATTGTTGAAACGGAAGAACGAAATGTAAGAAAAGATTTTTATTTTATACATAGCTGTTGTTGTTGTTATTTGTTTAATGTTATCTTGTAAAAAGTTGTTGTTGTATTTTTAAAAAAAAATGTATTTCCCATATTCCGTGTGTTTTTCCATAACGACAGCGTACGAATATGTAATTTATTTTTAATTATCTCAAATGATAGTTTTTTAGGTTGTTAGCGAGAAATACAACAGCTAACATACCTGCTTAAAGCTAATTAAGAAAATTCAGTTAATCTACTTTCTCATTCATTATTATTATGTCCGTTTTTTATCGTTTGTTTGTTATGTATGTATGTCACATTAATTATATTCTTTATACACATATAACTATTATTTATGCCCTACATAAAGAAGTTCCTTAATACACAAAAAGTTATCATTGCACCAAGTATTTCCCGAATTACAAAATTGCATATTAGATTTTCACCTTTGTACTTGCTATCTAACTAAGTATGTACGAGTACATATATATGTACATACTATCAGATGTTTAATATTTATGAACACTTCGCCTTCCGATAGTTTTTTGTTCGTTATCGTTATACATAAAATATTTTAAAAATTTTTAGTTTTTGTTTCAATCGTAATAATAATAAAAAATTACTTCCAAGTGGGAACTATGACACATTCCGTTCTTTGAAACATGTACATAATATATATGTTATATGTACATATATATATATATGTATATTGTGTAACATTATGGATTTTTTTATGGGTAATGCTTAATGCAAATCATAAAACATTTCTTTAGTGCACACATTAAAATTATATATTTACATATAGACATTTGTCATCTTGTGTTCATATCATAAGAAATATATGTATACGTATTACGTATGTATATATGTGTGAATCCTTTTGTGTTGCATGATATATATTTCTGTGTATGCTTACATAATATATTATGTACTTTTTAATGTTTGATGTGTGGTTTGATGTTATTTACATATATTTTATAATAAATCGTAATTAAAAACAAACTTATTTTGCAGAATCCAATTATATATTTTTGAATCTTAAATACCATTTTTTTAAGGTTTAAAAAAAACTGTTATTATTTATGTAAGGTTGAGCAGAATAACAACCAATAATGGTTTGATTACATAAACATACTTTTAGTAGCCGTATCTGAACACTATAATACTGGCTCGAAATCGGTTTACTTCTCTAAAATATACTGTCAAATCTAGGTAAACTATAATTTTGCGATTTAATTCCCGCCAAATTTAAATCAAAAAACTATATCTAATATTAACATTTTATTGCAATAACCTTAAAATTATAAAACATAAATACAACTTTAATTAATTCAATCTAGGTTTAACATAATTTGTTTTATAAAGTAACAAAATCTATGAAAATACTATATCCTCCTTGGATGAAAATAACAAAAGTTTAATTAAAGTATTAGGAACTTTGGTACAAATTAAATGAAGTAAGCAACGATAAATGCTTCAGAGTAATTTCATATCTAGTACAATTTCCGTTTCGATTTTGTAATGCTGATTAAAAGACACATAGTGCGTTTAGACAGTCTTCACCAAGACGATTTCGTTTTTTTACTTTAATATCCGTTACCATCGAAAATATTCGCTCTGCATCTGCATTGTAGTGTGGTAGGGTTAATATAAATTTGGCAGTTACACTTAAACTGGGAAAAACAGAATCACCATTGTTTGCCTTTTTTAACGATATTTCACTTCAAAATTCTTCAATTGTCAGCTTCTGCAACTTTTCCTTTTCCGTTTCTGAAAACTCGTACGTTAAATCGCTCCATTCATCTTCAACTCGACATTTATCACAGAAATGCTTAACATAATCATGTAGTGCGGTTAGCGTTTTTGAAAATTGACGGTTTGAAACGTTAAGGGCTATTTCGGGGTATAAAAATTCTACGGCTTTAAACAAATTGTCGTTTAAAAGAAATTTTTGTAAAATTTTTAATATGCAACTTTTCTACAAATTGAAAACAATTCTGTTTTAAGGCAAATTTCTGTTGTTCTGAAAGATATTCCGCTTGACCTTCGGCAATTGTTGCATTTATATATTCGTTGAACTCGGTGCCGCCGTTAAAATAATGAATATTTTGTTTCGTTTCTTCATTCACAATATTTTGAAACACCAAAATATTTGTTTCTAGAATTCGTTCAATAAATTGGGGTTTTAAAATCATCTTAGCAACAACAATGATTAAAATTTTTTTAGACTCTTCGTATAATCTGTGAACTAAAATAGAAACACTTTGAAACAATGCGTTGAATCGATTAAAATAGTTAAGAAAGTTTTTTAAAAACAAAAGGTAAAAAATTACGGGATTCTAAAAATGCTTGAGAATATTTGCTGCTTTCTTGCGTTTTATGTACAAATGCCTTAAAACATTCCAATTTTTTAGAATGTTCACAATGCATGGATGCATTGAGAGCCACCTTGTCGCTGCTGGTGAAATAATTTTACTTTCTGCGACTTTGAAATAGTCCTGAAATTCAGTTAGCACAGCAGCAGTTTTTGGGCTTTCGGATATATACGTGCCTATGTCTCTTAAAAATAGTTCACAATCCCTTGGAAGTAATTCGATTGCGGATTTCAGTATGAGGGATGATGAATGGTAAATGCATTTCAACAAAACTATTGGATGGCTAATTGCTTGTTGTAAAATGGTAAAAAACGAGTTATTACACCCGATCATGACAGAGGCTGTGTCGGACGCCATTCCAATTATGTTTTGCAACGGAATGTCCCGTTTTAATAAACAGTTCTTAAATTGATTGAATAGAGCTGTTGCTGAACAATCTGTAGCATTAATAGTAATTAGTTGTAATAATTGTGTGTTAACTTTATTGTGAACTACATAGCGGACGAGAACACATACATTTTTTATATTGCTGATAACGGTAGACTCGTCTACAAAAATTGAGAACTTGGTTTGTTTTGGAACGTCGTTTAAATTGTCATTCTCTACCTTGCATAACACATTGGTTAAGATTTTCGAACATTTAGTACGCCCTAAATTTATTTCTTTTGCAATTTTGGAATCAGGAAATATATTTTTTAACATAGTTACCAACGAATCGATAATCTTTATTGAAATATCGTTATCAGCGATAAAGGCGGCAAGTTCAACCTCAGCTGATTTTACTTGGTTTGTGTTCACGAAAAACTGCTTGCCGATGGAGTTTGCAACATATTGTTTAAATTAAATTTATTTAGAAATTTTAGCTAAAAAACCACAGTCTTGACAGTTACCCAGTTAACCAGTAAATGAGCAAGAGTTACTTTTTGTAACTTTTGTATTTTCATATACCCATAAAACATTTTTGCTTGTTGAAGTAAAGCCCATATTACACTTACATAATATATTTATGACATATAATACTCCGTCTCCAAGTATATAAATATATATTGATAGAAAACACAGTTTAAAAGAATTTTACTATGCTCCTCCCTCTGAGGAACTGACTAATCTTGTGACATAGTGTAAGAATAAGCATACTCCTTTGGTGATTGGCTGTGATGCTGATGCTCATCACACGATCTGCGGTAGGACGAATATTAACCACGGGTTCTTCGCTGCTTAACTCAATACTGGAAGCGAGCCTACTTTTGTCAACTCAGTCCGGCGGGAGGTGATTGACATTAGTCTATGCTCCATGCCCATTATTGATTTAATTTTAGACGGAAGGGTGACGGATGACATCGTCACCTCTGACCACAGGTGTATTTCGTTTAAGATTAACCTTAAACGACCGCCTTTTAAACCTTATCTTTTCTCTCTCGAGCTAGGTTCTTAACTTGCGCCACCGAAGGTCATTCGGTCGAGGACGGACATTGAAAATCAAGCCTCGTCACTTGCATTGGCAATTACGATAGCCTTCGAAAACTCGTGTCCTCTTATCACTAATCAAAAGATTCTGATTGAACAAGCCTTTCTATCTAAGCAACAGATTGATTGGGATAACTTCTGGTTAACACAAAAGGAATATAAAACAACTTTAAGATTTGATCTAAGAGCCTCGTGGTTGAACTTCTGGGAGGAAATGAACAGCCTATCTGCTGTCGCTGGACTCAATAAAGCTTTAGCTAAGAACAGTATGTGTGAACTTGATTCTCTTGCAAGTCCCGATTGGAGTTTGGCTCACAAGCTGATCAATCATGATGTCTTGCGATGGAGCCTATTTTCCTTTGCATCTTATAAGGCTGGCGGTCCTGATGGTTTTTTTTCTGCTGAACTACAGCAGGGCTTTCCTCTAAGCGTGTATTGAGCACTGTTCCAAATTTTTGGAGCTGAGGTAGAGTTGTTTTTATCCCGAAAGCTGGTAAGTCCGATTATACGGATCCTAAGTCCTTTCCCCGACAAACAATTTAAATTTTGGAACCAAAAAAAAACCAGACTGTAACCGGGGACCGAACCGGTTTCAAACCCGGTCGGTTCCCTTAAAATATCCGAATTTTAGAACACCTTGGGTTGGAACAGTTACCGTTTTTTGTCAATCGGTTAAATTCTGGTATTCGGTACAATATTGTAACAAATATTTTACACCGAAGAACTTATGGTTAAATCACGACCTCTGTAACCTATATTAGTCAGAAATTTTCTCTAATAAGCTACCATTACACCAAATGTTTAAAGTTTCCGTTCCATTATGGTTTGCATTACCGAAATGTTACTGGTCATTTTTTTAACAAAACATCAGGTATAAATCAATATCAGTAACTTTTAACATTCCGATATATTATATAGTGTGTTATCAGTTGCCCCCCGGCTTCTGAACCGAAAACCTAGTTGCCTATAATTCAGGATCGGTTACTTAAACATTACCAAAATTTTGAGAAATTTTGATTGAAAACTATTACTGGATTTCATCGGTTCAATCGTAGTATATGTTATTCTCCCGTTTCTAATATTTTATACCGTATAAAGTTTAATAAAGTCATAATCAATAACACAATCTAATACATTTTCTACGAAGCGATAGGTATAAATTAAAATGACTTACCTACTTTTATTGCAATTTTTATTTACATAGTTTTGCAACTAATCATTGGTATAGCTTTCCATCAGAAATATGTTTCACTGTGCAGTTTCATAAACTTATAAGTACGCTGTTAGAGGAACAACTCATTAAAACCTGACCACTTTCACGAATTCTCAATTCTTACCTCTATGAGGTAAGATTATTTTATTTATGGACTAGTAGCGGCTTATATATTTTCAATAAAATTGGATTTTAAGTGAAAAGTAGAGTAATATTCAGATAATCTAAATGAAAATTAGGACCCACATTTGGTTTCTATAGACTGATTATTAAATAATTAATAAAGATCTTTAATCGAATTAGTTTTGCTATATTTATATAAAATAAATGTTTATTTATTGAACTCCAATTTGCTTTCGTCAATACCAATATATAGAAAACTATAAAAAACTTGACGATTTATTATAAAACAAATTATATTATTATAAATTCAATATACGAGTATGTAGTAGCTATATTATTAATATATAAAAAATATAAAATTGAAACATTTCATCCAAAATGATTGAGATATTAATTTCTTAGTTCATTATCAGTATCAAGTGTTGGCAGACAATAGTTTTTTTCCGATGTTTCGCGCCATTACTATAGTCGACCTTTTCAGGAACTGTTGTATTGCTTTTCTTGTCTCATCTGAAGTTACAGGCGCATCTATGTTTAGGTAGTTTAGTGTATTTTCTAGCAAATTAGTGATCATTGCCAAATCAGAAAATATTAGTTTGTTTATTCCTGAGAAAGAGGGATGGGACACATAATTATTAGGTTATTAAAAGTTAGTGAAAGTTACCATACCTTTACTAATCCCAGATTGGCCGGTCCACGAATATAATTTAATAACGCTGTAATCTATTAAATGCTCTATTATGTTTTTGACCGATTTATTTATATTGGGCGTCCGGAATTTAAACATTCGAATGATCTATAATTTAAAGGTATTATATTATTAATATATTAATTATAATTTTAAAAAAGCAGTTACCATTTGATCCATATAATAATTTTCCTGCAGTTTTCCGTTCAGCATTTCCAATTCTTGTACTGTCTTTATAGGTACTGCTGGATATACAAAATCAGTGCTTTTAATAATTTTTTTAGTTTTTTGGATTCCAGCTATCGACGACGTAACAAATCCTTCTATGGCTGTGTTCGTTTTAACTAGTTCTTCTAGCAATTTAGCAATTTTAGAGTTTTGCTCCGCAATAAGCTCGTTTTGACATTTGTGGTATTTTTTAATTCTTTTAATTTCATATGTAATATTTTCTAATTTTTCCATTATGTCCTGCGGCTTTAGTTGATCTGAAATAGTTGGAGTTTGTGTCGAGCTGCTGCTTGCTTCTATTTGTTCTAAATTAAAGTAACTTGGACGTGTTGGAAATTGACTAATAGGCGATATTGGTTTGGGGTCCAATGAGTTAACGGCTGGTTCTAGCAAAATATATGTATTTTCGGTTGAAATATTATTTGTAATTTGATCATTAGGAACTGGAACCAGTGGTGTAATTGTTGCAATCGGCGAAATGCCTGGTTGTTCTTTGTAGGAGTTGGTTGGACTCAACATATCATTCTGAAACTGATCATTAAAATTACAAATTTGTGTCCGTCGTTGCATCCCCTCGTCTATTTCGGAACAGGAATTTTCCGAGAAAATTTTTTCTTTTATTTTAGCTTCAGCGTATGTTGCTGTAAATAAAAATTCAGTTTATTGTTATAAATTTTAATATAAGTTTACGTTTAAAAATGTGTACCTAATTTTTCCTTTAATATAACGCAAGTATATTTCTTCCAGGATGAATCAGGATTATACATTTTCCTCAATGCCTTGCTATAGTTATTGGGCCAGCATACTTCCCCGCTGTTAATCCATTTAGATAATACAATGCACACTTCTTTCTGGCCGTCGTCGCTTATAGTTTCTACGACAGCATACATAATGCAATCCTATGAAATTACGTGACAAGAATATCTTTAAAATGACTTTAATGATTTAAACTATATTATCATCAACACATGCAATTCTTATTTAATATATTATGTTACTGACATAGTACAAACACACTAACAAAAAATGACGATTTATACTTATCAGATTTTGCATCCTATATAATATTATATTTGTGATACAGTTGCGTTAGTCTTCAGAATGCATGAGTGGGAAAAATACAAATATCCTATCATCGCCGTTCTGGTTACTATCCGATGTCATGCCGAATAGTTTACTCTTTATTAAATCAATGCTCCTAAATATGCCTTCATCTTCATGCATATCAGTTTCAAAAATATTAAACTGGCTGGATTCAATAGGCACTTCATAATAATTTCGTGGATTTAGAAATTTATAACCAAACAAACAAATTTTATTATTTACATCTGATGCGTAATCAAATTTAATAATTTCATTATTTTTAAATAAAACGTAGCAATTTTTTGTTCCATTATCAATTTGAAAATTCTCAAAAATAAGTTTTCTGTATATTGTTCTTCCTTCTAGATTAATTGCTTTTTGTTTTAATATGGGGTACTTATTACATTTTACTTCAGGTTTCGAATTCTTCATACTATTTATTTCATGTATTCTGTTGCATATTTGTGCAAGAGGTTGGTTGGGCTTCCGTAGCATGCGTTTTACATTAAACATAAAACTTTCAAATGGAAAAGCCGACCAATCATCTAGTTTTCCATAGTTTCTTACATCTTCTGGTAAATGCGTTACGCAATGCATATTGTAAGTTAAATTATGGCTTCCGTAGAGGTCAGACATGCCTAATACAAACTGTTTTAAAATTAATTTCGCGACGTCAACTTTGGTTTTAGAGTATACAGGATGTGACAGAATCATTATTCCCACATGTAACATTAAGAAATTATTATATTTTGCCAATGTCAGACTATGTTTTAAAACGAATGGTCCAGAGTATAACAAAAATACCCGGAACTCAGATCCCTTAAAATAAGAAAGTTCCGACAATGGTCGAATCCTTCTTTGAAAATCTGTGGGTTGAGTTTGTGATAATGCTAATAACTTTTTAGAAATTGCAACTTGATCACGATTAGGAATCAAAGCGGATGTTATTCCACAAGTCCACATTTTTAAAAGTTTTTTAACAATACCCAAACATATTAAATGTAAATAGTCTAAAGGAAATGATTGAACCATGTCTATATCCAGCTCTTCTAAAATTGATGTGTCTTTATGATGGTGTTTATTTTGTTTAGCTCTAAACGATGCGTTTGTACGTAAATCGGAATGACTTATTGGATATGTCATGCGATTTTTAATAAATTCTCCTTCTTCACAACATTTGGGACATCCGAAATAGGCATTATGCGATTTGATTCCCAAAATAGATGCCCTCGCTGGAGCATCGCAAACAAATGCTCTGATATTTACTGGATATGTAATATTATCATACGTTAACCCAGTAGATGTTAGAACTTGAAGTTCATCAATTAGGGGTCGGAGAAAACTATTGAAACTTGAAGGTTTATTATAGCCATGGTAAACACCCACCACAAAAATTTGTCTTGGAGTTATATTATCTACTTGAGATAAAATTAACCAAAAACAGCTTAAACTACTCCTGGTGATTGGGACACCATCGATGTTAAAATCCAATGAAATTTGTGTTGGTAAAGTCTTTAGATTGGATAAAACCATATGTAATCCACTAGTTATTCCTATGTAAACAAAATTTCCTGGCGCACATGGAAGAAGATTTCTGTTTGTTGGTGTTTTTAGAAGAGTACGGCTGTCTTTCGGTAAAAATCTAAATCCAGTTTTTTTAAGAAATCCGAGTAATTCTGTTAGGGCGTTTGATTTTATGTTGTGCTTAATACTCCATTTCCTTAAAAAATATTCAGTATCATAATATTCATCATCGCTGTTTTCATCTTCCACATCACTTAAACAGTTTTTAGAATATTCGTCATCTGTATCAGAGATTTCTACGTCTTTATTTATAACCTTACCTGTAGAAATCGGTGTTTCTATGTTATCGTTTATTAGCCTATTAGATCCATTTGAAGTCAATCCATCTTCAAGATATTCTACATTTCTTTGATTATGCGTGGCCATATTAAGACGACGTCGAATAGATTGTTTCGACAGTTTATGAAATGGCTTGTTTTTTGACATTGTAAATCTAATAATGAAATTATTTTACAAAGATCAAATTATTATTTATTATGTACACCAGTTTTATTATAAGTACAAAAATACACATGCGGTAGACGTATCGAACAAACTTACGCGGCGAACCGAATGTTACCGATAATTTACCAACAATTTAAAAATTTCGTCATGAAAATCATATTGAATAAAGTTATTATTTATACAATAAAGAGAAACTGTATTATGTCAAAAGTGACAAAATTGTATTTTTAAGAACATTTATTTACCGAAAATTTATCGGCGAACGGTAATAATAATTGACAATTTAACCTCAAATACGGCTAATAAATATTACACGATTAATTTTGTTGCAGGTCTTATAAAACGACAAAACTTTTCTATTTTGTTACCGATAATTTACCGACACGGGGAAATAAAATCTGATAATTTAACATTAGTTTTATTATAAGTACAAAAGTACACATGCGGTAGACGTATCGAACAAACTTACGCGACGAACCGAATGTTACCGATAATTTACCAACATTTTAAAAAATTCGAACCGATATTGGAGTTTCATCATCAGTGAGTTGTTTTACGTCACGAAGATCATATTGAATATAGTAATTATTTATACAATAAAGAGAAATTGTATTATGTCAAAAGTGACCAAAATTGTAATTTTAAGAACATTTATTTAATAATAATTGACAATTTAACCTCAAATACGGCTAATAAATATTACACGATTAATTTTGTTGCAGGCCTTATAAAACGACAAAACTTTTCTATTTTGTTACCGATAATTTACCGACACCGGGAAATAAAATCTGATAATTTAACACGAAAATTTACCAACATATAAAATCTACCAAATGCATATAATATTCAAATTTAATGTAAGGGATATTGTAGATAATACTCACGATTTATTTGACTTATTATTTTCACTTTCTTAAAATAATTTATCACTTTTAATTTGCACAGGTTTAAATTAAAATATTAAATAAAATATGTACTTAAACGCCACGCGCGCACAGTTTGATTTTGCGTACTAGTATATCTAGTAGCTTGCTAGCAATGACGAATAAAACGTTATAAAGATATCGTAATTTTTTCGGAAATATTTCGGTAATTCTTTAAAAAAAAATCTTCGCACATGCGCAAAATTGAGTTATTTTAGAAATTGAAAACAAAAAAATGCGTAACTCAATATTTAGAGAAACGGATAGCAAATTAATATTTTTAATGATTTTTATGTTACCACGCTTCGGGAACTTTGTTACCGAAACACTCATTATGGTAACATATTGTTTGTCGGGTTCGGTATAGGTTTTTTTTGCTTAAAGTTCTGGAAAGAATTGTCGATAGATTCATTAGAGATCATTTTCTAATCAACTCTCCACTCATGCCACTTGCTTACAGAGTCAGTAAGTCCTGTGAAACCGCCTTACATGAACTTGTAATCAGGGTTTAAATATCTCTTAATAATAAGGAGTTTCATGTGGGTACTTTCTTGGATATTGCGTGAGCCTTCGATAGGACTTCGTTTGCTACCATCACTACTGCCTGTACCAATAGTGGTATTGATCGCACTATTTTCTTATGGATTGAATCCATGCCTTGTTCAGTTTGCCGTTGGTACAGTGCGCGTTTGCGAATTGGGATAGTATCCTAGGTTTGCACCATGGGCCTTTGTGGCATTGAGTACGGAATCCTCGCGTGTTCCACCCAATTTTAATAATAATAATGACATTTTATGGAATACTGATTTCTAGGAGAGACAGGGAGGGACATGTTTTAAATTTTGGTTTGCGACACCACTTAACATAAAATAGTACTTTTCAGTGTGTTTTTAAATTAATTTATTGAATATTAAATAAATAATATAAAATATTTGATGAATCAAAGTCATCATTGTGTTCCATTTCCATCATTAGCTCATTGCAGCTTTTATTGCTATTGACCTTAATTATAGCCGGTGCAGTCATAGTATCAAGTTCCAAAGCTGATTTATCACCTGTCCATATATTATTGATAATCGAAAAACTCCGTTGCACTGCCGCCTTTGTTACAGGTAAACGCAAGCATATTTCTAGCAACTTCAATAAATCAGCACAGCAACTAGCGTCCTTGCTTTGTTATTCGAGGGCCTCGGGTTCGATTCCCGGTGGTGACCAAAAATCACGGTTGGGTGTTTTTAAAGTGTAAGTATATGTGTTTGTCCGGTTATTGCACCGTGGCCCATGTGGCATTGAGTGCTGGAATGATCCGCCCAACTTTAATTTTTTTTTAAACTGCCTTGTAAATAACGAAAATATTATAACTTTTGAGTGAAATTTTTGTTTAACTTTACTCAAATTGAAAATATTTTGTTTGTTTACAAATAAATGAGCAACAAAACAGGTTGGTATATTTGAATTTCTTAAAGTCAAAGTTTTTTTATGCGAGAAAATAGCAATATAAGAATAATATTTAGATTTGTTAAGATGGGCGCATCCAGCGCATATAGTTCACCAAAAAAGTTTTACGTAGACTTTTTTTTTATTTTATTAAAACGATTGGAACCTACAGAGGTTTCGCACACAATGCCACAGTGGGCCCATGGTGCAAACCTTGAGGATCTATCCTAACTCGCATAAACGCACTGCAGCCTTAGCAAACTGTAAAAGTTTGAACCAAGAGATGAATAATAATTGATCTACGTTCAAAGATCCGTACGAGAACACTAGGGATCTAGCTTCAACAAAGGCCGGACAGCTGCAAAGGTAGTGTAGGCAGTCATCCACTTCCACCAGACAATCGTCACAAAGATCATCTTGAGCTAGTCCCATGCGTTGGAGATGAACCTTGAAACGTCCATGGCCCGTAATAAAACCAGAAGTCAGAGTTGGCTCTTTTTTAAGGATAACACATATTTAGTGACGCTTACGTTGGGTTCGATGATGAACCGTTTTGCCTTACGACAGCTAGGCGTAGAACGCCACTTCTGCGCCAGTTCAAGTAAAGCGAACTTCTTAATAGCATCCTTACCACCGTTGAAAGAAAGAGGAATTGCTGGCTCGGGACCACAGAATTTATTGCGCGATCCAGCTTTCGCTAAGAATTCTGCAACCTCATTTCCCACAACGCCACAATGAGCAAGCACCCACATAACCCTTACTCTCGAATTAGAGCAAAAGAGAATAATGAACTGTTTGCACTCTTTGACCAGTTTGGATGTAGCCAAAGGGTTTTTAAGGGTATTGAGCACGGCTTTACTATCCGTGCAGATAATAATATCCTTGCCTAAATTACTAAACTTATACGCCTCAATTGCACTATGGGTAAGTGCAATTAAATGGACTTGAAAAACCGAGCAGTGTTTGTCCAGACTACCCGAGAATCTGAGCCCATACTTTGGACAAAAGAAACCAAACCCTGCACTGACTTCTGATCGAGAGCCATCCGCGAAAAAAACTATCGACTCAGACAACTGTCTATAGAAACCCTGAGAGAGCCAAAGTTATCTCGAAGGGAAAACGACAGAGAATGAATTGGTGAAGTAAAATTCGGGCAAAAACTTATTAAGAATCTGTCTGGACTTAAACTTATTAAGAATCTGTCTATGCCCTGTACAAGCCCCGAAGATATTCGTAGACTTTTTTTTTTTTTTTTTTTTTTTTTAAATTTGGGCGGATTACTCCAGCACTCAAAATGCCACAATGGGCCCATGGTGCAATACCCGGCCAAACACAAATACTTACACATTAAAAACACCCAACCGTGATTTTTGGTCACCACCGGGAATCGAACCCGAGACCCTCGAATAACAAGGCAAGCACGCTACTTACTGTGCTATTGAGGGCGGCAAAACACATTTCGTAGACTTAAAATTCTAATCAAAATTGTAGATTTAGAGTAGATTTTTTTGGTTTGAGTCTTTGCTTGATTTTATTTTCAACGTTACTTATCAACCTAGAATAATTATTTTATTTTAGAACATACACTTCTCCGTTTTTACAACATGCTACAGTTTCTCTATACCTTGGAGATTTAATATCCAAATATGATAAAATGTCTCAAAATTATCAATTTTATATGAATTTGAAGGTTCAGGAATTTCTTATGAAAAATCTAGCCCATGGTGGCAGCTGGGATAATTATTTTATTTTAGGCCATACACTTCTCTGTTTTTGAACAGGTCACAACTTATCTACTGTGGATGACTGATATTGGTAGTCGATATAAGTGCTGCATCTTCATTTTAAATGGTAATTAATAAAAAACTGTGGCCTATTCAAATAATATATAAATGGATGGCCTAAAATAAAATAACTATTCCAGCTACCATCATGGGCTTGAATTTTAATAATAAATTCCTGAACTTCCAAATTCATATAAAAATTGATATAATTGGTACATATTAAGATGCACATTATCGATGTTAATAGTACTTGATACGTTGTCCATTTTTTTGACGTTTAATAGCAGGTATAATTTTTGACAAGCCATTCAAGACAGGAACCTCATAAAATAAATATAAATTGCATCCAGCACAAGTAGAATCTACAAAATGAAATTAGTTTACATTTGAGAATACTTCAATTCAACTGTAGACTCTGCGGTGGACGCGCCTATAATAAGATCATATATAAATTCGACTAATCGGGTTCATTTAAACGTTTCGTTCGGGGTATTCGTACTTGGTATTCATGGTGTGAAAGTTCAATAACTAAAATTCAATTGATTATTATTTATTATTTGCAGCTAAAAGCAGCAACGATAATCGAAGCCTTGTGCAGATAATTATTTTACTACTTTTATTTTGATAAATATAATTAATGTTAAATAATTATTCAATATGTGACATAACCGTTAATGCTCATTAAATTCATTCAAAAACAAAAAATGCTGAATTTTCAATCATTTTCAACTTTTTACAATTTTTGTGTACAACTTTTCACCTTTTCAAGAATAACTGACCTTCTCGTTATTATTGACAATAATTAATAATAAATGAGAAATGTTAATTGAAAATAATAAAGGTTAAATGGTTAATAATAATAAAAAAACAAAATTAAATCAATACACGTCTCAATCAAATATGTACATAGGTAAAAAATGTTAACTTACCTATAGCTATTAAATCAAATATAGAAAATAACTTTTCAATTTTATCAACTTTGACACCACTGTTCATGGCAAATACTAATTGGTAATTAATTTAAGATTTATACGAACAGTATAAATCTTAAATTAATTAACTTAAACGTAGAGCTGGTTGTAACGATCCGATTAATGTTAAATTTATTGGATTAGTGGAGGAATATTTAAAGTACTTCATCAATGTCTTTCAAAAATTTTTACTCATGTTTAATTCTGGACGAGTACCAATATGTGCACTGTATATATACTTATTTTAAAATGTTCAGCTATAAACCTATAAAATCCATGGCTCTCTGAACTAAAATTCATTAAAGATTCCATCGTATTTTGTTATATATGTAAGTGTATAGATGGATGGTGTTGAATTTACGACCTTTTTGTTTTATTATCAACAAAACAAAAATAAATAATTACAGTGCTTTTTCTTGTTGTTCGTCTTTTCTTATGTTTAGGATTAGGATATATATTGTATGTATGTATGTAATTTGGAGCACGAAAAGATAAACTTTTATCTCAATTTTATGTATGCTTTTAATATAAATTAGAATAAAATATTGACATATTGTGTCACATAATATATGAAGCATATTTACAATTGCTTTAAATTATTTATAAAAAGTACACGTATGTATGTCAATATGGTTTTTTAATATTTCATTAAATTACAATTAAATTTATTTTTGTTGTTCTTCTTGTTACATTAGATATAGGTACATATTAAATTTCAATTAAATAATTGAAAAAATCTTATTTACAAAATACATGACATATACATATGTATGTACATATTGATGATGCCGCGTACATGTTTCTATAAAATGTACACTCACATGTATCTAAATAGAACAGTATATTGATTAGGTTTCAATTAACTCAACTTACTTGCCTTTTTTTTTGTATGTTGTTACATTAATGGAAGTGCAAAATATGAACAAAAAGAAAAGCACAACAGCTACAAATGGAATGAAAATAATAATTAAAAAGCTCTTAAAGATATTAAAGTCGATTTTTTTTTATAAAAACGTAATGAGCAATGTTCTTATGTATATGTATGTAATAAGTGTCTCTTGATTATATAGTTACATTATCGAGCATAATATCATCAACGAGCATAATATCACCTACTACATAACATAATTGCAATTTAATATTCACCAAACGTGTTGAGAAATAATTGTATTTGCTGTTTTATTGATTTTTTATGTGAAATACAAAATTCTTGTTAGAATAGGAGTAAATTAAATTTTACTTGTCACCACCGGGACCCGATTCCGCCCCCATTTAAAGCAACCGTGACCCTTTATCAGTGAGGTCGGGAAACTACATATATGAACTGTTACTATTCTCATTACCCTTAAAATATACTTAATGCTTAACAGAAATCTAAAAATTTTGTATGTTGCAGATACTCCATACAATCTAGCAAACTTATTTATCAAGTTCTTTTTATATTTCTAATAACTATAGTAGTCCTCTTCTTACGATTGTGCCTCATACCAAACAATACATACTCCAACTTTTCTAAATTGATGATTCGTTTTACTATTAATCACTAGATGGCTACCAATTGGCTAATTAATTAAGCCTCCTCGTGGGTTGCTGTTCGTTTAAACAATCATTTAGTTGGACAATAAAAACAAGGTTCAATCACTGAATTGTGAATAAAACAACCAATTTAATTCTATAGATAGCACTAAATTTATTTACTTCCGGATTATTACACCAAACACTAATTTCCTTAATTCACTTATTAGCTTAATTATTAAATTTTATAATAATTTCTTTATTACACTTCAATAAAGACTTTACTTTCACTGTTTCCTTTTTTACTACTACCAGACTATCACGTTTAAAACACAACTAACTCCTTCACTTTTTACTTTCTACTAACTCTATCGCAGTTGAAATCCAACTAACTAACTCCTAAAATTTTTTCTCGTATTTATACCAAATATTCTAACCTTCTCAAATTATCCACAATGTTCGAGAGTGTCTAGACTATTCTTGAATAGTCTAATTTATTATTACAGTTTACATTTACGGTAGTGTCTCTACTCAAATAGAGATGCCGCCACAACTGTAACATTACCTTATACCTAATTCGTTCCGAACAGGATCCAACTCATCTCCTCTGTAGAGTGATAATCGCTCTAAGTGCACCAATGGACGCTTATCCCGCTCATTCACTAGTACTCCCCTGATTGATACCCGGCATCCTCTATACGAAGTGGCAACCTGAATCTACTGCAATCCAATACTCTCTGCCCCACATATATCACAAAGCCATTCGCCCTTATGAAGTCTATTCCCAAGATGACCCCATCTACTATATTTGCAACCAGTACTTCGTGCTGGAACTGAGTATTGCCGATCTTTAACGGTGGAATCTGCTTACCCGTTATGACGGCACCCTCACCTGTGGTCGTCCATAATTTCCACCGATCCGCTGGTTGAATTCTTCCCTTAATTAGATCTTCTCGTACAAACGTTTCATCTGCTCCCTTATCCAGGATTATAACACAATTCTTCTCATCAACATCACCTTTAACTATGTTAAACCATCTCCGCCTCGTTCCAATCTCGTTACTGAGATGGAGTAACAGCTGATTCTCTGTAGTCCAACTGCTTGTTTATGCTCCTGTTCCTCCTTCTGGGCCACAATTCTCATTACCACCCAATGCACCAGAGATCGCGTTCCCACCCGTCTCCATCTTATTTCCTGACAGTCTCGTGATATATAAACCGTTTTACCACATGCCTAACATCGTATTTTCCTAATACCTTGGTATCCTGTATCTCCTCCTTGGCCAAAACTTGATGTTCGCTACATAGAAGAAGTCGTCTCCATCTTATTTCACGACAATCTGGTGAAATGTAACTCATCTTGTCACATGCGCAACTTTTTATACTAGACCTACCTTCCCTGAATTTCGGTGCCGACCGCTCGATGTGCGTTCTCACATCAATCTCTGTCTATCGCACGGTAATTGAAGGGTTTATGATAGCCTGCGCAGTCTTAGGCAGACTTATTAGTATGTGCCAAATAGTACATAAAAATACGCTCGGCCGCTGATGAATATTCTTGAAGAGAATATGTCTCAGCGGCTTCACCTTTAAGAGCTACTGTTCGCGCTGTTCCCCACGATCCGCGTCATTTCAACCATTTTGATTGATCGTTGTCTAATTTGAAATTGAAATTTGAAAACCGGAATGATGTTGTGCCATCGAATATTTGTGGTTTAAATTTCATTGCGTACATTGGTTGAACTACGTTGGTGACGTTGTTCCGTTAACTTCGTTACCTAGAAGCTTCTTCTCGAATCCCAGAACTTTATCTTGTAACTGTTCAATCTCTGATTGCAATTTCAACCAAGATGATGAGTCTGCCGTGGACTCTTTTCGCTTAGTGATGTGATTGCCGTGGTAATAGCGCAGTGGCTAAAGCTGTGACGTTTGGACCGGGAGGTACCGGGTTCGAATCCCAACAGAGGCGGGATGCAAAAGGGATTTTTCATCTCCCGATTACGATCGGTGATTAAATTGAAAACATCTATACCCTCTGTTGGAATGTAGAACTGATGGGCCGACCCATCGATCATGTTAGTACAGGCTAGCATGCAGCTATGCAGTGTGCGGATGGCCAATTAAAAGACGGACCTGTAGCCGTGTACAAATAGGGATACTGTTCAGCTTGCAAAGGACATTAAATCCACTAGCCGAACAGTCTCTAAATAATGTATGTATGTGTTGGTATTTATTTTTAAAGAGTTTTTTGATCTGTGTAGACGGTAAATTGCCTACCTTCTACGAAATACCTAAATTGTTTTATTGCTAGATAAATAGCAAGTGGTTCTCTGTCAAAGGCTGAATATTTACTTTCCGCTGTAGAGAGTTTGCGGGAAAAGAACCCTAAAGTTTGCCAACATTCTTCATTAATCTGTTGTAATACTGCTCCTACGGCAATGTTTGCAGCATCTGTTTGAAGTGTCCTTTGGTATTTTATTCAAAGCTACCAGGTGTGCATAAATCGGAGGCAGCAATCCGGCTAGCTTTGGACTGAATATATATCATAATAGTTGACCATTCCAACGAATCACTGAATTTGCCTAATGGATGTTGGAGCAGGAAATTCTTGTATGGCGACTCGCCGTAGCGAAGGTAATATGCCGTCTGTGGTAATATGGTGGCTGAGGAACTCTAGAGCGAATACTCTGAATTCGCATTTTGAAACTTGGATGTTTATTCCAAATTTGACTAATCTCCCAAATAACTAGTCGCTGGATCAATTAACCGTCTTCTACGTAGGTCGACGAGAAGATCATATTTTGTCAGAAAGTCGGCACCAATGATTGTCTACTGACGGGATCGTGAACATATGAGGAAATTGTCGTCGTAAGCCAACGTCTACATTCAATAATTTGGTCCCGTATGTGTTAATTACTGAACCATTGGCGGTGGAAAGTACCAAGCTGGGATTTTTTTCAATGCAGTTCCACGGAAACATTTTACGGCTAGAACGGAAATATTCGCACCGGTATTTACAAGAAAAAGGGTATCGTTTGTTACATCTTCAATAAAGAGGCGGCGATTATAATGTATCCGATTAGCTGCCACACTCTCAATCGGATTTATTGGTTTTTTGATGTTAACTGGTTTGTAGATACATAACGATGATGGCGTTTGCAAGTTAAATAGCATTTCCTTGCCTCATTGCCGAACATATGGTGGTAATAGCAGACTTCCTGATTCCTTCGATGAAACGACGTCTGCTCCTTCCCAACAAGTTTCAAATTTTAATCGAAACATTTTATAAATTTTATAAATTGTAAAATCGTAATTAATTTTTTTTATAATTCTACAAATTTAAAAAAAATTATAAATTTTAAATCTTTAAAAAATTCTGGAAATTCTATTAATTCAATAAAATTAAAATCCTATTTTTTTATAATTAATAAAATAAATTTTGAAAGTTCTATAAATTCCAAAAGTTATAAATTATTAAAATTTTATAAATTGCGAATTTCTTAAGTTTATATTTTAAAGGGTGTGAAGTTTGTCCTAAAACTGTCGTAACGTTTTTTATCTAAGAATGTTAATTAGTAAAAATTATAAATCTCGCGTTATTGAAAAAGTAATATACCTTATAAGTTAAGTGACAAGAGTTCATTTTCAAACCTTGTATGTTAGTACAAATATGAAATTTAAAAAAATCCCCTGCTGAGTAAGGATCGTACCAAGATAGCAATATACATTTTTGGGTAGCTGAGGACTATAGCTGTAATATTTTTTAGTTAAGTATAATCCTCAGCTACCTTAAATTAATATTGCTATCTGGGTACGATCCTTGGTTCAGCAGGATACTAACTATTTTATACTAACATACAACGCGGTAAAACATCCCTGTCCTAAGTTATTTATCTTCTAGATTTAAGAAAGCTGTAATATTTTTAGTTAGATATAATCCTTAGCTACCCAAAAATCAATATCGCTAATTGGGTACGATGCTTAGTTTGGAGAGGAATATTCTTAAAATATCACTTTGGTACTAACATACAACGTTGTAAGACACCCCTGTCCTAAGATACTTACCTTCTAGATATATTTTAGTTAGATATTGTCCTCAGCTAGCCAAAAATCTATATACTTTGTCCTAAGTCACTTAGCTACTAGATAGAGATTTTGTTAATCGGAACATTAAGGTTTTCGTTCATTTACTTTAAACAAGTGCATACTCGTGTTCATCCCTTGAGTGAAATTTTGCACTAGTTTTTTGTTTGAATTGGAATATGCTTCGTAGTTGAATATTATTGTATTTAGATTTCTTGACTTTGAGATTTGGTAATTTTTCTACGTTTGCTAATAGACAAATAGTTTTAAACAATTGATCGATTTTTCCAAATTTTATTTATTATTCGTTTACAGCGGCGATATTCTTGATGTTATTGCTTCCTTTAGAGAGTATGTGGTACGAAACCTATCCACAGTTCGACGGATGGCGTGCTCAGATGGACGATTATGTGCGGTATAAAAATAATGAAGTCGTTGCGCGAATCGGCGACTAATTTTCAATGTAAATTTTAATATCTTCGTAGCGTTGTTCAAGCGTGAGACTATTCATGATGATTTGCCAGAGTATACTGAGATCTGCTAGAGTATATTTGTCATAAAAATTTGATTTTTTGTTTTATTATTTACAATTTCAAGTTCTATCAGGCTTAAAGATACACCCTTTATGTAGAAACTTTATTAAATATAAAAAAATTTAAAATTTCTATGAATTTCTTAAAGCTATAAATTTTATACGAATATTGTAAATACGCCAATATTTTTTATGATTGCAATAAATTCTAAATTCTATAAATTGTGAATTGTTTACATATTCATTTTCTATATATACTGAAAGGTCACATTTTAAAATTTCCATAACTTCTATAAATTTCAAAATTTTTATTACTCCTTTCAAGACTTTAACCATTTTCTAGCTTTTACCCAATTTTAAATAAAGGGTATGACAAATAGGTGATTTAAATATGACAGAACTCGATCCGTTTATGGGCACGTTTATAAATATTTAGGTATCTATTGAAATCCATATCACAAATTGTATAAGCCACACTTGTATAAACCTATCAAATAGTTGACTACTGAGTGAGGTAAAATTTAAGAATCTAAAATCAAAAGTGAATGTTGTCTACATTTTCGTTTAAACATTATTGTGCCATGCCAACTCGTTACCATTCAAAATTAAAAGTATACAGGATTGAATCACCATCATATTGCTATACAAATTGTCCGAATTTAAACTGAGGAATAATATTATAAATATATACCTTTCGTCCAGTACTTCTGTGCTACTGTTCGAAAATTATAGTCAAGACGTTTTAGGTACAATGATTAGTACAGAAGTTCTTTCTTTGTACATGTTACTTTGGGAATAGATTAACTTTCTTGAGATGTGAATTTAAAGCAATATTGGTCGCAAACTCAAACTGTATAATTCCAAAATTTTAATTCTTTATATTCCCGTACCGTTTATGGTTTACCATATACGAATTGAACTAATTTGATTTAATTTTTTAAAAATGTAGGTAGAAGATTTTTACCTCTTAAGTAGCAAGGTGTTTTAAAACCAACGCTCCACATTGATGCGTAGGAGCAAGTGAATTAAAATAATTTTTATATTTGTATTTGAATTTATAAATCACGAAATTATTTGATTAATCCAATAAGATTTTATAATGGTGAAAAGAAATATTCCGTAGCTTTGAATTATATGCCCACATATATATTTGTTAATATAATATTATTTATTTTACGTGGGAGGTGTTTGTTGGAGTTATTAAATAATACTTGCAATGGGAAAGATGGAAAAGATTTTATAAATTTGAATCAAAAATGTAAAATTTATTTTAGACTTGATTTTATTATTATTTCATTTCATTACGTTAATATTTTGTATATATTTTAAAATTTTAGTTTAAATAATTTATTATTGACTATTCAATTTTATTGGAAATTCTTGAAAACGAATTATAAATAAGATGTCAGAATTTTATTATTAGAAGATTATTGTTATTATACTAATAAATTAACTATACCTCAGAATTTTAAAAACTGAATCATTTTCTCGATGAATAGATGAACTGCCACTGTGACATGACGAAGACAATCCGAGATAACAATGAAGCTGTTGTGCTGTAATTTCCCATTCACATTTCTGTAAATTACAAATGGATGAATAGTTGCTTGCTTCACTTGTTTTGCATTATAAATGAATAATTTTCTGCAAAGTCACATGATACAAATGCTTCTGTAGGCTTCAGAATATTTTTTACGAAGTTTGATTGTTGAAGTGAAATGTAGTAATCAGGAATCAGATTTTCCAGATTCATTATGAATTAATACTTTTCCAAATTGAATCTGTCAGTTGAAATCTATTGACTGAATGATAAATCAGCATTCTCGTAGTCCTGCACATAATAGAGATGAAATGCAATATTGGTATTTCGGTATCTCTCCATTTGTAACAGATTCTATTTTCGTTCCATAAATAATTAATTTCACATTTTAATGTATTGTACGAACACACATTGTATGCATTCCACTGCTTCCTGGTTGCATACAGTTTTTCGGACAAAGTAAGCAAAATTTGGAAAATTCGGTTGTCGTCCTGATGGAGATTCTTGTAGCTCTCGTAGCATTCCTTTAATGTACACATGATTAGACGTTTCTGAACTTTACGTTTATCAATAGTAACGCAATCGTTTTTTTCAGGCATTACCCTACTAACTTCATCGTTATAATAATCTATCACTGATTGTTTTAGTTCATCGTTGATTCGTTTCTTAGCTTTAGCTACAGGAAGACTAAGTGGACCATTTGTGCTCTGAATAGATTTAGCTGTACGCACCAAGTGTGATGTGGTGTTGAAATCCTCTTGAATTGGTAATCAGCAGCTGTATCTTATCACTACTTTTCTCCAATTGTTTGAATTTTCTTTTTAGTTGCTCCTTGAACTCATCATATAAATCAGCCTTCTTTTCGTTCTCCAGTGATTGATTTACAAGGGGTCGATTCCATGAAACAAAGATCATGATGTTGATGGTACTATAGCTGCTAAATTGATTAATTTTTCTTGTTGATGCTGTTGCCTGGTTCCTAGTTTACTGGCGTATATAGGCGACATTCCAATATCTGGTAATATCTCATTGATTTTTTGAAGGACGCTCGTATTTTGCATTTGGCGTTCTTCACAATCACTCCTGATTGAATTTATTTCATAATCCACTGTTGATGATGATTTCGGTGTAAATGCAGAACTTAACGGTAAAGGTGTAAAGGGTTAAAACCAAAAGACTATTTTAGGTATAAATTAACAACTGGATAGATTTTCTTATAATTTTATACAAAAAAATTGATTAGGTCGTGGTATTAAAACGTGTTTTGCCAGAAAATGTAAAATAATACCTATTTTGTTTTTTGATATGTTTTATAGAATTGAATGGCAAAAAAAATAAAAAGTTTAAAAAAAATCCATTTTCGGAAAAGTGGGAAAAACCATTTTGGGAGCCATTTTGAAAACGAGAAACTTAAAGACGGTTCAATTTTTGTAATAATTTCTTAATCCTTATATCTTTATCTTTAAAACGAGCCATGCACCACCATTTTCAACAAATTAGCAAATATTTCACCCTCTGTATCTTAAGCAACAACAACAATAACAAAAAAATCCAGTTCTACAAAATTTTTTGTTTATTAAGTAAATACAAAAATTTCAAATATACATTCGTGGACAAAATTAACGTATATTTTTGTCAAATGTCAAATGATACCACATTTATATTTTTATCAGAAGCCACCTTGAATACTACTGCTAGCCAATCAATTAAGTTTTTCAAAAATGCTTAATCAAGAGTGCATTGTGTTTGAAATCCAACGCAACGACCGGCTTTTGTTCCATTGCATATAAATTATTTGTAAATTCAATTCCATTATTTCTTGTAAATGAGTTCTAAAGCAAACAGCTAATATAAGATCCATTGTAATATACTCAAGTAGAAATCGCACAAAAATTAGAAATGAACCAGTCTTCGGTTACACGAATAATTAAGCGATATCGAGATACCGGTGAATATAAAAGAAAGTCCGGACATCGACGTAAAAGATGCACAAACGAGCATAACGACCGATTTTTAAAAATTAATTCATTTCGAGATCGAAAGCGTACTGCTACTCAACTGAAAAATGAGTTGCTCAGTGCCTGTCAAGTGAATGTTAGTGCCAGAACGAAGATTAAAAGAAATGAACCTAACCCCAAAACGATAGAAACAATTATAGAAACCATATGGAAGTAATCTTGCATACAGAAGACTTGGAGAATGCTACGCAGATTTAACATAGTGCAAAATGTAAGCTTTGGTAGGGGTTCAATAAGGTTTTGGGTGGAATAAGTTGGGAGGGCCGTACGCAGCTGCTGGAGATTGGTTTGAGATTGAATGCAGATTAGTAAGTTCGGAACATTTTTGGCGATCACGTTTTGCGATATGCGGGCTTCATAAGTCATGCCAGTTATGTGTTAATGCATGATAACGTATGATACGCTCCAGCCACGTAGCTGTTACGATACATTAATATCTCCAAGATATCGGCATTCGTGCACTTAAGTGGCCACCAATCGGATCTCAATCCGATCGAACACGTATGGGACATTCTAAAACGCTGTATTATAGCTAGAAATACCGCACCAGATTCGATTGGAGAACTGAGAGTTGCAACGCAAGAAGAGTGGAATCTCATTCCGCAAGAAATAGTTCGACAAATTTTAACATTTTGCAATGAAAAATAACCGCTATAATTCCATAACGATTTGTGCTTCTTTTGAGAAAAATATAAATTGGGGATCATTTGATACCCACACGGCATAATTTTTTTTTATTTAAAAAAAACATAAATATGCGTTAATTAAAGTATAATCCGTATTAAAGTATAATTCATTTTTTTGTATCTCCCATTCCAAATACAATTAAAAATTAGAATTGTAAAGAGTCAATATGCCTAAAGGCAATCGAAAAATATAAATTTATAAATTTTATAAATTATGAACATAACTTCTATAAATTATGTAAACTAATTATAATTTATTTGTGTTTCTATTTTTAGGACATCTCGCGCGACATGCGTGAAACAAAAATGCATTATTCGCCATCGGAAAAAGATGGAGTATTTGTGGTCGAATGTTCTCGTGGTGCAGACACTGGCATGAATAAAAGCGTTTCACCACACCATCCAAAATCAAAAATGAATCAAATCGCAAATAATGCAATGCAGAAAACCGAACAGAACCCAGATAAATCGATCACATCGAATTCAATGTCTGCCCAATTTAAATTAAACAATCCGGACGAAAATGGTAATCATCAAGAGGTACAAATTCATCAACCACCCGAAGGTGCCAGCGATGATGATGGACGAGGGGCAAATGGTGATCGACAGCCATCTTCGAGTACAGGAAATTCAAATAGAGCAAATTCGATGCATACTAATACAGGATTGTCACAAAGTGATTTAAGTATTTCATCGTCTAGTGGATCGAATCAAGGATACTCATATGGCCAACAAGCGCCCTATGAAGTGGAAACAAAAGAGTATATGTCACCGCCTGTTCCGCGGACTAGTCATTCAATAAGCCATTGCCAAAATTTTAACGGTGACGAGGAAACAAATGGTAATGGAGATCATGATGCGGGAGACAATAATGGTACTGCTCCAGTCAATGGCAAAGAAAATGAAGAACCAACAACGAACTGCATCGAAAATGGTGATAGCAATAATACCACAGATCCAAATCGTCCTGTTATTACGGCTGCGATTTATAAACAACCTGACGAGGAGAAAAAAACTGAGAAACCGGTTGCTCGTTTAAATGGAACGTCCGAAGAGGATAACGGACAACCGTGCCGATTAATGTCTGACATACTGGCGGAAGAAACAAGGCATGAAGAAAAATTACTTGAAGAACAACGACAATTAGGGAATGGGGTGACGGAAGAAACTGCTGTGGTCATAACAAATGGCACAGTGGACAGTACTGAACCCGAACAATTTGACAGTTTAGCGTATCTGCCCGATCCACCAGCGTGCGATGATATAAAAACGATAATCGATGAATCGGAAACAAATATGGATTCGTTACCACCGCCACCACCATTATCCGAAATTATATGTGCCGATGGGCAAACAGCCGTCGAAAGTTAGTGAGACCAAATATTTTGTACGAATACTTAAGACCAAAATCAAAATCTAAATTGCTATAAACATTCTCTCATCTAGAACTTCCGAATTATATAAAGTCCAACCACACCAAAAGCACATTTTTATTTAAACACACTCCAAGACCTAATCATAATTTAAGTATGTCTCAAAATTTATCTACATACATACATATACATTAATTGGTTACCATTAAAAAATTTAAAGAGGACCAAAAAAAAAAAAAATACAAAAAATTATTTAAGAAATTTTAAAAAGCAAATATAAAAAAAAAAGTCGTTAAAGCTCTTAATTTAAGCTTATACTACAGTGTTTTACATAAATAATAAATAAAACATAAATTTAATTTAGTACATAAATAAACTCGTACATGTATTATTCGTATATACATACATGTACACATGCACATGTATTAATTTGTACGAAATGCAGATTAGCCCGTCCTCATATAACTTATGTAATTTAATTACTATTTTTAATGACTTATATATAGCAATTACGTAATTAGGAAATTGTTTGTATTGCGTTTCATTTGTTTTCCGTTTTTTTTCTCTAATAATTTTTATTATTTTAAATAAGAAACTTATTTGTGTCTGCATTATGTCATTTTCGATAAAATCTTATTTTAGTTAAGTCAATTTAACCAAGATGTTGCTTTGATACGCAGCTAACTTGATTTTGATTCGAGAAACCAAATCAATGTATGTATATTCCTGACATAATGATTGCTTACACCGAAATAAACGAGTTCCATCGTCGTATTCCCAAGTCGGATGGCGTTGTGGAACCGTGTGATCCATCATCATTTCAACGATCTATATACATATACATAGGCAAAAGAGCAGTACTAGCCCCAATTTTTAACGATACACTATACCACATTTTCTAGTTTCCTATCCATGTAGACGTAAATCTATTATATACAAATCTATTACTATTTACTACTTAGTCAAATATTGTATAATTATTTATAAACAACAAATAGTTTTTATTGCACTATATATTATTAATTATTGTAGAATTAATTTATTATCTGTAATAAATTATTCATTTATTATAAATCAACACACACACACGAAAAAAAATAAAAGAAAATCAAACTAATATTTATAAATATACAACTTTTAGAATAATTAATAAAAAAATTTAAAATAATAATAAATAAAATTAATTAATAAATTTGTAAGTGTTATACCAAAAAAACTAATAAATCAAAATGGTAAACAAATTTAAAAGGCAAATAATTGTGATGAAACATAAATTTAAATTTTTAAAATTTTATAAAGTAAAAATATTGTCATAATTACAAAAAACAAAGAAAAACAAATTAAACTTAGATGTTTGATTAAATGTGCAATACAAAAATATTTCTACATAAGTACATACATACATACATACATACATTCATATATACATATATAAAATAAATGAAATAGTTTAAAACTATAAACATTAAATTAAATATTAAATAATAATTTTTGTAGTTTTCATAAAATAAAATAACAAAACTAAAACATTTTATTTATTGCTATTTAAAAAAAAACAATTTACTAAAATATGGAATTAATTATAGATGTAAAATTTTTAAGTACATAATATAAATAGTAATAAAATAAAATTAATAATAAAATAATTTATTAAGTGATTTAAGCTTTGTGAAATGAAATCAAAAAATTATTTTTATTTGTTTATTTTATTTTAATATTTTTATTAGCCCAATTTTGTAAGTAATTTTAAATAATTAAAACATAAATAAAATCTACAGTTATCCGAAAAAGCGGAACTACGGGGGGCACTTCAAACTAACCCATCATCTCTAATTCGTCTAATGTAAATTAAATGCGATAAACCGAACTGACTTACATAACCGAAATAATCTAGTTCCAATTCAACTAATCGTGTCCCTTATCCCATTTCTATCCAATATAAGTAATCCTCTAATTCCGTTTCAATTGGCGATATCAAGAACTTCTCCTAAAATTTATAAATTTATTTATTTTTTTACTCATTCCCATCCATCATACTAACTTCCATCATAATCGGCTAAGAAATAACATAGTTCCATTTCAATCTCAAGGAATGGACTAGTTTTGTGCCAAAAATCCCATTTTCATCCACTATGTCGAATTAAATCGGTTTTGGCTAGTTCCGTCCCTATTGGCCATATTCCAGAACTTTGGACCAAAACTATTTTACACTCCAATTTCCATCTAACATACTAAGTTCCATCATAATCGGCCAAGGAATAGCCTAATTCCGTTTCAGTTGATAATAATCCAGAACTTTATAGAAAAAGAATTTTAAATTGTCGCTTTTTCAAGTATATATACAAAATATTTCTTCGATATCGAACCCACTATCTCAATCAATAAAGTTAACTACGCTAACTGCTGGCCCAACTAAATGTCATTTCATGGTGCGTATTTAAACCAATTCATAAATTGTTTCATTGTGCGAGCGAGCCACTTGCGTGTTTTATATGACGATATGACGGTCTGATGATATGATGATATTATGATATGATGATATAATGATATCAAGATATGATGATATGATGATATAATGATATAATAATGATGAATGATATGATGATTTTTTTTTTCGAAAGAAGGAAAATTATGCACTGTCAGGGCGTTTATACCCTGCCTGCGTAGGACTCTATAACCCACTAAAAACTTCATCTGCTCTTGCAGACATCACTCCATTCTGGAACCGCTCTTCGCATTACTTCATGATGGTGTCTCGTATATCGCCTCCTACTTCTTCTTTCGTTCCGTTCCTTTTGCAGCGTCAATCATTATCCTATGGTTTTCCTTTCATCTCTGAGGATGTTGACCCATCTCCGACTTCTTCTCCTCAATATTTTCTCCACATAACTTACCACCATGCCCCAGTTCAATTTACTGCTGAGCATACCCTGCACCATATTATCCGCCGTTCAGTTTCCAATACCAATACTGGTCTTCCTCTCGAGCTGCTGCCTCTCCGTCTTCCATCTATCATATTTGTGCAGCAATGTGTGCTCTGCATCATCGAGGGTAGAGTCCCCGTAGATGCAAGCTAGATCCTCTATCTTCCTCATCTTGTGCATCACCGACCGACATCAGAATTCGTCGTTTTCCAGGCGATGGTCCTCCAACGTTTGTCATCAGCCTGCTCAGCGCCAGTGTTCCTTGGTGGCTTTAGCCGAGGCGTGCCGTATTTGTTCCCAAAAGCCCATGCGAGCCTCATTGTACTTTACTGCTGTTTTAGAGGGTAATGACACAGTTCCCACTTGGAACAGGATATCTGTTGCCATTCGTGGCCCCGTAAGCAAGACCAACTCTGACCTCTCCATACCAAAACTTAATCCGTGGGAGGTAGTTCTTCGCATTACTTGAATAAGTTTGCGCTGCGCTCCATCTGTGCCGCAATATCATCCGCATACCCCACCAGGAAGGTGTCTTCGGGCATCTCCATACGCAGGATGCCATCGTATGAGAGGTTCCACAAGTCGGGAGCTAGAATAGATCCCTGAGTTACGCCTTCCGTGATCTTTCTACTGCATAGGCCGTCCGCAGTTTCAAACAGCAATATACTATTTTCTAGGTAACTATGCATCATTCTGAGTATATAATCTGGCGTATGGAACACATTTTTCAGAGCCGCCAGCATGTCCGCCCACTTCGCAGAATTGAAGACGTTACGCACATCCAGCGTCGCTAGCAACATTATCCTCTTAGAGAAATGGCTTCCTTGTTGTGCCTTTTGAAAGGCTATGATACCACTTCTTTTACAGCACCGATTGTAGATCTACCTTTTCTGAAGCCATACTGTCTCTCTGATAGATCTGCCACCTGGATTACAGCGGCGAGCCGCGGTTTTAGCTGGCATTCCAGTAGTTTCCCCGCTGTGTCAAGCATACACAAGGGTCCATACGCTGCTGGGGAGTTCGGGTCTCCTTTTCCTTTGCTAATAAACACCAGATGCTGTTTCTTCCACACTCTGGGGAAAACTCCCTCCTCAAGGCAGCGGTTGTACATATTAAGAAGCAGTCCGGGGTGAATTCGAGCAATCGCCTTTAGCGCCTCCGCAGAAACTCCATCTGGTCCAGGTGCTTCTCTGCTATGGAGTGTGGTAATGGCCTGTTGCAGTTCCTCGTTCGTAAACATAGGTACTTCCTCCGGTTTATTGGGTGCAACCTGTCGGTTTTCGTCAGCATGCGTGCGGAATAGTCAACAATGCTTAGTATTCTCCCGGTCTTCATCACTGGGTTGGACGCCTGGGACCCAAGGTTGCGGTGATATGATGATAAGATAATATTACGATATCCTAATATGATGATATTATGATAATACAAACTAACTTTATCAAAAATCAGTTAGGAATCCCATTTCGATCCTCCATACCAAGCTTCATCACAATCAGCCAAGAAATAGTAGAATTACGTTTCAATTGGCCATGTTTCAGAACTGAACCTAAAATTCATTTTAAAATTTTATTTCAATGACGGAACTAGGTCACCGTTTCAGTAGACCATATTCCAAAACTTCAGCCAAAAATCGTTTTTGAAACTTATTTTCATCCACCATATCTAGTTTCTTCAAAACCGGTTTTGTCTAGATCCGTTCCAGTTGGCCATATTTCAGATTAGACTTTTATATTTTAATAAAGAAAACACTTATATTTAAAATTTAAAAAACGTTTTTATTATTAATTTTTAGACTAGTTTTTCTTTCTTTATGTGATATTTTAAATATTTTAAATATCACATAAAGAAAGAAAAACTAGTCTAAAAATTAATAATAAAAACGTTTTTTAAATTTTAAATATAAGTGTTTTCTTTATTAAAATATAAAAGTCTAATCGTATAGTGATATTAGAGCACAATGGCCCAACAACATATTTCAGACATTTGAACTAAAATGATATGATGAATATGATGATATATTCAAAATTAAAATTGGTGGCCAACTTGACTACCGATATTCGAAGATTGTCGGACTATTGAAATAAGCTGCAAACAACATGGAATTTGAGCCTTTATTGTGGAAAAATGTTACAAGACTTTTTATTCAAAATATTGCCCATCGCTACCCACTACTTTTTCCCAAATTTCTGGCAATTTATGGATTCCATCTCAGAAAAACTGCGCCGGCTTGACGGCCAAAACCGAATCAAGCCAATTTTCGATACCTTGAACTGAAGTGAAGCGTATTCCTGATAGGGCATTATGCATGGATCGAAATAGGTGGTAGTCGGAAGGAGCAAGGTCTGGGCTATAAGGCGGGTGAGGCAGAATTTCCCATCAGTTATTCTCCAGGTAATTTTTGACCGGTTAATCGTATTTCAATTTTATTTTTGGTTGTATTCGTTATAAATTGATTGGACTGAATAGCAACGGAGTGAAAGAAATACTTGATCCGCTTGTAGAGTTTTCAGCTTCAGTTGGACTCCAGATCAATGAGTCCAAAACGAAATACCTGATCTCTGGTTTTAGAGACAATGGCACTCCAGATTTTAGTAGTGGCCACCACACGTTTGAGGGAGTGAGGAAGTTCAAATATTTGGGCTCTTTTATCACTCACGATAACAGTGTGGGTGAGGATATTAAAGTGCGGCTGGCAGCTGGCAGTCGTTCTTTGTATCCTCTAAGGCCCCTGCTAAAATCTAAACACATATCAAGTGCCGTGAAGCTGAAGCTTTACAAAGCGTTGATCAGGCCCGTTGTTATGTTTGGATGTGAAAGTTGGGCGCTGACGGATGAGTACGAGAGATGGCTCCTTACATTTGAGAGAAGAATCATGCGTGTGATTTACGGCCCTAAACGCGAAATAGATGGTACATACCGAGCTCTGTACAATTTCGAGATCAGAGATCTGATGAAGATCCCCGATATTGTACATGAAATTAGATCCCAGCGAGTGCGCTGGCTCGGTCACGTTCTGCGTGCTGATCCGGAACGAATTGTGCAGCGATCTCTGAAAGGAGAGCCACCATATGGTAGGCGCAGAGGTCGTTGCAGGCGACAATGGCTCCACGATGTAGAGAACGACTTGGCCTCTTCTGATTGTCTTAGACAGTATGAAGACCAAGCTCAGGATCGAAACCGTTGGAGCCAGATTGTTGATTCAGTAAGGGGCCAGTAATGGCCTTTAACACTGTTAATTATTATTATTCGTTATAAAAAATAAATAAGTTTTTTTTTACATAATCTTTTAATTTTGGATATTTTTATCCCATTTCTTTTAAAGTGGAAAAAACTGTCGATTGATCAATTCTAATTGAATTTCGATTGGTGCACTGTCATTGTCTCAACTGAAGATGTATCATCAATTTTACGAATGTCACTAAATCTGAAACATATACTATTCGTGATACCAAGTATCTTAAGATAACGTGTGATCGTGTGATAGTATTATAGTATATAGAAACCAGTTGGTTGAGTTAATCGATATGTTCCAGTTTACCAGATATCCATTTATTATTTTACTTTTCCAAGTAGTTTGCATAGAAAGGCATTCTGATATTTGGAAGTTATCATTTCTTCGCCTTTTAAGTCAGGTAATAAAACTGAGATAACCTGTTATAGTATTTGGAAACCTCTAATCACAACTTACACTGTTTTAAATTCATTTTGAAAATCATTCGCTAACCATACCAAAATCCAAACTAAACGGTCAGTTGTTTTGAATGTATTGCTTTTTGTTGAATTTACTCTCGCATTTAACGAACGCACCATCTTAATGACTCCAGTTCTCATGAAGAACGAACAATTTTCTCGAACACATTCACTAACAACAGCGACTTGAGTTCATTTCGTGCATTTCTTTACTTTAAAACGCATCATAACAAGGAATAAACATTATCAAACACAAACTCGATGTCGGCACGAATATTGAATTATCCAATTTCTAGTAAGTAAAGGGAATTTTTTTAAGCCCGATAGAACTTGAAATTCTAAAAATTAACACAAACAATTAAATTGTAATCAACAAATTTTTTTATACGGAAGATCAATACATGGCATTAATATTTGAAAATGATTTCGGGCATAGGGGCATCGCGTTTGTTCTTGAAGAATTCTGGATGTCCAATTTTGGGCCACTTCTTCGAGCACAGCTGGCTATATGTCACGAATAACACGAACAATGCTGGCCTCCAAGGCGTCAATTGTTGCTGGTTTATCAGCATAAACCAGTGACTTCACGTAGCTCCACAGGAAATAATAAATAAGCCAAAAATGAGCATTATCGCTGATCTTGTACGGGTGTAGGCCAAGATCTTTGCGCAAAATTTTCCCTGTAGTTGATGGACAGAGCCCCAATTCCTGCGAACGATGACGAATCGATAAATTTGGATCTTCTTGTATGTGGTACGAAATCTATCCACAATTCGACGGATGGCTTGCTCAGATGGACGATTATGTGCGCCATAAAAACCACGAAGTCGTCTATAAGTTGCGCGAAGCAACGACTGATTTTCTAAGTAAATTTTAATAATTTCGTAGCGTTGTTCAAGCGTGAGACTATTCATGATGATTTGCCAGAGTATACTGAGCTCTGCTAGAGTATATTTTCCATAAAAATTTCAGGCTTAATTATTTCTATCAGGCTTAAAAAACACCCTTTACTTATAATCACTAGTGTATTAAACAATGGCAGAATCAATTTTTTGACTCAGATAGATCCAGAATTTTAAGATGATAAAGATTCATTTAAGAATCAAACGAAGACAAGTCACAATAATAAAGTATACTGTGTATAGAACTCTAATACGACATAGTTAAAAACTGAGTAGAACCTATGCTTTGAGTTTTGAACAAGTTGGTTGTAGGAAATGGTCTTAATAATTTAGACTAAAATAGAAACATCATTTTCGATTTTATTAAAGCTTATCAGTTTCCATTCCGCTTCATACAAGAGTTTCGAACAAGTCAAAACTATATTAGATCTCTCTCATTTAATGACCAGAAATCATTAAAATTTAATTTCGGTCTAAAATGCTTATTGCTGTAACTCGTCTAAAAAAGTCTAAACCAAGCTGGAACGAGCCTCGAAGCTAACTTAAATCTGTGTTCAATTTAAAGTGATGCTCGTGACGTTTCGCAATAAAATTTCAATATAAACCCAATTTACAATAATCGGATACTCCCAATATTTGCATCATACTGATTTTGGTCAAAACGATAACTTTTTCGCCACCACATCAAGTAAATTTTAATATTACGATATAAGTTAGTTGATAAATGATTTATTCTAATTTTTAAATTAAATAATTAATTCATAGTTTGTTCATTCCTCAAATCAAAACATACACAATTTGCCAAATTTAAATTTCTCCCGACCGCGACCAAATTTTTGGCCACAATAAAGGCAATAAATTAATTAATATATTTTCATTTTATTTAAAACAAAAAGCTAATTATAATATACAATATATTTTATTAAAGTTTTGTTTTGTACATTTAACCCTTTCCACCAGGTTGACATTGTAATATAAATATTAGATTCAACGGTAAACCGCAAAATTTTTACATATTCCAGTTCTAAAATAAAAATAAAAATGCAATCATGCATATTATACACAATTACACCCTAGTAAATATAGGGTTATTATAAATAGAGAATAATGTAATAAATTTAATAATAACATACATAAATTACAATAAAATAATATTATTTTAATTAATAGTTTTAAAATATTTCATTACAAAATAATTAAATTTATGTAAATTAATTAATATCTAATAAATACAATTTTTTTTTATTTTATTTTAACTATAAATTTATTACAATACTATAACTATAAAATAATAAAATTATATTTATAAAAAAAAAATAAAATTAAAAATAAACACAAAATGATAATAGATTTTAAAAATTAAAAATAAGGCCCACATAATTTATGTAATTGCTATATTAATAATTCCTAATAGGGTATATGATATGATTATTGAATAATTGTAAGAAAACTTAAAGGTTAAAAAACAAAATAAAATAAAATTTAAATTAATTAAAACATGCAACATGTGAATAAGCTATATAATTTAATTGTAATAATTATAAAAAAATATTTTAATTATTAATAAAAAAAAATAAAAATAAAATGGAAAAACTGAAGGACGTCGATTAATGTGATTGTTTGAAAATAAAATAAATTTTGTGTAGTTTTAATTTAAATTTACAGCTGGTCTATTAGATTCGCGTGTTAAATTACATAAACAGGTAGGTCAATGCAATTGTAAATGTCAATGTTCACAATAAAACCAAACGCGAATTCCACGAGATACACAAAAGAAAAAAGAAAAAATGTTTGGGCCATAGGAAAATATATTTGCGGAGCGCCCATTGCCATCATTCATTGATTGAGAATGTTGCAAAATCATAAATTCAATAATTATAAACAATTTTTTAATTTCAAGAATCGCACATTTATTCTAGGTTGAAATTTTTGTTATGTAGAAATTTAAGATATTTTTAAATTAAACCTCGAGATTATCTTTCTGATTCAAATTCAAATTCTAAACCACTTTGATGGACATTTTTTAGTAAAATTTGAATTCAAAATCATAGTACCTCAAGTCAATATGAAGTATGCAATTACGACCTTTCTTCAATTTGAAATATGTAAAAGTTTCAGACTCACTTTTAATGTAGAATACGCCTTTCAGCTGACCCTACTTCTATAATCGATTTCATGACATACTTCTATATTTGTAAATAACATTTAGGAACATTTTAGTTAAATTAATTGTAATCCACATTTAGGGTAATTTAAATTAAACTCTTAACAAAATTAAAACAGAAATTTAAAATTTTCTTAAATGTTGATTGCAATAAGAGTTATCGATAACTTCAAAACCTGTAACGAGTGGTTACGCTTTTTTCATTTGTAATGATGTCATCGAATCCTTTCGAACCGGAAACCGGTTTCCTATTTCTTAAATAAAAGGATTTTATGAAAACGAACATGGAAATGAAATCACAACTAATTGTAAAGGAGAATCGGAACTAAATTTGCCAAGTGTAGTTATGGTTTATTTACCGGCAAGCGCTTAATATCGGTTTTGATTGGCATGACACAAACGTCAAAATAAACTACTGGAAGACCATTACTGCATCTAAAAGCTGTTTTATTTAAGAGGCTTCGGCTTTAAGTAAGACAATTAGTATTCTCGATGTAATATTAATATTTTGGCTTTTATTTACGTGTATTGTACACCCATGCACATACGTATTCATCTATATACATATATCTGTATGAATACATCTATAAGTCAAATTTTTTTTTTGTGAACATTTTTTGACAACAATGCCAATTTTTGATCGGTTGCGTGAGGTTTTTTCTTTGAGGATGGAAAATAAAAATGAGGGCGTTCTTTTTATTTCATAATAGCACCATGCTTCATAAAAATGACGTATACAAATATAGAAAATATTATGATTTAAATTAAGATATAAAAAACTAAGAAAACCTATAGTTTTTACCCTTATGGTGGCTTATCGAGTTGGTCTCAACAATTAACAACCCGTGCTAACACATCTATTGATAAGACAAATAAATATGATATATTAAAATAATCAGAACGATACCGAAAAAATAATTTTAGAATCTTATTTCCGTTAAACAAATGAATTTCCACACTCAAAATAATTATGATACGATAAATTGTTTACGTAAAATTATCATAAATGAAAGAAACGCCCTAATTATTATTATATTCTTTAAATATAAATTTGACAACACTTTAATCACGTAATTTTCTAGAATCATTAATTTTTACATAACATCTGGTTCAAATTTAATACAACTCAAGCCAAAAGTTACCCTAAACTCGTTACGATCTAGTCTTAAAGGACGATTTAAATCTAATGCCGTAAATGAATTGGAGAATATAAACTTCGACAAGTTTTGAATTACTTACATGTTTGATCAAGTCGAAAGCTTTGCTAAAATCTGTATATAAAGTATCGACTTGCAGGTATTGTCCGATGGCTTTAATTGGTTTGCTCGTAAACTCAGTCAGATTAGACGTCGTAGATGTTCCAGGGAGGAGGCCGTGTTGAGCTGTTGATAAATGTCGTGGCATAATAATAAATGTGTTGCAACTAATTAATTCAAATAGTTTGGGGATTGACGACAACGATGATATTCCCCTGTAGCACGAAATGTCAGCTCTTTTTCCAGTTTTAAAAATCGGTGTAATTTTGATGGTTTTCCATTGAGTAGGCAATTTGCCTGCCTGAAGAGATTCATTGAAGAGCAGATAAAGCGGTTTAACTAGTTCAGAGCTGAAAGTTTTCAGAATTGTTGATGATATATTATCGGGGCCGCAACCATCACCAATTGAATTAAGAGCTTGTAATATATCTTTCATTACAATATACGGTATCTGTATGTCTAAACTAAATTGAATACTTAATTCGTTGGTTGACATTGAGTTGTTGGTTTGGTACACTGATTAAAAAAACTCGGCAAACATAGTAGCGATACAGAGTTGGTCACATGATTGTTTATTTTTGTAGAACATGGAAGCAGGATAGCCTTTGTCTGGCGTTTAGTGTTCAAAAAGATCCAGAAGTACTTAGGTTCTTTATTGATGTTATTTTGTAATGTCACGATATAATTTTTATTCTTTAGTTCAAAGTACTCGTCATACGAGACGTTGATCTTCTGTTGTCTCCTGTATCGTTGTTTTCGTATGCTTTGTTTTTCCTATTTTTCAAGTTGATAAGAGTATTTTCGTACCATGAGCGATGATTCACTTTTGATATTCTGGACAGAGGAACACGAATTTCAGACGATCGAAAAATTAGGAGGCGTTCCTGTGAAGGTCGTTTGAAGACGGATGATGGTATTGAAGCAGTTCTTCAACTCAGTTATTTTGGATTTTTTGAAGTTCAAGCGAGTTACCACGGCAAGATTTTAGAAAGAAATTTCCATTGCTTTTTGGTGGTTGTCATTTGTTACGAATGGAATTGTTGAATAACTGATCAAAAATGTCCGGATCATTAGAAGGGACCAGGTCAAGGTATCTACCGGGTGTGTTAGAAATTTGGTTAATTTGATTCAGAATAGAATTAAGAATCTATGAAATTTATTGCCGGTTGCGATATAACGTTAAATAGGAATATTGCAATTATTGCCGGGATTGAAACACCAGGAAATGTTAGGAAAATTGAAATCACCTGGGATGAGAAATATGTCTGAAGGTATTATAAATCAAATTATATGCAAAAAAATTTCACTAATTTATTTTAACTTTATTTGACTCCATTTTGTTAAATTCTGTCTATATTTTGACGATTTGTTTCATTCACATTCAGCTCTTGACTATTTTAATTTGTTTTAATATTTAATCAATGATTATATTTATATATCGATATTGGTGGTGTAAGATCTAGGCCAATTAATGTACATTCTGGAGTCCGCTGGGCTCTCACCTGTCAACATGGATTTTCATCGTTTTAATTAATGTTATAACGAATGTTATATCATCCAAAACTTTGATGTGCTGATATATGCTGACGATATGAAAATATTCAAAGTAATCCAAAGCAATGAAGATCCATCTGCATTGCAAGCTGATTTAGACCGAGTTCCCAGATCCCAAGTTGAATTTGCTATTCCAGTGTGATTTCCATATCATCAAATTCATAACAATCGCATCGAAAATATTCAAAATAAGTTGTTGTTACATATGTATCGACCGGATAGATAGCTGGAATGACAATATACCATATCACGAAAATATTTCTCGTCTACCACCTTACATTGAAAGATGTCAGAAATATAAAATTGCGACACTAAATAATCGAAGAAAATAACTGGTTGCAATGATAGGAAACATGCTGAAGGGACACATTGTCTTTTTGTATATCCTAAACAAAATCTCCTTTCATGTCCCAACCAAGATTACTCGTCAGAGCAATTTAATTTAATTGGACCAACGTCGCAGATTGTATGGTGAGAATGAACCGAATGGACAAACAGTTGAACGAACTGTCTTTCGACTTCGGATTTTATAGGACACCTCAAAGTTTCATATAAAACGATTTTTTTCATATTCAAACGATATATTTCATAATAATGACAAATACAAATATAGAAAATTTATTATGACATTTTGAAATAATCAGAACTATTCTGAAAAATCATTTTAGAATCTCATTCCCGTTAAACAAATGAATTTCGACACTCTAACGATAAATCGTTTACGTTAAATTATAATATGGTAAACTGCTTAAATGAAATAAACGCCCCAATTTTTTTATTTCAGTGCTTAAAAAATATAGTTTAACACTTTAATCAAGTATTTTCTATAAAATCGTCAATTTTGCAACACATATTTATTATTTAGTCATAGTTTATGTCTAGATTAGATTATATGCAACCCATAAGGCCAGGAAAAAATCGTCAAAATAATTACAAAATTGTGGAGTCAAATTAGGCCAAAAGAAAACTTTATATGTAATACCAAATCCGTACTCTTCATTTTACTAAACATCTGTTACAGTATTTTTGTTTATCTGTTATGTTTGCCATTATTAATCTCCTGCATATAGATTCATCATGCAATGCACAAATCCATCTTCGCCTACATTGCAGTTAATAAATTATTTGGGACAGTTACGTTATAACACAACAGAAGCTTACCTCGTTCTAATCAAAAAATGGCGTTGCTTTGGTGCGATGATCCGGCCCACCAATTATTGCTATAATTGTAAGTAATTATTTATATTAATTTACACAATTGAATAATTGGTTCATTTACCTGGAACAATTCGCTCAGCACAGTTTTCTATATTTACATTCGCTTCATATTCTTCTTCAGTGTAGGCAAATATTTTTATATACGAGTAAAAGTAAATAAATCGGTCAAAGCAATCTGATTTCAGATTTCAAAATATGCCCGATCTCCGGATTTAAAAAATAAACACAGACTTAATAAAGCTTGGGCTATTTTAAAATTATCTTCGAGGTGTAAAGTTATTTTCAAGATTAAATTTCAAAATCATTTTCATCTGACGCCAACAATCTTGATATTTCACTATTTATAAGACATAATGGCGTCGATTAAATGAAATTTTCTATTCTTTTTCAAATAAATAGGAGAAACCAAAAATAGAAGGTTCTTGTATTATAACATTCAATGTAGTAGTGAAATTCTATTTTTCTATTTTTGTTATGAGAGTCCGAAATCGATTTACGAGTATTTGTTTTATTTGGGTGAATATGTCAGAAATTTATTATAATATCGAAATAAAATCAACCAATCGATTTGGTGATAGATTTTTTAAATATGTGTAACTACATTACATAATAGTTACATTTATTATATTTTTTGCATTTTTCCAATTATTTCATTCTTGGTTTTCTCCAAATTGGTGATTGGAAACTGTTTGTATACTTTGGAGGGCACTGTTGATTTATTAATTTTGTTACATTATGCACCAAGAAACGGTAGGTAGTGGTAAAATTAAAACATGTGGTTGCTTCCAACGGAAGCTCGATTGCTTGATAGATTGCTCGACTCTTGTATTATGGATGGATTTGAAGTAAATTTCGATTTTGGAGTAAGGTCAGATATTAATCTGCCTACGCTAAACATATTATGAAAGACATTATGTAGTAACAGTTTCCGTCCATCCGCACATCCTTGCATGACATTCCCAATTTTTAGCTAAAAATGGGACTAAGTTTAAAAATAAGAATGCTTATTTCAACCCCAAAACATTTAATGAACTTTTGCACACCATTTGCTTAAATTTACCTGAATAATTAACTGAATGTTAGAAATTACAAAAGGAAGAGAAAAACTGTAATTAATGTAATTGTTATGGCTGCAGGTTTAAGGGATGTCTTAAAAGCAGTCGCCATAAAATTTTCAATTAACCACAATACTATTTTGAAGCGGGTAAAATTGGCCAAAAAATTGAATCAAGCAGCCGGAAAAGGCATCCTGAATTAAGCTTAAGGAAACCAGAAAACACGAGTTTAGCACGGGATACTGCATTCAATACTACAAATGTAACCGAATTTTTTTATAACTACATATGTGAAACTTCTAGAAATATATAAATTCACCTTCTTCTAAAATATTCAATCTTGATTAAACTGGCATAACTACTGGAATGCAAGCTCCAAGGGTAATATTATAACATACTATTGAGTTAAGCTCAATATTGTAATTTAATTGTTTACCCTTTTGGAGGTTATTGCAAACAGATCTAAGACACAAAAAGGTCAAATCGTGTCAGGAGAATGGGGTGTTTACGTTTACTGCAATCATCAATGCTGCAGGGAACTCCCTTCCACGAATATTCATATTCCCGAGCGTTCGCTACAAGGCCACTTTTTACAAGGAGCATCAACTGGAACTTTAGGTCTTGCTTCAAAGACTGGATGGATGACTGCCGAACTCTTTCCAGAAGTCCTGAAACTATTCGCAGTGTTTTTACCCGCCCTCGTTGGCACAGTAAGAGAAGTAACACTTGCTTTCTTATTCGAGGGTCTCGGGTTCGATTCCCGGTAGTGACCAATCCGCCCAACTTAAATTTAAAAATTCGCAGTGTACCAAATAAAATCCAATTCTGTTATTGACAAATATAGACAACAATAACAGCTGTTCATAGTCTGCAATTGTTTTTTCCAGAATGCGGGGAATCGTTCTTCTCTCATTTCCACCACATTGTTCGCACAAATTGCAACCACTAGATGTTTGGGCCATTTAAAAGCGCTCTTAAAGTGGTATTCAAGTGTGCTTTTTAAAGAGCATTGATTCCTAGTAATATAATTTATGAATTTCAAAAGTCTGGAATTTGGTCGCTTAACCATAGTTTGCATTTGATGGAAGTGATTTTGCCGCTGCGTATATAACGGATCGGTCATATACTCAACCTGTCATGAACAAGGCCACTATCCCTGAAAAACAATTTTTACAGTTAGGCGATGTTTTATTAACCCGATGAATCAAAATCACAAGGGTTTTATATGAACATAGTTGGTGAAATGATATCTGGTAAGTGGTAACAGCATGGTGTCAGTTGGGTTAACCATAGTGTCGACAATTATTGCTGAAACTTGCGAAGCGTTGTGGAATATTTTAATAGGATTCGTTTTTTTGCAATACCTGGTAATTGTGGATCCGTTTATAGGAACTATAAACATAGACATAGTGTTGTGCTTTTCGTCATATGCCAAATAGGAACAATTTGGGTCATTATACGTGGGGGAGAGGAATTTAAACCTTCTACCTCCAGAATGTCTCCGGGACTCAAAAGAGTATCCGTTCCTTTTCATCGGTAGTCAAGCATTTCCGTGTGTGTTGAACCTATTGCGCCCGTATCCCGGTTGGAACACTACGGTTCTCCCGCAAGACAAAACCGCTATTAATTATAGGTTATCTCGAGCTCCCTTCTAATTGAAAATGCATTCGAATCAAATGGAAATGAGTGGCGAATATATGATCGACCCATCTTGGCAAGCAAGCCTGCAGTGTTGGGCATAAAAAAGGCAACTATAGTGCTACACAATTGGCTTCGGTAGGAAAAAGTGTTACATTACGGCAAATGTTTGTTATAGGAAGTATTCAAACATCTTCGGTACACATATTTTTGAGAATTTGTTAGATTTCTTTAATTAATTAATAATTCTTTTTTACTCCCTCTCCTATTTTTCTTTTTTTAGATACAGGCGGTTGGTTGGTGCGAAATGAGGTTGATACGACTGGGAAGTTGAACGGATTGTAATCGGCTCTAGTGAAGTCGGTAAGTTTCTGATAGTTCTCGTGTTTTCTCCGACTTCCAGAATCGTGGTGGGAGTTACGTTTATGTTTTCTGTTGATAAGCTTGAATCTTCGACACACCTCTGAGAACGAAGAATTGACGTTCGGCATATAGCTTGTTACGGTAGGCCTACAATATGATAATAATTAATGAATAAATTAATTATTAATAATAATTCACCGGTAGTTGTTTTTAATGCAGCTGTCCAAAATTAACAAATGTGACGTAAATAATTGATTATAATTTTGAATTTTGGTTGCGTACTATGGTTTATTTCTTATGTCTTAAATCCATCTTAAATCGACGCAAATATGACGTGGTGAAAGTAAAGCTAATATCATCGAATCGGCTTTACTAGTTTTCGTTTCATTTCATTCGCATATTTGAATTTGCTAAGACAACGGGGTTCCACATAAGACATTTTCTAAATAATAAATTGAACGCGGTTCGATAATTTATTATGTAGAACGTTTGAATTATTGCGCATTATAAAGTGTACTTATGTGATTACGCAGCATTTAGTTAGTAAACGATAAATGGCTAGTATGTCAGTTACTAAAGTGGTTAACCATAAAAGTGATGATGATTTTGATCCCTCAGATTCGGAAGAGTATGTTCAGAGTAATTCAGCCTCGGGCGATTCAAGCAGTGACATAGAGGGCAATAATGCTGTGTCAGAATACGGCGAAACGAATAATGAAAATTAAGAAAACAAAACCCATAGATATCTACAATACTATGGTTACAAATGAACTGTGTCAACTATTAGTAGGGCAAACCGATTCCGGATAGATACAAATATTTCATAAATAAAATAATTTCTGGGAATAGTAATGTATATGGGAATTGTAAAATATCCCCTGTTCCTAAAATATTGCCAATAAACCGGTTTCAATTGTTGTTGAGGTTCATCCATTTTGCTGATGAGAAACTATACCAAATAATCGCTTGAGTAAAGTAAGTCAGTTACTAGATATGCTACAGAAAAATTTTGTTGCAGCCAAAATACCTGAAGAAAAGTTGGTGGTGGATGAATCAATGACAAGGCTCATAAGTGTGGAGTGAACTTTTACAAAACTCTGTTATCCACATGGTTATATATATATATATATATATATATATATATATATATATATATATATATATATATATATATATATATATATATATATATATATATATATATATATATATATATATATATATATATATGTATACACTGGCTTCATCTATTGTGGCAAATCAAAAAATTTAGCAAGTTGAGGACGATTAACACCTGGTGTTTCTCATAGAACCCGGATTATCTTAGATCTTGCTGAGTCGTACCTTAACTAAGGACGAACGATAGTAATTATAATTTATTTTTATATTTTAATTATTAATGCAGTATTTGAAGTGTTATAAGCTCGGATAATTCTAGATATGCGCGACACAATTATGGATTAATATTTATAGGTACTATTTACCGAGAGCAATGTCCCAACTAGTGGGTTTTTTCAACCCCAAGTTTATTAGACTCAATTTAAATATTTTATGTGCAGCTCTCAAAACTTAGAAACTCTTTAGAGTGACATATACATTTTTTTCTTAATAATTTAGCAATTAATAGTTTACTACACAAAAAGTTGATAAATCGATATTTCTTGAAAATGTACTATTGCTAGTTGCGTCATCCTCCCAGCAAACTAACACTTTTTATATATACGTCTACACTATAACTTTTAATTTAATTTTAATTAAACTTTTGCTTGACTGCTGGCTTCCATTGATATCGTATTTAGAAAAAATTAATGAACATTGACCTTTGATGCATAAGCTTCATTGGTGAAATATGAAGTTTGATGATAACTATAGTCCTAATCAATTATCTCACTTTTAACGACATATTATCTACAAGTAATGGTTGGGGTTGACTTTCAACGTAATTTCAGCTGCGACAAATGCGTTGAACGGAAGAAAAGATCCATCATATTAAAAATTTAAGAAAACATAAAATCTTTCCTGATTTTAGAGAAGCAAATAAGAAAGATAAATTACTAAATAATTTGTAAGTTACTTGTAATATAAAAATAAAAAAACTGAAAACATGGCCATTAGTGAAAGTCAGCTAAAAAAAATCGCATCACACAATCAACAACAGGCTTTCCACTGAGCGCAGAATAGTTTATCGTTAAAATCGCGTTATCATCAAATTTTCATTTTTATCAAAATTTTTAAAATAATTAAAATAATTAAATAAAATATAATACAAGAAACGGGAATCAAAATTGTCCATGAAACATGGACTAAAATAAAAACACCTCATTTGGTTTATTCAATTTTTTTAATGTTTTACGAAAATTACAATCATACACTCTATACGATAAACTACTGGCATAAAAAACAAAAGTGTTGTGGTACAAAAAATCAAAGCAATCTATCTGAACTTTTCGGTTGGAAATTATCGGCATTAACAAATTAGTGTTTTCGTGGAGAGTTCTGCATTTTAATTCCTGCGTTGAGCTTTAGAGAAAAATCGTGGGTGGTATACTGTTTTCGTATAAATGTCACTCCTAACATATAAGGACGCCAGCAGACCAAACAATATCATTACTATTTTTCATAAAACTGTAAAAAAAAACTTTTTTTTTTAGAACTAGGTTGGTTGTGAAAATGGGTAAAATACATAATGGTTTTCATTTCACATATTTTTTCGTCAGATGTCACCGTATATAAGGGAAAATTTTTTATAAAGGAAATTTTTTTTACGTAAAAAGAAAAAAGAAAATTTTTATGTTACGAGAATTTTCTCGCCTGATGGAACTACTTGTTCGTTCTAAACAAATTTAATAGTTTCATTTATTTAAATAATAAATTATTTTAATAATATCATTTTTAACGATTTAATTTAAAATAAAACTAATTTCGTTTAATATCATCAAGAGTTTAATCGTAAATACGGCAAATCTGCGGCATTAAGAATCCCTATACAAATTATAAAAATTAGGTTATGACGTCCCACATGAAAAATAAATTTGATCTTTATAGACTTCTTTTGGGTGTGGGTGTGTGTGAGCTTGAGAAATTAATCAAAGAATCGTTGGTGTCACAAAAAGTTACTTGAAAGTCGTTAAAAATTATTTTTTATGAATAGATGCAAAGGTACGAGTATACTCCCCTTCATTATAAGAAGCTTCTCTAGACTCACGCGTTATTCGATTGGGATTAATCTTAATAACTCTTTTTTATTGAATATGAAGTTAGAAATTTTTAATTACAGGTTGGTGTTGTAAGCATAAATGCTAAGCCCGAGTTTTATTGATTGGTTAGCTCAGATTCAATGGAATAGATGAATTAGATGAGAAACATATTTTGATAAGAGACAGCGCCAAAATTTATTCTTTTCAATACCAATCAAAATATTTCAGCTTGTTGAGTCATTGAAGAGTTTACCAGAAACGGGTTTAAAAAAATCATCAGCATTGATATGAGCGATAAATTCAGATTTCTCTATTTGAACAAGTATGAGTTACAAACTTAAAGTCACAAGGGGTGCTCTCACATCGAGCATGCGAGTGTCCTTTGGCAATTTTGACGTTGCGATTAGTGATATAGATATTTTCAATGTCCTCATTCCTCAGCTAGCTTGCCACTCAACCGAATTTCCCCAGCAGGAATTAGTTAGGCGAACGAGATAATAAAGGGAGCACCCTAATTAATTCTGAGTAGATTAATTTTTTATTAGGATTGTTTCATCGATTTTTTTGGAATTTGATCACCAATAGAACTTAGCCATAGTTTTTTCTAGAAGTATAATTAACAGGTTTAATAGGTTGCCTTTGTTGCTTGAATATAAAGTCACAGCTCATGATTTTCTATATTTTTTATGGATGCCTAGAATTTTTTAAAAACATTGTAAAATGATATTCTCGTGTCCTTCGCCGTTGCTATGTTATACTGAGAGTAGTGAATTTGAACCTATGCCGCTATAATAAATATTTCCTATCTCCGCAGGTACTCATTAAATTGTAAAATATCGCGCAAAACGTATTACTGTAATAATATGAAGGCCCCATAAATCGAGATATTATTTTTTTATTTTAGTTGATTTTGGTGTGTGCAATATTTTTTCGGTTCGGATCATAAAATAAAAAAATATATTTAATAAAAATGAATAAAAAAAAAAAAGTTTTCCATAAAAAAAAATTATATATGTTATTTTTATTATTTTTCATGAATATGATTATTATAAATTAAAATGTGGTAGGAATATTAAATGAGAAAAAAAATCTCACCAACCCGAAAAAAAAATGCCAAACCCATTCCCAAATCACATATGATCAAAAAATTTTTAAAAAATCCGAAATGCCAAAATAAAAAACAGCCAAAATTGCCAACCATTAAACTACTACTCACAGTAGAAATGTTAAAATACACAAACAAATGATTTTACAATTTTTTTAATTTTTTTTTGTTGAGTTTTTTTTTATCCTGAACTGATGATGCTGAGTTGTTGATGGTGAAATACAACTTTGTATTTTTGTTTTGTTTTTTTAAATACTGCTGTGAAGGATACCCGTGCGCGCATCCAAATTGAAAATCCTCATAGACCATTATGTTGTATGTATGTATATGTATATGTATTAATTTGTACAATGACGGTGAATTGTAGTGATGTTGTTTTCAACTATCATTATTAAATTAAGAGGAATAAAAAAAGCGTTCGCGATTGTTTTCCGATTGCAGTGTGTCGTATAAAAAAAAATTTATTATTTTTAATGTTTAAGTTGTTTTATTGATGCATTGATAACTGCGAAAACATAATAACCAATTTTTTTTTTATTGTAATTTGAGAGATCAATTTGTAATTAAGATTAATTGCGTATGTGCAATGATGGGCGGCATGTTTTAATTAATTAAAATTCTGATACAGAAAGCAAATCGTTTAATATTTAATGAAGTAATTATACGGCATTTTAAATTTGTATAATCAATTGGTTGGCCACTCTAGTATTAGTTTTACAGCTTGCTCTCTGCTATCCTGTAGTCTGTTCTGCTTTTAGGTATTCTCTTCAGTTCGTTGTATTGCGATACACCTCTCAAGATGACGCTTTAATTCGATGTTTAGGGTTCAGCTAAGAATCATGTAACGTTACACTTCAGACAAATATGTTAACACGCCTTTTTATACTTTTGTGGTGATATTTTTGAATAAAAGCGGTGGTTAGGCATGATCAGATAAATATTGGTTACCAGTTGTTTTTTTTAAATAAATACCAACACATACATACATTAATTAGAGACTGTTCGGCTAGTGGATTTATTGTCCTTTCAAAGCTGAACAGTATCCCTATTTAGTACACCGCTACAGGTTCGTCTTTAAACTGGCCATCTGCACACTGCATATACGTACATGCTAGCCTGTACTAACATGAACGATGGGTCGGTCCATGAGTTCTATATTCCAACAATTTTGACGTTTGGTCAAATTTTGACGGTCATAGACCGCCTCTGTTGGGATTTGAACCCGGTACTTTTCGATCCAAACATCGCAGCTTTTGCCACTGCGCTATTTGCTCGGTAAGTTTTGTACAATCATTTCTAATTTTTCCTTTCTACAAATTCCACATATTTGAATTCAGACGTTTGTTTAAGCTGGCAACCATCTAATTCCAAGTTTATTATTCATCGTCCTTTTTTGTTGGAGACCTTCTTCGATTGTACTTTATTTATTTGTAGGTGTAGCATCTTTCAAATAATTAAATCAGTTACTTTATCCTGTCTTGATCATTTTGTTTACATAACAGCGTTTGTTATAAAGGGTTTTCCAATAAGAAGTCTCATTTTGATATTTAAAACAAATCGAGTATTTTTTAAAAGAAATCAATGAACGTTTGTTTCATTGTAAAGAGGAAAATATGCCATCTTATCTTTCACGTGGCCCCCAAAAAAAAAGTCTATTCTAAAAGTGATCACCTCTTCGAGAAATAAAACGGTCAGGAAACTTTTCTTGCAAAATTACGATTGTTTCGTTGCTTGGGTGGCACGTACCGCCGTTATGCTGAAAATAAACGTCGTCCACATCAATAACTTCCAATTCCGGCCATAAAAAATCATTAATCATAGCTCGGTAGCGCAATCCATTCACCGTAACAGTTGCACCGGCCTCATTATCGAAAAAGTAAGATCCAATCACACCGCCAGCGCAAAAACCGCACCAAACAGTGGCACGTTTAGGATGGAGAGGCTTTTCAACAATCAATCTTGGATTTTATGAGCCCCAAATGCGACAATTCTGCTTATTAACGTAGCCTCCGAGGTGAAAATGGGATTCATCACTGAAGATGATTTTGCGATGAAAATCCGGATCATTTTGATGCATTTGAAGGACTTAATCAGCAAATGGTGATCGATCGGCTTGAGTTCTCGTGTTAACTGAACTTTAAAAAGCATTAAGACCTAATGTCTCTAAGACCTAATGTCTCTATAAGAAACCGGGGTTTTCTTCAACACTACGGACTACAGCAGCAATATTCCCAGTTGTTCTTGAGCGACGCACACGGTTTCGACTCTTCACATCACTAACTTGTCCCAACAGCTCATATTTTACCACCAGTTTTACTATTGCCGGCCGAGAAAGTGCTTCACGATGACCAAAAAGTGCTTTAGTTTTGCGGACTGTGACTGCAAAATTTTCACCATTTTTGTAGTGAATTTTAACATTTTCAATGCGTTTGTGAAGCATGTATCGTACCATTTTTAGTAATGGCGTAGTTTTCACATGTCAAATGTTAAAGTTGACAGCAGCCCAAATAGCAAGCTATTCAAATGAAACCTCTTATTGGAAAACCCTATATGAGACATTTCCAAAGTCATATTGGTCTTGGATCATGTGCTCGCTATACTCTATCTTTTAACCAATTAGTAGCTGACTTATGTCACATTTTAAAGCAGATTGATTTTGTGGTACAGTGATCAAATTATTTTTTTTGTATTCGTCCTTAATGTCATCTTCAATCTTTCAGAAACTATAGTACGGAACCGGATGGCATATATTATAAATTCCCAAGGCTTTTTCAAGTCGAATTTGGTTATCTTTGGTTCTCATTTAGCCAATAAGGCTAAATATATCTCTCGTTTATCTCACATCCTTATTAAATGTATGTTTTTTGCGTCTTTGCCTTACGGATCACTTATCTATATTTTTTTTATTATACCTACCTTCTTCAAGCTTTGCACAATATCGTAATCTATTATTTTATGTTATTTTTAACTGATTGGCATCCCCCTGAGGCTAGGCGTTCCAGCCTATTTTTATAAGTACAAAACAAATCTGAAATATTCCGATATAATCCGGCATTTGTCATACGTAATCGTACAGTGGATTTTGCAAATTTCCACTAGGCGAACGAACGTACCTTGTATTTGATTTTTGTTACTGAGCCTGTCAGCGCCTAACTCATGGCTAAACATACACGTTGCAGGTTTATCTACTCATATGTCTCCCCTAGATAATCTTCATCGGTGTGATGTGAACATATTTACATACATAGCTTACCCGTTGCTGGCTTGCTCTCTTTAAAAGAGATCATGTTCTCTTTTTACACCACGATGAATCTTGCTCTTTGCTTTTTAATGTTATCTCTTGTTCCCGTTTTAAACTTTTTATATTTTAACTTAAGAAACCAGAATAACTGAGATTATTATCGTGTTATGGTGAAATATTTATTGCAATTGAACAACTATGAACTTTTCAGCTTCGTAAAACTGCAATTGTTTTTCAATATCTGGCCAAAATTAAGGCTGCTATACGGTTTGAGAAGTCGCAATTGCGGGGGTCAAGCTCCAGTGAATTTCTCATTTTTGAAGCAGTGTTAATATTGGAAACCCAAATCCTCTGGATTAAGTTGAACTTTTATTAAAGTTTTCGCACATTCAAGAGAAGAGAGCTTATAAATTCATATAAATTCTGTTGTTTGGAGTATTATTTTCTGATCTAGAAAACCTGTTGGTAACTCACAGAGAAATAGAATTGGGACCCAAGAAAATTAATTCGATTTTTTACTTTTAATTAACTCGTATGTTTGGAGATCCTGTAATTGAGAAATTTCTTTATTCGAAGCAATTTCTATTTCCTAGTCCCGCAGAGTGGGCACCCTATCACATGAAAACCTATCCAAAAAAATGTATTGTTTTCATTTGAACTTTTGATTAAATCCTTCGGACATTTTCCATTTTATTTTGCAGAAAGTTGGTAGAAGAAATAGGAATAGGAGTTGGGAACCAAGAAAATTGAAATTTTTCTTATATAAGTCGAACGTTTAAATAACTCTTTTGTGATTTTGGAGGCCAGAAAAGCGTTTTTGTGGATTTCGTTGAAATTATAAGTAGTTTAAGATTTGCAACCTTCCAAAATCTTCAGTACCCAGGCTTCATCGTGGCTCCGCAAAGCTTTGTATGGGTTCAAAATTAAAATTTCGTTATCGATTATTAATTTTTAAGTTCAAATGTTACGTTTAAGAATTTGAATTTTGAAAATTATAAATATTTCGAAAGAAGAGATTTTCGAAATTATTATTCTTTGAATGTTTCTAAATTTCATTAAAACGTAAAAAAAGTTTCAAACCCGAATTTTAATTGTTAAATTTAAATTTAAAGTTAAGTTTTAATTAAATTAATTTTGAAAATGTTTGGTTTTCTTAAAAATAAAATTTCGAATGACAGTGAAGTTAATACTAAAAAAAACAAAAAAAAATTACACTGTTAAATAATTACACTGTATGATAACTCTGATTTGACACTGATTTTAATCATTTTTACTGCCGATCCTAGAGATTTCCACGGATACTCATGCACATTTACGGATAGTTTAGATCAATTATGGTTTTTGTGATCAAGCTTTAGTGCGCTTGATGAACTTTACTTGTTTAGACCATTTAGATACCTCGTGGTCAAGGAAATTAAATTTAAAACTAGATTTATCTAGAATTTTAAAGAACTTACTTTTAATTAAATTAATATACAGATTTTGTCGTTTTTATTATTTTGGAAAAAATATATAAAAATCCAATTGGGTAAAACAATAAAAATTATTCACAACACTTAAATTCAAAATTCTGTTAAAAATAGTAAAACTCATCAGAATTTAATTTGCATCCACAAACCTTCTAAATAATCTAAACTGTTTGAAAATATACGCGCGTATCCGAGGACATGTCTATTATATAGGATCGGCGTTACAAATTTTAAATATCTGTTAAAATTATGTAAATAGTGTAAATAAATAGTAAAGTCCATCATAATTTAATTTAAGGAAATTACAAAGATTCTAAATGGTCTATTTGAAAATATAGATGAGTACTCGAGAACATTTCTGGGAGTGGCGGTTTTAATTTATAAAATCGTACAACTATTTCCGAGTTTGATGGATGCTATTCCCGCTCATCCTGTACTCGCCTGATTGTTAATTCATCATCATCTACAGTGACAACTCGAAACTATCGCATCGTCTATTATCCACCACGAAGCCATTCTCCGCCATGAAGTCCACAGCTATCCACTATATTTGCGACCTGTACCTCGTTATGAACGAATATGGATGTTAGAATGAACATCGAGAGGTCGGCACCAAGATTCAGGTAAGATTGCAATAGAATAAGATGGTGGGCATGTAACAGGATGGGACACAATTCGCGAGGTTGACGTGAAGTAAGATGAAGACTATCGAGTAAGGAGCTAGTTTTATCCCAAAAACGGCGGCTTGAACAAAAGTAGGTCTACGGACTATTATTTTATCCCTGTAACGAGATTGGGACGAGGCGGAGATTGTTGTGTTGTAGGAACATATTACTCGGGTTTAACACTTATGAATGAAAATAAAAGAAAACAGCATGTTACCGGTTCAAACACCAAATGTAAGTGAAAATTTAATAAATAAATAATTTAATCAGCTTCATTTAATTCCAAAATACCATAATTCATATCGTTTTTCATGATACGTATGTTATGCAAGATATATGCTAGAGATAAAGCTTAAGGAGTTAGTTAACTGTATTTTAACCGTGATAGAGTTAGTAGTAAGAAAGAAAAGTGATAGTTTTAAGTGTTTAAAGTGTTATTAGTGTAATAAAGTGATTATTGTGATATAAGAGAATTAGTGTTTTCTAGAATAATTCGGAAATAAATAAATTAATATTATCTAGAATTAAATTGATTGTTTTATTCACAATTCAACCTTGTTTGACAAGGCTCAAAAGTAGCAAAGCAATATTTTAACGATTTTGAACAATCAGAATTCGAATATGTCAGAATGTTGGTTTTCACATATGTAAAATAATGAATAATGAATTTTACATTTGATTTTGATCGTAATAGAGTCACGATGTCCACTGGGTGATAAATAAATAGCATGTATTTTATTGAAACCATATATTGTTCAAATCTGTTGTTCATAACATTCTCATCTGATACAAGATCAGCCGTGCGACGGAGGTTGATCAGCTGTGTATATCACAGATCAACATACTAATATGATGAATGATCACACATTTTGATTCTTCATTTTATTAAAATTGCTTTTGGAATTCAAACCTTACATCACAGTATTTTAACAATAAAATATTTCCCGAAGGCGCGATTCGGTATGATTGAGCTAATTTAAAATAATATATGGTGTCAATTTAAATTTTCGAAATACTTATGCAATAGTTATTCAAATGTGTTAATCGAAATGACACTAATAATTTAAAAATAAAAAAAAAACAGCAGAAGTTTTTGAGGTTGGGTGCAAACCTCAGCATAACTTACATCCGGCTCAATGTATCACAAATTTTATTAACATCGCTTTGACTAAATATTAAAAAAATAAGCACGACATATGTACATTATCAAAGATTGTACATTTTCAGAATCAAAGCATTATATGCTAATCAAAGTTAATCAAACTATTTTGAATCAAATTTAACTAGAAAAAAATTACTTTTCAAAAATAATCAGAAATTGTATCATTTAGTATTCCAACAAAACTTTATAATATATTTGCTAAATTTTGCAATAACCAACAGTTTTGCTGCAACAACAAACAATGAAGCGTTTCTTATTGAATTTCACAATTTAATTACACAATTTTAGTGCAAATTAATTATTTTCACTTGATTTACCACGCTGAAATAATTAATTAGCTGAAAAAAATAAACAATACACTGCAAACAATCTTTTAAAAAGTGATTCAAGAATTTTGTTTATTTAGGAATTTGCTAGAACGGAATTAAAAATAATGGGTGTCAACCAAAAATTAAAGATTTCGAGAGTGAAATTACTAAAATTAAAGAGTAATAAATGGTTCATAAATATACTTTCGTGAATTTTGTTCTAAAAGAAATTAGGATTTTTTTTAGGACATAATTCACAATTCTATAAAAACGGGGGTGAAGTTTGTCTTAAATTCTAATTTGTTTTACATGTTTAAACCGATAAATCTAATAATTTAGCCGATTATGGACTTATTCCGGCCAACTATTGTTTTGGCATAGGTCTACCAAATTTGGTATAACCACATGGACTTCTAATAAATAAATTTCCAAATTGCCTTGGGAACACCCTATACCAAGATGTATTTGCGTCTAAGGTATCCGAAAATTATTTAAATAAAGTAAATGATTAGGGGATTTAGGACAACCATATTTGGTGTGACCATATAATTATGTCAATGTGTTATGTGATTTTCCAGATTTTTTTGGGAAAATAGTAAGTAGTAAAGTAAAATCGACGTATATTCTTTAATTAACTGATAGTTTCAGAAACATTTTTATAGACGGGCAGCACAATTTTAATATTTAAATACAGATCCATCAGTGAACAAGGATCAACTATCTTACCAAAGGTTCTTGTATAATATCGCATATTTTTACACAAAATATCCATAAAACTCTGTATAATCATGATTTAAGTAAATGTTACTTTAGAAAGTAGTAGATTATACATAGACATACCAGATTTTGCTTCAGATAATTGGTTTGATTTATACATAATTGGTAGTTTAATTACAGAATTTTTAATTTTCATAAGTGACTACTTCTTTTAAATTTGATATTTTGTTTTGCCTTGAAATACTTTCCAATATTTAAAAGTAATAATTTTGTATTAATTATGACAGACTCGACCAGCTTTACAACCACGTAAGTATGTATTGTTACAGTCAGTTCAAAATTGTTCACATATCTCAAATTTAAACAAAAATAATTAATTCTCAATACCGCATACATTGGGCGCTTTCAGATCTCGCAACATGTTGGCATCGAAAATTTACTGATGGAACAAATGACATACGATCTATCACATTGCCATGAAATTTTCGATAAATTGGATGCATTCAAAACTTATCATGTTAAATTTACTCAACATGTTGCCAACTGTGATCGACCTGAAAGCGCTCATTGATGTACAGTTGAAATGAATTGATTGTAAAAACCTGGAAGAAACGAATTATATTGACATAAAACCGCAAAATTAGGTTTTGTTTTGTTTTCGCCAATACTGCTTAAATTTTGTAATTCTACCTCACTACTAATTTCGCAGTAGATGACTTAGTTGACTCACTGTAAATCATGTGTATAGGTATATGGCAATTTTATTTTTTACTTTTTAATCTCACTTTTTAATAATTGAATGCACGAAACTTACCAAATTATCCTATATTGATCACCAAAACGCCTTTGACCTTAACTTACGGTCTATCTGAAATATTTGTCAGGTTCTCTAACAGTTTACACTCCCATTCGACCACAATATGTAATTTTGTGATGTTTAACTATAGATTCAAAAAAATATGAAAAATTTCACGAAAATAATAATTTGAATTTACGCACAGAATAATTTTCACAGAGTTTTTACTATATTGTGCACACACGATTCTTTAATTTTGTTTTTTACGCGTCGCTAAGTAGGCGAATATTTCCGTATAAACTCATGGCTCAAGCCGCTCTCATGCAAATGAGTCTAAGGCTTATATGAGACGAAGATAAAAATAAAGAAATCGTACCGATTTCCTTATGTTTTCTGTTTGCTATTGCTCTATTTGCTCTATAAATTGGTACGACTGCGAAATGTTTATAACGAGATGGACAAAATTTAACTCCGTCATGTTGACTTCGTCTCATATAAGCCTTAGACTCATTTGCATGAGAGCGGCTTCACTGACAAAACTGACAAATAGACAGAGTCTCAAAATATTAAACTAAAATTCAACGCCGACTTTGTTTGGCAAAAAACGAGTTTGTATGTTTTTTACTTGGTGTTTCAAGTATTCATTATCATTTGTTGAATCGTTAGGAATTCGTACTAATAGTAATATTTAAAAATTTACTGATTCCACTATAGGTATCGTTTAATTTAAAACTAATTTTTATTTTAAGTTTCGGGTTTGGCATTGGCATACGATGTATGCGATGATCTCTGGCTGAAAATCGGGGAGAAGTAAATAAATTTCATTTTTTTTTATTTATTTAACTCGAACGAAAACACTAAACTTAAAATGCGAACATATAATTGGCTGCCGATAATGAAATTAATTTATTTTCTATGTTGCTAAATGTTAGGTTTGGCCCCATCTAACTTACTTAACAAATTTGAGAAACCAACAACAAACTTAATATAGTGAGATATTCAAACGAGAAAAAAAGGACGTTTCGAGAGTTTTATTTGTGTAGAGACGGGCAAAGAAGGACAATTTATAAAAACTAAATCTGAATTTTTTTTTAAATATTTATAGATAAGTATATGCAACGCCTTGCAGATCTACGATCAGGACCAGATACTGAAGATTTTTGAAACCAAGTTCCCTCAAAACTTAGCTGCAATTTCCGCTAAATTCAAAAAATACCATTTTTTGAGTTATGATTATTCAAAAAATTAAAATTTTTTAGAGTTTCGAGACTCCAAAGAGTTACGAAAGATTTACTTAACTTCAGCAGAATCTTTTCTGAACCCGGAAATGGAAATTGCTTGAAATAAAAAAATGTCTCTAAATTTCTAGGCTTTCCAAATTTGCGAAGAATTAAACCCAAAGTTCAACTGAATCAAACATACATATTTCAATTGTTTGGATTCTAATGTATTTCTCTCTGGTGTAAACAACGGAATTTAAGAAAATTCAATTTTTTTGGTTTTCCTTTCGTATTTTTCTCTGGCTCACTCTATTCAGGCCTAGAAAAATCAAATAACATAATTTCTCTATATTTTTAGAGTCTACAAATTAATGAAGAATGAAAAAAAATGTAATTTTTATGGTTTCGTAAACGTAATTTTCTTGAAAAAAGAAATTGTTTTAAATTATAATAAATTTCTAGGCTCTCCGCCTTTATAATTTTGTGCGAAGGAGTTATTTAAAAAGCTTAACAGAATCAATCTTAATTCAATTCTCTCGGTTTCCAACTATTATTTCTCTCTTTCACCTTTTTCGTTATTTTCCAAATTAGTTTGTAATAAAATTATTTATAAACACCGCACAACGTTTCTAAATATTATTACTAATATACCAACAAAGTCTGTCAAACAGTGCCGCACTCGGTATGACAGTTTGACTCCTACTAAAATTCAATTGTTTTTGTTTTTTTGCGATTATCAGACTGTCAAATGAGACTAGAGACTACGATTTTCCTGCAATTGATTCGCAACTCAGTATGTGGGCCAATCGCAATTAAAGGAAAAACCAAATTAATTGATACAAGAATAAAATAGAATTCAATGTTTACGGGTAAAAACGTCAAACAACGAGTTGGGGGAAAGTATTTAAATTAAAGTTCGTAGTGTAGCCAACATTTATTTATATATCCGTTGATTTATAGAAAAATCAGTAACACTTTCGGGAGAATTTCAGTGTTGTGCCGTCAACAGGCTCTAATTAGAAAATACAAAGTAACGCCAATTATTTATTTATTATTTTTCGTGTATCATCGAAGGAGTTATTAGGTCGCCTTTTTTGACAAATTTGGATGATGGTTCGGATAATTCTATTATAATCCCGGAATTTGAAACTCCTGGTCCATCAAGCGATAATTCACGGTCGACTCCTCTTTCCTCGAGTATTAGTCACTCGCGAAATAGCACTTTCATACAAAAATTGAAAATTTATTGTTGAAGGAAAGCCAGAAAATTGGTAAAAATATAAGAGCAGCGCTTACCATATTTGGTAAAATGGTGCATCAAGAATTCTCACAATCTGGCGACTGGAAGGCGGCTTAAAGGTTAAGTAAATATAAAATTATTTTGGTTTAGTTGGTTTAGGTAATATTATTATATTTTCAGATTCGTCGTTTAATTTCAAAATACCAATATTCAAATCGTTTTTCACGACGCATGTGTTATGCAAGATATATGCTATTGTTACTACTTTGAAAGCAATTTTTATTTTGTTCTCTAGCGCTTAAAAAAATTCCTCCAACGACTTTTCATAATTCCAAATGAGCTTTCGACCACATTTCCAGCTTTACTGTGATCATCGTTACATTTTTTTTGTGAATCACTGCGGTTGTTGTACGGTGTTATCACACGCACGGACCCAATATACATGAGTATTCACCATCTCCTACAAGATAATTTGTTTGGTGGATTTTGTCCATTCCGATATAAAGGGCAAGGGGTTGATGTGGTAACCGTCTATTGCTCCAGCCGCGTTCCGAAATATTTGATATTTTGCCCGAGTGGAAAATGTATGTCTTATATTGTTACGGATGGTGTACCGATGTACAGTACAGCCCTACGCCAACCAGTAGAAAAATGCGATCAACTCATATTCCACTGATAATGCTTGGTGCAATATCATTTTATAGATGACCTGTATAATTCCTAATGATTGTTTGGTTTCTATTTCATTTCCATATAGAATTGACTCTATTGTTGCAGAAACCACGTCACTTGTAAATATTTTATTTAAAATATTATATTTTGTATAAATATACATTATAATTACATATTTGAAATATTAACATTAGCATTTTTTTTTTGTGTGTTGGTACTTTGACCTCAATTAAATTTTTGTATATATTTTATAAAACCTTTATTCATTTTAATGTTTATTTTATAAATTTTGAACAAAATCGAGAAAAATCGCTAACAGCAAAAATTTGTGTGAGGTTCAAAGTACCTTTTTGTTACCACACATAAAATATTTAACTCGTATCGTGAATGCCTCGCATTAAAAATACATTATTGCAATCTTTGAGATTCCAAAAAGTTCTTTGCGTTTAGGAACCTGCCCAGAATATTCAACACAGTGCAAATTGTTGTAGACGACCGTATTCACTATTTTCTCTATTTATCACATATGTAAAGGGTGTTTTTTAAGCCTGATAGAACTTGAAATTGTAAAAAATAAAACATAAAATTAAATTCTTATGAATAATATACTCTAGCAGATCTCAGTATACTCTGGCAAATCATCATGAATAGTCTCACCAGGGATGGGCAATTACGCGTCATCTAATATTTTCTACGCCGCCGCGTCGACAATACGTAGACAATGTCGACAACACGTCGACAATGTCGACAACACGTCGACAACGCGACAATGTCAAAAATAACTAGTAGTGATTTAGTACATTCATTGTCTTAGATAGTTTAAAGTCAATACTATAACTTTATGTCCTTCTATCCATGATCAGGATTTCGGATAAACAAGTCTTACAGTTTATATTTAGCATAAATCGTAGTTTAAAATAAAAAATCCTCGATGATCTCTATACTGGTTTTGTAAAATTTGGCAAATTATTACTAGAAATAGATTATAAGAAATAATTTTAAAATCGAGCCAAAAATTCGGCTAACAGGTAGCTAACCAAAAAGTATATCTATTTTCATTCTACTTGCGTTGGGAACTAATTTGGAAAAATGCTTTAGCATTTACGTTTTTCGTAAAAAACGTGAAATTATCGTAGGTTGTCGACGTTGTTTTAATTGTCGACGTTGCCAAAAAATTTCGTCGAGTAATCTACGCAATCTTTACGTGTCGACAACCGAGTATTTTACTTGGCGTAGTCTACCTCGCCCATTCCTGAGTCTCACGCTTGAACAACGCTACGAAATTATTAAAATTTACAACTTATAGACGACTTCGGGTTTTTTCACATAATCGTTCATTTGAGCAAGCCATCCGACTTATTAAAATCAAAATTTGACGATAAGTTGGTTTCGTGAAATGAACCTGTCAATTGGCCTCCAAGGTCACGCGATTTTACACTTCTCGATTATTTCCTGTGGAGCTACGTGAAGTCACTGGTCTATGCTGATAAACCAGCAACAATTGATGCCTTAGTGGCCAGCATTGTTCGTGTTATTATTCGTGACATACGGCCAGCAGTGGCCCAAAATTGGACGTCCAGAATGCGTTTCTCTTCACTTTCTCAAAAGTTTGGCTCAAAAAAAAAAAACACCTTTTTCATTAGAATTATGGAGAAGTGATCTTCAATAACCTGGAGTTTATATTACATGCTACAATCATATCTAAACAATTGAAAGCATACTATATAATATTTGTTTGTTATAGCCAGGGTTATCACAGAACTAGGAGTTTCATTCCTATAGGAAATCAAATTCTTATAAAAAGGCAATTATTATCACAGACTTTCTAGGAATTTCAAAGTGTTGTCAGATCAATTTTCGGAATTAAAACTTTCCATATTGTCTTTGAAAATTTAAAAATAGTTTTCTACAAGCTATATGTTTAAACAATAACTCAGCATGATTCGTTGAAACCACCACGCATAGTAACATTTGGATACAACATGAAAGATTATTAAAGCATTATGCGGTGTGATATTTTGAACAATTGTGTAAAAAAAGTGTTGGTGTTGTATTACAGAATCGAAATGTTAAAAGACATTTTTATGTATCTTGTTCTGTTCTACACATTTATAAACCGAATTGATTCGAACAAATAAATTTTTCTGTAATTAAATATTAATTATAATTTTTTTTTTAAATTATATTTCTAATTTAAAAAATTATTTTATTCATATTATTTGTAACCTATTTTACCTCTAAACGGATTGAATTGTAATTAAACATATTAAAATGTAATTTAGGCACCCTAAAAAATAATAAATTATAAATATATGAATATTTTTGTTATTGCGCTATGGTGCGATGGCGTAACAAATAAATAAATAATGTTTAGTTAAATATGATTTGATAAATGTAATGTAGGTGGTTTTTCTAATCATGCATTACTACCAATTTGATTAGAATTTACAATCGGAGGATGGGCACGGCTACGGTTAAAGTATCAAATGCATACTTTGGCTTAGGCTGATCATATATATTATCGAACGGAATAGAGTATGTTTCACAACATTTAACATTTTGAAGAAGTTCCAACTAAGCACCAAATATGTTTCAATTGCAGTATACATGCGATTTTTTCATTGTACAAAAATTTAATCAAGCATCAAGAATTTTTAAAATTTTTAATAAAACAAAATGAAATTGAATAATTATACGAAACTGTACACAAAATTAGTACACAAAATAAAATATTTCAAAAGTTCCAAAGTTTCATATTTGTTAAATTTTATTGTTTTAAAATTTTAAGAACTTATCCACACGACGTAAAATAATATTTTCGGTAATCCAATATCCTATAAACTAAAACGAACTGTCGAATTTTCAAAACAGATTCAAATTTCAGATTCAGAGTTTATGAAATTCAGAGTTTAAATTCCAATTCAATTTTTGATTTAGCAATTTAATATTTTAGTATACCGTCAATTTAGGCTATTTTAGTAATACGGTTGAGATGGTAACTGTATTCATTGGTAAATAATCACATATCTAATCTTAAATTAATTACGACTGTTTTAAATCTTGTCGCCTTGTGTTTACGTAAATTTATGAAATCTAGAGAATATTTTAGTTATTTATATTTATATATTTTGGTATATTTAAAATTCTCTATGAAATTTTCAAGATAATATATTATGGCGGATACAAAATTGTTCAAAGTCAGCGGGCCAAAAGATAAAATAAGTAATAGAAGATACTTATTATTATTAAAACAGTTTTTAAAAATAAGTAATGAGAAGAATAAATTTCAATAATTTGAAACAGGTTAGCAGGTCAAAATTTCTATCTTGCCACATCAACTTAGATAAATTTGCAAAAAGAGTTAAAATGGTAAGCGTTTTACAGTTGTCGACTTACAGTTGTCTTTGTGACATTCAGGAATTCATTGTAAGCAATTCATCGCGAATCGTGATGGAAAATCAGCGCGGCAATTAATTATTAAATTATTATCAAATTTAACATATTTAATGGAAAGTGGGCTATGGAAAAAGGTTCATTTCTTCGCCATTTTACAAAATGTCGCATTTTATTTCATATCGCTTAAAAATCGTAGGTTGTTGACATTGTCTTAATGGTCGACATTGACATAAAACCGTGCCAAATAATCTACGCAATAATTTACGTGTCGACAACCGCGTATATTACACGGCGTAATCTACCTCGCTCATCCCTAATTGCAGTGAGTAGAAGTTCAACTCCGTATAAAAGGACACGTACTGACTCTGGTAATAATATTTAGAAGATTAATAATCTGTAGTATATTGCATATAGATAATTACTACTCGTATATTAGTAAATAAAATTTGTATAAAATTATTTTTTCTTATTCTTCAGAAAAAAGTGTAAACGAGTAAAAATTCGCCATTTGATGCTTAATATTCCAAAAACATTTGGACCATTTTTAAGTTTTCTGCGACATGACGCGGCGTTGAAATTTTGCATACATATATATATATATATATATATATATATATATATATATATATATATATATATATATATATATATATATATATATATATATATATATATATATATACAAAATTAAAACATGAGCGTAAAAAATCAATCCCAAACTTTTTAAAAATATATTTAAATATACATAAATACATATAATATACAATTGTATGAATTGGTTGGTTTATTCCAGGACTTTTTAAATTTATATAGATCACAGACTTGTTCGTCATCTAGTTGGAAAAAACACTCATCCTAGACTTTTCTAATAATGATATGAAAAATTAATTTAGTTCTATAGAAAAAAAATCTTCTGACACCGCCGTTAAAGGGACGACTATTTTATCTTAGCGATTGAGTTTGATTCCCTATCGATCAAACTTTTGATAGATTGCACTTTGAATCGCCGCTACATAAAATAAAAGCCTTCGCAAACTTTTCAACGTAAATAAATGGAAGAACAAGTCGCATGTCCAATCTTTAACAAGGATGGCAGTTTCTTTCCGCGCTCGGGGTCCTGTTGCCCACTATTCCTGTTGGAATAGTTGAAGTAGCTCCAAAAAATATACTAGCGGACTGTGAGTCTTAAACCACTGTATAAATATTAAAATTTCTCAAAACTAAATTTTATCCGATCTTTTCAGGTACTCACTATAGTAAAACGCACAAAAAATTATCTTGCATCAGTGTCATGCATTTTTTCGTGTGTTTTACTATGTGAGTGCTTGGGAAAGACTAAAAATTTGTATCGATTATTTTTTTTATAAATTTCCATGTCCTATAATTTATGAAGACTAATATTTGATTGATGTCGATGGATATATTTTATTTAACATGACGTTTGTTTGAAAATTTTTATTTAAAAGATAATACTTTGGAGAGGCATATTTTAGTTATATGCTCCCGAAAAAGTTTACAGGAGCCTATGATTTGTAGTAAAATTACAGCAGATTACAATGTACAATATAGGACAAATATCTGATAAGACCTATTATTATTTTTTTTTAAATATCAAAAAAGAGACGTCTAAGTTTATTTTTCCGTGACTTTCATATGTTGTTGAACATATACAAAGGGAGTTAATAAATGTTGTTCTGCGAGGCTGAACAGAGTACTACAACCAATCAAATAAAACAAGAAAAAGAAATATTCAATTAGTTCAATTTAGTGTAGCCCCCAAAAGCGCGAGACTTTTTTTTAAAAATCGTTAACTTCTGTATTAGCTCTAAATATTGATATGAATTGAAAATTATCAATCTATGTATTAAATTCGAACAATTTCTGTTGAATTGAACATTAAATTTGGAATTATAAAAATGTTTACGAAATTCAAAATATCAAAATATTTATTATTTATACGTCAGATTTCAAAATTCAATTTGAATTGGAAATATTCAAGAACCAGAAAAATGTTAAATATAAAAAAAAAGTAAATAAATTTTAGAATTAATTACATAGTTGAATCTGGCATGATTCCGGAATATGTTTGCCGTTTTCCAATCCTTGTTCCTTTTCATAGTTTGGACATTAACATTCTCGTTCGAATTTTAACTGAACCTAAAAACGTCTAGTATCACAATACCGTCATTTGTTGGGAATGGACTTGGTGCAACTTTAAAGACATGCTAAAGACATGCAAACAGGCGCTCGTGGGTTACGTGACATTATTGAACTAGAACCAATGTTTGAAGTTCCTGGTTCAGACGTAAAACGTATTCACATCACTGAAAGCTGTGTGAGAGGCTTGAGCCAACCAGAATACATACGCCATAGTACGCAGGCAAACACAACAGAAAGGACAACGAAAGATGATGAAGCTGTGTCATCAATTATTTCTGGTAAAATCTGTTACAAATATTGTAATTTATTTATAAAGTTTTAGTTTTAAAAACAAAAAAATGTTTTTCAGTTTTAACATCATTTAATCGGATGTCGATTTATTAAAAAAGATCGCTTAACCTAATTGGTGGATTGGTTTGTTTTCAATAATTTGCAATGATTCAAATCTCATATGTCTGACATAATTGGTGTAAACGGTGATATATGTCCTCCAAGTTGTCTTAAGTACAAAGATTATGTAAATATTTTCCTATGCAGTTTGAGTGATAATATTTGATACTTGCGAGTTGCGAATCATATTTTTGTTAATTAATGCATATGTTTGTTTCAAATTTTCGTGAGATTAAATATTGTGGTAGCGACAGAAATTTGAGTAAATTTTTTTAACATATTGAGCGAAACTTGTCTAATTGTTGTTTTTGGTGATAAATACATAATTTCTTGTCAATAAATTGAGCTTTATGTGTCGCTCAAATTTAGTTATTTATATCAAACTCATATCAAATTTTGTGATCGTTAAATATGTATAAATTTTAAAATTTATTTTAAATATTTGTCACTTTCAAACTTTTATCGAACCAATTTAATTCAAGTTTGCTAAAAAAATCCGCTCAATCAAAATTAAACTTATTAATCGCTGGCAAAATTCATTCAATTTCTGGTGAATTGTATCATTTTAATAAATTTGGCGGTGAAATATATTCAATAATATGGTCACAAGGTAATGTTCGAAGTGCATATAAAACGGATTGGCCTTGAACGGTCTCTATATTCGGGTAGAGTGATGAATCCATTAATTTTTTTCCTAACAGTATAAGATTGACACCATCCCCAAATCACATATAGGAAGTTGGCTCAATCAAAAAACCATAACATAACGAAACCGTACATTTGTACGATATTATTCAAAGCTACTGCGATATTTAAATGAAGAAAACAAAAGAAAAATTCTTGTGAATTTTTATTCTGACTTTTTTTGACAATATACTTTTATTTAAAACTGGTTGAGTTTATTGAGGACTATCGACGGGGTTCCTAAAAAGCACGCAAACCAATATAAAAAAACACACATATGCACTTATCATCAAAACTAAGGTTAACTAAGGTCACCCAAGGTTATTAAAAAAATGCATATATGATTTGGTATTTTCTTTGTATACCTAACCATTTGCAAGAAAAGCGAAGTAACCTTTTTATCAAAGGGCTGACTAAAACAATAGCTTCGAAAAGTCATTCATGAAGGATATCTCCTCACATTACTTTTACCGAATCCTGTCCGACCTGCAAAATATAAAATTTTGTATATAGAACCCAGTTAAGGTCTTAAGTTCCGTTCGCGCTAAGTTAAAGCCGTGTAAAGTTTTCCCATCGTTTTTCTTATACAGATAATATGGACAGAGATTACGACGTTGCTCCAGTTGAACTAATTCCATTACAGGAACTCAAAACCAAAATCTTAAAAATTTGAAAATTTTTGAATGAAATATTAAATTTAGAATTTACAACCGCGTAAAGAGAAAACGAATATATTATTCAATTAAACAAGCGTCGAAGCTATTTCAATATTAACATTGTTTAATTAAGTTTAATATTAATAAGTTTAATTTAATTTAATTTCATTAAAATTAATGAAACGATCGATATTTTTTGCAATGCTGTTTCTGAAACCGATACTTATATTTGTGGAGAATATATGACTTCCAAATAAGTATCCTAGCGAGGTGATTTATTTTCTGTGTCTTTCTTGCAACCAAATGTCTCTGCCTTCGAACGGCTTACAACCACTTTTAAATTTGTAAAATTAAACAGTAACAAATTATAAATATAAACTTTTATTTTTTTTAACTAAATTTTTAATACTTCCTACTTGTAACGTATTGATATATTACGCAAAAATAATCATACACGCATTAACATTGTTCAGTTCGAACAATATAATTACATTTAGTGAATGATTTCTGTGCATCGATATTGAAAATTATGCCATCAACATTCAATCATCAAAGTGATACAGTAAACATTTGAAAATCGTCGTTTTCCATAAAAACTAGTGGCTATGTCCGTTATGTTTTCCAGCCAACACACAATTTTTGGAAATAAATTGTCAACAATTGCATCACAGTTCTATGGTGGTAAAACGTCTCTTTCATAACACCATGCATGCTACTCACACCATGGTAGTGACAACCAAACGTCAATAATTCAGAAGTAAAATAGATTTAAAATTCAGAATAGAACTGATTTATAGAATGTCCTCCGCAGACTTCTGAACTATCGGTAGTTGAATATTAATTTTGGAGTGTAATTATGTTTAACATTGTTGACTAGTCGTGGGTTTTGAAAAAAATATAATGCAATTCATTTTAATAGGAATTTCTTCAATTTCTTCATAAAAAATTAGAATATTTTAATAATCCATCGGTCAGCGTTCGACAGTTCTCATCATAATCTCTCTTTCATATTCAAACTATTATATCGATGTCACAGAGCATAGGTTCAATGATTAGTCGTTGTGGAGATCATCATTCACGATTTTATCATAGACACAATACTTAGCTCTATGTTTACACACATGGGGTGAATTCACTTCACCCCATTTAATTTTTTTTGTTATTGTGGAATTGTGGTACCACAAAAACTTGATATTTTGCCGATCTGTTAATTCTTATATTTAACCTAAATGTAAAATTCTTCTAAATGGGACACATGTATATGAAAACTATGGGATTTTGTATACGTAAGTTCTTTGTTCCTATTTCCAACATTTACGGATTACACGAAATACTACCAACAACAAAATTTTCAATATATTTGTTAATATTTTTAATAGATGCCTATATCTGCAGCAAAATACTTCGAATCTTTAAAAAGTTTCGAATAAATTGAAAGTCGTTGCAAAAAACAACCCAAAAATTAGGAAGATTATGTTATGGTTAGATTCGTGTTCCTCAGATCCGAAACCAAATAGCTAGTTTTGCTTTGTTAACTCAAATATATGTATATAGTAACTATTGCTCAGAAGCTTTCAGTTCCTGGCCATTCTAGGATTCTGTAGCTAGATGCAATGAATAGTCATCTTTGATAAGTCTTCTTCATCTTCCGCTTCGTCTAACCTCCCTTATAGTACGTATATAGTACGGTATATATTTTCATCTGTAACAATTTATTACACCAGGTTGCCACCATATCCGGGATAGAAATCGCCATTGTTTACACTATACGGTAAACATATACCTTGTAAAGTAGTGTAATTTAATTAGTTTGGGTAAAATCTATTTCAAATCAACGAAAAATACCGAAAACGTCGATTTTATCATGTGTAACAATTTATTACATCAGATTGCCACCATATTTTGGACAGAACTGGTCATTGTTATCACTATACGATATACATATACTTTGTAAAGTTAAGTAATTTAATTATTTTCGGTAAAATCCATTTTAAGTCACTGAAAAATACTAAAAAGTCGATTTTATCATTTGTAACAATTTATTACACCAGACTGCCACCATATTTTGGGTAGACCTTTGACTTCATTGTTCAGTTCTATCCAAAATATGGTGGCGATCTGGTGTAATAAATTAATACAGTTGATTTTTACACCAAATAGTTACATAATTTTATTTCGCGTCTTATCAGTCAACTGTAATTAATTTGTAATAAATTCTGTACCAAGTCCTATCTCGATATACAATTACAACAAAAGTTACAAGGTGGCGGTGTATATAGGTTCAATTTGAAGTTACACCGCCCACGATTTTCGCGAGCGGGTTCTTTCGTTGAATCATCCCAATGTTGCGTTTAGAATCCTCCCGAAGTTGCTCTCGATTTTCGATAAACATCTCTAGTCCTCACTATTTCTTTTAGCTTTTTAACTCATTTATACGCCGAATTGAAGCTCGAATGGTGATGTGCTAATCACATTTTGTAAAGCGTTGTTGAGGTATCGTTGAAAATCTTCGGTCTTCTTGTACCATCCTTCTTCCAAGATTCTTTCAACTTGGCCGTTTCCGGTTGCAACATTTGCCGTAATCAACAATTCGATTCCGTTTTTTCACAGTACCTACTCACTGAATTCTCCCGATCAAACAGCATACCACCTCTGTCGACTATGATCTTACTTTGGGTTCCAAAGATTGCTTACTGAACGAAAGTTTCTATGCACTTAGACTCACGGTTCAATTTACGCGTCGGTGACAAACTGTCTAAATGGTGAATGATACGTAATCAGCAGACTATCTCTTTTCGGTATCGAATGTAATAGGCCTTCTTATTTCCCTAACGTCCTGCCCGTAACAATATATCGTATTCAGTTTTTAATGCAGAATTGTTTACGGTCATAGGAAATTTGAATACTTTGGAAACACAGTGTCTAGTTTGTTAATTTGCCATAAACTTCACTCCGATGCTAAAGATAGCAAAGTAGAGAACCGTAACTGATTTGGTGAATAACTAGGTATTATAGGAATTTTAAGTAACATTGGGTGAAAGATGCTGAAAAGACATTAAATCTGAAGAACTTTTTCATTATTGTATGCGAATCTATTTGGGAAAATTCAAAATACAACGCACTATAAGAGCGCGAATGTATTTCGTATATTCGCTACGAATATCGGAATTTTTCTGTTTTATACATCATACTGAAGATTTGTTGATTTTTCAGATTAATTCTGTTTTGTTCTGCTTCTAAACAGATAAAAAAAAAATTCCATCTAAAACATAAAAAACTAAACATCAAAAAAAAAAAAAAAAACTTCAAATTCAGCACATAAAAAAATACATAAAATATGAATGTAAAAAAACCATAAAAATAAATTTTACGTTTTTCGTTATTTTATTTTTTAAAATATCAAATAAACTCTAAGAATGAGGTGTTTAGAGAAGCAATGTGTATAGAAAAATACAAGTTCTGTGAGCTTCGCTGTTACTGCCCCTGCTTCTGTTGCTCGATATATGTATATAGGAGCATATACATATAATATATTTAGACGAAACAATCCCGAGTATTTACATTTTTTTTATACTAACGTATCAAACATGAACGAACATAAAGATATCGTTATGTGTGTACATATATATATATACGGGATATACATGGTTGCGGATGGGCGGGAAACTGTAAAGTTGCTTTTTGATTATATAAAAAAATTTATTTTATTTCAAAAGCACATATTTTTTATTAAAAATTCATTACATTTTTTTTTATTATAAAAAGTCCTACTATATGTACATATATACTATTGCTCCATCATAACATATGGTTATAAATGTAGATATTTAGATAAAAAAAAAATCTGGATATATTTTCCAAATGTTTAGAACTGAGTAGAATAACTAAAATTTTGCGTACACTTTTATAAGCGATATGAAATAATAAGATGAATTAAACTTAAAAAGGTAACCGTTATGCACAACTGAATATAACAGATTGTATTAAAATGCATTGTACTATAGATTCTGTAATATCCATAAAGCCTTTTATCCGTAAAATATAACTGCCGATAATTTCAGTACCCCGCTTAAGTTCAGTATTATGGAAAGTGTATCGGCACATTCCTGTGGGTTTGGTTTCGAAGATTCCCTTGATTAAATTAATTTTTCAATATGTAACCCTTCAACAAAATTAGAAGAAATTTTGATTATACTTAAGATTGCTCATTCTCAAATTACATATTTTTCGCGGTTGGAAAAAACTTCAAAATCATAGAAAGACTTTCAAGAACCTTATGTTGAACTATTGAATCAAAAGTTTCATTGAAGTTTGTAAAAGCTTTGTCAATGTTATTAATTCATAATGAATTAAAATGAGTTAGTATAGATGTTGAGCTGGCGAACATAAACCCTTGTTGGTACATGAAGTGGATTACAAGATCACAATTCAAGATTATAAAAAATTGGAGGATACTGAAAAATTCGTTATTAAACAGCAAAGGAGAACAGCAAACGTATCGGGAATATATGTGTTATGGCGTAAAAATAATTTTCACTTTTCATAAAATTGCATGAAACGCGCCACCAACTTACACCTCAACAAACGTATAACAAATTATAAACCGTTAACAATAATTACTGTGATTTTGATCCCAACAAATTAGATTTAAAACATAGAAGGTTGAATTTGATCACAGTATACCATGATCATCAATGAATGGTGTTAAAAACGATAGGATGCTTCCTCTTTTACCTCGCCATTCCAATTTTCCAAATGATGTTCTGCAGATGATCTGAAAATGCTTCTGCTTGAACCTCATTTATACACGTATTTTCAGATGATATCAATAACTATAGGTGGCAGAATGCATTCTTTGGTCGGTATTAGTTGTTCCGGATGTAACCGTGGCGTGGTAATTTTCGAAATATATCCTGCAAACCTTATGGCCATTGTCTTCAAATGAGTTTCTGTATAGATCACGAGAGTTTAATTGTTTAGGCCAACATTCAACGTCTTTTGCTAGCCATTCAGGACCGTTCCACTATAGGTTATTCGTGATGAGAGCTTCTGGCGTAAGCACTCTGGACGCAGATTCGGCTGGATTTTATTTTGAAGTAACATATATCCATTTATCTCTGGAAAATTGTTCTAGAATGTATGACGTTCTATTGCCTATTTCTACCGACTGATGGCCAACCCAAGACAATAGTGAATCTGTCTATGCGTATGTCGAGTTTATTTCCAATTTCCAATTTAACAGCTTCTTTCACATATTTTAATAAACGGCATAATAGAACGGCGGCACACAGCTCGAGGAGTGGTATGGATTTTTTTTATTATACCTTTGCTTTTGCGGCAAGTAGATTAACAAGTTTGTTCTCAGTAGAATTTTGAAAACTTCTGTATATTGCGGCTCTTTACGCAATGCAAGCCAAGCAGTTGAATATTAAAATTTAGATCTTAATGTGTCAATATAAATCTTGGTATTCCAATATTTTGAAGTTGATGTAACGAAGATTGATTCCATTTTACTTTAATATCCCGCTGTCCATTTAGATACTATATTCCACTGTCTTTCAATGATATCCCTTGGTGGGTTCCATAATAATCCAAAGTTCTTTATTACAGACATACCTTCGAATTCCAAGAAATTCGATTCTCGTTTGATGCCCGAATGCGTTTGGTTAAATTTTGGGATCCACCGACTTTTAATAATGATGTCACGTCCGCATATATTTTAGTCGCCTGGTTCAAATCAAATAGCCGGTTAGCATATGTCATCAACGTAGAAATTTGATTTCAGCCAGAAACGGAGCTATCGATGTTCCATAGTTAAACAGAATAGTTGAATTTCTTGATTATAGGCGAATCGCACCAAATGATATACGCTGAAAACATCGTCGTTCTGCTGGATGAATTACTACCTGGTTACTATATCCGCTGATATTGCAATTTTGTGTGTACGGAATCGTATAGTATCATTCTGACATCATCTTGAAGTCATTCTCGCAGCTTTTCTAAGAACGCAATGATGTGATAAATGATAGATCTGTGAACTAGATTCGATCTATCGTCTCCGCATTCATTTTTTGCATATGACTTATTTCCTCATATTTCTTCATAAATTCGATATAATCACGATTTTTTCTCCAGTGGATAAAACCTATTTATTGCTTGATGATGCGTAGTTCCCAAATCTTCTAGCGACACCTTGAGCGGTAGCTTAACAAAACGTCAATGATACTAAAAATGTTGTACTTAGATCAGCCAAATTTAACTCTTTTATAATCGGCCAAATGGAATCATCTGCCTTGTCGGTGGGTGACTTTGAGGTTAAATGGCTGAGTATTAATGTTCTTACGCTAACGGAGTTTTCGGTTGTGGATCTGGACCATACGCAATTTTACTTCTCCCCTGATTGTCACATATGGTTTGTTCATATATGAAGACTGCTGTACGAATTTTACAATATTTGTATAGAGATTGTTGTAATCTGGGAAAACCCTTCACGATACTAGATGTATCGTATGCCATAATGTATCTACTAAAAGATTGGGTTTTCCTATTTCATTTTAGTTTGGCTAATTAGAGCCTTTATTCCGTTAAGTTTAGTAACATGCTAAGGATATCGAGAAAAATGATTTTTATTCGTTTCCCGTTTAAACGTTTCGTTTTTATTCGTTTTTAGTGCGTTGAACAATATAAGTGCATCGTCGTTAAATTTTGACGATAAAAAAACGATGATAGGGCATCGATAACAGACGACAATAAAATAAACAGTAATCTAGGTCAGTGTTTAGTGCAAACAGGGCTGGACAGGTATATTACTGTCAGTTCAAAGAGAAGGAGAAGCCCTAGATTAGGGGCTAGTGCAAACGTGAATAAATTCACCAAGCTAGCTAGCGTTGAATTAGCTCAAAGCAACCGGTATTCTTGTTCTTCATGGCGATGATGGAGAAAACCATGAATCTAATGATGCAGAATATGAACACGTTGATGCAGATGGTCGTTAAAAATCCAAAATGACTGTCCTCATAATAGCCATATGGAATGCAAACTACCTAGCACAACATAAACCAGAGGTTCAAGCATTCCTCACTGAGCACAATATTGACATAATGTTAATATCTGAAACACACTTCATCAAAAATAACTATTTCAACATTAATGAGTACTCTGTTTATGACACGAATCACCCAGACAGGAAAGCACATGGAAGCACAGCTGTACTGATAAAAACCAAATTAAAACACTATCTATTTATGATATATGAGAAAGAACATATCCAATCAACGAACATCTGTCTACAGATGTGGTCTGGAAACTGTGTCATATCAGCAGTGTACTGTCCTCTAAAACATGCTATAAAAAAACTGCAGTTCAATGATTATTTCAGCCAGCTAGGTAATAAATTTCTTGCGCGAGATATTACTTATCTGCCGGTCACCCAACGTACCGGTCCACAGATAAAAATAAAGTTTCTAATTTAATTGACTTTTGTGTAACTAAAGGCATTCCACGTACATATGCTAAGGCCACCGATTGCTATGATCTGTCTTCTGTAATTGTAAGAGTGAGTACCGACGTCCTAAGAACAGAAACGCCTAAACGGCTTACAAACAAGCAAACTCATTGGGATCAATATAAGAGTCTAGTCGAACCAAATTTTGTACTGAATATCCCTCCTATCACACCAGCAGATATTGATGCGGCGGCAGAAAATCTAAAACATGTCCTGGCATTATCCGCTGAATAGGCTACACCTGTCTTAAATAGTACTGAAAAAGTTATTAAACTGTCACATAAAATACCGGAAATACCTTCAGGAAAAGCGGAAAATTCGTCGGCGATGGCAAGCAACAAAATCACCGTTGCTGAAATGTAAATTAAATCGAGCTATTAAGACTCTAAGATTTGCATTGCGTCCACAAATACAGGCAACAAAAAGTTAAAAAGGCCAACAAACTCGAATCACCCGATTAGACTATACCAACTGGAAAACGGGCTGGAAGCGATGAAGAAAAAGCCAATGCTTTTGCTGCTTATCTAAACACAGTATTTGCACCACATACGAAGAAACTAATAACTTCGTGCTACTCGACCAAATGGTTGATGGTTGATCCTTCAAACCCATAAAATATAAGCGGAAGAAAGTTAAGAATACCATTAAAAATTGTATAAGTACAAAAAAAGCACCAGGGTATGATCCTATTACCGGAAAAATGATAATGGAATTGCCAGACAACTGCATAAAACTAATAACATTCATATTCAACGCTTTTCATATCAACAACGATACATCTGGAAAAAATGAAACACAGATTTCATCATATCGTCCAATAAGCATGCTGCCTACAATCTCAAAAATATTTGAAAAAATGCAACTAACGAACGGCATATTATTCCAGACCATCAATTTGAGTTCCGAAAACAACATAGTACACACAACAAGTATACAGAATTGTAAATGCAGTCAAAAACACCTTTGAGGAAAAGAAATATTGTTCAGCTTCCTTCTTGGACATTGCATAACCCTTTTGATAAAGTTTGGCATGATGGGGTAATATTCAAAATTAAAGGACTTCTACCGAAGAAGTTTTACTCAGTTCTGGGAAACTATCTCCTTCAAAAGTAGTATATGGTTAAACAAAATAATGCAACTACTTGTTTAAATGATATTAACGCAGGTGTTCCATAAGGCAGCGTTCTAGGATCAATATTGTCACATAATAATCCCGAAACTACCTCAAAGAAATTACAGAATCATCTATAGAAAATCGAGAATTGGCTGAAGACATGGCGCATAAAATTGAACGAAAACAAATCAACTCACGTCTCATTCACGCTAAACAAACGCACTTGCCCACCAGTGGAATTAAACGAGATAAATATTCCTCAACAAACCAAGGTCAAATACTTAGACATGCACCTGGATAGAAGGGTAACGTGGAAAAATCATATCGAAGCAAAGCGCAAACAAATAAAAATAAAATTTTCCAAATTGTATTGGTTGATGGGAAGAAAATCCCAGCTGTGATAATCAAACACATATGAACATATGGTATTCAGTTATGGGGATCCACCAGCGCGTCAAATTACCAATGCTCCGTGGTACATTCAAAATAGTAATATACACGAATTGATGTTGGAATTAAAACTATTAAAGAAACCATTAGAGAATTCAGTTGGAAATATTACTCAAAACTAGAGACACTGATTTGACTGAGTGATTTAGACAACTGAGAAGAGCAGATCTACTTGGACTGAGGAACCTGTAAATATATTAAATATTTAGGTTTTACATATAAATGTAAATTAAATTAATTAAATATTGAACACTAATAGAAGGTATTAACATTGGTTAAGAATCACAACAGCAACAATATATATACTGGTACGATCGTGGCGACATCTCTGTTTGAGTAGCGACACTATCGTTAATGGAAAATTGTTATAAAGTAGATAGATGTGTCTAGACTAATCGAATATTTTGGTGATTTCTAGAAAGGTTAGAATATTTGGTACAAATATGCGATAAACATTTGGGAATAAACATCAGTTGTATTTTTACCGTGAGTGTGCTAATAGTAATAAAAAGGAAAAGGTGAAGTTAAGTGTTTATAAAGTGTAATACAGTGTTATTAAAGTGAAATAAAGGAATTATGGTGAGTTAAATAATTAAGTGAATAAGTGGATTAATTCAATTAGTGATTAGTGTAATTTTTCGGAGATAAATAAATTTAGTGTGTTCTAGAATTTACATCGTTTGTTTTATTCATAATCCAGTGATCGAACTTTGTTTGACAAGACAAAAATGTAACAATTGGTGACAGCGGTGGGATAGCGAATTAAAACATGATTCTAGACGAGTTGAAAATTACCGATTTAAAGGAGGAGTTGGAAAGGCGTGGTTTGTCAACGGTCGGTCAGAAAAATGTATTGAAGCAACGTTTACTTCAAGCATTGGAGATGGAGGGTTTTGATCCGGCTAGTCATAATTGGGGCAGTGCCGGTGCAAACTGCAGGTTTTAATATGACGCAGTTAATGGGAGTTATGATGGAAATGAAACAGTCCAATTTGGAAATGAAACAGTCGAATTTGAAAATGGAACTGTAGCAGCTCGAATATTCGACTCACCGATATTCGATTCTGCCACAAACAAAACAATTAGTGAAATTCAAATATAATCCAACTTATTTGAATTAAGCGTTCACTAACCCCATCACAAATACATCTATCCAACCAACACTATCCAATAACCGAACCATTACTATAAAACATTTATAGTAAAACCATCGCCATCTAACAACATCACCACGAACAACAATATTTGGTGATGCAATAATAAATCCACTGCACTTAACAAAAGTGCAATGTTCGACCGTCGCCGGCGCATGTGTACCCTCTTCATAAAACGAAGACGAAGGCGACGTCATTACAACAACACATTACCAAAACAACATTCGTCCATTACCAAACAAACAATAAAAAAGACGACACGTCTTTTTACAACACAAGGCTGCCATTACTAAAAATTTTTCTATTATTTTTTGGTTCAACATAACCAATGTGCAAAATACTTTATGGTGGTGAATGATTATATATTCTATTCAATTAAATATTAACAATAATAAAATAAATGTAATAATAATAACAGTGCAATTAAAATTATAAAAATCAAAATAAATAGAAACAAAATAAAAAAATTGAATTGTTAAAAAATAATAAATTGTGCATACATATAAATTGTTTTATTTGGACTATATACATCCAAATTGGTGACCAACGACGGCAGTTTTTACTGCATTGATAATTATACACGCAACCGCGTGGGCAAAAACACATCGCAGCGAACACCACGCTGATAATTTCATGCGACGCGGGATATATATATATTTTTAATCAAAGTAACACGTGGCGAAGGGACCGCAACCCATCCACGCAACGCGGGACACGGTGAAGCGATTCACCCTCACCGCAACGCGGGACACCGAGGGACGACACAACGGTGAAGCGAACGACCCTCACCGCAACACGACCAGAAGCAGCGGCAGCAGAAACAACAACAGCATTGAGTGGCAAGTTTTTTTTTTTTTTTATAGATAATATTTTTTTTTATCTTGCAATTATAATTTTTTTTTTTAAATTTTTTTTCAATAATATTTAACGTAGAATCATTTTTATTTTTCAAACTTTAACGTAGAATCATTTTTATTTTCCAAAATTTAACGTAGAATCATTATTTCACTGTACAATTTATATATTTTTCACCACCACGTGTACACCCATCCATAGTCTCACACCCTGGTCGTTTTCTCGTTTCTTAAGTTTATTTTTACATTTATTTTTTTTAAATTTCAACGAGCCCCCCCAATATAAGGTAGGACGCAAAGGAACTCCATATTCCGGGGGTATCTCGCATCGGGCGTTAAGAAGAAGGAGCATCCCGGCCTTCAAACCATTCATTACACGGTAACCATTCCGCTTAATTTTTCATTTTGGTCAATTATATTTTTACACGGTAACCATTCCGCTTTAAAAAAAAATTTTCACACATTTTAAAATTAAAAACGAGCCCCCCCAATATAAGGTAGGACGAAAGGAACTCCATATTCGGGGGTTTCTCACAGTATAGTGTTGTATTGTTGTATTTTTATTGTTTTATTGGTTTGCGCAAAAATGTCGGATGATGAAAAAGATCAACCACAAAAAATGGACACCACGCCTCAAGGCGCTAGTCCACAAATAGAGATCGCGGCATCACATCAGCGAATCACAATACAACCTTTCTGGCCACAAAGAGCAAACACATGGTTTCAGCTCGCCGAAATACAATTCGGGCTACAAGGCATATACGCTGATAAAACAAAGTACCTGCAAACATTATCAGCCTTGCAACCAGAAACGTGCGATGTGATCTCGGATCTCCTCCTCAATCCGCCGACAACCAACCAATACAACACACTAAAACAAACGCTGCTAGAACGACTAGCACCATCGGGCGAACGCCAGCTAGAACAATTGCTTTCAGGCCAGTAATTAGGCGACCAAAAACCATCTGACGCTTTACGGCATATACAAACACTGGCTAACAATAATTTTAATGAAAATATCATTAAATCTTTGTGGGTACGTAAAATGCCGGAGTTGATTCGCATAGCGCTGGTAGCACAGCCCGAATCCTCCACGACACAAACGTTAGCCAAAATAGCGGACAAGATGTATGATGTCATAAACATCACATCTCAAAGCGTCAGTCAAGTCAATGCACCATACCGGCAATCAAGAGAACGCAGTGGAGACAGAACTCCCCGTTCAGCAACAGCACCAAACACACTCGAACAAAGACTGTCAAGAATCGAGTCCAGACTCGACGGGCTACTCAGAGGTCGAAGCCGTTCGCGTGGACGACGAGCTCCCTCACGCAATCGAACCCGCAGTCCCAGCAACAACGTATACCAACATGGTAAATGCTGGTTCCACACAAAGTTTGGTAGAGCCGCCAGAAAATGCACACCACCGTGCAATTTCACCACGTCGCAACCATCGACGTACGCGGCCGCCGTAAAGATGGACATTGACCACCAAAAAAACTGTTAGAGTCACGGGTTGAGAGCAACATGCCTCCCCTGACCACAAACACACCTTATACGTCACGTTTGTTTGTGTACGATAAACACAACAAACTCACCTACTTAGTCGACACTGGCGCTGACCTTTCGGTTATTCCAGCAATGAATTTCAAAATGAATTACACATTAGCTAATCGAAATTCAAATCTAGTCTTATCGGCTGCCAATGGTTCAATCATCCACACGTACGGTACAAAATTGCTTAACGTGGATATCGGACTCAAACGAACCTTCACGCACGCTTTCATACTAGCTGCAGTGAATCGTCCGATCATTGGCGCCGATTTTCTAAGCAAATTCGGACTTCTTGTCGATGTCAAACACAAACGGCTAATTGACCCAGCTACAAAGCTGTCAATAAACGCCACAATGGTTCGTGTTAACACACCAACACCGATCCATTTTAACATCGACAACGGCTACGGCACTCTGCTCAAAAAGTACCCACTACTTACAGCAGAGCCGAACTACAAAATGCCAGTCCGACACAACGTGGTTCATCACATCGTCACGGAAGGCCATCTGCCCGTGTCGAGACCACGCAGACTAGATTCGGTGCGTCACAAAGCTGCACAAGCAGAATTTCAACACATGGTGGAATTAGGAATTTGTCGAACATCGACACCTTCCGTCTCTTGTCCACTTCACATGGTCAAGAAGAAAGATCAAGACTGGAGGCCATGTGGGGACTATCGGCGTTTAAACACGGTTACGATACCGGATCGCTACCCGATACCCCACATTCAAAACTTCACCATGCACTTGCATGGCTGCAAAGTTTTCTCCAAACTTGATCTCATCAGAGGTTATCACCACATTCCCGTGGCACCTGAAGACGTTTTCAAAACGGCAATTTCAAGACTGCAACAAAATCGCACAAGCACAAAAAGCAGACTTGGAACTTCAGAATATACTTTCTGGTTCCACACGTCACGCCAGTTCATCACTGCAACTGGAGCTTTTCACACTACCTGGCCTAGAACTCTACTGCGAAACATCTACGGGTGCAAATCGCCCGTACATCGCAGAGCAACTACGTCGAACCATCTTCGACACACTACACGGTATCTCACATCCTGGTGTCCGCGCAACTCGTAAATTGATTACTGCTCGATACTTTTGGCCCAGCATAAACAAAGACGTGACCCATTGGGCACAATCCTGTTTATCCTGCCAAAAATCAAAAGTCCAGCGGCACACAAAATCGCCTCTTGGACAATTCGCAATTCCACCTGGTCGATTCGAGCACATTCATTTGGATGTCGTAGGACCACTTCCTCCATCCAATGGATACTCATACTTACTCACCTGTGTCGATCGTTTCACTCGATGGCCAGAAGCGTACTGCATGAACGACATGTCTGCAGCAACCATTGCCACCACATTCGTACAGAACTACGTATCACGATTTGGCGTTCCACTTGACATCACCACTGATCAAGGAACCCAATTCGAGTCGAAGCTTTTCTCGGAGTTAACGAAACTCCTCGGCTCACATCGGATACGTACAACGGCTTACCACCCACAAGCCAATGGCAAGGTCGAACGCTTCCACCGCCAGCTCAAAGCTGCTCTCAAGGCCCGAGGCAACACAATTCACTGGAGCTCCGAAGTACCAATCGTTCTACTTGGTATTCGAGCAACGGCAAGAAGAAAAAGTTCTAGCAAAGATTATTTATATATAAGATAGGAATACACGAACAAAAAAGTACGGATTTCCACTTTTGGATTCTAAAAGCATAATTGAATGGAGCCATCTATAAGAAGATTTATTAATTGTAATAGCTAAGTTCAACACCTGTCATTATTAGCTACATCTACAAAAGACAATCTAAGCTTGTACAGCAATTTTATCTTCTTTTTTTTGTCTGAAAAATTTAAAATGAAATGGTAAATGAAATAGAAGCTAAAACCTGTCTATGTGTGTAGACAGGTTTTAGCACCAAACAGTGTTTTTATTTAGTTTACTATTTCATTTAAAACAAAAGAAAAATAGAAAAAATAATATTAAATGCATATTATGTATGTATATACCTATTATACTCGTACATAACATAAATACAAGACATTTGTTTGTGTATTTTTAACGTATTTTCGATTATCATTATTTTGCTAGATATCGTGGAAGAAAGTATTTCACCGAGCAAATAGCGCAGTGGTTAAAGCTGCGACGTTTGGATCGGGAGGTACCGGGTTCTCGAATCCCAACAGAGGCGGGATGCAAAATGAATTTTTCATCTCCCGATTACGATCGGTGATTAATCGGTGATTAAATTGAAAACATCTATGACCCTCTGTTGGAATGTAGAACTCATGTGCCGACCCATCTTCCATGTCACTGTACAGGATGACATGGAGCTATGCAATGCGCAGGTGTGGTATACTGTAGTTGTGTGAATGGGATGAATAGGTTGAATGAATGTTAGTGTGAATGTGGGTATTGTCCCGTGGGCCCATTAGTGGCATGAGTGCTAGAATAAAATCCGCCCAATTTTAATTTAAAAAATTTTTTTAAAGTAATTCATTCAAAATGATTAGAAATTATGTAAGATGTTATTGAGAAAGCGTCACAGAAATTCTAAATATACAGATGACGAAGGGCGGTTGGCAAATTATAGAATTTCAATTAAACTCAACTTATCAGTATTTAAGAAATACTCTTAATTTGCAATTACGCGCCGTAAGGACAATTTGCAATTGAAATATTTTAACCCAGTTACAACCGGGGATTAATAAAAACCTAATTGAGCAAATTGAAAATAAGGTTAAGAAAATGTCTAACCGAGACAAAGAGCATGTTTTACTGTTCGACGAAATTAAGATAAGATCTGATCTAAAATATAACCGAACAAATGATCAAATTATAGGAGTAGTCGACTTTGGAGATGGTGAACGACAGCATAAAATCGCTGAATACATAAGTGTATTTATGTCAAGAGGATTATTTAGCACAGACTAATTTGTTTTAAGCTATTTTGCAACTGAAGATCCCATATGTGGAACAAAACTAAAGGAGCTAATTTTAAAAAATAACACAGAATTACAGAAATTGGGGTTAAATATTAGAGGAATTGTGTGTGATCAAGGTACAAATAACCATAGTACGTACAAGATGTTAGGAGTAAGTAAAACTCAACCATTCTTTATTGTGGATAAACAAAAATTGTTTGCCTTATTCGATATACCACATTTATTTAAGTCAGTTCGGAATACTCTTCTAGCATATGATATTATAGTTACAGCGGAAGGGTTGACTACGTGGATTATACTTAGTGAGCTATACTAAATAGACAGTGAATCTGTTATAATAGTTTGCCCTAAGTTAACTTTAAGGCACATATACTCCAATATATTTGAGCGAATGAGAGTTAACTTAGCTACACAAATTTTAAGCCGTAGTTGCGCGACTGAAGTTCGAACTTTCGACCATTTAAAAAAATTTAACACCAATAAAACAAAACAGCATGCTTTAGCAACGGCAATATTTATTGAAAAACTGGACACACATTTGACGCGTTAAATAGTAAAAGTTATGTGTGAGTATTTGGAAAACATTAAGATTCACACTGATTCACACAATAAGAGGTATTTTAGACTTAACTTCTGCGATAAGTGATACAAACCTGAATATCTCATACATCTCAACGTCAAAATTATAAACGGATGCGGTAGAAAATTTATTTTCTCAAATTGGTTCAAAAGGAGGTAACAATTTTAATCCATCGCTGTATGATTTTAATTTTTTTATTGCTAAAATTATATCAAGTAAGTTAATTTTTCATTCGTCGATTTTAAATTATGAACCAGATAAATGCACTTTTTTGGAAACTGACCCGTTTGAGATTACAAATAATACAAGACAAGAAATTGAAAATTTAAGAAACGTGAAGGAAACCGATCTTATAGATTCTGAAAGAGAAAGTGATAATAATGTAGTAAACGAATTTAATGAAAAGTTTGAGAATTTTTCGATATTTTTTAGGATATATTATTTATAAGTTGACAAAATAAATGAATTGTCAATCTTGCCTGGAATATATGGTTAAGCAAGATAAAAATTTGTCGTTATCTGAATGTTTAATAAAATGTAGAAACTATATAAATACTTCTAATGATTTATACATAGGAAATCCGACTGACTTGTTCCTAAAAATTACTACGCTTCATGTATCAATTTTTGCAAAATATTTTATCAAAATTTTGGATAACAGAAGATTAATACAAACCATATTTAACAAATTGCTTAAATGCGACTAATAAAGATGATAGATATAGCGAATGGTTCACAGGAACATGTAAGGGATACAAGGAAAATGCTCTAAAGTTCTTAATTCCCGTTTTAATTAGGAAAAACTGTATATGGAAACTAGAGAATATTAAAAATGATAAGAAATAAATGATCGAATGATCGTATTGAAAATCCCAATCGAAGAAAAGCATTTTAAGTCACAGAATTATCATTAAAACAAAATTATACAGTTAAACATTTAATTTGATTTAATGTTAATATCAACTCATAAAAATACCAAAATATCCAAATTAAACCGGCCTATGACAAAATACCAGATTTAGACATTTGTTCTTATTTTTTTATATGTATATTTTTAATGAAATATTTATATTTAAAACTGAAAACAATTTTTATTTTCATGTAAACTCTGGCCTCTCTGGCACTGCGATTTTATTTGTTGATATACTTATGTATACATATACATAGAAGAGGTTTTTATGCCCAATGGAATTCAAGATTTTATCAGTAAATAATAAACTTCAAATCTTTATGTCAAATAAAATTATAAAACAATTCTATTCGTTTTTAATTAATATATCTGCAATATTGCAATATTTTGACAAAGGAAATCACACGTTGGTTAATAATAAAATATTTTAAAACAGATAGTTCAATTGTTACATTACATCAGATAGTTCATTTGTACCATAAAAAAAAGTTAAATACCTATTTATGCATATGGACTTTAAATCAAAAATAATAAGTTAATCAAGGTCGAGTAAGTATATGTATGTAATTATTTCCATATTTTTAATCAAGAGATAATCTGCCGTATTATTATGATAATATCGTCGATCAAAAACGGAATCTATTCAGTTTTTTAGCGAATTGTAATATTTACTAAAAATTGAAATCCTTTGCGAATTGTACTTAATAAAAACATGGAAGAGATGCGAATGAAAAATACGAAAAAACAACAAAAAACCATTCCAAGGTTGAACTTTTTCTATTTCATTTTAAATTTTTCGAACAACAAAAAAAGAAGATAAAATTACTGTACAAGCTTAGATTGTCTTTTGCAGATGTAACTAATTATGACAGGTGTTGAACTTAGCTATAACAATTAATAAATCTTCTTATAGATGGCTGCATTCAATTATAATTTTAGAATCCAAAAGTGGAAATCCGTACTTTTTTGTTCGTGTATTCCTATCTTATATATAAATAATCTTTGGTTCTAGGCTTCGAGAAGAAACTTCTATGTATCGAAGTTAATGGAACAACGTTGCCTGTATATCAGCCAATTCAATCAATGAAATTTAAGCCACCGATATTTGATGGCACAACATCGTTTGCAGTTTTCAAATTTCAATTTGAGACAACGGTCAATCAAAATGGTTGGAATGACGCAAATCGTGGAACAGCTTTAATAGAGGCTCTAAAAGGCAAAGCGGCTGAAACTCTGTAGACTATTCCAGAGCATGAACGTAATAATTACAACGAAATAATGAAGGCGCTAAGTAGAAAGTATGGAAGTGTATGGAGCTAATGATTCGATATCAAAAGATAGGAGAAACTTTTCAGGAATATTCCGCAGCAGTCGAGCGGCTAGTGCATTTGGCACATTCATCGATAGAATACGTGATCCGGAAACACGTAAAGCAGTAATGTTATCACCTAAAGCGACTTTTGCCGAGACCGTTGCGTGTGCTTTGATAAATGAAACTGTGCAGACTATTATAAACCCGTCACTTGGAGTGTGACGGGCGGAGATGAATGTGAGAACGAACGTCGAGCAGTCGGCACCAAAATACAGGGAAGGTGGCAGTAGAAAAAGGTTTTGGGCATGTGGCAGGGTGGGTCACATTTCACGAGATTACCGTGAAATTAAATGGAGACTGACGAGATCACGATCTCCTATACAGCGAACATCAAGTTTTGGCCAAGGAGGAGCAACAGGACACCAAGGTATTAGGAAAGTACGATGTTGGACATGTGACAAAACGGTTCACATATCACTGGACTGTCGGGAAACAAAGTGGAGACGGGCGGAAACGCGATCTCTGGGGCGTCGAGGATCGGATAAGGAGAAAATTGTAATCAAGAAGGAAGAACAGGCGCATGAAGAAGCAGTTGAACTGAGGAGAGTCACCTGTTACTCCATCCCTATAATAAAATTAAGACGAGGAGGAGACGGGTTAACAGTTAAAGGCGAGGTGGACGGGTAAAGTTGTGTTATAACCCTAGAAACAGGAGCAGCTGGAACGTTTGAACGAGAAGATCTTATTAAGGGGAGAATACAACCAGCGAAGGGGCTGAAACTACGAACGGCCACAGGCGAGGATGCAGTCATAACGGGCAAGAGAATCGCAACAATAAAGATCGGGAATGCTTAGTTCCAACACAAAGTTCTGGTCGCAAGAATAGTGGATTTAGTCATCTTGGGGATGGACTTCATGAGGGCGAATGGCTTCGTGATGGATATGGGGCAGGGAATATTGGGTTGAAATTAGTGATGGGCTGATTCGATACTTTTGAGTATCGGTATGAGTAGATACTTTTACATCATTAACCGGATACTTTTAACCCGATACTATTAACCGATATGTACAATAATACCTACAGCTACTGCTACGCTACCTACTCTCGACACAGATACTCAAATTTTAGAATATATATACTTGACTCATTTTGGTACATTATGATGCATAGCAAAAACAACAACAAAATATATTTTAGATATGATAGTGGTATATATAAATATACATATGGCGATGTATGTGAGTGGTGAAAGAGAATTCGGTTCTTTTAACTCTAGATGTCCGACTCTTTTTGATTTATTAGACGCATTATAATAAACAACAATATTATATTATACTATATATTAAAATTATATTTGTCTCTTTTTATTAAACACGTACACGATATGCTCTGCTTAACATAATATAAAATAAACGAACGAGAATGAAAAGAAAAACAAATACATATGATATTCCATTTGACTCATTTGAGTAATAATTATTTGCTCTCGTACGTACTACCTATAGAATTAACCGATGTCTGAACCCACCAAACTCAGAAACCGTTGTGCGGGGGAAATTACGAGTGTAAGGTAACCGAATGAAGACTTGGGATGACGTGCTAGTAAACAACAGTGATTTTAAAGAAGGAGATTCAGTATGGCGTAACAATTCACAACGGAAAAACGGTTTATCACCGAAACTGAAACCTAGGAGTAAAGTTACGATCGTGGCGACATCTCTGTTTGAGTAGCGACACTATCGTTAATGGAAAATTGTTATAAAGTAGATAGATGTGGTGTCTAGACTAATCGAATATTATAGTGATTTCTAGAAAGGTTAGAATATTTGGTATAAATACGCGATAAACATTTGGGAGAAACATCAGGTGAATTTAACCGTGAGTGTGCTAATAGTAATAAAAAGGAAAAGGTGTAAAGTGTTTATAAAGTGTAATACAGTGTTATTAAAGTGGAATAAAGTAATAATTGTAAAGTTAAATAATTAAGTGAATAATTGGATTAATTAAATTAGTGTTTAGTGTAATTTTTCGGAGATAAATAAATTTAGTGTGTTCTAGAATTTACATCGTTTGTTTTATTCACAATCCAGTGATTGAACCTTGTTTGACAGGGCAAAAACGTAACAATATAAATTAAAGCAGTTTAATCTAAATGTTATACATTCTATTTTGTATAATTCGATTTACCCAATTTGAGCATTCGTTAAAATGTCTCGTGGCTTCCCAGGTGTTCACGTTCCAGTAATGACGCATCATTATAAATTTTGTCATTTTGAAAAGTAATAATTTTAAAATACTAAACCGTTATACCTTCCCATAAATAAACATTTAAATTAAAAAATATTTCGATATTCCCAGCACCATTCAAAATCAATAAATTCAGATTTCTCAGAACCGATCGATTATACAATTTTTTTTACAAACCTGAAAAATGAAAAAATTTATTTGTATTCATTATTAATTTTAAAAATAGTAATAATAAAAATTTGAAATAAATAAAAACTATTCCCACAAATGAAAACTGATAAGAAAAAAAAAATAATAATGTTAAACAGAATTAACCATTGAACCTCCCATTTTGGAAAATTTCAAAAATTGTTATTGGACAGAACAATTTTTTTGTTTTTAAAAAAAATTGTGAATATAATTTTTTTTTATTTTATTATTATTAAAAATAAAAAAAACTTTAACAATTTTTTTAATTACAAAAAAAAATTAAATAAATAAAAATATGTGTGCTGTACACTATATCAGTGTACACAGAGTACGCAGGGCAGGGTGTGATTTTCAAAAATAAAATGGTACATTTTTATTATCATGATTAATTTTTTTTTTTTTTTTAATATATTTTAGAGATGGAGGCGCCATTATTATTTTATTATTTCCAAAAAAGAAAAAATGGTAAATTAAAAAAATAAAATAAAATGTGACATTCAAAATTAATACTGGGTGTGAGGACAACTCACCCCCAATCGGTTACTATAACTATGTATATATATGAACGAAATTCTATAATTTTTGTAACCCAACCCACTAATTCCTTAATTTAACACAAACCACGGCGAAAAACTCCGACGGACAATATTGTTGTTCGTATTGCTTTAAAAATAATAATAAAAAAATCTTAAATGTTAAAAAAAAAACAATCGAAAACAACGTTCTTGACCTTACCGAAGATAAAAAATATAAATGAAAGCAAAATTATTTCATGTTGTCGAGAAGAAGGAAAAGAATGGGGTTTACTTTTCTCTCAGCTGTTTGAATCTGTGTTGTTTTTTGTATAATTGTGTCGTTTTCCTTTCACGATCGATATGTATTCTACTGTTGCTGACTTATATTATCCTTACATATAACATAAGCTTTTTTGTTGTTTGGTTCAGCGTTCAGAAGAAAATTATGCTTTTTGTTCAAATTCCATTAAACCCATGGTTACACTAACAAACCAAAACAACACAAAAAATCCAACAGAACCTATACAGTATATAATATATATATATACATACATATATACAAAATTGTTAGGAGGCTTTGGCGTTAAGGATAAGCAAGGATAATCCATAATTTAAAATTTTCTAATTTACCGATTTTAATCCAACTCTCAAGAATATATATATACATATACGAATTGCACTAAAATATAAACAATGATATCAAATTCTGTTGCGGGGCATTATGTTAGTCCTCGCAAATATATATATTCGGTATTAGTATGTTCAAAAGGTTGATGTCCTTGAAAACCCAAAAAGAAACAGAAAATTACGATATACATAATATTTAAGGATTCTAATTTATTTTATTTTGTGGTTCGAGAACTGATTTGGGACTTTTTCCGTTCTTCCTTCTTATATATAGTCGTCTGTATAATGCTTGTTTGCGATTGCTACACGCGAATTGTGTGTGTGTGTGTGTGCGCGGGGGTTGAAATTATTTCCAAATTAATGAAAATAGAAACTTTTTCATTTAAAGAACAGGTAAATGAATATGAATTACTTTGAAAATGTTTTAATTGAATAAAGAAGACTTGTGAGAAATATTTAGATAGCAGCAGAAGTTTTATTGGCACGTTTGAAAAATATAAATCAATTTGGCAATAGTGACTTTATATGTATGTGAGTTATCGAATCTGAAATCGGATTTAGAGACTTTCATGATGAATTAATCAGTTATTGTTTTAATCGATATCACTGTTATTTGGTTCATGAATCAATTAGTGTACTAAACTAATTGGCGAAATAACTTTATTTAGACTTGTTGCAGTCACAATTTTTGTGTATTTGATCAGCTGCTTCAATCCCAAAACGAGCAACCGATAATGGTGATATTATGAACCAACGAATAGACGGTTAGATAACCATCGTGTTTAGCCATCAGGAACGAGGAATGAGATCATTGCGCATCAAGTAGTACGGCCGCGTAAATTGGTTCTTGGAGGCGGATGGGCAATTTACGTGAATTTTGTCCTAAATCTGTCGAAAAAAAAAAAAATTAGGATTTTTTAAGGACAAACTTCACAATTCTATATAGACACGTTGAAGTTTGTCCTAAAATTGAACTTAAACACAACAAAAACAATTTTCGTTTATTTGTGGTAGTGTGCAATTCAGATTGTCTCGATATAACGAGTTTCAACTAAAGGAAACAAAATTTGCTAAGAAATATACATGATTTCTGGAATTTTCGTGGGAAAATACTAAGAATCGGACACCATAATGACGCATATACAAAAAGTCTTAAGGTCTAAGCTATCCGAAAAATATTTCAATTTTGGAAAAATAGTGGATTAGGGGGTTTAGGATAACGAAGTTTGGTATAACTTGATGTATTATATGATTTTTCCTAATTATCTTGGGAAAATCCTAGGAAGCGGACACCATAATTACGCTTATACCAAGATATCTTAAGGTCTCAGCTATAACCTCAAATTTTATTTGTTTTAAAACATACTGTAATTTTGAAATTAGTGTCATTCTGGTGACTAAAAAAATTCGGAAAATCGTATATTCAAAAAACATATATAAGGTGATACCAAATCTTGTTATACTAATCTTCCTAATAAGATTAAGATTGCTAAGACCTTAAGATAGATATCTTGGTATAAGCGCCATTATGGTGTCCACCTCCTAGGATTTTCCCAACAAAATTAGGAAAAATCATATAATACATCAAGTTATACCACACTTGGTTGTCCGAAACCCCCTAATCCCCAATTTTTTGCTAAATTGAATTTTTTTTCGCATAGCTAAGCCCATAGAACATCTTGCTTTATGCGTCATTATGGTGTCCGCTATACCTAGGATTTTCCCAGGAAAATTAGAAAAACCCATATACATAATCGATATACAAGAGGTCATACCAAACTTGGTTGTCCTTAACCCACTAATCCCCTACTTTTTCTAAAATTAAAATATTTTTTGGATACCTTAGACATTCAGATATCTTGGTATAAGCGTCATTATGGTATTCGCTTCCTTGAAGAATTTTCCAACGAAAATTCAGAAAATCATGTTTTCGTCGTACGTAATTTTTTTTTCATTATGATAAAATTCGTTGTATCGGGACATTCTGTGTTGCACACTAACACATATAAGAGAAAATTGTTTTTGTTGTTTATTAGGACAGATTTAGGACAAATTTCACATACGTGATGAGCAGGGATGGGCGAGGTAGAATCAGGGATGGGCGGGGTAGATTACGCTGTGTAATATACGCGGTTGTTGACACGTAAAACGATACGCAGATGGCAGTTAAGCGGATTTGTAAACGGAAAAATCGAAAGAAATGGTAGGCCGAGGTTCTGAAAGTACAACAACTCAGTATAATGAGCGGAGTTCACGTAATTTTTTTAAAAGGAATTACTGGATTGCAACCATACTTTCAGGCCTTCGTCAACCGCCATTCGGGTCAGGGATGGAAACCTCTGTATCAACATCGACGCGGTACTCGACGCATGGAATGGACACTTTACCGATCTGCTTGGTGATCACCATGCATCACAGACTATAGTTGAGTCACCTCAAATATAGACCGCGGATATTTGCATTGTGGTTTCATCTCATGAGGAATTCACTAAGGCCATGCAGAGACTAAACGAATCCGTTCACCTGGAGTGGACTGCATTAATTCAAACCACTTGATATTTGGAGGGGATACTTTGTGGAACTGTGTTTCGACCTCATTTGATTAGTATGGCGCTTGAAGTGTGAGAATTATCGCGGTATAGCTCACCTTTGCACATCATACAAGTTACCGTCTACATTATGTTGGATTAAATCATTCCTATCGCGGAGAGTCTGGTTGGTGACTATCAAGGATTATTTTGTCCGAATCGATCAGTCACTGATCAGGTCTTTTCGCTGCGGATGATTCTATCTAAATATTATGAGACTTCCATCCCCGTACATCAGGTATTTCTGGATTTCCGGCAGGCCTATGATTCGATCAATCGACAGAGTTTGTGGTCTGCGCTGGAATTCCTAGGAATGACAATAAAATTGGAACGATTGTGTAGAATGACAGTGTCACGTCTCAATGCTGTGTTAAAGTTGCGAATAGGCTATTAAGAATTTTTGCAGTTAGCTCGGGTGTTCGCAGGGAGATGATCTGTCCCCGATACTCTTCAATCTCATGTTGGAGTACATCTTTCGTTAAACTGAAACGCCTCAGTGCAACATCTTACATTGCCAGTCCAATCAGGTGCTTGCATGTGCAGATGACATATGCGTGTTTGGACTGAATATCAACGGAGTGAAAGAAATACTTGATCCGCTTGTAGAGTTTTCAGCTTCTGTTGAACTCTATAATGTATTTCGTTTTGGACCAATGAGTCCAAAACGTGTTACATGATCTCTGATTTTAGGGACAATGGCACACCAGATTTTAGTAGTGGCCAATACACGATATCGAAAATTAATATTTTTAAAAGACATGAAATGAATTCAATTCGGTGTGTAAGAGTATGGCAACGGCATAATTTGCAATTCACACCATAGAAATTTCGAAAGTATTTACAGGGCTACGATATGGTAACATCACAATTTTCGATATTCGATAAACGTTTAAGTCTCTTTTTCAAGCACCAAACTATTTCGTATATTTAATTTCATAATTTCTATTGTGATCACAACCTGCTCCATTCAATTTCAATTCATTCATTCGATTTCCGACCTGTGGGGTTAAGTGATTTTACACATTTGCATACTCCTAGATTTAGTTCAAGTGAATGAAAAATAGTCTGGCTGGTGGGAAGAAATTATATTGTAATATTTGACTAAATAAAACTGTAAATACAATGTATTTAAAATATTTTACTCCTGCTTATAGAATGGTGCCCTCTTCTTTTTCGCGTTGGGATAACAAAACGTGGTAAAATCCAATTTATTGAGCGGTGCTTCTGGTTTTTTTGACTTAATTTCATTCCCGATACAATTTATATGCTTCTCAATGTTTATTCCATTTTTATTATTTTCATCACTATCATCGTCATTATAATTCGGCTGTTCCTCACCACCAACATTTGAACACGATTTATTGCATTTACAATTATCGTTACATTTTGTAATATTTTTGCGACATTTACACAACTTGCTTGAACAGGTTTTGATACAACCACATTTTATCAGTTCGGTTGATGGTTTACGATGGCAAATTGTGCCGCCCTATATATACAATACAAAGATATAGTTAACGTGATTACAGGCGGCATAAATATAAAACGTTTAAGACTCACACTTTCCTCATTGAATTTCCAATCTGGGTTTTGCATATTGTGACCGGCCTGGAAATGTGAAAAAGAGCAAAAATTATTATTCGTCGTTGGTCGGCACATTTTGATTTGCTACCGTTTTCGTTCGTTCCCGTAAACGGCTAAGTTCGTTTAGTAATTGTTCACTTTCAAGGTCCAAATCGCTTAGTATTTTAACATATTCCCTTTTCTTTTTACGCATCTCTATCAATAGTTTATCGCGGATCGGTGTATTATCAAGATCAACCTGGGGCTCACGAAAATGTAGATCATGCAATAATTGTCCAACCGCTTTTTCATTTCGGCGTTCGATCAAATTCAGATCGGATATAAATGTTTGCTTAATATTCCCCTGATTCGTTTCGTGCAGACTAAGTTTATTACATAAAGCTTCGTTCGATTTCATAATCATTTTACACGCGGAATCTTTTTCGGATGATTCCTTGTTCAGACACACAATTTCACCGAAGATATATTTCACAACTTCGCATGCATCTTCAGTCGATCTAATTTCGGCTACTAGTTCCTTAATTGTATCGTCTTTTCTAGCATGGATTATCGTTTGATGATGATTGGTGATTTGCTCATTTAATTCTTTGAGTCGTTTCTCAGCCGCAACAATTTCATTGGATTGCAATGGTCTTTCTTGTTTCAGCAATTCAATTTCCGAAATCAGATGTTCTCGATTTTGTTTTACCTGTTCGAGATTAATTTCCGTGCCGGTAATTGCAAGAATTACATCAATTTCAGTTTTAAAGTAACCTGTTTTAACTGAAATAAAATTAAACGTTTTATTCGTATTTGGAAAAAATTTGAAAGCTTACCAATATTGGGTGGACGCCGTTTAAGCTGGGCTAAACGTTTCTTCTCAATTTTCAATTCTAAATTTTTTATACCAGCAAATGCCTCAGCAATTCTGCGTTTCAATACATATTGCTGTTGTTTGTTTCTTAAACTAATTTTCGACATTTCATATTGCTTCTTTCTCTCCAGACCTCGGATTCGATTAATCTCCATATTTTTGGTAAATCTCCATTTTTTGTGGATGTTGTTATATTTTTTCATTTCACGTGTTATTTGCACTCTTGTCGATTTTAACTCCTTTATTTCGATTTGCAATTGTTTTATCTTCTGAGCGTCCGCTTCCCGCAGTTCTAATAGTTTTTGTTGCTGTTTATGTTGTTTCACCAGTGTTTGCAAATGCTTTTCCAAAGTACTGATTCTATTTAGTCCGACGTTGACCTCTTTTTCCGAAGCCACATTAGGTTCGTCCGCCATATGCAATTGACGTTCCAACTCGATGCGCTCCGTTTCAAGAGTTTTAATTTTATTTTCTAGTTCGGAAACTTTTTCTCGTAAACTCGAATTATCGGCAAGGAAATTTGGTAGATTACTCAGTATTTGTATCTGGAGTACTTCTTTGATCGCAATCTGCTCATTAAGTTGTTGAATTTCATTCGTGAATTCAAGCTGCTTTTTATGAAAATTCTCGATGTTCATGTCGTCGTAGGTACTATTGTTCCCTAAAGTATCATGAACATTTATTAAATTTTGTTGATCATCAGTATAGCCTTTACCACTACTGACGATGGACGCTAATAATGATTTGATTTCATCAGTAATCGTTCGGATTTTCTGCGTATACAAATGACTTTCATGAAGATCCGTTTCCATCACACTGTTTATGGTATCACTAATTTTATTGACAATTTTGATCAGGTCATCATAGGTCTTTTCAATTAAATCATCTTTAAGTTCTACATTGAGAAGTCTAGTCATAGCATTTCGGAAAATAGTTTGCAAGTATAAATTTTGACATTGAGCTTCCTTCAATTCATTTTTTAACATTGAAATTGACTCTTTTTCGACGAACGTAACATTACCATCATTGTTGACCGGTAGACATGACGTATTTCCAAAATTTAGTATTTCCTGGCGTAGAGCCTGTGCTTTCTTTTCCCAATTCTCGAATTCGACCGTCTCTGAATTATAATTAATGATTGGTTTGTTTTTGATGTTTTTGGCACGATTGGCGTAGTTTAAAGTATTCAGTGTTTCGTCGATATTGGAATCGCTTGGACTGACGCATGCTATTAGAAGGGTAACGCTATTACCGCCCAGTGAATCTTGTAGTAGGCGTGTCAATTTTGATTCGCGATATTGTACAAAATGATTGGAATTGTTACCATCCAGAGCCATAATACATTTGCCCAGTGCGAATAAACCTTGATTAATTTTAATTCCCTCTTTCAGGCGATTCCCAGTCGCTTTAGTTTTTTTAGTACGTTCGGAGCCCGCTAAATCAACCAAATGAAAACGAGAACATGTTTTAATTGTTGGATTATATTTTTTCGCGCATTCCATTGTGATGGTAAAAATTGCATGACTTCTGCTCGACACTGCATTCATTGCGGTCGCACCAACTGTCCGATCACCAGAACCTTTTACCAAACAGCTTATTATTTCCTCAATAGAATTCACTTCAATTTTGGTTAGGCCCGGTATAATAATACCCTTGGTTGTGTCCTCGCGTATATCAACAATACAATCGTCACGATTTGTGGAATTCGACAGTAAATCGAATAAAAGTTCATTGTACAGCTCAACAAACGAACATTTTATTGTTATATTGTGTTGTACCTTCATGTTGCGCACTTTTTCGAATATTTCCAACACAGCTCTGGGTATAATGCCCATTGATTCACTTGGTATTCCATTGTAGTTTGTGCCCATTGTGTGCGTTTTACCAGATCCTGTTTGGCCATACGCCAAAATTGTAACATTGTATCCTGTATAAAAAAATTGGAAATTAAAATAACTTCAAAACTCTCTCAAAGATGCTATCAGATTAGTTAAACAGGTTTATGAAAAAAAATATGAATCTTAAATTGCATATACATATAGTTTACATAATTTGCTTACCTTCGAATAATTGTTTAATCATATGTTGCACCGAGTTTGTATATACAGTCTCCTGGCTATCGGTTTCGCTGAACACATGATTGAATGTAAACAGGCATGAAGTATTTCGGGTCCCACCAACTAAAATTTGCGGTTCATTATTCGTTTTCTTAATAATATTTTGACATCCGGTATTTAATTCCCGTTCACCAAGCGGTCGAACTCGAATTGCCACCTGAATACTGTCACTGGATTCACTGCTCATAGCGCGGGATTGGAAATTCCTTTGAGATAAATGGAACCCAACTTAATAATTAAATTAATTTTTTAAATTATGAATTCGATTTAAACAAAATTTAAAACAAATTTGTACTTGGCTGGCTAATTTGATTGGGGACTAAGAAACTTGTATAGCAGCCAGCCTCTACACTTGTTTTTACTGTACGTTGTACAATTGACGTCATAAAGGAGCGTAACGTTTTACTTGGCTTTGTGCTATGGTGACGTCAAATAGTCCAAAATAATCAACACCACATTTGATGAACTGTGGGTAAATTGGTTTTAATCGACATAAAAGTTTAGTTGTCATATGGTTAGGACTTATGGGATTGCCTTTTTGTTTCTACAGTGCTGTCATTCACGAGCGATTTTTTTGAGAGTATTCCCTAACTGAGGAATCCAAAGTTTTTACCAGGTATAGTAGATGACTATATCCGTTCCGTCGTCAAGATTAAGCCTCCAAGATGAATAATATCATCTCTATCCACAATACTCATTATATATTGTTACAAGCTATTAACTTTCGGTATTGGGTTATCAATCGATATTTGTTTTAATTCAGAGGAATAGCTGTAATCGGGTTTCAGAGCATAATATTTAACGCCATGCGAACTTGTTTTTGTTTTGATCGCAGGCTGTTCATCGTAGAATTCCCCAGTGCTTTCCAAATTTGTTGATGTCCCTAGACGACATTGACTTTCTCGGTTTTTAATTCTTCGATTTCCGAATCGTTGATTGCGGTCATCGAATTTCCTCTTCTTTGGGCTATGTCGTTGTAGGACTATATAGAAAATACGGCCCATTGAATAATTTTGACGAATATACTTTGAATCCTTTTGCATGTGACTTGATGCAATGAAAATATTTTCTGAATCGCTTCAAAAATATGTCGAGTCCACGTTGAGACCGCAAGTGAAACCGTAAAATCCCACTTGTCTCTCGAAAAATCTGGTCGATCCATTCCCCTCCATTAATATCGCTGAACTCGTTCCTCGTTTCGTTACTTGGACTTGTAGAAATATTTTTTTGTTGTCGGCGACGGATACGGTTGGATGGATGCGGAAATTAATCTGGATTGGTAGCGTATTGTACAAGTCAGATCCGGCAAACAAACAATCATTTAGTGATTTCCCGTGGGATTTAGATGATTGTCTGTAAGTATTTCCTTCAAATAGCCTTTATCGATGTACTTGTTAATGTTGTTGGAACACAACGTAGCATTATTTGAATTTTTGTCTATTTAGCGCTCTAGATGGTGTAGACGAGAAATCGCTGTTTTGCTTTCTGAGAGTTTTTTACTATCGTCTTACCATAAAAGTCCGAATCTGCCACCACACGTCGGATGATACGTTCTAGTATATCATTCATTGTCTAGGAACAATCATAGTTCTGTCTCGGCTTTTGTTCCACATATTTGGAACTTTCACTCAAAACCTTAAAGTTAAGTGACACAGGACAGGCGTGCATTTTACAACCCTGTACTTTAGTACAAATTCAAAATATAAAAAAAATTATGTTTTACTTAGATTAACTGCTATTTTGTTGTAATTAAAATATTCCAAGAGTGTAATACAAAATTGAGTTATACAAAATTGCAGTATCGTCAGCAAACATTCTGATTTGACCAACCAGCGGTAATTGGGCTAAATCATTTATGAAAATCAAAAATAATAAAGGCCCAGAACACTGCCTTACGAAGTTACGGTACACTACAATTGATGGTTAAGATGCTGCTTGCGACACCATTCATTACCACAAACTGAGTGCGGTTTTGAAGATAACTAGCTAGAAGTTTATACGATATTCCCCTAAAACCCTAACTATATAGCTTATCTAGCAGCAATCGATGATCAATAGAGTCAAATGCTTTATGTAGGTCCAAGAATAGACTACACATATATTCCTGATTGTCAAATGCCCTATAGATTAAATCGGTAATTTCAACGAATGCAGTGTCAGTGCCAGACCCCTGTCTAAACCATTGTTATATTTATGGCAAATGATTGCCACAAATGTTGTATTATATTAGGATACCCGGTGTTTATTAGTGTCGGGAGAAATATTAAGTTGTGATATAATTTGGATTTTAGAAGTTCAAATGCGTTTTTGCATTTTTCTTTCCATTCGAATTTAACCTTCTTTCTGGTAAGTTGGTGCAGAGGTTCTGCAATGGTTGAAAAACCCGGGACAAATTTTCTGTAGTAACTCGTGAGGTCCGAGAACTTTTCGTTTCTCGCGCATTACGAGGGACTGGGAAATTGACAATTTCTTCTATTGTTTTGGGGTTTGGTTTAATTCCTTCAGTTGCAATGGTATGATCTAGATACTGTATTTCTGCCTAAAAATCGGAATTTTTCTGTCTGTATTTTGAGGTTATTCAATCTAAATTCTTCAAAAACGTCTCTTAGCTTGTTATTATGATGATTCAAGTTTCTTTCGTATATTATAACATCATTACAAGACATTATTAATCATTCTTTGGAATGTACTCTGTGAGATCTTCATTCCAAAAGGCATTCGGAGGAATTAGAAATGACCGAAATCAGTGCTGAAAGCGGGTTTGTGCTGATCTCTGGGATCCATTTGAATCTGGTGGAAACCACTTGCCATATCTAAAGTGGTGAAATACTGTGATCGACCTAACTGATCGAATATATCAATTCTGAGTGGAAGAGGGTAAGAGTCACCAATTGTAGCCTCATTTACTCTTCTAACGTCTATACGACTACTCTTCATTTTGGCTTACCATTCTGATGTGGTTCCTTAGGTACTACTAATAAAGGACTATTGAATGGACTTGTACTGTTTGTGATTATGTTATCCTCTAGGATTTGCGGTACTCTATATGGTCTGGTGTTGATCGGATATGTGTCTGAATGAAGGTGCACCTGATGGCTCACACCTGGGGCACTGGATAATTTATCACCTTCTATGTAGAATATATCAGAGTATTCGCTAATCAGTTCAAGTAATGTAGTTAATTCTTCAATGGAAATTTTGAAATATTTTTAGTTTAGGAGTGATGTCGAGGTGTGTGTACACGCTACCAAAAGTTACAGTGGCCTTTCCGCCTATTCCTGTTAACTTGGCTCTATTTGCTTTGTCGACCAGATTCATATCGTCAATGAATCTTTCCTTTATTAACGACACTGCAGCACCGGAGTCAATTAGGAATTGTATAGTACTTTCCTTTGATGCTCCTAATTTTAGACTTACGACATCATGAGAGAACTTATGAATAGAAACTAGATTTATTTTGAAATTATGGGAACGAGGACTTTCTTGGGTTACTACGTTATGGACCTGTGCTACCGTGACGAATGATCCTTCTGGTGGCCAATCATCATCATTCGGTGCGACTGAGGTTTGTCTTGCTGGTCGTCTGTCTTGTGCTACAGGACTATACTTTTCGAGATATGATTTGATTTATTCAGAGGGTTATATGAGCTGATCTGTTCGTTATCTGATGGACTACTTGTTCTGTTAATCGAAACGGAACTCGATGGGAAACTTAAACTACGATTAAAATTATCAGAGGAGGTTCTAGGTTGATTGTTATTGATATTCGAGGAGGTTCTCGATTGATTATTATTCGATTCGTTTGTATTAGGATTTATTAGATTCGTAAAATGGCTAGACTGGATAGTATTGTTGATATTAGGGATGTCATGTTGGAAATGCGGTTGGTCAGGGTAATTAATGAGGACTGGACTCGTCTGGACTACAGCTAAGTTTCCTGTTGTTCGACGAGTTCCTGCTCGTTTCCCTGTGGATATTGTAATTCATCAGTCATCTCTTGTATGTAATTTATGGATACATTCCCTAAGTCATTTGTCAGCTCATTGATGTTTGGATTTAGTTTTTTTTTGAAGTTTTGTTGATTTTTGTAAAGGTAGTTTGGTTGGTTTCGTGGAGGTGAGGTTTCGATTTGTCTTCGAGATGTGGATACTTGTTTGTTTCTGGTTGGATATGGTTTGTGTGCTGAAAGTTGGGTTTATTGTAGTTTTGTTTGATTGGCTAAGTGTTGAAAATTTCGGTGTCAGGAACGTTTGTTCGTTGATTAAGTTACATATTGTTTGATTGGTTCGGATACTTATTTTGATAGCCATTATTGTTTCTGTTGTTGCCTGGGATGATATTCTGTGCAGATCGAGTGGTGAAGTTATTTGCGCGTGTTGAGAATTCCCTTCTCCTTACATCATTTGTTCTTTTGGTGTTGCAGTTTTCCAGTGTATGACCGGTTCTTTTGCAATACCTGCAGAAACTTGGAGGTTGGTAATGTTCGCTGATGTCACATTTATGTTATTGACATAATTTTTTATTTTTATCAATTGACACATTAATATTTTGCCAAATTGCATTTTGCAATTTTATATTATTATGTTGATCAAATATTATGTTGATTATTATTATTTAGGTTACTATTATTTACAACCTAACTATATATAATTACTGTTTACAATTTATTATACTTTGGAGCGGTCAGCAGTTGTTTCACAACACCATATTGATGACAGTAAAAACAAATTCTATAATTAAGATATTCAATCATGCGATTTGCTATTAATTTTTCCAGTATTTTGTCAAACAGACGGATAAGACAGAGATTGGGCGATAGTTCTTAATAGCATTTGAGTTTCCCGATTTAAAAATTGGTGATATTTTTGCAATTTATGAACACTACATTGAATATATCAGCTAATAGGTGTGAAAATCTACTAGCATTATGCTTCACAACAATGTTATAGTAATGTTATCATACCCACAGCCCTTATTATTATCTAAATTACTAATAATATTAAGAACTTCAGTGTCCTGAACTGGAGAAAAAAAATGGAATTCACGTCAGTGTTTAGTTTGCATTGTTCATAATCACAGAGGTCGAAGATGTACCAACATTTACAAAGAATTTATTGAATGCATCAACAATACTATTCGGCTCTTTATATTCAATATCATTAAAAACAATAGATTGGACATTAGCACTGGTGTCATACTTCATAAACTGAATGATTATCTTCCAGACTTCTTTTTGGTTTAACTTAGTGAATAAACTTGGGAAATAATTTTTTTTTGGCATGATATTTGAACGATTTGATTTTTAAGTTAAGGAATTCCAATCTGCCTTTTAACACATGATTGTTTGTGTTTTGTTTGTTTCATTTAAGAATGCGATTTTTTTTGTTTGATTAGACTTCAGAAATCTATACTCATCCATGGGCAATTGTTAGAAGTTTTTATTTTCACCTTCATCTGTTTGGTTTTGGAATATTTATCAATCAGTTCATTATATTTTTTTAATGATCATTAGTAAAGTCAACTCTGGATTCCAAATATCAAATGAAGATTATTTAAGAAATTCATCAAAAAGCCGATTAACTTTACTAAAATTGATAATTTTCTTTTCTAAATTTCTAGTTACGTATTTCGATTTATATATGAATTTAAAAGAGAAAACGAAACTATGATCACTGATGTTTGATTCAATTGTTGAGTCCAAGACACGGTCAAAATTATGGAAACTGCAAACAGCGTGATCAAAAATATTCCCACTCGCAGCTTGTTACAGGTTGGTTGAGGGCTGGAGATTGATTTTATTAAAATAAAATAAAATTATCATTAAAGCACCTCCCTGTGAACTGGAAAAACAAATATTATTGTTGTTTACTGGATCTGACGCAGTCTTCTTGGCCGGCTAAGTTCAGGGTACGTCGTGGGGTTTTGTCAGGCAATAAACAACCTTGTTAAATCGCTGATTTTTTCTTAACTTATTAGCTGTATGTAAATAGAATGACAAACTCTATGGTTATATACCTACCATCGTCGCAGCACTCTTGACTCACCACATAAACTTAAATCACACAAACGAAAGAGAAAATAATATATCGATCAAAACTCCATATTTGAATAATAAATGCACCGTTTTTGAGCTTTAATTTATAACATTTTAAACCAATTTGTATTTAAAGAAAAATGAAAATGAAAAATACGACAGTAAATGAGAAATAGTGAAATTATTTTTAAGGTTAATTATGTTAATACTTAACTAAATCATTAACTAAATTAGAAACAAACCATTTTTAATAATCATCGTATTATAATATGTATTATTATCAAATACATAATCCAAATCAACTAAACTATTTAATATTATCATATTTTTAAGTATTGAATTATAAAATTCTTAAAAGTAATTAACTACTTAGTTAGCTCGTGGATTTGTTGAGTTACATATATGTACATATGTAACAAACAGTACATACAACGGTAACATTAATTAATTTTCGTTTTATACGAAGCACATTTTTACTAAGCATTGGTGGCTTAAAACATAAAAGTTTTATAACAGAACACTACTTCTATCACCAGATTTTTACAATGCTGTATATTTCAGTTCATAGCACTTTTCTCGTTCACTATATGATTATTTACACGAATTCTTTTGTTTTATCTTCGTTTATTCGCTTTATATTAAAATGTTACTACATTTTCTCGTATTAATACGATCTGAGCGAATTTTAATTATCTTAAATTATTTATTGTTACTTTTATACTTTATATTATAATTAATATATTAATCTAGTATTTAACTTGTTTTTTTTATACTTAGTTGGTTTTATATATTTCATAATTAAATTTAATTAAGTTTAAATGTATAAATTTTTAGATTTTTAATTTTATGTTTAGCAGGCACTAACATTCATATTTTCATTTGTTTATACATATTTTATATAGTGTTTATGAATGACTTAGAATCACTAACGTTGTCCCGTTCACGGTATACAATACCAAAGCCATCTTAATATATAAAGCCTCCATGTTGAGCGATATTTTGAAACGAGCTTTTTTTATTAAACCAAAAAATGTGTAATATCAGAGCCACCTATATATATACAGAGCCGTTAGGATCAGCCATGTTTTTTGTCGAGCTTTCTCTAGAGGAACTACTTTTTGCATTATCCCATAAGAATCAATGTAAAAATGACCATTTTGGAATTACTTTTCATTAATGAAAAGTTAAATCTTTCATTTCGATAAAAACTTTGTGGAATTTATTCTATATTGAAGCAGCACATATCTGAAAGTCAGAACCTTAAATCTTTTATTAATTTAATAAACATTAAATTAAAATTAAATATGAATTTATCATATTTATGTAAACATGATCTAATTTGAATGTGTATGTAAAATAAATAAATAAAACATATATTGTCATCCTTTCGATCGATGTTTTTTTCGTCAATTTTAGTTCCTCTGGAAAAAGCTCATTTAACCTTAGGGCTCTGTATATATAGGTGGCTCTGGTAATATTCAAAAAAGTATATGCAAACCAAAAACAAAACACAAATACTTCTTTTGAATTTTTCAACTATCAATAATGAGAGCTTTTAATATTTTAATACATATTGTAATATTGAAAGAATTGAATTAGTATGTGACCAGCGTTTATGATTATAAAATTGGCATTAATTTAATTTACTTTGTGCTTTTAAATTTGAACGAATAAATATATATCTGATTTACTCTAATTCTCTCTTTAAATATATTGGATTCACTCCTTTATAAAATATAATAATTCGTTGCACTACATAAACAATGAAAAACATGTATAAAAAATATGATAATTATGATAAAAGAAAATTTTGGATAAATATTACATTAATCCTGGAAAATTTACCGTTTAATAAAACGATAAATATAGATTGTATCGATCAAATAAGCAATGATAACATTTCATGTTTTGCTTTGAAATCATATTAACACAATTTTTATTGTGAGAAGAGAGAGTCAATTTTATTATTATTTTGAAAATTAGTTCAGGCATTAGACATTAATAGCGTAATCATTATTGGTGTTTTAGTTGAATTGAATTTAATTTAAATAATGTTAATGAAATGTTTGTCCATATCCTATGTAATAAACAGATTTCTAGATCGATAGTATGATTATGCAAAAGTATTGATTTATGTTGTAGAAGAGGTAAGTATACTCGTCACTTGGTGAATGTTAATTTAAAACATTCCACGATTTATAAATTCAGCTTGACAAATATTATCATTGACAAATATTACATTATTACAATTTCCACTGAAGGCCTTAAATTGCTTCACCCGGTTCACACTTCACAACGCTCTACTAAATTCATAATTCAATTAGCTAACCGACAAAATATACACGATCACATACATTTTTCAATTGCTATTATTGCCAATTACAGTAAATGATTTTGGTTAAAGGTGCTTCTCAGTTTTCGATGTAAACAAAATCTTGCTACCAAATTATGATGTCAACATAATTTCATCAAAACAAGAAATAATAATACAAAACAGGTAAATTATGTACTTAATATGTATATATTAAAAGTATTTCATAAACTGAAGTGGTGGCGATTAACATAAGAAATTATGTTTGATGGTTTAAGACCAAAACATATATATATATAAATTACAATATCATATCATATGCATATAATTATATATATATAGATATTGTGGCAAATACCACTTTTAAAAATATAAAATAATTTTACACCTTTTTACCCGGGCAACAAGTTTTTGTTCGAAACTTCGTACAAAGTCACGCTGGAAGTAATTTTTGTGCTAAATTGGCCTCAAAGTTTATTAAAGCTACCGTAATACGGAAAATCGTTAATGTCTCGTACGAACTTCGTGGAACGAATGGAAAGATCTTAGGTGTATATCACGCGAAAGACATAAGATGAACTAACACGAATTTCCAATTTCTAATATACTCAAATTTAATTTATTTATATTTAGATTACTAGTCTGTATATAGTGATATGTGTAATTATATTTATTGTTTTGATAATTTTTAGTAGCGCGTTATTGGTGAAAATTTTATACTTGTAATTAAATGCCCGGCTGTGAGACTATCTCATGGGTGTTGGGTCTGCCCCACGATTTGTGGCAAATACCACTTTTAAAAATATAAAATAATTTAAAAATTCCTGTACTAAAATAAAAAACGATAATTTGAATAATTCTTTCCATGAGTGTAATTGACCATTATCTATGTATAGGCACACAAACATTGTATTTTTAAAATTGTAATTATGTATATTATGTATAAAATTATGTATTGATTTTGGATATAGATTATGTATAGATTTATGAGAGATGAAAAAAAAAATAAGAGAAGAAATATAAAAGTTAGTTGGTTGGTGATGGACTGTTAAAGTGGTCAAAAAAAAAAAAAAATAACAAAAACAGACACAGTTGTGAATTGCAGTGAATGTGAAGAAAAAAAATCACTTGCAATTTTTTTTCGTACTTTGAAGTAAAAAAAAAAAAAACATAAAGGATATTAATAAAAAAATGTTAAAACTATAATAATGATAAAATAATAATAATAATACGTATATTAAGTTAGTAAAATTATAAGTGAATTGTATTAACATATTATGTATAAATTTAAGAATTGTTAAAGAAAAAAATTTATATAAAAACTGGTGTTAATTATAATTATCTCACTAATACTAACGCTAAAGTGATTAAGTGATTTATGATTCAATTATAAAGATTATATGGAACTGTGAAATAAATCATATGAGATAATAATAGTATGAACTAAGATTTGCTGACTAATAATTAAAAATATGTATATATATAATAATAATAGTAATAATAAGAATAAAAAAAATGGGAACGTGGTCGAAAACTGTTAATAAATTAATTTATCATATCGGATCCGCAACGCAGGTTACGAAATTTTGTTAATAAATGTACATTTAGTTTTAGTTTTTCTTATTGCATAGTTTTTTTTATATAGATTTAAGTTTTCGGTGAAGGGTTAATAAATTTTTTTTTCGTTTTGATAGTTTTAAGAATTATATTACATATAAATAAATTACATTTTTTTGGCATATACATAAATAATTACGATATACATAAATTTATTACATTTAAATACATATATTTCTTTTGAATAAATTAATTTTTATATATAGATTATATTTTTAATAGTGAAATTCTGTTTTTTTTTGTTAACATGAGGTGCTAAACGCACAAAAATATATTGGTGATGAAGCTTTAATCTTTTGACCTTCACGAATAACATCTGATCATTATATTTTAACAGCATTTTTCAAGCTTTCTAGTGATCCAGAAGACTACCCCCCCCCCAACCACTGCAACCTAGCCGGCTGAAATAATGCTGTCTGGAAAATCACTAGAAAGTCTGTGACGAGTTTTTGAGTTCTTTGAAAACTGCTACAATATATATGTATATATATATACATATATATCTATATATATCTATATATATATATATATATATATATATATATATATATATATATATATATATATATGTATATATATATATATATATATATATATATATATATATATAAATATATATATATAAATATATATATATATATATATATATATATATATATATATATATATATATATATATATATATATATATATATATGTATATTTATATATATATATATATATATATATATATATATATATATATATATATATATATATATATATATATATATATGTATATATAAATATAACTTACGCTTAGTACCCACAAATACATTTCATAAAAATAGAAATTAATTTCGGACGAATATTTAATAAGACATGTCGAAGATCAACATTGGTCATCTGAATTATGTACAATTATCTCTTTAGATCGTTCTCTAAAATTTCCAAAAAGTTGTATGGGTTTTTGATCGCCCTTATTATCAAGTATGTAGTTAATATCTGAAAGTATAAGAAACGAAAATATATTTGATGTAGCACAAATGATGAAAATTAGAGCAACACTATTCGGTTTAATCTTACCAGATTTCGGCATTTTCTTCCGCATCAATGCATACTTAATCACGCTTACACATCATATTCAAAAATCCATCAGGCAAAATAGTTTGGTCGACTCTCGTGCTCCTTCAGTTTCATTAGTGCATCAAACGAATTAAAAAATGTATGCGAAATACTAAAAGAAAAAAAAAAACATTAGGTATCATAGCTGCAGACATACACAACAATTATGCCTTACTCGTCTTCATTTAGCTCCTCGGTATTAAGTAGCCATCTCAAACTCTGCTCATGAATGTAACACTCTCCAAAATATAAACCAAAACCATTAGTACCATTCCAACATATTTGTTAACCGATTCGATATTTATATTGACGGGTACCAAAGAGTTTACGGTATTATAATGCTCGAATATTGATTTAGCTACTTACCGGTAAACTGCCGGGCGAATACATATTTCTAATCTCCATATTTACTAGGTTTCCGATCGGTATTATTTGCCTCTCAAGCGTTTCGCGAGTATAACCTTGTCCTCCGATTCAAATCCATTGTAATAGATCACCTGTATATCCGAGTAATGCATCGGATTATCGCTCAGACTTTACAAATGCGATAAAATATCTTTTAGAATATGATATATTATTCCTCAGCATGCACGTTACCACTCCCATCACAAAACTCAATTTGCTGTGCCAAAACAAACAAAACGAATTCAAGAGCATAATGTACGTTAAATTAATAATCGATTGTGTTCCATCACCATCATTCCAAGATTTGCCAAAACATAAATATGAGTGCCTTGAAGCTGCACCAGCCAAATCAGCCCGCCACAACGAAATCTAGCCCATAATTTATTACAATTTTATTACACCAAGTCCCGATTTTATTACACTTGCCGTTCGCGAGAAAACCGTGGGCGGTATAACTTCAAATTGAACCTTCACCGCCACTTTGTAACTTTTGATGTAATTGAGATATCAATGATGGGGCTTGGGCCAGAATTTATTACAAATTAAATGCAGTTCACTGGTAAGTCGCCGAAAAATAAAATGTAATTCTTTTGTGTAAAAATCATTTTATTTTAATAGAAACCTACTGAAATTCAAAGGAAAATATCAAAATGTCGATGAAAATTACCTGTAATAGTTTATTACACCACACCGCCACCATATTTTAGATAGAACTGGATGTTGTTTACACTATACGGTACATATATACCTTGTAATGTAGTATTTATTAAATTATTACATTTGATAAAATCGACTTTTCTGATATTATTCGTTGACTTGAAATAGACTTTACCCAAAATAATTAAAATTTTTAGAGTTTATCCCTAGAGTACCTTACCAACAATAAAACTAAGTTGAATTTTTATAAGGAACTCGGGAAAGGGTAAATCCCGCATCCTGTATTGAACAAAATAAAACCTAATAAGAAAATTAACCAAATCACTTCATTTACTTTTCAAAAAAATATTAAACTAAATAAAAATTGTTAATTTAACAGGATTTTCTATTTTTTTAAAAAAAGACCAAAAAAAACCCTATTTATCTAATAAAACTCTCCATCAATTTGAAGAATTATATTATTATTGAAATAACGTTTTTATTCAATTTGAAAAGATAAATCATTAAATAAATAAAATTATTATTTAATTTGCCAAATAATTTTATTAAATTTAAAAAAATCTTCGTCAATCTGAGTAAATATTTTATAATATGATTAAAACATTTTTCAAATTGAAGTAACAGTTTTCTTAAATAAATTGTCATTTCTATCAAAGCGAAGGAATCTTTCATCAATCAAATAAAAATTTCTATCAATTTGAATAGAAATTATATCAAAATGAAAACAAAATTGTCAAAGTTGTTACCATGTTTGTGAAGGAAATTTGATAATATTTTATCAAATTTTATTCAAATTGATAAAAAAGTTTATTGGCGTTATATTGTTGGTTGTTTTATGAAAAAGATCGCTAATTTATTAAGATTGACTGTCACATTTTTTTGAGTGTAACTCATTTTAACAAATTTGGTACCAATCTTAGACTTGCCATGCCCTTGTTACGGCGTTGCTGTACAAATATATACATATATTTAAAATATCACGAGATAATTTGATTTACTATCGTCCAAACAATAACCTATACCCAACACAAGATAATTATCTAAATCCCCAAATACTTCATTTCTCCGCCATCGAATAAAGAGACGCCTATCTAATCTCGCCTACATAATTATGAGCACAATTCTAACCATGACCTACATTTTAATTTCTAAGTTATGCTGTTCGGATCCAACAACGGCGAACATTCTACAAAACAAATTCACCTCCATAAACTAATTAATTATAAGTACGAGTATGTACGTTACATTTTCTATCCTATACAATGTATACATACGTATATGATGTATGTATGTATATGTACATACATACATTAAGCATATAATATCACTAATTTATGTGAAATTAACAAATTTGAGAAAAAAAAAATCATTTTCACGCACCATAAAAATGTCTCAAACCAAAAATGTTTCAATATTGTGCCACCTTTTTCGAGAATGGTACAAAGCGGCGAGGAAACAAATGTTGGATTTTTTCAAAAACAAAATAAAATAAAAACGTTGAGTAAAAAAATGCGCGTGCGTTTTTTTTTTTGGGCGAATATTTAAATGTATGTATGTGTTACATTATTTGTGTGTATTTAACATAATTATTTCTGCTGTACATTGTACACAAGGGGCATTGGGTACACAGGAATATTCCAAAAACAAAAAAAAAAGTGTGCACCAGTTTTATTAAACAAATATAATTTTGTTCATAAGTCGGGCGAACATCCACTATCACTTTCATACGACCTTAAACTGTCGCATAAAATGTACTGGCAATAAAAAATATTTTTAAAAAAGCCGAAAACACGCAAAGAAAAACAAGCGAATTTTCCAAGTTGGGTATGTTGTATAAATTTTCATTGCTTTTGGATAATTTTTTTAAATTTCTTTATATCTTGCCTACATTTTCCGATCCAAGTTTTTTGTGTTCACTTTTTAATTTTTTTTTTTTTAAATTGAGAGCACAAAAACGAAAGCATCACAAAAAACATACAACAACAATAGTACCGACAAAAAAAAATCGCGAAAAGCAAGGAGTGTATAAAAGAAATAAAAGGAAGCTATTTTGTTTCAATTATGTTAACACGCGTTTCATGTATACGTTGAGATGAAAAGCACACAATAAAGCATAGAACGATAAAGCTACATCGCAAAAAAAAAGTTCAAGGATTTTTTTTTATTTTAAGTTTTTTTTGTGTGTGAATTTCCCATGTACGCCACGAAAAAAAACACAAACATTGAAATAAAATTATGATGATAGATGAATTGATGATCTAAAATTATGAATTTTATGTTATGTCTGTACATATGTTTGTGCTTGGCTGTATATGTACGGCGTAATAAAAGCTCGGAACAATTAATATTTATTATATACGTAAATACGTGTTATTTAGGTCAGTTTAGGAGTGGTAACCAGAACGGATTACGTTTCGTTTGTTGTGCCTTTGGTTTATTATGAAGATACTAAAAATAAAATATTGTTATCTATATGAATGGGGTTCAAGAGGTAAGAGTAATTCAAGAGATTTTTTAGTATTCGTACATATATTTTGTATTTATGTTTAGGACATGACAGGTTCAGCGTTTGAAACAGTCAGCAAATTTGATATAGAATAATTTTTAACAAGGTAAATTCAGAAAGGCCGTAATAATTATTATATCACATTATAGTACTGCGTACACTATATATTGTTGCGATTCTTACTATTTGTATCTTATACATTTCAATTTACATATAGCAGTAAAAAGGACTTGGCATAGACACTTTTTTGGTCCATTGGTCCTTACCTTACATTCACACAACATTCATTCCTCCCATTCTACATAGCAGTTGAAGAGTTGTACCATGCCTAGCTAATTCGTCCGCCCTGCAGTTCGCCATGACCTCCGAGCTTCCGGGTCCCAGACTATTTGAATGTTGAAATACTCACTCATCTCGTTCAAAGACAAGTGGCAACCCAACGCCACCCTAGATAACAGAGAAACTGAATCCAGAGACTTGATGGCCGCTTGACTGTCCACATATCAATGTGATACCACATTATATATCAACCAATTCAAGACCTCCTCAATCGCTATCACCTCTGCTTGGTAGACGTTGCAGTGATCAGGAAGACGAACTAACATATCTAGTTCCAATTTATCACAGAAGACTCCATCTCCTACTTTGCCGTGTAGCTTGGAGCCATCCGTAAAGACCTGCAATGTTTCTGTTTTTGAAACCGGCCCGCTGCTCCAAAATTCTCTTGAGGAGCAGGTAATTCGGAACCTTTTCTCGAAGCATAATGTTGGTGTAACGTAGTCTAGATTCGCCAGATCCTTTTTTAGCGATCTAATTATCGTCGAGTGTCCTGTCTGAAGACATTTTCACTGAGATGTGGCTGATAGTCGGGTGTCGTAATCGCCGCCATCTGCTTACCATAAATATCGACGGGGAAAAGGTGAAACATAACCTCCAAGGTACGTGTTGGGGTTGTCCTCTTTACACTACTTTATGAAGAGCTGACCACCACACGCTACAGGTCTTACTACGGCAGTGAATAGCCAGTGTACCAGCTCCGGCTTCAGGCCCCATCTCTATTCGATGGCGTTTCTGCACGAGTACATGGCTATATTAGCCTTGTTTACTTTTTCCAAAATATTGGGCTTCCAACTAAGCTGTCCAAGATTACGCCCAGAAATCTTGCCTTATCAGTAAAAGCTAGTCTCCTGTTATTTAAGATAGGTGGATCTACTACCGGGATTTTATATTTCCTAGTAAATAGTACCAGTTCAGTTTTGGACGAGCTGATTGCCAGTCCACATCTGATGGCCCATTCGAAAGGAATAAGTATTCAGATTTTCTGAATTTCGGAATAGCTTTAGAATTGGGGCTGTCGAAAAGTGGCAATTATTCGTTCAGTATTAAGAAATAAAAACAAAAGGTTCTAATCCGATGAATCGAGATTTAGTTGTTTTCCAAGCAAGCTGGTTTATAATCTCATTTCCTTCAATACATTGGTGCCCTGAAACCCATGAGTTGAGACTTGCGATCGTTAAAATACTGTTTGGAGACAATTCCAGACTATAGTTTAAAATCAAACAGATGTGATCTTTTAAACCTTCAATAGAAAACATTTCGTGTAATACATTTGTGAACGTGATTCGTGCAATGAGCAAAGATCATTTGAAAAATCTTTGATTTTGTACCATTAGCCAGGGCATCACTTAGATGGACCAGTTTATTATATTCATTACATATTGTAATTACGAAATTCTCTTTGTAATCTATAGCTCCAAAACCTCGTCTTTCAAATTAATTCTTAAAGTCCGGTGTTATTTCGTAAATAGCACGGGTAATGTTATCCTTTAACTGGCTAATTGTTGCTTTCAAATACCCCATTAAAAAGCGCTGCTAAATCGCATAAGCGATATGGCTCGTTCACAGGTTCATGTCAATTGATGAATTAGGGTTGACTGACACTTCGTAATTGCTCTATCCATGGTTACTAAATTTACTACAATGAGTGACCCTATACAGCTAATTTTAATAGCCCGACTATAGAGCGGTTTAACTTTACTACACAATATTATTTACACAAAAATTGTTAAAAATAAATGAAGAAAAAAATTAGGGCGTTATTTTTGTTTTAATTGTCTTGTTATTTGTTTATATGAAATTGTTTTTTACGCCCGGATTTTTTTTTGTTTTTTCTTAGATATTCGGAACAATTAAAATCCTAGTCTACGGCTATTTAGTAATAATAATAATAATCAGTTTTAAAGGCCATTACTGGCCTTTTACTGAGTCAACAATCTGGCTCCAATGGTTTCGATCCTGAGCATGGTCTTCATACTGTCCAAAACAATCTGAAGAGGCCAAGTCGTTCTCTACATCGTGGAGCCATCGTACCCTGCAACGACCTCTGCGCCTACCATATGGTGGCTCTCCTTTCAGAGATCGCTGCACAATTCGTTCCGGATCAGCACGCAGAACGTGACCGAGCTAGCGCACTCGCGGAGATCATACTTCTTGTACAATATCGGGGATCTTCATCAGATCTCTGATCTCAAAATAGTACAGAGCTCGGTATGTACCATCGCTTTCGCGTTTTAGGCCGTAAATCACACGCATGATTCTTCTCTTAAATGTAATGAGCCATCTCTCGTACTCATTCGTCAGCGCCCAACTTTCACATCCAAACATAACAATGGGCCTGATCAACGCTTTGTAAAGCTTCAGCTTCACGGCACTTGATAAGTGTTTAGATTTTAGCAGTAGCCTTAGAGGATACAAAGAACGACTGCCAGCTGCTAGCCGCACTTTAATATCCTCACCCACACTGTTATCGTGAGTGATAAGAAAACCCAAATATTTGAACCTCCTCACTCCCTCAAACGTGTGGTGGCCACTACTAAAATCTGGTGTGCCATTGTCCCTAAAACCAGAGATCAGGTATTTCGTTTTGGACTCATTGATCTGAAGTCCAACTGAAGCTGAAAACTCTACAAGCGGATCATGTATTTCTTTCACTCTGTTGCTATTCAGTCCCATCACGCATATGTCATCTGCATATCCAAGCACCTGATTAGACTGGCGATATAAGATGTAGCGCTGTGGTGTTTCAGTTTTACGAAAGATGTACTCCAACATGAGATTAAAGTGTATCGGGGACAGAGCATCTCCCTGCCGAACACCCGAGTTAACTGCAAAAATTGTCGATAGCTTGTTTTCAATTTTAACACAGCATTGAGTATATGCGTCACTGTTATCCTACACAGTCGTACTAATTTTGTTGGCATTCCAGGGCAGACCACAAACTCTCTTTATTGATCGAGTCATAGGCCTGCCGGAAATCCAGGAACACCTGATGTACGGGGATGGAAGTCTCATAATATTTAGATAGGATGATCCGCAGCGAAAAGACCTGATCGGTGACTGATCGATTCGGACGAAATCCTCCTTGATAGTCACCAACCAAGCCCTCCGCTAGAGGAGTGATTCTATCCAATACAATGTATGACAGTAACTTGTATGCTGTGCAAAGGAGAGCTATACCGCGCTAATTCTCACACTCAAAGCGGTCTCCCTTTTTGAAGATGGGGCATATCGCGGTTCAACACAAGTACAGTATACCACCTGCACATTGCATAACTCCATGTCACCCTGTACAGTGACATGGATGATGGGTCGGCCCATGAGTTCTACATTCCAATAGAGGGTCATAGATGTTTTCAATTTAATCACCGATCGTAATCGGGAGATGATAAATACCTTTTGCATCCCCGCCTCTGTTGGGATTCGAACCCGGTACCTCCCGATCCAAACGTCGCAGCTTTAACCACTGTTGTCGATACGTAAAATATAACGTAGATTACTTGGCAATGCTTTTTTCAACGTCGACAATTAAAATAATGTCAACAACAACGATTTGAAATCGAATGTGCCAGTTCGCGGGAGTATTTTTTAAAAGCGTTCATCTATATATGTGATTTTTTCATTTGTTTGTTTTTGACAAATGACGCATTTTTAATTTCAAACTGTCATCGTATTTTTATTTATTCAGTATTGTTTGCCATTTCATTATGGAAAGACTGAGCCCGGCATAGCGTCTACAAATTGTTCAACTTTATTACGAAAATCACCGTTCTGTGAGGAATGTGTTTCGTGCACTTAGACCAAGTTACGGTTGACATAATGGGCCTGTGGAGCCCACTATTTGGAATACCATCGAAAATTTTGAATCTCAGGTTTTAGTATTGGATGATACGCGACTAAATATTCGGTTTGGTGTGGTTTATGTGCCTCTGAAATCAATCGTTCAAATTTCTTCAAAAAAGAATACCGCCGTCACGTACCTGTGAATAGTGCTCGTTATTGCGCCATGATAACGTAACATTTGCTGCCTGAAATTTAAGACGACCTTGACGACATTTGGTTCCAAGAAGTGGGCGCTATTTCCCATATAGTAATGTACTTATCATTTTGGCGAGCAATTAATATCACGGTTCGGATCGTTGAATTGGCTAGTTAGATCGTGTGATACCTCTAGACTCTTTTCTTTGGGCTACGCAAAGTCAATGTGAATAAACCAACTAAATTTGAGGCATTGGAAGCCAACTTTACTCATGTCATTCGCCAAATACCATTCGATATTCTCGAAAGCGTCATCAAAAATTGGACTTTGAGAAAGGACCATCGCAGTTGCGGCCATCATTTGAAAGAACTAATCTTTAAAAATAAATGGAAAGAAATGTTCTTTCGAATGATAATAAAGTGTCCATACGAATTGAATTTTTTTAATTTTTGTAGAATCATCTCTATAGATTTCGTTATTACGGAAAAAATCACGCACATGTGGTTTGCGATGCTCCCTATTTCTGGCATAACTGCCGGTATGACTTTTGCACTTCGGCACTCTTTCCACTATACTTATTGATTAATCTCGTGCAAATTTATTGCTTCTGTTGGAATTAGAGTCGTAGGAACGAGCTATATGGCAAAAACCATAAAGCATCGTGTTGAAGAATTAGCGAAAAAATAGAATTGAATTTCAGAAACTTTGGGAAATTTTTTAACAGAAGCTGAGTTGGACCAAAAATGTCCCAACATTAATATCGTTTGAAACTAAACTGAACTGCATAGTGCCCGGTGCAACATTTAATGCGATGACATTCCAAGCAGATGTATTTCGAAGAAGTTAAAAATCTGACAAGCTATTCCTCCTTATGTTCTTAAAAACAATAAAATTTCCGTTCCAGTCAATGATGCTTGATGCAATTTTCTACGCGGGCCACAATATTGACCACTGACCATACAAGTTTTATGCATAAGTCAGTACATGAATAACGTCCAAATACAAAATTTGTCTATACAAACTGAAAGTATAACAAATAGGTATAGCTGAGCTTAAGTCTCGATTTGGGCTAAAAAAATTTAATTTAATTTCTTACAAATTAATTCAATTCAGATTCTGTTAAATTTTAATTTTTCTCTATTCAAATGGTGAGTATAAAAGATGAATCTATCAGTAATGAAATTGTACGGCAGTGGTCAAGTAAGCAAAATAATTGGCGTTTGAGTAGTTCAGGTATTTTTCCTGGGTCAATGGATTCACATCCATTTTCCTTAATGGCAATCAGTAATTAGTTTCCTATAGTTGTAATTAATCTAGAACCCCAGTATTCTTCGCATTGAAGTCACCATCTATTATGTACCTTTTCCCCATACGCTTGGAGAACTCTGAGCATTGTTTGGTTTTAAAAGAATGTCTTGGTGGACAGTACAATCCTGCCACAATAATAGGAATGTTGTTGGTTTTTATATACATGAACCAGTCTTAGTTATCTGAACGATTTGACTTTTTAATAACCCGGTAGTACTCATAGCCTTCTTGAACTCGAATTCGTATTACCATGGAGTGGGGTGTGTTAAATTTTATTGCACGGTCATAGTTAAATTTACCCGGATTATTTTTAATGTAGGTTATAACCTTTTTGTCTGATTTTTTGTATCCGTTGTTGTTCTATTCCGTTTCACCGTTATAAGGAGGGCCCCACTCTATATTACGGTATATATCGTTGTTTTGGGTCAATTTAATAATTTTGTAATGTATAAACATAACGCTGAAGTAGATGGTATTGAGCACGATAAGTTTTAAATTCCGCTCTTTTTGAAAAGATATTTAAATGCATTGACGGACATTCTATAAAACTATCACCAATAACGCATTGTTGCTAAAGAAATTTGGTCACCCTTTAGTTTAGAACTAATTGACTAGGAATTGTCTACATTATATCGACGTTGTATACGTTGTTGACGTGCTCTATGGGTTGTTGACACGTCAATGTAGAAAATAATAGATGACGCGTAAACGCTGTACTGTATTATAAATTGATTTACTATATTGTATGCGAATACTTACCCATACGCTACAGGAAGTATTGTTATTCTATATATGAAACCAATTGATAGTATGGTATAGTATGGACCATGTGTTGAAAAGGTAGCGGTCCCAGGATGAACTGAAAGTGGTCGACACCAAACGGGACAAACTACAGGCGAAGAAGGAGACTCCTCATAAGGTGTCTAAACACAAGTCGTTCTGCGATATTGTGAAGGAGCGTGTGTTGGTGCTAGCCGTCATTGACAGGTGAGTCATGAAGATAGGAACATCACCTTGGAAAAATGGAGATTGGTATATAACGCACTGAACTCAGTTTTTCTAAGAGTCCTAGGTGAGAATTCAGGATCTCCTGCAGAGATGCGGAATAGTATCAAGAGCACGTTAAGCTAACGGCGTGCTCTGATGCTAGATCAGTAGATCTATTCAAGAAGGCTGTAGAAATAATTAGGATCAATAACCCTAATTTTCTGACGGATAATTGGAAGATAGTAAGGCAAGATGACACCAAGGGAGGCTCCAGATTATCTACTGTGGTAATTAACAAGGAGTGCCTGGCTCCTCTTGCCGTTCACTTTCAGGGAATTGATTTCATTTCGGGTCAATTACTCTCAGAGTCTATAAAAATGACGAGGGTGAAACGCACTCAGGGGAACCTGGTAAGGTCGTCCAAACAAGAGGCAGATGCACCAGGAAGAGAGACAATCCAACCAATGGAGCTCTTCGAGGTGACTACGCTGAAAGAGTAGCTGGGCAGCCGGTTCTCCCTAGTATCGGACGAGGATTACTTGTCGATCTCGCGGGACGAGGATTACACGATGCTAGCAGCCCAGCATCGTGTAATCAAGTTTCAGGGGAGGCGTCACGCACTAGTCCGGCGATTCCACTGGAACCAACAGACATTAGTCTGCGGTAGTGGGGAGTGAAAAGTGGTAAGTAGGCTCAACTTGATGTTATGCTAAATATCATACAAATTAACCTGCATCATACGAAGTGACCGTATGCCGCTTTACTCCTCAGACTGACTGGATCAAGAGAGGACGTGGTACTTATTCAAGAACCTTGGATAAACAGTAGCAGGGTATGCGGCCTTAGAATGAAGCGGCATCTAATAAACTCAAGCAATTCTGGGAATCAGTTCCTGCATTCTTGGAAAAATAATTTAAACATGTTTCTACTTTCTCACTACAGCAATGGTGACATAACTGCTGTCATCATTCAGGTTGGCGGCAGCCTAATAAGGCTGGTCTCAGCCTATATGGACCGGGATAAACAGGTTCCGCTGGATAACCTGGGGGACCTGGTTCTCGAAGCGGAAAAAACAAGATTGGGGTGATCCTTGGATGTGATGCTTATTAAATGCTAACCTCGGGGTGTGTAATATTGAGCAAGAACCGACAATTATGACTAAAAATCGGCAGGAGATTCTGGACGTAACCTTCGCCTCACATAATATTTATCCTATGGTCAAGGAATGGAGAGTGGCGGGAGAACATTCCGTCTCTTGACTACGTTATATAACATTCAGCCCTAAGGTTTCCCCTCCTGCCCGGAAAACTTTTAGGAATCCTAGAAGGAAAAACTGGAGCTAGGATAGGGAAACGCTAAGAGAGCTAATAAGGCCGGGGGCCCTGAGCCGCCAGTGACAGTGCAGGAACTGAATTACATAGTGGACACAATCACTAGTGCCTGTAATCGGTCCTTCAATGCTGCTTGCCCAATAGTGAAGCCCAGGGACAAGCATAGGCCAGCTTGGTGGTCCAAGCCTCCGAGACATTTCGTCTTAGAAAGATACTGTCTGCTAATCCAACCAGTCCCAGTTATTTAATTAAACCGGACGGATCTTGGACTGCTTCTTGTGAAGCATCTTTGAAACTTCTCATCGAAACCCACTTTCCACGAAGCTTCGTCAACTCGCCAGAGAGTAGTACTTATCGAGAAACACATTCACTGAGCATAGAAGATATAGTAACTAAAAAACGGATCCTATGGCAACTTGAAGGTTTCAAACCTTATAAATCGGCTGGCCCTGACCGAATTGTACCAGCGGAAATTCAAAGGTCTGTATTCCGCGGAGGTGGGCGGAGGTCATGGTGATCTTTATTTCGAAAATGGGTAAAAGAACTCTTTGAAAACCTTGGAAAGGCTGATAGATGTCTATATACGATCAAAAATAAAGGCTATTGACTGGGCACAGTCTAAAAACGCTTACTGTAAAGGGAAATTATGTTCACGGGAGACAGCTCCATAGCAGAAGCCAACCTAGTAAAGACTTCGATAATCAAAGTTCTGTCTACATGTGGTATGGAACTGCGGAAATGGTGTGCCAATTCTCCAGATATTATTGCAGACATATCTCAGGAACATCGTGAAGCTTTAATGCACTTCGATAGCGGCGATTATATTAAAATATTGGATATTTTCTGGAAACCACAAACACATGTATTTCAATTTCGTGTACAGCCGATTTCCAGCCAATATAAATTAACGAAACGAATTGTTATTTCCTAAGTTCCACGCTTGTTCGATCCTCTTGGTCTGGTTTCTCTTGTTGTGGTTTTAGGTAAATTATACTACACCTACTGGCAATCGTTCAGATTAAGCTTGTGTGATCTGAATCAACTCACCATTCCACGATTTGCCAGATGCCAGTGAATCTACCTTTGGCGCTGCAACCTACACTAGATGTTCACAACCAAATGGACAGTTCTTCTTTGTGCAACTTTTGTGCACCAAGTCTTCAAAAATCTACGTGTCCAAGCCTGGAACTCGCACAGAGTGCCGCACACGGCACTATAACTAGCTCAATTGGTATCACAAGTTCGGGCACTTGTAAGTTTTCCAATCAGTGACGTCATTTATTGGACAGACTCAACTATTGTGCTCCATTGATTGAAGTCTTCGCTGTCAACACTGCAAACCTTTGTTGCTAACAGGGTTTCAAATATCCAAGAGTATACGAACCCTCAACATTGGTATCATGTTGAATCAAAACAAAATACTGCGGATATTGTCTCTCGTGGTATGAAGCCTGCTGCTTTGATCAGATGCGATTTATGGTGGTCTGGACAATCAATATTTCAATCGTCTAACTCTCGATGGCGCGTGTACACAAATTATCAACAGGTTGGTTAACTTCATGCGCAAGCGAAGTTAACACAATCGGTTATTGACTACTTTAAAAATCTAAAACAGCCTACTTTAGCTGCGATCCAAGAAGAAATCTAGGATTCCCGAGCTCATCTCCACTTTTGAGCAACGTATAGCCCTGGGACACAAGTCCAACACAATTCATGCATGTGATTAGGTCTTCCAACGCTCCTGGTTTTCTAAATGACTGCACCTTCCACGTGCCGACCCTAAACCTCGTGGCTGGGTACTTGATCGGGGATCCGGTATTGGTTTGGCAGTATCCAGTTTTTCTTTTGATGAGTTTTGTTGCAAATAGTTTAGTTTTTTAAGGATGCGGGTCGACAGCACAGCGATCCAACCGTTTAGTCGCCTCCCACGATAAGCAAAGGATACTGTGGGTGGTATTCTAGAAAAAAGTGTTCGTGAAATTTAGATTTACGAGACATGTGATTGCCCCTCGACCACAGGGGCCTTTGGCATCTAATATTAGTAATAAATCCAAATATTGAACGAATTAGACATATACGTATGACTTACTATCGGTCCAATCAGGTGATTGGATTTGCAGATGACATATGCGTGATTGGACTGAATAGCAACGGAGTGAAAGAAATACTTGATCCGCTTGTAGAGTTTTCAGCTTCAGTTGGACTTCAGATCAATGAGTCCAAAACGAAATACCTGATCTCTGGTTTAAGGGACAATGGCACACCAAATTTTAGTAGTGGCCACCACACGTTTGAGAAAATGAGGAGGTTCATATATTTAGGTTCTCTTATCACTCACGATAACAGTGTGGGTGAGGATATTAAAGTGCGGCTGGCAGCTGGCAGTTGTGCCTTGTATCCTCTAAGGCCTCTAAAATCTAAACACTTATCAACTGCCGTGAAGCTGAAGCTTTACAAAGCGTTGATCAGGCTCGTTGTTATGTTTGGATGTGAAAGTTGGGCGCTGACGGATGAGTACGAGAGATGGCTCCTTACATTTAAGAGAAGAATCATGCGTGTGATTTACGGCCCAAAACGCGAAATAGATGGTACATACCGAGCTCTGTACAATTTCGAGATCAGAGATCTAACGAAGATCCTCGATATTGTACATGAAGTAAGATTTTAGCGAATACGCTGGCTCGGTCACGTTCTGCGTGCGGATCCGGAACGAATTGTGCAGCGGTCTATGAAAGGAGAGCCACCATGTGGTTGGCGCAGAAGTCGTTGCAGGCTACGATCGATGGCTCCACGATGTAGAGAACGATTGGGCCTTTTCAGATTGTCTTAGACAGTATGAAGACCATGCTAAGGAACGAAACCATTGGAGCCAAATAGTTGACTCAGTAAGGGGCCAGTAACGGCCTTTATAACTGTTTATTATTATAACTCACTACAGCAAAGCAAATTTAATATTTTACCATTACTAGGCATTTGGTGTATGATAACTCAGGATCTTATTCCGCCCGGTACATACGCTGCATTATCACTTCATCAACTATAAATATTTTCTGTGTTCAACAAGCAAAATTTTAACATAATTAAGATCAACCTACATATCTATGTATATATGTATATACATAGTTATCTATCATGTAAACATTCAATTACATTATCCTTTCATTTTTATTTCTGTTTGCAACACTGAAGTAAAAAATAAAAATAAAATTGAAAATTTGTAACAAATAAGATTTTTGGGCGTTTCTTATTCCTTCCTCCCAACAACAACATAAAGGTACATATATGTTTTTATTGAAAATCTTAAAATAATAAACAAATTTTCTATTCAAAAGTTTTTCGTTTTTTTTTAATAAATTTCACCTTAGTTGCTACATTTAAAGAATTTTTTTATCATACACGTATGTATTGGATATATGTGTACATATATCGAACATATATGTACTCTTGTGTATCTACATATACATACATACTTATCTTTATGTTTATAGAAAAAATGAATGTAAGGCACATAAAGTAAGCGCACGCACAATTTAACTACCTCCCATACACTGATATATGTGTCTGTGTATGTATATATGTATGTATATGATTCAAACGGTACAACAACAAAACTGTAACATTTTCATGTTTTTCATTTATAATTTCCTTTATCACACATTCATATTCATAAAATAATGTATGTACGTATAGGTTTTGCCAAACTTTTCTTCTCAACTCAACGAAGATTTACAAAATTTTTTCGTCGTTGTCGTTTTGTTGAAAAATAATTAATAAAAATAAGAGAATTTTTTGCAATCTTAAGGAAAAATAAAATTATTGAGTGTTAATTGGTTTGTTACATACATGGTAACAGCAAAAAAAATGAAAAAAGGTTTCTTTAAAAAAAACATACCGAACTTTCTGATGAACATGCCTTTGATGATAAATGTTAAACTTGATGATTTCGAGTTGTGTACGTTCGTAAACAAAACGTTCAAATTGGATATGAGAAGAGAATTATGTATGACTTTAGGCGGGATTACTAAATATATCAGTGTACGTACATATATATTCGAGTACATAATATACATATATGTACATCTATATATACTCGTATGTAAGTATTCGATGTATTTTGACAACCTGTTGAAGATTTTTAGGTAAATATATATTTCGTTTATATAACATATAAAAACATAAGTGTGTGCGTTAGGGATTCTTCATATGATGATGATGATGATGATGATGATGTTGGTAAAGTCAAAATGTTTCTGTATACCAAAAATCTGGTACAATGGTACATAAGCAGAACCCATTTTTATTCGTGCATTCAGGTATAATCACATAAATGTTACCCACTTATCGTGGAATCAGCCTTTCAATATTGTATGTATGTATGTATAACGCAGCGATATGTCAACAATCGAATAATCATATTGTAATATGTTTATCATTTTATTGGAATCTATAACACGTTCCCGTGAATACCAAAATTAGTGGTTGTAAAATTTTATGCTCGTAAACTAATACGTGCCATTATCTTATAGTAGATAGTTGGATTTTGTGAACTTTAGAACATTTATTACAATTTTTGTCATCTTGCTTCGTATAATTTTTTTATTTTAAATATTTAGAGGTCATTTCTCGCGTTTCTGCCAATTAATGAAAATTTGGTGGGGAGGTAATTGAAATATGTTCTGCAGCATAATCATACATACTTATATAGGTGGTCTGATGCGAAGCTGTCGGGGAATCAAGTTGGTACCTCTCCGTGATGACCATCGGGCAACTAGTACACCATGTTTATGGGGTGTATCTAGTGCTGCGAAGACATCCCAAAGACAGGCATAAGCACAAACGAGGCTGACCCCTCAAAACCAAACTGCAAAGGCACGATCAACAACATTCCGTTGGAGCAGAGAACGGATAGGGACAAGGATAAACTAACGTGGGCAAGACGTATTACTGAGCCGAAGAAGGAGGGTTTCGCTGAGATCTCACAGCCGAAAAGGCAGAGATCTGATGATGAACCGCCTATATGGAGGCAAAATAGAAAAGGGTTCCGGACACTGTTAAGATCCCCTTCGACGAGGAGCTAAAGGAGCACCTGATCATGGCAGTCGTTGACAGGGATCAAGAAGGTGGGAGCATGACGCCCTTAACTGGAGGAGGGAGGAGAAATCCTTAACCGCCACCTTCCAAACAACATGAAGGAGAATCTGGGACCTGCTCAGTCCTGCCTATACGGAAGGTGGCATCGGGGTCACGTTAAACTGACTGCCTGTGCCGATGAAAGGTCTGTGACCCTCTACAAAAAGGCGTTCGGCAGGCTGAATGAAGTCTGGCCGGGGGCTAAATTGAAAGTGTAACGAGGGAAGAAATTCCCTGAAGTCCTAGGGGTGCGAGCCTGAATCGTTGCGGAGCCAAGCAACCCAAAGGATACCCTGGAAATGCTGAAAATCAGCAATCCGGATCTGCCAACGGCCACTTGGAAGATTGCCAGGTTAGGGGATAGGAAAGCGGAAGTAGATCACAGATCGGCCGTTATGATCCTCAACAGAGATTTTTTGGGTGCTCTGGCATAATCTGGAGGCTTAATCAGCTATGGATTTGGGGCGATTACGATCTGGGGCATCTGCAACAGGTGGGAATTCCACTTGTGGCATCCCGCCTTGTGTTGGTGACCCTGATGTCCAGAGCATCCCGGAAGACGCTCAGGAGACGCTATCCGTAGACTCGGAGATGTCGAAATTGTTGGAGCTGCATTGTGCGCGCAAAATGGACGAATCGCTGCCAGAGGCATAGTCTGACTATAGCTATAATAGTGAGGGAGCGTCGGTGGCTATTCTCCTCAAACTGGAATCTGAGTCTAGTGATGAGGTTCTGGTCCCGGAACCTTGGGTCAGTGTAACCAATACTGGGGCTCAGAACTCCCAAAGACGAAATATTACACGCAAAAAATGAATGTAAGATACGTTCCTGCATTCTCGCTAGAATCTCTGGCCTATATCAGCCTACCTACCATACGAGGAGGAGAGTATACCACCAGGTAGGTTGGGCAGTGCAAAAACGGAGGCTCAAAGACGAAAAGTAGGAGTCATCATGAGCAGTGTAATTTGGGGAAGTACAAATATCAACAGGCGAGATGAGTTACTCCTTCATTTTATTTTAAGTATTGACTGTATACTACGGGCGTAAGCCAATCTTTATTACTAAAAATAGACAAGAAGTACTAGATATCACACTTGTCTCAGATTTTATTAAGGAGAGGGTATTGAACTGGAAAGTGTCCGAAGACCATTCCTATACCCATTCAGTATCGGTTCCAAACCCATCTGCATCTACACAGGAGCTTGATGTTCTAGCTCCAGCTTAGTCACTTAGTTATATGTTGCTTTTAACAAAGCCGTGTTAGGTACATGTCCTATCAGTAGGCCTTTGGATAAATCTCGGCCACCCTGGTTCAAGAAAGTGAGGAACACAAATGCTACTGCTGATTGAGACTGCTATAAGGAAGTCCTCAAAACCTACAAGTACGAACTAAGAACAACCAAAACAAGGGCCTGGAGGCTCTACTTTGGCAAAATACAAGAGTTCTCGGAAGTGATCAGGTTCTACGTTCTAGTCCTTTCATCCTGAGCTATCTACAACGGGCTACGTGTAGTGAGGAATTACCTGAGCTACTATACTAGACACACATTTCCAGGAGTGCTCGGTACTAGCTCCGAACAGACCCACGATAAATATGAGTGAATTAAGTCATATATTAAATAGGCGGAATATCCTATGGGCCATAAACAGATTTAAGCCATACCAGTCGGCGGGACCTGATGGCATTATACCTACTGATATCCAGCGAACTATTCACTTAACCCTACCCTGGCTGGAAGTTATCTTCAAAGGCAGCTTAGAACTTTGTCTCATTCCTAGGAAATTGACTGAAGTATAAAAGTAATATTTTTAACTAGGGCGGGGAAAAAGCTCTCACTGGTATTCCAAAGACTTTAGGCCTATAAGCTTATCCACTTTTCTGTTAAAATCACTTGAAAGAAAAATGGCTTACATTAGAGGCTCAATCAAGCTGGGTGAGCTGTCGAGATCTCAACACGCATACTGTAATGGACGATCGGTGAAAACAGCTCTCCACTCTCTTATTGACCCCATTGAGAAATCACTTTAATATAAGGAATATTCAGTGGTAACTTTCTTGGATATGGAGGGGGCCTTTAGCAACGTAAGACCGGAAGCAATAATTGGGGGTAGTCGGGTCGTGACAGCTCATCTGGGTGGCGGATGATGTTGCTATTACGGTCCTCGGTAAATATCCTTGTACGCTGAGTGAGCGCATGCAGTGCGCACTCGACTAACTCTCCAAATGGTCGCGCAGTTGCAGAATGAACGCAAACCCACAGAAAACCAAGCAGTTCCTCTTTACCAGGAAGCACAAACTACCTCAGTGTGACTCGCCACTATTAAATGGTACTCGCTTGATCTTTACGGGTAGAGCGAATTATATCGGACTTCTTTTGGACAGCAAGCTAACCTGGAAACCAAACATCGTAGAAAGAGTAAAGAAAGCTACTATAGCGCTATACTCCTGTAAAAATGTAATTGGAAAGAGATGGGGTGAGGAGCCCCACATAGTACACTGACGCTACATTTCAGTGGTCAAACCTATACTGCTGTATGGGGTTGTCGTCTGGTAGCCAGCTTGATGAAAGTCCAAAGAACGGTCTGCTTGTGTATAAGGGGGCTCTCAGGAGCACACATACTCAAGCTCTGGAGATTCTTTTTCATATTGGACGTTGCGGCTGAGCAGCTTGCAGCTTGCACAGACCTGTAACAATATAGGGCACTCATCCATCCAATGCAACAGGGGTATTCCGGAAGCTATCGACTACGCTATCCCTTCGCCATCTGTTGAGGTGATATTCCAAACTGTGTTTCCCACCAGATTGGATAGGGTGAATGAGACGGTTATGGATAATGAGGCTCTAAGCTTCTTTAGGAATGGCTCAAAAAGGGATAGAGTGGTTGGCTGCGGGGTATTCTATGAGGCACCCTCTCTTTCCGTCCTCCCAACTTTTGCATTGTTTTTCAAGCTGAACTTATCGCCATAATGGAAATCATGGACTGGTTGAAGTATAATGTAATATCTACGATGGCCGTAGGAGTTATAACGGAGCATTGTCTTATCGGGGTACATGCGAGCAGACTGGGTGCCCCTGCCCATCATTTCTATCGCAGCTGCGGTGATGAGGAGGAGGAGGAGGAAACTGTGCTCCATATACTCTGCACCGGTCCTAGACTTGCGTACAGCAGAACAATATTATGTGGGAACTTCCGCTTTGGACAACCTCTAAGTAAGATGTTAGTGACTTTCAACGCTTCTTGGTATAAGCTCAGAATGGTACAACGAGTGGATACGGAGGCAGCTCGAATGTGGTACAACTACGGACCAATTTTGTGTCTATGCTAGTCCTTTAGGACGGCCACCCTCAGCTAACTTCACCCATACATATATAACATTTTACGAATTGAATTATCATATACAACATTTCGAATTAATAGATTCCCATAGCCTGTAGTAATTTGTATTTAACATTAGATACAAAATTAATTTAAATATAAATTACATAGAAACAAATTAATTATATTTTGACAAAGCAATTATTTATGCATACGTATGTAACTTACAATTTACCACGAACCGAAAAAGCTGCAAGCAAATTCTATTCGATAATTTTTATGTTCGCATATTCGTTCTTTCTATATTTTTTTTAAAGCGCTTTACAATATCAAAGTAATATCCAGTGGTGTAGCTACCGTATGGCCATGACTAAGAGTCAAGTTTTAACCGTTTACGTACGCATGTACATATATTGAACAATTACATATATCACATTTAGATTCAAAAAGAGCGTTGAAGGTAATCTAATCCAAACTAATCGGAAAAAATTACAATTTTCTAAATGTAACAAAAACTTTGAATACAAAATTCTTTATTTTTAGTTATCCTATATAATCTCACTAATTGACAACTTCACACACGCAGTTTATATTTTTATTCCGCTGATTCGTTTAACGGGAAACGATGAGATTTGTAGCCTTGATGCGTAGCATTTAAACGATTTGATGTGAAAATTTAAGAGTGCCTGAAGCATCAAATGAGGATTATCTCATATAAGGATGTATGAAATTATATTTAATTAAAATTGGATAAAGATTAAAATTAGGGCGTAAATATTATGTATATTTATTTCATAATAGTCATTCATTTATTCGAATGTTTATGTATTATGACATTTCCAGAACATATTTCCACGACAAATAAATTAAATAATAAAAGAAACATTCAATTTTATTATTATGTTATTATTGTATAAAGATAACGCCCTAATTTTTTTCAGAATGATTTAATTCTTATATTTTTTCTTTATACTTGAATGTTACATATGTACATACAGATATAAAAAATGAAATAAAATGAATATTACTAAATTAATGTAACATTTGTACATATGATGAAGACATGAAATCGTCTTATGATTATTCGAATTTTTATTAAAAAGTACAAATAGTATAAATTCGTAAAATTTATATAATTACCTGATAAATTTGCATGTAAAACTCTAACCCCATACGCAAATTGCATAGATCGGATGGTGCAAAAGTATAGACCATTTTGTCATCAAAGGCCGTAACACTATGGAGGCGATTCCAGAAATCTTGGATTTTCGACACAACGATGTTATAACTGGTATTTTAACTACATCTGATGGATGTATACGATTTCAAATTCCAGGTAATACTGATTTGCATTTTTCAAATGTACCTTCTTCTACAGCCCTACCAATCAATGATAGATTATTGTATAACAAACAAACCACCGATGGTTTAGCGCGAACTTCGTTTTCTTAATCATTTCCCAAAACCTGTTTAATTTAGTAACTTATGGTATTGTTTGCTGGAGCTTAGTCGTTTTGCTCATTGTTAGTGTTAATGACCGCTAGTAATTCTCACGCGAAAGCATTATTTTTTGGTTGGCACCTATTATATCAAATTTCATTTAAACGAATCCCTAAATAAACAAAATCACTTTCTAAATGACCGTTTATTTTTGTTAGATAATTAATTTTGTTCACTTGAATATGACGCGGTTAATCAAGTGAAAATAATTCATTATCTGTTGTTGCAGCAAAACCTGATGGAAAGCCTTAGCAAATATATTATAAAACTTTTGTTTATAGTTATTCGATAGTTTTTGAATTTACTTTTGTCATAATTAAATTTGATCATAGTTTGATTAAAAATACGTTTGACCTAAATTAATAAATTTGGATTCCAATTCAAATTTGTAACATTTAGGTATAACCAAATGATGCATGACGTCCCCACTTTAGTTTTGTTAGGTGGAAATAATTGATTTACTTTAAATGTCTGTGACTACAACGAAAATTTTGCTAAATGTGGAATCACTTAATCGTTTTTAGTTACACAATTAACACACAACTATTTAATTGTATTTTTCTTCATATATACTGTGGCAAAAGACAGTCTCTATTTCCATAGTTTACTTTATAGGCCGTTTTGAGGATCGGATGGCATTGGTTATGCTAACCCTTGTAAAGGATTAAAGTATGCCCAACAGAAAAATCTAGGATTGACTGATGTATCAGGACAACAGGACATAATGGGGAAAAATCGAATAGTGTTAAGTATAATCTAAGCCGAATTAATAAAATGTTTTAATTTTAATTAAATTAAAATTAAAATTAAAACATTTTATTAATGAAAAACGTTTTAATCTACATATGTATGTATGAAAATAATTAAAATTCTCCCTCAAATCGAATTAAAATACCAATGTCGTGCCTCTGTTACTATATGTCAGAGTGATGTAAAGAAAATGTATACAGTGAAAATACTAACTGGAACTGGATGGTGGAGAGGAACATAGTCGGGTACTGTTTAGTATGCCTTGTGAACTATCACATTTGAACTGTCACTGCATATCAATTAAAACTATCACTGACAAGTGATGACACAATCGGTCAGATTTGTTAAATTAATCCATTCCTAATTTATGCAGTTGCCCATATCCCAAAATTGAATACAGTCGGCAAATCCCAAAATGTTTGATATATAGTTATAAAAAATTCAGTTAGTTTTAAAAAAACTCATCCCAGACTTTTTTTACCAAGTAAAATTTATATAAACTACGGTTCCCTAGAAATAAAATTTTTCAGGTTTAAATTTTGGCCTTCTTCCAATTTTCTCACCTTGTTATGTTGACTCTATATGTTAGTTTCGGGTCAGCTATGATAAAGAAGGTAGAACCACTACTCGTTAGCAATGTAAACAATTTGAAGTATTATTTCTAGAACGCGTCTTATTACGCACTTGTTTTAATTTAAGCAAAATGTTGAGTTCAAAGATGAGGATTAAAAGAATAATAGTTCAATTTAAGATTCTAATTAAATGATGCATTTTATCCAAAATTTTATGGAAATTGGAATACTTTGCTTAGAAAACAATTATATTTGTGCTGTGTTGCTATAAATTTGAAAAAAAAATTAAACTTTAATACTTTTTATGGCAACATTCCTACACAATGCATTTTTTTATTTAGCACCATTAACTTAAAAAATATGTTTTGCTATAAATTAAAACGAAATTAAATACACAAAACAAAAATGTCTTTGTTATTCTAATTGAGTTTTAGATTTTCTTTCTCCTTAAAACTTTTAACACCAATTTTTCATAGTGGAATACGGGCATTTAACCTTATTCATCAGGGTTTGCTATAACAACAAACAATGAAGGTGCGTACATGAATTATGATTCAAAAAATAAAAACTATGTTCACAAAAATTCACCACGAAGTTAGCTGCATGAGTTGAAATATTCACTACTCGAAATATAATTTCATCAGTATAGCTTTGTTAATAACGAAAATATGATGACTTTTGAGTGACAACTTTTGTTTAGCTTTACTCAAAATGACAATTCCTTGTTTATTTACAAATAAACCAGCAACAAAACAAGTTGCTATTTTTGGATTTCTGATGACGAGAGAGAACAACATTAAAAGATGTACGAGAATTAATGGAATAGCGAACTGAAATCGTCAGTAAATAATTTATTTATTTATTTATTTTTTTTTTTTTTTTTTTGGCGTTATTGAGTTTAATAATCTATTGGGTTGGTGGAGAAAACACGAAGGAAGTTATTCCCGCAAGTGCCAGCTCTGAGTAATGTATTCTATTATTTTACTAAAATTTTGCTACAATAATTTCATTTTATTTATGTTTTTTGAGACAGGAGTAAAATTCAATTCTGCTTGGGCCGGGTTCTGGTAATAATATAAAATCGTGGTCGGACCGGGGTTTCAAGTAATAATAGAATATGCTAATTCGGGGTCGGGCCGGGTTCGAGTAATAATATAAATTGACAAATTGGGCTCGGGTCGGGCCGTTTGTACTTCGAGTCGGGCACAAATGAATAATGTTGGCCCGTACAGGTCTCTACCGGCTACTCTTGTTTTAACCGAACTCAATAGAGCACCCAACAAACTACTGATGATAAATTTATGCAGTTTTAACCCCGGTCTCACCGCGATTTTACATTATTACCATAGAATATATATATATATATATATATATATATATATATATATATATATATATATATATATATATATATATATATATAAATATATATATATATATATATATATATATATATTTATATATATATATATATATATATATATATATATATATATATATATATATATATATAAATATATATATATATATATATATATATATTTATATATATATATATATATATATATATAAATATATATATATATATATATATATATATATAATTCAAATGGCTTGAATTCGAAGGCGCTATGAGGTCGCAAAACTATCAAAATAAAAATCATATTTATTTCGACTAATATTAAATTTAAATGTAAGTCAGTCCTATACTGTTAAGCCTATACTGTAGACCTATACTGTTAAGTAGTTTAGACATAAATCCTCGATATAAGGCCTCGATGTCAATCAATTTATTGAAATTGATTACAGCGACTTGATTGAATATGATCCTATCTCTATTATTACCGAAAAAACACAAACAGCAACAACTGCAACGCCACGGTCAAGTGAACCTTCATTTTGGCGAGCATCTGAAATGCCAGGGCCAAGCGGACTTGCTTCAGCCCATCCATTTGGTGGGCGTACACCTGCACGGAAGAGGTCTCGAAATGATGAACGAATATATCCTAATATACAATATATTTGCGATACTATGCGGCAACACCAGGAGCTTATAAAACAGTTACACAGCGAAAGATGGCTTAATACATAGCTTAAACTTTAATTAATAAATTTTATGTGATATATGAATTTAAATAAATGTGATGAATTTTTATTTGATTTATTTTAATGTATAGTACAATAGTATACTGCCAAAGGCAGTGCATCAACCTCATTGAAAATCTTTTTAAATTCGTCTCTAATTTCTTTTGCGCTGAGACTGGAATTATTTGACCGTATTCTTTGGACGTGTTACATTCCGCTGTTTTCTTCACTGCGCCACGTTCCTGGTCGATAGTTTCCATCTTCAAAATTATCTGCTAAACCAGCATTTATGTATTTCGATATATTTTGTTCTCTGAGCCAGTTGTGTAATACTATGGTGGCCTTAATTATAACCAACACCCTGGGCTTACTTTCCAAAATGGGGCGTCGGTATTTCCGCCATCTACTGGAAAGAATACCGAATGCATTTTCTACCAGTCTTCTGGCTCGGTACAATCTATAATTAAATGCACTTTTGTCTAGCGGGAGAAGAAAAGTTCTTCGACGCATAAGATTCGGTAGAAATGGGAATGCTTCATCTCCAATACATACATTCATTATCCCCAATTTTTTCTGGAGGTGGCAAATTTAAATCTTCTCCACCACAAATAATTGATCTTCCGAAATAACATCTCTGGAATATGTTGCTGTCTCCAACATCACCCGGTGCCCCTATGTCGACGAAGATAAATTTGTACTGGGCGTCACATATGACGAACAGAACCACACTGTGGCTATGTTTATAATTTCGATAAATTTCCTTCCACATTGCGATGCTTGGTTTGAGAAAAACAGTTACTTGCCATACCCCTTGCCATTGTCGGTTGCGAAATACTGGATTCACACTAAACCGTCTATTATAAATACGTTGTTCGGTTCGCTGTTTTCGTTTTAAGTAAACATAATTAAAACCGAATTTAAAATTGAGATATCTTCGTTTAAGATATTAATGAGGTTTTGTCTTGAAAAAGACATTTTGTTTATAAAATTATACTGAACAGAAAAAAATGAAACCAAATGATAAATAAAACGTCAAAATAAATACAAAAAAATTGATAAAATGAAGTAATAGTTAATGAAAGCCGATAAAAATTAGAAAAAAAAACTTTACAAATCGCACATCAAATCACAAAATGCGCAATAATAAACAGGTTTGCAGTTAACACAGCCAATCGCAAATTGAAATCGAAACATTTGACAAGTCTAATGGTAAATTCTCCCGATGTTATGTACGCTGCTTAAAGAAACATTTTTTAAGGCAAAATACGTTCCTTTGACGAAAAAATAGCAACACAACTATAATTTTCAGTTTTGTTAATATGGCTATCCTGGTGAAATTTTATTCGAGTTGAGCATATTTCAACTCAGATAGCTAACTTCGTGGTGAATTTTTGTGCACCAGAATATATTTTTTGTATCATGTAAGCGGCTTGAAGCGTTTCTAATTAAGTTCGTAATTTAATTACACAATTTTGCAAATGAATTATTTTCATTTGATTAACTTGAAAAATAAAGGGATCTACGACGAAAACGATCATTCAAAAAGCGATTCAAAAATTTTATTTAATTGGGAATTCACTAGACCGGAATAAGAATTAATAACTGGCAACCAAAAAATAAATTTAAAATGCAGAGCAAACTAATCGCATGCATAACCTGAATATAATTTTTGAAAAACTTCGGATTGGTCCTAAGCTTGAACAGAGCATCTTGGTCATTTTGACTCGTTTTCGAACTCCCAAATTTGTCTTCATCGATTTTCATCAAGTAAATATATCGACAGATTTTGGTGGCAGCCGATCATCAGAATAACCTACGGCGCTAGTTATCTTATCGTATCGTAATCTACGTAGACAACTCGTGATGGGCACAAACCTGGCGGTATCGAATTCACGTGGGAATTTGTTCTCAGTTTCTCACATAGACGGTCTGGTTTTTACGAGCTCTATAGCATTAGTCACCAGATCAATCTAATTAAAGTAAAATGAGTCGTTAACTTCGTAAAAAAATAATATCTTAAAAAAATATAAACAGAATTCAAGTAATATTGCCCTTAAAACTGAATTAGAACGCTTATCAAAACTATTAATTTCAAAAAAATATTTCGCTAAGAAACAGTACTTTAACAAAATGTTTGTTGATTTAAATCAAAGAGATTTATGGAAAAATGTTAATTTATTCCTTAATAAAAATCACAAATCAGTTCAAATTGATTCGATTTTCTTTAATGGCAGGCATTTAAGCAATATTGGTGATATAGTCAATATTTTCAATGAATATTTTGTTAATGTAGGTAGTCTGATAGGGCAATCAATCAATTCGGACAGAGATATTCATAAGTTTGGAACCATTCACAGTAGCTCTGATTCCATGTATTTTTCGTCAGTCACACCAGCTGAAGTTTATAATGTTATAAGTTCACTTGGTGACTGTAAGGGTGGAGGTCCTGATAATATTAATAATGCTGTGTTGAAATGTAGAGCTGATTTTTTCTCAAATATTTTATCTGATATTTTTAATGAATGTTTAATAAGTGGTATTTATCCGGATTCCTTAAAGGTTGCTAAAGTTATCCCAATTTTCAAGAATGGTGACAGTGCATCAATTAACAATTACAGACCAATTTCTACCTTATCTGTATTCGATAAAATTTTTGAAAAGTTAATCTCATCCCGTTTGGTAGATTTTCTTAATCGTAATAACTTTTTTTACTCATACCAGTATGGTTTTAGGAAAGGCGCAGGTACGGAGCTAGCCCTTGTTGAAATTTCAAATATGATTTATACAGCTTTTGACAACAAGAAGTATGTTGGAGCACTTTTCTTAGATTTACAGAAAGCTTTTGATAGTATTGATCATGAGTTGCTCCTTAGCAAATTATATTGTTATGGTATACGTGGAGTTGCTTTTAATTTGATGGAAAGCTATTTATCAAATAGAAAACAGTATGTCATGGTCAATGGAATTATAAGTGAAACTTTGGACATAAAATGTGGTGTTCCACAAGGCAGTGTTTTGGGGCCACTTTTATTTTTAATTTTTTTTAATGATATATCTAACTTACCATTAAATGGTCATATTAGAATATTTGCAGATGATACGGCTTTGTTTTATGAAACTGTAAATCCGGATACCATATTGACCAATATGGAATATGATCTTGGTATATTATTGGAGTATCTTAAATCTAATCTAATTTCGCTAAATATTTCCAAAACTAAATATATGATATTCCACTCTCCTTATAAATCAATGATTACGTTATCTCCATTCAAAATGAATAACATTAATATTGAAAGAGTTAATTCATTTAAGTATTTAGGTGTAACTTTTGATGTTAATATGTTATGGCAGGATCATATTAATATCATTTGTAATAAAGTTGCTCCGCTTGTTGGGTTACTCAGGAAATTATCATTTTTTGTTCCTACTCGGGTTTTACTAATGATTTATTTCTCATTCATTCATTCACGAGTTACCTATGGTCTTCTTATATACGGAACAGCCACTGCAACTAGGCTAAGAAAACTCCAAGTAATGCAAAATAAAAGTTTAAAAGCTGTATATAGATTACCAGTGTTATTTTCTACCAAAGAATTATATTGCAAAGAAAATAATTTAGTGTTCCCTATTAACATATTACACAAATTCCAATTAACCCTCTATATGTATAAAACATTAAATGTATCTTCAGTTTTATCTAACATCAAATTTAATTGTATTCATCATAACTATGCAACTAGAAATTGTAACAGAATAAATTACCATCACATTAAAACAGAATTTGGAAGAAAATCGATTACGTTTCTAGGCCCATATATATACAATCAAATACCTGAATATGTTAAAAAATCTGAAACATTTATTAAGTTTAAGAGAAATGTTAAGAATTACTATAAGTCTAATATTGAAATTTATTTATAAGTTGTATTTCTGTGATTATTATTTTATGTTCATATCTATTTAAATATTTTATTTTAAAATTGATAATTATTTTACACACACATATATACATATTTATATATATATTTATATATATATATACACAATACAACACAGATTATCCTTCAAGGGACAATCAATCCACTGGATAATCTGTTGTTGTTCATTGTAAATATTGATAAATGAATAAATGAATAAATGAATAAAATTAAAAAAAAAAAAAAAAAAAAAAAAAAACTTAAGACGCTGATTAACTCAAGAAACTAAAAAAAAATCGGAGTTTCAAACTTACTATGCACTTGCGTTTAAATAAATATTCATTTTATAAATTTAACAAAACCTCCTTCGCCTCGAGTTCATCTCATATAAGCTTTAGACGCATTTACATGAAAGCGGCTTAAAAGTATGTTGTAAAATTTGTTCATACAAAAACACTATTTCTTTGTTTTTTCTCGAATTTTATCTACAACCACGTTGTAATAGCCATAATCTAGTAGCTTTTAGTAAAACATTTGTTTTTAGTAAAATAAATGATAATCGTTTTTTAGTTGATTTGAATCAATCGAATACATATTTTCTTAAATCGGTATGTTGTAACATTTTCGACTCGCGATAATGATGATAATCCATCACAGAGAGAAGTGACAAGTGATACATACGAGTCGATAAAAAAAATGTGTAAGTCTAAGTAACTGGGTCCTTCAACTCGTTGACCACCAAACCCACTTTCAAACAAAGGTGGCATGACTTAACTGTGAAATAGAAAGGTGAAGGCCCCCCGTAAGGATGAGCAAGCCTAAACATAGGTGGGTATCTTAAATTTGTTTAACGTTTTCTAATAAAAATATATGATAATTATCTGCCCGGCCAATATCCATCATCGCCCAAGATATATGCAAATATATCTTCGGTCTATTTACTCAAATTTTGAATTTATAGATTCTTCTTTATGACTCTAAAGTAGAAAACCAACACCACCTCGTAATCGAATATTAATGGTAATATTTTTGGAAAATAAAAATTTATTTTGTTAGGAATATTGACGGTTCTATAAAATTTATTGGCGGACTATAAAAACAAAATTAAAAAGAAGCTGCGTAAAATGCAACTAGACATAAACTGAGCTGGAGGAGGAACTCAACCTATATTCCTAAAACAACTGGAGGATTGAGTAATGGTGTTTGAAATATAACTGGTATGACAGAAGTTGCGGTTGAGTTAACTGGGATAAATCCAGGCCATGAGCCTATCGACGAAGTAGTATCGTATAGGCAGACATAGTTACAATCCGGGGCACATCCGATAATTATGGAATTATGGAACTATATTGCCAGTTAGAAATCATCGGCGACGAGTGACGGGAGCTTCCAAATTATTGGTGGAATTAAAGATCGACCGAGGGCAAGAAAACGGAAACATTTTGTAAAGTGGTGAACAACACTAAAAGAGGGAAACTTCAACTATTAAAGGAAATAAATGAAATCAATTCGAAACGTTTACATGTGAAGGATAAACGATTAAATTTACAATTAGCATTGAATTAAACTTGTAATTTTTGTTATTTAATTTTATTAATTTAGGAATGTGAAATAAAATATAATTCTTATCAACCGTTAAATTCTAAAAAGATGTTAATCATTTATTTATATATGAGTGTACCTATATACAATACACTGCATCCAATCACACTAGGTGGCCAGTCTTTTCATAAAAACGTTACTTGTATGCAGCCTTACTACGGTCGTCGGCAAATTCAATTTGCTTGCAGATTGTAAATTTTAAATTTCAGAATTTGTTTTTACGGATCACTGTTTGATCCATTGCGAGTAGGAGAACATCACGTTAATAACTTCCCGTAACATAATTCAACACTGTTGCCAACCGTGTTTCCAGTGGAATTTTTGTGGGTCGCAATTGACGTTGATTTCGAGGTCGTATTTGACTAAGCAAATATCAAAAAATATCCTTCGACTTTCAAAGTCGATTCGAATCGAAGTGATCCCTTTCCGATTGTAAAATTTAATAACTTTTTATTTGTGAATTTTGTTGTTGTTGTTTTTTTGGTTTCAGACAATAAACTTGGAAGCTTAAAATATGGAACAATACACCATTGTAGAGCGAACGAAAATGTCACATTATTTTTGGAAAACGGCCAGTCAGTAATTGCCACTCAATATGCATACTGGCAATTTTATGTATTATGAACCCCCCACAGGTAGCTCTGGTTGGATGTATTTAGTATTCACTATTGTTATTTTCCAAGTTTTATTCAATCGAATTGGTCCGAACAGCCATGTGCATCAGAATATTTCCGAGATTTTAGCGTGGGTGTAGCACACTTCGGAATGTTATGCTTTATGCCGGGAATTTCTGGACCGTTAGGAAAACTTTGTCGTGGAGCAACTATAGCAAGAGCAAAGGCTAAACTAATACATCGACTAACCGAAATGAGCGGAAGTTTATCAAAGAATGCTGGCCCCATATAAGTTGATTTACACTGAAATATAGATAGATACCAGAAGTGGAAATCCCAAAACGCTCTACGGTCTACATTCAGCAGTATTTAAAAAAAATAGAATTTGTCTTCGACATATGGCGGATCTTGGATTTTAAATTAAAGGCAAAAAGGTTTTTTTTGTATAAAAAGGTTTTTTTTTGTATTGCACCTCCTCTTTGAACTCTCATTAGGAAGAATTTCCTGAGCTTGATTTAAAAAAACAAACTTAACCCAAACTAATAAATTTGGCATTGAAACGGATATGTAGATAAGAATTAAAACGTGTGTAGCTAAATGATCCATGACGTCTACACTTTAATTTTCTTAGGTGAAAATAATTGATTTACTTTAAATGTGCGTGCTTGACTACAACGACCATGTTTTTAGAAATACTTAGGTTACACAATTAACACACAACTATTTAGTTTGGATTCAAATATAATAAACTGTACACTGGAGGGATCATGGTTCAATTGAATATAGCTATATGCTGTGGAATGATTTTATTTCTATTCACGGCAGGAAATACTGCGAAGGAAGGCCGCCAGCTTTGCAAATGTCCATTAATTTGGGATCCGTATTGCGGAACGGATGGCGTTTTATATCCCAATTTGTGTGGATTAAAGTGTGAGCAGGAGAGTAATTCAAAAGTGAAAGGGACTCGAGGAATTGGAATCTGTCCAACAACAAGCGTTGTACAGAAAGATCTAGAAAAATAATACTAATAACCGTCCTTAGTCACTACCCGAGTATTGGTACGCAGCCATAATGTATAAATACATATAATTGATATTTTTGAGAATACAGTTGCGCATAACACAACTTGTGTCATTTTGAGTATTTTTATTTGAATTATAATTTTATCCAACTTGAGTTAGAGAGTTTTACCAGTTTAACATTACTTTCGGTTTAAAAGACCTCTCTAAATGTATTTCAAATTTGCTTCTACAATCTACATATCCATCTATAAATTTTGACTGTATCAAATTGTTTGTTTTATGCATCTGATTTTAGTTTTAATAAATACTCGTAGTTTGAGTTGTGCCGGTTTCGGTTATTGCGTGCCACCGACAAAGCTCTTTAAAGTTTATGGTTGGACTAATTTGACATTCCTATATAGCGGTATTGATAAGACCCCCTTCCAAATAAGATGAAAAATTCGATTTTACAGTTAAAATGATTTCTTGGCGCATATAAAATACTTCTATAACTGTGTACTACACATAGCAGCTGGTCATGTTCCTGGCCATCATACAGATCTAACAGACATTCACCATACAAATTTTCATTAACATCACTGTGGCTTAATATAAAAACAAGCCAATTTTGTTCCGATTTTAGGGAAAGAAACTAGAGCAAATTGTATTCATATAAACATTTTATTCATTCTGCTGAGATGTATTGCAATTACTCGCATTAATATTCCATTAATTTCTTTGTTTACATTTTTAACAGGTTCCTGGTACGGCAGTCAATTTTGGATTGTTCTTCTGATTACACTTTAATGTACAAGCATTACCATATACAACGCCATCTGATCCGCAATACGGTTGCCATGTTCTATCACATGGACATGTACGGTCTCCCACCGCATCACTTATGAATAAAAAACAAAAAATCATTCCCCAGCTTAGAATAAAATTGAATGGAATCATAATCTCTCCACAGTTTATAATATACGAATCCAAATTACAAACTAAATAGTGTGTTAATTGTGTAACTACCAACAATTAGGTATTTCTAACAACATGTTTGCTGTAGTCATACACACAATGTAAAGCTAATCAATTATTTTCACCTATACAAAATTGAAGCGATGACATTGTGAATTATTTACCTACATACTCGTAAATATGAGCTGCGCGATAATTTTTTTTCTAATTTGCCATTGACTTTATTCTTGAATATTTCCAGGCTAGGAATCTCACAAGACGTATTCAAATCTTCCAGGCTAATTTAACACAATTTATTAAGACTTAACCGATGTTAGTTTTTAATATTAACTAACATGCAGTTTTCTGGTAGTGTTCTACTCGAAATTAGTTAGCTGAATCCAAAGGATCTGTTTTTTGAGACACTGATACGTGGGTCTTCTTAATATCTCCTTGGGATGTTGTGCTACTTTTGACTGGTATTTTTCACTGCATTGCTTTACTACTTCTGCTCCGGTAAGTTTGCGGACTATGAATTTAATATATACCGAAACTAATATTACTGTATCATCTGCAAATATTGAAATGTTTATATAATTTGATCTGCTGTATAAATCAAATATAGTACAGGACCCAATACAGTGCTTTGTGGAACCTCTGCATGAATTACGTATAAATAGGTGGACTCACTGTTATTTTTTAGAAAAAAATTTCGATTAAGTTTCTCGCAGTGGTATAGCTGCATTCGTATATTGTGTATAAGCCGTTTATGTCAAACTTTATCAAAAGCTGAGACAATGTCTAGGAATGCTGCTGAAAAGTACTGTTTGCTCCAAGTATTTCTTGATTTGTAACTCAACTCTATGTGCTTGTTCTACAGCGATATGAGGCGAATTATGGGTCATCTTTTACCAGGTTTTAGAATCCTTATGAATCCCACTGCTACCAATTGGTTGGAACGGTATTTTTCTTCTTTATTGCCTCGTTTGTTGTTTTTGAATAACACTTGGAAACGGTTTCTATTTGTTATCCCGGCCGAAGTGAATTTTAATTTTTCCATTTGGCATAATCATAATAGTTAGTTTAGTTTGCAAGTTTTGCACAGTGACTTTAATTTCCTGTTGATTCGCTCGTAAATACTGTTGTCAATATTTAGTATAGTTGATGAGTAGTTGTAACCCCACTTGAGCTAACCTCATTTCAAAAGGTCAAATGCACATGGGTCGGCCTGTGACCTACTTAGCGTGACACCTGGGTCGGTAAAGCACTTGGGTCCACCTACACTTGGGTCGGTAAAGCACTTGGGTCGACCTACACACTTTGGTCGGCAAAGAACTTGGGTCAAACCTACACACTTGGGCGGACCTGATTAGCGTGACACCTGGTCGATCTACACACTTGGGTCGGTTAAGCACTTGGGTCGACCTACACACTTGGGTCGGCAAAGCACTTGGGTCGGACCTACACACTTGGGTCGGACCTAATTAGCGTGACACTTGGGTCGGACTTAATACTTGGGTCAGACCTACACACTTAGGTCGGACCTAGCATTTGAGTCGGACCAAGTTAGCATGACAATTGGGTCAGCAAATCACTTAGGTCGGACATACTTAGCGTGGCACTTGGGTCGACAAAGCACATGGATCGGGCCTAATTAACGTGACACTTGGGTCGGCGGCGCACTCTTTCGCAATGAAACTTTAAAAAAAAGAAGGCAAACAAATAGTTGTGTACAATTCAAAACTAACTGTTCTACGTTGCACCAATGGTACGGTTACGGCAAGTTCAGTTTTTTCCGAAAATACAGGCGATCATTTGCTTTGTGTGTTAACAACTTTTGTTTGTCTTTTAGATTTTCTTTGATTTTTAGTTAAAAGGTTTACTTGACGCATATAAAATACTTTTATAACTGTTAGTTGAATTCCTTGTACAAATGTTTAGCAGCTGATCATGTTCCTCTCCATCATCCAGCTCCAATCGACCTCACCATATAGATTTTATTAACATCAGTGACTTAATATAAAAAGAAGCAACTTTTGATTCCGTTAGGGGGGAGGAGGGGAGGGGAACGGTTTAGAACTTCACCATAAAAAAAATTAGAGCAAATTGTTTTCAAATAAACAATTTATTCATTCTGCTGAGATTTAATTACTCGCATTAATATAATTAAACTTCACATTATCCGATCTTCCATTAATTTCCTTGTTTACATTTTTAACAGGTTCCTGATACGGCAGTCAATTTTGGATTGTTCTTCTGATTACACTTTAATGCACAAGCATTACCATATACAACGCCATCTGATCCGCAATACGGTTGCCAAGTTCTATCACATGAGCAAGTACGGTCTCCCACCGCATCACTTATGAATAAAAAACAAAAAATCATTCCCCAGCTTAGAATAAAATTCAATTGAATCATAATCTCTCCACAGTTTATATTATCTGAATCCAAAGTACAAACTAAATAGTGTGTTAATTGTGTACCAACAATTAAGTATTTCTAACAACATGTTTGCTGTCGTGTTACACACATGTAAAGCTAATCAATTATTTTCACCTACATAAAATTGAAGCGGTGTGATTGGGAATCATTTCGTTACACGTAAATTCATTAATATTTGCTTTGTTGCAACAATCTAATTAACTTCACTATTTATTTACACAATTTTAATGCCTTGAAGTTATTTTAAAGCGCAGACGGAGCCTTCTTAATATCTCTCTGGCTAGTACCTTGAAATGTTCTAATTTTGACTGGTACTTTTCACTGTATTGCTTGCACTGTTCAGATAAGTAAGCGGACTGTGAATTTAATATATGTCCATTTACCTTCAATGGTATTATCTCTCTATTTAGTCAGCCACTCTTCTATTTCACTTAAATGTTTTTCTTGAAGCTATTACGGGGTTGTGGTACGAACCTAATATTGCTGTATCATCTGCAAATATTGATATGTTTATATTTTTTGATGTTGGACGGTACTGTAGTATTTTATCAAAAAATTTAATTATAAATTCCCTCGCGGTAGCTGAATTCAAATATTGTGTCGTTTATCTCAAACTTTATCAAAAGCTTGAGCAATGTCTAGAAATGCTGCTGACTATTATTTGCTCTAAAGAGTTTCCGAATTTTAACACGACTCTATGATCTTGTTCTATAGATCCCGAGCACTTCTCTAAATCTGAACTGATGATTCGGTATAGTTTCTTTCTAATGAAAGAATTGGTTTTTGTACTTGAAGGACCATTTTTTCGAATAGTTTTGAGATTTTTAAGCTGATTTGGAAACATGAGACGACTTTTGTGTCATCTTTACCTGGTTTTAGAATCATTATGGTTTGCGAATTTCTCAAGTAATTCATCAGGTAGCAATTATGGGATTCTAATTTGTTCATTTGGTCCAATTTGCATCACTTCTCGCCAACTTCGCGCCAAGAAGATAAATCGAGGGCTGTGATACCGTTAATTTTTTAAACTTATTTGTGGGTTTTAAAAGTGAGTAATGTTCTTGCGCTGTGCACTTAGATAGGACTTGGATCCCTTCCTAACGTTTCTTGATTAATGCGTTTTACAACAATAGCTTTATTTAATTTAGATGTTATTGTAGGTGTAACTTTGCAGATTTAGAACTTTTGTGCTAAGTGTTATTAAAACTGGTAAAGTTAAATCGATGCACGTTCTAGGTCTAAACTTTTTTATGGCTTTCTAGTCTTTATAGCAATGCTTATGGCCGATGCGTTATTGATTTCTTAAATGAGAAAATCCAAAATCAATGGATTAGAAGGAACGGTCTAAAACATTCGTCCGCAATATCACAATAATTTTGACAATGTCTTTCAAAATGATATAGAATATTCGTCGTTGCTTAGAAAAAGAAAATTTAAATGGTTTCCAAAATACCAAAAATCAAATAATGATACAAATTTAACAAATTTAGACGATTTATGTGGTGAGTTATATAAGTTATAATTTTGTTATAATCATGTGTTTTAATCTTTATTTTAAAATGTATATCTATAGAATCGGTGGCTCAAACACCAAAAACAGTACAGTCAATAAAAAGAAAAATGGATACCCCCAAAAAAACACTGGACCCCCGCTCAAGTACCCGGATACGAGGTTTAGGATCGGCACGTGGAACGTACAATCACTTAGAAAACCAGGAGCGTTAGAGGGCCTAATCACGTGTATGAAAGAGTATCGGCTGGAACTCGTTGCTCTTCAAGAAACTCGCTGGCCTAAAAGTGGAGACCATGTTTCCCAGGGCTATACGTTGCTCTACAGTGGAGATGACCTCGAAAATCTTGAAGCTGGATTTCTTCTTGGGCCGCAGGTAAAGAAGGCTGTTTTGGATTTCCAAGCAGTCAATAACCGTTTGTGTAAGATCGATTCGCTTGCGCTTGAAGTTAGCCAACCTGTCGATAATTTGTGTACATGCGCCCACAGAAGTCAGCCATCCCCAAGATAAAGACTCATTTTACAATGACTTGAACGATCTGATGGGATCTATAACCGAACACGATGTTAGAATTGTAATTGGGGACTTTAATGCTAGAGTTGGCAGAAATCAGACCGCCTTGTGTGAAAACATAGGTCCGTACTACCGACACGAAACTGCGACCGATAATGGTGAAAGAATGAAATACTTTGCAATTGCTCACGATCTAAGTAGCAAGCATGTTCTTCCGTCACAAACAGATACATCTAGGTACATGGACACATCCTCGCGGAACTTCCCGCAGCCAAATTAACCATGTGTTAGTTTCTAAAGGACGGGCACGGGTTGTGCAGGATGTGAGAATTTATCGGTCAGCAAACCAATATGTAGGCAGCGATCATCATTTGGTCGCTGCAAAGCTACGATGGAAGTTTTCGTACAAGTCTGGGAACACAGCGAAACGTATGGTACGTTTCGACTGTGAAGGTTTGATAAATGAAGATCAAAATAAACCATATCAGGATCTTGTCAGCGACAACATTGAGGCTAATTACCAGTCTGACTGCGTGAACTCTGTCTGGGTGGTACTGAAAACTTCGGTTGTCAGTGCTGCTCAATAGACTTTAGGTACAGTGAAAGTCAGACCCAAGAATGATTGGTTTGATGACGAGTGTCGTCTTGCAGTTGAGCAACAAAATATAGCCCATAGTGAAATGCAACAACGTCTCACAATCGCGAGGAAAAACAAGGCTGCTCTTGCAGGAACGGCAGCTAAGCGGATTTGTAGACGGAAGAAGCGAGAATGGCGGAAGGCCGAGGTTCTGAAAGTACAACAACTCAGCAATGAGCGTAGTTCACGTAATTTCTTTAAAGGAATTACTGGATTGCACCATACTTTTAGGCCTACGTCAACCGCCATTCGGGACCGGGATGGAAACCTCTGTGTCAACATCGACGCAGTACTTGATGCATGGAGTGGACACTTTACTGAGCTGCTTGATGTTCATCATGCGTCACAGACTGTTGTTGAGCCACCTCTAATACAGACTGCGGAGATTTGCAATGATGAGCCATCCCATGAGGAATTCACTCAGACCATGCAGAGATTGAAACGAAACCGCTCACCTGGAGTGGACAGCATTAATTCGGAGCTCTTGATATTCGGAGGGGATACTTTGTGGAACTGTCTTTTCGACCTTATTCGATTAGTATGGCGAACCGAAATTATGCCTGACGAATGGAAAGTGGCCGCGATATGCCCCATCTTCAAGAAGGGAGACCGCTTGAAGTGTGAGAATTATCGCGGTATAGCTCTCCTTTGCACAGCATACAAGTTACTGTCATACATTATAGTGGATAGAGTCACTCCTCTAGCGCAGGGCTTGGCTCTAGCGCAGGGCTTGGTTGGTGACTATCAAGGAGGATTTCGTCCGAATCAATCAGTCACTGATCAGGTCTTTTCGATGCGAATGATTCTATCTAAATATTGTGAGACATCCATCTCCATACATCAGGTGTTCCTGGATTTCCGGCAGGCCTATGACTCGATCAATCGAGAGAGTTTGTGGTCTGCCCTGGAGTACCTAGGAATGCCAACAAAATTGGTACGACTATGTAGGATGATAGTGACGCAGTCTCAATGCTGTGTTAGAATGCCAACAAAATTGGTACGACTGTGTAGGATGACAGTGACGCAGTCTCAATGCTGTGTTAAAGTTGATAACAGGCTGTCGACAATTTTTGCAGTTAACTCGGGTGTTCGGCAGGGAGATACTCTGTCCCCGATACTCTTTAATCTCATGTTTGAGTACATCTTTCGTAAAACTGAAACACCGCAGCGCAACATCCTATATCGCCAGTCCAATCTAAAGTTGTACCACTTGTCAAATAAATGGCATACACACAACCAAGTTGAATAACATGTTAAATAATGTAGGGGCTGCACAAAAACGAAGTCTTTTGAATGCAAAGCCATATGGCCAAATCATTTTTTTAAATTTATTAATTTACTTTTTTCCATAGTAGGGACACGTCAATTATAATATCTACGTATATATGTTAGTGAAGTAACCTGTTTGATACTCGTAATTTGATTGTTAACCATAAAGGATGAGAAAAACTCTAATGGAATTTGTTTATTTTGGAATATATTGCCCATTTTCAAATCAGCTGTAATCTATTTTGCGGTAGCTTTTTTTATATATCACTTTTGTATTATTTGCAATGAGACAGGATGTACCATTAATCAATTCTTTAAAGTTATTCGAGCAGCTAGAAGTAGATATCAAATTGGAATAGATATTATAGTCAATAATACTAATGTTCGTCATCTTTTTATTCGATTAAGGAATATCATCGGTTATAACATGATCTAACACAGACAGTGTGTTTGACAATTGAGGGTAGAATTCCTAGTTCAAATTATTTAGATAAATAAAACCACTTGTCGTAATCTCATAATTTAAACGTTGTGTAGTAATCCTCAACAGCATTACATATATTAATATTTAAATCTCCCAGTGCCAGTGCTTTTGGGAATTTAAGAAATAAATTTTTAAGATTTGCAAAGAATATATCATTCGGACATACAACATGTAGAATCTTCTTTCGACACGCGTTCGATTTTACATATATGAGTACATCCAAAAAAATTGCAAATCTTTTAGACTCCGATTGGTTTTAATGCTACAATGTCATAACGATTACTTACAAATGTATGATCACGATTACATCGTATCTCTGATAAACTCATAAATAAGATGAACAAATAAAAATTCGTTGATAGTTTCACTATTACTTTTAAGACATCCACAAATTGTAAAGCACAATTTAATCATATTTAATCATCAAGATTATGTATAATAAAAACTAATTAGAAGAACTATATATGTTTTGTGTCTTGTTTTAAATACGTTCATCAGAAAAATAATCCTTTTGATCCTTGTGCCAGCAACGAAAAAAAGGATAAATATATTCCATTAACATAATATGTATAATGTACGAGTACATACACTCATCTTATATACGAACAAAATAAAAACTTCACTTACAAAAAAAAAGAAATTTTTTTCTGCTAAAAATAAGACAAAATACTTTGAAGATAAGAAAAACCTCAGCCTTGGCATAAGATGAATCAAAAAAAAAAAAAAAAGGGAATTAAAATATAAAATATAAAATTATAAGCATAAACCAAATAATATACACAAAGTGAAAAATGCTAAATAATTAAAAGAAAAACCACAAAATTTTCTAGAAAGGATTTTTTATTTCGTCTTTTTGTTTAGCAAAAGCTGAAAATGTGGATTCAAATACAAAATATACAAAAAATAAAAAAAAAATGGTACACACCGAAAAAATGATGGAAAAACATAAACACATTTTTCGTTTGCCTTTTTCACGTTTAGTATTTGTATCTCTTCTTGATCAAAAAATTACAATCTTTCGTTTTAAGGATGAACTTAATAATAATAATTTAACGTCTTCCGGTGTACTATATGAGATCTGATTTTAATTTTAATATTCACAAATTCAACATGAGGCAGAACCATATACTAATACCACATTTTTCTACTGTACAATGTACATACAACATACAATTTTAGTTAACAATTTTAATTCTACTCGAATGCTAACGAAATATTATAATAATATGGTTTCGATGGTTACGCTCTTGATGATTAATAATTATAAACCTACTACACACGGTACACATTTGTACATCTAATGAATTTGTAACTTTACAGTGATGGCCAAAGGCCAACTTGATTAACATTAATTAGTAAGTTAAAATTTAAAAATTACAAAATATTCACCCAAAGAAGGTCAACCAACTAGATCCTACAGCAGGATAAAAGTTACAGGTTTCTGGTTTTCTATGGTCAACACAAGGCAGCTCTTTAGTTTGGTGGCCATTATCCATTTTTGTTTTAACGATTTATTTTGCCAGACCTATAGGATGTACAAACTCATGCGAAGTTTAACGATAACCTAATTTTTTTTACATATGGACCTATAAAATGTTTAAAATTGCAACGAGCTACACAGTAAAAAATGAAATTGAATAATTTGTAAGGTTAATTGTAATATTGCATTTTGGAAGTATTTATCTTTGCATGGCTTGTAAAATTCACCGATTCCTGTAAAATTCAGATAACATTGTAAAAATGTGCGAGCTTTATTAAATAGTATTACATGTTAAATCATTATACATATTACATTCACCAAAGTAAAACATTGTGTGAAAATATTTCTAAGAGTGTGGTCGAAATAAATCAAACGTGGTCAAATTTAACCTGATAAAATTGTATTGAGGTACTCGTATGTATATATTAAATAATAACTATGTTTACAAATAAATAATATAAATACATACTATGATAAATTATAATGTGAATAACTAGGTTTGTGTGCATAACTTTTGAAATTAAAGTGTTGAGAATATAGGTTATAATTGGTGTTAATCCTTCATCCGGTTGATCAAAGCTAAATTTGATAGAATTAAATAAAATGTGGCATTTTTTGGATTACCAAGTGATAAATAAGCGATCATCACGCCAGAAATCTCATTTTAGAAAACCCAAATATTTTATATTTCTTATACTTGGATTTGATTGTGCCAATTTGTGCCTCTCGCTAAAAAATTTGTGCATAGTATACTTTAAGAAATACGAAGGGTTTTCTGACGTGATTATCACACCAGAAAACCCATATTAATCCTTTAATATATTTTTTACACTTCTTAATATATTTCGGTTGTGCCACATTGTGCATCACTAAATTATTTTGCCACACACTCACTATACAATGACTAGAATAGGCCAAAATCGGCCAACTGTATAAAATATATCTCAATATAAATGTTTTATGATCAAGTCACAAAAAAGATTTCAGAAAACCCAATTTTAACATTGGACTAACTGAAACAAACTATAATATACATTTCTTCGGCTCAGTATCGCGTTTGCGCATACTCCACATTGGCTAGAATCGGCCATAGAGTCTCCAGAAAATATCAAATTTACGGTTTTCTGAAAACCCAACTCTTATCACGGAACTAACTGAAGCAGATCCTAATAAACAATTTGGCCCAGTATCGCATTTGTGCATACTATACATTGGCTAGAATCGGCCATAGAGTATCCAGAAAATATAAGTTTTCCATAAAACACATGATTTTCATTCCAAGGTACTGTTAATTCTATAAATTTTCTAGTAAATGTATGCACGTGGTATGTTTATTTAAATAACCAATTCTGCTACAGTACAAGAGAATGATTATAAAAGATCTGTAAGTAGAATTCTATTTGTTGTGTTAAAAATCATCCGATATGTAATTTTTAAATTTTTTAATATTCTGTGTTCAGTGCGAATTTTTTTCAAATCTTATAAAAATTGTTTAACATTTTTTGGTAGAAATTTAAGAATATCATATTATAAATTTCAAGCTTGAAAGCTACACAATTCTTAACTTTTCAAAATTTTATAATGAAATGTTTATTAAATAAATAGAAATGATTTGAAATTGGAGGAGATTTTAATGCAAAAAATATTCACTGGGGTTCTAGAGTAACAACAACTAAAGGCAAAGAACTCGTCAATGCGATCAGAAAATGCGGTTGTAAAGCCTTATCAAATGGTAAAGCGACCTACTGGCCAACTGATCCAAATAAAATAAACTTAATGGTTCCACTAAGGAGTTAGGAGCAATAAGAAAAAGTAGTTCACAAGTTTATATGTGACATACAGCAGTCAGCTTGGGAAAACACCCTTGAAGTGTAATTTAAAATGAAAATTAAGAGAAATAACTACCTAGAGAAATTAGAAAGATCTTGGCAGAAAAAAGAAGGGCAAGGAGAATATGGCAACAAACTAGTGCCCCTCAAGATAAAACTAAGCCAAACAATCTAACTCAGCTACTTAAAAGGGAAATCAAAGATCTGAAAGACGAATCTATCAGTATCTACCTCATAAAATTATCTAATGATACTACTTCTACTGATTATTCTCTCTGGAGAGCAACCAAAAGAATTAAATAACCAATAATACAGATTCCTCCAATCAGAACAGAAGATCAAAAATGGGCCAGAAATAACGAAGATAAAGTACGAAGTTATGCTGAATACCTATGGAAAAAATATTTGAACCACTTGATGACCAATCATTGGAAGCCGAAATAATAACTGGAGAGGTTGTACAGGAAAGTGAAGACATCCAACGAGCAACACCAAAAGAAGTCATGTATGAGATAAAAACAAATATGAATCTGAAAAAGGCGCCTGGTTATGACGTTATCTCAGTAGACATTTTAAAAGAACTACTAAGGTTATGTCTAAACTCTTTGAGAAATTTTTAGTAAAAAGGCTAAATCCGATAATTCAGAGGAAAAACCTGATTCCAAATCAACAGTTCGGTTTTCGCAAACAACACTCAACATTAGATCAAGTACACAGAATAACTAATATTATTGAAAGAACATTAGGAGGAGAAAAAAGTCTGCTCAACGATCTTAGACGTTGCACTTTGGTCTTTGATAAAGTTTGGCACGAAGGACTTAACTATAAGTTAAGAACTGTACTACCAATGCAATTCACTACAATATTAGAATCATACATGAAAGATAAATTCTTTAGAGTAAAATTAGACGAATTCTATTCTGAATTGCAACGAATCAAGGAAGGAATATCGCAGGGCAGTGTATTGGGTCCGGTCCTATACCTATTATACACTAATGATCTCCCTGTATTAGAAAGCAACACTGTGGCGACCGTTGCTGATGACCCAGCAATCTTAGCTGTTGGGATAGCAATGAAGAATCAATTCAAAATTTACAGTTAGCTATTACTCAAATACATAACTGAACCAAAAGATGGCGAATTAGACTTAACGAAACTAAATCAGTTCACATCAATTTCACAAACAAACGACTCGAACATACTCCGGTTACAATTAATCAAGAAATAATACCGTATGCCAACGCGGGTAAGTATCCTGGCATGACACTAGATGTAAAAATACTATGGAAATCACACGTCAGAAAGAAAAGCGAAGAACTAGGGCTCAAATATAGAAACATATATTGGCTGATAGGGAGGAGCTCCGCTCTATCAACATACAACAAACTTCTATTATATAAACAAATATTAAAACCGGTTTGGACTTATGGTATACAACTTGGTTGTACCAAACAGAGCAACGTGGAAATCATCCAAAGATTTCAAAACAAAGTATTAAGGAACATCGTTGATGCACCATGGTATGTTAGAAACAGAGACCTCCATAGGAACCTTAAAGTGGACACTGTTTCAAAGGAAATCCAAAAAAATGCAGTGAGACATAGGCAAAGGCTCGAACAACATATTAACACTGAGGCAACTAAGCTGTTAAGCAACCAAGATATTGTACGCAGGCCCAAACGAACTAAACCTTTTGAGCTTGTGTAATTGCTAGTGTAAACAGTGTAATGCTGATCTAAAATCCACTAGACACTATGGAACACCAGTGGGAAGAACCATAGATTAATACTACATTGTAAAATAAGTTAGAATAAAATTGCGCATTAGTCCAGGTGACTAGATTGTAATAATTGTTTATTTAAAATATTTAAATAAAATTGAAAAAAAAAAAAAACTAATTTTCAAATTTGTTTAAACTTTATTCTGAGCAACGTAAAAATGAGCAAACGATTTAAATTTTACTAAAAATTAAAATTAAATGTATATCATACGTATTAAAAATTTTGAAATTCTGAAAATAATTGCAATTCAATTCTGCAAGGATTACTAAATTTCTGATATTCTCAAAACTTAAATTAAATGTTAAATTATTTTACTAAATCTGCAAATCGTAAATTTCCCAAATTCTGAAACTGCTGCTTTCATTCTGTACATTTTATTTTCAAATAGATTCCCCAAACTGTAAAATTGGGTATAAATATTACTTCTTATTATCTAGAAACACTTGTAACTGATTACTAAAACTAGTTGTAAAAATTCTGTGTTATATATGAATATTTTTATAAATTTTGTAATAAATATTCAAAATCCTTTGTTAGAAATTTAAATTTATTTTAAATTTGGATCTTGAAAATTATTGAAATTTAAAATTTTTCAAAACTTTATAATACAATACATTAAATAAATAGAATTCTGTTTAAAAAAAAATCTTATAAATTACAAGATTTTAATTTAAAATTCTTAGTACTTTGAAATTTAAAATATAGTATTTTTATAAAGTTTCGAATAATAAATTTCAAAATTAACTTTCAAACTATATGTACATAGTTCCAAAAAATTTCAAAATCAGGTAAATACAAAAATTTTTCAAAAATCATTTTTTTTAAATGTTATCCCAAAACCTTTTATGAACTCTTTAAGATTGAACTTAAACTTTATTATTTCTTAACGAAAAAATCTTAAATTGAGCAAAACATTTGAATTTTACTAAACAATTTAATTTAACTCCTAATTCTGTTCCAATACATATCTTAAATATTAAAAATTTGAAATAATATTGTAATTAAATTTTGTAAGGATAATGGATGCTAAATTAATGAAATTGTCTACACTCTATCTGATATGTTAAATTATTTAAAATCTCGAAATAATAAACAAATTTAAAATCTTAAATTTTTATATAAATATTAATTTTACCAAATTCTGAAACTCATCTTCATTTTTAAAATTTTTAAATCAACATAAAAATATTAAAATTGGGTAATAGTATCACACTAAAATTAGGAAAGAAAATTGACCTTTAAAATTTATTTACAACTAAAAATCTGTAAAGTTCTTAAATTTAACTAATTTAGTTTTTAGAAATTACTTAAAGTCTAAAATTCTTAGCGTTCTATTCTGTATATATTACAACTTCTGAAAATGTTAAAATTTATAAAAATTAAATTAAAAAATGTTCAAGCAATAAAACTGTTTAAAATATTGAAAAAAATCTCAAAAAAAAATTTCTAAAATATGTAAAATATGAATTATTAAATCTTAGAAAATCGTTTCAATTAATACAACTTATAATCCTACCAATAAAAAAAATTAATTTGGCGATTTTAAAACCCTATTATTTTAATTAAAAATAAAACTTATCAAAAAACAATATTAATAAAATTATTTTTGAAATTCTGAAATGATCATTTAACATCTGTAAATGATTGGCAAAGAAATTAAAATTTTAAATTGGTAGATATTTAAAGTTAGTAAGTTTTATTAACATAACAGTTCCATATAAATTGGTCAAATTACTTTTTTTTAAATTCTATAATATTTTAGATTATAAGAATTGTTCATCTTACTTAAATTTATTTAAGAAGCCTAATTCTGATTTTTTTTTAATTTAAGAATTCGATAATTTCTGATTAAATTTTTAAAATTGGTAAATCCGTATAAATTATAGAAAGAATAAAAACTAAATACATTGATTTTGTAGATTAGCAGGATTAACTCATTAAATAAAACATTTAGAAAAGGTTGATTGGAAAGAATCATAATATTTATAATGCAATTACTTAAATTTTGGAAAGCTTGAATTTTTAGAAGTAATATAATTTGTGTTAAGAAACATCTGATATGTTGTATACAAACACTTGTACCCAAATTTCTTAAACCAATTTTTAAAATATCTGAGATATTTTAAATTTTGTGGTAGGTATGATTTTATTTTGGAATTCGAAATCAACACATTTCTAAACTTTTCAAAATTTTGTAATGCTAGTTTCGTTAAATAAATAGAATTCTGTTAAAATAATTCTATATATTACATGATTTTATTTTAAAATTCTTAGGACTGCAAAATTAAAATCATAATCCATTTTCTAAAATTTCGAAATATAAAGGTCAAAATTAATTTTATAAATATGTGGTTCCAAAAATTTTAAAAATCTGCAAAATGTAAAAAAAATATTTAAACGAACAAAACAATTAAATCCTAATTCTATTTAAATATATATCTTGAAAATGTGTTTAAATTTATTTTAAATGAAAATATTAAATTATTTAAAATCTAGGTATAAAAAATATTTTTAAAATCTTAAATTTACAAAATTTAAACTCATCCTCTCATTTGTGAGAAACTGTAAAATAGTATCACACTACAAATAGAAATGAAAATTGAACTTTAAAATCTATTTACACCTAAAAATTTGTAATGTTCATAAATTTATTAAACATTTTGAAAAATTTTGGTTTTTAGAACTTAAATTCTAAAATTGTTAGCGTTCTATATATTTATTCTATATATTTTAAAACTACAGAAAATGTTTAAAATTATTAAAAATTAAATTTCAAAATATTGAAGCAATGAAATTATTTAAAATAACGGAAAATCTTTAAAAATGTCTGATAAATCTGTAATTTCTGGAAAATAAGAATATTAAAATATACATAATCGTTTTAATTAAAAAATAAATTATAAACGTACCTAAAAGTGTTAAAATCGTATTATTTCAAATATAAAATTAAATTTATTGAAAAACAATATTAATATATTAATTATTGAAGTTCTGAAACGGTCATTAAAAATCTATAAAAATGTTAAACTAAAGCAATATTTTTAAGATTCCTAATAGTTAGGAATAGATTTAGTTAATAGTCTTATTAATTTTTCTAAAATTATTAAATTCGTATAAATTATAAAAAGAATTCTAAATACATATATTGAATTTATTACTTAATTGAATTTATATGTAGATTAATAGTATTAACTCATTAAATAAAATATTTGGAAAAGAATTGATTGAAAATATTTAGAACTGAATTGGCTCTCACATGTCTCGTAAATCTAAAGTGCACGAACATGTTTCCCAAGAACACCACCACAGTATCCTTTGCTTGTCGTAGGAGGCGATTAAAGATGAGAGATGACCCCGGAAATCTTGGAGCTGGATTTGTTCTTAAACCGCAGATAAAGAACGCTGTTTTGGATTTCCAAGCAGTCAATAACCGATTGTGAAAGCTTCACTGCGCATGAAGAAAGCTCACCAGTCGATAATTTGTGTACATGCGCCTACAGAAGTCAGCCAGCTCCACAAGATAAAGACTCATTTTACAATGACTTGGACGATCTGATGGTATCTATACCCGAACACGATGTTAGAATGGTAATTGGGGACTTTAATGCTAGAGCTGGCAAAAATCAGACCGACCTGTGTGAAAACATAGGTCCGTACTGCCGACACGAAACTGCGACCGATAATGGCGAGTAAATAATGTGCTTTGCAATTGCTCATGATCTTAGAATAGCAAGCACGTTCTTCCCTCACAAACAGATACATCTAGAGACATGGACACATCCTCGCAGAACTTCTCGCAGCCAAATTGACTATGTGTTATTTTCTAAATTACGGGATCTGATGAAGATCCTAGATATTGTACATCGTAATAAGATCGCAGCGAGTACGCTGGCTCGGTCACGTTCTGCGTGCTGATCCGGAACGAAGCCACCATATGGTAGGCGGAGAGGCGACGATAGCTCCACGATGTAGAGAACGACTTGGCCTCTTCAGATTGTCTTAGATAGTATGAAGACATTGCTCAGGATTGAAACCGTTGGAGCCAAATAGTTGACTTAGTAAGGGGCCAGTAATGGCCTTTAAAAATCTGATTATTATTACTTAAATTTGAGAATGGTTGAATTTTTAAAACTTATATAATTTTGGAAATTGTTATATTCTTTAAAATATTAAAATTAAATTGTTTGGAAATATTTAAAAAAAAAGAAAAGAAAAAATATCCATCATTTTTTTTTATAACAAAAGAGAAACCAAAATTTCTTAGATTACGTTTTTTAGAATCAATAACATTAACAAACGTTGATTCCATTTATAATTTTAAATTTTTAAATTATTATCTAAGCCTTGTTGTACAACCCAGATAAGATAAACCAAAACAAAAAGCCACCTAACCTTGCGAGGATATTAAATTAATTAGCCAAATTGGAAATTATTTACACATGTTGAATGTAGTGACAGAAATAACATGCCTTCATTTATTTTTTATTTTTTGAGATAAGTCTACATTTACGACTTGAAAATTTAGAGATTAACATTTTAACGGCTACCGATGGTTCGGCCCATGAATTCTGCACTCCAACAGAAGTTCTTAGATGTGTTCTTCTTAATCACCCTGATCGAGATCATGGATGAAGAATCACTTTTGCATCCTGCCTCTATTGAGATTCGAACCCGGTTCCACCCGATCCAAACTTCACAGCTTTAACCACTGTGCTATCTGCTCGGTATGCTTATATCATTGGCACGTCCTTGCTTTGATGGAGTGGCCAAAAAATCACGAATAATTGTTTTTAATGGTAATATATGTACGTATGCTTCTCCCGAGTAAAGCACCGTGGGCTCATTTGTGGCATTAAGTGTTCCCAGTTAGATTAATTTATAACATTAATTTATCAATTTATTTATAATTAATATTTTTATACGGTTTTATAATATTATTTTTATTTTATCATTTCGATGGAATATGGATAGCTTTTGTATTGTGAAGGCCTTGTGGTTGAAATAATGAAATGAAAAAATTCAATTAGAAAACTATTGATGGTGGATTGATGAAATCGGGTGAATCTGTTTGATTATCACGTAAGCGCAATTGATCAATGTGTCGGTGAATGATGTGGCCATTTTTAGTGACAACTTGGTATGAGACAAGTCTAGTTGTCTTGGTGACAATTGCTGGGATCAATTTACGACCATTCGTATAGTTTCGAGCCCAGACATATAATTTTTCAGACAGTGGTTCGGGTAATTCGTTAATGGCTCTTCTTTTTGAAACCGATATCGAATCAGGATGAAGACGGTCGAAATCAGTCCCAATATGACGATTGAAAAGAAGTTTAGCTGGGCTTTTCCAGTGCTGGTCGACGGTGTTGCATTATGGTGGTGCTAAAATGTTGTCAACCAACGACGAATATCACCGGGTGCCTCTTTCTTCATGTAGTCCTTGGTAGACCGTACCATTCGTTCTGCTTCTCTGATGGATGACGGGTACAAACGTGTGGAGAATGCCGTTTCCTTTGCAGAAATTTGTGAAGTCGACTGACGTAAAAGCTGGATTTCATGCGCAATACACCTGGATGGGCTGAAGGTAGCGAATTAAGGACAGTCTGACGATAGCATGACGAAATAATCTCGCGATATGTGTTGGTTTCTCCAATATGTCGAAAATGTTGCTGATCGAATTGAATGTACCCCCTTAGAGATTTCCAGTGGCTCAACCCAGTCGAGACCCAAGATGTTAGTTTTGTTTCCGGTTGTCACAAACAACGGCATCTTGTCGACGAACCGGCAATTAAATTCGACAGCGAATCTGTTTGGAGAATTGGGGATTACTTTGAGGCCCACTACGAAATAATGGTATGTCGAGGGCTGGAGTCGACTTCAAAACGGCAATGCAGTTTATTGATTATGACAGTTGTATCTGTCCTTCACCTCGCTCGAAAGGACACTTGTTTGACGGAGTTTCTACGTTGCTTGACTTTTTTGGATTTCGTTTTGTTCTCCTCGTGGTTGGCAGGATAAGAACGACAGACTAGCTGTAACTTGTAATTTACATGTTGTACACAAATGATTTTCAACATTCACAGTGAATGAATCCACGTGTTAGACGGTGTTGTTCACTGCGGCTAAAACTGAGCACGAGTGTTGTTTGACGGGTGCCGCGGTTGCTGAATAATTTTCCCTTGACGAGACTGATGATGAGCATCGGTAATTGGCTTGTGACCTTGAAAGGCGGCTTCGGCAGCGATAGCATTATCACAAACTTTCACCAAAGTCAAGGTCTTCTCAGCGAGAAATTGTTGTTGCAAGACCAGATTGTTAATACCACATACATTTGGTTGATACTTCCGGTTGAAAAACTGCTGGTCAGGAAGACGTTTAATAATGTTTTTGTACAGGTTGGGACAGTAATTTGTGACCACAAAATTACCGATTCGTTAATTTTCTCGGCATTTGATCAGTAATAGTTCAATGCGATTTTCAGTATTTACCCCGGTATTACGTTGGTCTTGGGATATTGCGGTAATTTCAAGGAGCGGATAATTTTCATAACTCTCAAAGATAATCTATATAGAGTCCCAAAAATATAAATAAATAAAATATAAATTAAATATTTTTCTAAAGTTGGGGATGCATTTTTTACTCTTGTGTTATCAGAGGAAGATTTAATTTTCCTGGGATGAAATCCTAGAATAACTGCAAGCGGGTAAAACATCCCATGGTAGTGTTATTTGGTACAAATGTTTGGTAATTTCTTATTCTGATCTTTAATTTTAATATGTTAGCGTCAATACGAGGGAAACAAGCACAGCGCAGCACAATTCCCAACCTACCTTTTTTTGGTGTATTCTTCCACACACGCACACAAAACACTTTTACATTAAAAATCTTATTCTTGATTAAACTTTATCATAAAGAGATTTTTAATTTTTGTAAACTTTTTAAAAGCTTATTTTTATATGCACCGGGCGTATATGTATGTGGATGGGTGTGTTAGATGTTCCAATCCATATTTGGTTAGATACCTACACCAACAACAAAATATGGCAATAATGAAAAAGCCATAAGGTAACACCAATAAAATTTTATTCATATAATCTAATACATTTCGTATTCATAAAATCATAAAATAACGGCAGAATATACTGGAAGAATATTGAAAAATCGCGTTTTTTATAAGTTTTAATCCGTTTGGTTGCGGATTAACTTTTTTTTTTTGTTTTTTAGATTTTAGTCTTCATATTCCTTTGTCTTAACATTATTATATGTACATCCATATACATACACATAAAAATAATAAAAAGCGATACAATGAAAAATAAAATGAAGAAAACGCAACAACAACAACAACAACAACGCAGTATAACCAAAATACAAAAAACAAAAGGAAGAAACTCAAACTCCAGGAGATGGTGAAGAGCACAGCAAAAAAAATTTGTTGTTTGGTTGTTATTTTTATTTTTATGTTGTTAAAGAGGTTATCGAAAAGCATAAAATTATAGGAAAATGAGAACAGCACACACACACACACACACACACACAAAAAAAAAAATGGGAAATAAAAATAAAAAAAGAGAAATTTCAGGATTTATATGAAAGATGTGATAGGCATTTTATTCATCTTGAATTAAATATTAAGATGAATATAAAGGAATCAAAAAGAAATTGTATGTGTACATAAGGGTATAAAAACTGGTACACATACACACACACACATACCCATGTATATGTAGCATAAAGACGAAAAAAAAAAAAAAGGATTTTATGATCGTATTTTTATGTTTTGAGATATATTTTTTATGTGTTTAAACAGGCAATACGCGAGAAATATCGCGGTTACAATATGGTATAAGATATTTTATTATCTTGATGTTAATATAATTGGAAACATTCAAATTAGGATAGGAGAATAAACGCAATCATATTTCGTGTGTGTGCTTGTGATGTATATGATGGTATGGATACATACATATTTTTTGCTTTATTACATATTTTTGCGGTTCACAAAATCTCCCCGTGCGCGCACCGTACATAGAAATCATCGGTTCACAGGGTAACTGAATTAATTATTTTTGGGGGTGTGGTCACACTAAGAAAACAATGTGATGTAAATAATTTTAAGCAAAGTTAAATAAATGGGAGCATAACGAAATCTTGGTTTACGAAACATATACATTTACACACATACACAACGCATTACATTGGACCTGTTCTCCAAATTTTAATTTCAGGCTAAAAATTGGTCGTAACCAGAGAATTGAATTAGGTTCCAGCTAGATCAAATGTCAAGAAGTAGGTTTACTTCCCAAGTTAAACTATTGAATCCGCTATATGTTCGGTAATGGAAGGAAACCGCTAATTGTAAACTAGGTGGTTTATTTTTTATGGTTTTTATTATACGAGTTAAAAGCAGAGAAAATTGTGATCCTCTTTGGTGCAGGCCATTTGGTCGAAACAATTCTCATCCAATATCTAAAATAAATTTTGATTTTCTTATTTGCTGAGGTTTCTAATAATACCAACACACCTTTCTTGCGGTTTTCAATATCAACTTCGTTTGGTGGTAGTATAGTTTTTTTTTTCAATCGACTTCCCTTAGTTTTAGCCATCTAGGTCCGTTCCACCAATTTTACATGTTTGAAATTAATTTTGGATCGACACCGCTGGATATGTAGTCCACTGGGTTGTCACTTGAAGACACATGGCTCCACCTTGTTCTCGGAGTAATTTCCAAAATCCATCTAGCCGGGATATCTGATAACCAATGTATTACTACCATCGAATCGGTCCAGGCGTACACGTAGTGATTTTCTATATTAAATATGGATTGGTAATATTTAATTAACTCGGCTAAAAGGACTGCTCCACAAAGTTCTAATCTCGGTAAATTGATTTGCTTGATTGGAGCGCTACTTTACTTTTGGACATGTTGTTTCTCCCAAATTGCTACTGGATCTTATGTTTATTACACAGCCATAGGCTGCCTCCGACGCATCGCAAAATCCATGTAGCTGTTAAGATGCTGGTTCCGCCGATTGTAGCAAACACGGTGGAATTTGAGTCTGTTGAAGATGGTTTAAGTTTACAATACACCTTATTCCATAAACATAAAAACTATTTGGCACTCCCTCATCCCAATTTGTTTTGGCTAACCGCACAATTTTTGTAATATCATTTTAAACCATATCTTTCGCTTTGTCCAGGTCACGTCCATGGATTGACTATATATTTTGAAGGTAAATACGTCGCGTTCCGGATGCCACATAATACCCAGTGTCAACTTCGATTAGTTTAGGAATATCTTCAGCATTATCCACTGCCCGCGACTGCTAAAATGCTTGGGAATCTGATTTCCACTTGCGAAGTCTAAATCCACAGCTACTAAGTATTTCTACTATTTGATTTTTCAATTTAGTGGTATCTTCAATAGTGTCACTTCCGGTCATCCATATAAAAATGACTTCTAATGGCTCTAGATGCGTCTGGATATTTTGTTTCATACTCTCTTGCCAATTGTTCTAACTTTCCGATGGCAAGGAATGATGCGCATGCTGTTCCATATGTTACCGTTGTGCATTTGTGGGGCTTTAATTCTTCGGTTGGATCCTTTCGCCATACAATTAACTGAACGGACGGATCTACCAGTATTTGCCTATACATCTTTTCGATGTCTGCACTTATTGAAATAAAATTTAGCCGAAATCGAAGTAATGTCGTGATTAGATCTGGTTTAAGTTGTATTCCAGTCATTAAACAATCATTTACGGAAACATCTGAGTTGGTTTTACATGAGGCATCAAATACTACACGAAGTTTGGTCGTAGTACTTTCCTTATAGACGGCATGATGTGGCATGAAATATTTGCAGTTATTTTCCTTCGGTAATTTAGACCAGGGTATTGGTATCATTTGGCCAAGTTTAATGTATTCTTCTATTAAGGTGTGGTAATCTTGTTTATATCCTGCAGATCGTGCAAACCTTTTTCCGATTGCAAACATTCTTGATTTCGCTATTGTTAGTGAATCTCCTATAGTTCTGGTCATGGCTGAATAAATGGGAGTTTTACCATGAATATTCCACCTTTCGTTCTGGTTGTGGTGTTTTGGAGGAGTAATTCACAAGGATCATTTTCTCCATTGCACGTCCTGTTGATTAATGACTCTTCTACTTCCCAGAATTTTTTTATCAAGTCCATCAAATTTTTTTTTGAAAGACTAGAGATTACCTTTACGTTATAATTCTTTAGGCTGTGATCGTCTAGTTGATCTTGGTATATATTTCCTGTTATGAGCCAACCAAATTTAGAAGCGTACAGTACCGGCAAATTGTTAATTGTCGTTTTATATTCTGCTAGTAAATCAAGGAATAATTCAATTCCTATAAATGAGTCCACTGCACTAGGGCTATTAAACTGGAAATAGGAATAATCATCGCTGGTAGTGGTGAGGAGATTTTCTCAATAATATGTGCCGTCAATTGAATAGTGTAATGTGGAATTACACGTGATTTAACTGTAATCACAGTTTTTCGTCTTGGTTTTCCTGCTGAACTAGAGGCCAGGCCGTATATTGAAATGTGGGAATATTTCCGACGTAGATCTAAGCGTTGCATATATGCTTCCGAAACAAATGAAGATTGTGATCCGGAATCGAGTAGAGCTCTGGGTAGCATTAATTGACCATTGGTTGATTGAATATACTTATATCAAGGCTGTGGTTAATATCGTATTAAGAGGAGTCACTGATTGCAAGAATGTTGTATTTGCTATATGAATATGGTTTGTTGACGGTGGATTTTCTGTAATTGTTGAGAATTACTATTTGATGTTGAAGTTGAAGCAATTGGTTGTTGGACAGTATTGATGGAAGTTAAATTTTCATCTGTAATTTATGCACTGCAACCAACACCCCTATTTTCATGTACCGACGTTAAATACAAATCATGGAAGAGTGGCCATAATTTATAATAGCCCGCGAATGGTTATATATATATATATTTGTTTTTGGCAGACGTGCATTTTGTGTTTGGTGCATGAAACAAAAGTTTGTTGCTGCCCAATAAATTGACCGATCTTTTACCTGAGCCCTTGGTGACCTTGACTTTATCGCCGCCTTTAAGGTTGCAATAGTATTTAGATATATCTCGTCGACCTCCTCAGTTATAGTCACATATTGCTCAAAGGCTAGGCTAACTCCAACTCTTGATCATTAAAATTTTTGTACAGCTTTCCCATATTACTTTCTCGAGTCTGTATAGCTTATAGCGTGGTATTGTTGGTAATTGTGGTGCAGTAAGTTTGGATAGCTTTCATTTGGTTAACTGTACAATCACGCGCCCGGGTTTGTCGGTCAATTTTATTTTTATTAAATAAAGCGCACATACAACTTCAATAGTTTTTATTAATGAACTTTAAAATAGTTTTCAGCATGCACTTCACTTATAGTGCTTAACTATTTCTTAGAGATAATTTCAACAAAAAAGTTATGTTCCATTTAAATCCGTATAGATCCAGTTGATTTGGAAATCTGAAGTTTATTCGATCTGATCCGGTCTTAACTAAGGAATAGGTACCAGATTTATCGGATCAAAACTGGAATATTGAATATATTTATCACATTCCGCCACCAACACGTACGAGTACGAATACTAATTATTTATATGATTGAACTTGCGGAGTAGTTGGCAAATAACGAACAGTAAACCAACTGCTATCGCTATAAGCGGAAAAGGGAAGAGCTTTTTATAAAGGGTGTTTCATTTCGAGGTACGTATAGAACTTTAAGTTGGCAACACTTTTTTCAGTGACAGCCGATTTGACGGAGGACTTTGCGTAAGGATCTTTGATGGTATTAACATCTGGTTCCAACACGACGGGGCACATGGCCCATGGTATTGACAGGAGCGAGTGATGTACCAGAAGCAGTTAGATGGTCATCAAACTATCCCGAGTTTATAACTAAACTAAACTCTGTGGAATCCTGCCCATCTCTGCCAAAACCAATGCCTGACGATACAATGAAGTTAAAGTATTGGGGTTATAATGGCAACCAACGACTGACACATTTACGTACAACATCAACCTCGAACAAGCAGTACCAAATGAATGATATTGTCCGAAACTATAGCCGCATCTTCAATCCGTTAGGACTGCTACCACCACTTGTTGTTAAAATTAAAATATTTTTTCAAATGTTGTGGTTGTTGGAGTTGGGTTGGGATGACGAACTACCGATGAAAGTTAGGGGTAACTGGATGAACTTAAGAAACGGAATAACAGAAATTTCAACTATGAAGTTACCTCGATGGCTTTACTTGAACGATGCAGAATATCAATTACACGGATTCTGCAATTCGAGTTAAACTGCATTTGGTTAAACAAAAGGGCCACTACCTTGATATCGGCAAAGACTAAGGTTGCACCGATAAAGAATACATCATTACCACACATCGAGTTGAATGGTGTTTTACTTTTAACCCGATTGATTAAACACCTCCAGTCGATCTTCAATATTCCAAACATGCAAGTTTTCTGTTGGACTGATTCCACCATCGTATTAGATTGGTTATCCGAACCACCGCGAAAATGGAAGACATACGTGGCAAATCGCACAAACGAAATATGAGAGGATCAAGCCCAACCGATTTAAAAAATCATCTGCTTTGGTGGACTGGGCCTTCATTTTTCAAAGCAGAAGCCGAACATTGGCCTGTATACCGGAAACCAGAACGTATGAGTAATCTTGAACGAGGGGCAAAAATATAAGTTATAACCACCATTTGTTTGATCACCAAAACAGCAAAACCGATAATAGAGGAATTAATTACCAAGTATTCGAGTTATGATAAAATCATTAGTATCCTGGCCATAATTCGAAAATATATAGTGAAATATCTAAAGTTAAACACCTTAACGAAGACTAAACGCAGCATTGGTTGGCGAGAAGCTGAAGCATTATCAAGTCCTTAAATCCAGAGAGCCGTTGCACATATGACATAATTCATCTGATAATATTGCCTTCAAAATCAGAGATTACGACCAAATTACTAATCAAATATCATCGAAAAAACCTACATTGTGGTGAAGCATTATTATTAAGCATTATACGACGACGATTCTGGATTGTACACGCAAGAAATACCATAAGAGCCACACTACGTAAATGTGTGCTTTGCGTTAAAGAACGAAAGATTACCAAGCCATAGATAATGGGTAACCTACCGAAAGAAAGAGTGGAGCTATTGTCCATTCTTAAAAGTTGGGTTGGATTTTACAGGTCCCATAAAACATACTTAAAAGGCGGACGAGGCCAGCAAGCCACAAAATCATATATATGCTTATTCATCTGCTGAAGTACGAAAGCAATACATTTAGAACTCGTAGGTGATCTGACAACCGATTACTTTATGGCTGCATTGAAAAGATTTTTTGCAAGAAGAGGTGCTAGTACAGACATCTTTTCTGATAATAGGATCAAATTTCCGGGGCACAAGTCAAAAATTTAAATTGAGTTAAATTTATTTATTAAAAACAATATTGAACTAATATGAAATTCTATTTTTAAGAGATATCAGATAACCTGGTATTTCATCCGTGGAAGGATGAAGCAGGCTCAGTCGGTAAAATAATTAGAACGGGTAATCGGAAGTAACACACTTACGCAGGAAGAGCTCAATACGTTATTGGTTTAAATGGATGCGTTTAAAATTTTTTTGGAATAATTCTCATTGACGAATTCGAGCATTCTAGGTTTAATATATTTAAGTAAAGCTGCTCGCCCTGCATATTTGTTTGTCCTGGTTTTGGTTTTCCTCCAAAATTCTTCTAAATTTAATTCAGTTAAGGCTCGCTTTTGTCATGTCGCACTCTTAGTGTTGATAATGGTGTAGTTTTATACTGTTTCTTCTTGTTTCCCTTAGATTTCAAACGCGCTTTTAAATGTGGTGCTAGTTCAACGGAATTATTTAACAACCGTGTTTTTTCTTGCAACGCAACGATGAATCGGCCAAGCTTTCGATTTGGCTCTTTTATCAAATTATTTTTAATAATATTGAACCAATTTTCACATATTTCATTTGACACTCTATTTTCTTCTTCTTATTTTTAAGGTTTTCATTGTCTGCTTCATCTTCGCGTTCTTCTTTCTGGCTTTTCATGTTTTCATGGCTCTCTAAATTATTTGATATATTTGACATAGATATTTCTAAAAATTCGGAGTAATCTTTGCAGTATAAATCGTTTCGGCATTTAGGGCAGCAAACTATACAAAAAATCCTAAACAATTTATCAATATCATTTATTGACTTACAATCCACAATTGAGAAAAAAATAAACATTATAAATTCTCTTGGTTTGCCTTTTGCACTGACTTATTTTTTGCATAATTTGACATATGAGTATAGCAGCAAAATGTGAAGAGCAAATAAAAATCCCAACTACGTTTTCGGTAATTTTTTGCCCATTAATTACTTTGTAAGACAGATTCAAATATGGCTTAGTTGTGATCCCTTTAAAATCGAATTGATAAACACCCATGACCAATCACTTACAAATAGTTTTGTTAACGAAATCTTGGGTTTGGAACGAACAAGTTCGTAGTAAAAGTACTGTAATAAAGATCCAATAGCGCCTGCATGAAATTAATTCAGCTATAGGGATGATTGTATCTTCTACCTTTATGACGCATGCATAATAATAGATGCGAGAAAAATTATGATTTAAGCAACATTTAGGATTACGAACAACTCCTCCTGTTGCAGCAATGTAAACAAGTCTGTTGGTTTTCTCAATAAATTGTAGTGTATTCTGGCGTATTAAAATAATTTAAAGAGGATCAGACGCCAAATATATATATATATTTATCACTCAAATTTTGATTAGCCATTAGCTTTTCAAACGGTTCGGCATGATTGCACTGCTAGTTCAGGCCTATCGAAAAATCATACTGAGATTTGTGTTAAATAGTGAAAATCTTAAGATACGAAATTTCTTAAGAAAATCCTAAAATGTAAATTCACTGAAACCTCAATTTGACCATGTGAAAGCCATTAGCTTTTCAAACGGTTCGGCATGATTGGACTATTAGTTTTAAACCTTTAGTTTTATATATGGTTGAGCACTTACAACTATTTGGATATCCAATTTTTACATTCTATAATATTATTAAACAGTTTTAAATGCCATTACTGGCCCCTTACTGAGTCAATAATTTGGCTCCAGCGGTTTCGATCCCGAGCATGGTCTTCATACTGTCTACAATCTGACAATCTGAAGAGGCCAAGTCGTTCTCCACACCGTGGAGCTATCGTCGCATGCAACGACCTCTGCGCCTACCATTTGGTGGTTCTCCTTTCATAGATGCTGCACAATTCGTTCCTGATCAGCATGCAGAACGTGCCCGAGCCAGCGTACTCGCTGAGATCTTACTTCATGTACAATATCGGGGATCTTCATCAGATCTCTGATCTCGATATTGTACAGAGCTCGGTAGGTACCATCTATTTCGCGTTTTGGGCCGTAAATCTTACGCATGACTCTTCTCTCAATTGATAGGAGCCATCTCTCGTACTCATCCGTCAGCCCCCAACTTTCACATCCAAACATAACAACGGGGCTGATCAACGCTTTGTTACTTGATAAGCGGTTAGATTTTAGCAGTTTCCTTAGAGGATACAAAGAACGACTGCCAGCTGCTAGCCGCACTTTAATATCCTGACCCACACTGTTATCGTGAGTGATAAGAGAACCCAAATATTTGAACCTCTTCACTCCCTCAAACGTGTGGTGGCCACTATTAAAATCTGGTGTGCCATTGTCCCTTAAACCAGAGATCAGGTATTTCGTTTTGGACTCATTGATCTGAAGTCCAACTGAAGCTGAAAACTCTACAAGCGGATCAAGTATTTTTTTCACTCCGTTGCTATTCAGTCCAATCCTGACCCACACTGTTATCGTGAGTGATAAGAGAACCCAAATATTTGAACCTCTTCACTCCCTCAAACGTGTGGTGGCCACTATTAAAATCTGGTGTGCCATTGTCCCTTAAACCAGAGAACAGGTATTTCGTTTTGGACTCATTGATCTGAAGTCCAACTGAAGCTGAAAACTCTACAAGCGGATCAAGTATTTTTTTCACTCCGTTGCTATTCAGTCCAATCCTGCATATGTCATATGCATATGCAAGCACCTGAGTGGACTGCCGACATAAGATGCTATGCTGCGGTCTTCCAGTTTTACGAAAGATGTACTCCAACATGAGATTAAAGAGTATCGGGGACAGAGCATCTCCCTGCCGAACACCCGAGTTAACTACAAAAATTGTCGATAGCCTGTTCTCAACTTTAACACAGCATTGAGACTGCGTCACTGACATCCTACATAGTCGTACCAGTTTTGTTGGCATTCCTAGGTATTCCAGGGCAGACCACAAACTCTCTCGATTGATCGAGCCATAGGCCTGCCGGAAATCCAGGAACACCTGATGTACGGGGATGGATGTCTCATAATATTTAGATAGAATCATTCGCAGCGAAAAGACCTGATCGGTGACTGATCGATTCGGATAAAATCCTCCTTGATAGTCACCAACCAAGCCCTCCGCTAGAGGAGTGATTCTATCCAATACAATGTATGGCAGTAACTTGTATGCTGTGCAAAGGAGAGCTATACTGCGATAATTCTCACACTTCAAGTGGTCTCCCTTCTTGAAGATGGGGCATATCGCGGCCACTTTCCATTCGTGAGGCATAACTTCGGTTCGCCATACTATTCGAATAAGGTCGAAAAGACAGTTCCACAAAGTATCTCCTCCGAATATCAAGAGCTCCGAATTAATGCAGTCCACTCCAGGTGAGCGGTTTCGTTTCAATCTCTGCATGGCTTTAGTGAATTCCTCATGGGATGGCTCCTCAGTGCAAATCTCCGCAGTCTGTATTAGAGGTGGCTGAACAACAGTCTGTGACGCATGATGGACATCAAGCAGGTCAGTAAAGTGTCCACTCCATGCGTCAAGTACTGCGTCGATGTTGATACAGATGTTTCAATCCCGGTCCCGAATGGCGGTTGACGTATGCCTGAAAGTATGGTGCAGTCCAGTAATTCCTTTAAAGAAATTACGTGAACTGCGCTCATTGCTGAGTTGTTGTACTTTCAGAACCTCGGCCTTCCACCATTATCGCTTCTTCCGTCTACAAATCCGCTTAGCTGGCCTTCTTGCAAGAGCAGCCTTGTTTTTCCTCGCGATTGTGCGACGTTGTTGCACTTCATTATGGGCTATATTTTGTTGCTCAACTGCAAGACGACACTAGTAGGTATTTCGGCGCTTTGGCGTGGGAAAATTTGTAATTTGACACCTGACCTTGAAATTTGATACCCTGACCTAGAAATTTGATACGTGTGGGGAAAAAAAAAATTTTGTAATTTGATACCGGTGGGGGAAAAAAAAAAGTGAAATTTGATACTACGGAAATAAAAAATATTGAAATTCCATGAAAGTCAATGACCCCGAAATTAACACAAGGTCATTGACTTTTATGGAATTTCAATATTTTTATTTCCACGGTATCAAATTTCACTTCCAAGAATTGTGACGTCATAGCATTGTGGGAATAAATCTGATGATGTGAGAAAGTATTAAAATTCTAAAAAAAAAAAAATTTAAAAAAAAAAAAAAAAATTAAAATATATCGATAAAAAAATAGGTACAAACTCGGTGCGGAGCGGCGGTATTATGAGTGTTGTACTTTTAGAATGTAATAAAGGTTTTTAAAAATAAAAAATAAAAAATTGAAATTTAACACTATTGATATCAGAATAATATGATTTGTCGTTGTTGTTTTGTATGAACACGATCAAACATGAATTTTTGTTTCTGGAAAATATTAATGTATACATCATTACCACAACAACACATCTCTTGAATGAAAATTGAAGTGATATAATATAGATATCGCCTACACAAAATAAATTTACATGTTTTCGGCATTGTATTGATGCGATTGAAATTGTATAAGTAGGAAAGATATAGAATTATTATTTTTTTTTAATTGCGAGATGATGTCTGTCTATCTGACTACAACCTTGATTTTATTATTGAAATTTAACGATAGTAAAGGTTTAAAAATAAAAAGTGAAATTTAACACTATAGATATCAGAATATGATTTGTTATTGTTTTGTATGAACGTTTTGTAGTAAATGGATATTAGAATAAATTAGGTTGCACACTCACACATATAAATATCGGAAGCAAGATTTTTTTTTTGTTGTTGTTTATGTTTTTCGTATATGAATATCGGATGGAATGAAATACAAACAAACAAATGATCAAACAAATAAATACATATATATTACCAAGCTGGACATTACGATACAGAATAACGATAATCATATAAGAATTTTTAGTTACATTTTTTGATATAACTTAAAAACGATATCATTTTGGAAATTACTTTAAACTGATATACATATGTATGTATGATGCATTGTACAAGTGTATATTTAGCACGAATAAAAATGTATTTGATATTATTTAATTAGTGGTATTAGGGAAAATTTTTATATAAAAAACGTAGTTACCAAACTCATACATTTTGTTGTGCACCAATGTGAAATTGTTTTAATAACATCCACAAACCAGATCAAAGTACGTATCAACAAACTTTATATATGTTTTACACAAACCAATTGAAAATGACCTGCGCAAGCTGTTCGACACTACAACATGTTTTGGAGGCTTGGATTACCATAATGTCATATGAATAACTCAAACTTCCTCTGATGAGGAAAACACACTTCAATTAATTTATTGTAAAACATGAGTTAATATAACCCCGTTTTTAAAATAATTTTTTATTATAAATACTCCATACTTACCATTATACTATACTCTGGAATTAATATTGGAGCTTCGAGCGATGCTGAATTTGGTAGACACTGCATAAAACTGTCAATTTTTAAAACTATTATTAAATAAAATAATCTCACAATTACATAAAAATAAACATAAATTGGATTACATATTTTAAAATAGTCGAAAAAAAGTCACTACCGCAACTGATTAACACAAACTGTAAATCGCGAATGAATACTACTCTAATACTGAATGACTTACACATGTCTAATATAATATGTCTTAACATTTCTATATTCCCTCACAGTATCAATGTATTGGTAAACATATGATCGATAAATTTCACGTAAACAAAACAACAAAAACTGTAATAGTGTTTTTGTGTATATGAATATCTCGGAATCAATTAAATTTACCGTGGCTGCTTAAAATATAGAGTAAAAGGCTGAATATGATATGTTGTTTCGGAGAAATGAGATAAACAATTCAAACACAATAATTTTACAAATATTTCTGATGAACGCGAAGAAGAGAAAAACGAAAACAATTTTTCAAGAAAATAGATTGCAGAAAAAATTTAAAAAATAAAAATAAAAAAAAATAAAATAAAATATGTGCGATAAGAAGAAACCCCATGCTAAAAAATCTAAAACTCTGCAGGTGTGTTATTGTAAATCACATTTTTTCGTCATAGTAAATATGAGATTGAGTAAAAAGGCTGAATATGGTGTTTTTTTTCAAAAACATCTAAATATCATCATAAACAACTAAATATTTTACAATGGAGTTTTCTTAAATTTAACATATTATAACAATTATTTTAAAAACGATATTGGTTCACTATTTATAGTTACATTCCGATAAAAATGCGTACATTTTCCACACTTGACAAGAATAAACAGAAAAGAAATAAAAAAAAACATTGCGGTGGTATAATATTTTCGGACAAATTTAAATTAATTATTTTTCTATATTATATTACATAAAATGTTCGTAGATTATGTATAATACATCTGGTAAATTATAGAATCGTTCGATATTATTCGTTCCAATTATTAAATCATTGAATGTAACGATTATTGTACACATTTCTCAAAAAGATAAACTAAATATTTTTACAATGGAGTTTTCTTAAATTTAACATATTATGACAATTATTTTAAAAACGATATTGTTTCACTATATATAGTTACATTCCAATAAAGATACATACTTAATCATTTGACGTATTATAAATTTATAGATTAATTAGGTTATATTTTAAATTATTACTGTAATTAAAAAAAACATTGTGTGTTAAAATATGATAATGAAAGAGGTTGGATGCGTTAAAATATTACTAGAACACTATAGAAATGTCACGCTTCATAATAAAAAAAAAAGATACTACAACGAAAGTGAAACGTTCTAATTTATGAGGGCATAAACTCGAATTTAAAATTAAACCCGTGCCTGATAATGAAGATCCTTCCGAATGGATTAAAGAGGTTGTACAAGAAATTGTACATTATGCATTGAAGGATATTGAACCTACTGATAAAGTAGGCATAACTTTCTGTGGAGTAAGTTTTAACCAACATGGACCGGGGTTGGTTACCGTTTAAAGACGCAGGCAAAGCTATAATGACAGATGTTTGGGAAATGATTTTCAAAATTTTCGGCACACAATAGATATAATTTTAAAAATAATGTTTCATATAATCAAAAATTACAAGATGAATAAAAGTTAAAAAAAAAAGAAATTATTAAAAATTTATTTAAAAAAAAATATTGAAGTAAAATAGAAAAAAAATTATAAAAAAATAATTCTAGAAAAAAATATTATTGTTCGAAAAAATATTTTCAATTAAAAAAAAAAAAACTTCTCAAATTTAAATTAATTATTTTCTATATTACATTACATAAAATGTAACATGTAATAATAAAAAATGAAAAATAAATAATAAAAATAAAATGTGATTATTAAAAATATTATTAAAAGGAAAAACTGTTAAAAAAAAACAACAACAAAACATTTTGCAAATTTAAGTTAATAAAAATTAATTTAGAAATAAAGAAATTCCGCACACACAATAATTGATATTATTTTAATTATATTGATTAAAAATATTTGTCAAGAGACAAAACGAATACAAATTATATAAAATAAAATTTATTTAAAAAATAAAAAACAAAAAAAAAATTACTAAATAAAAACAAATTTAAAACAAATTAATTTAAAAAAATAAATTAGTTTAAAAATATTTAAATTTAAAATTTGTAAATGAAAAAGGTATGTAAAAAAAAAATTTAAAAAAACTTTATAAAAAAATTTTAAAACAAAAATAATAAAAAAAATTTTAAAAATACAAAAAAAAAACATCAAAAAAAATTTATAAAAAAAATTTAAAAACAATATATAAAAAAATAAAAAAAATTTTTTTTCAAATTACAAAAAAAAAAATAAATAAAAAATTTCTAAAAAAAAAATTTAAAAAATTTATAAAAAATTTATAAAAATTTAGAAAAAAAATAAAATATTTAAAATAAAATTATTGAATAAAAAAAAAATTAATTATTTTAAAAAAATAAATATTTAAATTTAAAAATTTGTAAAATTAGAAAATTATTCATCAATTTATAATAAATGCTTTCCACATATAATATTAATTAAAATTAGTTGGAAAAAAATATTAATGTACAAATCATAACAACAACAAATCTGCTCAATGAAAATTAAAGTGATATAATATAATATAGATAACGCCGACACAAAAAAAAATAGTAATAATAATTAACATGTTTTCAGCATTGTTTTGATGCGATTGAAATTCTGTTAGTAGGAAAACTCGCAGAGATAAATACAGCAAGCAAGATTTTTTTTGTTGTTGTTTATGTTTTTCGTATATGAATATCGGATGGAAGAAATACAAACAAACAAATGATCAAACAAATAAATACATATATATATATATATATATATATATATATATATATATATATATATATATATATATATATATATATATATATATATATATATATGTATATATATATATATATATATATATATATATATATATATATATATATATATATATATATGTATATATATATATATATATATATATATATATATATATATATAAATATATACATATATTACCAAGCTGGATATTATCATACAGAATAAAGATGATCATACAAGAATTTTTAGTTACAGTTTCTGATTTAACTAAAAACGATATCGTTTTGGAAATTACATTGAACTGATATACATATAAGTATGTATGATGCATTGTACAATTGTATATTTAACATGAATATAAATTTAACTATAGAATATACATATATACAAATATAAGTGTTTCGCGGGTTTGCGGTGAAAATTGAAACAATACCAGGAAAAACCAATATGACCAATTTGACCAATATGATCATACAAAAAGATGAATATGATTTATTGTTTTTGTATGAACACGTATTATTAGAAATAAAATATATTCTAAAAAATAATTTTAGAAAAAAAAAATTATTATTTTGAAAAAATACTTTCAATTTAAAAAAAACCATCACAAATTTAAATTAATTATTATTTTCTATATTACATTACATAAAAATGTAACATGTAATATGTAATCATTTATTCTGTAAATATAATTATAATTTATTCCTTTAAGAAATTTTCCGCATACAATATCTTTTTTATGACATCATAACAACAACAAATCTGCTGGGTGAAAATTGAAACAATACCTGGAAATTTCGACCAATATAATCGTACAAAAGATGAATATGATTTGTTGTTTTGTATGAACACGATCAAACAAGAATGGGGTTTTTGATATTAGATCGTATGTAATAGAGATTTTTGTTGTAATTTAATTTTTGTTTTTGAAGAAAAATATTAATGTTCACATCATAGCAACAACATATCTGTTGGATGAAAGTGATATAATATAATATAGATATCGCCTACACAAAAAAAAAAAACAATTTACATGTTTTCAACATTGTTTTAATACGATTGAAATTCTATATGTAGGAAAGATAAAGAATTAAATGTTTTTAATTGTAAGATGATGTCTGTATCAGATTAGTTAGTGACCTAAATTTTTCGAAAATGATTATTAGTATAATTTAAAATAATTAAATATATAAATATAAAGTATAATTTTAATATATTTGAAGAAATTTTGGCACACAATAGATATCATTTTTAAAAATGCTTCATATAAAGAAAAAATTATAAGATGAATAAAAATTTTAAAAATAAAAAAGAAATTAATAAAAAATTTATAAACATCATAAAAAATATAATTTTAGAAAACAAAATATTATTATTGGAAAAAAATAAAATACTTTCAAATGAAACCCTAATAATAGATACAATAAATAGCTATATACAAATAATAGATATAGCTATAGACAAATAATTTAATTGTCGCCTAAATGTCTTTTTTTTCGATGTTCACTAATACATAAACATATTAGGTTTTTTTTTTTGTTTAATTCTAATAAATTTAGGATAAACTTCACAAGCGTAACTTACCATGGGACCTGGTTTCGATCGAAACGATCATGCAATAACTCTAAATCCCCAATCCAATTATCCCATTACGCTAAGATACTACAATATGCCTTCACCACAGATTTGGGGAATATTAGCGGAGCACAGAACTCTGTATCACGCCAGTATCAAAACTATTGTGGTTTACCGCTTCAGAATTATATACCATCCTGTCCTAAGTGTAATTGGAGGCTGGAAAACCCTCAGTGGGGAATTCTCATTTTCAGCTGCCAGCACCGGTGTCTCCCAGGCCGAATACAACAGACTCAGCGGCGAACACAGATCCAGATTTTTATGCGATGTTGAAGCGCCAATAAATACTTCAAAAATTTTAAATTCTTTAACATATTCTGAAACTATCCCCTATATAATCATAAGCGTAGATCCATTAAGTATTTCCATATTAGGAAACTACTAAATAAAAAATTAGCCAATGCCATGTTTGCCTCAGTGACGAGTGCAGAGGATCTTTCAGATAACCGTCCTTACGCATTGGTAAATTTCGCCGGAACCGAAACGCGAGGTTTACTCGATAGGGGTACGACAATCGGCGCCTTGGGTAAAAATGGTATCGAATTCATTGAGCAGCATAAAATTCTATCCTCTATCTAAATGTGTACAAACGGTTTATGTACCCATCATATATAACAGAAAATCCTTCAAAATACAAATATTTGGAGTGCCGGAACTACAACAGGAATTATATCTGGGATATGATTTTTGGGCTATATTTAATTTAAGACCTACACAACTACTCCCCGTACCAATTCTTCTTCCATAATCTTCAAAATAAATATTAGATGATGTCTCAAATTTGTACCAAAATAAATATTGTTCATAAAGTTAATTAATAACTGTATTTTTGATTAAGAATTCATATATATGATGTTATAAATCACCTTTTCAAAAACTTCAGACACAGAATTAAGCACTATCGTACTTTACCATTCGATTACTATTTTCGACGGCTGTCGATTAGCTATAGTATATGCAAAGGAAGAAAAAGGTAAACAATGTGAATTTGTAATATTTTTTTTCTTTACCTACAATAGCAAAACCATAGCCGTCGAAAATAGTCGACGAATTCTATAGTAGGGTCTCTGATTTGGGTTTCTAATTGGAGGATTTATTTTTATTTCCACTTTTATAAATAAAAGTAACTTTCTGCTTTCCGTAATGAAGTTGGACTTGGGCCTACAAAATAATATTAGATCGAAAACTCATTCACGTATGTGATTTATAAACATACATCCTCTACAACATTACCATACACGTATCTTAAGCGCTCGGTAATTCATATTTACCCACACTTAAAAATTACATAATTTATTGCCATAACCAAAAATGCTCATTTGTTTAAAGCGAATTATTACAAATTCCACGAAATTAAAGTGCCTGTTTTATATATTATGTACATATATTGTGCTCTATATACATAATATCTATGTACATAGTAACAATTTATGCCAGCAAATAGTGAGGAACATATGGTACATTAGCATTTCCCAAATATAGCGAAACAGCCAAAAAATAATTTAATTTATTCGTTTCAAAAAACCTTAGCATAAAGTTTAAATCATTTCTAGCACTACATCATATACAATTTTTGTGTGTTAGATTTAGGTACATAACTATGTATAGCTTATATATGTATATATATAAACGCGTCTAAATATAATATGTATATATGCGACGGTATAGCTATTCTAGGGAATGCGTATACACATAAAATACAAAACAACAGCCGAACTAGATGTAACCCTCTAAAATTTTCACGCACAAACACATTTAAAAAATGAAATAAAAAAACTGTAAAACTTTTAATTTTTTTTTTTTTTTATTTATTTAATTTTTATATATTTTTAGCGAGGGTTCGCTTTTTATATATATATGTATATATATATGTGTGTGTGTATACATAATATAGTACATAGAATTTTTTTCAACTACAAATATAAAAATAATAATAAAAAAAAACTAATCATCCTCCCAAATTCCACCCACCCGTCTCCGCTAAATAGATGAATTTTTTAAAACAAAAAATAAAAAAAAATTGGGGTGATTTCTCTATTTATTTTGTAGTTAGAGACATTATCGATCGATACAAGAAGTTTAAAATAAAAAAAATATTATTATTCCTGTTGTTTGGGTACAGTGGAGGATTCTGCGTGAGTTTCACATAAAATAAATGTTCTATTCAAATGAAATAAAACCAAAAAAAAAAAAATTTTAGGAAAATATCTTCAACACTACTCTGGATTGTATGTATGTTTTCCTCTTTGTTCGAAAGCTTTCCTCTATTTATATAAAATGTATTATGTATGTATGTATATGTATGTATGTATACGAGTATAACAAAATTTATGAGGAGAACCTAAATATTCGCGATTCCGTTTTTTTTTGTTGTTGCTTTTTTTGTGTTAGTCAAGAATAATCATAAAAATACTCCATAAAAGGCGCAAAATAACGGAGCACACACTATTCTAATGTTATTTCTATTTTTATATTTGACGGTTTATTTTTTATGATTTTTTATGTATTGAAAACATAAGAAAAATGAAAGCTAAAGTAAGGATAATAAAAGGCAACAACAACAAAAAATCATCCTCGCACAACACAACCTATTCACCCATCAACATAATCACCATCAAAACCGGGCGAAAATAAACTCAGCCATTTTTATCTTAAAAACGTTAAAGAAATAAAAAAAAGTAAGTGCGTGAATTTATAATGTACCCACCACCATTAGTTTTTGCTCTTTCTTTTCTCGCTGCCAGCACCGCCCGTCATCGTACATATATATGTATACACTTTTATTGATGTTCTTATTTTTATAGTCATTTTAACTAAAAGTTATTACTTTTTGTTGCGAGATAACGGCGAAATGGGCTTTAGTTAAACAATACACTTTTCATAATGGAACTGTATTCAATATATAAGGAAATTGATTATTATGTATGTGTGTGCTCTGTTGGACATCCGATCGGATGTACTGTTCGAACTTTGATCGAATGATCCAGCGATGCAGTGAGAAATTTGGAGCGCCCACACAAAAGAATCCTACTCGAATTTATTTCGAGAAAGTTAAGTCTCCGGGATATATTGCAATCAGTTCCGTCTGCGTTAGTATCGTTACAAGCCATTTACTTATTTATGGATTTAATACTTATTTGAAGTTTACTCACTGAAGTTTTTGCAATACATTCGTGCCATTAGTGTTGCCACAATATCGCAGATAAATTACAATGTTTTGTGGAAATGCAGTACATCTGGCTTAATAGAGCGAAAAACTTTATTTTCATAATAATGTTATCTAAGTTTAACATTAAGCGCAGGTGGTCTGGCGTGAAACTGTCTTGGGAGAATCAAGTTGGTACTTGTTGCAAGCTCCGTATCTTGCAGCTTCCACAAGAGTGCGTGTTACCTCCCCGTGGTGACCACCGGGCAACTAGTACACCCTGGTTTTATGTGGTGTACTAGGCAAAAACACGGAGTTAAACAACTGATAACCGGCCAGGCTGGGGGCCCAGTCTAAAAACTAGCCCAGTCTCTAACGGTATATCCGGATACTTGATGTTCCGTTGAGATCTCACAGCCGAAAAGGCTGAGATCTGATGATGAACCGCGTACGGAGGGTAAAAAGAAACGGGTTCCGGATACCAGGCCCTTCAACGAGGTGCTAAAGGAGCCCCTGATCATGACAGTCGGTGACAGGGCTCAAGAAGATGGGAGCATTACGGCCCTTAACTGGAGGAAGGTAGAGAAGGCTTTAGCCGCCATATTCCCAAATATCATGAGGACCCAGGACCTGCACCACCCTGCCGTGATAGAGGGTGGCACCAGAGTCACGTTAAACTGACTGCCTGTGCCGATGAAAGGTCGGTGATCCTCTACAAAGAGACGATCGGCAGCCTGAACGAAGTCTGGCCGGGGGCCAAATTAGAAGTGGTGACGAGGGAAGAAATTCCCTGCAGGCCAAGGGCGCTAGCCTGGATCCCTACGGAGCCAAGTGATCCAAGGGAGATCTTGGAAATGTTGAAAATCAGCAATCCAGATCTGCCACCGCCCACCTGGAAGATTGCCAGGTTAGAGGAGGTAAAGGCGGAAGCAGATCAGCCGTCATTATCATTCACAGAGAATCCGTGGGTGCTTTGGTAGAATTTTTGGAGGCCTGATCAGCTATGGATTTGGAGCGATAACGCTAAAAATTAATAAGCGCGATGGGGCCGACAGATCTGGGGCATCTGCAGCAGGTGGGGAAACCACTTGTAGTGTACCGCCTGGTGTTGGTGACCCAGAAGTCCGTAGCATCCCGGAGGACGCTCCGGAGACACTATCCCTGGACTCGGAGACATCGAGATCATTGAGACTATGTCAGAGGAGTCTCACTCGAACAGTGGTGGAAGGAAGCAATATCTAATGCTTAAGATCCTTCAGATCAACCTCCATCTGAGTCCATTGACTGGTCCAGGAACCTTGAATATTTGTATACTACTAAATTACAGCAACGCTGATGTAGTGGTGGCAAGCATCGAGATGGATGGGCAAAATATCTGGCTAATATCAGCCTACCTACCATACGAGGAGGAAAATATACTACCAGGAAGGTTATGCAGTGCAATAATGGAGGCTCAAAAACGAAAGGAAGGAGTCATCATGGGCAGTGATGCTTATGCGCATCACTCAATCTGGGGAAGTACAAGGTCAACAGGCAATGTGAGTTACTCCTTGATTTTATTTTAAGTACTAACTTAACTATATGTAAAATCGGGTGTAAGCCAACCTTCATTACTAAAAATAGACAAGAAGTGCTGAACATCACACTTGTCTCGGATTTTATTAAGGAGAGGTTGTTGAACTGGAAAGTGTCCGAAGACCATTCCTTTTCTGACCAATGTTATCTCCAGTACGAAGTAGATATAAATCCCACTAGCAAACCACCCTTCAGGAATAGGAGGAAAACTAATTGGAATTGTTTCAGGACCATTCTGGGTAACTCATTACCGGTATCGGTTCCAAACCCTACTGCATCTACACAGGAGCTTGATGCTCTAGTAACCAAGCTAGCTGATACTTTTAACAAGGACATGTTAGGTGCATGTCCTATCAGTAGACCCTTGGGTAAGTCTCGGCCACCTTGGTGGTCGAGAGAACTTCAAGGTACTAGTATGAAATACAGGACTGGACAAGGAAGTCCTCAAAACCTATAAGTACGAGCTAAGAGCAGCCAAAACGAGAGCCTGGAAGCTCTACTGTGGCAATATACAGGAGTCCTCGAAGGCGCCCAGGCTACGCAAAGTACTAGGTTCTAGTCCTTCCATCCCAAGTTATCTACAACGACCGGATGGTTCATGGACTACATGTAGTGAGGAATCCCTGAAGCTATTACTAGAAACGCATTTCTCAGAGTGCTCGGTACTAGCTCCGGAGAGACCCATGATAAATAGGGGTGTCGCAATCACACATAGGGCAATCACTCGGTCCTTGCGTGTCTGGGGTTAGACGAGTCACTCAGAGGCTGGATAGATCAATTGCTTAGAGGCAGGATCGCTTATCTGCTTGAGACGTCTGCCTGCAGATATGTGAGTAGAGGGACATCTCAAGGTGGGGTTCTATCCCATCTTCCTTGGAACTTGGTCATAAATGACCTGTTATTAAACCTGGAAAGGGCAATGTTTCAAGGTGGTTGCTTACGCGGGTGATGTTGCTATTGCGGTTTTCAGTAAATATCCTAGTACGCTGTGAGCGCATTTGGCTACCTTTTTGAGTGGGCACGCGGCTGCGGACTGAACACAAACCCACAAAAAACAGAGCTGGTCCTCTTTACAAGGAGGCACAAACTTCCTCATTGTGACCCGCTAACATTAAATGGTACTCGCTTGATCTTTACGGATAGAGCGGAATACCTCGGACTACTACTTAGCAAGCTAATAAAAAAACTTATTAACAAATGTTAATTTGTTTTAATCAGATGTGGCCCGTTTTATTGGGCAAGATATTTTATGGAGTGCATGGAAAGCATTTGAGTTGCATGGAAAGGTCGATTAAAATTTGGTGTCAAGAATTTTTATTAATTTAAAAAAAAAAAAATCTATACCACATTTTAGGCGACTTAACCCAGGGCTACAGTTGTTATTTGGTGCAATTACAATATTTACGTTCGGATAGATCTCAGCCGGAAATGGGAGGTCCTTTTGCTCCAATTTAAATTTATCTGCTTTATCTGTAAATCGCTTGTGTAAAGTAAATTCAAGACTGGCCCCAGCACGCTACCTTGGCGAACCCCTGCAGATACCCTCTTTAGCACGGAAAATTCTTCTTCACATCTAACGCGAAAATATCTGTTATCAATGTAAGATTTCAATATCTGAAAGTATTCTTTTATTCCAAATCTCGATGCAGTTTATATTCCAATCCAGAATGCCATACTTTATCGAAGGCCTGTGCTACATCCAGAAATATTGTTGAGCATATTTTCTTATTTTCAAGTGCATCTTCAATAATACTTGTAATCCTGTGAATTTGCTCTATGGTGGAGTGGCTTTCTCTAAATCCGAACTGATGTGGTGGTATTAGCTTTCTCTCAAGTATTATAGGTTTCACCCTTTTGTATAACAGTTTCTCAAAAATTTTCGAAAGTACTGGAAGCAGAGAAATTGACCTATATGACTTTTTATGGTTTGTTCGGCTTTGGTATCATAATTATTTCTGCTACTTTCCATTGCAGAGGTACATATTTCAGTCGAAAACTCGAAAAGAAGCGATGATTATATAAAGAAATTTTCGCACCCCTTTCTCAGGAAGTGCCTCCACTATTTCACCTTTCAGATTTTTTCGTACTTATGTTATGGTTAATTTAATCTTTCAACTCTCGTAGAGTTTCAGGTGGTATTTCCCTACAATCCTCCTTGTGCAATGGTATTATATTTTCATCCGCTGATTGTCTAGCATATGGTTGGAACGTTTCTTCAAGATGAAATTTTAATATTGTTGTTTATCATATTGACTACTGTATGTTGCTTACTCTGGTTTAAGACCCACAGGCCACTACTGCATTTAATTACTATCTAGTTATACTATTCTTTACGGCAAGCTTTATTATTTAATATTTACTGTAGGCAAAGAATCAACCACCTCTTAAGGTTGGAAAATAGGTAGAATAAAAGTGGTGCTGGTGAGCGATAATGTAGAATAATGAGCGAGATCCCTTTTATTTTGATTTGTTTTGTTTCCGTTTATATGAAGACGTTTTATATCAAAGAGGTTTAATATTTTTTATCGTCTTCGAATTTACCGAAAAATCAATTCGAAATAGGAGAATTTTTTTTAAAATATTATTATGAAAGGCACACAAAATTTTATTTAAAATCAACTGTGGGTTAATCAAATATTTTTATTCCCGCTACCACCAATTGTGGGTGTTGGAAGTGACTAGTACTGCTACTCTGAGTCCCATGGGCCGCTAATGAGTACAATCACAAAGACCACTGCGGGCCTCCCACGTTGCGGGCACTCACGAAAGGCGGGGCATTTACTCTCTTATTGTTACGACACTGTATTCCCTAAGTAACTTAGAATGGCATCTGAGAGGCTCGTAATATCTGATTAAATATGTAAGTTTTTTAATAATTATTTGTATCTTGCAAACTAAATACGGCCTCGCTTGAACTCTTGCCATGGCCTCAATCATCCTAAAACGGTCACTCTCTTGCATGGCTCTTGAGTCCACAACTGCAAAATTTTATCAAAACTTGATCATAGTCTTGCCTCGTTTAGCGTACAAGTTCTGGTTATCTGAACGATTTGAGTTTTTAATAACTCGGTTGCTTAATGTACTTGTTGCACTTAATTTTATGGCACAGTCATAGTCATATTACCCTCGATTATTTTTAATGGAAGTTATTGTAAAGATTTTTATCATGGTTGTGCCATATTTTGTTAGATACTCTTCTTTGCCGTTTTATAATCGGTGTTTTTTTAGAGGTTCACAACTTGGCTTTTTGTTTAGTTTGGTTTGACATTTCATTATGGATAGACTTTCATCAGAGCAACGCTTGCAAATTGTTGAATTTTTCAATAAAATAATGGTTCTGTTCGTCAAACTTATCGTGCACTTCGTCCATTTTATGGCGTACATAATCGTCCTTCAGAGCGGCTAATTCGAATTACAATAGATCGTTTTCGAACCACGTTTACTCTTAATGATAATGTGCATCCCGCGAGACACCGAGCAGTGCGCACTGAATAAGCTGTATAGCTATAGCTGCTGTATAGGAAAGCATTGAAGAAGATCCAAATCAATCAATTTGTCGCCGTTCTCAGCAACTGGGGTTGTGTCCATCCACTTTATGGAAGATTTTACGGAAGGATCCTGGCTTAAAAGCTTTCAAGATTAAACTTGTGCAGGAATTAAAGCCAAACGACCATCGTATGCGCCGCCAATTCAGCGAATGGGCTGAAGCACAAATTGATATAGATGATGAATTTCCATTCAAAATTTTGTTCTCCGATGAAGCCCATTTTTGGTTGAATGGTTACGTAAATGAGCAGAATTATCGCATTTGGAGTGAGGATAATCTACATGCTTTTGTCGAAACACCTTTACATCCGCAGAAAATTACTGTTTGGTGCGCTTTATGGGCTGGCGGAGTCATTGGTCCATATGTCTTCAAAAACGATGATGGTCAGAATGTTCTGGTGCGGTATAGCGGTATAGGGACATGATTAGAAATTTTTTCGTACCTCGATTAGATGGCATTAATCTTGCTGACATGTGGCTCCAACAGGACGGAGCCACAATGAAACTTTTGATGAAAGTCCGCTGAACTAACAATACATTTGATTTTTTTGTTGAGTATACGATAATGACATTTACGTTAAAATCTAGTACATTGTTGTGTGTGGGATGCCTCAGTGTAATTTTTAAAAAATTTTACCATACGCCAGTTCGCGTTATTAATCTGAATGTACTGTAAGCTTTGATGAATTGCTAAATATAAATAAAAGGTTAAGCAAATAATTGTATTTAGTGCAGCAAGTTGTGTACTAACATTTGTTAAGGTCTTAACATGCTGAACATACTCCCCTCCAAATTAAATATTTTAATTTTCATCATCCAATGGAAGTTTAAATAATTTACTAATTGGTCGCTTCCTGTAACGTATTCAAATAGTTCACTGAATAAGATTTCCAGAAGTGCTGCACTATTCTCTGAACTTGTTCCCATCTATTTAATCTTGACTGGTTGACTTCTTCATAATTAGCGTGAGGTAACGCTGTTATTGGACCAAGTGTTAAAAAATGCGATGGAGTCAACGCATCGATGTTGCTTGCGTCCTCGTTTCGAATGACACATAATGGCCTAGAATTCAAGATGCCTTCAATTTGTGTCATTACTGTATTCATTTCTTCGAATGTTAAGTGGCTATTACCTGTGACATTAATTAAATGTGTTTTTACAGATCGAACCGCTCGTTCCCAAATTCCACCGAAGTGTGGAGAAATCGGTGGGATGAAATTCCATTTAATACGTTGAGCGAGTGCGAACATGTTTATTTGAACCTTGCATTCTTGTGACGACAGTACTTAGTACTATTGTCAGAATGGATTTCAGTTGGTGCTCCCCTCCGTGCCACAAATCGATCCAAGGCGGCAAGAAATGCGTCTGTTGTTAAATCCGACGCAACCTCCAGATGTAATGCCTTGGTAACAAAACAAACAAAAACAACTAGGAAGCCCTTGATAAGTTTTGCTCCTCGTCCTTTCTTTGATGATAAGAGAAGGGGCCCCGCGTAGTCCACACCTACAATTGAAAATGATCTGCTTGGAGTTGTTCATTTGCTGAGTGGATTTTAGCGTTGAATGTCGAAAACATGTAACACATTTGTGACATACTGATCTGCATATATCACGTACACCTTGTATCCAGTATTTATGGCGAGACAATCCAAGTAGTAAGGTTGGACCTGGATGTAAGAATTTATTATGCAAGTATACCACATTCATTCTTGTAACTGCGTGATGTTTTGGCAATATTAGCGGATGCTTCATGTCATACGAACACTGTGCGTTTTCTAGACGTTCGCCAACTCTCAACATTCCATCTGAGTCTAGAAACGGTGCAAGTGAACTAGACAATACTCGCTTAAATTGTTTTAGTGAGTTAATGTCTGTAATAAATTCCATGTATTACACAAATTTAATGATTGTTGATTCCGCCTTGTTTATCTCTGCTACGGTAATATAACCCTACAGTTTAACCTTTTCTCGGCTATTCTGAACGAATCTCAAAAGATAAGCCATTGTTCGCAATAGTTTCGACCAAGTTGTTATTCGGTCGTACAGTTCCATAATCGGGTGATTATCATTTGGTTTAACTCTACTGTGGAATGATTGCAGCTGCTTGTTCCGATTTTCTTGTAAAGTTTCGGCAAACGGTGCATTTTTTGGCCAACTTTTCTCATTCAAACTCAGCCAATTTGGACCCTTCCACCATAAAGTGCTATGTATTAACTTTTCGACAGTGATCTCGCGAGTCGCCAAATCGGCCGGATTTTCCGGAATCTGGTAATAGTTGATGGATAGTTGAAACTTTATTTGCTACATACGTTTTCCATTGGCGAGGATAAGATGACAACCACGATAATACTACCATCGAATCTGTCCAAAGCCACACAGCAATTTTACTGAGACCATACGTTTTAAGAATTGGTTTCAGTAATTTCGCCAATAAATGAGCTCCACATAATTCTAGCCTGGGAAGGCTCACCTGTTTTATCGGTGCTACCTTACTTTTCGCAGTTAACAGGTTCACAGTAATTTTGTCGTTGACTCTAGTACGGATGTATACAGCTGCTGAATAAGCTAGCTCACTCGCATCACTAAAACCATGAATTTGTACATCATCTTTGAAATTACATACGAAACGAGGTATTCGAATCACATTCAACTGTTCAAACTGGCATTGAATTTGCTGCCATGTATTACTGAGATCGGTAGATAACGGCTCATCCCAAGAAATTCCTTTCAACCATAATTTCTGCAAATAGATTTTTGTACAAATAGTGAACGGTGTTAACCATCCCAACGGGTCAAATATTTGCGAAGCAATCGATAGAACGTTTCGCTTTGAGTGACTGGTACAAGAAATCTCCATAACTTTAAATTAAAACACATCTTGTATTGAATTCCAGTATAGGCCTAACAATTTCGATGTATGACTTTCGTTTACAATTTGGGAAGCGTCAAATCCAGCTTCAGCTAATACCTCTGAAAATTCTTGCTTTAATGTTGTTGCTTTTACTTCATCATCTGCTCCGGTTAATACAACGTCGACATAGAAATGATGACGTATTACTTTTGACACATCGGGAAATCGCTCTTCACAATCAATAGCAATTTGATGTAGTACTCTAATTGATAAAAATGGTGCGGACTTGGTACCATAAGTTACAGTCAACAGTTGGTAATGCTTAATGGGTTCTGAAGATGTCTTCCTCCAAAGAATACGTTGCAACGTTGTGTGGTTGGGATCTACTCAAATTTGTCTATACATCTTCTCAATATCGCCGCAGGATTGACCGCGTAGCAAGATTGACCAAAGTGTGTCTTGAATAGAAGGCCGGGTCATTAAATTATCATTTAACGATGTTCCATTCGATGAAGCTGCTGAGCCATCGAAGACTACCTGCAGTTTTGTTGTCACCCTGTCTTCCCGCAGTACACCATGGTGAGGTAAATAAAAAACGTTTTCTTTAAATTGTGCAATTTCCTTTGACGATAATTTTCTCATATGACCGAGTTCTCATACATTTTCCCAAATTCTACATTTCGATTTCGTTTTCGTTCCGTTGACAACAGACGTTGCAATGCAATTGTGTAAGACTGACCGAATGATGCTGAATTTGATTTGATGGGTAGCTGCACCATAAATCTACCATTTAATTTTTTATAAGTTGACGCAAAGTGATTTTCACACAATTGTTCCTCCGCTGACCATGGTACGTCTTGTGATATTTCTTCTTACTCTTAAAATTTGCGCAACAATTCCTCCAAACCTTCACTGGGTGATAGGTTAGGTTAGGTTAAACATGTTGCTTACTTCCTAAACTGTAAAAGAAATAATCTGCTCCCAGTAAAATATCCATTTCTTTTTTACACTGATAATTCGGATCGGCTATTGGTAGTTTTATGTCACCAATGTTATAGTTGTTCATATCTAAAGTTGGCGTGAGTGACGTAATTTTTGGAAGGATATACGCTTTAATGTTTAGCCAAGTTGTTATTCGGTCGACAGTTCCATAATCGGGTGATTGTCATTTGGTTTAACTCTACTGTGGAATGATTGCAGCTGCTTGTTCTGATTTTCTTGTAAAGTTTCGGTAAACGGTGCAGTTTTTGGCCAACTTTTCTCATTTGATATACGCTTTAATGTTTAGCGATTTCGATTCATCAAATCTTGAATATATGGTAAAAAACGCCTTTCCCAAAGTTGACACGTTTGACGGAGCTACCCCTTCTACTTGTACTCTTCCTTCCTTGCGCCAAATTCCCAACTGTTTGATGCACCTTTCGGAAATGAAAGATATTTGCGACATAGGTATAAGCATGCTAGCATTTGACAAGCAATTGAAACAAAGTTTCAACGATGATGCTTGATCACGTCTCTCCTCAACAGTTAATTTCATAAAAGCATCACACATATGTAGTCTATGAGCTCCCTTACAATAAGTACAGCAATTTCTCACATTTAACGAGTTGGATAGTTTCACTTGATGAGTATTTGCTGAAGTAGATTTTGAGGAGGTGACCCTTATTGGCTCGTACCTTTCTAAGGCGTCACAACGTTCGCTGATGAAGTGTAATCCTTGCCCACTGTTCGATGTGCCCATGCTTGTTTTGTTTCCTGATCTGTTTTATGTAACAATATAAATATTAACCACGGATCCCTTCATTCAACGCATCAATCCCTCGAATCACCTCTTGGGATATATTGTAGAGTCCCTTCAATCCTGCAGCCGTTCTCTTTTTGTCATATCGCTCACAAAGTTTAGTCCATATTGGTTGATAATTGACACTGTTATGTGTTTAATCAAATCCGCAGCTTCACCGCGAAGATACCCTCTCAGATACTGGAATTTTTCTACGTCATTCAACGCAATTTTACTGTGCACGGAAGTAACATACAAATCTCGGAAGCTTGGAAAATCCTTATATTCTCCGGAAAAGCTGGAACATTTAATTTTGGTAGACGCGCAAATACGAAGTGTGTGAAGTTATCCCAGGATTCCATCCCAGAAAAATTAAAAATGTTCATCAGGCAATACTATTCTCATCACAACCCAGGATTTTAAAAATCATCCCAAAATTTGATATTATCATTTTAAAAATTTGCAAACGACGTGTTAGCTTATATATTCTTGTCGTTAAAAGTAATTGGCACAATAGGCTCAGAAATTCATATGAATATGGCCCCATACATAAAATTAGAAGTTTAACTACTGGCTCTCGAAAACCATGATTGCCGGAAAAAGTTTCCTTTGTTTTCGACTTGACATGATGTCCACTTGCAATGATCAACCGTTGAACACCAGCCGTATGTTGTAATTTGCGCAATGGGCTCATATGTATAATTGGCTCAATGGGCTCATATTTCCTAATTTTATGTATGTATTGTGCCAATTACTTTTAACGACAAGAATATATAAGCTAACACGTCGTTTGGAAATTTTTAAAATGATAATATCAAATTTTGGGATGATTTTTAAAATCCTGGGTTGGGATGAGAATAGTATTGCCTGATGAACATTTTTAATTTTTCTGGGATGGAATCCTGGGATAACTTCACACACTTCAAATACGTGGGGCTCATCCGAAGGCTGTGTAATTGTTTGATTTAATGAGCTCGAAAAACTCGTAGACAATGTAGTTAAGAATTCATTTTGCTCCTGTAAAATTCTCGACATGAGCCTTTCCATGTGTCCTGCTTCCTCTTCCTGCTTAGGTACCACGAGACGTTCTCTTAGTTTGGCTTTCACTCGCAAATATTTATTTTCATAATCATCCAGTTCAGATGGTATATCATGCATCGCTAATTTTGCTTCGCAGTTTAGAAACACTACGAAAGATATCTCTATAGTATCTCTAATCTCGTAGATATGTCGGCCACTGACGTTTTTTCCGTGATGCCATCTGTAAATTTAGCTAGCCCTCGTCTGCTAGTATACTCCTTGATTTGTTCAGTAATTTTTTTTTTTCAATCACATTCATAAACCAATAATGGGGTTTAAAAAATAAAAAATAAAAAAATATTAAATATGTACAAAAGGTATTCGCATTTATATGAGCCAAGGTAAGGGGGGCCAACTTAAAACATTCAATTGAGTTTGAATTGAATCTTTCCAACTAAACCAAATTTAAACAATTTTGACTGTGATTTGTGATTTTTATTTTTAACTCAAATTCAATTTCCATTTATAATTTTACCAATTTGTTTAAAACATGATTTGCCACGCACCAATTATAAATTAAATTCAATTTGGAATTTCATTCGCTCATCATGTTATTTGTTATTAATAGAATACGATGTCTGGTAACCGTTAACTAATTATATTTTAGGACCATCAGTGTCATGGCATTAGCCATAATTACAAAAATTTCATACATTCAATTCAATCAATCTTACTCGCAATACGACATCTTACAGAAACGAACAAATTCCAGTTATACTCGTATGTAGATAAATAACACACACACACATGTTTGATTTGATTAGAAAATATTGGACTGGATTGTTTATAAAGAATGTACGCTTCTAAATTTTAATTACCGCACGCAGAACGTGAAATATAAATTTCATTGCCATTTCTAAATAAAAACCGAAACTGATGGTTTGGTTCGTAAATGACTTTTAATAAATTCTAACAATTTACATCGTACGAGTATGTATTTATAATATGTATGTATGTATGTTCTAAAACTGACACTCGAAAAAAATACATGTACGCATTTGGTTTATAATCAAAAAAAAAAAAATGACCGTGTAACGTGTATAAAATTAATTTCAAAAGTTTAATGAAACGAGAAGTATGATGAGGTGAGGATGGTTTGAGAAATTTATTTAGGTTAAACAACAACAAAAATATCATAACTTTCAGCATCACCGGTCGGTCCGTCCGGTTCTCCTCTTTACACCAGTAATGGGCAAAGTTATATATTTTGCACTATACTAATATTATTTGTTCTAATGGTGTTATACCAAACCAAACCAAACCAAACCAAACCAAAAAAAAAAAAAAAAATTAATAATTAAAAACCAAGCATATCGCCATTAAATATCCGTTTCTAAAAGCAGCCGAAATAACGACGCAGAGCATTTTAAACACATAAAAAACTTAAAATGGTAAATAGAACAAAAAAAAAACAACAACAAAAATATCATTAATTAACTAAAACGTCCAAAAAATTAGGCAGTTAAATTTAACTTTTCTATTTTTTTTTTTTTCGTTCTTTTTAACCCTTTTAATATGCGATCGTAACGACTAAAATCCCTTTTGAACACGCAAAAAAAAAAAAAAAATCTAAACACAGCAACGAGAAAAAATTTTTGGTGGGAGGAATGAATGGACAAAACATGATTAGATTATACAGCGGGATGATGGTAAAAAAATGGTTGAATTTCCATAATGGAAAAAAATTCGGCGAATTTTAAACTATATACTTACCGTACACTATATATATGTAGGTTGTATGTATATGTATCTACCGTAGAGCTAAACAAAAAAAAAGGGACATTATATGAAAACAAAGGATTTAAATTATTTCCATCATCCACCATCCCTATCATTACGAACGGACTAACATTTTTTTTTTGTTTTTGTTTAATTTAGCTTTTATGAATAGTATTTTAAAGTACCACTACTATCATGCTATAATATATATACACACACTCACACAGCTAAATACCCGTTTTTGAATAATATACGTTGCAGGGGGATATCGCTGTTCCTGATGGTATTAGATTTAATTGCGAAGATAAAATAGATTTTATTTAAAGTAAGAGTAAGCTTTTTTAAACCGAGCCAACAAATGTATTTTGTTTGGTTTCCTAATTTTATGTAGATGCAGCAAAACGGGAACCATGTATGTTTACGTATATGTGACAAAGGTTCGAAACACCGATTACGATATTTCTCACCAAATTTTTGTTTTTCCACAAAAACCTTTGTACTCGTACTTTGGCCGCACCCACATTAATTCCTGGACACTAAACGATGTTCAATTTTTGTTAACATAACCGATAGTGGAAACTTAAATTCTCAAAAAAATATGGACATACCGCCAGGCGCATTTTGCTGGTCTAGACCTAACTTTTCATAATAATAATAATAATAAAAAATAAAAACAGTGTTTAAAGGCCATTACTGGCACCTTTCTGCGTCAACAATCTGGCTCCATCGGTTTCGATCCTGGGCTTGCTAACATTTGTTGAGATCTTATTTCATGCACAATATTGCGGAATCTTCATCAGATCTCTGATCTCGATACTGTACAGAGCTCGGTATGTGCCATATATTTCGCGGTTTGGGAACAAACGCATGGCCTGATCAACGGTTTGTAAAGCTTCAGCTTCATGGCACTTGATAGGTGTTTAGATTTTAGCAGTAGCCTTAGAGGATACAAAGCACGGCTGCCAGCACTTTAATATCCTCACCCACACTGTTATCCTGAGTAATAAGAGAGCCCAAATAATTGAACCTCCTCACTGCATTTGCAAGCACCTGATTAGACTGGCGATATAATATGTTGCGCTGATGTGTTTCAGTTTAACGAAAGATGTACTCCAACATGAGATTAAAGAGTATCGGGGACAGAGCATCTCCCTGCCGAACACCCGAGCTAACTGCAAAAATTCTTGATAGCCTGTTCTCAACCTTAACACAGCATTGAGACTGCGTCACTATTGTTCTAAATGATCGTACCATTGATCAAGTCATAGGCCCGCCGAAAATCCAGGAACACCTGATGCACGGGGATGGAAGTTTCATAATATTTAGATAGAATCATCCGCAACGAAAAGACCTGATCAGTGACTGATCGATTCGGACGATATCCTCCTTGATAGTCACCAATCAGGCTCTCCGCTAGAGGGGTGACTCTATCCAATATAATGTAGGACAGTAACTTGTATGCTGTGCAAAGGAGAGCTATACTGCGATAATTCTCACACTTCAAGCGGTCTCCCTTCTTGAAGTGGGGCATATCGCGGCCACTTTCCATTCATCAGGCATTTCTTCAGTTCGCCATACTAACCGAATAAGGTCGAAAAGACAGTTCCACAATGTATCCTCTCCGAATATCAAGAGCTCCGAATTAATGCAGTCCACTCCAGGTGAGCGGTTTCGTTTTAGTCTCTGTTTGGCCTTAGTGAATTCCACATGGGATGGATCCTCACTGCAAATCTCCGCAGTCTGTATTAGAGGTGGATCAACATCAGTCTGTGACGCATGATGGACACCAAGCAGGTCGTTAAAGTGTCCATTCCATGTTTCGAGTAGTGCGTCGATGTTGACACAGAGGTTTCTATCCCGGTCCCTAATGGCAGTTGAAAGTATGGTGCAATCCAGCGGGGTTTTTATTAACAGCTTATTTTTTTTACTAATGCGGGTCATCAGCCCAGCGATCCAACCTTTAATCGCATCCTACGACAAGCAAATGATACTGTGGTGGTATTCTTAGAAAACATGTTTCCGAGACATCTGTGCCCCCCGACCACACAACTTTTCATAAACAAATTTTAAACTTTCGTTCCTGTCCCAACACTGGATTGCTTGGCCATAATTTTGTTCATGTTCAGAATATTAAATGAAGTCGTTGCATCCAATTTCAACATAGTTGCATCTTTTTAATAATGATATTTTTTAAAACCATCTCAAACATCAAAATTATGAAACGATACACCACTGTATCGTTTCATAATTTTGATGTTTGCTTGTTGTGATCTGCGACGAAACAAATTTTCTATTGCGTTGGAAACAGTTTTCAAAAAAATTATACTTCAAACAAATAGCATAATCATTCCGTCAAAAATGTCTCAGAATTAAAGATAGTATTTCCTCCATGTTGAGTGCAAATTCTATGCACTTGAGCAATCGTTTTAATATAAGGAGGCTAAAAGCAAACTACGAAAGAGTTAGAGGATGCAAGAAAATCAAGATCTCATAGCAGATATGCCAACTCATATGAGACAAGGTTAGTAAAAAAGAATTAATCAATTTGTATGCCATCGGCATATAAACCGTACCGAACGGCTAATATACCCCATGCAATCTGCTTTCCATCTAGTTTTTTAGGAGGTTTCTACTATTTTAACAGTTGTCGTCCGAACTTCTCATAATAAAAACAAATGAAATACACTGTGATGAATTAAATTATTTATTTATTTTTATGTTTTGGTTTTTGATTATTGTAATTTATTTTTTTAGTTTATTTATTTCAATTTATTGTAAATGCACAATTTTTATTATAAATATTGTTACGTTTTTGCCTTGTCAAATTCAAGGTTCGATCACTGGATTGTGAATAAAACAAACGATGTAAATTCTAGATCACATTAAATTTATTTATTCCGAATAATTACACTCAACACTAATTTAATTATTTCACTAATTTAACTTAATTATTTAACTTCACAATAATTATTTTACTACACTTTAACAACACTATATTACACTCTAATAACACTTTATAAACACTTTCCTTTTAATTACTATTAGCACTCTCACGGTTAAAACACAACTGATTTTCTCCCAAATGTTTGTCGCGTATTTATACCAAATATTCTAACCATTCTAGAAATCTCAACAATATTCGATTAGTCTAAATTAGTCTAGACACATCTATCTGTTCTACTTTATAACAATTTTACATTAATGATAGTGTCGATATTCAAACATAGATGTCGCCACGATCGTAACAATATATAAATGATATTATTTAAATTATTTAATTTTATTAATTATTTTTGCACCACTACTAACACGTTAATTCACTTGCATGAACAAACAAATGTTGAGAAGCTGGAATGGCTGACTAGTTGTCAGTGTATCAAAAAAAGTATTGTTGGTTTTTTTATGCTTTGCCTGCTTGTTTGCTTTTGTAATGTGACGTCACCTTCGTCTTCCAAAATACATGTCGTATTTTGGAGGGGGAACAGATGCTTAGTTCAAATAAGTTGAATTATATTTGAATTTCACTAATTGTTTGTTGTGGCAGTATCGAATATCGGTGAGTCGAATCTTCGGGCTGCTACAGTACCCCCTCTCCAGATGAGAAACCATAAGTTTTGAGACGTTATATGTTGAACCGGACGGTTTTATATCGTTTGCTGGTTGATATTTGTTCAGCCGTGTTGAGATTGAGTAATCCTTGTCTTTGATTGCGACAATGAATTGCTTGCGTAACAGGCGTATAACTTTATATGGTCCATCGTATGAAGATTCCAATCCAGTACAAACCTTATCAACCCTGACAAAGACGTAATCGCAATTGTTGAGCGATTTTGGAACAAATATATTTGTTTGACCGTAAACCATTTCAGCTGGTGAGCACTTCAAATCTTCTATAACCGTTGCTAGAATACCAAGTAGAACGGTTGGTACTTTGGAACTCCAGTGCAATGTGGCGGAGGAAGCGTTCGACTATGCAATTGGCTTGCGGGTGGTAATCCGTTGTATGTATCCTAGGCGAGCCGAGAAGTTTCGTTAACTCCGAGAAAACATTCGACTTGAATTTGATTCATTGTTCAGTGGCGATGTCAAGTGGAACGCCAAATCGTGATACGTTGTGGACGAATGTGGTGGCAATGGTTGCTGCAGACAGGTCGCTCATGAAGTACGCTTCTGGCCATCAAGTGAAACGATCGACACAGATGAGTAAATAAGTATGTATATATATTGGATGGAGGAAGTTGGCAGGATAAGCAAGAATGTGCCCAATGGGTCCCGTCTTTGTTTATGCTTGGCCAAAAGTAGCGAGCAGAAATCAATTTACGAGTTGCGCGGACACCACGATGTGAGATACCGTGAAGTGTGTCGAAGATATTTCGCAGTACATTTCTAGGCCAGGTAGTTTGAAAAACTCCAGTTGCAGTGATGAACTGGAGTGACAAGCGGAACCAGAAAGTAAATTCTGAAGTCCCAAGTCTGCTTTTTGCGCTTGTGCGATTTTGTTGCAGTCGAAGTGAGTTTCGACTGTGGCCATTTCGTTTGAACATGCTGGATGTCCATGGTAAATTGAACTAATATAATCCAACTGGCGTGCTTGCCTTGTATTGCTTTCAGTTTTAGACTGAATTACTCCAGTCAGAGGCTTATGGTCGGTATAAATTGTGAAGTTTCGACCTTCGACAAAATATCTGAAGTGTTTGATTGCTAGATACATTGCGAGTAATTCCCGATCGAATGCAGAGTATTTCTTTTCGGCATCCGAGAGCTTCTTTGAGAAAAATCCCAGGGGCCCCCAACACTTGTCGGTGAACTGTTGCATGACTGCTCCGACAGCAGTGAGTACTGTTGTGCGTGCCAATTCAACCTTGAGTTACGTGAATTGTGTGTTAGAGCGAGCTTTGGTATAAATCGGAGGTAGTAGTTTACCATGCCGATGAATCGGTGAATACTCTTGATTGATGTTGGAACTGGAAATTCTTTAATGGCATTGAATCGTTCTTGTGAAGGAAGCATGCCATTAGCTGTTGTCTTGTGGCTGAGGAAATCAAGAGTGTATGCGCCGAAGACGCATTTTGAACTCTTGATATTAACTTCAAACTCGACAAGTCGATGGAATAGTGTTTCTAGATGGAGTTTGTGTTGCTCCTCAGTTTGCATGGTGAAGTTTTGAATGTGGAGTATCGGGTAGCGATCCGGTATCGTAACCGTGTTTAAACGCCGATAGTCTCCACAAGGTCGCCAATCGTGACCGTTTTTCTTGACCATGTGTAGCGGATAAGAGACAAAAGATGACAAATTCCTAATTCGACCATTTGTTGAAATTCTGCTTGTGCAGCTGTGTGATGCACCGGATCTAGTCTGCGTGGTCTCGACACTGGAAGATGGTCTTCCGTAACGATGTGATGATAACCACGTTGTGCCGGACTGGCATTTTGTAGTTCGGCTATTGGATGTGTGATGGGGTTAGTGAATGCTTAATTCAAATAAGTAGAACTATATTTGAATTTCACTAATTGTTTGTTGTGGCAGTATCGAAAATCAGTGAGTCGAATATTCGAGCTGCTACAGTTTCGTCAAATCGCCACGTTGCTCCGCTAATTCCCGTCTCATTAGGAAAACCATCAGCCGAACTTCACAAAATTGAGTTACTGTTCACTTAATTGAGAATGTTCCATTGATAATCTTGTATAAAACTGATATTATAATAATCAGATTTCATTGAGCTCTATTACATGATTACTATGAAACCACAGAATATCGACAGTAAATTTAAGTTAAATTTGGAGGAGAGAGAGGTTATATTTCAATTCTCTTACGGGTAAGTCGAATTATATCTTAAAATTGTTTTATAAAATCAATTCTGATTTTATATTTTTAATTACGGATTTCTTGGAGCCACTAATAACTCAAGACAATTTGTCACATACTGGAGAGTGAGTAATGGTTGCCAATTTGTTTGATATATCGCCGAGCCGAGAAGAAGCAATGGGTAACGATAAACTGTTTTCCGATAAGGGAGGTTTAAAATACATGTTGGGCTGTACTGATGGTTCCTATATTCCAATTTTAATATACGGATAAATTCTCCTAGGAACCGTTTTCTTTGGAGGACCTAGCTCCGGATTTCCTTCGAGTTTTCCTATAAATTTCCAAGAATTTTGTTGGATGTTCTAGTAATACCAACGGATGCAGCTATACCGGCATCAGTGGATTATGCTGCATAATCCCATTCGGATTCCAGATTGCTATTATGAAAGTTGTGTTCTTAGCAAGTGGGAGTATCGGCCTTCTTCAGTTGATCAAGTATCATGTTGTTCAAACTACTTTAGTTATCTAGCCGCTTTAATACATTTCAATGCTGTTCATAATGTTCTCCATAATTCGATAATTCCATAATTACCTGAGCAAATGTTCTGATTTGCCCTGCGTTACTTGGTTGTGGATTTTGATCCAACTCATTTGATATTTGAATCCTTTGATTTTCGTGATTAATTAAATAAAAATGATTTAAGCTTTATGACCTTAAGCTAAAAAAGATATTTTAAACATGACATTGGAATGGCACTTAAATGCAAGCGTATATTAATTGGAATATAATGATGATTAGTTTGAAATATCCTAAAATATTATAAATTCATATTTGATTTGAATTCGCATTGGTTTTGTTAAAAACTTCATTATTTATTAGGGTTTTCGATAATCTTCTATTTATTTTTACAAAATTAGTTGTTGTAAGGTGTTGTCTATCCTAATACATAGGCAGTAATTTGGTTAGCATTTTTTGTCAGAAATTCACATATACTCTATCGTGACTATAAATATGTATATTATGTGTGGTTACTCCAATGCGGCTATATTATGTTGAGCCTTATATACTGTAAAATGATTACATAATGCAGCCAAATACAACAAACTATCGGCAATTCTTAACGGCTTCTTTAAACCAATAGAGTATAAAAACCATTATATAAATAATTCTAGCTCCCTTATTATTTTTTATCGGTATATGCACATATGTATATAGTGGAAGATATAAAATATAAAGTAAACTGATAATGTAAAAATATTTAACCACTTTTTGCTGTTTAATTAGCCGGCTATAAAATTTTACTACACCATTTATCCTATCTAGTTAATCGATTAACCATAAAACATATTTTTTTTTCCTCTCCAACACTCTTAGCAGCATCCCCATTCTCTATACACCAACTGTATAAGTATTTTTATCCCCTGCCGCGCATATTATCATCTTAAAATGATTTTATACAAAAATAAACACTATAGTGCTTGAACATAAAAATTAACCCCACCAAAAAGAAAATACAAAAAATCAATCCCATTATATATGAAAAACTTATGGAAAAGCTTTAGGAGAATAAGAAAAACTACTTTGCCTTTTATATACATACATACAGTTTATAGTTTTGTTTTTTAGGAAAATTATAGAAATTTTTGGTTCGCCGTTTCCTTTTTTTGACGCAACTTTCCCAAACTTAACATTACGCCGCAAATAAAGGAAAAAACGTTTTTTTGTTTTGCTAAAATAATAAATCCAGCACCAAAAAAAAAAAATGTAATACACTCACATACACAAATACATATAATACATAAAACTGAAACTGGATAGCACCGCTCGCTAATACAAAAATTATGTATACACATTATGGATGTAGTCGTATATAAAAGATAAAACCATGCTGGAATAGAAAACTTTCATTTTATATAACTGAAAATGTGAAAAACATAAAACGCAAAACAAAAATTTTAAGAGGTTTGAGAAGTTTTTTTTTTGCGTTGTCTTGTATTCAGATGCTGGAGAATATGGAAATAAAAAAAACATATTATTAGAAGTTATGGGCCGCAAGATGATGATGATGGTGGGTATTTGGTGTTTTATTTCTTATATATTTATGAATAATGTAAAAATAATTTTTTTTAGATGGCTGCTAACTAAATTAATTAATGTGATGCATATTTTATATATTTGCATGTTTATAATATTACCTTTATTAACAGATATTCATGTGTTTAAGGAGAAAGACCGTTTCAGATTGGACAAAGTTTTTATAAAAAAAACGTTCAACTGTTTGTTTGAATACATTCCCTCGAAAATTGAGCTTAAATCTAATTATCAAACTAAGTTCAAATTGAGTTATTGATGAAATGGCTGCTCTGAGAACAAGATGCTTAACAGCATGATACAATAATTTCTCTATAAGATAGGCTCGATAGAAATTCATTGTCGATACTATATGTATTTTGGTGAACCCGTGTACTTCAATTTTGTTTAGTATTATTTCTACTTTGGATGAGAACGGATGTATGTAAGTATAGTCAGATTCATTATGAATAGAAAAATTTGTTATTGTAAGTTTGTCATTACTATGCTGAGCCTCTCACCTCATGTTGTGTTTGATTGATGAAACTCACGTCACAAGTGTAAATTCTGAAACACACACTGATACCTACCTTCTTGTTTTTTTTATTTTCTTTTTAAAACGGTCGGAACCTACTGAGGTTCCGCACCAATCAATGCCACAATGGGCCCACGGCGCAAACCAAGAGGATCTATCCTAATTCGCAGCGTACTGACCAAGGAATGGATACTAACTGATCTACGTTCACAGATCCGGAAGATAATCTAGCTCCGCAAAGGCAGGACAGTTGCAGAGGTAGTGTATGCAGTCGTCCACTTCCTCTAGGCAGTCGTCCCAAAGAGCATCCTGTGCTACTCCCATGCGTTGAAGATGAACCTTGAACCGTCCATGGTAGGTGATAAGTGCACGAGAATTCTGAATTGGTTCTTTTTTATATAATGCATAATTAGTGAACCTCAGGTTGGGTTTAATAATGAAATGTCGACAGCTAGGAGTAGAACGCCACTTCAGTCCCAACTGAAATAGAGTGAACCTCTTAATAGCGTCTTTACCACCGTTGAAGGATTGGTGAAGGAATTGCTGGTTTGGGGTCAACAAAATTACTACGCGAACAAGTCAGCAACCTCATTTTCCTCAACGCCACAATGAGCAGGCACCCACATGATCCTTACTGTCGTGTTAGAGCAAAGGAGATTAATGTAGTGCTTGTAATCTTTGACTAGTTTGGACATAGTCAAAGGATTAACGAGAGTATTAAGCACGGCTTTACTATCTGTGCAGATAATAATATCCCTCCCTAAAACGCTAAACTTCGAAGCCTCAATCGCACAATGGGTAAGTGCAATTAATTCAGCTTGAAAAACCGTTCAGTGTTTGCCCAGACTACCCGAGAATCTTAGCTCATATTTAGGACAGTAAAATCCAAACCCTGTACTGACTTCCGAAAGGTCCCGAAGACATTCCATGCCCCAATGCACTTTAGTCGATACGCAGTAGTACACTCTGTACCCATAATGTGGGACTGCATTTCGGGCATATGAAGTGAAGAGACGACATAGCCCCGGTTATAGCCCTACAGGCTGTCCTCTGCAATCCATCCAGCCTTGCTACCGAATACGTCAGTTCCACAACCGGCCACCAAACAACTGAAGCATACGACAGTAGGGATAAAACCAGTGATTTATAGATGAAAGACATCATTTTGGGGGTCAGACCCCAGGAATTGCCAAAGGCCCTTCTGCATTGAAAAAAAATAGCAATGGCCTTTTGCAGCTTATAATCAAGGTGAAATTTCCAGGAAAGGTTACCATCTAGAATGACACCTAGGTGTATAACTTGCTCTGTCCTTGTGATCGCTCTACCAAAGAGAGTGGGAACAGACAGATTAGCATTGTCTCTACGCCTCGTAAAGACAACCAGATGAGTCTTTGAGGGATTGACGTACAACCCCTTCTCAAGACACCAAGCTTCTACCATATTAAGGGCGTTCTGCGTCAGATCAGATAAGTATTTACCAGAAACTGGCAAAACAAGATCATCCGCGTAGCTTTGCACGACAAACCCAGATCGCTGCAATTTATCAAGTAGTTCATCGATAACCATGAACCACAGCAAGGGTGAGAGAACCCCTCCTTGCGAGCAGCCCTTGGCTACTTTGACGGACACTGTTGAGCCATCCAGCTCCATCTCAATTATCCGAGACTTAAGCATGGAATCGATGAATTTAACAATGGTTTGATCAATATTAAAATTGGTACTTGTGATCGTGGAAAACGGAGTGCTATTAAAAGCTCCCGCAATGTCCAGGAAGGTACCTACTAGAAACTCTTTGAAGTTAAGTGATCTTTCGATCCTAGTTTCGAGTTCATGTATAGAGCATGTTACTGAGAGTTAAATAATTATCTCTAATAAATCTGATGATCCTCTCTAAAGCTTTTAGAAAAGTGGAGGTCAGACTAATGGGCCTAAAAGCCTTTGGGTCAGTGTAATCCGACTTACCAGCTTTAGGTATGAATACTACTCTACTCAAACTCCGGGCACGCGATACAGTGCTGAAAGCAACGCAGGCCTGGAACAGATTGAGACGCAGTCCGGACCACTCGATTTGAAAGGAAAACACTCCAGCGTAAGACATCAGTGGTGATCAGCCTGTGGGCTAAGTTCCAGTCCGGCGTACCGATTAAAATGTCTGTTGGCTCGGAGGCAACCACATTCGAATCAAGAATGTCACACCCAGGAAAGTGGACAGATAATTGTAGCTCACCAACTTCTCACTTACACATGGTTAGTTTCCCGGAAGGTAGACGAAGATTATCGATTCTACACGTATCATTCTTAGCCAGAGTTTTGTTAAGTCTGGTGACGACAGATAAGCTGTCAATTTCTTTACAAAAATTTGAAAATTTTAATAGAAGCTGAGTTGAATTAATTTGTAAGATGAAATTCTATTTAAAAAAACGTTAGCCCGAATGCCGCTTGAACTCACGTCCACTAATCAAACGCCTATTACCCTGCTAACTTGACTACTGCCGTACAATTTCATTACTGATAGATCCATCTTTTATACTCACCATTTGAATAGAGAAAAATGAAAGTTTAACAGAATCTGAATTAAAATATGTAATTTGTAAAAATTAAATTAATATTTTTTTTAGCCCTAATCGGGATTTAAACTCAGCTATACCTATTTGTTATACTTTCAGTTTGTACAAGAAATTTTTTGATTTGGACGTAATTCATGTACTGACTTAAACTTAAAATGTGTATGGTCAGTGGCTTTCTGTCTTCTTTGTGATGGTGAAATAAAATTACTCAAATCCAACTCAGCTTCTGTTTAAAACTTTAATATTCTTCAAGTAAACGTGGCAAGTATAAAAAATGGGTATGGGTATAGAACGGTAATGAAATTGGACGGCGATGATCAAATAAGCAGAGCCCATTCCCGTTGCTAAAATTTTCATATTTTTTATTCAAATGACAGCTATAAACACTAGGAATATCACTATTTATATCTATGGCGGTGGCTCGGTGGTAAAATTAGCTGTGTGATTGATTCTGAATCGAGAGGCGTTCAAGCCTCAGTTTAGATATGTGTTTTTAATTTACTTGCAAATTGGTAATTTTTAAATCAAAAGTGATCTTTTTTTTAATTTAATGAGAAATTTGTGGGTGTCCCGCTAAATTTCAAAATTTCTTTTACCCGTAATCGAGGTTTGTACACTCCACAACATACACGATTCCAAATCCTATAACATGGCCTACTTTACCACCTCACCATCTCCGTATATAGATTTGTTGCTATACTCAACTTTTATAATTGTCAATTGAAAGGGGAAATTAAATTAATTATTGTATTGACGCTGACGGGAATTGAACTCGAGTTCACGAGTCCAAAAGGAATGACTCTGTTAACTGCACCACTGCCGTATATAACAATGCTGCTAAACATTACGGTTATACACAAGAGATGGCTCTTATACTTGCAGAAATTGAAAGTAGATTTCAACAGAACCTGTGTTGAACCAATTTTACGGCAGAAATTAAATTAAAAAAGTATTGGCGCTGACGAGTTTTGGAACTCGAGTACACGATTCCAATAGCATTGACTCTGCTCACAAGACCACCGGCGTTTAAAAAATTCGTGCTGAACAACCATTGAAATTTTTACCTGGCACAACTGATAGTAATCTTTACAAAAAGTTTTTAACTTTGGAAGACTATAAGTGCTACCGAATTATTAAAAAGCTAAATCGTTGAGATAACCAACACTTGTTCGCTAAAAAATAGGCCAGACTGATGACAAAATTTTCACAAAATTTAGTGGATGTATTTTGATGGAAGACGAAACGTATACATGGAATTGGTTTTGAAACAACTAATTAGGTAGAAAATCGAATCTTACCAAAAACCGAGGCAATGCTCCTGCTAAGTATAAACACTTCACGTTAGATACAATTGCAAAAAAATGTATGATTTGGCCAGCAATTTGCAGTTGTCGATCTAGGTTTTTGTCACATTTTTCATAACGGCGTCTTTGCCGCCAATTCTTCAACACGATTCAGCAGTCAGGTTTTGGCCATATACCTCGTTCACACAACTAAAATTCCAACAGAAGCCATACATTTGAACGAGATTTTGGCTATAATTTTGGGCTATAGTGGCAAGAGTGCTGAAGTGCAAAAGTTACACCGGTAGATATGCCAGGAACAGGGAGCATCGAACAACATGTGTTTGATTTTATCCGTTATAACGAAATATATAGATGTAATTTATTACATCTATAAACTTTATCATTCGAAAGAATATTTCCCAAATATTTTTAACAAATTACTTCTTTCAAATGATGGCCGCAACTGCGAAACTGCTTTCCCAAAGTCCAATTTTTGATTACGCGTTTGAGAATAACGAGTGGTATCTGGCGAGTGACACGGGTAATATTGGCTTCCAATGCCTCAAATCTATCTGGTTCATTCACATAGACTTGGGACTTTACGTTACCCCAATGGCGCAATAACGAGCACTATTCACAAGTATGTCCCGGCTGTCTTCTTTTTTGAAGAAATATAGACTGATGATTTCACAAGCCCATAAACTACACCAAACCGTCTATTTAGTCGCGTACATCCAATACCAAATAGTGGTCTCGACAGGCCGATTATGTAGACCGTAACTCGGTCTAAGCGCACGAAACACCTTCCTCACAGAACGCTGATTTTCGTAATAAAGCTGAACTATTTGTAGACGCTATGCCGGGCTCAGTCCATGACGAAATGGCAAACAATATTGAATAAATAAAAACACGATCGCAGTTTGAAACTATTCATGCGTCATTTGTCAAAAAGAAGCAAATGAAACAATCACATCTAGATGAACGCTTTTACAAAATACTCTCGTGAACTGGGACAATTGACGACGTTGGCGAAAAACACGGCCAAGTAATATACGTTATATTTTACCTGTCGACAACCGCGTAAATTCTATCATTTGGTACTAGGACAGCCCTTCCCGGCCTATCCAGTTACAAGTATATACACAAAATCCTTTCGATTGACCATGCGTGAAAATCCCTCTTTGGCCGAACCCGTTTTTTATAATAAGAGCTTTCCGAAAATTAATCGTAGCTTTGATAATAGGTTTATCTATTATCACCGAAATTTCTTTTAACTCAACATTACCTTTGCCTTGACCTTGACCTTCCATAACAGAAACATAAAAAAAGTATCAATAATTACACTTAGTTTCAGCTCAGCTCAACATTTTAGACATATTTACACTTTATAAAATTATCAATATACAAAAATAAAACACAAAATACTAAAGATAAATCAAATATTAAATCCCATGTTGTCAAGTCTGATATGAAAAATCTAAATCATACAAATTGACATGACAAATGTGACATGTGAAAAATTCAACCGGCATAAAAAAAACCTCATTCTCAACATATCTGTATATACGTAGACATTTTCCGAAAACATACAACAAACTTAGAAAATTATTTCATTTTCATCTCACATACGATTACCTAAGACGATGATGATGATGAAGATGATAACACATATACACATATATATGTATGTACACAACATAGCAAAAAGAAATCGTAACTGGATATTCCTTCAAATTTATATTCTTCACTTCAGTAAGACGAAAAACATTTCTTGTGAATTTTCTTCGTTTTCCCAATATAACATGAAGTGGAAAGTATATCTGTATATGTACATATATATACCTATGTACGAGTATATAATATACAAACAAACACAAAAAAAACCAAACATCATTTCAAAGACAGAAGTCAGACGCATAAAGACGGATATGCGGACATGAAATGAGAAGAAAATAATAAAAAAGATAAAAATCAAAGTTACTGTCGCTGACCTAGAAAATTATCCTTAAACACAAAACAGGTGCCCCATTTATAAAATGGATTTTCTTGTCTTCTTCTTCTTCGTTGTTGTCGTTTTGTTTTTTTATTATACACTTTTCTTGTTCTTCGTTTTCCGTTTATTTTTTTTGGGTGTGTGTGTGTGTGTGTGAAAATCAAGGAAAAATGGAGAGAACATTTTATTTTCTTCTGATGGGTGATTGTAATGTGAATGAATTTTTGTCTGAATACTTTTTTTTTTTTTTTTTTTGGTATTCCTTATGAGGCTGTGATACTTTTGACTTGTTGTATATATTATGGATTTTTCCTTTTTTTTTTTCGTTTGGTCGGGTGTTTGGGTAGTCTTTGGGAAAATCTGATGAGAAAATAATTTTTTGGGAAAAAATTATTTCAGTTGTGTCTTTGATTTGTGATTCACTTCTATATAACTTTGTGGGATCTTATGAAGGCGGTGAGGTATGAACGTGTTATGGTATATATGTACATATAAATTGAAAATTGATTTGAGTAATGGCAAATACAGTTATAGTGATTTTATAGTTAATTGGTTTGATTATTTAACTAAGGAGTATGGAGGCATTTGTACTTGTAGACTAATACTGATTTAACAAAATTGAAGCCCTTTGTAAAGATTTTTTATTTGCACGTTTACATATATATACTTTAGAATTTCGGTAAAATTGTCATTCCTGATCATCTACGACATGTGTGTCCTAAATTACAAAAACAACAATTAGGACAAATTTCACGCGACTATTTAGAAGTGTGAAGTTTGTCCTAATACTAAATAAATTTGTTTGTATTAGTGAAAATAATAAACAAAATTCGGATAACCCGATCAATTTTTAAAAGCAATTTGTCTTATCAGCAAACGTAGAAAAATTAGCAATGCTCAAAGACAAGAAATCTAAATACCATAATATTCAACTAGAAAGTTCATGCCAATTCAAATAAAAACTAATGCAAAATTTTACTAAAAGGATAAACACGAGCGTGAACTTGTTTAAAGTAAATGAACGGAAACCTTAATGTTCCGATTAATAGTAACAATCCTCTACTTATCTTCTAGATTTAAGAAAGCTTTAATATTTTTTAGTTAGATATGGCCTTCAGCTACCCAAAAATGTATATCGCTATCTGGGTACGATCCCTGGTTTAGTAGGAGAATTTTTTAAAATTTCTATTTTGTACTACCAAACAACGGGTGATAAAACACCCCTGTCCCAAGATACTTATCTTATAAATTTAAGAAAGCTTTAATATTTTTTAGTTAGATATCATCCTCAGCTACCCAAAAATGTACGAGTAAGAGAAATTTGTTCGTATATCTCTAATAAGGTTCGTTTTAATAATTAATCGTTTTTAATTAATATTTTGAATTTGTACTAAAGTACAGGGTTGTAAAATGCACGCTTGTCCTATGCCACTTAACTTTAAGGATTTGAATTTCTACTCAATTTTTTAGAGTTATACTTATGGCAATATTTCATTTTCAATTATTCTTATTGCAAAATTAATACTAGTTTTTGAAAAATTCATAATAACGAGAAATTTATAATTTTTACTAATACATTCTCAGATAAAAAAGTTAGGCCAAACTTCACATCCGTTATGACTCAGTATATTTCATCAAAATAGTACACAGTTAGTATTGACTCGGACGTAAAAATAGATCCATACAGGGAACAGCAATATGATAGGAAACCCGATAAATGAGATTTCTACTGTTGAGAAACAGTTCTGAAATTGTTTACAGTACGATCAATATGTCACACATTTCTACTCAACATTTTAAACATTAATCCCAAATAAATCGTTTGGGATTTGACTATATAGGCAATAAGTGTAAGCCATTACCATTATTAAACTAAATATTTGTGGCAATGTGGGACCTCATCATTTGAGAATACATGTATCGAAAATTGGGAAGTCTATACTCTGCAAAACTCATTTACTTCTAGACATAGCCTCCTGCAATTTTCTGAATGGTGACACCGTGCGACTTCCCGTTTTAAAACTTTATTGTTTGTGTGCGAGATAAAATGCGTTAATGCTCCAGAAACGGTTCAGTTGGTATTGGTGATATCGACTGTCAATATTGCAAAAACTAATTGAAAATTTCGCCAAGAAAAATCGTTGTTTGTAAGAGATTCAAAGGTGGTCATTTGCAAGATATAATTTTAAAAGAAAGACAGTAGTTGGAATTAATATTAGGTTAGGTTATGTTGGCTGCTACGGCACATCGGTGATGGTCCATTGTGATTCCACAGGTGCTTACTTCCCTATTACACTTATATGAACCAGTTTGAGCTACTTATGTAGCGTGATTACAGTTTTGGAAATCAGATAGGCCGGCCGTCCATTATATTTATGACTTCTGTGTGCCAAAGCCGGGTATGAGTATTGGAAGTGGACTACCATTTCTTCCTCGTCCTCGGCTATACTCTGCAAAACTCATTTGCTTCTAGACATAGCCTCCTCGAATGTTCTCTAAGTAGGCAGTGCCCCGTGAGTATCAGTATCTTTGAGCGTTTCAAGTGCAGCTTTGGCCAGACTTGTCTTGCTACACTACATGCAACTCTGAGTATAAGCGGCGGTCCGCTCATACCCAGAGTTGTTTGTAAACTTATTCAACTCATGCATGGAGGAAGGAGTATTTCCAGAGCAATGGAAGTTACAACGGATGTACTATTGCCTAAAGCGAAGAAGGCGCTCGATGATCCATCTTCCTACCGGCCAATCTGCTTGCTAGATACTGCACGTAAATTATTTGAGAGAATTATATGTGAGAGACTACAGGAGGCCATTAAAAACAAAGGGGACTTGGCGGAGAACCAATATGGGTTCCGTAAAGCTCGCTCTACCATTGAAGCGGTTAAACTCGTAGTAGAACGGAGGTTCTAAAAAGTACTGTGCAGTAGTTACATTAGATGTGAAAAATGCATTTAACTCGGTGAGTCGGGATTGTGTATTAAACGCGCTAATCCATAAAGAGGTCCCTCTGTATTTACTTAAAATGGTGGCTGATTATTTATTAGGAAACGAGTTTTGAAGTATGAAACCGATGAAGGTACTAAATACCATCACATTTCTGGAGGTGTACCACAGGAGTCTGTGTTAAGGCAATTGGAGTATAAGAATAATTCAGGATTGGTTATCATCTGTGGGTTTACAGTTGGCGGAGCACAAAACAGAAGCAGTGCTAATCTAGAGTAGGAAAAGGTTGGAGTTCACGACGGTGGAAGTTGGTGGTCAACTGATTCAGTCAATACATTCTATTAATTATCTGGGAGTAATAATTGATGCTAGAATATCCTTTAAATCGCATTTGGATACCGCTGGCGAAAAATCTGGAAAAGTGAACGGGGCGTTAATGCGAATTATGCCAAACGCAGGGGGGCCCGCCAGAGCCGTAAACTGTTACTGAGTAGTGTGGTGACGTCTATTTTGATGTATGGAGCACCAATCTGGACCAGTGCTATGGAGAGAAGTACATACAAGCAACCGGTGGCATATGTTTATAGGTTAAGCGCTTTGAGGGTGGTTAGTGCATTTAGAACGGTATCAGATGAAGCCGTGTGTCTACTGGCTGGTATGACTCCAGTTGACTTATTGGCTAAGGAGCGTGAAGAATATATTATCGCCGTGCAAATGGGGATAAGAGAGGAAATCGTATTGTGGCTCGCGCAGAGACCGTTAAAATGTGGCAGCAGCGTTGGGTCAGCTCGGGAAAAGGTCTGTGGACACATCGGTTAGTCCCTTTGGTAGTTAAATGGCTAGATAGGAAACATGGAGCTAAATTTGGGAGGTGGTGTGTAAAATGAGGGCAAGGATTATTAAGAAACTGAGCAGTTTAGAAAAAATTAGACAAAGACAACAAAGTTAGATGGCAGGTAAGGTTGAGCCTGTTCTCGCGAAGTAATACATAACAGTAGTTCCACGAGACAACTATAGGCATAAAAATTTGGGGGTTAGGGTTTAGTCGGTAAGAATTCGACACTCTTACATGTTTATGGATTAGGTCCACATGTGAGGTCTTATGAAGAAAAAAAGGCAGTGCCCCGTGAGTATCAGTGTCTTTGAGCGTTTCAAGTCCAGCTTTGGCCAGACTTGTCTTGCTACACTACATGTGAGAGTGTTAGTTCACCTTTCATTCACTGAGGCTCCTTTTTAAGCGCTGTCTTGAGTGCCTTAATAGGCCTCCCCAAATTTGCCCTTTCCGGTAGCAGTTGGAGAGTTGTAACATGCCTATAGCTAGTTCGTCGAAAGCTGATATGAAGCTAAAAGCATAGCCGTTTAAAAAGTAAGGCTGCGGTCAAAGTGCGCGCAATAAGCCATGCAAGGAGAGAAGCAATACGAGAAGCGATCTCGTGCGACAAAACTGCACACATATATTTAAATAGAATCCGTAGTTAAAGCGATGCAAGTTGCGAATGAACGCGAGTTTAAAAGCGAGAAGAGATAAAACTTAACATGAGGTTATTAATACAAGTTTTTCTGCTAATTTAGGTACTGTTTCGATGGATTAGCCATAAATTAGCCATTTAAAATTAATTATTAACTATTAAATGCACATTCAACACATTTCCTTGCTCGAGAAAGACGTACATTAAAATATTCATTTTCTGAACTTGCCTAGATGCCCGTAAGCTAAACGATGTGACGGTTAGGGACGCGTATCCATTACCAATAATTCACGGGTTGTTGAGCCGATTGGATCAAACAAAATTCATTTCGAGCATCGATCTCAAGGATGCCTTTTGGCAAGTTCCGTTGGCTCCAGAATCCAGCGATAAAACTGCGTTCACCGTCCCTGGCCGTCCTTTGTACCAGTTTACGGTAATGCCGTTTGGACTTTGCAACGCGCCGCAAACAATGTGTAGGCTAATGCACCGGGTGATAACACAACAACTATACACGAACAAGTATTCGTTTATTTAGATGATCTCCTTATTACATCGGAGACGTTTGAGGAACAAATTCAATTGTTATGCTTGGTTAATACTCGTCTGAGGGAATCTGGCCTAACAGTAAACTTGGCAAAAAGTAAATTCTTGCTAAAAGAAATACGATATTTGGCATATGTTGTCGGAGATGGCTGTTTAAGAGTTGATCAGGCAAAAGTAAGTGCAATATTGGCCTTTCCAGTTCCAAACTCAGTGAAGAAAATCCGAAGATTTTTGTCATGGTGGTATCGAAGATTCATTTCTTCGTATGCTACTCTTGCAGTTCCATTGTCTGACTTACTGAGAAAAGACCAAAAATTTAAATGGAACGAAAAAACTCAGAATGCATTTGACCAATTGAAACAAGCGCTCTCCACCGCACCTGTATTGGTTTATCCTAATTTTGCTCGACCATTCTACATCCAGTGCGACGCTAGTTTCACTGGGGTTGGAAGCGTTCTCTTTCAGATCGGTGATGATGGTTGCGAGCACCGTATCGCATATATGTCTCAAAAGCTTAACGCAGCACAGCGGAATTATTCTAACACTGAATTGGAGTGCCTGGCCGCTGTGTTGAGCGTTAAAAAGTTTCGAGCGTATGTCGAGGGGTATCCGTTTACCATCATCACCGATCATGCTAGCTTGAAATGGCTCATGAGTCAAAATGATTTGTCCGGCAGATTAGCTAGATGGTCTCTCAAGTTGCAAGGTTTCACCTTTAAAATTTAACACCGGAAAGGTACTCTTAACATAGTACCCGATACCCTGTCGCGTGCTTTCATGGAAAGCCTTATTCCAGATTAAGAAGGGCAGGTTGCGTTGAACGTGGACTTAAATTCTTCGGCATTTCAAAGTGACGACTACATACAGCTCATTGAGAAGATACAAAAAAACACTACGGCATATGCCAATCTTCGCGTTGTTAACAACAAAGTGTTCATCAACCCATCGAATTGCTATAGTGAAAGCTCCACAGATATTCCTTTGTGGAAACTATATATCCCAACAACATTAGCCAATCAGCTTATTATCCAAGCGCACAATCCACCTTCATCAGGTCAGCTTGGAATATCAAAGACACTAGATCGTTTGCAGCGTCTGGTGTGCCATTGTCCCTATAACCTGAAATCATGTATTTCGTTTTGAACTCATTGATCAGGAGTTCAACAGAAGCTGAAAACTGTACAAGCGGATCAAGTATTTCCTTCACTCCGTTGCTATTCAGTCCAATCACGCATATATGTCATCTGCATATGCAAGCACCTGATTGGACTGGCGATATAAGATGTTGCGCTGAGGTGTTTCTGTTTTACGAAAAATGTACTCCAACATGAGATTAAAGATTATTGGGGACAGAGCATCTCCTGGCCGAACACTCGAGCTAACTGCAAAAATTCTTGATAGCCTGTTCTCAACTTTAACACAGTATTGAGATTTGAGGCTGTGTCACTGTCATTCTACACAATCGTACCATTTTTGTTGGCATACCTAGATATTTCAGTGCAGACCACAAACTCTCTCGATTGATCGAGTTATAGGCCTGCCGGAAATCCAGGAACACCTGATGTACTTGGATAGAAGCCTCATAATATTTAGATAGAATCATCCGCAGCGAAAAGACCTGATCAGTGACCATGATCGATTCGGACGAAATCCTCCTTGATAGTCACCAACCAGGCCCTCCGCTAGAGGGGTTATTCTATCCAATATAATGTAGGACAGTAACTTATATGCTGAGCAAAGGAGAACTATACCGCGATAATTCTCACACTACAACAATCTCTCTTCTTGAAGATGGGGCATATCGCGGCCACTTTCCATTCATCAGGCATTTCTTCGGTTCGCCATACTAGTCGAATAAGGTCGAAAAGACAGTTCCACAAAGTATCCCCTCCGAATATCAAGAGCTCCGAATTAATGCAGTCCACTCCAGGTGAGCGGTTTCGTTTTAGTCTGTGCATGGACCTAGTGAATTCCTCATGGGATGGATCCTCAATGCAAATCTCCGTAAAGTGTCCATTCCATGCGTCGAGTACTGCGTCGATGTTGACACAGAGGTTTCAATCCCGGTCCCGAATTGCAGTTGACGCAGGCTAGAAAGTATGGTGCAATAGTAATTGCTTTAAAGAAATTACGTGAACTGCGCTCATTGCTGAATTGTTGTACTTTCATTACCTCGGCCTTCCACCATTCTCGCTTCTGTCTACAAATCCGCTTAGCTGCCCTCCTAGTATGAGCTGTAGCCCTTTTTTCCCTTGCGATTGTGAGACGCTGTTGCACTTTACTATGGGCTATATTTTGTTGCTCAACTGCAAGACGACACTCGTCATCAAACCAATCATTCTTGGGTCTGACTTTCACTATATACCTAAAGTCCGTTGAGCAGCACTGACAACCGAAGTTTTCCGTGCCTCCCAGACAGAGTTTACACAGTCAGACTGGTAATTAACTCCCTCAATGTTGTCGCTGACAAGATCCTGATATAGTTTCTTTTGATCTTCATTTATCAGACCTTCACAGTCGAAACGTTCCATCCGTTTCGCTGTGTTTCCGGACCTGTACGAAAACTTCCACCGGCAGATATTTGATTGCTGACCGATAATTTGTCACATCCTGCACAACCCGAGCTCGCCCTTTTCAAATTAACACGAGCGCTCAATCTGGCTGCGGGAAATTTTGCGAGGATGAATCCATGTTTTCAAATGTATCTGTTTGTGAGGGAAAATATGCTTGCTACTCTAAGATCGAGCAATTGCAAATTACATCATTCTTTCACCATTATCGGTCACAGTTTCGTGTAGGGAGTACGGACCTATGTTTTCACAGTTTCACACAAGTCGGTTTGATTTCTGCCAGCTCTAGCATTAAAGTCGCCAATTACCATTCTAACATGGTTTTCGGGTATAGATCCCATCAGATTGTCCAAATATCTTGGGGCTGGCTGACTTCTGTGGGTGCATGTACACAAATTATCGACAGGTTAGTTAACTTCAAGCGCAAGCGAAGCTTACACAATCGGTTATTGACTGCTTGGAAATCCAAAACAGCCTTCTTTACCTGCGGCCCAAGAAGAAATTCAGCTCCAAGATTTCCGAGGTCATTTCCACTTTATAACAACGTATAGCCCTGAGGCACATCGTCTTCACATTTTGGCCAACGAGTTTCTTGAAGAGCAACGAGTTCCAGCCGATACTCCTTCATGCATATGATTAGGCCGTCTAACGCTCCTAGTTTCTTAAGTGACTGCACGTTAACGTGTCGATCCTAAATCTCGTATCCGCTTACTTGAGCGGGGGTCCGGTGTTTTTTTGGCGGTATCCATTTTTGTTTTTGTTGACTTTATAAACAACTTATTTTATTTAGGGATGTCGTTAGCACAGCGAATGTATCGCTAATTTCTGGTTGGAATGTGTATGGAAATGTTTTTCAGGATATATAGTGAGTCGATGTAGCCTAGCAGAACGTTTGCCATCATTGAAGCGCCCAGTTGTTTTCTTCTATTACCTAGTGTGGCAATTTGATAATTATGGCACCTTTCAATGTAAGGTGGTACACGGCTAATATCCTCGTAGTATGGTAAGCTTCTGTCATAATTCCATCCATCTTTCCGGGCGATGTATAGTAAAAATTTCTTGTGAACTCTTTCAAAGCGACTAATATGCGTTTGTTGATAGGGAGACCACACAGAAACATTGAACTCTAGTTGGGAGCGGACATAGCCAAAATAAAGATTAAATAGACATTTGATGTCCATTAGCTCCCATGACCAACGTTTAATAAACCCTAACATATAATCGATATGCTTATTGAACGTCATATTTTCAACAAACGTATCTCCTAAATCACGAATTTCATAAGTTCTATGAAAAATTGTGCTTCTAAAGAAAGAGATAGTTTCACATTTATTTGCATTTAGCCGCAATTTATTGGCTTCGCACCACCTACTAACTCTATTTAAATCATCTTGCAGTTCAGATGCATCGTATGGATTTCTGCTGAACTTTGAATAATTTTAAGTCGTCGGCATATATTAAAACATCAAAGTTTTGGATAACCCTGGTTACATCGTTGATGAATATGATGAAAATCCATGGTCGCAGATGAGAGCTTTGTGGTACCCCAGAGTGAAACCAAGTTTTGACAAGCTTTGAATTACTATTCCATGGTCGATTGAGTCAAAAATTTTGCTAAAATCTGTGTACATGGTGTCTACCTGCAGGTAGTCTTCGATGGCTTTATAATGGTTTTGCTGTTAAATTCGGTCAAATTAGTTGAAGTAGACCTTCCTGGTAGAAAGCCGTGTTGATAAATGATGTGGAAAAACTTTTTTAATTGCGTTGCATATGACTAATATCAAGCAGTTAGGGAATTGATGACAACGATGATATTCCTCTGTAACATGATATGCCAGTTCTTTTTCCAGTCTTAAAAATTGGGGTTATTTTAGTTGGCTTAGAGTTGACATTGTGGTTCAACCATTTCCGGTCCGAATTTTCTCAAAATTGCTGATGGTATTTTATCAGGACCACATCCGTCACCAAATGAATTAAGCGCTTGAAATTTACCTTTGTGCTAAACCGTATATGTATATACAGATTAGATTGGATACCTAAGCCACTTATCGAGGTTGAGTTGTTTTTGTGGTAAACGGATTGAAAAAATTCAACAAACATGTTATCGACACACTGCTGGTCACTTGACTGTTTATTATTGTAATACATTATGGCGGGATTGCCTTTTGTCTGGCGTTTTGTATTAAAAAAAGTTCCAAAATACTTTGGATCGTTCTTGATATTGTCTTGTAGGGTTGCGAGATACGTTCTGTATTTTAGTTCAAAGTACTCCTCGTATAAGATGTTGTTTCCTTGAAGTGACTTTCTGTTATCTCCAGTATCGCTAATTTTCATTCGGTTGTTCAAATTGTATATTTTATGTAAAAACTACACACCGGTAAATTATTGACTTAGACTTATATATAAAACTTTATTCAATTAATCTTGAATTTTAAAACAATTTCCACTATACTAATCCTATAATGATACATCATTTTCATTTGAATGTGTATAGGTACAAGTGGCCACCACACGTTTGAGGGAGTGAGGAGGTTCAAATATTTGGGCTCTCTTATCACTCACGATAACAGTGTGGGTGAGGATATTAAAGTGCGGCTGGCAGCTGGCAGTCGTTCTTTGTATCCTCTAAGGCCACTGCTAAAATCTAAACACTTATCAAGTGCCGTGAAGCTGAAGCTTTACAAAGCGTTGATCAGGCCCGTTGCTATGTTTGGATGTGAAAGTTGGGCGCTGACGGATGAGTACGAGAGATGGCTCCTTACATTTGAGAGAAGAATCATGCGTGTGATTTACGGCCCTAAACGCGAAATAGATGGTACATACCGAGCTCTGTACAATTTCGAGATCAGAGATCTGACGAAGATCCCCGATATTGTACATGAAGTTAGATCTCAGCGAGTACGCTGGCTCGGTCACGTTCTGCGTGCTGATCCGGAACGAATTGTGCAGCGATCTCTGAAAGGAGAGCCACCATATGGTAGGCGCAGAGGTCGTTGCAGGCGACGATGGCTCCACGATGTAGAGAACGACTTGGCCTCTTCAGATTGTCTAAGACAGTATGAAGACCAAGCTCAGGATCGAAACGGTTGGAGCTAGATTGTTGATTCAGTAAGGGGCCAGTAATGGCCTTTAACACTGTTATTATTATTATTATAGGTACAAGTCCGAAAAAACTCGTTAGCAAAACTACACAAAAAAGATTAATTTTCTAAACAAATTTATTTCAATTTGTCCATTCGCCAATACATATACGTACACATGTATCTCTAAAGTAAGCTTATAACCATAATATATCACGAGATACTCGTATCGAGGCACAACGCATTGAAAATCGAAGGGTATTTGTACAATAGTGATTAATTTCCCATTTTCCCTATACCTATTACCTACTATTAGTTATAGTACCCAACCTATACTATGTACATATACACATACAACAAAAACTTCCATGTGTCATCATCAAAATGAAATATGTAAATACTCCAAAAAACAAAGCCCCATTCTCTCGTAAAACTCAAACACAAAAAAAAAAAATAAAAAAATTCTAGTTATGAATAAATTATTTTTGACTATTGCCAACTTATTTATTCTGTACATATGAACACTGGATACACACACACACACACACGTATATGAAAAACTATAGAAAATCTGTTGTGATGATATGACGAGTGGGAGAGAAAAACAATTTGCGTATGATTTATCCCCCTTTTTTTGCTGTATTAAATGCGATTTTTTGTTGTGTTGTTGTTAGATTTTCTACCTTCAAATTAATTATTGTTTTTGAATACACAATTTTTGTTTTTTTTTATCTCGGGAAAATAGTACTACCCTCATTTATATTTTCCCTTATACATATATTCAAATTTTCATTTAAATTTTTAACTTTTTTTCTATTTTCTTTTTTTTTTTTTTTTTTGGTTTTAATTTTTTATATTGTGTTTAGATGGAAAACAGAGTGGAAAAAAAATTTAAATAGAAGATTTTTCGATTCTCTTTTTTGTAGTACATACATACATACACAGTACACACATACATATATACAAAATTTTCTATCTGTTTATCCATCTATATTCCACTCTTACTCGATGTTTAGGGTAGGTTTATGTATGTATATGTATGTATGTACGGGTGTTCATACAACAACAAACTTATTTACATTATCACGTTGCTATGACATTGTCTTTCTTCCAATTTCTGCTTTTCATTTTTTGTTTTGTAGTTTGATAAAAAATGAAAAAAAAAAACGGTACAAAACTAATCCTCTAAGACTTTTTTTTGTTTGGTACTTAACAAAAAAAAAAAAACTGGTGGTTTTAAGTACTGCAGAAACAGACGCGAATTGGTTGAAATTTAATTCAAGTTTAGAGTCGTGGTAATTTTTAAGTATTACTTTTGGAGCATTAATTCTAAAATCCAAAATCAAAATATTCTAATAATTGAACTGAATATTGGATTAGCATGGTCATACTAACGTATTAAAGCGTCCAATGCAATCAAATCCGCAACCAATACGATAACGAACATTGTGTTGAGGTGGGCACAAGTGCTCTGCATAGTGTAAAACACCCAACACTTTGTTAGAAAACTAATTCTGCTCTGTTTCATTTTTATAAAATAAAAGTAATGATAGAATTTTTTTGTCGAACGCACATTCGTATCTCCACTAATCCAACTTCAAAAAACTTAATTCGTCCTTATTTTTTTTTCGCTCTTATTTTCCTTTCCTCCAAATATTTTCTTTAAATTTTTAATGAAAAATGAAATACAAAAAATTCGCTGTACTGTTTTGTTTTTCTTTCATTTTTTGTGTGCCTAAAAAAAACTGTTCTTCCCAATTTCCCTCAACTAAGAAAACGAGAAAAATAAAAAATAAATTCAACAAAACTTTGTTGCTGTTAATTTTCCTTTATAATTTTTTTTTTTTTTTTATTTTTCGAACGTTCGTTCAGTTTTTCCTTTTGTGTAAAACTGTTTTAGTATGTTTTAAACTGAAAATCAAAAAAAAAATAGGAAAGAAAATCGGAAAAATTATTTCAAATGTGGTGTGAGGATGTAAATTTTTTTTAAATATTTTCCGCTAAAAAAAAATTTGTTTGTGTATTTTAAAAGAAAGGTAGGCAAAATAATATAAAAAAAACTAAAGAATGGAGGATGTGGAAATAGAAAAACAAAAAATTATATGGGAATAGGTTTGGAATTGAATAGAGGGTTGTGTGCGCGCTGATTATACATACAAGACTCAGATTCAGATAGTAACTAAGTTTTAATGTTTTGTTGGTTTTTTTATGATATAAAAAAAACACTGAAAGAGAATAAGAATTTTTTATAAAATTAAAATTAAGAAAAAAAAAAAAAGAAATCATAAAAAATTTAAGATTAAAACGAAAGAAAATTTTTTAAGTTTTGTTTGGAAAATTTTTGAACAAAAAGTTTGGTTTTCTGCTGCTTTTTTATGATTATGACAAGTTTTTTGGTTGCGCTCGCTCTTGTAATTTTTTTTTAGGGCAATATAAATTTTTTATCAGATTTTATGTTAGAATTGAATAATGCTGGAATGTACTCGAATATATTTTAATCGTTGTTTCATCGCACTGAACAAATTTGTGTTTCAATCAAACGCAAATAACTAGTATGATTGCAAATGAACGAAACCAAAAACTTTAAATTTCTCAATACATAATCATTAACTATAATACATAAATTACTAAAACAACAACAGTTTGATAACATGCAATAAAGGCTTCGTCCTTCGTAGCTGTTTGACTGGGTCTGTGTTGGTCAGCATACGGCGCATATCTGCATTTTGATGTTGACCGAGTCGCTGTACATGTTTCTTTGCATGGTTCTTGATTTCTTCGGTAACGTACTCCACCTTTCACCATTCACAATGCCACGTAAAACTTTGTTTTAAAAGGTTTGAATTATATCAACGTTGCTCTTCTTGGTACAACCCCACAGTTGTCTACCATATGTCCATATAGGTTTAAGTATCTGCCGACATAATATCACTTTGTTATATACTGTTAGCTCGGATTTCTTCCTACGAGCCAGTATATTTTCCTGTATTTGATGTTTAGCTTTTGTTTTTTATTTTTCACGTGCTCTTTCCACTTGAATTTCATTCGCAAATGTTTGTTCCTTTTGTATTTGGTACATCTCTTGTATAAAGTAAATACAATATTGGTCCCAAGACGCTTCCTTGTGGAACTCCAGCCGATATTTGTTTTAGATCAGAGTACTCATCCGCAAATTTAACGCGAAAGTATCGATCTTGATAAGATTTTAATATCTGGTAAAACTGCTTTGGGAGGTCTCGGTGTAGTTTATACTCTAGTCCTCGTTGCCACATTTTGTCAAAGGCTTGTGCTACGTCCAAGAAGACACTTGAACATATTTTCTTCTTTTCCAGTGTAGTTTCAATTAAATCGGTAATTCTATGCACTTTGTTTATAGTAGTGTGTCTCTCTATAAAGCCAAATTGATGTGATTGAATAAGGTTTCTTTCTTCTGTTACTGACTTTAACCTTTCCAGCAAAAGTTTTTCGAACAATTTTGAAATGTCGGAAGCAGCGAAATTGGTTTATACGAGGTTTTAAATTTAGGAGGTTTATAAGGTTTTGGAATCATAATCACGGCCGCTTTTATTACTTAGAGCAGTTTTCGTAAATCTAGTCTCGATTTACTTTGTGGTGCTCTATTCCTCTGCCAGGCCTACCTTTTCATTAAATAAATCTCTCACTTCCAAAGAATATAGTTATTGCACCTCGATATTTTGACTAGGTGGTTGCACTTAGTGTCATAATCACTGGTGTGTGGTCTGAACATATTCCTTCACTGTTTTCTATCATTACGTAGTTTTCGGTACTCCTTTTGTTACAAAGAAGTCTATTAAGTCTGATACTTCGTTATGATCGGTAGGCCAATATGTTGGTTTACCCCAGAATAAAACTCACAGTTTAATTCTTGCTATAATACTATTTTAACTCCTTCGCAGTGTTTGATATTTTCCCTTACAAATATTGCTGACCCTCCTCTCGCTTTCCCTGCTGGATGGATGGCATAGTAGCAGCGGTATCCGTGAATTCTTGCGAATGACACTTCTGTAAAGTGGGATTCTGATATTAGGCATATGTCTATCTTTTCCATGTGTAAGAAAACTTCTAGCTCCGGAATTTAGGGCAGTAGCCCATGTGCATTCCAGTTGGCAATTCTTAGTTTTGCTGTTATGCATATTAGTACATCATAGAAGTGAATTTATTCACTGTTTCTTGCTTATTTAGCCATTTATGTACGGCTTCTATGCTCCTTTCAGTTTTCGCTATGCGCATGTTTAAAGCTTTTATCCTCCTAAGTATTTTTTCAAGAATTGGAGTTTCTTGATTTTCCTTAGTATTGAATGGCTCCTGTTGCTGCTGAACAATCTGCGAGTATGTCTTTGGGCCCGCTGCTGCAAAGGATTGTTGGTTAGCTTTCGCTGAGTTTTTCGGTGGTATTCTGTCGAATGGTATTTCACGGTTTTGCTTAAACTGAGTTTTTCTATTCCTTAGTTTTTGCTGTTCTTTAGCTATCTCGCATTCTTTGTAGTTTGGTGAATGATCCCCTTTGCAGTTTACACATTTAAGGGTGGTAGTTTTCCCCAGTTGGCAGGCTTGTGTTAGATGTCGTCCGGAGCATTTTACACATCTAGGCTCTCCGTTACAATATTTCTGGGTATGGTTAAACCCTTGACATTTTCTACATTGGGGTATTAAACCAGTGGTCTTTCTTAATATTAACTTCTGTCAATCAAAGAAGAATTCCAGTTCCAAGATTTCCGAGGTCATCTCCACTGTAGAGTAACGTAAAACCCTGGGGCACATGGTCTTCACCTTTACGCTAGCGAGTTTCTTTAAGATCAACGAGCTCCAACAGATACTCTTTCATCCATTTGATTAAGACTTCCAACGCACCTAGTTTCTTAATTGATTTTCATATCTCGTGTCCGAGTACTTGAGCGGTTTTTTTAAACCTTCTTCCCACCCTTCTTTGTTGACGATATGTAGTGGGTATGGCAGCAAGGCAAAGCTTATATCCAGCCTCAAAATGTATTAGAACGTTTTCCATTTATTTTTCGCCGGTGGCACTTTACTTGAGGCCCCATGTCTCTCTTGCTACTCGTTTTAGCACGGCGGAACCTTTCTTGGTATTCTCCGCAACTCTTTTAACATGTGAGATTACTACCAGCCTTTTGTCGAAGTCTATTCCAAGCCATTTGATAATTTTTACCATCATAATTCTTTAACCATTTATTGAGATCAATGGAGATCTTCTAATGTCAAGTAACCCATTAATTGGATCATAATTGTATTGGTGGAGGACAAATCCATCATGTCTATGGCCCGTTGCGCTTTTTCTGGAATACTTAGTATAGAGTTCCCAGCAAATAGCATTACCTTATCGTCCGTGAATGCTATCTCTTGGACTTCGTAGTCAATACTACTGTTGAAGACAATATTCCATAGATGTGGGCCTAGAATCGAGCGTTGTGGATACCACTTACTGACACTCTTTTGGAGTGTACCATGACTTGTAGTTACAGTGGCTGTCCTTTCATAAAAACGTAAAAAATTGCGGGGCACTTTATTTTCTTTAACTCCAACATTATACTTGGCCACCACAAATTATCAAACGCACCAGATACATCTAGTAAAAGTTTAGATTGTACTTTTGATACGATTCTTTTACAATGCTGGCATCCTCAGTCGATCTATTTTCTCTGAAGTCAAACTGTTTATCATTGTATTTGCCACTTTTTTGGAATATGTTCAACAACCTTCCGGTAATTAGTTGTTGAAGTAATTTACCTAAGACAGGCAACAGCATCATTGGTTGTTTTGGCTTTGTCACTATATTATACCTTTGAAACACGCATTATGATTTGCTACTTATGTTTTAAAATTAAAATTGGGCGGATTTTACTCCAGCACTCAATGCCACTAATGGGCCCACGGTGCAATACCCACATTCACACTAACATTCATTCAACCCATTGATCCTATTCACACAAGTATAGTATACCACCTGCGCACTGCATTGCTCTGTGTCACCCTGTACAGTTACATGGAAGATGGGTCGGCCCATAAGTTTTACATTCCAACAGAGGGTCATAGATGTTTTCAATTTAATCACCGATCGTAATCGGGAGTTGAAAAATCCTTTTTGCATCCCGCCTCTGTTGAGACTCGAACCCGATACCTCCCGATCCAAACGTCACAGCTTTAACCACTGCGCTATTTGCTCGGTCTACTTATGTTAGTTTTTTGATCTCCCGGGTTTCAGGATTGGAGTCTCTTTAATATACTTTACGCAACTGTTGCACCATTATTCTTTTATTGGTTAAGTCCGGGGCCATCATTGTAATATGCTTTCGTGAGCATGTTAACGAGGTATAGTAGCGCCACAGTTTTCCGAACACAAAATGAGGACAATTGATCGATAGTCGCCTGTCGTTCAACTTTGTTTGACCGACCAATTTAAAACTAAAAATTTTCTTAACAGACCGTCATAAAAGAACAATGTACCAGGCAGGTCTTCTTCGTTAATAACGAAGAGGTTATTTCGTGCTATAAATTCGTCAAGAAGAGCTCCTCTCTCATTGGTGTTCTTATTGTGCCAAAGTTTGGACTTTGCATTGAAGTTGCTTGTTGTTATAATCAGATGGTTTTTTAGATCATCCATACTTTTGTCAAGCTTCTGTACATATTCCTGTGGCTCGTCTGAATACTGGAAGTAGATACTGACTAGATAGATACTATACCTAAATCAGTTATTACTTATACACACATGTGATTCGACTCACAGTATTGTGAAATCTTTCCCCACGATAACTTTTGTGTATGTTTGGTTTCTTACAACAAGAGTCGCATTTAGCGTCTTCAGTTTTTCTTGGGCTGGTATTTTGTTCATGACTTCTCTCACCAATGGCATATGTACGATATTGCTCGTTCCGATGGAATTTATAGAATTTATGAGGACCAGCCCAAATATCTGCGGTATTTCTAACCGCTGGCAACACACGATAACCCAATTGACTATCTTGCCATATTTTGGCCCAGTCATGAAATAGCGTTTCATGTCCTCGATCTCCTCGCATTCAGAGCTTTGTTTATTTATTGCTTCTTCTATGCCCTGGAACTTTTCAGTTCGGTCAACGTCGTAAATGATAACTCTAGGCAGATACTTTTCTTATTTGTTATCAACGATGTTAGCCACCATGTTGATACTCACTATCCTGTTTCTTCAAATCGCTTCTCACTGACTCCCGATTCACTAGGGCGATTATGCCGCTCGAAGTAATCACGAATTTTACAACACATTTTATAGAACGATATTTTCGATATTTGTATTCGTTGTTCATTTGTTAACGACTCCATTTACAAATTGTCATGGCCTACTTGATATTTACGCTGATTTTTGAATCACATAATTTTTTGTTTTATTTTTATTTATTGTTATTGCACAATAATATCGCATTACTAAATTACAAAATTATAAAAATATTCATTAAAACTGCAATTTCCACACTGCTTAACCAGTGGATTAAATATTTTATTTACATTGTGGGGTTCAATAATAATGCACCTTAATCACCTTAAAATACTTATAGTAGTTTTCAAATCTCGCTGGAATTCTGACAGTTCTCGCGCAGAAAGAATATGGCGGATACACAGTGATGTATTAAGTACAATAATTCATGTTTATTGTTTACATTTTTATGTTGTATTTGTATTTAAATGGAAAAGGAACGTTTTTAATCACAAAATGTTTTTATAATTTAACTTATAATCACGGACACTTTTGAAATTAATATTTAATTCGATAAATTAAGAATTAAATTGAAAACTAATTTTTCTTTTTATGTTGTGGTTTTGTTCGATATGAATGTCATTTGGTCATTTATTTTCCTTAGTCCGTACCAAAATTAAATGTTGACATTGTTTCCCAAAGGCGTGCAATTTTTTTTTGACCTATTAATTTTCACTTGAAATATGATTGTAATAACATAAATACATAATCATTTTGAATGTTTTGTGTATTAAAACTGAAATATAATTCTTTTTATTGGTTATTTATTATTTTATTTAAGTTTACTACCTAAGATAAGTGCGACCCATCAAAATTTTTATAATTTTTTTTTCTACATCACTGAAAGCTGCGCAGAACAATTAAAAAAAAGTTTTTTTTAAGATCTGAATAGGACTATACATGCATACGATTTTAAAAAATTTCACAGTTTAATCCACATTTACTACACTAGAGACATCTATACGTATTTGACGTCAAATAGAATACGCTCTACCAATCAACAAAATGAACTTAATCGATAATGCAGACTAATTCTTTCTAATATTTAATTTTGTCGATAAAACAGAACATACTATTAGCATGGAACAGAACCCCCATGTAAGTTAACACTTAAAATTGAAGATGTCACTGTATATATTGATCAACATTTTTTATGGTGAATTTCTTAGCTACTTTTGTAAAATGTACAGTAGAAACACAGAATCGATTAGATAAATATCGTTCACAACTACAATATAGTTCAGTAACTGAAAATTCGTTGATGGTTGTGTCTTAATCTAAATTCGATTGGGTGTCAATAATTGAGCCGTAATTATGTAGGTATATTTGTCAACATGATGTAAAATGTCTAGGGCATAACTGTCAAACTTTTCAAATCAAACATTTTCACCAATTTTTAAACAGGCAGAAGGTTCATTTTATATTTTGATTTCAATTTTATTTATCATTTGCTCTTTTTGCTTATGGTGGGACGTGGGAGTCTTAAATCATGATAATATACAAGTGTGCAGGTTCAATATTTGTTATAAAATTTCAGAATATATTCAAATGCAGAGTAACATAAAATGTTTCGAATGTGGTACAGCTACGGACCAATTTTGTTTCTATGCTAGTCCTTTAGGACAGCCACCCTAACCTAACCTAACCTAACATAAAATGTTAAACATGACAAAACTTTCTAGATTTGAACGAGTGAACACAACGCGATTAACGAGGGCTGGCATGTGATAATGATAAAATGATCATACACAGGAAGGGACAAAATAATTGTCATGGTTTTTCGAATCTGTTATAATATTTTCTAGTTGCGTGGGTATTGGTCTTCATTCGATCGAATTTCGAGTACATTTATCGCAGAATAATTTGTCCATACACGCCCAAAGCTTGTAAGTAGATGATTATTTTTGTGTCTAACAAAATAGTGTTTCCTCTCATAAAGCATAAACCGTACTCAAGACTGGTCGACGAAGTCGTGAGTCCAGCATGTAATTCATTTATTGCGAGATTTCATCTAATTAAATAGAATCATACTTCTAAAATGTCCACTGGGATACATCACCTAAGCGTGCCGAATTAATGCTTGTAAACAAACGACGTGTAACAAAACTGAGTGACCTTAATCAGTTTCTGTTGATGTAATCGTCATGTGGCCGCGTGATCACATAGCTTAATATCAAATAGATAAAACAAATAATTTTAATAAAAAATTTAAATCCAAGTTTTATTTATGATAACATTTAAAAATAGTGTATATAGTAATTAGGTATAGCACAAGCACAAATAGATAGTTTCTAAAATATAAATAAAAATTATTAATTTACATTCCGTTGATTTAAATGCATTCCAATTTTTAAATCGATCGTTATGTCGTTCATCTCCGGATCAATTGAAAATTGTATATTTTTCACTTCCAACAGATCATCGACGATTAAGTCCTTGATAAATTGCTTATGTTGCAACTCAGTCATAATATTTGATGTTTTATTCGTGGTGGTCGTGTCTGATTTGGTAGTCACAACCTTATCCGTATAACGATTCGGTGACGATGATAATTCCTTGGAAAATGATAGAAAATTTTGACTTTTTATTGATGGGACAGCTGGTTTTTGTTCGTGTACAACCATTGGTTGAATATTAACTTCCGTTTTATGGATAACTGGTGATTTTGGTGCCGCCGAATGAGACACTGTCGTCGATGATGACTGTGTTATGTAATTCGGTTTGCCGTGTGAAATTTTTTGATTAGTATGTGGCAATTGCTTCGGCCGTTTCAATGTTACGTTTCCATTTAGGTGTACATAATTATCATTTACTTTGGTGTTATTATCGACTGCACTATAATTCTTACATAATTCTGATACTTTTTTGGATGCCTTTTCTTCTGCCGGTATATATTCGATCGACGATGGTGATTTCAATGGCGATTTTGACGATACCGGTGACACACTGTTCATATGTGGTGATATTTTTGCTGTGCTATTTTGCTCTGGTGATTTATGATTTGTGTACGATGAAATGGTGATCGACAATGGCTTAGTTACTTCATGGGAGTTTAGCGTTGGCGGTGCCTCAATCACAAACGGAGAGGGTGAAATGTTTTTCACAATTGGGGGTGTTGTCTCAATGACAAATGGCGTGGGTGAAGCATTTTTCACAATTGGTTTATAATTTTTCACAACAGCTGGTTCCGCAGCTGGTGTAACTGGAGGTAGTGTCTTAATTTCCAAAATTTCTGGCTCAATTTTTATTTCAACTGGTTTAATATGTTCGACACTAATACCGTTCGAAATTTTCAATTTACTAGATAAATCGGTGTGTGATAAACTCTTATCACTGCTCAAATCCATTTCAGATGAATTTGGTGATGTATGCAAACTGCTGGAAATTCCATTTGAATAATTTTTCCGATTAACGGTGAAATTACGTTTTGCGTGCGATATCATCTTTGGGGAGTTCTCCTCTTGCGCCTCGTCACGTTTTAACGGTTTGGTTTTATTTTGAACAAACATCGCCAACGTTGGACTTAATATTTTTTGCTCTTGATTTTCGTCATCGGCACCATCATTACGCCGCTGCAATCGTCGTAATAATTCCGCTTGTACTGACACCATTTTAGGATCTTTATTTTCACCAACTGTAAATAAACCAAACAAAAAAAACACACAACTTGATATTAGAGAAATATTCGATTGACTAAATTTTGTTGTCTTGGCAAATTGCTTAAAATAATTGTTATCTAATCATAATTCAACCTACATACACGATAATTTTCATTAAACAGTTATTGGGAAAGGATTTTAGGCTAATTAATTATATTTTTATGATATTTTAAAACAGAAACAAAAAATTCTATAATGATAAAAATGTTGGAATGACAACATTGTTCAAAAATTTATTAGAGCTTAGGAATTAAGTATACAATCGTGTTTTTTTTTACCTTGGTTATCTGCATTCTCATCAAATGAACTGGATCGTGTATGTCGACTGTCATTATTTACCTGAAACAAATAAACACGAGTATTAATTTAATGTATACATAATGTGTAAACAATATAATACCGAACACACATTAATAAAACTACCGTTTATTGTTCTTGTAGACGGTCACAATATTCTATTGAACTATTGAAAATTGCTATTTAAACAATTTGCTTCAAACAAATTATCTCACAAGAAGGCTTAGAATGATAAGATAAATATTTTGACAATCGGTTCAGTTTAAATTCGATGTAATTACTCAAATCATACTCAAATTAAGTACTAATTGGAATTTGGATTCTAATCATTTAGCGTAGTAAGAATGATTTGAGACAGTTTGTTAATGTTAAATTCTACGATCAAGTTCAATCCACTTATTTCATAAATCTGAAATACTTAAAAGGGGAAAATGTATATTTTGTGTTTTCTTGAACGCAGCTATTGTCAAACTATGGAGTGCGACCCAAGAAAAGGTTGCATGATTTGAAATTTGGGGCGTGAATATTGAGTATTTTAATTACCCTTACAAGCTGCCTAACCGAATTTCTTCAATTTCACAATCTATACACGAATTTTACGAATTTTGAAATCTAAATATGTATAAGTTCTTAAGAATTTCATTATTTTGAATTTTTAATCAACCAAAATTGTGCAAGTTCCCGAAAAACTGTATTTTTCAATTTATTAAATTTCGATGTGATAGAAAAAATAATTTAAATGTTGAATTCAATTTTTTTTTAACAGAATTTAACAATTCTGAAATCTAAATTTGAATTATTGAATTTTGAAATTTGGAAATGCGTACTGATAAAACATTCGAGCTGTTGAAAAGTAGATTTCAATGATGTTAAATTTTTTCAAATTTCTTGGACATTACCAAATACATACCGTCAATTTTCAAAATTTTAAATTTAATTTTTATTTTTGAAAATTATTCAGGATTTCATTTAAATCTTTTGCAATTTAGAAGTATCGGGTCACGATGGACCCTCTTACTTCTGTTGGGGGCTAACTCCTTTAATTAATTCCACACGTGATGTTCCAAGTTGTTTCGCCTCTTTTTGTTATTCTTATTTTCCCTTGCGGGTGCCAGTCCTGTGACATTCTGGTTATATCGTTCGCTGGGTTCCTTTTTTATTTCCTTTCATTCCATCTCGACCTTCGGCTTCTTATTTCGTTATGGTGCTTCCACGTCTCACAACCATACAATAGGACCGATTTTACACAAGAGTTGAAAATATTCGTATCTTGCTATAGGGCAGAAGTATTCCAGATTTTATATGCGTTTGGTTATAAGTCTATACTTCTGTTTTAGATATACGAAGTCATATACATATACCTTCGATTTGTTCCTGATTAATGTATATCGGTGTGGTTATATTTGTGTTAAGTCTAATCGTCTAGATTTTTCAGGTATATGTCCATGCATATTCTAGATCATTGAGTTTACTTGTTAATCATCCCTAGACGTTCCTCAATTTTTCTCCACCATGTATCATCGCTAATCCATGGTTTACGATTTTGCTCTTGATAGCCGAGTACCCTCGTTGCAGTTTGATATAGGCAAGAAGCCTTTCTGGAATTTCATTCCATCGCTGTTCCATATTGGTGGCTTCATTTCTGGCGGGATTGAGTTGGAGCCGTTCATTGAAGGTGTTTCTTGTTTAAATATTTTTCAATTTCTCTCATTGTTCTGATATCCTGTAATAATGTGAAAAATTTCTTCTTGATCATATCCAAGTATATTTATGAATATTTTTGTGTGGAAGCTTGCCGTCTATGAACTGTGTTCCCATCTTTCGTTGTATCGTCTGCATCTTTTAGTTGGGGCATACGCACTGAATGATAGTTGTATTTCTTATTCTTGAGGGACTTCTTGCCATAATTATTCTGCTGTTAATTTGGTTTCCATTCCATCAATGTCTTATTTGCTGGATGTTGTTAATATGCCCACACACGCACCTTGTTCATTTGTGTCGTCTCTTCCCGAGAATATCATATAGTTTTACCATTACTTGTATTTAATTCTCCACTGTTCTTCCATCTGACTCCACTAAGGGCCTAGAATCTCGATGTTGTAGCGTTTCATTTCCTTTTCTACTTGTGCTATAGCTTTGGATGTTTTCTAATACAATTCTGATGTTCCATTGTCGATATTTGGTTTTGCTGCTTTGTGTTATTTCTTCTTCTAGTAATCGTGTCTGTAATTTGGAGTTCGGATTAATGAATGATTGGTCCATTGAATTCTAGCCAGTTTCCAGGACTCTGGATAAGATATACTGGTCGGAGGTTTCGTTATTGATTTTTCCTTTGCCTTCTGACGATGTTCCCATCCGATGTGGTCACTCATTTTCTAGTAAACATCGCATATGGTTGCTCGACTTATATGATAAGATGATTACCACTTTAACTGTCTCTGCAACTCACGATCGTTCAAAAAAAATGTAAGGCTTTTAGGTTTACAAACTTTAGAAATTTTAGGATTTTTTCTACTGATGGCGGCCAGTATAAGGCAAATTACTATACAAATTTTGAATAAAAAGATTTGAAATTATTTAAATTTCAATTATTAGCAAAAATCATAAAATTTCTATAGTTTGTAAACCTAAAAGCCTTAAAATTTTTTTTGAAACGATCGTGAGACATGCTTAAGGTTGTCGTACATAGTATATTTGTCTAACAATAATAAAAAGTTTGAGAATCGTTCCTCTATACTAGAATAAACTAAACATTCTTAATATATCATGTGGCTCAAATACCTCAAATCTATTTACCTGTCTTGAGAAATATCATTTTCATTGTACGACCGAAAAGTTTAAATTTGTTAAGCCATTTAATTTTGCATATACATACTTATATAGACTGAAATATTGAAAAATTGTTGCAATTTGCAAATAACTTAATTTTTAGCGAAGGTGAACGTATCAGTATTTGTTTTTCGTCAATATCGAATGTACAAAGAAATCACACATACAAAATAAGAAGGTGTTGCAAAAACTATATTGGTCATCATGATATTATTTATATGTATATTCTAAAGGCGTCGTCGTGTTGTCCGTCGTATATATAATATAATGATTAACGAGTGTTAACTAATCACGCTGTGTTATCAAGTTCGATAGCTTGCCATCAAATATATATTATTGTCACATTGACACACATAAAAGACGAATAAATTAGGATGAGTGAAATTGAAAATTATTATAATGATTAAAATGAGATACTTATATGTTTTCTAATCTAATCATATTCTAATGATCAATTTTTGTATACTTGAATTAAATCTTATAGAAGATTTTACATTATTTAAATAACGACGCAAAAAAATGAGAGTTTTTTGATTAGCAACACACGGTTAACCGCAAAGATGACTATATGACATAATTCAATGCCAAATAAAGAAACTTGCGGACTGTTAATTTTATTATCCAATTTATTTATACATATGTGTATAAATATAATTAATACACAATAATATATTGAACATATGTAAATATACATACATATGTCCGAATAACCCAACCTTGAATATTCGGTAGTTGGCTCTATCTTCTGTCTGAAGTTTAAATAATTTTTCATGCCTTCGTGGTCCTTAGACCCACATCAATTTTAATTATTAACAAAATTGTATGTTATGGCTGTTCGAAAAATGCGACTAGTACAAATAGTTTTTGAGTTTACATAATATTAGCTATTCATACTTTATTGAATGTATGGAAAGAGTTAATCGAACCAGAGATATTTGAAAGCTGGTCATCAAGTTAGATAGGAATTAGTGCGATCTCGAATAATTAGGAACCTTCTAAAAGGCTAACAATTCCTTGTCAATTTAATATTAGTTATTGCGTAAGGATTTATGATCTTCCAGCCTCAATTCAACCCAATTTGCTAGATAGCGGAAGATTTTCTCGATTTACTTTAATGATTTCTTAAAACCTTGATCTTTAGTATGTTTCAATCTGGGATACTTCACCATATCACCAATGAAAATTTCCACTCCCAACAGCAAAATATGTGTATCTTGACAAAATCAGTAAATCATTTGACAAATAGGAATCTCTATAGCTATGTATATATTCACAATCAAAGCCCGTAACAGCAACGCATTTAGCACAATACAGTACAGCACAGCTTATTCCTTTACGAAACTTGAAGCATTATAGTTTGAATCGAATTTTACCCACTGTGGCATTTATAATGAAAAAATTATCTGCAAATTTGAAAAACTTTAGAAATTTTTGATCAAACAAATTATGTATACATTATGATTATATATACAAGGTACGACAAATGAACCAAAAATGTAATAAATGATAACATTTATTATCACTACACCACATTGTAAAAATCATGCCGGCACCCATGGATAAATGATATTGATTGACGTGTTATTCTTATATTATCAGTTACCATCATATAGCTTTAATACACAATATAAATTACGCATTGTCTACATTGCCGACTTGATTATTTGAAATGTTTACATACATTGTATACACGTGTATAGACATTCTTTAATCATATAATGTAGACTATACATGGCAACACCAATCGTGAACCGCAAAACTATAATTTATACATAATGCTTCAAAAATCGGGGATTTCGCAGATTTCTACGCTAAACATGAAATGTCGCCTGTTTTGCAAGAACATATACTCAAAAGAGCTGTTTCCTGAACTTAAGTAAACAATTTCTTTGTGTTGCGTGTCTCCTATCGGAACGTGCGATACCACAGGTCAAAGTGGTACTTTATTGCAAAAATACAATATAAAATGTTTTTAATTTTAGCGGACGACAAAGTAGTTTCTCGCTCGGTGCCATTAGAGCTAAACAAACAAGCGAATAAGTTAAATGTTTCCATGAAAAAACAAAAACATCAAAAAAAACGGTTTAAAATTAGAGTGTAAAAGCCTACTTTCTATAGAAATATGCGATATTCGGAGAAACAATGTTTTACCGCACACCAGAAATAGTGGATTGCTTTGTTTTATATGAAACGAAATAAAATTCATCGGCTACTTAGGTAATTGCAAAAAAAAAACCCAATGTAAAATAGTTAAACATATTAAAAAACGAAATAAGGTAAGAGGTTTTGGAATTTATATCGGATCCGATAAAATTTTAAAAATCAGCCAAAACTAGCCTAGTTCCATTTCAGTTAGCCATATTCATTCACATCGTTGATTTCAAACTCTCTTTATAAACTCCAGCAAATTTTAAAATAAATCTAATGGAACTATAAATTTCACGAAAACTTCAAAATTGAATTCAAACTAAACTATAATAATCGTATGATCTCAATTCAAATTTCATTAAAATTTTCCTCAATTTCTAGTTACATTCCGAATGAGTGGAATTGATATTGATAAGCAAATATACTTTTCTATTGCACTCAAATGAGTGTTAGATGAGTGTTATAGTTAGTTAAATTAATGTATGGAATTATCGAATCATCTACAATAGATTATGAAATAATCTGATGAAATTAATTTTAGAAGAGCATCAATATTATAGAGTTTCCTATTAAAGGCCCTACACACGACACAATTTGGTTGGTATAATCAAAAAATGTTGCTTCAACCAATTTGGTATTGGCTATATACCATTCAACTTTGATTTCCTATTTGGTTGCTAGCAATTTTGACGTTTATATTATATTGTAATTTAATGAACTTATTTTTTATTTTTTAATAGGACAAAATATTTTTGGTATATGTCGCTAATGTTCATAAAATCACATCACATCACAACCAACTAAAATCGTCCGACGATAATACACACAATTAGATATAACTAAATATAATCTAAATTTCTAATAAAATTTGATGAACATAACCGTGATATTTAACTCCAATGTAAGGATTTTAAATAACAAACTCCATTTATCAAAACCTCTTCAAATGGTAAATTTATAAGCCCCCAGCCGGGGAGGATTGTGTCGTATATATGGTCGTAGTATTACGTGATAACGTCTATAGGCATTAGGCGGTGAGATTTGGTAAAATCTAATTATTTATTATTAAGGTTATTTGACGATGGTACAAAAAGTATTTTGTCAAAGGCAGGGTCTCAGCGGTGATGCGCCCCCCAAAGACATCGGGATTAGTGAGTTTAAGGATTAAGGATGAGATCGCTGTTAAAGTCGCCGCGAAATATAAGAGGTACGTCGAAGTTCACGTTTATATATGGCGGTACGTACTGGTGTTTATTTATACATTGGAGAAATGCCTGATATATAAATATACGAGTCGTCTAGCTGCCTGCAATTATTTTACTATTTATTCGAGCAATACGTTCGTAGTTTCGGACGGGATAGGGATCTTTATTACACTTAGTGTCAGGTAGTCGCATTTTCGTTTTAAACAAGTTTTTTTTATGTACATTCGCCTCAATATATGCATTAATATTAAAACGTAAACACATTTGTGTGAAAACAAAAACAACAAATTATTTATTTATAGTAAATCGCTCGCTTGTTGACCTGAATGTGAAAATATTATGAATGATGACTCTAGATTAAAGACTAACCTACGCAATCATTCATTTAGATTAATTGTAATATTTATGTTTAACGAGTAATTACCTGCGACCAACGGTCAATTTCGTTCTATTTTCTGAACATGCTTTGATAAATCATTCTTTGTTTGTTTATATTTTGTGAATTTAAACTACTATTCAACCTGCATTCAAATTCGTCTCAAAATTTATCAATTTTCCTGCAAACCTATTCATAGTCAGATTATTGGTTCAAATGATTTGAACATTTTAATTGCAGTCAAACTTCACAATTTAAAATTGCAAGTATTATCTTCGGAACTTAGTGTATCGAAATTATCCCCAATAATATTTTTGCGACAATAGCTAATACGTATACGAGAAACGTCTTACAAACATTTAAAAATTGATTATCTATACAGAAAAATTTGACTTTTTGAAAACAAACATTTAGAGTTATGCACGTAAAATTGGGGTTTCAAATCTTCAATATTAATAAGAATATTAAAAATTCGATTTTGAAAATCACAATTTGGCTTCCTTAACAAATTGATTTCACAGTTTTAAAAACCAATTTTTATTTAAGAATAAATTATTCGAGATGGACATTAATTCGACAAAATTGCAACAATTGACAGTTTTACCAAAATTGTATTTTTTATTAATTTATTGAAGTGATTATAGAAAAAATAGTGTAGTGTCGATGAATAATCTTGTCGCTCGACCAACAACGTACATACGAGTATGTATAGCAACACAAAAAACTATACTGTGTGTAAAATGGAAAGTGTTATAAATTGAGGAATTCATAAAGAATTTCAACGTTTATGGTTTGGTTTTATGCTGACTCATCTAAAATATCGTACAAAGCTATTTAATAAATTATGACTGTAAATATATACATATATTCTAGACTAAATGAATTGTCGTTTTAGCAAAATGTTGGTTTAATCTTCATTACCACGCAATAACCACAAATTTATGAAAAATCAAAAATAATTCTTCGGACATCATACATTTTAAATATTCATCAATGATGAAATACATAAAATTTGTTTATTTTTTCATATTTTGAAATGTCTCCCAAGATTGTTCGTTTGATGACGTTGTGAAAATTCATGAAATTCAGATCTAATTATACTATGTCATATTAATTTTAGTGCATAGCTAACTATATACCAAAAATGTTTCATATTTTATTTTGTGATATTGCGACATTTGCCACCAATATTTTGTATACCGGGTGTTTTTTCAAGCTGCAACTTTCAAATATCTCGGAAAATAAGCCCTCTACAGTAAAAATGACCATTATCAAAATTAAATCATTCCGCGGGAGGTAAATACATTAGTGCTAAAGTCGAAGACCATCATTTTGAGCATTTAATTTAATTAAAAGATGATGTTCACGTCGTTGTTCCTGGGTTACGATAAAAGTAGCTTCTTGACAAGTCATCTTTCAGTAATTAAAAATTTAAGAAATATAATTTGTTTAAAACTAATTTCGAGTATTTACATGGAAAACGTGTGAATTTGAATGCAAACATATTACAGAATCGTTGCATAATGTTCTCAGTAGGAGAAATCGAAAAAAATTTAATATTGTCAATTACAGCGCCATCTATCATGAATCGGAAAAAATGGTTGAAGGAAATCCTACGTACTTTTAGCCGTAGAATCCGAATCTGCAATAAAAAAATAGGGGTTTCTGTTTTAGTTTCCAAGTTGCCCTCCACCCCCCCTTAAAAGGAGGGGCAGGGGTCCTAATTTTAGCAGTAATGTATTTCCTTCCTTGCCGGAATGATTTAATTTTGATAATGGTCATTTTACCGTAGAGGGCTTATTTTCCGAGATATTTTAAAGTTTTAGCTTAACAAAACACCCGGTATATATATATATATATATATATATATGTATATATATATATATGTATATATATATATATATATATATATATATATATATATATATATATATATATATATATATATATATATATATATATCAATATAATAATTATACATACATGTATTATATTAACATACGTCCAATTCTTGGAATTTATCAAAAAATTCTGTTTACTGATATTTCAAACCACATTAGTATCGATGACTCACATATAAAATCCAATTAATCAATAATTATATATAACAGCAACTACTACTATGACTAAATGACTTCATGCGTGTTGCGTTAAATCAATCTCTATGCATACATGAGTACAAATTTTTATTATTTATGTTTGAATGGGTTTTGTGAGTTTGTGTTTGGTTCGAGACTTATGCACACTTGAGGTTTTAAGATAAGGAAATTGTTTAATGTTTTGTTATCAAAACTTTACACGATAATCTGAATATAAATTCTGCCGTCATCGCGTAAACCGTTTTTTTTTTTTTTCATTTTATTTATAAAACATAATGTAATGAAGTACGCGAATGTCGAGAACGAAACCAAAAGTAAACATAACACATGCACAAATTTCTTTGTTATAACTTTGCAATTTTATTTTTTTTAAGTTATACAATATTTTATATTTAAATCTCTTACCACATAATCAGTTTTTGCAATCCCGTCACTATTTACTGGGCATTTTTTTAGCTTAACGCCATTTTTGATTTCATCACAAAGTATTGAAAAATTATTGGTATTTCCATTGGTTTGGAAATTTACTAGTGGCACTGTTTTATTATTCTGGGATTGTGAATTTGGCGATACTGGCAACCTTCCCCGCATTGCATTGGATTGTGGCAGCGGCGGCGGTGGTGGTGGTGGTGGTGCCACATTGGTCATTAATTCAACTGACATTTTAAAATTTGTTTTTGTTATATTCACTATAAACGTCACAAAATATTCACTGTGTTAACGTTAAAATGTTCACTCTTATTTATTTATTTTTTATTTATCAATAACACATAGCGCTGTATATTTTATATCGTAAACCAAAACTATAACACTATAAAAATAACTAAGTGGAGGTCTGATGCGAATGAATGACAAAACTTTAATAACAAAAAAATCGTTTCATTATTATACATTTTTTTTATCGTATGTTTCTTTTTGTTTGTGTTTTTTGTTATTTGGATTTTCTGAAGAAAAAAGAATGACGACTTAAGTCGATGAAAGAGATAGCCTTTCATAACAAAACAAGAAATATATAATATGCATGATATATGTGTATAACTATATAATATATAGATTTATGTATGTATATAAGTAGAAAATTGTAATCGAATGAGTCATGCGTCGTCGTCTCATGGGTGATTACTAATTTACAGGTATGTACAAAATAGCATCGACCGTAGCTTATGGCGAACGTTATATGATTATCGTTAAAGTGTGATTTTGTAGGTGCCTGTATATAACAATTTCGATTTTGTAATTATTATACATTTTAAAAATTATTAGACGGGTTAGTTAAATTTTTTATAGGAGTTTAACGTCCGATTTTCGGAGAAAAATTTACGGTCTGTTTAGAAACGGTTGGATTAAGATCATAGAAAATGATATCAGAAATATCTATTTAGGGCTTTGGAAAATTTTGAATATTTATAACTGACAAAAAAACAACACACAAGAAAATATGTATTAAGAAATCAAAAATTTCCATTAATGTTTGCGCGCAATTTTAATACTTCACAGAAATTCCTGCCATTGCGTACAAATTAATTTTTGACGCTCACAAAATTTTATAAAGAAAACACTGATTGATTAACAATTAAATTGTTGACATCTCAAGATTTTAGCTGTAAAATTTAGACATGCATACCGAATTAAATTATAAAACTCATTAGAATGCATCACTGTGTGCACATATAAGCAAAAAAAATTATCATCTTTTCAATGGAGATTTATAAAAATTTAATTATTGAAATTACAATGTTGAAATAAGGCGAAATCGATAAATCAAGTTTTTAAATTTTATAATCAGCTTGAATAGTGTTCGAACTAAATTATGTGGATGCAAGTGAATAAATTCCTTTTTTATCAATTTACATAGAGTTGACTTTATTTGCAAAATCATTATCATATCATCAAAGACCATGAAAGTTCATTAAATATTTGCTTAAATAATTCATTACAGAGGAATTATTTCTAGACAATAGACTGCACACTTACATGTAAATGTATAATGTATGTATATAGATTTGTAGACTGGTACGAAAGTAAAATTCTTTCTGAAATACTTCCGCTGAAGAAAGTCCTATCAATTTTCTATAATTGATGACGCTTATCCGTCTGATGTTTCGATTATATTCATTATATTATGTCATTCAACATCGAGCCAAATTTAGACAAGTTATTGTGTATGAAAGTATAAGTTCTTATCTTACTTAACCGCAGATAAAATATTTTGTGTAATGAACTCATTGATTCTATATAATGAGAGGTGTAAATTGTATTGCAATTCAACCCAACCATACATAGTTAAAAAAACATTGGGAAGATGAGGAACTACCAGAATACCAAGGGTTAATAGACGAAGATGTGAAGAAATATTTAATCTACGGTAAGAAATCAAGAGGGAAAATTCATAGTAAAGTGTTGAACAAAATTCAGGTCAATTGGGGGGGGGGGGTATCAATAAATTTGGCATTGTGTTGAGAAGCAGACAGGAGAAAAATATGTTCGTCAAGAATCATTTGGCAAAATTTAGAAAAACTTCATGTACTGCAAAATATTGGATCAACAAGAAGATCGCAAATTTCAACAGATCGTATGGAGATCAAACATTAAACACCGATGGAATATTACGAGTTAAATAAAGAAGAAGCATACTAAATGGACAAAAATAAACAAAAGTTTCAAAAACCTTGCGAAACCAATTGGAACGAGTTCACTTAATGACGCCATAAGGAATATATGTATATATATATTAGCTAGGTCTGGCATACAACTTTAAAATGGGTTTCCAATAGCGACAATGAAACGATTACCAATCAGTTTGATGATGATTCACTGAGTACTAGGTACTATAGGATTGTAGTACTAGGCATACTAGGATTGCAGTATAACCCTGAATATGAAGCAACGAATTGAAGATTACAGTCAGAAAGCCTAGTAGGATTTTTGATCCACTTGGTTGGCTGATACCCGTAATAATAAAAATAAAAATGAGTTTCCAAGAGCTCGGTTGAAGCCAATTGGGTGGGATGATTCGTTACTTGTAACTGTGGAATTAATTTGGCTGTTAGTTCGAAATAAATTGCAGGTATTGAGATCAATAAAAGCACATCTGACAGCCTGTCATTTGTAATCTGAAGCCAACGTGCTATGGCTTCAGATTACAAATTTTACTAAATGACGCTTACGCTGAAGGATTCGCTCTGTAAGAGAATATACAAAATGGTATACTGAACCGATTCTATGGCCGTATTTGAACCATGTTCCTACTTGCAGTAACGCCGCACATGCTTCATGAGGTATATTACCAAAGGAACTTGCCAGTTATGAGTTGTTGTTGATGGTCCAGAGTGACTGTTCGATGAGCAAAGACGGCCAAAACAGAGAGTAATAGTAGTCTGGCTATCAGTGTCTTTAAATATATGAAGACAGGAAGATTGGTTTGAGGAGTTCTTATTACAGATATCATCATTGTATTCAATAGCCAAGGTAGTGATACGTTTGAAAAGATTATTTAAGCATGCTAAGATGAGCAACAGGGTAGCTGAATGCAATTAGTTGGGCTTTTATCTCGGAGAAGAAGTGGCAGACGCCAAAACTCCAGGCTGGCAAGATATGCAGGTACAAATCTGAGGCACTCAAATCTGAAACATTTCAATCTATTTATTGACAGCAAGGGTGTGCGAAAGTTCCAGGGAGAAACATCCCATTGTAGGGTTGGGGCTTATAATACAAAAATATTAGCTCATACTTGGTAAGGATGACTTGAATACACACGTTCGTTAATGGAGGTTTTGACGTGGTCAAAAGTCAGTTATAATTTACATTTGCTTATTTGATTGAAGGTACGTATAGAGTTGGTGTTTCATATTTCCATTAATTTATTAGATGGGCGGAGAGGTTTATGCCTATTCAGACTGTAGTACAAATTTAGTCAGACCCAATAAGGAACTGAAAAATGTATTACAATTTATGATAGTAAACACGAGTAGTAACTATTATTCTAATTAAATAATTCTATTATATTAAAGGAAAACATCAATTAACATTTCCTGCCTCCGAAATCCAAATGGTCCAAGTTTCGGTGGGTTCTGGGAGGCAGCTGTAAAGTCTTGAAAAAAGAGTGATGGGAACTTTAAACATGACCAATTAAGAGATAATGCAGATAAGTAAGTAGATTTGGAAGTTGGCTAATTAATTCAGCAGTCCAAACAACAGATTTGGAAGAGGTGGTTATTTCAATATTTGGCTGCGCTGCCAATCCAAGTATTTACAAATGACAGACTTTCAAAAATAATGTTAAAATTTAAGGTTATGGAAATGATTCGTATGGTGATGATGGTTTAGTACGTGTGATCTACATATATTAGGACAAAATCGTCAATACTGAAGTGTCCAATTCATAACATAAACTATGTACATTACCAGTTGAATCGACGGATTCCGGCCGGGAGAATGTTTAGATTAATATCTCAGCTGCGGAATTGTACCTGAAAATGAGAAAATATTAGAATTTATAAAGTTTAGACTATTCAAATATGTACTTAAAATTCGTTAGTTGGTCCATTGTACTTTATAATTTAAAAGTAGACTAAAATAAGAAAGTAGATTAATGTCGTAGAATTTTCTTAATCTATTATTGATTACAAAAAAAAACCACAAAAAGTTTGGTTATACATATGTACACTAGAGCTAATGCGACTACCGACATAAATTATTGTCATGAGTTATTCTGTTTTTCTAAATACGTGTTCCACCATGAGGTTAACAACTTGTTAAAGTATAGAGGTCATCAACAGGGGATCATCTTGTCGAAAGTTGATTATAAGCCGATGAAAGTTATTGCAATTATCTGTGGGTAGTAATTGCAATAACTTCCATTAGTTTATAATTAACTTTGGACATCGGTTGCTTGAATCTGTCATATAAAACAGTTGTAAACATTCTTAGCTGTAATGTTAAGTTTTTATACAATATTAAAATTTTTTAACGATCAAAGAAGTATGGCCCTTCGGAGTCAACGAGCCGCATACAATTTTTTTTTTAATTTATCACTTTTTTAATAATAATATGTACACTATGAGCTCTGATAACAACTCTTCAGATATTTTATTAAAATTTCAAGTGGTTTTTAACTGCGAGGTCAGGGGTGGTCATATATTTTAAGTTAGGAGTCCTATATATACTCTAAATGTTAAAAAAACGACCTGAACAACAATTGTGCTCACATTTTTTTGTGTTGCTGATTTGTAGCATCTCGTACATCGTACGTTAAAGCAAATTTGTGAAAATGTGTCTTGTCTTGATCAAAATCGTTTTTGTTAAATTTGATATAAGGAAATAAATACCAACAGCAACAAGAAACGAAATATAAAGAATCTACACAAAATAAATGTTAAACACTGTTTTAAAATTAAATTGACAAACGAAACAAATCACAAACTCTGTTTTTAAAATGCACAGATAATCTCACAAATAATTAATTTAGTGTAACCGAAACTTAAGCACAAGTGGTATGTATGTATTTTAAAATAAATATGAAGTAAAAATTAATAAATAAAACCACAAGATGACTCGAAACAGCCGTACACCAATTAATTGAGCAAAACTCATATGTCAAAAGCTTTATATAATCGTTTCGTGAGACAAATTTTTAGTACAAATTTTATATTTTCCTTGGCCCAATTAGAGTCTACTAAGAGCCTACTAAACATAACTAAAAATAGCTCGGCAATTGTTTTATTCAAATAGATCATGCTAAACAACATAATACCATATTTCTATGCACAGTGCTAAGACAAATTTGATGTTTCGCTAAAATTGTGTTCATTTCGTTCTAACATGTCAGCGTAGTATTTTTTTTTTTTTTTTTAAAAAGGACTTGGCATAGACACTTCTACGGTCATAGAAGCCTTACCTTACATTCACACAACATTCATTCATCCATTCATTCATCCCATTCACACAAGTACAGTATACCACCTGCGCATTGCATAGCTCCATGTCACCCTGTACAGTGACATGGAAGATGGGTCGGTCCATGAGTTCTACATTCCAACAGAGGGTCATAGATGTTTTCAATTTAATCACCGATCGTAATCGGGAGATGAAAAATCCCTTTTGCATCCCGCCTCTGTTGGGATTCGAACCCGGTAGCTTCCGATCCAAACGTCGCAGCTTTAACCACTGCGCTATTTGCTCGGTTCAGCGTAGTATAGTGTTCCAAGAAATTAAACGGTTCGATGATACATTTAAGTTACTGTGTATTTTCTATTCATCTTCACTCTAAAACATTATGATTTAGAATATTTTTATTTCTTTTGACAGATATAGAATCTATTTTAACCCGACTAATTTCGTTGAGCATATACAGAAATAATCGTAAGAGATCGAAAGGGTATGCACAAACGAGATACTGGACCAAAATGTGATTTATAGTCTATTTCAATTAGTTCCGTGATAAAAGTTAGGTTTTCCAGAAATCATCCATACCACTATTCCAGAAAACCAAAAATTTGGTATTTTCTGGATACTCTATGACCGAATCTAGCCAATGAGAGTATGCCGCGATACTGGGCCAAAATGTGTATTATAGTCTGTTTCAATTAGTTCCGTGATAAAAGTTGGGCTTTCTGAAAATCTTTTCTATGACTTGATCATATAACGTTTATATTGAGGTATATTGACTTTACAGTTGGCCGATTTTCGCCTATTCTATAGTCATTGTAGAGTGTCTGGCAAAATAATTTAGTGATTTACATGTGGCACAACCGAAATATATTAAAAATGTAAGTAATATATTAAAGTAAAGGGTTTTCTGGTGTGATAATCACATCAGAAAACCCCTCGTATTTCTTAAAGTGTACTATGCACAAATTTTTTAGCGAAAGGCATAAATTGGCACAATCAAATCCAAGTATAAAAAATATAAAATATATGGGTTTTCTAAAAAGGTATTTCTGGCGTGATGCTCGCCATATATATTTTTCTTCATTTTTAAGAATCTTAAGAGATATGCCTATATTTCTGTGAAATGGGATTAGGGTATACTTGCTGAATATACTCATATGATGCATCAATCGCTGATCAAGCATTTATTATTTTCATTGCATGTCTTGAAGTATTTAGGTTTTTTAGCATCGTCCAACGAAACCCAATGCTATATTAATTTGTATTACGACCCGTTAAGCACACACGGTTGCCCAAGAATTGGTTTGAACTGCCTCAATCCAGTTTGTGACAAGGGCTAAAAGGAACAGGTGGCTGTAAAAAACTTATTCGAATCAGTGCTTTAACGAAAACCAATAAAAGACAATTAATCGGAAATACGAGTAAATTGATAGTTATTCATGGTTGCAACAAATATGAAATACGAATTTCCAGTACAAGTAAAAATTTGGAAAATCGAAATTTGCCCCAGCTGTAGCCTAATTCTATAACGAATAAGATAACTTGAAAACGCAAAAACGAGTACTTTACACGTTTTAATACCAAAATGGTATTCTATAACTTTACACCAAGATAAATTAAAAAATCGGTAAGATATTAAACGTCAATAAACTACACATACAATTTATCTTGTGTAGTTCGTTTTCACGGATAAAAATTTAAAATATAAAACTAAAATTTCACGAAGAAGGCGGGCTAGTCCCGAATAAAAAAACCCATGTTTGTCCTTGTTACTCTTTATATTATATTATGAAACGAAACACTAACGAAACGTCAAAGTGGTTTTAGACACGGTAAAATTATACAGCAAGAAAAAATTTACACGCTGACTACTTTGTTTTATAGAATACCATTTAACCTAAATAAGATAGAAATTGTGTAAATTTTTTTTGTGTAAACTTTTTCAATGTTTCGTTTTTTCACATTATCTTGTTTTTACAGAATTAGACCACTGTAGCCTAATTCTATAACGAATAAGATAACTTGAAAACGCAAAAACGAGTACTTTACACGTTTTAATACCAAAATGGTATTCTATAACTTTACACCAAGATAAATTAAAAAATGGGTAAGACATTAAACGTCAATAAATTACACATACAATTTATCTTGTGTAGTTCGTTTTCACGGATAAAAATTTAAAATATAAAACTAAAATTTCACGAAGAAGGCGGGCTAGTGCCGAACAAAAAAACAATGTTTGTCCTTGTTACTCTTTATATGATATTATGAAATGAAACACTAACAAAACGTCAAAGTGGTTTTAGACACGATAAAATTATTCAGCAAGAAAAAATTTACACGCTGACTACTTTGTTTTATAGAATCCCATTTAGCCTAAATAAGATAGAAATTGTGTTAATTTTTTTTGTGTAAACTTTTTCAATGTTTCGTTTTTTCTCATTATCTTGTTTTTACAGAATTAGACCACTGATAAATATTTCGGTGAAAAACGATGCTTTTTTAAGTTTCAAACACACAACAAACAAATTAAAGTCATAATAGCAAATTTATATTTGTAAGACAAAAAAACCAAACAAATTCGAAACGAATTTGTCAAAATTAAAGGACCAACTCACTCAGAATTTTTCGTTGAAGGATGCTTTAAGAAATTTGGCGGATGCTGAAACTAAAATGGCTGTTCTTTGGATTACTCTAAAAACTGTGAGCTAGCATTAGAGCACCTAAAATAATTTCATTCTGATTTTAATATATCACCAATCAATTAAAACTACTTCGTATTTTGTTCTGATTATCAACACATGGATGATTGAATTCACAATTTTTTTAATTTAAAATAATTTAATTCATTGAATATACAAAACAAAATGAAACCCTCCTCGTTATGCAGAAACACTGACTGACGACCAATATGCCTGCAGATCGAATAATTCCAACCTTTAGCATCGTTTTCTGTAGAGAATATTTGTCGTTATTTTTATTGACGGGTTTGTTCTCGTCAATTTGTATACATTTGTATTTCGGTATTTTGGTAACTAATTTATGGTTAGAATCAAGCCGGTTAACGAAAATAGTTTCCTTATTCCAGCTGTAGCAAAATATATCAATATTTTTTGCAACAAGCAATGTTTCATGAAAGATAAATATACTTTTGTTTGTTGTATGGCTCAATAATTTGGTGTCGTACTTAGCATACATATACATATGTATGTCCAATGTAAATTCTCTCGAATAAGCTATTAAAAATTGTGGCTTAGGACGTAGGAGTTATTACTTTCATTTAAATTTGCTGTTCGACTTTCTAGATATTTTTTTGAGTTGCTGTGAGAATCATTCTTTAGTCACAATCAACTACCATGAATTCTTGATTATAACAACAAATTTAAATCTCGTATCCTTATTGGCCAGATACCACAGAGTTACAAAAACCCTTTTCATCAAATATTTCTTATGTACCAAATTAATGAGTAACTAATTCGGCTAAAAACAGAAAATAACTAATAAATTCTTGCTCATTTTTCGATTGACGCTATACAATTTTCGGTCCGTACGGTTTTTATGTTAGGTATATTGTGTATCTTTTGACGATCTGTAACTCATCTCTTTGATGTGCTATATACATACTTGATTAAGAGAAATCAACCAACGTGATATAATCATGGTCGGTTGCACCAAAGCCATCTTAAAATTATTTAGATTTATTAAGATGGCTTTGGTTGCACAAAGAACGACTTAATCATCTGTTGGCGAACGGTTAATTATTTTCTTATTTATTAAATCTTGCATGCGACAATTAAAATATTTCCATATAAAATAAGAAACGTAATCAGATTGAGTTGCAAATAAATGCAATTTCAAACGAACTATAGTTAATTATTCGCCAATAGGCGGTTATTTTTAGTTTAACCGAGCTTTAATTGTATATTTTTAAAAAATCACTTTTCGATTTTATTTCAATCATATTTTGTTACATTTGACAAATATGATTGAGGTAAAATTCGTAAATTCGTAAATGTAAATAAATAAGTAGGTCCAATACTATATTTAATTGTAATACTATTTAATTAAGATGACCAATTTTGAACGGTAAATTTTGATTCGAACCCAATTTTGTATGTTTTTTGTCAACTTCACAACAACCCTTGAAAATGTAGGTTTTTATTTTGAATTAACATATAAGAAAAAAAAAATAAATAAATTTCTTAAAATTGTGTCACTTTCAGTCTCAAAATCCGATGAATTTTGTATGACGGCACTTTAAAATTTATTATTTTATAATTAAATTCGGTTTCTAACAAATTATTAGAATAGGCCTCATTTCCCGACCATTGGCTCAGACGATTTTTATTAAACTACATTTTTATTTATAGTTAAACTATTCAAATGAAATCTGGTACATTATTTACATGCTTTAAGCTATTCATGCTTAAAAATTTTGTTTGTTGTTTTCCATTTTCCTACAATTTTTTTATTTTTGTAGTAAAGGAAGGGATCGTTTTTCGTTGTTCTATAATATATTGCAAATATATGGACTGGTTAATGTTAATCCCTCCATCTTGACAAATAAAAATTAAATTACATCTAATGATATGTCGGTTATTTGCTTACATTTTACAATTTTAGTCACCTATATGGGCTTTAACTTTGATTTATTGAGAGCAAACAAACGTTATAACTTAAGCCACTGCATTATCTGCGCATTAATTAATTTTTCTTATCATCACCTGGAATCGAAATCAAATTTGTAAAAAACTGTTACAAGATTTTGCTGAACAAGCTCATTGCCAATTATATTTTTTCTATCACTCAAAATATTTAACATTTTCAGTTTGGTTTTAAATTATGCGCTATTAAACAAGAAATAAGACAAATAATAGAAATAGAAGAAAACTAATTACCAACTATTTTCTTCGATTTATCGATTAATCCGTTATCGATATTGCAATCCCTACTCGCACCTATCTTAAATTTACAACGTAGCAAAATTCATCGATCACTTCTACCTGCAAACCTTCCAGACTGAGTTTAGTAATAATTACATATAATAGAGCATTCTGCATTCTGGAAATCATTCATGCGGCAATAAACATTTTGACATTAAGGAATATACATTGCGGAGCCGTTCAACTCGTCAAAAACAGCTGACAGAAATTTGAATTAAAACATGGGCATCCATAATCTTCTTTCGTCAAAACAAAACAATTTACAATTTTAATAAAAACATCTTTCATTTAAATAAAGTCACTGCAAGGCGAAAACCAAAGATTCGGATGTAACACGATTACGAATGGCCAACATAAGAAACTTATCACGACGTTCATCACTATATATGATTTCTTATACAATTATAATAATATTAACAAACCGGATTTATTGAGGCGTCTGCGGATTTATGCGTTGATGACTCAACATATAGGTTTATCCAAATATACAGTTTAACTCATATGTAATGTATATTGTATAATTAACCAACAACAAACAAAAAATTATTACACTATATACATACATACTCAAGTATATGATACTTAATACTTGAATTAGTGAAATCACTGACACACGCCAGTATTGTTTAGTCATTAATATATATGCAATTTTGCATATTTTGCTAGACTGAGGTAAATAACATTAATCAATGACAATATTGGGAATATGCAATTTTATGTATTCTGCGCGGTATATAGTGTATTTATAGTTAAGTAATTTTTAAATTATATATTAATGCAAATTAACATTACCCATTTGTACATAAGGTGCTCAAAACTAACTAATGTATAAATTAGAGTGAAATTGTAGTAATAGTGCCTCACACAACCAAGCAACTACAATTGATGTCATATTTTTAATTAAATTGCTAAATTTTAAACATAATTGATCTCACTGTAAATGGTCATCATGTCATTCATTGACAACATTCAAAACTGAATTATTTCCAATACTAAATTATGAGAATATTCTATTTGACTCCGTGATCAACTATATGCATATTTTATTGTTTGCATGGAATTAGAAGAGGATTAGTATTTTTGAATAGATCTAAAAATTTATGCATGGACTAATAATGGTGAACAAAATTTTATACATGCGGCGATGTAAGAGAGTGTAGTCGGTGAAAAATTCAAATTTACAGCCAAAGTAGCGCAGTCTAGTGGATTAAAATGCTGGATTCGCAGTCGTAGCGCAGTCTAGTGGATTAAATAGTCTGGTTCTGGTTTGTATGGAATGAAAGACAAGTATTCGGGTGCGGTCAAGAATTCAGCCGCTGTGCAGTTTATGCTGTAAAAAAAATTGACAAACAGCTAGTAATGCACAAAATTTAGGCTGCATTTTGAAACGATTTGCAGCCTAATCGTAGAGCTACAATTTGACGTTTAACAAATATTTCTTGGTTAGGTGTAGTGTGCGTAAAAAATTTGAATGCGAACATCATCAAATCATTTTGTGAAAGTAGCAGAAATTCTGAGAAGTAGAGTTGTACTAAAATTAATTGCTCAACAATATTCTATATAAACAGAAGTATTGTTAAAATTTACAATTACGTTGAGACTGTTGATCAGACCTCCAAATCACATTTTCAGATGACAAAAAGGAGTTTCCAGCTAAATGAATAATAATATTTATTTTTTAAAATTGTTATTAAAATGTACCCAACATATTAGAAAATTTAACTTTTACTAAATAGTAAAATGACTTCAGCACTAAAACGCCCTAGAATTAAAAATTAAAATGTATAATGCTAAAATTAAAATAGTCCTTCTAATGACCTTATGGATGGATGCTTGGCAACTTATACAGTTATCGAGATGTTGCAAATAGGTTTGGTAGACATTATTAAATGGCCATATAAGGAAGAGACGAGACTCGTAATGGGGAAATTTAATATACTAACGGGGACCGACAACTTCCCTAACGTCATAATATGTGTCGATGGTATGCACATCACAATTCCAGCACCTCCGATCGATCGTGCAAGTTATTATAATCGATTCTATTCTTTGATTTTGCAAGTGATTTTTTAAAATTGTATTTATAATATTGGCTTAATTTTAGGAAATTTGTGACAGTCAATTCAAATTTCTGGATGTGTTTTTGGATGAGCTGGCAGTAGTCACGACTCTTGTGTGTTTAGTAGCAGTTCAATTTATAGGAAATTGAAAGAGGGAAGTGTAGAGTTGCTTGAAAACGTATGTGATGGTACCATATAGAGACTATGGCATGTTAAACGCAAAACAGCGCAGATTCAACGCAAGATTAAATTCAACAAGGTTCAGGAGACTAACATGTCTCCATATTACAAGTATGTATTAACAACGCCAAATATTTTGGGGTGGCAGCAATTGTTTTCCATAATTATATTTTATCCGAAAACTAGAAATTTGCAGAATTAAGTGACGAAACCGACCATGAGAGCGAGCTTAATACTCAAGGAAATTCTGGGAAACATAAGACGAACTGAAATTTTAAAGCAGACTAATAAGTTTATAATTATTTCTTTATTAAAAAATAAAAATAATTTGAATGTTGTTTTTCTTCATGAAATTTAATAAAATAATAAATCTTTTAATTAACAGCTCAAGTACCAAGTTAATGTAAGTCCTAACTAAGATTAATTTGTAGTACAGTGAAACCCGTTTATAAAGTACACCCAAGGGACTATGATAATGGTACGCTTTAGACCTAGTGTACGTTATTCTCATGGTGACATAAAAGAAAAAAAGAAAAAAAGAAAAAAAATTGTATACATAAGTATGGACATATTTTTTAATGGTTAATTAGTGTATAATTTCAAATTGTTAGGTATAAAATAGTTATAATACATAAATAAAATCACAAAAAAAGGAACTCAAGTTCCAAGACTTAAAAATTATTCATTATTAAATTATAAGAACTGTGGAAATTATAAAAAAAAAAATTTATAAAAACTGTGAGGTACACAATGATTCCAGTTTATCTCACAGTTTTTCTATTTTTATTAACGAGATGAACACAAAAATTTATCAGGACATTTAAATTACGGTGTACATACATAATATATACGTACGATAAAAATTATGCGTACGTTATAGCCATAATGAGTTAACATACAATTGTCCTAGAGGGGCTAAATCGACGTACGTTATAATAAACGGAGTACGTTAAATCCAGCTAAAATTTCATATAAATACATGAATTTTTAGACGGGATAAGAAATTGTACTTTATTGAGGGGGTGTATGTTGTAAACAGGGTACGTTAAAAGCGGGTTTCACTGTAGTATGAATATACGACTCACCGATATTCGAAACTGCCACAACAAACAAATTAGTGAAATTCAAGTATAAATCAACGTACATATTTGAATTAAACGTTCACTAACCCCATCACATATGCAATAGACGAACCAACAACTATAATTTTTTATAGCGAAACACCGCACCATCCGACTAAAATCATGCGAACTTACACTGTTCAAATGATAATAATCCATTTCACTCAAAACACGTGCAATGTTGCCCGCAGCCGACGCATGTGTTCCTTCATCAAAAAAACGAACACGAAGACAACACGTCACAACACATTTTTCAACACAACAAAAAAGCCGGCCATTCCATTTTTTACATTCAAACACACTACTTTCGGTCACTCGGTTCAGTAGTACGAGTATAAACAAATTAATTAACGACGTTACAATTTAGCGTACTTGTGTTATAGAGTATTGATTTTTTTTCTGGCGTATATTTGGCATGAGTTTTTTCCATTTTTTTCCGTATGTTTTCCATAAAACACCTTTATTTTTTCTCCCACAGGTTAAAATTATGTTCCATTTCTAGTCTGGTGGAAATCGGAAATTTTGTCGATTCAGAGTTCCATAGACCTCTACAAATTAAATAGACTTAACACAAATAATTTACATAAGTATAAATCCGCAGCACCTTCATTTGACGACTCTTCCTCATTGTCAGGAAATAAAAATTCTATGCTAAATAAAAAAAATTCAATAAATAACATTTAATCTAATAATAATATATAATTTAGTTTAAATTACTAATTGATCACTTACTATTCTTCTTCACTATCCATTTTGAAGTTAGGTTATAAAACCAAAAATTGACAGCTTCAGGTTTTGCAAACACTTGAAAGTGGAAGCAAAAAATGCGCAGTCTGTTTTTATTTTGTGCATTTTAATCCGACGGAATGCGCAGCTTTGGCTGCTAAACTTAATTTTCGACCGACTTGCTGTTTTAACTGCTAGCGACCGAATTCTTGACCGCACGGTTCTGCAAGCTAAGCAGAATTTGGTATAAGTTGCCTACTACATAAAAGAAAACAAATCTAGTGCACTGTTTTACGTTTTTGTTTATTTTCAAATAAATTTTTGTTTTGGAAAATAAACAAAATCGATTGATAAACAATATAATTTAAGTCAGTTACATTTTGTATGGCAAATGGAATAAATGTCGAAAAAATCTACACTTGTATTTTATTTGCTGCATCTGTTTGGATAGTATTTGAAATAAACCGCTAATTATTCAAACTTTAAGATAACCTTAGGTTAAAACTTCATGAGAAGAACTTGTTGTTGCCGGTTATTGAATTGCTCAATCTGTATACTATTCAACGTAGATGTGGCCTTCCAAAAAAACTACAGGTCTGCAGATAATGCTGACGCGTCGAAACCCGAGCGGTTGAAGGAATAACCGCCCTTACTATGGTTGCCATATCGACTTAGATATTACATCAACTGCTAAAATAGACAGTGTAGTTGACGATATTAATCGACGTTTGCCGTATAAATTCGAGATTTTTTGTTGTGATGTCGAATTACAGTGTATTCGCGACTAGTAGTAAATATTTTAATAGTTGTATAGTTTGTCCAACAAAATTTGATTTGCTTTTTATAACTACAATCTAAAAATTAAAAAATGTGATTTTGAGTAAAATATTTGACCTAGATGTAATCTATTAGAATGTGCTAGAAGTTAGTGTTCAAAGGCTGAAATTAGAAATGGGCATATTTCTCAAAGAATCTAACGTTTTAGGGTCATCACCCTAGTATTAAATTTGGCCGATGATGAGTTGGTATTAATCTTTAACCATTATGAATAAAATAAGTTATCGAAACCAACTGTAACGATGACGACTCACCACTATTTGACAAAGTACGAAAGTTCTAGCTTCTTTTTTTTTTTCACAAAAGGTATCTAACAAAGTCGATGACGGTTTGTTACCGATGACTAAAATTTCACTTTGTAAAACTTGCAGTTAGAAACTCAAAGGTTGAGTTTTTGAATGACAGCTCAACGAATTATACTTTTAAACTAAATGTTTTTCGCAGATAAATTAGCAAAATAAGCCGTCAAACTTTAAACCTAATTTCAATAAAGTGGGAGTTTTGGACTTACAACATTACGACGAGACAATCATTATAATTTTGAATTGTATACAAATATTCTGTTGTAGATGTTTCACCTTCATTGAGTTTCCCTTGATCTTAGATTTCTGCGGAATCAGATTTTTAGTATAATGGTATCAAATAATTATTTACTAGGTTCTGTGCCGGAGCACAACTATTATGTGGTATGGTACGCTGAATAATAGCCGTCACTAGCTGTTAGTGTAGTGGTATGCCTGGAATAATACACCTAGCGATCAGTGTACTCCTGATATACCTAAAATTTTATTAAATTTACGAAAATTAAAAGTATTTCGGAACTTACAATTTTCATTCGCTAAATATATTTCCTCATGAATACCACAACAGCTATGCCAATCTCACCAAAGTTCCCAATAAAATGTTGGTGGCCACCGACAACTTGAAATACAAATATATTTAAACTAAGGAAACGCCAGTTTTAGGTTAGTCGTTACCACAGAAGGGTTTCATGTTTTCGTGATGTCATCATTATAATGGAACTCACCGTGTACTATACGTGGTCAAGGATGCAAATACGTTGTAAAATACATTAAAATATGCACTTCGGCTCCAACAATAAAATGTACATTTTTTAAGTTCTTGGCGGAAGATAGCAGATATTATCAGAAATGACCAATACGGATCAATATCGCAAGCCAGTATGAGGTGCTGTGAAACTTGGCAAGTCATTTTGGCTGATGCAAATCAACTATAGGTATTTATGTGCTTTGAGTTTTCGGTCCCAAGGTTACTTCCCAACGATAAAATAATTGGAAAATGTCGTAAACAACTTTTGTGCGATAGTGAAACTTTTGATTTTTTAGAATTCGATAAAGTGCGTACATCAGTCTACTTCAACAGCATTATTAAAACTGCTAGGTTATTAAAGTTCGCAACATGCTCATTTCATTACCAATTGAAGTTGATATATGCTTTGACAATTTCGTACTTTATGAAAATAAAGTTATATATCATAATACAGAATAGGCGCATGATATTTCATCTATATGCCTCGGCGATAATATATCATGTATGCAACCACATATGACCTTCGTTAAAATACGCCGGATAGGCTCAGATCAGATATAAAAGCTTAATCTGCCAACCTAACCTATTGTAATTTCTCGGTTGTTTGCGTCTTATGTGACTATCCTTTTTTTTTTTTTTTTAAATAAATACCAACACATACATATATTATTTAGAGACTGTTCAGCTAGGGGATTTATTGTCCTTTGAAAGCTGAACAGTATCCCTATTTTGTACACGGCTACAGGTTCGTCTTTTAATTAGCCATGTGCACACCGCAGATCCATGCTAGCGTGTAATAACATAACATGAACGATGGATAGGCCAATGAGTTCTACATTCCAACATAGGGTCATAGATGTTTTCAATTTAATCACCGATTGTAATCGGGAGATGAAAAATACCTTTTGCATCCCGTCTCTGATCCATGCTAGCGTGTAATAACATAACATGAACGATGGATAGGCCAATGAGTTCTACATTCCAACAGAGGGTCATATAGATGTTTTCAATTTAATCACCGATTGTAATCGGAAGACGAAAAATACATTTTGCATCCCGCCTCTGTTGGGATGCGAACACGATACCTCCCGATCCAAACATCTCAGCTTTAGCCACTGCGCTATTTGCTCGGTATTTGCCCTTACATTTGTACATGAGCATTCAAACACGGTTATATAGTTGTCAGCAAACATCATATATTATGATTATCTTAACAACTCTCGTAAAGCAATTAAAATACCTATATGAGTGTAAATATTAGATACCAGTAAACTTGGTGTTAGTAAACAATAAAAACAATATTTACGGTTTCTAGCATTGTGAATCAAAATCGATCGGATTATTTATGTCTAACCAGTAATGACCACTGGGGTATTCCTAATATTGATTATTATCAAGTTATCGCGAATTTAGTACATACGTAATCCTATACACATAAATAAAATAATATGTTGACTTTTTAAAAGTGTATAAAATGTTTGGCAAATCCATTATTTTATCAGAAAAATCCGCAGCGATGATAATGTACCCCCATGTTAGTGGAGATAACTTCAAAGTTGATTCATGGTCGACATTCCAGGATTAGCATTAGCGTGATCCAAGAAGTGCAAATGAATGATTTTTCTATTTATTAAACCTCAGGCAGTACAAATTATAGAAGATAGAAGCTATGATCAAATATACCAATTTTAATTTATAATTTATGTAATTTTTCGATATAGAACACGATTGATTATAGTTTTATAAATTGGTCTAATTTTTGTTGGCTATTTCCACGCAAAAGCAAAATTACGAGAATGTATATCATTAGGGCTTTGTTTTTTTTGTTAATATTAAAAAACAACGTTCTAATTATTTTTTAAATATTTACTAAACATTTGATGTTTGTCGTGGTCGTGAAACTATAATAACTGGGCCAAACATATAGTAACTATCATAACTCAATGAGCAAAATTTATAATGTACTGAATTAATCTGAATCAAAGCAGCAGCGAGCTATACCAATTGTTAGCTAATCTACACGCGTTATGTCATCCTTATACATAAATATTGTAGTTTTATCGTTATCAGTTTTTTGATGGTATATATAGGTAATATGTACATATTATTATTTATTTTAATAGCTAGTAGGTGATAAGATAAGCATATATACAATCACAAATGAAATAATAATTACTATTTTAGTATATGATGGCGTAAGTTTAGATTTGTGCCAATTGTACTGACTAGTCACACCCACTACCATTTGCACAATTTTATTTTTAGACTTTCTTAATTATGATTATTGCAAAAGTTAATGTTTTCTTGAGTTACTGATTAACTTATGAATTTAATCTTGTTTACAAGTTAATCAGTTATACTCATTAAAAATATTAATTAAAGCCACAATTTTTAACTTAATCATAATAAAATTTATATTTAAAATTAATTAAAGATAATTTTACACAACGGATTCGGAAAATAGTTCTTTAAATTTGAATTAAATTTTTATCATCAGACCGTAACTCAGTTCTAACAATATTAGATAAAACAGAGGAATGCAAACGTGGATACGTAAATCCAAGACTTGTACAAACAAAGCATTAATAGGTAATATTCCTTGAACTTTGTTCTCTTATACATAGGTCTTCAATACCAAATAAATACGAAAATTTATAAATATTGCTTGAGTATTTTTATTTAGCATTACTTGCAAATTCTTAAGCCTTGTATGATCTGTAAAACCTGTATAAACAGCAATAAAATAACACATAACAGACTAATTTTATTTATAAATAATTTTGTTAGAAATGTTTTGTCGACACATACTATGCGATGCGAAAATATTTTATTTATTAGTATGTTCACCATTTTGTATAATTTTAGAGCTATCAACTACTATAATGGGAGTAGCAGTTTCACCGAAAGAAGAGTATAGAGTAGTAGTTCCTCTTCAAATACAGCACCGGCCTCGAGGCCCGGTAAAAGAAGAAAATATGAGTTGGAACACTCGCTTCTGCAATATCTGCAAATTTCTGAGGAACAAATCGACACATTGAAATCCCACTGAAGAGAAAAAATTGCTCATGCCCATTCTAAAATCTACTGCTAATTTCGTAAAAGAAATGGCATGTGCTAAATGGCTGTAACGAAAAAATTAAATCATCTATAAGTAACTTGTTTTAAATTTACAAGTACTTACATTAATGTAATATATAGTTTTCCTTTTCCCCTAATGCTCGTTCGGAATTTTGATCCTGGACCCTGAATTTAATTTTTAATGGCGTCTATTATCATATCAAAAGTATTTTATTCCATTAGAAATAACGTAAAATATCTATAATCTAAAATCTATAATAATTGTGGCTACTGATTAGGAAGATAATAATTTGTATCTATGTATCCTAATCCAAATGTCTCCCTTTATGATTCGGTGTTAAATTCGTGAGCCGAATTGTTATAATTACCATATTTTTATTTAGAATTATTTATTATTATTACGTCATAATTTGTACCTTCACCACTTGACTTCACAAATAAAACTAAAATATTTTTGACAGCTGCAAAAATAAAGCGACAAAACACCGCTCTAATATGAATGAGTGGTATAGGCTTTATATTTGTGGAATATGAGAAAGTCGAGGCGAGGCGATAATATGTTAAGTACAAAAAGTTAACACTATGACCATTTCCGATTGGGAAAACCTTAGAGAAATCCGTATAGAAGTCCAAAATAGGTAGGAATAGGTAGCAAGCAAGCGCAAGTGATAATAAACTTAAATATAAACATAATTTGTGTATACAGAACGTAATCAAACCTGCTGGTATAACTAGTATTTATTGTCGTTTGATTTGATACAATATCTGAATCAGATGCATTTGCTAACATTTCCATTGCCTCATTTCAAGAAATCAACACAAAAATTGTGCAATTTTTTGTTTTTGAATCAAAATTTTAATCCAAAATGCTACTCGGATTAAAATATCAAAAAATAGTAAACATTTTGTGTTACTACATGAGATGCGGCTCTAAGGGCTATTGCTTCGCAAAAACAAAACAATGGTAAATATCAATATATGTACATATTTTTGTGTTTAGTGGTATACAGCCTAAGGTATACCGATAAAATAAAACAAACACGTTTTATATTATTTGTCAAAATTTTTGTAAACAAAAAAACAAAAACATCGTACGCCTACTATATAATATAAGAAAATAATAGTTTATCGTTTGACGTAAGTTTTTCTAGCAAATTAGATGAAATTATGTTGATTTTTTTTATTATCCATATTAGTAAATGCAGATTTTCCAGGTAAAAATTTTTGAGATGGAAAAATAAAAATATTTTAACCAAATTGCATCGAAAGGATTCTGAATCACTTTGACCGCACCTTCATTTTGTTATAGTTTTAAATTTTAAAAATCTTTCGAGTTGGAGATTAAGGCCTCTGCGATTTGCAGAATATAAGTTGGTACTGTGTATAGTTGTATACATATAGATAAACCAGTTCAAAGCTTTAAATTCATGTTAAAAGCTGAATAACTATTTTGTAATATATATGGCCTACGTATATATAGGAAGAGCTAGTTAAAGCATTTCTCGTTGCAACAATAGATTATTGTATGGCGCACGAAATCACAGTTGGTAATTCTATAATTAATGGGACTACTAATACCAGCCTTGAGTTGTTCACTAGCAGTAGTAATACATGGTTCAAATCGTGCTCGACAAAATTAAAGAATTAAGTTGCAGGAAATAAATTGCTTAAAAGTTACATCAAGAATTGTCATCGAATTCTAACATAACCAACTTAACACCTTTTGTCGATTTTCCATCGATCGAGGAATACTAAAGGTTTACTATCTAAGCATCAATTAACGACACTCATCATTATCATTCTAATTACTTGGTGAGATTCAGACCACATTCGTGAAAAATATTATCCATTATATGCAAAACTTTCAGTTAAAAGTGTGAAATGTTTTTCACTGCAGGTGAAGTATTTTCAAGATTTGATTTTCAAGCAGTCAATAACCGATTATGTAAGCTTCGCTTGCGCATGAAGTTAGCCAACCTGTCGATAATTTGTGGGCACGCGTCCACAGAAGTCTGCTCGCCCAAAGATAAAGACTCATTTTACAATGACTTGGACGATCTGATGAAATTTATACCCGAACACGATGTTGAAATGGTAATTGGGGACTTTAATGTTAGAGTTGGCCGACTGGTGTGAAAATATGGGTCCGACCTCCCGACACGAAACTGTGACCGGTAATGGTAAGAGAATGACGTACTTTGCAATTGCTCACGAGTAGCAAGCACATTCTTCCCACGCAAACAAATACATTTAGAAACATGGATCCATCCTCTCGGAACTTCCCACAGCCAAATTGACCATCTGTAAGTTTCCAAAGGGCGGTCTTGGATTGTGCAAGATGAGAGAAGTTATCCGTCAGCAACCAAAACTACGATGGAAGTTTTTGTACAAGTGGGACGTTTCGACTGTGAAGGTCTGATAAATGAAGATCAAAAGAAACGATATCAGGATCTTGTCAGCGACAACATTGATGAAGCTAATTATCAGTCTGACTTCGTGAACTATTGCTGGGAGGTACTGAAAACTTTGGTTGTCAGTGCTGCTCAACAGACTTGAGGTGAAAGGGAGACCCAAGGATAAGGTTCGATGGCGAGTGCCATCTTGCAGTCGAGCAACAAAATATAGCCCATAGTGAAGTGCAACATAGTCTCACAATTGAGGAAAAACGAGGCTGCTCTTGCAAGGAGGAAAACTATCCTGACAAGGATTTATAGACGGAACAAGTGAGAATGATGGAAGGCCGAGGTTCTAAAAGAACAATAACTCAGCATGGAATGCAGTTCGTGTAATTTCTTTAAAGGAATTACTGGATTGCACCATACTTTCACGCCTGCATCAACCGTCATTCGGGACCGGACGCCACACAAACCTATATACCGGTATGGAGACGTCTGTGTCAACATCGACGCAGTATGAGTGGACACTCCAGCCTGTTATTGAGCGACCTCTAATACAAATTTCAGCAATCTGCACTGAGGTTCTATCCCATGAGGATTTTCCTAAGGCCATGTAGAGATTGAAAGAAAACCGCTCACTTGGAGTAGACTGCATTAATTCGGAGCCCTTGATATTCGGAGGGGATACTTTGTGGTTGTCATGGCAAACTGAAGTTACGCTTGACGGATGGAAAGTGGCCGTTATATGCCCCATATTCAAAAAGGGAGACCGCTTGATGTGAGAATGAGTGTAATGTACATAATATGTAGCTTCAAAATAATTATGTACTTATGTTTTTATTTGAAATTAAATTGCTATGTCCCTCGTTAAAGTTATGGTTACTTATACTCAACATATTCCATGTGATAGTTTTTAGTGTAACTATGTAATATTTTTTGTATGTGTTATCAAGTTTAGGTTTAATCTCGTTATCATAACATGATAATTAAATTTAAAATTAAATTTTTAAAAAATATGAGTTCTCCATTGAGTGTTTAGTTTCCGTAAATCAAAATTAAAATAAATTGAATTTATTATTTATACAATAATTTTATCACTATTTAACCAAAACTAATATCTTATCAGAAACAAGTTACGGAATACAAATTTTAAATTTTATTTTTAGAAAAAACAACGATTTGAATTTTTTTGTAATGTTTTTTTTTTGTGAATGCACTTTATACACCGAGCTCCAAAATCCCGTTTCAATGAGTAAGAGGCATGAGGTGGTTATTTCTGAGCATCAATTATTGGTTTCCCCCAAACATATATATTTACTTTCTTCCCTCGCTAACAAAATTCTACATGCTAGAAAAGGGTGCTCATAGGGCTCACTATATGATCATAGGCTGGAACCTTGCGGACATCATTTGTTGACCATTTTTCAAGTGTGCCATGACTTGAAATAACAGTAGCTTTCCTTTCAGAAAAATAGTTGTTTAGGATGTTATAGAGATTGCGTGGGTAATTGAATCTCTTTAGCTCCAACAAAATGCTGGGCCACCACAGGTTCTCGAACGCGCTAGATACATCTAGGAATACTCCCAGATTGTACTTTTGGTCCGACTCTTTGACCATGTTGATCAATTTGATCATTGCGTCCTTTGTGACCTGCCTGCAATTAACTTTTCGAGTAGTTTACCAAGGACAGGCAACAGCATGATTGGTCGATAAGATTTGGGATCGATTTGACACCTATCTCCAGTTTTTCTAATGATAACTAATTTACCATTTTTCCATGCTTTGGAGAATATTCCTTTACTAAGACAAGTACTCATAAAGTTCGTGATACAGGGGCATACAATAGGCCAAGTACGTTGTATGACTTCGACCTTAATGTTGTTTAGGCCTGGCGCCTTACCAGCTTTCATAGACATGATAATCATAGAGGCCTCTTCATCACTGAAGTGGCTCACGTCTGGTGTGGTTGGTGCAGAGCTATGATCGGCGCGGATTGCTCTTTGCCTCTCAGAGTCATTTTCCTCATAGTCGTCGGGTAGTAAGGTGTTGAGCAAGCATTTTGTAGTGTCCTCCCAACATATTGTTGTTAGTCCACTACCGCTCACCAGGGTACCTCATTCGTTTTCAATTTGCCTGTGCTAAATTTATTGACAAAGCCCCACGGTTCAGCATTTCCATGCTCCGTTATGAACTCTTTTAGGCTTATTTGGATTTGTCTCTCATATTCTTGAAGCACGTCTTACGGTGTGCCACATTGTTTAGCCTTTTGCTTTCCCGAGAATCGGAATTTTTATCTTTTTGATATAGCTTGAGCAACTTACGAACCAATTTTCTTGATTCGCTTAGGTCAGGAGACCACCAAGACAATTTTAACTTGCGAGCACGTTTACGTGGAATAGTACCGCTACAGACTTTGATGATTGAACTTGTTATTGTTTGTTCAACTTGATCGATATCGCTTTCGATTCAAACCTTCAGGTCTTTTGACAGGCTTTGCCAGATGCTACATAGTTGGCTGTAGAAACCCTCCCAATTGGCTTGCCGTAGGGCATACCGAGGAACTTTCTTTAATGTTGGGGAACCATTATGTGTGTTCTCCAAGTCCAAGATCGAGACAATTACTCAGTGGTCACTTGATGTCCAATTTTTATGGACCGACCAACTTTAAATTTTTCTTAACAGACCACCTGTCATGAGAGTGAGATCAATATTTACCTCTCCATTGTGGAAATATGTACTTGGCTGCCCTTCTTCGTTTATAACGAATAGGTTACTTCTTGCAATGAATTCAGCAACGAGGACTCCTCTCTCGTTTGCGTCCTTATTGTGCCAAAGTTTAGACCTTGCATTGAATTCGCCAGTAATGATAATAGGATGGTCTTTTAGACCATCCATGATTTTGTCGAGTTTATTAACATATTTCACTGGATCGTCTGAATATTGGAAATAAATACTGACCAATTAAAACTTCCCTATATTAGATCTCACATCGACACACAAACGCAGTGTGAGTCGCAGGACTGAGCAATTTTAAGAACCTCAAGATTGTTATTGAGTATGCCCATTGCTGCTTTAGTATTTATTTTGCTTCCACTGATTATCCTTGTGGACGTGGCCATTCCCCCTTTAACCGCGTAAGGTTCCTGCATGCAGAGTATATCGATTGCTTCTTTTTCAATAGATTGTCTAATCTCGTACCCAACTGCTTTCGCAATTTGCATATTCAGTTGGGCGATCTTCAATCGATAATTATTTTTATTTTTAACTATCATAGACAGTTCGCTTCATCATTAGGTTCAAAGTCGTTTTGTATGAGGTACAAACTTTACTACGTGACGAATAGTCAAAAGCCTTGTCTGCCTTACGGCAAGAAGCGCATTTAGTGTCTTCACTCTTTTTTGTCCGTGATTTTTGGTCATGCCCATGTCGCCGCAGTGCCCACAAATGTGGTCTTGTTACTTACAGAACTTGGCAATGTTTCCAAATGTCTGGCATTTGTAAAATTTTGTCAACCTGATGAAGTCTGTTACTCTGCATGAGGACCACACTAGATAAACACGACAGTTTTTTATGAGGCTATTCCTCGCAGCTGGCGACACCTGTATTAGCCAATGGACTGACTTGGCCTCTTTTGGTTCAGTCATGAACCTTCGTTTCAAGCCCCCGATCTTTATTGATTCAGAGCTACTTTGTTTTACTAAGGCTTCCTTGATTGCCTCAATCTTTTCGGCCCTGTCCACATCATAGATGATTATCCTGGGCATTCGTTTATCTGGTAGCGATGCTACCAGCCCAGCATTCGATAGCTCCTTGAGCTCCGATAGCTCCAATTTTTATTAATAAACATACATTTTGTGCCACATTTTTTAAAATTCTCTATCTCTCTAAAAAATATAAATCTAAAAAAAAAATTTAGACTTTTAAAACAACATATTATATGCTATATAAATTAAATGTAAACAAGTTCAGTACATACATTTAATTATTAAATAATAAAACAAATTCAGAAACAATAATTGAATTATTTGTGGATGACTTAATGTGCGGAAAACTCCACTTGGCACAAATGATAGTTTAAAAGTTATGTGACATAGAGATAAAGGTGTGGCACCATAGTTGCGTTTTATATTTTATGTATGGAATCGTAAAATACTGCTTATCAAACGTAAATTTCTAATAAATGAATGTATTATTCGTAAACTATCAATACATTTTTATAAACTATGAAATTTATTTAAATTGTTTCTGCCTAACACATTTATCTGAAGAACATATGTATATAATTTTGAAAGGTATAATTAATTTCATATTGCTGTTTTTGGTGTAGTCGTTCAAAGAAAAATTTAAAAAATATTAATTTAATTAATTAAGTGTTAGCACGCTGCCCAAATCAACAGCTGATTATACGTAAAATTCTACTAAAATGAAATCATCGATTAAATAATAAAAATTGGCATTGTACATCAAAGTGTTAAGAATATTCAGCAAAATGAAACCAATTAACATTTGTAAGGTTATTTTTATTAACACAAATAAAATAGAAACATGTGTAAGAATTTAATTTTAAACACTAGAAAAATATAAGTCAATAAAAACTATATTTAAATATAAATTATTAGTCAACAACAATTAGAAATTAAAAATTAGAAAAAAGCTACATATTATACGATTTCTCGAACAAGATTTTCACCACAGACGTTGATGTACTTATGTCGCATGCTTTTCTACAATAATCAATATACTGTATGTTCTGAAGAAAACAGAAAATAATGATTGAATGTGTAAAATAAAAAATCTTGAAAATACAAAATTTAGCGTACTGCAAGGACGTGAAGGATAAAGGTAAAAGTGACACAATCCCAAACTAAAGGTAGCTAAGAAATAGAAAAAAAAGTTCAACATTTTAAAAAAATCGATTTTAAGATTGTGCCCGAAACTTGTAATAAATATTTTGTGGTACAGGATTTTGACTTTATTTGATAATTATTCCCCAACATTCAAAATTTTTTATTATGCCGTCTGAAATGTGTAATAAACCTCCCCACCTTAAATGTTTTTCCCCACCTCATTTTTTTTTTGAAACATCAAATTTTTGTGAAGAACCATTGGCTTTATGTTCAACAATGATTAAATACCAGAATGCTGTTGAGTATAAATATAGAGATCTCATATACACCACAGAGCCTGTTCTTGACAAAACGCATTCTGAACGTTCAATTTTGGGCCACTTTTTCGAGAACTGCTGGCCGTATGTCACGAACAACACACCTGTAGGGTCTCTTGTTTATTGGTCTCACTCCATTTGCGGCAATTTTGTTTATTAATAAACCCGTTAAGCCAAAAATTAACCTCTTTGCTGAACACAATTTGACGATAAAACAACGGGCCATTTGTCAACTGCTCTAGAGCCCATCGGTGAAAGAACGACGCTAATGTTCTTGTGGTTTCAATTCCTGCATCAGCTGGATCTTGTACGGATGTGGGCCTAGATCTTTGCGCAAAACTTTCCTTGTAGTGGATGGACAGAGCCCCAATTCCTGCGATCGACGACGAATCGATAAATTTGGATCTTCTTCCACACTTTCATTTACAGCGGCGATATTCCCTTCAGTACGCACATTTCTTCGACGTGTTGAAATTATTGCATCCTCTAGAAAGTATGTGGTACGAAACCTATTCACAGTTCGAAGGATGGCTTGCTCAGATAGACGATTATTTGCGCCATAAAAATCATGAAGTCGTCTATAAGTTGCGCGCATCGACGACTGATTTTCAAAGCAAATTTTAATAATTTCGTAGCGTTGTTCAAGCGTGAGACTATTCATGATGATTTTCCAGAGTATATTGAGATCTGCTAGAGTAAATTTTTTTCATAAATAATTAAAAATTGTAATATTTTGTTTTATTTTTTAAAATTTCAAGTTATATCAGGCTTAAAAAAATACCCTTTATATACACCAATACCCCGTTTTGCGCTGTACCGATTTGCAATGTTTCAGTCTGCGTTCATATATTATTGATGGCAACAATTTTCATTGCGTTTTTTCTGATTCGATTTGCGTTAATTTTACAAAAAAACACTTCTTCTTCGGTTCTTTTTCACGCGAATTTTATTTAAACACGAATTACTTCAAAACGAAACAATTTCATAATGGATGATAAGTTGGCTTTCATAAGAAAAACCATTAATTTAGGCACCACCGACTGTGCGAACCATTTGTGTACAGGACGCTGAAAAAATTAAAGCTGCTGTGAGTGCTTATGTTACATTTTTAGATTTGAGAGCTTTTTCCATTTTACCTCTATAGTTTTTGTTATGTTTTTGTTAAGTTCCTTTCTTGTTCTTGGGTTCTCCTGAAGGATGATTGTGTATGCAATTTGAAGTTTACAAAAAATCATATTGAGTGGCCAGTTTCAAAATGGTACAACGTGTTATGGTCGGACGAAAGCAAAATTGTTTTGTTTGGGAATAAAGGCTCTAGACAATATGTTAGACGTCCACCTAACATGGGATATCATCTGAAAAACTTCAGTTAAAACGATAAAAAATGGCGGATGTAATATAATGTTATGGGGTCGTTTTCCATACGATGTCGAGTTATACGTCAACATTTTTGAAAATGTCATGTTACCGTATGCTGAGGAAGAGACGCCTCTAAAATTTTTGTTTCAACAAGACATTGAAACAAACACCCGAAATACCAGTAAAAAGGCCAAAAACTGGTTTCAGAATAATAGGGTTGAGGCCAAGGACTGGCCAGCACAGTCTGCTGATCTTAATCCAATTGAAAACTTATGGGCTGATTTAAAAACTGCTGTGTGGAATAAAAAGCCACCAACAAAGAGCAATTGTAGAGAGTTGGTGAGAAGACGGGGTATGCTATACCACAAGAACGATGCCGGAAGTTGTTGATTCAATGAGGATCGTTGTATGTGGTTATTAAAAATAAAGGATGTGCCACGAAGTACTAAGTAGCTGATAAATGCACTTAATATGTCGAGAAATGAATTAAAAATGAAGATAATATTGCTTCAAAAAGTTTTTTTTGCAATTAATAAATGAAAATTTGCTAATACCTGCTAATTTTTTTGCCCTCCGGATCTTAATATCTTTGATATAATTTCATTCTTCTTTTTTTTTATTGCGTAAGATGCATTAAATCAAATTTAAGTTTCATATCAATGTCATTGCATAAAAAGTTAAGGGTACAAAATTCTTTAAAAAATCCAGCCCATTTCCAAGATTTACTTTAGGATTACAACTGGCTTAAAATTATGATAAATTATAACAATCTTATTCGTAATTTTATTCGAAACAGCTTCGTTACAAATTCCAATTACACAAAAATCAAGATTTTAGATTTTGAGCGTTAATTGGACGGCATCGACTAGACTGCAAACTGCAGGTTCATCACGCTTAGATACTAAAAATTATCGCCCAACTATTAATTTGACGATATTTTTTATAAAGTTAATTAGAAGTTGATTGTTGTGCTGCACACCACACTATAAATTTACAAAACTTTCATTTTTGTTGCTTTTTCATCACTATTTTGATGATAATTTAAATGCTTCGTCTCTTTTATTGATGTACAATCAAAATCATTCTAAACGACTAATCAAAAACTTTGTTGTTGTTGCTGTCCAAAGTATTGATAAAGTTTTTAAACATATCTTCGATTGTAGTGCCTTGAACCTGCACCAGCCAAATCAGCCCGACACAACGAAATCTAGCATAATTTATTATAAATTTATTACACCAGGTTCCGATTTTATTACACTTGCCGTTCGCGAGAAAACCGTGGGCGGTGTAACTTCAAATTGAACCTACACAGCCACTTTGTAACTTTTGATGTAATTATGATATCAAGATGGGACTTGGGCCAGAATATATTACAAATTTATTACAATTTATTGCATCGCAGGTCCCAATTTTATTAAACTTGCCATTCGCGTTAAAAGCGTGGGTGGGGTAACATCAAATTAAACCTATACAGCGCCACGTGGTGTAACTTTTAATGTAATTGTGATATCGAGATAAAACTTGGGCCAGAAATTATTCCAAATTAATTACAGTTCACTGGTAAGACGCCGAATAAATAAAATGTAATTATTTTGTGTAAAAATCAACATATTTTAATAGGACCCTACTGAAATTCAAATCAAGTTTTGGTTCTAAAACAATAACTCGGATTAGAAATCATTTGTTAATAAAAATGAAATTTTTACTTACCAATTGGATTGAAATTCAAACTCAAAGAAAAATACGTTTAAGTCAAACCATTTTACAAGCAAAAGCTAAAAGTTTATATCAAGACTTGGCTAAAATTTTAACGTGCAATGAAAACGCTTTCACTAGTGCTGTATCCAAATTCGAAAAATTCGAGGCAAGTCAAGGATGGTTTCAACGGTTTAAAACTTTGTTTTGGAAGCGACTACCAACTAGAACTTTTATTTTAAAGACTGACAAATAGGCTAATAGGCTCAAGGCTATAAAGTGGCTAAAGTACAAAATACCCTATACTCATTGGTGGCATTGTGCATGGGGATTTAAAATTCAATCCTCCGTTAATTTATCATTCGGAAAATTCAAGGGACTTGAAAAATATGTCGAAAAACGAACTTCGTGAAAAGCCAGTTCCAGTTCAAGCTACATTAGAAAAATATTTTTCTCCTAGTGCGAGATAACATGGAACTAATTTATTTTCAGTAATTTATACAATTTTAAAAATAAAAATACCGAAGACGATCTTTGCATTTTACATACACTTGTATGAACAAATTTGTTTCGATTTGCGTCGTTTCACTTTGTGTTCAATTTTTCCAGAACTAAACAACTACGCAAACTGAGGTATTGGTGTATATATAAAAATATATGTTTATACATACATATAACTTTATAAGCGAAGTATCTTCAATAAATATCAGTCATAAATATACATAAGTAATAATATTCACATATTACATATATGTATTGTTAATTCAAATTTTAAAGTCAAAACGATTGAAAAACGACGGTACACACAGAAAAAAAATTCACGTTATTTTAAAAAGATCGTCACGTAAACCGAAATATAGAGATTTCACATTAATATTCGGTAAATAATGTGAATTCCTATTAATTTTTAATATTTCATCCTCTTAATTGAAAGTGATAATTCACGTAAAACTGACAGAGTAGAAAATAGAGATGCTACTCTTAATAGAGAAAATATTTAGGATCAGTTGAGAAGAAATATCAACATTTACAAGTAAACCCGTAAATTTAACGTGTTATATAGTTAAACTCAGGTTTGTCTCTTTCATGACAAAAAGAGTTAAGTATAATTGTATGATAATTTCCGTTATTTCGATCGAACGACAACCTCATTTCATTTGTTCTGATGCAATAGTTCATATTGCGCTTATTTTTCTTCTAAAATTTCATTAAAATGGAAAATTCGGACAATAATTTTGAAATGGAAAGTGTTAATCTAAATAGTGCTAATAAAATTACAATTGTGGAGGATAATGTGGTTGAAGTTTTAGAAGGTAATTTTTGTTTAGTGACATCAGTTCATTTTGATTCGGATGAAATTAGTGAAGCCCAGACAATTTTTAAGTCAGGGGGTTTAAAAGACGAAACTTGTGCTGTGTAGAAAGAATATGGTTTTAATTCTATAGCTTGTATAGAATCTATGTCGAATGAGGATGTTAACGAAATATTTAATAATTTGGACAAAAGTTTTTTCGGGCAACGATCCATAATTAAACAAAAATTAGGGGAATATAAAAAAGAACGAGTAAGTAAAATATTAGATTATAAAATAAAACAGATTGGTCATATTCAGCATTAATTCTTACTATCGTTTTGATATTATAGAACATTCCAGTAAATTCATTAAATGACCTACAAAGTGAACCAGTGCAAAAAATATTGAATTGGCTTGAAACCATCAGCAGCGCTGTGTGTAGTGATCGTGATTCTCGGCATAGTCCATTATTATCAGTTGGAATACTGCCTATGCCATTGAACGAACCAACCAGCGACGACATAAAATTAGTTTTACAAACTAGTATTAATGGCCAAAATATCATATCTCACTATGTACAAAACAAAAAGCTGGATCATAAGCATCAAAAGCTTTTGACTAATTGCCTAGTAGACTACTATACAACAAATAATAAAAAAATGTCTTATTTTGATATGGAGAAATGGGCTATTGCGATCGAAAAATATTTCCACAGTGAAAAATCGGTAAGAATTGAATTGTCTAATTATGTACATATTTTGCATATTTTCGGTATTAACAATTATTCTAATGTTCAATTTTCTAAGACAACTTACTTTTTGCCACGACAACCTGGAAAAAAAAATCCAACTGGAAAATTATGTTCGAAATGGAGTAACATAAGTGGTTTCGGCCTAACTAGCAACATAAAAAACACTGCAACAAATTCTATAATTACTAGTAGTTCATGCTTTACTTCAGATAATGGTAAGTAATGCCCCAAATGTAAAATAATTTATTTATTATTTACAAAAGTTTATTTGTAGATGACCAGGAAGATATAAAGATATGGCTTTATAGTAATATTTCACCGTGGGACACAGTTTGTGAAAACTGGAAAAAAAAACAGCCTCATTAAGATTATCTGCCTTTCAAAATATAGAAAATTCGATAAGTTTCCAAGAACTGGTATTATCCTGGCCAAGAATAAATGATGAGACTGGATACCAGCTGGTAAGATCATGAGATGAAATCACATTGCAAAAACCTATTTGAATTATTTAATTACAGATTGAAATAGACTTCGAATTTTTATTTCCTTATAAATTAAAAATGCTTTTATCTAATTTTGATACATTCACGATGAAAATTCTGCCTATATTTGCAAACGAAATTAAAGACAAAGCATCCCTGAATTTACTGAAAATTATAACTGAGGAAACGGATCAAAGTAAGAAAAAATTCTACACATTTCTTTAGGATTAAGTTTCCGCGTACGACATGTGATATATATATATATATATAAATTTATATATATATATATATATATATATATATATATATATATATATATATACATATATATATACATAAATATATATATATATATATATATATATATATATATATATATATATATATATATATATATATATATATATATATATATATATATATATATATATATATATATATACATATATATATATATATATATATATATATATATATATATATATATATATATATACATATATATATATATATACATATATATATATATATATATATATATATACATATATATATATATATATATTTATATATATATATATATATATATATATATATATATATATATATATAAATATATATATATGTATATATTTATATATATGTTTATGTATGTCTATTCGTACATGTATGCATATTTGTTTGTGGATGTGTATTTGTATATTCGTGTGTGTGTGTGTGTGTGTGTGTGTGTGTGTGTTTTTCTTTGTGTTTTTGGGTTAAACTTTAGTATTGGTCAGCCGTTGCGTTCTGCGCCAGTAGAATTTTGCGTAAGTTCACTGTTTAGAGCTTTTATTTTTTTTTTAAGATTAAAATGCTCCTTTTTCAAATGGTGTATAGGGTAGCTGACAAATACTAAAGTTGCTCCTATTTTTGTTTGTGTATATCCAAGTCAATTCTGTACAATTCCAATTTCCATAGTATGATAATGTTGCCTTTGTCTTTGTTTTAAATTTATTGTCATTATGTCACTTTCATATTTATTTAAACTAAATAACTTTTGAAAAAATTAATGTAAACATTTCAGATTCAAAAGACTGCATTATTTGTATGTTGTTACACGGAATCCTACAACCTCGGAGGTACAACAAAAAATACAAACCAACTATTCTTGAGGCACAAAATGATTTCGTTTTACACGTTACATCATTCAACATTCGTTACAATATTCAATTAAAAATTCAAGAAATGAATGAAAACAACAAACAGCTTAAAAATAAAACTCAACCAAAAATTGTTGTGGTTGGAGAAACTCTAGGAAAGTTAGAACATTTCTACGTGTATGCTGATGCGTTGAAATATAAAATGGGGTCTTTCAGGAAATGTGTTGATGTAGTTATAAAAATGGTGTATGTATTTCAATTGCAATTTTCTAATTTAAGTAAACTAGTTTGGGCATTTTTGGAAAACTTTTTTTTTAGTTTCGAATCAGAAAAATTTTCTGAAGTTATTAATTTAATAAACTTATTAAAAAACTAAACTAATAAATATTAACACTACTCAAATCCAAAATGCCTCAAACTAGTTTAAGATGTTTTTTATGTGAATCAATGTTTGCAACTAGTATTAACGAAATTATTTATCATCTTAAAAAAATTCACGGTATTCCTCAAATATATAAGTTTAAATGCAAGCAAGATAGTTGTAGACAAATATTTTCCAATATACATGCATTTAGAAAACATTTAACAACTCACTTGTTGAAATCTACTACTAATAACACCCTATCAGAGAGTACGAATTTAATTATTAGAAATGAAATAACGAAACCAACAGAAATAATTAAACCAAATTTAAAAGATAACTTTGAAAAAAATCATATTAATTTAGTAGGAGTAAAAAATTCTATTTTAAATTTTTCTTTAAAACTTCACAATCGTGTTGGATTTAGCCGCAAAGATGTCTTAGACATTCAAGATTCGGTAACCGAATTAATTACAAAACCGTTAGTGGAATTACTTTGTTTATATGTTAATGATACCTGTAATAAAAATCAATCAAACTTAAAGGAAGTACTCAAATATATTGCAGAACCATTTTTAGAAATTAATACAGAATATAAGTTGTTAAAAAAAATTGAAAATGAATTACTATACAAAACACCAAAAACTTATGTAATTAGTAGTAATTTATCTGAAGTCATAGTAAAGGGTGTACCTATCATTACTCAAAATAATGTAGAAGGTTGCTTGTTAGACATTAAATTTCAAATAACGAGATATTTTGAAACAAGCAACATACTTACAGAAACATTAAAAACTATGGAAGTTTTAGAAAATTCTGGAAATATGAACAATTTTATCAATGGTAATTTCTGGAAAAATCTTTCGTTATCTAAGCAATATATAACAATCCCATTTTTCATATATCTTGATGACTTTGGGATCGATGATCCACTAGGGTCTAAATCTGGGAGACATTCAGTTTGCGGGATATATTATTCGTTCCCAGTCATTCCTCAATATCAGCAGTCAATATTAAGCAATATTTTTGTAGCCGCTTTTATAAAATCCAGTGATTATAAGGAATTTGGTATTAGTAAGTCATTTAAGCCTTTAATAGATGTTATAAAGGAGTTAGAAGCAACAGAAATAATTATAAAAGCTTTAGGAGAAACTTACAACTTAAAATTTATGTTAGGTCAAATAGTAGGTGACAACTTAGCTCTGAATACAGTTTTGGGTTATCAGTCATTTTCATCACACTATTGTAGAATATGCAAGAGAAGCAAGTCTGACGCTGAGCATGACATTGTTGAACATTCCGAATTTTTACGCAACAAGACAAACTATTACCAAGATTTGTTAACGAATAATTCAAAAATAACTGGGATAAAAGAAAATTCAATATTTAATCAATTAGAGAATTTCCACGTTACATCAAATATTGCTTGTGATGTAATGCATGATTGGTATCTCGGGATATGTAAATATGCATTATCAAAAGTTTTGAATTACTTTATTTATGAAAAAAAATATTTTACGCTTGAAACATTTAACTATCGAAAACAACTGTTTGAATATGGAGAAACGGAAATAGGAAACATTAGTATGTCAATCGAGAAACACCACATAGATAGCGCAAATTTTAGAATTAATGCCAGACAGATTAAATGCTTGTTTCACATTATACTTATTATTATTGGGGATTTAGTTATTCCGAACGATAAGGTTTATAAATATTTAATAAACGTAATCAAGATTTTAGATTTGCTATTATTACCAGTATACAATGACAAACTGTTGATAGAGCTCCAAAACCTAATAGAAAGTCATCATCGATCTCATAATCATCTATTCAATGAAAAATTGAAACCGAAATTCCATTTTAGTCTGCATTATCCGACGGTCATAAGATATCTAGGTCCCTTAAAATATTTATGGTGCTTCAGATACGAATCGGAGAACCAATTACATAAAAAATATGCTTCTGCTATTAACTCTAGAGTTCATGTTCCCTTGACCTTAGCAATTAAAGCCGCTTTGCGGTTTTCCCACAATGTTTCAACGAACTCGTTTTTCCAACCGCAAATAATATTACCTAAGAATAAATCATTTCCAAAAATCGATATTAGGCTAAAAGAATATTTCTCGTCATTAGAAATAATTTCCACAGTTACAGATTTTATTCTTAAAAAAACAGATATCATAACTTTTAGGGGAGTAGTGTACAAAAAAGGGTACATACTTACTATAACATCGGAAACGAATAATACCCCTCGAGTGCTAGAAATTTTAGATATATTTTTCAAAAATGATCAATGCTATGTTGCCTGCACATTGTGGAGAGCTACACGATTTTCAGAACATTATCAGTCCTTCGTTGTTGAAGAAAATAAACCATTGAATTATTTTTTATATAACATATTAGATTTTGATGGGCCACCTGTACATATCTATAAATTAATAAATGGCCAAAAAGTGATTAGATTAAAAAGATATTTTGATAAAATGTAGTTTGCAATATTTAAAAAAAAATTAAACTAATGCAGATAAATTAATAGTATGCAATAGTTCTGAAATTTGTTTAATTTAATTTTTTAATTTAATATTATTTACGATGTTTACTTAATGTATATTGATTAGTTATATTAAGATATGTAAAATTGGAAATGTAAAACACAAATTAAAATTTTTTTATAATTAAAAATAATAAATAAATAAAATTCACTTTAAAAATTAATAGCGTCTTATTGATTATTTAATAATTCACACGTCGAATTAAATGGATTTCGAATAAAAATTCAACGAGCCGATCTAGTAAATTAAGAGGGAATCATCTTGTTTTCACTTATAAAAATAATGTGAACTCACCTAAACAGTGAATACTAGATTTCACGTTAAATTCATTAGTTTTCCTATTAAATAATTGACGTTTTACTTTAACGTGATCTTTCACGTAGTTTTAACGAACCAGTCCTCTTGGATGAAAACCATAGGGAAATCACGTCAATTTTATTCTGTATTACGTGATCATTTTTCTGTGTGTAAGTGTGAAAAAAAATGCTAGTACGACTCGGACGACGACGATATTTTTCAAACGTTTCGAATCTTTTTCATATTCATTTCTATTAAATTTATTCGTTTTTTTGCCGTCGTATATTCTTTTTCTTGCCTCATGCGACGACGCGAGGAACTACATGTATACGAAGTAGATGGTGTCGAATCGGCGGAAAGGCTGGAAATGGAATCCTGGGCTGTTTGTATCGTTTCGCAACCATGATTATTTTGGTGTTGTACCAAAACAATTATTAGGAGTGTATACAGAACAGCCCGGGATGCTGCATCCTTCTAGCGGAGGATGTATAATGTGTTGCCACGATGCAAACCTGTGCATGGAAAACCATTTTTAGCTATTCTCCTTACCCGCACCATCCTCCGCCTCAATTCCAGTGGGCGATGGCAATAGTTCCTGAATAATTTATGGAAGGTTTATCGTTCTAGTATCGCTCATTTGCTGCAAAAGCCATACAACTATAAAAATTTCTTACAAAAATGAGCGAATTATAATTCTTCACTTTATATTATTTTAATAGATAGTTCCATTTCACCCGGAGTTTTTTCAGGGAGAACTCCCCCAAACTTGCTGTATTTTGCACGGCACAGAGAATAAATGATTTAAAAAATGTCTTGAAAAAACGATTACCGCACAAAAACTAAAAATGCTAGAATATTTACAGTTACACCTAATCCCGGTGGTAAAATTTTACCAGAAATTTGTCAGCATTTTCTATTCTGGAAAAAATTAGCTACGAAAGGTCACATACACTTTAAGTACTAATTCGATGTTTCGACATAAATAGCTATGCCGGAGTAGGCGGTGCGGTAGCCCAATCAATTTTTTTTTCAAATGAAACAATCGAATTAGAGTATTTATTTTATTTGTTTTATTTATTTAGCTTATTTAATTTATTCAATTTATTTAATTAATTTAATTTATTTTATTTTTATTTGTTTTATTTTATTATTGTATTAAACAAAATGTCATCGAGTGTTATAGTTAATCAGTATTTGGATTAATAAACATAAGTTATATTATTTTAATGTTTTCTACCATGGTTTTCATGTTCAATTTTATAATAAAATTTAAACATTTAAAGTTACGATTAGTTATTTATATTTGAATGCTTGATTTAATTTATGTTTTACATAACATTCTGGAGCATATACTGGAATTGATCTTGTTGATGTTTTTTATTGGTAATTTAAAGAAAATTTCCAAATCGAGTCTGTTATAAAACTTATAATCCAATCCCATTCTTCAGTTTTGTTATGTGTAAAAACAGTATACGGTAGGCCCCGGTTAATTTCGGGATTACTTTCTTTGCTTGGTCATACTTGAATTGGAGTTAATCAATCAAAATCTAATTCTTAAATATAAAATAAAATTTTAACAATAAATGAATCTTTTTTAATAAAAAAATAATAAAAAATAAAATAATAAAAAAAAATGTTTGTGTATTTTATTATTAATTTTGAAATGAGCTACAACAGTTGTACGTGTGGGGAAATGTGGCGAGAGTAGTTGAGTTACCATTTTGCATAAATTATTCGTTTATTTTTGGTCAGTTTTCTATAAATTTAGGGATCTTGCAAAATCAAAATTTTAGTACAACACAACAGGAGCGTAAGATAATATCAGTAAGACCAGCGATTTATAAATAAAAAACAACATCCTGGGTGTTAGATGCCAGGATTTCCCAAAAGCCCTTCTACATTGCCAAAATATGGCAGTAGCATTTTGTAGTCGGGTTGACGTGCAGACCCTTGCCAATACACCATGCCTCCACAATATCTAAGGCATGCTGCAATAAGTCGGATAAGATATTCAGGTGTTTGCCTGAAACTGTTAAGACAAGATCATCAGCATAACTCTGTGCAATGAAGCCAGATTGCTGCAGCTTAACCAGTAATCTGTCAGTAACCAAAAGCCACATAAGAGGCGAGAGCACACCCCCCCTGGGGACAGCCCTTGGCAATCTTGACAGAGACTGAGACGCTATCCAGATCAGTCTCTACAGTGCGAGACTTGTGCATGGATTCAATCCATTTGGCAATGGTGTGATTAATACCAAAATTATTACAGGCATTAGTAATCGAGATAAACGAGGTGCTATCAAAAGCTCCAACTATATCGAGGAAAGTATCTACAAGAAACTCCTTATTATAGAGGGATCTTTCAATCCTAGTTACAAGTTCATGTAGGGCAGTTTCACAGGACTTGCCAAGCAAGGTAATTAGGTGCTTATCTCTATTATATCTGTCGATGATTCATTCTAAGGCTTTAAGAAAAATTGAAGACAGACTAATAGGTCGAAAAGACTTGGGATCGGATATAAAGAAAAAACTTGGGATTGGGTATAATCGGATTTACCAGCCTTCGGAATAAAAACGAATTTACTCCTGCTCCAGAATTTAGGAATAGCGCAGAAAGCAATACATGCCTGGAATAGGTTTATCAGATGGTCCTGAATGATATGAAAACCGTGCTGTAATTCAGCCGGGAAAATACCATCAGACCTACCAGCCTTATAAGGTGAAAATGAAAATAGACTCCAGCGCAGTACATTGAGATTAATCAGCTTGTTAGCCACGTCCCAATCAGGAGCCACAGAAGGAACCTTAGAGGATACGGTAGTAACATCATCTGAGTTTAAAATGGCACAACCAGGGAAATGAACAGATAGAAGCAGCTCACCAACTTCTCTATGACAGGAGGTAAGCTGACCGTCAGGTAGACGAAGAGTATCAGGTCTACAAAAACCATTCTTATCCATCCATAGCTTTATTTAGTTTAGCCACCGCCGACAGGCTATTAATTTCCTCGCAGAAATTTAACCACGAAACTCTGTGAGCGGATATTAAATTTCATTTATATTCTTTTTGTGCCACCAGAAAATTATGCCAATCAATCTGACAGTTGAAGATTTTTGTTTTGTTTTTAAGTGAATAAAGGGAATATACTATCAACAACATTTTAAAATCTTTAAATAGTGTATTGTATAGTATATGTTTAAACCCCACTCCAATTTCACCATCCCGTTTCGGCTTATAACTGCGAACTAAGGCGCAGAACTAACTGAGTCCCCTATTTTTTCCATATACACTCGTATGTAGAAAAAATATTCACATTTCGATACAAATCACATATGCTAACCGAATATTCTTAGTATACGTGAACATACACATAAATTCTAATATATAGCAAAGTTATCATTTCAAAAGAATTATACAAAAAAAAAGGATTAATTCGGAATGATTAATTATCTCCCATACATATATGTACATAGTACGAGTGCCATTGTCTCTCTAAATTGGAAGCACAGTATAGACAAAAAAAAATGAAAATATTGAACGAAAACAGAAATTCCAGATTTTTATTTTCATCCGTACATTTTCAAGGATAAATTAATATTTCATAAATGTAGATACGAATTTTTTATTTTTCCTATGTACATACTTTACCACTCTACAACTCTTCGTATTTTTATTTTATTTTACGTCTCCTACATTTTCATTTTCCTATATACCTACATACGTATACATATTAAGCAACTCAATAAGGAAATGGATTAGGAAATTATTTTTGAATACAATTTTTTTAATTTTTGTTGATTTTTCTATAAAAAAAAAAATCGTTCTCTTTACTCTGCTGCTTCAACATTGATATTAAAAATGGGAAAAAGATTGAAAATTGAAGGGAGGCTGTGTTTTTGTTGTATGTGTGCGCAGTGGAGCCTGGGTTAGGTGTATGTTGACTGTATTTTTTTTAAAACTACTTTGATGTATGTGTGTAGAGTATATACGTTATAGTTAAGAATATTTAATAAAAAAAATATATATATTTTATGTTATTGAGGGAAGAATAAAGATGATAATTTTGTTGTTGTGAAGAGGGTGGAAATATAAATAAAAAATGACTGTAATATTATTATTTTAGAAGAGATTCTCATGAAATAAAAAAAATTGAGGTGGTGCGTTATATTATGTATAATATATAGAAAATACGTAATATACATACATATATATGTATATACAATACACAGTACAAGTTTTATAATTAATCTAAATTTGATTTTGGGTTTGGAGCTGATTTGAATAAAATACAGAAAATTGTTATATCACATTTTCTGTACATACACTTCAATGCTTCATTACACCGGAAAAAAAATTTAAAATGTAACGTGTTGGAATTATCACGTTACATTTTCATAAGATTTTATAACAGTATATTTTAGTGTGTACATAATATATGTACATATGTACAATGTACATGTACAGAGTATAGCTAAATACCGACGTGGAAAATATAATTGTTACATATTTTCGGAGAAGTAAGATTAATTAAATAATCCTGTGTCTAAATGACATAGTTGTGTGCGTAAATAATTTCCGCCGCTCTATAAGTGAAAATGTTAGTAATCATTTTGGGTTTTATGTGGCGCATTTAACCCAATTTATTTTGACAATTGGTATTGTAAAATTTTGGATTTACTTAAGATTTCAAAAAATCTTAATTAATTCATTCATATTTGTAAATTCACAAATTACTATACATTTGTACTCTTCAAACTCTGTTGAGCCTCATTAGGACAGACGTCTTTGAATTGAAATAAAACTTCAAATTGACATGTTGGGAAATAGAAGTGTAACACGCTCAATATATTTATGGGTAAGGTTGTAGTTCCCCATTAAATACTATGATACTGTATATCACCAACAAATGTTAACAGTTATCACGTTCACTAACACAGCCCAATTTCAATTGATTCACCGTTTAATATCTTATTTAAAATACAATAGATTTTTTTGATTTCTGTTAATTATTGTATTAGTATTTAGAAATTACATTTAAAATCGCTATTTTTGTTAATTGTAATTCTGCAGAGATATTAATTGATTTTTACTAACATAACCTCTTTTAAGGCATCAAATAAAAGAACCTTTCTGGTCTGGTAACAATCGAACTCTATTTTTTATTAGAAAAAACAAAAATCAACAAAATATAAAATCAACGATTACTTATTTATAAAAATTAAATCTAATTTTGTACGCAACCATTAAAATCTAAAGTGCAAACGAAAACAATAAAAATCTAAATGGTACAAAATAAAAATGAAAAATGAAGATCAAAATGAAAACACTACAAATACTCCCCCTCCAGAGAGATCGAAGATCTATCGAAGAAAATATAAGAAACGAGAAGGGGTCCTGGATACACGACCCGAACTTGTAGTCCTTACACTTTTTGGTGCAAGATCGAAGTGAACCTTATTTTTACTTTTCGGCCCTGCAGCAAGTACCCCAGGCACGTTAGCCGAAATAGAAGGTTTTGGTTCGAGAGTCGGTAAAGATGGTCCAGTATTTGTAGTCAGTGTTTGCTGATTGTCGGTGAAACATGGTTTCAGTCTGTTGATTGAAATTTTGGTGTGTCTTCCGTTCAAATCTAATGTATAAAATTTTGGTGTACGGTCAATTACTAAAAATGGTCCTGTGTATGGTGGTTGCAGTGATCTGCGTACTGCGTCAGTTCGTAAGAAAACGTGCGAGCAAGTATGCAGATCTTTACTGATAAAAATTTTGTCCGTTGCGTGTCGCGATGCCGGTATAGGTCGTATTTCGTCAAAGTGTCGTTTTAGATTAGTAACAAAGTCTGATTGTAAAATTTGTTCGTTCCTAGGATCTAAAAAGGTACCTGGAACTCGAGTCGTAAGCCCAAATACGAGTTCCGCAGGTGTTGCTTTCAGTTCGTCGCTGTATGTCGTTCGTAGTCCAAGTAAAATTGAAGGGAGAACACTAGTCCAATCTGTTCGATCGTAGCACATAATGGCAGACTTGATGACACGGTGCCATCGCTCGATCATACCATTACATTTTGGATTGTAACTAGTTGTTCTCCGTCGCTCGAATCCAAGTAAGTTTGCCAGTTCGTGAAAAAGTTGCGATTCGAATTGCATGCCTTGGTCCGTAACAATGGACTCTGGCACACCAAAGCGAGCTATCCAATTAGAGTAGACAGCGAAGGCAACTGTAGCAGCAGTAATATCAGGAACTGGAATCGCCTCGGGCCAGCGGGTGTATCTATCAATCAATGTAACGCAATACCGCTGATTATCAGAAACCGGTAATGGACCAATGATGTCGAGGTGAATAATCGAAAAACGTTGAGAAGTTAATTTGTATGTGCTAAGCGGAGATTTTGTGTGACGAGAGACTTTAGCCTTTTGGCAAGCTACACAGTTTTGAGCCATTTTCTGGACGTCTTTATTAATAGATGGCCAGATGACATTCTGAGTCAAAAGTTTAATGGAAGCTTTGACGCCAGGATGAGAAAGATTATGAAATGCATCGAAAACTTGTTTTCGGAAATTAAGCGGAATGAATGGTCTAGGTGTAGCAGTTGTAGTATCGCAATGTATTAGGGTTTTCGAATTGAATGAAATAGGGAATTTCTCAAATTTGAGAACCGAATTACTCCTTAAGATTTCTTGGAATTCTTCGTCATTAGTCTGAGCATCTGCGATGATAGCATAATCAATACTTTCAGGAATAGAAATTTGATTAATGCGTGAGAGAGTATCTGCAACGATGTTATCCAAACCAGAAATGTGTTGGATATCGGTTGTGAATTGACCAATGAAATCTAAGTGTCGAAACTGACGAGGAGATGCTTTTTCCGGATTCTGACTAAATGCGTGAACGAGTGGTTTATGATCGGTATATAGTGTAAACGTACGACCTTCGAGAAGATGACGAAAGTGTTTAACACCAGAATAAGCCGATAGAAGTTCGCGATCATAAGCACTGTATTTCTTTTGCGTATCATTGAGACGTACTGAAAAGAAACCGAGTGGTTGCCAAGTATCCGAAATTAATTGCTGAACTACAGCACCAATCGCTGTATCGGAAGCATCAACCATGATGGCCAGAGGTGCTGATGATGAAGGATGAATTAGTAATGTAGCATCGGAAAGTTTAATTTTGCAGTTATCGAACGCTTCTATAGCTGCTGTTGACCACTGTATTGGAACGCGACTGTTCTTGGTATAACCTTTTAGATAATCATTCAGTAATGCTTGGTCAGCAGCAGCACCCGGAATGAAGCGTCGATAAAAGTTGATCATACCTAAAAATCGTTTCAGTTGTTTAACAGTCTGTGGTCGTTCGAAATTTTTGATGATTTGAACCCGTTAATGCGATGGTAAGATACCTTGTCCAGTTACCGTATGGCCTAAAAATTGAATTTCATGTTTAGCAAAAGTGCATTTGTCAATATTTACTACTAGTCCATGTTCTTCAAATTTAGCAAAGGTCATTTTAATATGTTCGAGATGTTCGTCATAATTTTTAGAGGCAATGAGCACATCGTCCAAATACACAAAACAGAAATCAAGTCCTAGTAGAATTGAGTGCATAAGACGTTGGAACGATTGTGCTGCATTGCGAAGTCCAAAAGTCATCCTACAGAATTCACAAAGGCCGAAAGGTGTCGAAATAGCTGTTTTTGGAATGTCCGTCGGTTCGATAGGAATTTGGTGGAATGCCTGGACAAGGTCTATTGTAGAAAAAATAGAGCACCCTTCGAGTCGTTGTGTAAAGTCCTGGAGATGTGGAATAGGATATCGATCCGGAATCGTTACACGGTTAAGAGCTCGATAATCCCCACATGGTCTCCAGTCTCCATTCTTTTTTAACACGAGATGTAGAGGACTGGACCAAGGACTGCTACTAGGTCTGCAAATCCCGAGTTTCATCATGTTTTCGAATTCTGTTTTCGCGATGATGAATTTGTCCGGTGCCAATCGTCGTGGTTTGCATGCAACCGGTGGTCCGTACGTCTCTAGTTTGTGAGTCACGTTGTGTTTGGTGTTGTCGATGTTTATGTGTCCGTGAATTACTGTCGGAAATTTAGAAATTACTTTGAAGACTCCTGAGTCCATCACTGACTTGTCGATCCTAGACAATGTAGAATTATCGTTGTTAGAAGAAAAAACACCGCGTGTATGCCAGGAGGTTAACGGATCAATGAGCCTCTGTCTTTGCATATCTACTAATAAACCTGTGTTTTTTAAAAAGTCAGCGCCGATGATAGGCATCGACACGTCAGCAATGATGAATTCCCAGGAGAATTCGCGGCGCAGTCCGATGTCTAATTTGAGAATTTTGGTGCCAAAGGCGTTCACTGCAGAGCCGTTAGCAGCAAACAATCTGAATGATGGGTCGACCCTTGGGTTCCGAGCGAAACGAGCCGGCAAGACTGAGACATCTGCACCTGTATCTATTAAAAAGTGAATTTGTAAGACGATTTCGAAAATTAAAAGGCGGCTGGATTCAAATATGTCATTGCAGCCCGCTATCTGCAAATGACTTACTGGTTTTTTGCAACCTTGCTATCGGAAGTTGTAGAATTTTTTAAATATTGGCAACCAGTTTTACATTTTTGTGCCTTGTTTCCGAAAAAATGATGGTAAAAGCAAATGAAATTATTAGACGCAGAAGGCTCACCATAATTTTGATATCGTCGAAAATTAGGTGAAGTAGATCGTGAATTTGGCCGCGAATTGGATCGTGAATTATTTCGAGATCCAAAATTACTATTTCGATTGGAATTAGAATTTGAATTTGAACGAGACCTAGACTGATGTTGAAAAATTTCCGAAATCTCCGATAGCAAGGTTCTACGAAATTCCAAAAATTGTTGATCAATAGTAATATTTGGGGTAGATACGGAAGCGGATGACTCAATAGCACTGACTTGAGATTGTGTCATTGTCTCGAAAACATTGTCAGCTCGTTCCGCCAAGACTGACAGGGAGACATCATTTTCAAATGGTGTGAGTACCATTTGAACCTGCTGCGGCAATCTCTTCATCCAAAATTGACGGATGGTCGGCTCGTTCAAGTTGTCGCCGGCATTCAACTTCATGGCGCTCAGCAACTGTGATGGCTTCCTGTCCCCAAGTGTCAAGCCATGCATCAAATTGTTCATCTTTGTTTTCTCCGATTCCCCCAGCACTCGGATCACTTCGGTCTTGAAAGCCGTATATGGCTGAGCCCCTTTAGCCTGTGTTATTATGTAAGCCAAAGTATCATGGAGCCGTGCATCCAGGGCCCCAACCGCGTGTGCATACCTAGTTGCCTCAACGCTAATTCCAGCAACCAGAAATTGTTGCTCTAGAATCTCAAACCAAACAACCGGGTTCTGAGCGTAGAGAGGTTGTGGAGGTTTGAACGCAACACGAGAAATTTGAACTGATAAAAGAGGAGTAAGAACATGATCAATTATGGGAGGCTCAGGTAAATTTATTCTCCTTACAGCTTTAGCTACCGCTTCATTAATCAGGACAGCGAGCTGAGCTGATGAAAAAGTTAAATTTGTAGCATCCGAAGTGGATGCCTCGTCACTCTCATTAATTGGAGGAGAAGGAATAGTCGCAGACGGATCCATTTCGCAAGTAAAATTTAGTTAAACACCGAAAAAAAAAAATTTTTGGATTTTAAAGACTATATTTTTTAGATTTTATTAAAACAAAAACGAAGAAAGAAAAATTTTGTTTGCACTCTAATAAAAATAGTTGCGTACTTACAGTTTTTGCTTTTGATTTGAAAAAAAAAAAAAAATCCGCCGGTGCAGAGACTCGTTAACATGGAGTCACCTCGGTCGCTGTTAAAATGCAAATGTGTGTAGTGTTGGTGATGTTAATGATGATGCCGTTGCTGGTGTTGATGTCGATGTTGTTGATGTGGTGATGATGCCGTTGCTGGTGTTGATGTCGATGTTGTTGATGTGGTGTGATTGATGCGGTACACAATATTGGTGCGTGTTCTTAATCACGTCGGGGTTACCACTTATGGGTAAGGTTGTAGTTCCCCATTAAATACTATGATACTGTATATCACCAACAAATGTTAACAGTTATCACGTTCACTAACACAGCCCAATTTCAATTGATTCACCGTTTAATATCTTATTTAAAATACAATAGATTTTTTTGATTTCTGTTAATTATTGTATTAGTATTTAGAAATTACATTTAAAATCGCTATTTTTGTTAATTGTAATTCTGCAGAGATATTAATTGATTTTTACTAACATAACCTCTTTTAAGGCAACAAATAAAAGAACCTTTCTGGTCTGGTAACAATCGAACTCTATTTTTTATTAGAAAAAACAAAAATCAACAAAATATAAAATCAACGATTACTTATTTATAAAAATTAAATCTAATTTTGTACGCAACCATTAAAATCTAAAGTGCAAACGAAAACAATAAAAATCTAAATGGTACAAAATAAAAATGAAAAATGAAGATCAAAATGAAAACACTACATATTCATTAAATTATGAAAGCTTGACCGCTCATGCGTTAGATTTAATCGTTGAGGTCGCGGAAAGACATCAATACTGAAACAAAATGAGGATAAAAGGTGGTGCCTAATGTTGATTGCTTAGTTAAATTCAGGCACCCAGACATGAGGGCAGGTGGGGTTGCCATCTATCATAATTCTACCGATAGAACAAAAATTGTCCCTAATAGATACATAGTAAATTAACAAATCAGCGACATCATTGATTTTATACGCAAGATGTTGTTTGTGAATAATCCAGAGGGTGCAGTTGTTGTATAGAATATTAAATATTCAATCTGATTTTCAAAAGTCCATTTTTTTTTAATTTGGGCGAAACAAAATTAGGTTTTGAAAACTAGGATTTTGAAATCAGCATGTCGTATCTAACCAATATACTTTGTATGTTAAATCTAAGTTATTTAAACGAATCAGAAAAGTTTGTGACATAACAAAATATTCTGATCATGACTTGCCGAAACATTTGAAACATTATACACGCGCCTACGGTAATCGATATTACATTAAGGTTTATGAGTAGGCTAAGAAATAATTTTATAATTCATGTCGTTCGTTCTGTTGTTTTATCCTTTTGATAATAAACCCTGTTTATTTATTCAGTATCCTTGAGTGGGGTAAGGGTATCATTGCATATATTGCATACAAGTGGCATTGTGTTATGAATGAGGTTCAATAATCGTGCTCATTGAAAATATTGTATCTTTTATTATTTTCTGAAAATTTTGATTTTCAATGCAACACAAGATTATAAAAAATATATAAAAAAAAATTTAGATCCAAAATAGATAGTGACGCAAATAAAATGTAATATACTAATATATAAATAAAAAAGTAATTCTCAATAATATGTTTTAAAAAAATTGGTATTTCATTGATAAGTTAAAATTAAGAGAAACCAAGTCCAAATATATGCTTAGTAAATTGGCGTTTTCGCGTCAAACGTCTCCCAACAAACCTAAACGCAGTTTACAGGGAATTGAATGACAACCAGGGATGGGCGAGGTTGATTACGCCGACAATTACGTCGACAATTAAGGTAATGTCGACAACCTATATGATATTTCAGCGATTTGAAATAAAATACGCCAGTTAGCAGTTGTATTTTGTAAACGGCCGATTCAGTTAAGTAACATAGGAAGAAATTAGAGAATTATTCAAATTAAATCGGGCATCACATTTGTAACTTTGGAAATATATGTTGAAATAAAACAAACAATAGCTTTAATAAACCATATTTATTGCACTAAACGATCGAATTGGTTTAAATATAAAATTTTGTTATTACGTATAAAATCGCGCAATATTGTTCCCAGTTAGAATATATTTGGCTTAGAGCAAATTTTCAGCAACCAATCGCATCAGCATCTTTTTACTATTGCAAATATTTTTGGATAGTTCGAAAACCGGTAGGCTGGGCTTCTTTGAGATAACATTGAATTGATTAGTTTCGTACCAATTTATTGCGCCTTTAGATTAGTGCAGCTAGCTAGCTAAATCAGTATACGAATTCCGGGCAAGTTTTGTATGAACATCTACTAAAATACTTTCCAAAACCCCCTGCAGACCATTACTTGATTTTATTTGGGCATTCATAACCATTTTTTAAATTATTGATTGAAGGGATAAAACTACTGACTAGAATGTAGTTTGGTCAATCTTTACTAACGCTTGAATTCCATGGAAAAATTTTGCTACCCGATTAAGTTAGAGTAAGAAAAAAATATATTTTACTGACTGTGAGATGAGATAAATAAGATAAATTTCATTTCCGTAAAATAATACTGAGTGTTTTTAACAGTGTTACTGCTATTACAATTTAATACTGACTTAAAAAATTGTAAATCTATTTCAAACACAAACGTATGTACAAAAAATTGGATGCTAATGTAATGTTTGCCGCACACCAATATATCTTTCAGTTGTTAGATTTTTTTAGCAAATACAATTTTTTTAAATGCGAATTTAAAGAAAACCCCGTCATATGTTCGAGTCAAATTGAAACATTTGATCTATTTACATAGAACACTAAACAGAAAAATTGTGAAAACTTTAAATAATTTTTTGTATGTTATGTTATTACGCTGTTAAAATGCTCTCTGTAATACTCCTATAAAAAATTTAACTAAATGAACCCTTTGCCTTTGTCACTTTAATGAAATTTTGTTTCTATCAGTAAAATTAGTAAACTCAATTCCATGGAACTCGCGCTGAAACATGTACAGAATTTCTATACAGGTATGATTTGTACGCCGGATGTGGGTATTGCCGGTCCCAAAAACTTACCAGTAGGGCTTTCTACTTGAAACTAGGGTTCAAAACTATTCACGAAAAGTTCGAAATAGGTGATTTAGTTAGTTTTACTAGAGAACAGTTGTTAAATATTATATGCAGTTGTTAAATACTGTAACCAATTAAATTGGGAGTCAAAGGCACTAGGATGGGAAAACACTACGCTTATTATAGCAGCAACTGTTTATGCTGACCAAAATTGAAAATTTGAATAGAAATGGTGTAGTTCTTTAGCAAGTGTCATTAGCCAAAGAGTTAAAATTGACCTTTGAAACCAAAACATCCAAGAAATTTAAACATTGTAAATTTATTCAAAGTTTTATTCAAGAGTGCGCTGTGTTTGAACTGTTGGGTGAAATAACCCAAAACTAGGAAAGACTATATACTTAAGTGTACGTTTCCACAGAAAAATGCGTTGTTATTTTTACAAAGCAGGTAACACTTGTGAAATATGAAAAGCAATTGTTGATGAATTATGCCTAGAAAGTGAATGTTAATCTCTAATTCTTCTCAAGTCACTTCTTAGGTGATTTTATTCTATCCATAGTTTCTGTGAATGTCTCTAATCTAATTGAAGTGATCTCGATTGACTAGATAGAATTCATTTCTTTTTTACTAAAAAAATCTCTTTACATATCATCAAACTCTTCCTGACCAGAAATATCAATCACCTATAGACTTAAACAAATACGTAGGCAGCGATCATTATTATTTGGTCGCTGCAAAGCTACGGTGGAAGTTTTCGTACAGGTCGGGGAACACAGCGAAACGGATGGAACGTTTCGACTGTGAAGGTCTGATAAATGAAGATCAAAAGAAACGATATCAGGATCTTGTCAGCGACAACATTGAGGGAGCTAATTACCAGTCTGACTGCGTGAACTCTGTCTGGGAGGTACTGAAAACTTCGGTTGTCAGTGCTGCTCAACAGACTTTAGGTATAGTGAAAGTCAGATCCAAGAATGATTGGTTTGATGACGAGTGTCGTCTTGCAGTTGAGCAACAAAATATAGCCCATAATGAAGTGCAACAACGTCTCACAATCGCAAGGAAAAACAAGGCAGCTCTTGCAAGAAGGGCAGCTAAGCGGATTTGTAGACGGAAGAAGCGAGAATGGTGGAAGGCCGAGGTTCTGAAAGTACAACAACTCAGCAATGAGCGTAGTTCACGTAATTTCTTTAAAAGAATTACTGGATTGCACCATACTTTCAGGCCTTCGTCAACCGCCATTCGGGACCGGGATGGAAACCTCTGTGTCAACATCGACGCAGTACTTGACGCATGGAGTGGACATTTTACTGAGCTGCTTGATGTGCATCATGCATCACAGACTGTTGTTGAGCCACCTCTAGAACAGTCTGCGGAGATTTGCACTGAGGAGCCATCCCATGAGGAATTCACTAAGGCCATGCAGAGAATGAAACGAAACCGCTCACCTGGAGTGGACTGCATTAATTCGGAGCTCTTGATATTCGGAGGGGATACTTTGTGGAACTGTCTTTTCGACCTTATTCGATTAGTATGGCGAACCGAAGTTATGCCTGATGAATGGAAAGTGGCCGCGATATGCCCCATCTTCAAGAAGGGAGACCGCTTGAAGTGTGAGAATTATCGCGGTATAGCTCTCCTTTGCACAGCATACAAGTTACTGTCATACATTTTATTGGATAGAATCACTCCTCTGGCGGAAGGCTTGGTTGGTGACTATCAGGGAGGATTTCGTCCGAATCGATCAGTCACTGATCAGGTCTTTTCGCTGCGGATGATTCTATCTAAATATTATGAGACATCCATCTCCGTACATCAGGTTTTCCTGGATTTCCGGCAGGCCTACGACTCGATCAATCGAGAGAGTTTGTGGTCTGCCCTGGAATACCTAGGAATGCCAACAAAATTAGTACGACTGTGTAGGATGACAGTGACGCAGTCTCAATGCTGTGTTAAAGTTGAGAACAGGCTATCGACAATTTTTGCAGTTAACTCGGGTGTTCGGCAGGGAGATGCTCTGTCCCAGATACTCTTTAATCTCATGTTGGAGTACATCTTTCGTAAAACTGAAACACGTCAGCGTAACATCTTATATCGCCAGTCCAATCAAGTGCTTGCATATGCAGATGACATATGCGTGATTGGACGGAATAACAACGGAGTGAAAGAAATACTTGATCCGCTTGAAGAGTTTTCAGCTTCTGTTGGACTCCAGATCAATGAGTCCAAAACGAAATACCTGATCTCTGGTTTTAGAGACAATGGCACACCAGATTTTAGTAGTGGCCACCACACGTTTGAGGGAGTGAGGAGGTTCAAATATTTGGGCTCTCTTATCACTCACGATAACAGTGTGGGTGAGGATATTAAAGTGCGGCTGGCAGCTGGCAGTCGTTCTTTGTATCCTCTAAGGCCACTGCTAAAATCTAAACACTTATCAAGTGCCGTGAAGCTGAAGCTTTACAAAGCGTTGATCAGGCCCGTTGTTATGTTTGGATGTGAAAGTTGGGCGCTGACGGATGAGTACGAGAGATGGCTCCTTACATTTGAGAGAAGAATCATGCGTGTGATTTACGGCCCTAAACGCGAAATAGATGGTACATACCGAGCTCTGTACAATTTCGAGATCAGAGATCTGATGAAGATCCCCGATATTGTACATGAAGTTAGATCTCAGCGAGTACGCTGGCTCGGTCACGTTCTGCGTGCTGATCCGGAACGAATTGTGCAGCGATCTCTGAAAGGAGAGCCACCATATGGTAGGCGCAGAGGTCGTTGCAGGCGACGATGGCTCCACGATGTAGAGAACGACTTGGCCTCTTCAGATTGTCTAAGACAGTATGAAGACCAAGCTCAGGATCGAAACCGTTGGAGCCAGATTGTTGATTCAGTAAGGGGCCAGTAATGGCCTTTAACACTGTTATTATTTATAGACTTAAACTACATTAAGTTTTATAAAACTTCAAAAGGATGAATACAAACTAACAAAATCAGATTTAAAAAAATTTCACTTTGCAAAAACAATAGCGAAGTTCGCGGTTTAAACCTATATACTAAAGCTTTATTAACAATAAAGCCAACATCGACCGATGGATTCTCTGACAAGTAATATCTGCACAAAACAAGGATGTGTTTGGGGGATGACTCAATAAACGCCTTAGTCTTTCTTAAGCAATAGTTTCAGCAATTTATATAAAATTTAATAATTTGTTTGTTGTTATTATAAATTTTTGCTTTAGAATGGAATAGAATAGTTTTGTTAAAAAATAAACCTGAGTTTTAACATTTTCCGGGTTTTGCTAACGCTATTTTATAAAGATAACATTACTGCCGAATTGTGTCAACCAATTAGGGGTAAAATACGTTTCTGCGTAGTCATTCTTTTATGTATGTATATATTCAATGACATTGTGGAGGATATGATAAAAACTTGCTCTTGAGTTCACAACAGCAAATCGCTTGCCAAATCATAATTCTTTTTATTAATTTATCTAAAAAACACTACATAACATCGAACCTATGTGACGCGAATACCACAGCAAGCACGCTACTAACTGTGCTTACGAGGCCGTTAATTTATATAAAATAATTTATAACTTGGAATATTAGATTATGTTTAGCGGGAGTATTGCATTTTTGATAAGATACAGTTTTTGACCTTCTAACGGATTCAAATATAACTTTACGCAGGTTTTGTCACATTGAAGGAAACTATAAAATTATCATCACTCGTATCGCATTGGCTTCTAAAGAAATTTGGTCACAATTTGGTGACAATTTGGTCGTTTAGAATCAATTTACAAAATCATTCTAGGAATTGTCTACACTATCGACATTGTCTACGGATTGTCGACACGTCAACGTAGAAAATAATAGATCACGCGTAAACGCCCATCCCTGATGACAACATATGCGATTCAATAAGACTGAAGATTTTTGCCTTTATGTATGAAACACGACTCTTTTGTGTCTAGAAACACGGGATGTGCGTATAAAAATTGTATATGACTTGTTGGCATAGTTCGGGCTGAATATCATTTAATACCTAATGAAAGATATGTAGGGTTAGTAGGGTTAGCACATTGTACAATAATCTGCGATATTATCAATCAATCGACTCACATCAGTCGTGCCGTCTCGATTTCTAGTTATTGGCTGATTTGCCAGTTCTTTTAAGAAGATTTCCAATGAAACGTGAATAGTAGTGGCAGATTTAGAACATTACCTCTATAATTTATTGATGTTTTATTTTGTTTCAATATCAATAATTAATATTTAAATAATAAAATTAATTGAGCTAGTAATGAAGAGAAGCTGCAGTTACAACGATGGCTTAGAAAATCGGAATCACTTTTGGTAAAATATTTTAACCGATTTATAGGCGTTAAATGTTCTGAAAATGTAATTTTTTATTAGTGAATATTAAGAAGATTATACAGTTCATTAAATTCCGTAAATAAGTCTCCGAAAAGCAAGTTAAATGGTGGCGTACAGAATCAACTATAGAATTAAATGTTTGAACATGGAGAAAATCATCAATTGTAATCTCGTAATTAGCTCACCGTATAGTGTACGCGTGGTGCATGGTTTAACGAGTGAAGAAGAGATAGCTCGAATGTGGTACAGCTACCAATTTTGTGTCTATGCTATCCTTTAGGACGGCCACACCTACCTAACCTAACTTATACTGTACGCGTCGGAGTGGAACATCAGGTATCAGTAGCATCTTTGCAAGGCAAAATAGAAACAGACAAAGAGAGTGGAAACGAAAATCTAGAACATGGCAAGGAGTGCATAAAAGAAAGTTTAATGAAAACAAATTGAAAAGCATATGAAGAAGTGGAAATTACAATATTCATTTGCCATGAATGCATTAATATTCGTTAGTCGGGAAGGAAGCCTGTTATGATTATAATGATTATAATTGTCTACTTTTGAAATCTATTCATACTATCGTTTGCACATGAGTAATTGTAAGTAGCTCTACAAGTTCTTGTGAGTAGTTTAGTAACGTCAATGGAAGGTAGATATTACAATATGTAAATGTAATTCATGTTCATGCTCAATTGAACATTAAATGATTATACTTGATTTAATACATTCATTAAGTGATCTAGCTAGCAATTCTCTCCTTTCTTTACCTTTTTGCACTAATACTAAGTGAACTGGATCGTTGAAAGAAAATTTTTTTTGAGTACATTACTTGCACTAAGCCTTTGTACGTCAGTGTGATAAACTTGCCATACTCTGTAACATTTCCCTTGGATATTTATAAATACATTTGTGGAGGGCCGCGTAAAACGAATTTGGTTTGAGGTTAAATTAAAAAACAAATAAAGTTGGACGGATCACTCCAGCATTCGGCCACAATCGGGCCCATGGTGCAATACCCGGACAAACACATTTACTTGCACATTAAAAACATCCACCCGTTATTTTTGGTCACCATTGGGAATCGAACCCGAGACCTTCGAATGCCACAACAACCACGCTACTAATTGTGCCAACGAGGGCGGCTAGGAATGCGAATTGAATGTGGAATATGTTTGAACTAAAAGACATCAAAGAAATGTGTGAAAGTGTCTATAATTCACGAACTTGTCTTGTCAGCCCTAAATTTTTGTTTATTTGGATTAGATCACCCTCGCAGCTCTCCTCAACTTGGAATCTATTACTTCATTTAATTTGTATTTTTTCAAATATCTGCTGTAATATACATAACTAGACGCCTAGGTTGAAGTTTATGACAAATATATGTTTTAGTAACCATGAAACCTAACAAGAGCTAATAAATGTAAAATCCTAAATGCACATAATTTGGTAATTGCCCCACAAATTATTTTTTAATAATGTGGTTTAAGAGTATTTTGTATTGCGGATAAATAAATAGTAAACTTTTCCTGTACACTAAAATGTTCAGCCAAAATAGCCAGCCAATCGTTGAGTTGGCCAAATGATTCTGAGTTTGGCTATCTTATTTTGTGTACGTAGTGAGTTTATCATTAATAAGTTTGCTTATTTGGAGAAAGAGGAAAAATTAATCGTAAATCACAAGGCTGGTCTACGTCATGAGCTGACGCTGGTTTATTCCATTCGCGTTTACAGTGAACGAAGCTTTGTTGTTTCCAGGTTCAGTTCCGATGGAAGTCCGTTAATTTTGAAATTATAAAATAAATTAGGATTTAGTGGTTGAACATCTAGACTACAAAACCATTATGGGATTTATTTTTTAGTCCCTCGAAATACTCAATGAATTGTTTACAAATTTTAAAGTTTTAGAATCTGAAGAAAGCTTGAATGATTCAGCAATATGGTATTTAAAATTCGGCTAATTAGAGAGAGAGTATAACGAATTTTTTTTATATATACCGGGTGTTTTTTTTAAACTGAGACGATCAAATATCTCGAAAAATAGCCACTCTACGGAAAAAATGTCCATAATCAAAATTTAATCATACCGCGGGGGAAATACATTAGTGCAAAAAAAAAGTCCCCCCACCCCCGCTTTGTAGGTGGGGCGGGGGTAACTTTTATACTCGAAATTCGTCATCAAAACAATTTATTCAGTTTTGTAAATCTAAATAAGTGTTCAAAATTAATTTCAAGTTTTATTATTAAATTTCAAAAATACAAAATTCAGGCCATCATTTTGAACACTTATTTAGATTTACAAAACTGAATAAATTGTTTTGATGACGAATTTCGAGTATTTCCAATGAAAACGTGATGTTTTTTATTTCAAACGTATTGCAGAATCGAATGCGTGTGTTCTAAGAAGGAGAAATTGAAAAAATTGAATTTCGTCGATTGCAATGCCATCTATCATGAACCGAACAATGTGGTTTAAGAGTATTTTGTATTGCGGATAAATAAATAGTAAATTTTTTTTGTACGCTAAAATGTTCAGCCAAAATATAGCCAGCCAATCGTTGAGATGGCTAAATGATTCTTAGTTTGGCTATCTTATTTTGTGTACGTAGTGAGTTTTTCATTAATAAGTTTGCTTATTTGGAGAAAGAGGAAAAATCAATCGTAAATCACAAGGCTAGTCTACGTCATGACCTGACGCTGTTTTATTCCATTCGCGTTTACAGTGAACGAAGCTTGGTTGTTTCCAAGTTCAGTTCCTATGGAAGTCCGTTAATTTTGAAATTATAAAATAAAATAGGATTTAGTGGTTGAACATCTAGACTACAAAACCATTATGGGATTTATTTTTTAGTCCCTCGAAATACTCAATGAATTGTTTACAAATTTTAAAGTTTTAGAACCTGAAGAAAGCTTGAATGATTCAGCAATATGGTATTTAAAATTCGGCTAATTAGAGAGATAGTTTAACGAATTTTTTTTATATATACCGGGTGTTTTTTTTAAACTGAGACGATCAAATATCTCGAAAAATAGCCACTCTACGGAAAAAATGTCCATAATCAAAATTTAATCATACCGCGGGGGAAATACATTAGTGCGAAAAAAAAGTCCCCCCACCCCCGCTTTGTAGGTGGGGCGGGGGTAACTTTTATACTCGAAATTCGTCATCAAAACAATTTATTCAGTTTTGTAAATCTAAATAAGTGTTCAAAATTAATTTCAAGTTTTATTATTAAATTTCAAAAATACAAAATTCAGGCCATCATTTTGAACACTTATTTAGATTTACAAAACTGAATAAATTGTTTTGATGACGAATTTCGAGTATTTCCAATGAAAACGTGATGTTTTTTATTTCAAACGTATTGCAGAATCGAATGCGTGTGTTCTAAGAAGGAGAAATTGAAAAAATTGAATTTCGTCGATTGCAACGCCATCTATCATGAACCGAACAAAATATTTTATTCAAATCATACGTACTTTTAGTCGTAGAATCCGTATCTGCAATAAAAAATATGGCTTCCTATCTTAGTTTAAAAGTTACCCCCGCCCCACCTACAAAGCGGGGGTGGGGGGACTTTTTTTTTTGCACTAATGTATTTCCCCCGCGGTATGATTAAATTTTGATTATGGACATTTTTTCCGTAGAGTGGCTATTTTTCGAGATATTTGATCGTCTCAGTTTAAAAAAAACACCCGGTATTTAAGAGTAGTTGACTCCATAGATACATATATGCTAATTTTGGGTTAAAAAGGGTTAATATTTTTTGGACTATTTGGAACCTTTTCATGACGTTCGTCGATATTTTTTGTTGACATATTCAGATTTATTGAACCTTCAAAATTATTGGCTGTCATTAGCCATTAAATACCTTCCACTTACCTATTTTTTCTTAAAGCAGGGCTTTTTTGGAAAATGAATAGAAGCAATATAATGGCATACTCTTCTCAGAAGAGTATCAGCCAAATTTGCCCTCAGCTCACCAAATTTGTGAAAAAATGAAGCTTATCCATTACGGAAATAAACAGAGAAATACTTAAAATTAACTATACTTTTTATTTTCCCTACAATTTCCTTCCACAATTTTTCAATATAATTTATATCGCTACTTTTTCACTAGAAATAATAAGTTTTCGCATCAAACATGTTTTCTGTATGCGAAAAATACGAACGTAAGAAACCTAATCCCGTTCACACGGTCAAAGTGCTTTTTTAGAGAATTTTGCTTTGAGTAACTCTGAACATTTTCAGTTGATTGCAAGTATCCATGCCTTGTTTGTACCTAATTGAGTTTTATCGATTTTGTCTAACCTATATACTATTCTTTTCACTGTACGTCGCTCATTTTATTTCAATTCACCCGTTTGTCAAAAACATTTTGTATATCATAAGTATATTTAAACAAGTAGATTATATTTGCAATAAATTGCTTCAAACTGCTTCCCAACAAACAAAGCGCACGGAAAGCCGTACCCTTTCGCACGCGAATTCGCACAGGGTACTCGGAAAAGGAGCCTCTGAGCGCACGGAAAGTGGTGCGTTTGGCTGAAGAAAACTGTCACTTTTTTCGTACTACTTCAATTTACATAAATGTATGAGTATGGGTGCGTACAGATTTTCTGTACCTATTCCGTACCCTTTTGCAGTCAAAATTCCATACGATTTCCGTGTGATTATTGCTACCCTTTCCGTGTGATTATTGTTACACTTTCCGTGTAATTATTGCTACGCTTTCCGGGTGGTTATTGCTACGCTTTTCGCACCTTTTTATCTCCTCAATATAAAAATAATAAGTTAGGTAAATTTTTTATTACTATATTAGTATGAATATAGTGATGTAAAATTTATTTTATTTTTTATATATGTTTATATATTATTACATATGTTTATTAATATAGCAGTTTTAGTATCTCATAAAAAATTCATTTCTTTTTAGGAACATCGTTTTGATTGTTTTCGGACCCTGTCCTTGGCTCTTTGAAACCATATTTTTATTAAATTCGTTACTTAGATATCTGCACCTGGAAATTTTTTGTTAGCCGAGACTGTGAAGAAATAAATAATATATTAGAAAAGCATGAAATAGAAAATATATTAAGAAGTTTAAATTACCATTTAATATTTTCATTACTAAAAATTTGCGTACAGGGATATTTTCTTGCATTCCAAACCATGAAAACTTTGTTGCTGATTCGTCTGTTATAATCTTAAGCAAAAAATTTTATAAATTATGAGCAATAAAACACTAAATAAATTTTAATAAATAAAAATTATATTTACCACTTTACGTATTCCTCGAATATACAAATTACAATTTACAAATGGCCGATTTGCTTGATAACTCGATTTATTGTGATGTACATCACAATAAATCGAGTTATCACGTGTATCAGTGTACACATATAAAACAAATGCGTAATTTTATACACACTATACCCGCCTACTATCATAATTAAAAGCTATAACACAGCGCTACGCATACAACCACAATTAAAGGGTATGGAATTCCGTGCGTAAATTGCACTCTTTTGGGTACGTACCCAAAATTGTATGTTGGGTTGTGCCTATCTAACGACGAGGAAAACAAAACTGGAAACAATTTGTATATGGGTACAAAAATGAATTAACAATTTCGTAAATTTTTTCAATCTAGTCAACTTTTCGTGGTAATTTCGCCGTCAACTGTTTTTTAGTGAAAAAAACTCATATGTTTTCTTTAATTGAAAGACGTTGCCACGCACGTACTAAAGAAATTCGAATGATTTGTAATCACAAATTTAAAATTGTTTTATCGTCATTTTAATTCAAAGTTTCAAAGTGAAATTACACAATAATTAATATAAACTTTTATTTATAACAAAGTGCGAGCAAATGAATTAAACGGAAAATTATTTTTGTTTAAAACAACAATGTACTTTTGTCATAAAAATAAACAAAACCGCAAATATTGGACGCATCTTATGAGTTCTCGGAGAAAATGACTCGGAGAATATTTTACTATTGTAAAATTTTTAAAGCACAACTATTTATAAAACGAAAAAACCAGTCAACAAAGAGGCGTTAAAATATATTTTGAAATAAATGATTGTTGGGTCGAACACTTTAAAAATTTAAATGTAAAAATGGATTCAACAAATACCCAAGTTTTGGCTCTACTTACTAGGAATTTGAAAATTGGTGATTGTAAATATATGTAAGTCACATGACCAAAAATATAAATTCGTTATTGTTATAAAAAATATGCTACTTGTTTTGTAAGGGGTAATGCTGTGGAGTTCCATTCGGCTGACAAAGCGTTTCACCAAATACGAGTAAGAGAAAAACGAAGAGAAACATTTAAAAATAAGCTTTCTAATAAGATTGCTCATCACTTTCAATTAGAAATGATTAAAACGTGTGATTTTGAAATTGTTACAGATTATTATATTGCAGATATGTATCATAAAAGCCGTATCGGGCCAAAATAAAAAAGATATACAAATATTTTCATTTCAAAAACCCACTGAAAGTTATCTTGCTATGAGAATCCCAGCTTGCTTTAATTACTAAATATATAATTACCCACAGTTGTTCATGATACCGGCAAAGTGGTAAGAAACCCGACATGCCGTGACCATCAATAAAAGAAATTACTTATATTCCAATTGTGAAGATGATTTCAAGTCGGCATGATTCCAAAGCACTTATGCAGTTCTTGGGGTTATAAACTTGCTATATTACTAAGCAATGAACGTAATGAATGTCGTGAGGTATTTAGAATAGACTGTGACGATTATGCCTAACATTATACTCAATCATTTCATTATCATCGTTAATAAGGTGGTTAGAGATGGGCGCCAGTCATAGAGATGGTTCCACCCTCACCAGGGCATCGTTTGGAAAGGTGTAACGAGTCTTCGCTACAATGGTTGCATGGGTGGATCACCCCTGATGATTAATTTTTTTTTTAATGGATTGGTATAATATTTACGGCTTTGCGATTACCAATTAGAAAAAGACAAGCTTAATTGATGGAAGATCCGATCTTAAATTGAGAGAGAGAGAAATTCTAACAGTTTTGAAAGAGGTATAAAAGATGATTTTTGTCATGACACGGGGTACTTTTTGGTTGGTTGGTTTGGAGGAATAAAGTCCAAGACAATCATGTTATTTGCAAAATAATTTTTCTATATTTTTATATTAAACTTAAATTATATTGTTGAATAATTATAAATTTTTTTTGTTTATATATTTAAATTAAATTATATTGTGTAATATCTATAATTTTTTGTGATAATTATAAGTTATTGGAAAAAAAAGAAAAAAATTTACTAAAAACTAATTAAACCTCATAATAATAACTATATGCATTTCGTTAATAAAAATATACATAATATGGTGGACTATATAGTGATTTAATATAAATAATCTAAATTAAATATAATTTATTAATGTTTTAAATAACAAATCGTCGAATTATAAATATTAATGTGCTTGATAAACTTTATATATATACATATATGTGTGTTCCTTGTTTTTGTCCCAATATTTTTGGGTTATTGAAATTATGCTGTGATTTTGGGGTTCAAATGCAATGATATAGGAAAAGAAAAATAACATTTTTACGATTTATGTTTTCCCGCGTACTGAAAATGAACTGTTATTAAATGTGAATTTGAAGACCAATAAAGTTAATGAGTGCAAGTAAATTCGAAAACTATAATTCTTATAATCCTTCAAACTATAAAGTGGGTTTTAATAATTGTTAATATCATAACAACCAACAAATAAAATAATAAACTACAAAAATTCATATATATAGTGGTAAATCAAAGTTCGATTTACAACTAAATCACGGTACGTTACCGTACGACTTCGTCATAAATAATGAATCTACCTACATGAACGCGGGGATACTCATCAATGTCGACCATCAATTTAAAAATACAAGTAAGCATTTATATTTATTCATTATTTTAAATTTTCAATAAATTCTTTAAAAATTATATACATATTTATAGTTTATGCGTAAACCTATAAATTTAATTAATAAATTTATTTATTGTTTAACTAACAAATGATTTAATTTAAGGCCAAATGATTAGTTTTTTTTTGACTTAAATTTCCATAATTAATTATTATATTTTTGTATTAATAAATTAAATTAAATTAAATTTTTTATATTAATAAATTAAATTATTTAATTATAAAAAAATGTATACTGTGACAAAATATGACCTTATTTCTAAACCTGTCCACCCACCATTAACAACCTTGCGATTTCAGTTTGTTTGTCGTGCATATTTCTACTTGTTGTTATTTTTCTCTCGCAAGTGAATTTAAAATTTTCAGGATGAGATAATTTACCCTTTTTAGACGAGGTTGTAGCAGTATCAGTATGTGGTCAACAAAAGGTAAGTATCATTGCCTGCTTCAATTTCATTTGTTTTTCTTAAGGCGGTTAAACGCTAGATTTACTAAACATTTGAAAACATCACCCACCCTCACCACTGAGTCATAGCTGGCAACGAACAACCGATATGAAATTCATTTAGTAAATAAAAACAAATTTTCTGTTAACGATCCAGTTTTTAACAGGATGATTTTTCCTGTTACCGTTTTTCACAAACTTACGGCGATGAGGGCATTCGCCAGAAACGATTTTTGTGATGATTTCCTTGTAAGAACATTACATTTTGTTCAAAAATTCTGAACTAACTAAACTAAAGTGAAGTTTATAGTGTTCGTTTCAAATAGAAAAGTGACGCTTTTTATTACGTAAAGTGGGGTTATGTTGTTATTTAAAAAAATGACAATTAGAGAATCAGGTAACTAGATATTTTTGAATTGTTCTATGTACATAGTAGAAATGTTTGAACTAACATTTCTAGTTACCTTATCTCCTATTTGACATGTTACTTGCCACTTACCCGGGGCTAACCTTCGAAATCTGGATCCCAAGCTTAACAAAGTTTGGCTAATAAAGAAGACGGTTTCCTTACAGAGGCATATCAAATACCGCAAACAAATCAGTCATCTTATTTGAAACTAGTGGCGCCTCCAGTTGGAAATACGAGAATTGTCTTTTGGAAAATCATCAATTCCTCCTAAAATAATAATTACTTACCGTCAACATAATATTAAGACAAATAAAATAAATTACCGAAAGTAGTAGTTGAAAATAGCGAATAATAAATAAACCAAATTTTTAGATTAACTGATATCTGTCAATCATAAATCAATTAACAAATTTCAAAAATCCTTAAAGAAAACCACAACGAATCCATTTAAGATTTTTTTGTTTGAAGCATTTGGTCACGAAAAAAATTATACCATTCAGTCAAAATTCGTTTCTGAAAACGGCAAAATTGAAAAATGCTGTTTATCAATCAAAATTATTAAATTATTCTAATTTAATTAGTCACTAGTTTGAGTTATTTTAAATTGATTCCCATTAATCTAAATCAAAAATATGTTGTTATTCAATTATAAATAGGAAATTCGATTTTTGTCATGTGTTTTTGTCATAAAATTTTAAACAAATTCTAACAACATTACTTGCCAACGGCCATTAAATTGAAATTTGTGTGCAAGAAGGTCAAAGGTGGCAGTCAATTTGAAGACCAATATATGATTGGGATTTAACGTCTGAAAGGACATCTTCATCAAGAGCTAGGTCAACATGAAAATGATTAATGATTGAGTAAAACGAGTGACACAAACAATATTAATGGATACCCTTCCATCATGAGGCGAGAGTAATTTCATAAAATATTCCAGGTCATAAGCTGTTAAGTAGTCAAATGCCGTCTGTTGGGGATCACGTCGTTCGTCTTTCTTATATATTTGAAATTTTTATATTGTTACATATTTATATTCAGAATCATGATGATTAGTCGCATGTGAAGGTAATGATGTATATTATAAATGTATACAAGGGTACAATAATGTATAACAACACGTACAATTAATTAATTCGAATATTGAATAGCTGCTAATTCTGCAAATATTACAATGTAATATAGGAAAAAAATATATAATCAACATTATTGAAGATCCTCGTATCAGAATGATAAAAATTAAACGAAAATCTCACGCACCGACAAAATCAAAAAGTCGACCAAGCATTCTACTAATTCAATTTGTATGTCTGTCTCCCAGCTAAATATATATATCTTGTACACATGTGTAACGAAAAACCGAAATTCTCTCTCAAATATTCACCAAGCATTAACCAAACAAAAGATACCAGGAAAAAGGGTATTTAAGAATTCAATGACCTTAATGTTAAGTACATTGGAAAGGCATAAATTCAAATAAAATAAATTTTGGCAGCTCATATATTGATTACCAGTATATGTATGTACACATATAGTACATCCGCTCTCCGTGTAAAATAATAATACGCATTAAACCAATTTAACTTAATGTTCGCACAAACCAACGACCTCCTCCTAACCCGAATCTGCAACCACACACGCACCCAGCCATCAGAATATTATACCAAACCGAAATTATGAGAATTTAGGTCATGAAAAGAAAGGAAATTGATGATGATTTTTTTTTGTGATGTATATATTCGCAGCCTGATGACGATGTTGATGATGAAAATGATTATTTAAAGATAAAAAGTAAATCAATCAATCAAAATGAAAATTGTTAGTGTTGTTGTTGGATTTTCCTTATCACTGTGTGTATTGTTGTTTTTCCTTTTTCTTTTTTTTTAATTTTATTATTGGATTTTCCATTTTTAGATCTGGGAATGTGTGTGTGTTGTGTGTATATAGGAAAATAATTTTTATATTTTCCTCCGAATATATATTACGGTATTACCTAACTTTTTTTTTTGCGTTCTCGTTCGCATAGATTTATGGTTTTAGATGATTTGATGTGCGGTTGAATGCGTATAATGGTGATGGATCAATGACCTTGATTAATAAATTTATGGATATATGTACATACATGATATATGTACATATATTGTAAATACGAATCGAGTAGCTTGCTGCGGATTGTTATTAAATTAGTTACGCTAAATTAGCTGCGCGGTATAGTTTTGTGTATAATATACATAGTTATATAAATAGAAAACGGTTGTCTAAATTATAAATTATACTTTGATAATTTACACTGAAAAATATGTCACATCATAAATTTGCCTTTTAACATTAGGCCAAATATTTACGGCCTCCCACACTTCAACAAATTAATTATATTAACTTTTTATTATAAATCGAAGCTTTTACCTGGTATAAAATAATCATAAATAGGTACTTAACTTTGTCATCAGAAGGGAATGCGAAATGAATTTTATAAAACCAATTATGATTTGGGGTTTTAAAGTTGAAATTATTTAGAATTTTTTGGTAAGAACAATACAATTATTCCAGCAAATATTTATAAATTGAGTTGGCAATTTAAAATTATATTTAAATATTAATTGAGTTTGGTATTATACTTATGTGCACAGTAGTTCGACGAAATTATCAATGGCATGCGTTAATCCATTTTAAGAGAATTTAATTTTTGCATGCATGTGCGGTAACATTTAATATTTCTGTGCGATATGATTAATTGTCTAAACTTTAACGTTTCTTAAACTTGCGTTATTAATTTCCATCAAAATACTGTAAAATCAAATTTTGTTTAATTTAATACATCAAAAATAACTATAGTTTTAAATTAATGGGTCCAATTTCTAGAATCGAGTATCTGTTTTGAACATATTCTTATTGGGGTGAGACAAACGCAATGACAGACGTTATGCGAGTGAAGTTTTTACTATTTTTTACTAAATCACGTAATTTATAAATAGTGAAGATTTAGTAAAATCTTCACAAGCCTATATATGAGTGTGAAGTTTTTACTAAAATCATACTAACGTTTTGAAAAACGTATATGTTTTGGTTTATTATATGTAATAGTAGGCATTTAGGCGGTCTAAAATAAATCAAAATTATAAATCTAGTTATGGATGTATAAATGAAATTTCTAGTACGAAATAAATCTATTATACCATAAATCCTTACATAAAAAATTGAACAAGTAAATTGTGATAAACTATTTTTTGGACAGTAGTCGGTGGCCGTTTAGACTACAAATCTATTTTTGTAAATCTGGATCATTTACCCCGAAGACTATGTGACACAACAACCGAATACGAAGCTATGTTATACTCTTTACCCGTTTACCAACCAAAATATTTTGATAAGAGGGATGACCAACAAGAACTTCTGGGAAGTATGGGACATCCACCTTGTATATAAAAAATTAAAAAGGGGGTAGTTTGGAACAATAATCTATTTTGCTTGAATTGAGACACTTAACCGAATACGAAGCTATGTTATACTCTTTGCCCGTTTACCAACCAATGTATTTTGATAAGAGGAATGACCAACAAGAACTTCTGGGAAGTATGGGACATCCACCTTGTATATAACAAATTTAAAAGGGGGTAGTTTGGAACAATAATCTATTTTGCTTGAATTGAGGCACTTAATCGAATACTAAGCTATGTATACTAAGCTATGTATGCTCTTTGCCCGTTTACCAACCAATCAATTTTGAAAAGAGGGATGACCAACAAGAACCAATTCAAGCAAAATAGATTATTGTTCCAAACTACCCCCTTTTTAATTTTTTATATACAAGGTGGATGTCCCATACTTCCCAGAAGTTCTTGTTGGTAATCCCTCTTATCCAAATTGATTGGTTGGTAAACGGGCAAAGAGTATAAGATAGCTTAGTATTCGGTTAAGTGTCACAGTTTTATGATAATCTATTATATAATGAATAAATTTTCTGTTTTATTTTTACATTTTCGCTTGAATTAAATGAATCCAATATCGCGAGCTGCTGAAAAGGAATTAACATTCATATTTTTGTTCCGATAGGTATGGCTTCTCATGAGGCTCACGATTGTTGGAGTTGTTAAGAAACAACAGGTGGTATTGTATAAAAAGCGAATTTTATTTTATAGAGAAAAAAAGCGATTAGAATTTATTCATGGATTAAATTTTTCCTTATGAATGAGCTCACATGCACAAAATTGGGTGTTTGGTTACCATATATATTTTTTGTATATAAATAAATAAATTGAATTACATAGATTAATGTCATTTTATTTATATTCATACGGATCGACTTTAATTCTCCTAAATATTAATATTTAATATAAGACTACACACTAACACATATACTCCTTATAAAAAAATAGTAAAACTTTTAGTATAAACTTCCAACGCGTCAGACGTTAACATTTCTCATTTCTCATGTGGGCTGTTCGATGTAGGTATACTAATTAAAACGCAAACCCTAGACAGCTTCATTCTGACGCACAATCATAACAAAAACCTAACAAGAGCTTTTATAATGTGCAAATTTTAAAATAATTTTGCAACGTATAAAATTAAAATTAAAAAAAATAATAACAATAATAGTAATAATAATAAAACAAAATAAAAATAAATAAATGTTTATTTTTAATTTTAAACCAAATAAAAAAAAAATAATGCTCAAATTTTTTTTTTATGTTTTTGCATAATACCCCCACTATTAACAAAGTAGATTATAAATTTTTTTTGTAATTTTATTATAAAAAAAAAATTAATGATAATTTTTTTCCATTTTGCCGCCCCAATTCACCACCTTCACTGCCACATACATACATGTATGTATAATATGCGGTGATATGTGTGTATTTTTTATGTATTACACTCAAATAAAATAAAACAAATCAAAATCAATAAAATATATGTATACACATATACTAGTATACATTTTTTTATGTACCATATTATGATTTTATGATTATGTTATGAATTTTACTTTTGGAAATTTTGAGTTGGTTTTAATTGAACGTTCCGTAGGTATTGTGGGCTTCGAAGTGTTCGCACTCAGTTAAGCGATGTACCAAAAAAAGTACAGTCGTAAAAAAATCCTTCATTCCAGCAATGAGTTGTGATTTTAAAGACTAAATTATTGAGTCTTAACTTTGTTAGATCTCACAGTCACCATGAGTAGAATTTCTATTTACACATTTATATTCATTGCTCTTGCAAGATAATAATTTATTTATTTATACTTATAACCATCAGTCCTATGCATCACTCTCAGGCGAATGGTTTCCGTTTTAGAAACATGTCAACACTTGATAGAATGCAAAAATTACCATTGATCTTTCTCAATCCATGTATGTCTTCCCCCTTCATAAGAGCAATCCGCTTGTAGGATTCTGTATAGTTGTACCATAGATATACTATCGATACGTTTATCTATGGTTGTACTACATATTGATATAGATGTATTGTTATGGTACTCCAAGCGGTAAGTTTCGTAATTTGAATAATTCTTTGTCAAGAAATAATAATAATACATAATTCCTACGAAGCTGGAATTATTATCGCGTAACCTCGCATCACAAAAAAGCCTTCTTGTAGCAAAAGTAATGACCTCTCTGTTAAAGTGGTATATGACCAAGGCTGAAAATGTAGAAAATGAAAATTTATACGAATATAACGTTTTGGAACATCTTAATCAACGTTCACCAAAATGTATCGTGTCGCTGCGTTCCCACCGCTTCGAGCAAAAAGATCCGCCATTTTTCAATATATATACAAGGGCAAGAAATAATAGAGCCAACGTGACCTAGCTTTACTAAAGCTTAGCCAACATTTTGTTGTTAATGCCAAACGTTTTCCAGGAAATAAAAGAGTTGCCAGACACATATTTTATAACAAATGTGTACCTAATGAAAATACTGAAACAAATGTGCCACGCCGGACATATTTTTGCAGAATTTCGCAAAATGTATAGATAAAAATAACATTTTGTTTGAATAATTGTTTTGTGCGAGTATTAATTTATATTAATTTAACATTGGCCCCGATTCTGGAACGATAAATTTTTGTTTTATTTCCCCTTCCTATTTGAATTTGTATTAAAAATACAAAAATAACATTGCATACAATTTTAGAACTTAGAATTGGCCCCATTATGTGAGCTCCCCAGTCTGAAAATGAAGTACTAAAATTTGATCAAACAACATTGAAGCAAGATTTAAAAACTGTATTTGATCCCATGAACGGCGGAGAATTATGAATTGGTAAGAAAAACTCTAACTATTTTGTTTATTTATAGATATCCATCGACCTTCCTTCATTTTTATTATGATCCTCTGTAAACTCAGAAACCAATTGTAATTTTGTGATGCACTGTCAGTACCATTGCTTTAGTCAGTACAGTTATATTTTTCTATAACTTCATTTGGTGGTATTTCTTTGCACGTGTCGTTTCCTAAAATTGAATCCGCTAATCGGTCATAATTATTAATAGAAACGTCTACAGCTGAATCTATGAATGCTAAAATATTATTACGTTTTTGCCTTGTTAAAAAAGGTTCGATCACTGCATTGTGAATAAAACAAACGATGTAAATTCTAGATCACACTAATTTTATTTATTTCCGAATAATTACACTAAGCACTAATTTAATCATTTCACTTATTTAACTTCACAATAATTATTTTATGATACTTTAACACCACTATTTTACACTTTAATAACCTTTTCCTTTTTACTACTATTAGCACACTCACGGTTAAAACACAATTTACTCCCAAATGTTTATCGCGTATTTATACCAAATATTCTAACCTTCTAGAAATTGTCACAATATTCGAGAGTGTCTAGGACTAGTCTAGACACACCTACTTTATAACAGTTTTAAATTAACAGTAGTGTCGATACCCAAATAGAGATGTGGCCACGATCGTAACAATATGTTCAGAATATATTCTGAAGCGAGTAATTGACGGAAATATTGCTTCGATTTTTAACCGGTTTCCGTCTAATAATATGAGTACAGTAGATAACCATACTAACCATATAATGCGATTAAAACTACTAAGGATTTGTGGGAAACATATCACACTCTCCAGCTATTAAATCACGACGGCATCATGATCCAAATTGTCAGATTTACTTTCATAACCATGCATGATGACACAATTTTGATGTTAATATATAGGCAGATACTCAATCCGTCTGAAATGTATAAAACGCCACTCTGATGCAGTGTTCATAGGCCTTACTTTTTGAAAAACACAGATTGCATGAAAAAGGTTTATGAGAAGATCAACAATTTTATTACGGACCAATAATATTGATGGTAAAAAACTTGAATAGGATTATAATGTTGCTGAAGCAAGCCTCAGGAAATGAATATTTTGTTTTCCTCTCAGATGAGGTCACGATGTATTTGAACAGCGTTAAAATGCAATCAAGACTGGATAATGAAGTTACGATATCTGTTGTTTTGAAATTTGAAATTTTGTAACGAACCGGTTTTCACTATAATTAAATCTTTTCTAGATGTACGAGACTGGTTACAATTTTTTATGATTTCGTAATTGATTCTTTGTGATTAATTCATGAACTAAGCTGTTGTTTGGAGTCATCAAAGTATTGCTAAATTATTGTTGACCAAACCAAGCACCCACATAGTAAGACAAAGAAAAAATTGACTTTCATCACAGTGTTTGGCTCGGTTAATCAAATGTTTGTATTAGAATGTATTTGGCAATTATGATTCCATTCCAAAAACAAAATGATTCGACGTTCTAACTTAATCTGAATTTATTTACTAAGGCAGGAGGAAGTGTCAAACATAATCAGAGAAAGCGGAAAAAATAATGTTACAAGTATGTATGTATATATGTAAAGCGCAATTTAAGGTACGCGAGGATACGGAATCTAAAAATAAGCAGTTGTATATACTTGTTCGGCACAAATTGTATGCCTCCCTATTAGATATTATTAGGAACTTCATAGGAACGACATCATTCACAATAAAATAGTTATCGAGCACATTCTTAATGTAGCTTAGGCAATATTAAACTGAGATTACAACAATGGTTCGGTCGTAAAGATCGAGGTATTTGCTAGACTGGCATTTTGCGCTTCAGATTTGGCTAGACCTGTCGTGGCTATTTGTTTAGGATTTTGGAATAAATCAATTTGAATTTATGATTTTCATTAGAAAAAAAAATTAGAAATTTGTCCGATTTTGATATTATTTTTTGCAAAGTATGAAGCCGATAAAAAATATAAAACCTCTCTGATATAAAACGTATTTATAAACGGAAATAAAACAAATAAAAATAAAAAGGATCCCGTTCAATATTTTGTGTATTTTACTATGTGCGTGTTTCTCGAAATTTAATTTTTTGTTAAATTTCCATTTATTATAATTTCAGAAGACTAATATTTCCTTGATGTGGATCGATTTATGTTTTTGTAAATAAGAATTTTTCTTGGTTGGCGAAATGAACCTTGTACTAAATACTCATTGGACGATTATCTTGCCCAATATTTGATTTTTGAATCAAAAAATACAACATTTTTTAATAAGTTTATTAAAGTTTTGTGTGTTTGAAAAATTTAATTTCACATATTATACTTAGTAGAGTTAAAATTCACTTTTTATTTTTCATTGGAAGAGATATACATAGTTTTTGTATTTTATGGGTTAAGAGGGGCCCATGCAAAAAGTGTGAATGGGCCCCTCTCGATTTATGTAGTTAATTTCTTAAAAAATAAAATATATCACCAAAGAAAAACATTGACTAAATGGTTTTAATCAGGTATATTATATATGACAAAATTACACGGCGTAATCTACCTCGCCCAACCCTGCTTGAAAGCAACGAATTCTACAGTATAAAATTAGATTATGACACAAACAAATTTCAAAAATACATCAGAGTTACACAAACCAGCAAAAATTTAATAAATTTGTTAATAACCAATTCAACAAACATTGCAATGTTATAAAGAAATAACAAAAAAGCGACCCGTATACGTTAGTTGCGGATATAAGCAATAAATAATTCGAAGTCTTGAGAGGAATGTAAATAAATAGAAACTCGTGAAAAATTATTCCCAGTGACCACTTGGCACATGTGATCAGTACCCCTTAATATTGTGGCCACCACTTCAATCATTACTATTTTTATAATACTCGGTATTTAATATTTGAAATCAAATACATATTCTGATTCAAAGCCAAGATGGAAGGCCGGTGGCACCGTAATTTAATTAAAATGTTAAATAAAGAAATACTAAATTCCCATTACAAATAAATAATGACTGTTTATAGTTAATAATAAAATATTCTAATTTCTTTTGTTAGATTGCGGTTTGTGAATTTATGGCAAAGAAGATTTTTGAAATTTTTTAAAATGGCCACACTAAAAAATTTGTTGGACACTACTGATTTATTGTATTTAAAGTACTAAATACAGAAACAAAGTGATTTAAATGAAAATGTTGATGATCTAATCGTATTGCAGTTAATGAACTAACTGAAACGAATTTATACAAGCAATTCTTAAGAAAGTAGTATTTTGAATTCATCCTATTTTTCTTTGTTTTTATTATTTTCATTATTATAGATAACTTCTTAAAATATACTACTTATATATGCTCTAACATTACATCTGTAAGTAATAAAATAAAATTAATATTATATTGATAAGCAAAAGATAAGCAAAACAAAACTGTATAAAAAAATGGAAGCTCGGAAGTTCATGTGCTCAATTGAACGACCAATTTTTTAGAACCACCAGCGCATATTTAAAATATTATAATGTTTTTTGGGAGGAGTATCACCATTTTATGAATATTAAATTAATTCAAAGAATTAAAATTATCAAAACAAAGTACAAATAAAAATATGTACATACAAATATGATCAGTTAGATTAAGAAATAGCAAAAAGAAAACTTTACTTCATTACTTTAAATAAAAGTTCACTGTCATCCAACTCCAATAAGCAAATTCTCAATGACTTTAAAATTGGATGGATATTACTAATAACGTCTACAATATTCTTTCTTCGAAGAGGTAACTACACAACTTATAGCTCTTATTGGATATAATGACACTTTGATACTATATAAGTACAGTTTCGAAGGTATAACAATTTTAACACCCTAATAAAGTAGATTTCTTATTATGAAAATATTAGCATTAGTTACTGTATTAGATTCTACCGAACAAATAGAATCGGTGTTCAAAATAGCTTTAATATGAATAAAACACGATTAATAAGACATAAATTATTTTATAAGACGTTAATATGAGATTTGTAATTTGCGTTATTGTCCAGAATTACTCCCAAATATTTGAAAGTTTCAACAAATTCAATTTTATGTAGGATTTTGAACAGTTATTATCAGTGAACAACAAATAAATCTTATTTGAATAAAATTTTGCATGTGATACATTCACTCATCACAATTATACTCATCGCTTTTATAATTTTTATTTGGAATTCGGAATTGCATTATTTTAGATTTTCTTCTTGAGTTATTTTACCGTTTACGTCTAATTAAGTCGACCATTATACAATAGTTCTAAATCATCGGCAATAACTATTTTGTTTGCGCACAAATTAAGTTTCCGTGACCCCAAAACGAAATCCCATTTATCTGTTCATACATTGTGGATATTAATTGCATTTATGCATTCTCAGTACTTAAGTATTTCGAAATCCATATTGGTATTTGATATAAATTCGGTTTTACCTAAAAACCACCAAATGCGAGTTTTAACACATTCCTATAAAATCTTTCAAAAAATTGATAAGAGTTATATTGGACGATAATTTATCACTAAACTGGATTCACCACCTATATATAATGGAATTACGATAGCTTTTTAAGAGCTGCAGGAAATTGTCCTTATAGCGAAAACTCTTATTGAATGTGTTGTTTGTGAATATACTTGAAAAACAAATTTATTAAAAACTAATACAAGCAAAAAAAAATTGTAGAAAGCACTTAATTCTGTGAACAAGTTTAACAATACGACAAAATGAAGTTTTATATTGAGCTTTAATACATCAACAAACAAGAACGTGACAGACATTTACCAAAACCTCCCTAATATCAACAGTTTTTCTAAACCTAAAAATAATGAAACCTATCTTACCTGAAGAGCTGTGCCCAACTTAGAAAAACCTCAAAATAAAATTGTTCAACAGTTGGAAAACTGAAACACAATCGAAGCATTTAAATCGAGCAACACTCGACATAGAGATTTTTCGACGAACACACTCAGTATGTTTGCAGACATCACCAACTCTTCCAGAACCAATAAAAAATGTAAACGAAGCTCCTATAAGAATCGAAAATTGTTTCACAAATTGTTACTGAATACCTCGCAAAGAAATGTACTGTTTTATAAGTTACAACAAATTTAGCTTAGTGAAATAGTTCAATTTGATGCAGCAAAGATTTATGTGAACTGTTAAGAATAAATTTGATTTGAGATTAACAAATTGTAGATCACAAATTAAGATTAACTCTTGTTATACTGAATTAAATGCTGTTCGCCATCTATACATGATTGGGTGTGATGAGTATTCGACTTGAGAAATTAGAGTAAAATATTAGATTCCATTCGCGAACTGCAAAGCCTATATATACATTTTAAATGATTTCATACCGAGATAGGGTGCTGGAATGGTTTGTATAGAAGAATAACGAAGCATTTTACTCGGTTATATTTAGGATTAATTTCGATAAACTTTACCTGCTTGATATCCGCTTGATGACCATGCTTAACACATCACTCAAATTAAAATCTTGATTTCTAATATTTTTATGATAACTGATTTATTTTTACTTAATTTTGTGTTTCCAATCCGAAAAGGCAATACTTTGTAATGGTTATTCATTATACCTTCACTTCCGTTTGACATTATACTCGTACTTTCCGGTGAATAAGTGTGAATATAATTAGTGATGACAGTGATTTTGGAAAGGATGTAGAAGATTCGGAAAGGCAGAGCACATTCTATAATATTTGAAAATAAAAACATCTAGCGAGTTTGTATTAGGCTAAATATATTAAAGCGGAAACAGATAATTTGCAATAATTTTAACTATCTAACTGATCTATTTATATACATTAAACCTTATAACAGATAATGACAAAATGTATTAACTTGAAATCGAAATGGTAGGCGGCAAGTGATAAAAAAATTGTTAAGAAATAATTATTTTTATGACTGGAATAAAATAGATAACCAACTGTAAGTTGAATTAAGCCTTAGGTAAACAAAAATCATATTGCAGATTGTTTGCACGTTCGCATATTAAAATAGATGACGTTATGGTTAGGGTTTTTATTTTTTTATATTTTTGGTCATGACAGATAAATTTGATACAATAATGGAACTTTCGACATTGTTGTAATTTCTGGTTCATTTATCGTTTTTAAAACTCAGTTTCGCAATTAATATGTTCGTTTGTGTTTCAGAATCTGAGTTGTCCGTTTGTGATTAGGAATCTGACAGGCAGATATATGTTGCATCACTATTTTCGATATTCGATAGACATTTGTGTCTCTTTTTTCAAGAACAAAAACATATGCTATTTCGTATTCAATTTCGCAATGTCTGTTGTAATGGACTGCTCGATTCTATTTATATACAGTCATTAATAAAATATAACCATTTTTGTTTATTTTCGATCTGAAAAATCGACAATGTCATGGCAATGTGATAATTTAAATGTCATTTTTCCCATCAGTAAATTTTCAACGCCAACATGATAGGAGACTTGAATGCGGTCATCTACTACGGGGTTCCGATCACTACGCATCCTTTGTAAAAAATGTTTTTGGCGAAACTATATATTGTATTGCATTAATTTGATTGTTGAGCAGTTTGAAAGCAGTAGATTATTTTAGAATTGTGTTTTCTTGTGCCGTATGATGATCTGGAACCGGGTCATTCTATCGTTATTCGATAGTTCTCGTATTCTCCCTTCCCCAAATAAATATTGACACATCATCCGACAAGAGTCAGAATCCACAAGAACACAAGTTTTGGACAAAATGAACCAAAACTATCGGCCTATGTGTTAAAATTAAACGTAAATCGTCATTGATTATATAATGACAGTTTTCATTTAATTTCAACACAAACGCCAATATTTCGGTTTATTTTGATAAAAACATCGGTTCTTGTGGATTCTGACTCTTCTCGAATTTCATCTAATACAGACTAAATATAATCTAGACTTGTATAGTTTCCATTGACCATTATTGTGTAAGTCGTTGAACATCTTTGTTTGGGTTTATGGTAAAATATTACAAAATTTGTTTTATTTAAATTTAATGTTAAACAGTTGTTGGACAGCCAAATAATGTACCTTCAGAAGATAATATACTCTAAGTCATTTTTCAGTTGTCTAAAGGATGTTGATCTTTATATAAGAACGGCATCTCGGGGAACAATTGAATACCGCTTTTTTAAGATCAAGGAACAAACTTACGTGCTACTTCTTCTACTAAAGCCATACTGGCATGGTTGAATTATTTGATTTTTGTTGAGATGCTCCATCAACCTAAGAAGAATAATTTGTTCGTAAATTTTGCTAAATACTGGAATAATTGATACTGGACGATAATTACCTAAGTCAGCTTGGATACCTGTTTTGAAAATCGGCGTTACACGAGCTATAGTTTTAAGAATGATGGAAGTGTTTATTGATACAGTCAATAGCGGTATAATAATAGGAGGCAACATTTTGACCAATTTAACTGAGATACCATCATAACCCGAAGCACAATTAGTGTTCAAGTCATTAATTAAACCAGCTGTTTCCTCTTTCTTACTCTCTTGTAAAACAGTAATACTTGTACTAAAACGCAGTATATTAAATGCAGAAAAGAATTTTTTTGGCAAACTAGCTCCTACATTAACAAAATAATTGTTGATTTGTTTAACATATTACCAATTTCTTGTTCGTCGTCTATGTAAATACCATTAATGGTATTTTTTTTTTGTACTTAACTAATTTTTTAAACTCGTTGTTTAATTTAATATAATTATCTTTTAAAAATGAATTTAGCGGATACTTTTTAGAAAATTTGTAAAACTTATTTCGTATTTTATATTTTTTTGCCAGCACTACATCAAATCAAACCATGACTTTTTATAAGTCGAACATTTTGTATTTGTATTAGTTATAATTGTATTAATTCTGACGGATGGATTCCTTGAGGATATTATACAAAAAGTCGAAATTATGCCTGGAAATACCCTTTAAAATATTGTCGTAATTCACAATAGATTTGAAAAGAGGTTTAATTATTGTTTTCTAGTAAATTTTATAACGAAACCATGATCACTTAAATTTGAAAACATAAAAGAGCTTTTCATGATTAGACAGTATGTGATCTATGATGGGTTGCGTTTGACTAGTAACTCTGGTCGAGAACTTTTCATCAATATTATTGAGAACGGAGTAGTTATTCATGCCGAAAATGGTATTTCAACTTTGTACAGCTGTACTCTCAATTTTCAACAGATCCAAATTACAATCTCCTACTAAAATATGATTTTTATATGTAAACATAATACGATCTAATGTAACCAGAAATGAGTGATAATTTGTATGAGATGACTTGTAAACACCTGATACATATAAGTTTAATGATTTGGAATAGATAACTCGTATATTCGTTTTCACCAAAATTATCCGAACAAGTGAAACATAAATCCAATTTCGTATGGGCAAATATCGTTAAACCTCCACCATTTCTACCACCACGGGTACTATGAAATGCTTTATAATGGTCCAGCTTTAAAAATTTTGTTTCCGAATCACGCAAGAAAGTCTCAATTAAAATGATTACATCAAGGTTTTGACTGAAAGACGTGAAAAGAAACACCAGTTCACTCATTTTATTTTGTAATCTATTTATGTTTAAATAAAATAAATTAAAACTTAATAAATTGTTCGTTTCACTTGAAAAACTCGGAAAATTCAGGAAATGTTTGTTGTTGTCATAACTATCATTATGATTTTCTAAACTTAAAATTAAATACTCTGATGAATGAGTGCTTGTTTTTCGATAATATCGAGCTGTTCGGTAACGTAACGTCGAAAATAGCTATAACGAATTATTGGATAGTGTCGAAAATAACATTAATGTATATGTTACAAATAATTATGGGAACACCAATTTTTTATAAGCCGTCAAGGTGAAAACTTAATTGTTTTTTGTGAATTTATCGTGTTCTTCAGTAAAAAAAATTCCCAAAATTAATAATAATAATAATAATTTATGTGATCATAAAATGGATGGAAGTGTGGGATTCTTTGTACACAGCAGTGAAGATGATTCCGATTCTGAAGTAACGCCTGCGTTTATTGTAATGAAGCGCTTACGGGACTGTTCCAATGTACTTAATATGCCAAATAAAAGGTATTATACTAATCTCTGTCATTTTCCTGTTTGAATTTATTTTTACAAAATTAAATGCTTTCAGATTCATTAGGTTATTTCGGGTTTCAAAACAACTATTTTTGAATGAATTCAATATTAAATCGCAAATATAATTAGTTTCATTAATCAAATAAGATGTTTTTTATGTTGCAATTTCATTTCATTTATTTGGTTAAAATTCAGCCTTGTAAAAATATTTCTAAATAAACAAATTAATCATTATAGTCTATACATCACTGATCCAATTCTTGGTCTTCTAAATCCATATTTATTTAATTCAGCCTTGCAGAAATATATATATATAAGCATTTAAGCGATCCTTCACATCGTTCCATAATGTGTTGGCAGTCTGTCGAAACTGTATTGTGTTTAATAAATTTTTTGCAATGCCTTCCATAATTTTTTCCCCATAAATTCGACAATAATCTCAAATTGGTTTTAGTCCGTTGCTGTCCTATATAAGGAAAACCAATGCGTATTTTTTTTTTTTTTTTTTGGATTGATTGATTAAAAATAGTTATTAACTCTTTTGAATATTTTCATTGTACGTTTTCGTCACCTCAACAGCAGTCGAATAAAATGTCCGTGTTTATCGAAAAAAAACGCTTTCGAAAATTTCATAATAGACCCCCAGGAAAAATATTTTCGTGTACTTTTTCGAACAAAAAATTAAAACGATTTTTTAACCAAAACTGTTATGTGTGCACGAACAAATGTTTCTCGATCTAAACTATTCTAAATATTTTGGAGTTATAGCAAAAATAGAATTTGTTTCTTTTCCGCTTGGTCTGTGGATCAAGGCGCTCTCAAGTCTCTCGTAGTGTGCTTCGATTATATATCCGATTTATTGGTATCCTAACCCTAAACCTCTTGTTCTGTGCTATTTGCTCTGTATAATTCGAGTGATGTTGAAAATGAAAACCCCTCTAGTTGATTGTCTGTAAATTTGTGAATTCCAAATTTTAGGAATATTAGAAAAATTGGAGGGATGTTCGAACATTTAAAACAATGTCCACCATAAATTGGAGATTTTGCATCGACTCAAAAGTCATTGTATATCTGTTACAACTTTTTAGAATTAGTAAGCTTCACATAAATATTTAGTATTTCTGAGAAATTTTCTATAACTTAATACATTGTAAAACATTTATAGTCTGCAGAATAAATTCGTTAAAATTGATACACTCAATACAATTTGAGGGATTGGAAAAAATTTAAAATTTTTCAATAATGGAAATTTAAAATTTGTAAAATATCGCAAAATATCACATCTCTTCGGGTTACAATTCCGAATTATTAACGTCAAATTACCATCGCGTACAATTTCCACAACGCATCAAAATTTGGCATGAGATCAATCACGGCTGATTCTTAGGCCGTTTTCATCTTAATAATTACCTACATAAGTAGCAGACGTGAATAATCGTTACGTATGTATATAAATATTTAAAAGTATTTAAAACGGGATTTGATTTTGAATAGGGAGTTTGATTTTTGTTCCAGAAGAAAATAAAATCTGGAATCGGTTAAGTGCCTGGTTAAGTTAATGGTTAAAGTATGTATACATATTATTAAACCCCCGGTTTCTACTTCATTTTTTTCTGCTGCTAGGGGGTTTTAATGACGTTTTTAGTGCTACAAAAAATACGATTTCAATTAATTGTTCCTGGCAACACTGCTTATTATAGTTTAGTAATTACTAATTATTTATATTTTTTTTATAATTTTTAAAACTTTTTTCATTTAAGATGACACTGTTTAACGTCCTATTAGTTTCACAAACTTAATTTGAATCAATCCACCAAATTTAGTTACCCAAAATTCATTTATATTTTATTCATTTTAAACAGCAAAATGCACAATCTACTCGTTCGCCCTATTGTTTGCGAATATTCAGAAGATCCTATAATTGGCCATACCAAATCTTATACAACTAAACATTTTGATCTTATTAGAGAAATCATATTAGATGCAGTGATGGTGTTGGACTATTTTATTATTTAAAAAAATGGAATATGGTTGATATATTTCAAGTTTATATATGTTTCTGGATTATTTATTTTAAAAATATTCTATATTCATTTCACTATTGACTTTCAGGTTTTGATTAAAATCTCATATAAACGTTATAAAGTAAATTTGAAATCTGTACTAATGTGTTAAATATTTTTACTGTATTTAGATAGCATGCAGACAACTTCTGGCGTTAGCCGAGAAGATTGGTATTTTTATACAGATATGAAACTTTTCTAGATGTTTCCGTTTCAAATTTCAATGTTTCGAAACCAAATTTAAACTACAAAAATTTTAACACAATATTACGTTTATGTGTGTACTATGCTGATCAAATAAATTAGAATCAGATTAAGATAAAATTATCTTATTACCACATTCGTGTAAATTAATTACAAATACAAAAACTCCTGATATAATATCTAACGTCTAATTAATTTTCGTATATATACACAAACAAAAGCAAAATGTATAATTGATATGGAGCAAATAAATAACAAAAATATTCCCTATACTCTACCCACATCCATAAACCATCACCTAATTTGTAATAATTTTAATATATTAGATGTATGTACGCATATATATAAGAAGAAGAACAGCTGAATGGAATAAGAAGAAAACACCACAGTTCTTTTTTTTTTAAATTTTCCCATTTTTACAGTATTTTGTTGTTTCTGTGTATACATAATAGAAAATTCAACAGGTTCCCAAATATAAAAAAAAACGGAAATTTTTTGGATACACTCATCTTAATTTTTTTGGTAAATTTAAATAATTTTTTTTTACAAAAATAAAATAAATTCTGGGAAAATTTTCTTTTTGTTTTCATTTATGTTCATCCTTTTTTTTTGTATATTTTTGGTTTGGTGGGAGTGCAAGGAACATTTTAAGGATGAGAATGAAAGTAAAAAATGGAAAGTGATGCTTTTTTTTTTGGAAAAAGTAAAAATGTTGAATTGGTTTTTGATATTCCATTTGGTTTGACTTTGAAAAATGGGATTAATGTAAATTAAGAGTTACTTTAGATACTAAATGAAATGAAAAATTATAATTATGAATAAATTAATGAGGAAAATGGGTAAAAAATGTACATAAAAAGAAAACACAAAAAAATGTATTGCATTTTAAATTAATTAGCTGGGTTTTGTGCGTAGATAGTCGGTTTGATGTTTCAATTCTATTGTGTCATTCACTGTCGACGGTGATTTTTTATATACGTAATACATATATACACGTGTCTATGGAATGAAAATATACAATCTAAATTCCTAAAAGTGTTCGATGTCTTACACCGAAAATATGATTTTTTGATAAAGGTATATAGAGATTCAAGGATACAATAAATGTATTGATTTGTGTAACACAAGCAATAAAAAAAAAGGTTTTCTTTAAACTGAATACCCACATTCAATTCTGGAAAAATTGAAATAGCAAAAAGCCTGGTAGATTATTTGAAGAATATATATGTTTAAGTTGTTTGTCTGGTAAAATGTCTAGAAGATTTTCTTACTTTCCAATTGCTTATTATGGAAAGTATTATTATCGTGGCAAAAATTCAATATCGATTAATCTGCAGATATTTCTAGTTGATCCGAATATTTCATCCATATCTGAACATCTGAATAAATGAGTATAGTGGCCACTATAATTCCAAATGAGTGTGACAATATAACTTCATATTGTGATTAAATCAAATGAATAGTAAGAGTAATTCTAGAGTCATGTCCCATATCCATATCAAATGTTTGTGTTCATGTTAGAACAATGTTATTGCCATTAGGTTTATTTGTCCAAACTCACATACCTTTATATATATGTATATTTTAAGAAAAATACATTTACCTTATTAGGATGGGTACCTACCGTGTAGTTCTATTTATTTTTAATACACGTTTATAAACAGTTTCAAAGTATCCATGGTAAGATTATAAAATAAATAAAAATAAATAAATTTAAATAAATTTAATGAATATTAAATATGGCCCCTGTGGTCGGGGGGCACTCACATGTCTCGTAAATCTAAATTGCACGAACATGTTTCCTAAGAATACCACCACAGTATCCTTTGCTTGTCGTAGGAGGCGACTAAACGGTTGGATCGCTGGGCTGACGACCCGCATCCGTAAAAAAAATTAACTGTTTATAAAATCAACAAAACGAAAAATGGATACCGCCAAAACAACACCGGACCCCCGCTCAAGTACCCGGATACGAGATTTAGGATCGGCACGTGGAACGTGCAATCACTTAGAAAACCAGGAGCGTTGGAGGGTCTAATCACGTGCATGAAAGAGTATCGGCTGGAACTCGTTGCTCTTCAAGAAACTCGCTGGCCTCAAAGTGGAGACCATGTGTCCCAGGGCTATACGTTGTTCTACAGTGGAGATGACCTCGGAAATCTTGGAGCTGGATTTCTTCTTGGGCCGCAGGTAAAGAAGGCTGTTTTGGATTTTCAAGCAGTCAATAACCGATTGTGTATGCTTCGCCTGCGCATGAAGTTAGCCAACCTGTCGATAATTTGTGTACATGCGCCCACAGAAGTCAGCCAGCCCCAAGATAAAGACTCATTTTACAATGACTTGGACGATCTGATGGGATCTATACCCGAACACGATGTTAGAATGGTAATTGGGGACTTTAATGCTAGAGCTGGCAGAAATCAGGCCGACTTGTGTGAAAACATAGGTCCGTACTCCCGACACGAAACTGCGACCGATAATGGTGAGAGAATGATGTACTTTGCAATTGCTCATGATCTTAGAGTAGCAAGCACATTCTTCCCTCACAAACAGATACACCTAGAGACATGGACACATCCTCGCAAAACATCCCGGAGCCAAATTGACCACGTGTTAATTTCAAAAGGGCGAGCTCGGGTTGTGCAGGATGTGAGAACTTATCGGTCAGCAACCAAATACGTAGGCAGCGATCATTATTTGGTCGCTGCAAAGCTACGGTGGAAGTTTTCGTACAGGTCGGGGAACACAGCGAAACGGATGGAACGTTTCGACTGTGAAGGTCTGATAAATGAAGATCAAAAGAAACGATATCAGGATCTTGTCAGCGACAACATTGAGGGAGCTAATTACCAGTCTGACTGCGTGAACTCTGTCTGGGAGGTACTGAAAACTTCGGTTGTCAGTGCTGCTCAACAGACTTTAGGTATAGTGAAAGTCAGACCCAAGAATGATTGGTTTGATGACGAGTGTCGCCTTGCAGTTGAGCAACAAAATATAGCCCATAATGAAGTGCAACAACGTCTCACAATCGCAAGGAAAAACAAGGCAGCTCTTGCAAGAAGGGCAGCTAAGCGGATTTGTAGACGGAAGAAGCGAGAATGGTGGAAGGCCGAGGTTCTGAAAGTACAACAACTCAGCAATGAGCGTAGTTCACGTAATTTCTTTAAAGGAATTACTGGATTGCACCATACTTTCAGGCCTTCGTCAACCGCCATTCGGGACCGGGATGGAAACCTCTGTGTCAACATCGACGCAGTACTTGACGCATGGAGTGGACACTTTACTGAGCTGCTTGATGTTCATCATGCGTCACAGACTGTTGTTGAGCCACCTCTAAAACAGTCTGCGGAGATTTGCACTGAGGAGCCATCCCATAAGGAATTCACTAAGGCCATGCAGAGAATGAAACGAAACCGCTCACCTGGAGTGGACTGCATTAATTCGGAGCTCTTGATATTCGGAGGGGATACTTTGTGGAACTGTCTTTTCGACCTTATTCGATTAGTATGGCGAACCGAAGTTATGCCTGATGAATGGAAAGTGGCCGCGATATGCCCCATCTTCAAGAAGGGAGACCGCTTGAAGTGTGAGAATTATCGCGGTATAGCTCTCCTTTGCACAGCATACAAGTTACTGTCATACATTTTATTGGATAGAATCACTCCTGTGGCGGAGGGCTTGGTTGGTGACTATCAGGGAGGGTTTCGTCCGAATCGATCAGTCACTGATCAGGTCTTTTCGCTGCGGATGATTCTATCTAAATATTATGAGACATCCATCTCGGTACATCAGGTTTTCCTGGATTTCCGGCAGGCCTACGACTCGATCAATCGAGAGAGTTTGTGGTCTGCCCTGGAATACCTAGGAATGCCAACAAAATTGGTACGACTGTGTAGGATGACAGTGACGCAGTCTCAATGCTGTGTTAGAGTTGAGAACAGGCTATCGACAATTTTTGCAGTTAACTCGGGTGTTCGGCAGGGAGATGCTCTGTCCCCGATACTCTTTAATCTCATGTTGGAGTACATCTTTCGTAAAACTGAAACACCTCAGCGCAACATCTTATATCGCCAGTCCAATCAAGTGCTTGCATATGCAGATGACATATGCGTGATTGGACTGAATAGCAACGGAGTGAAAGAAATACTTGATCCGCTTGTAGAGTTTTCAGCTTCTGTTGGACTCCAGATCAATGAGTCCAAAACGAAATACCTGATCTCTGGTTTTAGAGACAATGGCACACCAGATTTTAGTAGTGGCCACCACACGTTTGAGGGAGTGAGGAAATTCAAATATTTGGGCTCTCTTATCACTCACGATAACAGTGTGGGTGAGGATATTAAAGTGCGGCTGGCAGCTGGCAGTCGTTCTTTGTATCCTCTAAGGCCACTGCTAAAATCTAAACACTTATCAAGTGCCGTGAAGCTGAAGCTTTACAAAGCGTTGATCAGGCCCGTTGTTATGTTTGGATGTGAAAGTTGGGCGCTGACGGATGAGTACGAGAGATGGCTCCTTACATTTGAGAGAAGAATCATGCGTGTGATTTACGGCCCTAAACGCGAAATAGATGGTACATACCGAGCTCTGTACAATTTCGAGATCAGAGATCTGATGAAGATCCCCGATATTGTACATGAAGTTAGATCTCAGCGAGTACGCTGGCTCGGTCACGTTCTGCGTGCTGATCCGGAACGAATTGTGCAGCGATCTCTGAAAGGAGAGCCACCATATGGTAGGCGCAGAGGTCGTTGCAGGCGACGATGGCTCCACGATGTAGAGAACGACTTGGCCTCTTCAGATTGTCTAAGACAGTATGAAGACCAAGCTCAGGATCGAAACCGTTGGAGCCAGATTGTTGATTCAGTAAGGGGCCAGTAATGGCCTTTAACACTGTTTATTATTTATTATTAAATAAATTTAATGAAAAACATCGAATATTCTCTTAACACACCGAAAATAATAATATTATTAAAAGTGTTAACAGTGTTTATTGGCCATTACAGGCCCCTTACTGTGTTAACAAACTGGCTTCAACCGTTTCGATCCTGGGCTTGGTCTTCATACGGTCTTAGACAACCTGAAGAAGCCAAGTCGTTCTCTATACCGTGGAGCCATCGTCATCGTAACGACCTCTGCGCCTACCATATGATGGCTCTCCTTTCAGAGATCCCTACATAGTTCGTCCCGGATCACCACGCAGAATGTGACCGAGCCATCGTACTCGGTTAGATCTTATTTCATGCACAATCGGGGATTTCCATTAGATCTCTGATCTCGATATTCTATACAGAATGAACTGACTGGGATAAACTACCCAATAATCCTTACAAATATTTCGATGGCTGTCAAAAATTATCATAATAATAGACCAAGTGTGAGGGAAATTATCAAATGAATGGCTAAATCATGTACTAAAAAATATTTATTACAGGTTTCGGACACAGTCTGAGTATTCATAGTAACAGTAAATTCAAAATTCATTTTATATACCAGTACATAAATATTTTATAATTCTATAATTGTTCTAACTAATTCCTCATCCATTTAATTATCGAAACTAGATATTCATGTAACATAACCGAATATAATGATTCGAGCATATAGCTTTAAAACACCAATCGCAGACACTATAGTTGTTTTCGTATATTTTGATTATGTTCGTGAAATATACACACTATGAATCGTGTTGGTTTAGTATTACTTAATTACTAAAACCAATACAATTCATAACATAGTGTTACATGATGTATGGCACAATTGATATAGGCGATAACTTGTCAGGGTGGTTTCCTCCCCACACTACATCTACACAAGTATGAATGACACATTTTATGGAAGTTATCAAGGCCTATTTTGTTCTCATTATAACTAAGGATTATTTCTAGTATGCTATCAGTCGCGTGAGCAGACCATAAAAGTAGACTTTTTTTGTTATTAGAAATAAAACTAACCAAGAGAATCTCGACTGAAAACAAAAAAGCAAAGCTATATGCACCTCTAGCAGCTGCAATTTCTTTCTAGGCAAAATCGACTGGTATTTCTGGTTTATTTGGTCATATTGTTCCAACTATAAATTGGTATTTCGGCTACATAAGTCCTTGACTTTAGTTTGTAACTGGTAAAAAATTATTTATCGTTATAATACAGCCAATATTTAGAAAGGATTTCGCAGGACGTAGTACTAGTTGATGGGCTATTTCTGACAACCTTTGTTTATTTGGTTGGGTACCCAAGTAAATCCCATCTACAAGCCAAAAGATTGTTGACAGCAAGTTTTCGTCCACGGTTAGCTCTTTTGATGGAGAAAAAGGTACATTTAAATTATTTTGGAATATTGTCCAAACGTGGTGGAATGGAGTCAATTTGCCATCTCGTAATCTAGTTGTGCGTGTTCTACTATATCATCAAAACGTAAAAACCAGGAGAGCTGTTTACATCTTTTCCATACGAGAGTTCTCGAAAAGATCTTTAGCTGCTATACCCAAATGTGATTTCACCACATCAGTATAAATAATTCCGGCGATATACGCGTATAGTTTATCTGCGTTTGTGTCTCGCCAAGGCCGAAGTTATTTTGGATGATGTAATCGACTAGTTCCTTCATATTTTAATTTTGTCTTTCGATTTGTTTTTGAATGTTACCAAAGAATAAAGTTTCAAATGTTTTCTGTCAGATGCTAAATTTTGTGTTCTGCCAAACTCAGACAAAATTTGGAAATGACCACTGCAGATACAATGGTCGCGCCTGCCCTGCTCTTTATAGTTTAATCCACGATTTGGAGCCACAATTTGATCATAATTATTTATCATATTTCCAATAACTAGAACATCAGCTTCATCCGCATCAAATGCTTGCATGAACATCTATAGTCAGATAGATCATCACCATCCGGATTGTAATCTGCATTATTTTCTACATCGTCTACAAGACATTCGCTAATGCATTTCCACTGCTCTGTACTTGCTCTAAAGATCCTGAAATTAACTATCATCGCGATTTACTTACAGCAGTATGTCAATTACATCTATTTTTGATGGGTTCTAAAACATCAATCAAGAATAACAGAACTAACTAAAACTAATTGCCGAATTAGTAGATACAAGCCTTGTAATGTAATAAAATATCAATTTTAACTAAACAAAAATATGTCGGTGCATGAAAAAGAAGGATCTACTGTTCATTATAAATTACATGGAGAACTGTATTCCCCAAACACGGTTCTAAGGTTAAATTACGAGAAAACATTAGTGAAATAACCGGGTACATAAGTAAGTATACTTATTGGTATATAATCAGAGCCACCTATATATACAGAGCCGTAAGGATCAGCCATGTTTTTTGTCGAGCTTTTTCTAGAGGAACTACTTTTTGCATTATCCCATAAGAATCAATGTAAAAATGACCATTTTCGAATTACTTTTCATCAATGAAAAGTTAAATCTTTCATTTCGATAAACACTTTGTGGAATTGATTCTATATTGAAGCAGCACATATCTGAAAGTCAGAACCTTAAACCTTTTATTAATTTAATAAACATTAAATCAAAATTAAATATGAATTTATCATATTTATGTAAACATGAATTTATTTGAATGTGTAGGTAAAATAAATAAATAAAACATATATTGTTATCCTTTCGATCGATGATTTTGTCTCTTTTTTAGAATTAAATCTCACATTTTTTTTAAATTTCGCTTTTTCTATTTTGCGATCGCAGCATGCTCGCATAAAGCATTATTATATATCCTTTTATACATTTGAAAATGTATCACCACATATTTCTATTTCATTACCTTGTAGCGAAATCGGAAAAGGGATAGAGTGCAAAATTATTCCAATAGGCTGAGATCGCAATAGAAAAAAATCAAAATTGAATTCACGAAATAGCGTAAAATTTAAAAAGAGAACATAAACATCGATCGATAGAAAAAAAATTGTGATATTGACAACTTACAACATGTCACAGGGAGTGCCAATAACAGCTGCACAATTTATTTAGAACCATAATTATGCACAAATGCGTAACAAAACTTTACCAAAATAAAATTAAAAACCGTGCCAGAAGAATTGTGATAGTCATGGTGTTCCATTTATAATCTAAAATCCAAAATTTACGTTGAAATTGTGAAAAGTGAAATTAGTTTGAGATTTATTCAAACAAAGTCATGCAGCTTTTATTGAAATACCCTTTAAGTATTTTATTTTATTCACAAAAATATAATTCAAAAGGAAACACAACCACATTTTTACTGTTTTCTCTTTTCGTCGTGCAGTTTAATTTTTATTGCGTTGGTATTTGTGTGTATTTATATCAATTCAATGTAGAAATGCTTTTTTTTCTATAAATTTTATTAATAAATATATCATAAATTAAACAACTTCTTTGATCAAGCTTTGAATCAATTATAAAATGATAATTGTAGATTCTATTTCAATGTTAAAATACTTAATCCATCGATATTTTCATTGAAAAATATCGCACCGAAAAAAATTTAATTTTTCATATGTTTTGTATGGAAAAAATGTTTTTTTCGTCAATTTTAGTTCCTCTAGAAAAAGCTCAATTTTTAACCTTAGGGCTCTGTATATATAGGTGGCTCTGATATAATACATATAGCTGAAAATTATCATTCACAAAAGGATCACATAGAAGAAGATTAGAACGGTATACCTCCACTTTCTATTAAAATTTCAAAGTGATCAGATGGCTGAGCTGTAAAATTTCATCCAACTTCTGGCGTTAGCAGAGAAAAATGTTAATTTTATACAGATATGAAACTTTTCTAGATGTTTCTTTTCCAAATTCAAATGTTTCGAAACCCAAATTCAAAATATATTTTAAACCTATTAGGCAAAAATTCTGAAGCTTTATAACTCAAAGAATACACTATTAGGAATTAATGAAATATAAGATGGCGCATCAACTAAAATAAATTAAGTCATTATTTATATGCATATATCATACATGTTGTAATAAAACTACTACACGAGTATCTATTTTCTAATTTGTTTACATTTTCCAATAAAAATGTTTACCCGCATAAATATTTTCATAAAATTTAAATCACAGTTGGCGTCGATCAACCATTATGGTTTGTTTCTATAATTCAATTGAATTTCATTTGGGTATCCGATAAGTATCGTTTTACGCAGTCTTATATTTTACAATTGAAAAAGTAAACGAGTAGGCAGATATTTTTATATGGCTACGTTCGTTTGTTTCTTAACTTTTTGTTTATTTCAATAATTTAATAAAAAACAACATTGTTTTCTAGGATTAAACCTGATAAAATATAGTTTGTATAATAAACAAAATTTAAACCAGGACCAATCGTAGAGGTGGTTATTTTGGTTAAAGAATGATGATGGTGTCGTGCTATTTTTGATTGACTCATTGACTGTAAGTTGACTTCAACTTAAAAAAATTCTATTGTGTGATTCCACGAATTAGAGAGACGAACAACCATAAGAGACGCTCTTTAAATCCAATATTTACATCCCATAATAAAAAAAATCGACAGAGCGTTAATCATGGGTTTGGAAATTCTCACAAATTAAGCACATTTTTCACATACGATGGCCCAATGAAATAAGAAACCAAAAGATTATACTGGAGTATGCAGTTCACGGACGGTATCGATTCTATCAAAAAATCCACATCAATAGAATTGATATTTTGGAACAATTGTTGTTTTCTGTATTTAAAAATTGTTTGTAACATTTGTAGTGGTTTTATTATCATAAAATTCTTTAAATCGAGTTCATCCTTTTTTTTATTATAATCTGAAATCATTTGCAGTCGATTTCGTTAAACAAAAAATATTACAAATTATAGGATTTCAATTTCAAATTAAACCATTGAAAGTTCAATCGAAACATTTTCCAAAACAATCAAAACATTTTTCAATTCAAACGAAACTTTTATTTGACCAATTCAAATTATACTTTTAGAAAATCAAATAAAGCTTTATCTAATTCAATTGAAACGTTCATATCATAAATTCAAACATTATCAATTTCAAATTATACTTTGTAAAAATTAATTAAATGTATTTAAAAATTAAAAAAAAAATTAAAAAATCTTGGTCAAAAAGTATAGCCAAATTTGCCTAGACATATTTACAATTGCTTGTTATTCGCCATCGATTATTCATCTACACTTTTTTGTGATTGTCATTTGTGAAAATCATTTCCAATAGCACAGTGGTTAAAGCTGTGACGTTTGAATCAGGAGGTACCGGATTCGATTGCAAATAGAAGCGGGATTAGGGACAGGTTTACCGGTAAACGTGTTTTTAAACATAAAAAATCTTGTATAACATATTAGTGATGGCGGGAAATAACTAACAATAATTTTATAATATAATTTACAATATTTATAGTTTAAATCATAAAATTTTAATTCATTTATCAAGAAAACACGAAAATATAATTATAACAATTCAATAATAAAACCAAAATACATTAATTTAATAAAACAAAAAGAAAACACAAATTTTTTGGAACATTCAATAAATCTTTTGGGCATTGAAAAAAGCTCTTAACATGCAAATTTAAAGTGGATTCGTTCAGAAGTGTTATTATTTTAGTGCATATTGCACCCGCAGCTGCAAATGCTCGTTCAGATTCGACGTTGGGCTTTATGTTAAATACTTTCCACGTCTTTGTCCTTGAAGCTTGAGCGCAAGATCAATACTCAGTAATATCCTTCGGTCTTAATTATTCCACAGCTTTAGATACATGGGAATCCACCTGCGGTATTGCAATCTAAGATTAATACGAGTTCTGCTCCGAACTCACGTCTGCTGCGAATTGACCGGTAAATTCTAATTTTTTTACGGGTATTTCGGTAAGCTTAATTGGACGGTAAAACCGGTTAACGGTTTACCGGCAATGCAATCCCTAGGCGGGATGCAAATGTATTTTTCATCCTTAATTTCGATCGATGATCAATTAAATTGATCATGATCGGACCAGTGGCCATGCGTAAATGTACAAAAACATGTTTGATGAGTCTCGGAAATATATGTTTTGTTGAGCACAAATCATATAAGGTACATACAAGATGATGGCGTTCCCAATGTCTAAACATCTCTGCGATTTCTGGGTATTGGACATAAAGCTCACTATACTTGAATTTTATATAAGGTCATTTTTTAATACCAAGAATTGACGAAAGAATAAATTCTTACTTAATAAGATTATCAGAATTTGGTAATATGTAATAATTGAAACTTCTTTTGGTGGTAAATTGTTCCTATGCAATGTATTCCGCTTAAATTTTTAATAATGCATAAACATTGTGAAGTCTGCTGTTAGATTTTTTTTGTGTAGCTTTCATTTCACTTTCACCACACGCACATATTTCGTTAATCGTCATAAACTTCACGCTAACATAAAATTAATTAATTGTGTCCTTCACAAGGACCAGGTTGTTTTAAAATTTTAAGACGCGTTCCTTCACTGACAAAATAACAATGTTTTTTTTTAATTTGAAATAGTTTTAGTTAATTTTTAAAAAGTTTAACTTGAAATGGAAAAGGTTTGAATTGACGATGTAATACGTTCAATTGATTTGGAGAAAGTTTTATTTTAATTTTTAAAAGTTTCAATTGGTAAAAAAAGATTCGTTTGAATTTGATTAAATGTTTTGTTTGTTTTTGAAAAAGTTTTGTGTGGATTGATAATGATTTTGATTGTTCTGGAAAAAGTGTCGATTGGACGAACAATGGTTTAAAAAATAGCCTTAATTTAAATAAAAATAACAAAACTGCAATTCATTAATATGATCAAATTACTTTATGCCCTAAAAAAATTATAATTTGGTTTGGTACGTATTCTATTTTATTAGAAAAATTTGTTACGAAATAAAATTAGCGCCCTAATTTTTTTACAGTGCCCTTTGTATAAATACAAGGCATCGCTTCTTTAACTCAGTTTGAAATGATTCTAGCACATCTGAAAGCTGCTTGTAAAATAACAAAATTTAATTTAAGGAATACAACTGGCGATCATATAGTCACTATAATATGGAAGAGATGCCCACCATACTCAAAGTCACTCTGTATTCTTGACATCAGTAAATTTTAAAGTTAAAATTTAAAAGATTTCGTGAAATAATAGCCAAATTTTACCAGAGAAGTAAATGGCAACAGTGCGAATACCCTTATAAAAAAATTTAAATAATTTATATGAATTAAAATAACTATTAACAGTCTATCCATAAAATGAATCAGTCGATTTAAAGCCGTCGGTATGTTGAAGATCAATTAATATGTTTAATCGTAAATCGAATTAAACCTACTTATATCTCATATAGTGTATTGTGTGAGTATAGTCTCTATTGGTACCATAACGATTGTCCAGGTCATAAACATAAAATTAAATTCAGCCTCCTGGATAATTCCATCAAAATTTGTAATATTAAAAAAAAAAAATTTTTATTCTGCGAACCAAAAAATCGCGTTATCAAACAAATAACTTAAGAAGGTCAGGTACACATTAATTCACAAATATGGGTCAAAGAATCAACACCTACCCGCGTTGCAAAAAAAAAAGGAAAACAGAAAAATCTGCGAATGTAATAATAACCAGAAAAAAATTAATTTTCAGACGTTTTAATGCAATTTAATAATCAACAAAAATATGTATAATAAAACGATCAAAATGGTTTCTAAAATTGAAATTATAAAACATAAAATCAGTAAAAAAAAATCGGGCGTGGCATTTTTTTACAAAAAAAAATAAAATATATGTATATATAATTCCCTTTTTCCCACCATCCTTACCCCCAAACTACAAATGTTGTGTGCGCTGTTAGCTCAAAAGTACCCTGAATTAAAAAAAAAAAAATCATAAAACCTCTTCCTCATCATCGCTAATTTTTTATTTAATTTTTTTTTTCTCTATTTCATACATTCCAGCCCCATCACCTTCATCCTCATCACCAGGATTCAATGTGTTTTATTATTATTTTTTTCATCCTATTTCATTTTTTTTTTACTTTATTTTTATATTTCACAATAAAAAAACTACACCATTATAAAGACTCATTCCCTAACAAAGTAAAATTAAAATGTGAAAAAAGCTCTGAAGAGGCAGAAAGAATTTTTTTTATTATTCTCTTGAAAAATACCGAGAAAAAAAAACTCACAACAACAATTACACAAGCAACTAAAATTACTACTTATATTTTTCTATACAACTAATACTAATACAACACCATATTTTACCACCCAGTGCCACCCTCTGCTCGTATTCGCGAACCCCTTTTTATTTTATTTTCATCATCATCATCATCATCCGAATGATTATGTTTTGAGAAGAGCTTTTTATTTAACATTTTTTATGAGCTTTTTTTTGTGTATTTTTTCGGTGGGTGATTTTTTCGGTGGGATTGATTGAATAAAATTTAGAAGAATGTTTTATATAGAATTTTTTTTAAGGCTACCGTCGCGAAAAGTAGAGATCATGATGAATATGATTGTATAATAGTATAGTGTATGTGTATGTATGTACATATATCTGTTTATCAAGAAATTCATATTGTTACAAGGGAAATTTATATATTAAGCCACCTTGAACGGTTTTTCTTTTCATTTTTCGTCTTTCGTATACATACAAATATACCTATATATAGGGTGAAAATTTAGTTTTCCATCCAATTTTTTTTTATTTTATTTTATATTATTTTTGTGTGTGTATCGTTAAAACATTTTTTTTTTTTATTATTATTCCTTTTTGAATTTTTAAATATAAAATAAGGATTGGTTAGGAGGCACAAAGAGCAGAGAAGACTTAAAAAAAAATTGATGTAGTTTTCGGTTATTTTCTTTCTATTATTATTGCGAGATGAAAATAATATTTATAGAAAAATGAAGTGAAACGGGATCGTCGTAATTCGAATGGGATAGGGAAAGGTGATTATATATTTTTCCTAGATTTGTGTACAGACCACACTAGGAATACCAAAATAAACTCGTACACAGTAGTACAGAAAAAAAATAAAGTTCGTTATTGTTGAGATTTGATTTTTTGTTGCTTTGCTGTGTGTGTTTATATATAATATTTTTTAAGAGGAAATAGAATTGTAAATGAGCACACCATAAAGGAAACAAGTACAACAAAACAAAACAAAAAACCAACGAACGAAAGAAAAATGTTGCCTCATTTTTATTTTTTGGGTGGTTTAATTTTGCTTAAAATAAATTTATGTGATCATAAAAATTTTTACTGGTGGATTTTTTATTATCATCAAAAACGAGCAAAAGCGCAAAAAAAAAATCGGCATCGATTCTAAAATACAATAATAAAAATATATTATACATGCGGATATATATTTTCTGCGGATAGATTTATATAATATAATTTACCCTCAACCGCGCACATTCGACATGTCCCACCGCATATAATATGTGTAGGCCACTACCGATATTCTATATATCCACTTTGCAAAGAAAAATAATTAATTATCCATGAGGATGAATCAAGAATATAATTTTTGTACAATGGGTTATGTCAGAAACATATACTCTCCTCGCACATTCATTTCAATCGGTTTGGATTTTTTTTTTTTTTTTTTGAATAGAATACATTAAAATACTAATGTTTGTCTAGACAGGAAGATCATTAATACTGGAATCATTTTTGATAAGGGTAAACAAATATTTATTTTATTGTGCATACAAATTTCCCATTTCGCATTTTACTTTTTAATCTTATCGTTTTGCGCAAAATACAACAACAACAAAATCACCATCAAATTGCTTGGAAGCTTTGATTTTGATGAAGGGATTGAAAGATTAGATATCATATGTGTACCATATGTATATGTGTGGAATCAAAATATGTACCTTGGATATTCATATCAATATTAAATTGTGAACTTTGACAGTATCGATGATGGTTCTATCGAAATTGAATCTTGATTACCAGGATACAGTCAGTTATTAGTCTATAGTTGGATTATTCTTATGGCAGTATACATATAACTTGTATTTCGTAGTCTTGATACAATACAGTTTATTAATTACCAATTATGTACCCAAAAATCTATCTGACTATCTCGACTTTCATGTATACATACACCAAATGGTCTAATCTCTAATGCTCTAGTTTCTACTCATATAACTTTGCAACTTGTCAAAAATCAACCGTTGACGACTTTTTGTATTTTACCTGTAATCATCGTAGTTCATAAGTATATCGCCTCCAGTCGGGGGCCTCTCTAAATTGAATTTATTTATTGAATTTATTGATTTCTCTTTGTGAAACAATTATTTCACATATTCAGTAGCAGCCCGTGGGCAACATTTTTATATTACGGATATTAAAATCGAAAAATTAAATACAATCGACATAATATATTTTACATGCTTTTAATGTTAATCATTATTAAAATTCTACCAAGATCGATGCTAAAATATAAATATAATAACAGTAAATTAATAAAATAAAATAAACAATCACAAGTCATGACGGGTAAAGTGAATTGTTAGCATCATTACGTTAGCACTCACGAGACGACTAAAAATGGTTTAGCGTACATTTTTAACTGTATTGTCAGGAATACAGTATAGCCAAACCGATGTACAAAAATGTTTCCCAATACCAATTTTTAGTCGACCTTTCGAAGTACTCACATAGTAAAACACACGAAACCATGAAAAACCGTTTGGTATCAGTGCTAGACAATTTTGATGTGTTTTACTATGTGACTGCTTCGAAAGTTCGACTAAAATCGAAAATAATTTTTCTATTTAGTATAATTCATAAAATAATAATAAAATACAAAAATATTCTCGACACCAAAGTTTAGTCAACATTTCCAGACACTCACATAGTAAAACACACGAAAAATGGGTTTGTTACAGTGTTAGGCAATTTTTCGTGTATTTTACTATGTGAGTGCTTCGCAAGGTCGACTAAAATTTAATATTGAAGGTTAATTTTCTTTAAATTAAATTTAAAAAAAAGTTAATAATAGACCCGGAGATATTTGTTCTATATTATATAGTCTGCTGTAGTAACCCTTGGCAGCAAGGATGGCAACCCTGAGGGGCAAGTAATACCTAACTAAATATGTAAGTGTTTTACTAAATATTCAAATATTGTACCTTTCAAACTCAAACGGGCCTAGCATGTAAAACTGCACAGGCTAAAACCGCCGCTGATCGCCCCATAATCCAGTGGATAGATTCAGAGTAGAAGTTTTGATCAGTAATACAATTTTTAAATAAACAACCAGGATTTTCAAAATAAAAAATAAAAACAGTTTTGAGGGCAAATTTTCATACAGCTAAAATAGTAATAAGTAGAAGTCCATTTGCGTCTTAAGACTAGCCAAATATATAACATTCCAATCAGATCTAGATTACGATTTGCCTTGAATTTTGATATAGAATTTGAGTGCACTTTGAGTTTAAAATTGAACTTCATTTCAATTTTCACTTAACAAATTACAATTAGGGTTCTAAGCAAGCAAATTAAAATTACTAACAAAAACTAAAAAAATTCAAATTCAACCTAATTTGAAGTTCAATCCTAATTGATGGCTATTACTTGCCTTGATATTTCAATAGATATAGACTGGATTGCAATTTTTACAGAGCTTTTTTGTCCGATTGAATAAAATGTAATACTCAAAATCTCAATACACCCAAAGTTTTGTGCGGGTCTGAAATATTTTTGGAAATTTATTGTAATTATAACTAATTATGATTAGATTGTAAATTTCTTTCACAATATAAATCTGATTCATTAATTGGAACCACAACTTTATATTCCGAGCAAATAGCGCTGTGAATAAAGATGCGCCATTTTGGATCGCGAGGAGGTATCGGGTTCGAATCCTAAGATATAGGCAGGATTTTTCTTGTCCCGATTACAATCGGTCATTAAGTTGAAAACATCTTTGACCCTCTGCTGAAATGTAAAACTCAGCCCGATTGGGTAGGTAATGGAAGATATGCAGTGTGCAGATGGTCAATTAGAAGACGAACCTGTATCCGTGTACACAATAGACTTACTGTTCAGCTTTAAAAGGACAATAAATCGACTTGCCGAACACGTATGTGTTGGTATTTATTTGATTAAAAACATTTAAATTTATTTAATAAAAGGTTTGGTGTTAGTCGATATGTGAACATGATTAGAGGGTGTTCATAGTCTTGTTAAAATTGTTTCTAAACTATGTACAGTCGTATATTCAAAACGAATCAAATTTCATGTACGCGTAGATTAAATTTCAAGAAATGTTTTGAAACTGAATGCGACATCCTAAATTAATGTTAATACTCGTACTTAATTATTAATTTAAGCAATTAAATAAAGAACACACTCAAAATTACAATATGAACTTAATTTAAGTTTGATTCGACTTTCAAATTTTACCATTTTGTTGGTACTACTCACAGAATTTTAGCGTCAGTTGTGCTTCATATACTCGTACATGCCGAAAACCATTAAAAGGATGAATTTACAGCATACTCTGGTAATTGAAGTTTTATTTTGAAATATATAATATTTACCGACTTTTAAATCGGTTGATTCTTGTCAAATTTACTATTTTTTTCTAATATTGCCCACTTGTTTTAAAAAGAGCTTTTGCTCCAATTTGGCACTCAAATGATGGTTTTATATTAACATTTCATGTAGAAAATTATTATATATTTAATTTTATTATTTATTGTATATTATGATATATACATTTATATTGAATTGCATCTACAAAATTAATTATCTATAAAACACCTTTCTTATAATTTTCGTGACATTTCCAAAAATATTAATTTTGATTAGATTACGTAATTACCTTGGAGGACTATATATCGTACGCGTACAAATAAATGTGATGAAAAGAAAACTGGGATCCGAGCAAATCTTTGATATTTAGGTTATCTAACATTTTAAGAAAATGTTAAAGCACAAAAGTTAAAATATGACATTTCAAGGGCAAACAAAATATTGGCCGTTTTCATTCCTGATTAAACGTAAACCTCAGGGAGTAGCTTCTGATGAAATGAGATGAGATACATGCATTAATTAAAGCAGCTTTTAGCAGTTGTACTTTCTATTTATTGCAGGTAAAATTTAAGAACAATATCATTGAGGCAGTTTGGCACTTTCCATTTGACACTTGATATAGCCTTGGAGAAAAACGTTAAATTAACATAAAAGTTTTTATTTTTCGTTCAACCGAAATTTTATAATTCTATCTCAATTAATATTCTGACATCTATCGCTGTTCTATAAATACATTGTATCACTCGATAAAAATATATTCTATTAACTCCATTTGACATATGTACATATTATCTGTTTGATTCAAAAACAGAATTCGTCCCACAATTGTATGTTCGATGAAACTAATTCTAATCACTTGAACCAACCACAACCTAAAAATACAAAACTGAATGTATAAAAATTTAATTCTTAAAATTGTGTTTTGTGTCATTCTTGCACCATCTAGACTAGAGTGTGACATTCGTATCAATTGATACTACTTGTGTCTTAGAGGGTACACCGTAAATTGTTTAGTAAATAAAATTTCAGTTAAAAATCGGGTTTCCACATATACATGGGAATCTTTTGTTTTGTTATATAACCTCATTTTAATAATTTAGTGCACAAACACTTACCGTATTATTTTATTTTGGTAACCACAAAGACTTCGATTACTTACGTAACCTTACTAAAATTTAATTGCACATTATTCTGTACCGCCGGCTTTTTTCAAATTGTTTTTAAATTATATTCACAACAAAATTTTCTCTAGAATCTACTGGCCACATTACAATGGTCAGTATCTCTGGGATTAGCCGAAAATCATTATTTATAAATTGAGTCTAAACTTAAACTAATTTCAATCGGGTCAATCCCAGAAATATTGACCAAACTGTGGCTAGTATAAGAAATAGGTCGCTATAATTTATCTGTTAAGCAAAAATATTTTATTTATTTATTTTTTGTTCTATTTTTACACAAATTTTTACTGTTTAAGTATTTTGAATTGCTGATAATGACTAACTAACAATTCACCATTATTTTGATATTTAACAAATTCATTCGTTATACACAACATTTTGTTTAGTCTTTTACGCATTTTAAATTGCGATCACAACCTACTCGTGTAAAACAGCATTCTATTTCTACATATTCGTTCGATATCAACAATTTATTTTGTTTTCAATAGCTAACAGGTTCAGATCGCCTTAATGAATCGAAATAGGGTAAAACTTTGTTCTTGAAAAAAAATATCACAAAAACATAAATACTCGTTTCAATCAAATTTGGAAAATTATGATGTAGCAACATCCGAGCCCAGATAAACGCAAAACGTACGAAAACCTGAAAAAACAATTGTTGCTATTTGATTTTTACTGAGGGTTAAACGCTTTATCATGTACTCATATAATAACGTTATTTCTGGAATTTGCGCTTTTTTCATATATGCAAGGGTATTTCAATTATGAAACAACAATATTTAAACCAAAAGTGGTAGAGTGCTCTTAAAATATTTGGTAACAAAATATTTGTAAAATTTAAACGATTTTTGGTTTACTTTTTTAATTAATTTAAGATGCTGTATTTAATTTTGGCCCCTGTGGTCGTGTCGGAGCCACTCATGTCTCGTAAATCTAAATTGCTCGAACATTTTTCCAAGAATACCAACATAGCATTCGTTGCTTGTCGTATAGGAGGCGACTAAACAGGATCGACGAGCTCAATCCATCTAAAATTAAAAATAGAGAAAATGGATACCACTAAACCAATATCGGACCTCCGTTCCAGTAATCAAACAGGAGTACGTGGGGGGAGCCCGAGGTTCTGGAACTGCAACAACTCAGCAATGAGCCCAGTTCGCGTAATTATTTTCTTTAAAGGAATTAACGGATTAGACCATATTGTCAGACCGTGGTCAACCACCATTCAGGACCGGGATGAAAACCTCTGTGTCGACATCGAGTAGTACCCGACGCATAGAAACGACTCTTTACCGACCTGCTTGGTATTCATCATGAGTCGCAAACCGAAGTCACTTCAAATACAGACAGCGGAAATTTGCATTGAGAATTCATCCCATGGAATTAGGAATTCACTAAGGCCATGCAAAGATTAAAACGAAACCGTTCACCCGGGGTGGACTGCATTAATTCGGACCTCTTGAAACTCGGTGGGGAGACTTTGTGGAACTGTCTTTCCGACCTTAGTATGAGGAAGTGAAGTTATACCTGACGAATGGAAAGATTTTGTCTGAATCGATCAGTCACTGATCAAGTTTTTAAGCTGCGGATCGTAACAAAATACACGATTTCTGGCTATAGAGACAATATCAAACTCCGTTTTAGTAGTGGTCACTACACGTTTGAGGGAGTGAGGGCTTCAAATATTTGGGCTTTCTTATCACTCACAATAACAGTGTGAATGAACATATTAGAGAACGCCTGGCAGCAAACAGTAGTGCTTTATATCCTCTAACACCACTGCTAGAATCTGAAAACCTAACAAACATATACCATGAAGCTGCAGCTTTACAGAGCGTTGATCAAGCCTGTTGTTATGTATGAATGTGAAAGTTAGACGCTAACAAAATAATTTGAAAAATTTCTTAAATTAAACAAGATAATATCATTGGTGTTGTGTTTATTCAGCCTATCTCAAATACAGAAGTGTAATGAATGTAGTTCTAAAATCAGTTAAATTGTGTTACAACTACTGCATTGTAGGACGGTAACGAGTCTTGCTGAAAATAAAATTAATTAGTTCGATGTTAAAAATACTAATTATTTTGCACGTCATTATAAGGTAACAGCAAAGGGCGCCTATAAGTCATGAAATGAACTATGCCTATATATGGACACCTTTTGATATTGCTTATTTATCTTTAGGATCAATTTTAAAGAGCAATCCACATGCGATTATATTTTTGTTGTATGATTCTTGAAATAAGAATCACATTTCATAAGAAAATATTATTCCAAAACACTACTTTTCCTTTGTTGGGTCTTGCTACTGTTTGAGCGGGTTGGATACTTCTAGTGCATGTTCTACTAGTTTTGGTTTGTCTCGTTGGGTTGTTTTAATAAATGTTATCTATTTTGGTGACTTCAGTGGCCTATAAATATTTTACAATTTGTTCACAAACTAAGCGAGCATTTATGGTGTGCAAGCTACTGAACAGTAAATTTGACTTAAAAATCGATTTATTTATATTGGCTATCTTTAAAATGTTTGAACTGTTTGAATGACTGGAACACGAGAGGAAGAATGAATAAAGTTAATTTAGTAAAGATTTTATTTTTAAACTTTTTAACAAATTGTTTATGGTTGTGTTGAATTATATCTTTGTAATGGGTTTACCGTCTTGAAGTACGAGTAGGTTGCACTGATTACGCTTTTGAGTCTAAAAAACCATTGGTGAGAAGATGTGATTTTTCGCGCTGCCGACGAGAGTGTTAGTTGCGTGCGATCGTTATGAATATCTAAATCAAGATTTTGCATCTTATTGGGCGGATGCTCATTTGGTTGTTATCGTGAGTTGAGTGCTCTAGCCTGACTAAGTGCAGGAAATTTTAATATCTGAAACTATTATGAGGTAACCATCATACTGAATTAAAAGACGTTTTAACTTTATGGTGTCACTTTTACATTAAAAAATTATTAATTGAGCACATAAAAAACTGTTTTCCGTTCAGCAAAAACCATATTTTGTACATAAAACTAATAATTTGTTCACAAAATTTTACCATCAAGACACAATGTTTCTGTTCATCAATTTTGTTGAGAAAAAAGATACTTGGCACATGAAAAGAATAAACCTTGGACATACGTTTACTATCATAAAAAATCTTGCTACAGAAAGTGTAATGTTTCTTTTACACAATTAATTGAAATTACGTGCATGGTCGCTACTCGTCGTTACGCTCCATAATGAAAAAAGGTCCGGGGCATAAGAGCGGGAATCGGAAAAACATGTCCAGAGTATATAAAAGCCGATTGTTATTAGTTACCGAATGTTTAATATTTTTTTTTACATAATTGGTTGAAATTACTTTTAGAGTTATGCTCGGTTCGCTTCGCTCCCTCAAGCAAGAATCATAAATCGGAGGACGGACGAGCGGGGTTCAGATTTTATTTTATTTTGATATTTAAGCCCATTTATAATTATGGTGGAGTCGCTGCGCTCCCGTAGCCGTATTTTCAAAACTTAACTTCAGTATGACATGAATTTCATAGGAAAATAATTAAATGCCACAAAATTGTACTACCAGCAACATTTCGTTCGGCGAAAAAATAATTGAACAGAAAAATTGTTTTTGATGGTAAAATATTGTGCAAGATATCCTATTTTTGATGTACAATCTATTTTTTCACCGAACGAAAAAATATTCTGGTGGTTCAATTTTACAATTTTACTCTACATATACGAGTATCCTTCTGTCTGTTTGGTTCGGCCTAATTTCAGACGCTGGTTAGCTGATTTTGGTACATTTTTCAGTGAAATTCGGTTCTGGGATCATCCTTAAAAATCTATTTCCTAGTTCAGAGGGAGAGATATAGAAAAACAGTAGTCTTGGCATCAAATACTAAGAATGTATCCCGTAAAACAATTTTTTAATTTCTGATCATAAAAAATCTTAGTTTTGACTATAATGACCATTGTAGGCGAAATAAGTCAAATGTCTAATTTGTGCGTCTAATCCTTTCCGAAAAATGACGAATTTAACTGATAATTTTGTCGGTTCGACTTACAGTAGAAAAGTGATCGAAATATCATTTTAAACCCGACTTAAACATTTTAACCCGACACTACGTAAGCTACATTTAAAAGCCAATAGAAGTTGAACAATGACAAGCTTTGGTCAGTATTTGGACGACTATCGTTTTGCTATTATAGGCAAAAGAAGAGAAAGGTAAATAATAGTAAGTTTGTAATATTAGCCGTGTTTCTTGACGTATGATGTGATCCGGATCAGATCATATCTGCTTCCCTTTCAATTGTATAGCCGCGTTTCATGAAATCAACACAAAAATTGTACTATTTTTTGTTTTTGTATAAAAATTTTGAACCAAAATGCTACTAGGATCAAAATAATAACCAAAAAACAAAAAATAATACAATTTTTGTGTTGATTTCATGAAACGCGGCTATACAAATGAAAGGGAAGCAGATATGATCTGATCCGGATCAGATCATACGTCAAGAAACACGGCTATTGTTTTCCATTTTCCTCCTATGCCTACTATAGCAAAACAATAGCCGTCGAAAATTGTCGACGAATTTCGTAGTAGGGCCTCTGTATTCCAATAAATAGTAGAATCCGACTAACAATTGTTAATTACAATTGGCAGCCAATAAACAATCAGTTTTTAAAGGCCATTACTGCGGCGTCTTCCTGAGTCAACTATATGACACCAACGGTTTCGATCATGAGCATGGCCTTCATAATGTTTAAGACAATCTGTCGTTCTCTAAATCGTGGAGCCATCGTCGCCTGCAACGACCTCTGCGCCTACCATATGGTGGCTCTCCTTTCAGAGATCGCTGCACAATTCGTTCTGGATCAGTACGCAGAACGTGACCAAGCCAGCCAATATCGGGGACATTAATCAAATCTCTGATCACAATATTGTACAGAGCTCGGTATGTACCATCTATTTCGCGTTTTGGGCCGTAAATCACACGCATAATTCTTCTCTCAAATGTAAGGAGCCATCTCTCGTACTCATCCATCAGCGCCCAACTCCACATCCAAACATAATAACGAGCCTACTCAACGCTTTGTAAAGCTTTAACTTCACGGCACTTGTTAGGTATTTTTACGTGATTTTAGCAGTGACCTTAGAGGAGACAAAGCACGACTGACAGCTGCGAGTCACAGTGATAAGAGAGCCCACATATTTGAACCTCCTCATTCACTCAAACGTGTAGTGGCCACTAGTATCCAGGAATACCTGATGTACGGATAGAGATCGTAGTGAATACAGCGTGAGAGGCAATATCTGGTGATAGAGGTTCTAAAAACTATCGGGCGGTAGTTACATTAGATGTGAAAAATTGATTTAATTCGACGAGTTGGGACTAATCAATAAAGAGGTCCCTCTGTGTTTACTTAAAATGGTGGCTAATTATTTTAGGCAACGGATTTTGAAACAAATACTATCACATATCTGGAGGTGTACCGCAGTGGACTGTGCTGGCACTCACATTGTGGAATGCCATATACGATAACATTTTTTGACTGCCGATACCAGAAGAAGCAATGGTGGTTCGTTTTGCTGATGATGTTGGGATTGTAGTTGTTGTTGCAGAAGAGGTGGAAGAAATTTGCAATTGGAGTATAAGAGTAATTCAGGATTGGTTATCATATGTGGTTTTACAGTTGGCGGAGCACAAAACAGAAGCAATGCTAATCACCAGTAGGAAAAGGTTGGAATTCATGACGGTGGAAGTTGGTGGTCAACTGATCCAGTCAAAACAATCTATTAATTATCTGGGAGTAATAATTGATGCTAGAATGTCCTTTAAATCGCATTTGGATACCGTTGGGAAAAAGCTGGAAAAGTGAACGGGGCGTTAATGCAAATTATGCCAAACGCAAGAGGGGGCGAGGGCGCCAGAGCGGCAAATTGCTACTGAGTAGTGTGGTGTTATCTATTTTGATGTATGGAGCACCAATTTGAGCCAGTGCTATGGAGAGAAGTACTTAAAAACAACCGGTGGCATCTGTTTATAGGTTAAACGCTTTGAGATTGGTTAGTGCATTTAGAACGGTATCAGAACAGCACGGGGAAAGATCGATGGACACATCGTTTAGTCCCTTCGGTTGTTAAATGGCTATAGATAGGAAACATGAAGAGATTGACTTCTATTTATGCCAGTTTCTGACTGGGCATGGTTGTTTATTTATATAAGTTTAAGCAAGATGATTCCCCTTTTTACTCAATGTGCGAAGGAAAACTGGAGAACGTGGAGCATGTATTTTTTGACTACCCGCGCTTCGAGGAAGAACGAGTGGAACTTTATAGGTCTGTGGAAAATGACTTATTACCGTTAACAGTGGTTGATTGTATGCTGTAGTCCGCAATTTGGGAGGTGGTGTGTAAAATGAGTGCAAGAATTATTAAGAAACTAAGAAGTTCAGAAAAAAATAGACAAACACAATACAGTTAGATGGCAGCTAAGGTTACACCCGTTCTCGCTAAGTAATACATATCAGTAGTTCCACGAGACAACTATATAGGCATTAGAATTTGGGGGTTGGGGTTTAGTCAGTAAGAATCCGACACGCTCACATGTTTTTGGATTAGGTTCACATGTGAGGTCTTATGAAGATTCCCCCTCCACTACAAAAAAAAAACTGATCGATTCGAACGAAAACCTCCTTGATAGTCACCAACTAAACTAAGTAAAAATGTACCACTAGCTAAAAACGATTTTTATAAATTTAACAATTAAACAAGCCGCAGAGTGCTGAATAACTAACACACAAAATAAATAAAGAAATAGTAAAGTGTGAGAGGTGATATCACTTCCTGTTTTTTTATTCTCAATTTGTAAAGCAGCTCAATATTTACTGAAATCGCGCGTCGTTCGAAGTATAGTATAGCATAACAATTATAGTATAGCATAACAATTAAATTCAGTATAGTATAGTATAACAATTAAATTCAGTTTACGTTTCGCTGTAGGTTTGCACACTAGTTAATCGTTGTGCTGTAATATTATACCGTCGGTCATGCCGTATAATAGTTAATACTGAATTCATTCGTCTTTTAGAGCTTTTTGATGGCGTCATAAAAAAAGTTAAAAAATCTAATCAAATTTATTTTACAGTGTTCTGAAAATATTTTCTGTGTTTTGTAAATAGGCAATTTCAATAAGAAATGTTTTCAATAGACGTTCAAAAATGATATCATTTCAATTTTCATGAAAATCAAAATCACTTCAAAAATAAGCTTTCATCTCATATACGTACATAAATTTATTTTTCGTGTAATTTATTTGATACTTCAAAAAAAATTTTTTTTTTTTTTCATCATAGTATTTTATAGTTGAACAGTATTATACCTACCACTACCACCCACTATCCCAATTATTCTCATTATTATACTTGTTCCATGTAATTTTTTTTATATATAACAATTTTTTTTTGTTTTAAATGTATGTATTTATATTTTATTTAATAAAAATGTGGGACTATGTTTTAAAAAATGGTTGGTGTATTATGCATATGTACATATGTATGTATATATGTATGTATATACATAATATTATTATTATTATCGCGTACCCGGGTACCCCCCTTTCATTATGTACTCGTACAATACATATAAATATATATATATATATGTATATATATATATATATATATATATATATATATATATATATATATATATATATATATATATATATATATATATATATATATATATATATATATATATATATATATATATATATATATATATATATAATATTTATATGTATATAAAAAATATTAAAATTATACGGAATATAGAAAAAAAAATTAAAATTTTCCAAGGGTAGGTTGCGAGAGGATAGAACTTTTTTTGTTCGGTTTTGTTTTTGGTGCGCTTCTTACTATTTTTATAGCAGGAAACATTAATATGAATTTTGTTGGATGTGATCTAATATTTGTTTATGAATTTTTTATGTTAATCTTGGGATTTGAATCTAGGTACATTATATATACATATATACATATATAGTGGTATAAGATATTATTTATTCTATCTGTTCTGCGCTACATGTAATAATCGTATATACAGAACAAAATATTATCTTTTAATTTTTGCCTTCCTCTAGGCTTTCGGACATATTGTGGTTTCACCACAAATATTTATATATTATACATTATTAACAGTGTTATACTAGGGGTTTTCCCTTATAATTCTATATTAAATTTTATATTAAAATATTTTGAGAACGCAAAAATTATAAAGTAATTTCAATATTTCAAATTCTCACTAAAAACAAACCCCCAAATGCCTATAAAACCCAATCCACAGTCAAGCGTATTATACATACTGCTTTTACTACATACATGTACACAATCCGGAAAAAACTTTACCACCAATATGACCTCTAAAATTTATTTTATTTAGTTTTTAAGTTCTATAAAACGAAAACCAAAAATACGAGCACCAGGGACACCAACAAAAACTACCCCTTTTTCACCACATCATCTCAATCAAAAACACCAACAACAACAAAAAAATGTTTTTCGGGTACATAAAAAAAAAGGTTTTTCCTTTAACATCAACACGAAGAAAAAAAATGTTCGGTATAATAAAATAAAAATAAAAGGAAGCTATAAAAATCCGTCATCCATACTTATATCCTTTGAATTAAATAGAAACAGGAGGCAGTGAAACGGATTTTATAAATTTTGATTTGGTTTTTTTCTTGTTGTAAAAAAGCTACGTTAAAAGCACAAAATATATGATATAATTATAGAATATGTATATACATGTGTATATTTTTTTTTTGTTAATATATTTCAATTAAAAATTAATAATTTTTTATTTTATTTTATTTTATTGAAACTTGCAAGGTGGGAAAACATTTTTTTATTTTTTTCCATAACACACTAATTAAAATTATCATCTAAAAATGTACAAAATCATGAAGCTGCTGTAGTCGTTTATTAAGATTTATACGTATGTATATCGTTTAGCGTAGAATTTTTTTTTTCGATTCTTTAATTTCGATTATATGCTAATTGGTATTATAGCTATGTACACGCTAACATGGATTTATTGTAATTTAAGTTAATGCGAATTTCCTTTACTGAGTTTTCTACGTATATCTTTATGCTATGTTGGATACAGTGTTCCCAACTATTATTTTTGGTGGGTGCCAGATTGATGTCAAAATAGTGCTAGATTGACAGTATAGAGTGCTAAATAATTTCAATTCCATAACTTAGGCCCTGGTTCATTCACAAAATGTATAAATTCTATAGCTCTAATTTCACTGAAATTATTTATAGGGAAAACGTTACTATGTACTTATCTTCCTATGTTTAACGCACATTTTTCAAAAATAAGGGAAAATACAATGGAAAATAAAATTTTCGTTATCACTATTTGGACGAGGAATTGTTTGAAATTTCCATATAGCAGAGCTTTCATCAATTAATAAACTTTTCGTAATATAATTTTGATTTAAAATTTTTAGTGACACCCCAAGGTAAAACTCATGATTTTTGCATCATAAAAAAGAACTTTTCAAAAATGAGATTTTACGTCGAATGCGGATCATATAAAAATTAAAATTTGTTCTTTAATTAAAAAAAGCCATCTTTTCATAAAAGGACTTTTAAGCCACATCGAAATCAAATCAAATATTCACACTTGATTTTTAATTAAAGAAGCCGATAGTTACAAATATCAAAATTTTAATTTCCTATTGGAAGGACAAACCCGAAAATATTTTCACAAAGCTCCGTTTGTCATAAAAGAAATTTTATATCAGATCGGAAGCAAATGTTTGTTTTATTAATTATAAAGGCATTATAGAAAATTACAAAAATTGAATGACAATATTGTGAAACTTAATTTGAAAAAGCTCTACTTTTTATAAAATGGCTTTTAAAGGAAGTCGTGGATAAATAACATATTTTCACTTGTGTTTTAATTAAAGAATTAAAGAACCAGATAAGTGATTACAAATATAAAAAAGTGTGTCCTTCTAATGGAACAATATTGTACAACATTTTTTCAAAAAACTTAACTTGTCGGATTGGAATCTGTCTAACCAACTACATATTTTTATTTGCTCTTTAATAAAAGAAGCTTGTAATTAAAATTATCAAAAGTTTAATTAAGAAGACATTTAAAAAAAAATTAAAATTTCCAATTGTAAGAGACTGTGAAACCTATATTCTCAAAAAGCTTAGATTTTTATAAAAAAAATTTTTATGTCGAATTGGAATCCATTAAAATAAATACACTTATTATTTAATTTAGAGAAACAGACATGTAATTACAAAATAAAAACATTGTAAAATATTTCTTCAAAAAGTTCATTTTTTCACAGAGGAGCTTTTATGTTGGATCGTAATTGAATAAAAAATGTATACGCGTTATTTAATTACAAAAGGATATGATCAACAAATACAATGTGTGGGACAATTGTGAAACTTTTTAACAAAAAGCTCATTTTTCATAAATTAAGTTTTCCTTGAATGGAGTCAATTGGAATTTTAACACTTTCTGCTTTAACTAAATAATAAGATGGTCGAAAATTTCAAATATAAATTTTCGAGGTGAAAGGGCCACTGTTTTTCAAAAAGCTTTGCTTTTAACAAATATCTTTAATGTTACAGCAGAATCAATTAGAATAATTACGCTTGTTCTTTAATTTACAAGCAAATCATTATGGTTGTTAAACATTTAATTTTCAATTTGAAGGGCAGACATGAAACTTTTTTCAAAAAGGTCATTGTTTTATAAAATAAGTTTTATGTTGGATCGGAAACAATTATTTGTTCTCGTTAAATGAAAAAGTTGAATTCCAATTCAAAGGACAATAATGTGAAACTTATTTTTAAAAGCCCATTTTTTCAGGAAATAGCTTTTATGTTAGATCAGAGTGAAATGAAATATTTATACTCGTTTTTTAATTATAGAAGCACATGAACAAGCACCTAAACTTTTAGGACAATTGTAAAACCTTTCTTAATAGTTCATTTTATCACATAAGTCGTATAGTTTTATACATAACAAACATTTAATTTTCAATTTTTCAAAAAACTATTAATAAAATAAATTTCAGTTAAAATATTTACACTTGTCGTTTAAAAGGAGCAAATAATTTACAAATATCAAGAATGTAAGTTACAAATGTGAAAGTTATTTGCCAAAAGCTCATTTTTTTCATAAAAGAACTTTTATATCGGATCAGATCTATTAAAATGCTTTATTCAACTCAACAGGGTAGAAAAAAACGAAAATTGAATTGGAGCTCATTATGTTGATATTTAAGTTCACCTGCCACCTTCGCTCGAATAAAAATCCCTATCTAATGATGAATTATACCAGAGCCACCTATATATACAGAGCCCTAAGGTTAAAAATTCAGCTTTTTCTAGAGGAACTAAAATTGACGAAAAAAACATTTTTTCCATACAAAACATATGAAAAATTTAATTTTTTTCGGTGCGATATTTTTCAATGAAAATGTCGATGGATTAAGTATTTTAACATTGAAATAGAATCTACAATTATCATTTTATAATTGATTCAAAGCTTGATCAAAGAAGTTGTTTAATTTTTGATATATTTATTAATAACATTTATAGAAAAAAAAGCATTTCTCCATTGAATTGATATAAATACACACAAATACCAACTCAATAAAATTAAACTGCAAGACGAAAAGAGAAAGTAGTAAAAGTGTGGTTATGTTTCCTTTTGAATTATATATTTGTGAATAAAATAAAATACTTAAAGGGTATTTCAATAAAAGCTGCATTATTTTGTTTGAATAAATCTCAAACTAATTTCACTTCAATTTCAACGTAAATTTTGGATTTTAGATTATAAATGAATCACCATGACTATCACAGTTCTTCTGGCACGGTTCTACTTTATTTTGGTAAAGTTTTGTTACGCATTTGTGCATAATTATGGTTCTAAATAAATTGTGCAGCTGTTATTGGAACTCCCTATGACATGTTGTAAGTTGTCAATATCCAAAACCGTCTATAATACAAGCCGAAATGTGTTGAACACAGTTAAATCTTTTTGCCCCACACGCAATAGTATGTGTCGTATATGTATACGAAAAAACAAATATCGTATATAGGAGAAATAATATAAAAATTGTAACCCATACTAATTGAATTCATTATTTTATATCAGCGAGAATATTCGGTTTTTACGAAAGATGAAAAACGTAATCAAAAAAAACAAAATTACAACAACACAAACTATTTATTTTATAAAATTAAATTCTATTTCGTGAATATTTTTGTGTACATAAAATTTTCAAAATAAATGCTCCAAGGTCAAAGCTCAAAATAAATAAATAAAAACGCCGCAATAATTATTATTAAATCAAATTAAATTAGTTTTATTGGTTTTATTATTATATTTAAATTATAAGCACAATCATATACATAATTTAAATTTAAATTAAAAAAAAAACAAACAAAAACTAAAATAAAAAAATTTTATAACCTTAAAATGTACGTACACAAAAAAAAATTGTATTTTGACAACAACCCACATGTAACAGTGTTGGTGTCGTAGATTTACACGAAGCAAAATAAATTGTATCAATTTTCATAGTAACTACTACACTCGCATGTGGGGCAATTTGTGGTGGGATCTGTGTACGTTTCATTATGTTTCGGCTTGTATTATAGACGGTTTTGCAATATCACAATTTTTTTTCTATCGATCGATGTTTATGTTCTCTTTTTAAATTTTACGCTATTTCGTGAATTCAATTTTGATTTTTTTCTATTGCGATCTCAGTCTCTTGGAATAATTTTGCACTCTATCCCTTTTCCGATTTCGCTACAAGGTAATGAAATAGAAATATGTGGTGATACATTTTCAAATGTATAAAAGGAAATAGAATAATGCTTTATACGAGCATGCTGCGATCGCAATAGAAAAAGCGAAATTAAAAAAAAAATGTGAGATTTAATTCTTAAAAAAGAGACAAAATTATCGATCGAAAGGATGACAATATATGTTTTATTTATTTATTTTACCTACACATTCAAATAAATTCATGTTTACATAAATATGACAAATTCATATCTAATTTTGATTTAATGTTTATTAAATTAATAAAAGGTTTAAGGTTCTGACTTTCAGATATGTGCTGCTTCAATATAGAATCAATTCCACAAAGTGTTTATCGAAATGAAAGATTTAACTTTTCATTGATGAAAAGTAATTCGAAAATGGTCATTTTTACATTGATTCTTATAGGATAATGCAAAAAGTAGTTCCTCTAGAAAAAGCTCGACAAAAAACATGGCTGATCCTTACGGCTCTGTATATATAGGTGGCTCAGATTATACATAGTCAAGAACGTTAAGTTAACCTGTAAATTTGTTAAAAATGTAGAAAAATATAGTAGATTTCATAGCATACATATTCGAATAAGGTGGGTTTATTCCCTCAGATTTATGACTCGAAACAAAAAAGAATAAACTATAGAAATGAAAAATGTATCTCGATAATGGGCCTATACGTTTTATAAAAAATTTTGAAAGTGATAGAATTAGTGCTAAGTGATTTTTATGGGTCTAAAATAAATTGGATAGTGCTAAATCTGGAAGTGAAAGTGCTAAATTTGCCGACGGTGCCATAACTGATTTTACTAGTGGTAACTATGTACAGATGAGTCCAGTATGGCATCGAAATGAATACATATGTATTGTGATTGGTTCGTGTAAAACACATACAAACTTAAAAATTGGAAATATAACAGAAAATTTAAAAATAATTTTAGATTTTGCACGGTAAAGATGGTTTTTATGTTTTGACAAGTGATCTTAAAACAACTTACAAATTAAGACCGCCTTGAAGTTAACCAAAACTTTCAGTGCAGGAAAGTTAAAAACAGAGTGTCTTCAACCACTATGTCACAGCTGTTTATTCGTGGAAATACTCGCAAGTTGGTAAATTGATGCAACATTTTTTACATTTTAGAAATATAAATTTTCAAAATTATAAATTTTTCAACACAATTCAATAATAGAATACATTTTAAAACTTCTTAAACTTATCCTAGAGTATATTTCTGAATACGATGCTTACTAACCTAAAAGGTTCAAATGACATAGGAATCTTTCGAATTCGTATTGTATTCAGAAATAACTCCTCACAACATTTTATGAAGTTTTGAAAATTTAAATTTTTTTCTAATAAAAATGTTGCTTCCTGTAAATTCTAGATTTGTAAATCTATTAATTTTTAAGAGCTATATTTTAAGAATTCAAAAAAATATAAAAAGTCTGTAAATGTTCTTAATTCCATGTTGCAAATTTGTGAATAGAATTTTAAAAATTTTGAAATCGTTTAAATTTGACACTAAATTTCGAAGGTCTAAGAATATATGTTTGACATTTTAAATTCAAAAATTTTAAAATTTCTTAACATAAACATCTTTTAAGGCAGACGTTATTTAACATATATTTCGCCTTTATTTAACAATTTTGAAAGTTATAAAATAAAATTCTTCTGTTTATTCTATAAATTTGAAGATATTTTAAATATCAAAATTATGAAGTTCTGAACAATATTATAATTCAATATTTCGCAAAAAACTTCCTAGAACCTAGTGAAATTATCAAACTATTTCTATTCTAAAATTCGAAAAATATTTTTAGTTTATTTTAACTGAAAATGTTAAATTATTTTAAATCTAGAAATAATAATAATAATATTTCAAAACTTAAATTTGCATATGTACGTACATTGTACCTACAATAAATTTATGAATCATATATGAAAAAATTCAATTCTGAAATTTTTTTCATTCTGTAAATTCTAAAATCACATTAATTTTTAGAAATTATAAAATTGGGTAGTAAATAAAATTCAACCTTATGTTAAAATTACATTTAAAAATGTTGAATAAAAGAACTGCCAATTAATAAAACTAAATTCAAAATACTAAAATTATTAAATAATTTAAGCTTGAAAATTCAAATCGTCTAATCCTAATAAAAATATGTATAGGTACGAAAAAAAATTCCGGTTCAAAAAAAAAATTAAATAGGAGTTTTAAAATCTTATTATTACAATTAAAAATCAAATTAATCAAAATTATTAAGAAAATTAAAATCGTGAAATGAATGGTAAAGAAATTTAAAATTGGACAGATCGAGGACACGTCGTTATAGACGTAAATATATCTCAAAATATTTAACTTTTCAAATTTCACGAGAACGAACTTCTTTGAAAAGTTTGTAAAGACGAACAATTGGTTTGCCAATTAGGATTATAACATCCAATTACAGCCGAACTTGGATATAAAAAATCGGGATATAACGAAAATTTTGATATATGTATATTGTACTGGTACAAAAGTCCCGAGCGCCGAAGATTAAAAATGTATGTGAAATGATCTCTCTTTAACGAGTCTCGATAATACGTATCAACTTTAAAATCCGGAGAGCCAAATTTATTTTAAATTTTACTTCTTTATAACGAACGTTGAACAATTAGACTGAGAGAGAAAAACAATACATATGCCGATAATGTATAAAGCAAATACAAAGGCGTGGATGACGTTTTTAGAATGGGAAAGCTATTAAAACACCTTGAACAAATTTTCTATAAACAAAACCGGAAAGTGTCAATCACTGTAGATAATTGTCCGTCCCATTTGGAAGTTTCTGGACTAAATCTATTAAAATTGAATTTTTACCAAAAAATACCACGAGGTTAATTCAACCGATGGACCAAGGCATCAATCAGAACTTCAAAATGCATTATCGGCGGCTTTTAATTAAGAAAATTTTGAATGAAATAGACCAGGACAATATAAAGCCAAAAAATCAATATTTTGGATGTATGTCAATTTATGAAGAAGCGTGGAATTTAGTACTTCCTACTACACAGTAAAAAATAATTGAATTTTCAATAGAAATTCTGTGTTCTTTCTCTGGTAAATTTACATTTTTACTAACAATTCTGCGTTCATTAGTCAGTAAAATTGTTAATTAACTGTACTTTTGAATCAGAATGTAAAAATGTAAGAACAAGATATGTACAAACCTCAATCTGTGTCGTTAATTGGGCCCAGATAAAGACGACGCAAATCGAAATAAATTTTCCTATTTGGCTATACAGACAGATACAGAATAAAATGTGGAACCCCCTTTTTATAAAATTTAAGCAACGGAAATAGAAATTTTACTGGTAATGATCACTTAAGTGATTGAAATTAATTTACAAGTTAAATATAAAATTAGAAGTGTTATAGTTAAATAATATTCAATATTGTTATTTATAATTTAGATCAAACTAAAAATGTATAAACAATTTTAGCTTGTACAAACAATTGAGGAAAAGATAGTTCATGTTTAATTTTCTATAAAATCAAATTACTTTTAAATACTTTTAGATTGTTGGAACTGGTGTCGGGAGTTTTGGTTATTTGAACAGTATAATTTAGAGCAAAATAACATGTTTATTTGTGGCAATTGTAGTGCATCATGCCCCGATGAAGATAAATATGTTTCCCATCTAAGGTCCCATAAAAATGAATATAACGTAAAATTTAAATGCCTAATTGGTAATTGCAATCGAGTTTATTCAAAATTTATTAGTTTTTCCACCCATTATTACAGAATCCATCGAAAAATTTCAAAGAAATTATCACTAAATAATAAATATCTAGTATGTGATATGAATAATTGTACTTTTAAATTTTCTGTAATAGAAGAATTATTACAGCATTTGTTAAAACATTTGCGTAGTTCAAAATTGTTTAATGTTATTTGTCCAATTGGCCCATGTAGGAAAATATTTAATAATGAAAAAACCTTCAGGAACCATATTTTTCAGCTTTCATAAAATAAAGTTTTTGTTAATCAATAAGACTATCCACAATCCTGAACAAAAAACCCGTTTACAAACTCAAATTGCTAAAAATATAAATGAACGGTGCATATCTGAAAATCATCCAACATCTCCTGCAGTATTGAGAGGCGATTTAGTCAGAAATGTTAAATTTACAAGTGTAATATAGAATATGTTAACCATTTTAAAGAGGGAACATAATATACCAGAGCGAATTATTACAATAATCGCGGATAGTTTGTATCGTTGTTCACATTTAGTTGAAATAAATATTCGTAAATCCATAGACGATGTATTTAGCCAATATAATGGACAAAATGAATTGATAACTAAAATTTTAACTGCCTTTCTTCCTCAGATTAGTTTGATTTCTAATAACTGTTTATTGAGTTACAAACGTAAACAGAAACTGTTAACTGAATCTTATATAAAACCTAATAAAATATTTTTAGGTGTAAATAATTATCATAAAACCTGTTTTTATTATTACATTTCAATAAATGAAACTTTAAAAGAATTATTTCTAGATCGACAAATATTATTGCAGTTTCAGGATATAGCCCAACACCAAATTACTCGAAGTATTGCGATTATTCATTATATACTGATGGATTTTTATATAGAAATAGTAGCTTATTTTATCGTAAAACACGGATCGGTCTTATATTTTATGCAGATGCATTTTAAGTTTGCAACCCGTTAGGATCGGCTAAATCTAAACATAAAGTTCTTGCGATTTATTTCATGATTGGCAATATGAATGTTCATAATAGATCAAAAATTAATAACATAATGTTGGCCTTACTTTTTACTTTCCCAACATTAGTTTTTATCCGTGCTCGAGCAGAAACAGCTTTCGTTATTTCTGCTATTTCTAAACCAACAGTTCATTGGAATGTCTTTTATTTATCTTCTTAAATTATAAGTTTTTGTTATAATTTATCGTGATTATCGATAGGTTATCTTTTGTAAAATTAAATTAACCGATTTATCGATATTGGAATTTTTACTGATGATAATGTTGTATATTGCAGATCAAGCTGAAAATAGTAAAATTATCTATTTCTTTATTGAGAGGCAACAATTGAATTTCACATGCAGTTCCATCAAAAGTGCAGTACTTATGACGATAACCGCATTCAACGTCTTTAATATTGAATATCCATCAATTTTATCGCAGTCGTTAGAAGCAATACAAAAATTTTTTTTTAATTTGGAGGTTAATTTTTCTAGATAAAAAAATCTAAAATGAACTACAAATCAAAAGTGGTAAACTTTTTAAAAAAAATTTTGCATTAATATATTAACCGATTTTGAATTATAATCAAATTTTTATTTTTGTTTAATTTATTTTTTGTTTAATTATAAACTTAATTAATGTTATTTAAATAAAATTAGAAACATGAAGTTTCATAAACTTATTATTTTGTTTTGTTTACATTTTCTATATACATACGAACACTGCTGTGATACAATTATTAAATGTTGGTTCCTTAATAAAAATCCATGAATAATCTGGTAGAGCTTTAAATTTGTACCAGAATGTTCATGTAAAATTGTGTGAACTTTTACTTATAAATTTGCTGCAAGCACGTAAAATTACCGATTTATTAATGTAAAAATGTGCGGAAATTTATTCGTAAATTTCTATAATTCACGTAAAATTACACGTTTTTTCATTTAAACCTATACGTGACTTTGATAGTAATTTTATGGTTTATAGAACGTTATTTTCAATTTAATATGATTTTTCAAGTTCAATGTAATTTTACATGAATGAGTATGGCAATTTTGCCCACTTGAAAAATCATATAATATTCAATGGAAATTTTTTACTGTGTACAATAGAGAATTGTTTTAATACTGCATGAGGAATTACGGTTGATTGTGAAGTAATGGACACCTTAGATAATAATTTAACTAATATTACACAAGATATAGAAGATCAAAATTGGCCTTATCACTAACATTACACAAGATATAGAAGATCAATATTGGCCTTGCCACTATTAACACTCTAACTACCAATATTCAATTTCATGATTACTTGGCATGCGACGAAAATTTAATAACCTCTGAGCTGGCCATTTTGGATTCATTACAAATTGCAAAGCGACGAAGAAGTTTTGCCGATTACATCAATGGCGCAAGTATCGACAAGCCTAACTACGTGCAAACAATTTTTTCAGTTCGCAACGGAATTGCAATATGTGTACAACCTAGAAAATAAACTCGATAAAATAAAAACCAAATCGTTAAACAAACTGAAATAACTTATTACTTTTAAGACATTTAAACAATACTATTTTTGAATTTAATATGTTTATTTAGTTAATTATTTTAATTTTATGTCCACCTGAATTGCAACTTTGAATCATGTGGTGAAATACGCATCTGATTCGTTATTTTATTAAAAACAAAAATTATTTATTTTTAATGTTTGAATATAACAAACATTTGATTTTAGGATCCCGATATATCGAACTCTTGATATAACATAGCTTCCATATAACGAACAAAATTGTTGGTCCCTTGCAGTTCGTTATAAACAAGTTCGACTGGAAATAAAATTTATAGAATCAACAGTCGATATCATAATTAAAATTCAGATTTACTTTAGTTAATGCTAAAAAATGTTTTGCTGTAACTAAATCATTTTTTTTTGCTTTACACAGTGCGGGCAATCGTTACAAATTTATAATTACCCTAAATGTTGATTAAAATATTGCTATATAACAACGTAGGTACACTTCGCGATATTTGGGTAAACTCTATTTGAGATCAACCATCAATTTTTTCAAGAACCATGGCTGCAATTGTTTTACTAAGTGAAAGTAAAAAATATTAATTTTAGAAAACAAACTAAGTTGGCTGCGTTTGTGAAGTTTTGTTTTTAAATCGTAGAATTTTTTTCTCGTCATTTGTTTAAATTCATATAGAACATTGGGCACTGAGCAGTTAGTTTTTAGCTGTTTCACAAATTTTTGTTGTTACGCTGCTACAGACCAGTTTGTGTCTATGCTAGTCCTTTGGGACAGCCACCTCAACCTAACATAACCTACGAATTATAAGAGTCCGATTATTGATGAGAGTTTTTGGTTGTCTTGTGTTAACTTGATGGTTTCGTAAGCTTTTTATGCGAGTTTATTGGTTTATTTACAATTTTTTTTATAGTTGTTCATGAAAATCGTTTGAGATGCAGCAAGAACTGGATTGCGTTTGATTAAGTTGCTGGAATTTTTATTTTTACAACAAATGTTAAGTATCGATATCGGTTTTGGAACCAGAACATTTGGATATAATTAATGGATATCGAATGAGACTAAAGTTCCTTCAACGGTGTGGATGTGATTCGTAATTTCGACAAATCAATCATATTTATGAAACTTTGAAACTACCCAATTTTTCGATGTTGTAGAATTGTGGATTAAGGTTTTTAACAAAAAATGCATTTGATGATGATGTATATTATAATTACATCGAAATACACTCTGTATAATTTAAGAAACAAATAAATAAAATTCTTGATGGATTTAATTTGTCTATTTTCTTAAAAAAATTTTGAAAGGTTTAAGGGTGGTATAGTTAGTCTATAATTAGTGTTTCACGGTCAATACATTCTTTTTTTTATTTATTATTTTAAATATTACAACTGATTACATATGTCTATCATCTATAGTAATTTGTCTATCTTTGTTATGTTCATTTTGCAGAGATATAACCCATTAGTTAGCCTCTAAAAATTTGGCTGCCCTATTGTGGTCTTCCCAATTCCAGCGTTTTCTTTCTTTGGAGCCTTCGTACTCCATTTATGTTACTCAGCTTACCACATAATTCAACATTTTGATGTTGACCAAGCCGTTGTATGTGTTGTATGAATTGTTATCTCTTCGCTGACGTTTTCCATACGGAGATCCGTATGTAGGTATTTATAACGCTTCTTATGTACCAAGGGGCGTACACTATTCCACGTAACACTTTATTTTGAAAAGCTTGTATTATTTTAATATTGGTTTTCTTAGTACAGCCCCACAGCTGAATACCATAAGTCTATATTGGTTTTAAAACTGGTTGGTATAGTAGCAACTTATTAGGTATTGACAGCTCTGAATATCTTCCAATTAGCCAATACATTTTCTATATTTAATGTGTAGTTCCTCCTTTTTCTTTTTAATGTGCTCTTTCAATTTTAATTTTCGTTCGGTTCGTAGCCCGTTGCAGTTTTTTGGTTCTTCGTCAACTTTATAACCAGTAGGTAAAATTGCAGTATCGTCCGCGAATGTTGTTATTGTAATCCCGCTTGTGTTTGGTAAGTCGATTGTGTAAAGTAAATACAAGACTGGCCCCTGCATGCAACCTTGGGGAACCCCTACAGATACCCGCTTTAGCTCGGAAAATTTTTCACATCTAACGTGAAAATATCTGTTATCAATTTAAGATTTCAATATCTGAAAGTATTCTTTTATTCCAAATTTCGATGCAGTTTATATTCCAATCGAAGATGCCATACTTTATCGAAGGCCTGTGCTACATCCAGAAATATTGATGAGCATATTTACTAATTTTCAAGTGCATCTTCAATAATACTTGCTATTCTGTGAATTTGATCTATGGTTGAGTGGCTTTCTTTAAATCCGAACTGATGTGGTGGTATTGGCTTTTTCTCCATTATTATAGGTTTCATCCTTTTGTATAACAGTTTCTCAAAAATTTTCGAAAGTACTGGAAGCATATATGACTTTTTATGATTAGATGGTTTGTTCGGCTTTGGTATCATAATTATTTCTGCTACTATCCATTGCGGCGGTACATATTTCAGTCGAAATGAAGCGTTGATTGTATGAAGAAGTTTTCCCACTCCTTTTTCAGGGAGTGCCTTCACTGTTTCACCTGTAATTAAATCATAGTCAGGAAATTTTTTCATATTTATGTTATGATTAATTTCATCTTTCAACTCTCGTAGAGTTACAGGTGGTATTTCCCTACAATCCTCCTTGTGCACTGGTATTATATTTTCATCCGCTGATTGTCTAGCATATTGTTTGTACGTTTCTGCAAGATGAGATGCGAACAGTACTGTTTTCTGTTTGGCACTTGTTACCCAATTTCCCTCATCATTTTTTATTGGCGGTATTTGATAATTTGGTCTTTTTAATGTTTTGTAGCTTTTCATACTCAGTTTCTTTATTGTCTGTAAGACTACGAAGATAACGAGTGATTTATTTTTTAGTTCTCTAATTCTTTACTTAAGTTTATTGCAGAGGTCATTAAAAATTATTTTGCTTTGTGGTGCTCGATTTCTCTGCCATGTTTTCCTTGCTTTCCGTTTTTAATTAACTAACTCCCTGATCTCTAATTGAACCGTGTTGTCTTTAACCAATTTCCTCCCAATTGGTTTTCTTATTTGTTAGTCTAGGTGGATTTTCCTTGTTGACAATCGTGGAACTAACAATCATAATGACAGGTCCGATGAGAGACTTTCACTATTTTCTAGAAAAATGTGGTTTTTGGATATACCTCTTGTAATGTAGAAATCAATTAGATCCGAAGTTTTCCTGGTGTCAGTAGGCCAGTACGTTGGTTTTCCTCCTGAAAAAATTCACAATTGTGAATTCGGTCGACCTGTGGGGTATAGTTCTCTACTCTTCGGAGTTGTTAATCTTAACCCCCAGAAAGTATTTTTTGCATTAAAATCACCTCCAATGATAAAATTAAATCCCGGCTGATTCAGTAACTTTTTATAATCCTCTTTATTTAAATTATGCCTTTGTTGTTGTTAAGTTAAATGCTGATAGTAGCTACGTGCATACTGTCAATAAGTGTTCTGTAAAGCAAAAGTTATTTATTTATTTTATTGTAAACCTTAATCTCCTTTAGTTCTCTTTTGTCATTAATTAATTTTTGTATGGATTAAATAGATAATTTTGTAGTTAGTTAAAGTTTTAGGAAATATTTTTTAGTGACAATTAAGCGACATATAAATTGACTGGAAGTACAATCAAAACATTTTTATATGGAATACGGCATCGTTCATTTGTCCATCACGGGCACGTTTGCAGATGTCGATTCGTTGAACCTAATTTTCGATGACTCGGCTACACATTTCGACGGAAACGGGCACTATCTCTCGTTCAATAGTGGCTCTAAGGTCCTCTAATGATGACAGCTTTTTGGCATAGACCAATGATTTAACGTAGCCCCATAAAAAAAAGGTGCTAAATCACTCGAGCTAGGCGGCCAATCAAGAGGACCATTTCTGGATATAACACGTTCATTGAATTTGGATTTTAATAAGTTGATTGTTAGACCCGCTGTGTGGCATGTCGCACCGTCTTGTTGAAACCACATCTCTGTAGAGCGATCTCCATTGACTGTAATGTGGCGATTTTCATCAACGAAAAAAACGGTCCCATGAAACAGCCAGCATGAAAACCACACCAATCAGTTTTTTTTTTGTAGATGAAGTGGTGTTTTTTGAAGCACATGAGGGTTTTCAAATGGTAAACCCGATATATACCGTATGATCTTCAGGCTCTAGTTGCAACTTAATATTAGCAGTTTTACAAATTTTGTGGTAATGGATTTTTTCCATTACTTCTTAAATTCAATATACAGCTAAAATCATTTTATTGGACCAAAGAATTACCTTTGTCTGCTTTAAAAGCCTTTTACCACCACAAATTATAAAGTATGCAAAAGAAGCTGCGAAAATGATGGAGACTACGTTGGAAACAGGAGGTCATTTACAGTATTTCTTAATGATTGCATTCTCGAATCCCGAGATTTTTCAATGAAGTTTCCGGGATGGTTTTCTTTTAAATTAAAATTAAATAATTATTTGGTTTAGTGTCAATGAGGGCATTCAGTTTCTGTCCTGTTGGCAACAAGTGGAGCAAAATCAAAATGTTGAGTTCTGAATGACTTAATACATACAACACATTTTCAGGCGACAGTGCTAGCCTAAAGGTATAAACGGAACCAAAGATAGATTGACAAGCGGTCAAATTAAAATACAACCAATGTCGGTGTCGACAGCGACATTATCGTCGAACTTATTTTAGAATCTATTTCTAATTTTGTTGACAGCGCTGCAGTGATACCAACTTTATTCTGGCTCGCTACGTTGGTATTAGCTGAGCTTTTCCATAGTAAAATATTGCATATTCAGTATTGGTATATGTAAAACAATACGCTACGTAAATTGTACTGACAATTTTGTATTTTTATGTGTACGCATATATGGTTTATGGAGTTTTCCATACTTTATTAAATTTTACGCATTAATGTAGAAGAAAAACATCTAGACAATGTGTTTGTTTCTGTAGTGTTGGTAAGTATACCATTTGTTTTCCATATTGTATACGAAAAAAGTAGAAATACAATCAAACAAAAAACTGTCAAAGGAATATAGGATACCTCATTGTCAGATTTGTCATTTTAATTTATATTCAATTCAATTTGTATCTTAAGATATAATAAATATTTAAATTCAATAATTTGTTAAATAATTAGTTTATATAGAAGAATTAATTTAAGTATAGTTTGTGAAAGTGTAAACGGTTAGGGACTAGTACAATTTGTCCCGATTAAGCCGCTGGCCCAATTATTCGTTCCACAAAAATTATAGGATTAGTAATATTTTATTTTATTTTATAAACTGCACAAAATTGAAAAATTGTACATATGTACATATTAAAAATTTATATTATGTAATTCAAAAACATTAATATGTATATGTATACATATATACATAAAAAATATGTAATATGTATGTAATATATGTAATAGGTACAGTCTGTTAGAAACCCTTTTTAAATTTTTTATTATTATTATTATTTTTGTTTCAATTTTTCTTTTATGTTTACTATGATTAGTAAATTTTTTTTGTAGGATCTGTCCCGATTAAACGAAATATTGTCTCGAAAAAGCGAAGTAAATTTGTGTTATTTGCTTGGTTTTGTTTCCGTTAGGATTTGTCCCAATGAAGCGGCTGTCCCAATTAACCGGTGTCCCAATTAAACGGAATCGACTGTTTCTATAAGTTCATCAAAAGTTTAAACTGGATCTTCCTAAATCAGGTATGTATAACCAAAAATGAATTTTGGATTTCGATGAATCCAAATAGCTCAATCAGAATTATTTAACTTTTCAGATGGACCAAGACCTAGCCAACATTTCACCGCCTGCGGCTACACCATGGATAGCAGCCATTCGTAAGTAACAACTTATGTATTAACATTTTGATACATTATTAATAAAAATATTACTTTTACAGCATTAACAGGAGACGACACACATTTCATATACCAAATATTCGTTGAGAAGCAGCTGTATCTGAGTACAATTGAATTATAATTTTTTCAAAATATTTTATATAAGATTAATTGTAGGATTGTATAAGTTGCTCTAAACGTGTGTGCACTTGTTAAACTATAAATATGGTATAACTGCTTATTAGTTTAATTATAATTTTAAAGTTACCAATTATGAAAAACCTAAACTAAATATAAAATTTTATAATCTATATTCATGAACTGTCCAAGATATTTATTAATTGTTGTAACGACTAATCAAAATATTTTATGTATTAATATAAGTTTAATATTTATTTAGATCTAATTTAAAACATTATTTAAATTTAAATTTAAATTAAATTAACATTAAAATTAAATTACCCTAATTTCTTTGGTATAGCTTTTGAAAGAAACAAATTATGTATTTTCAACAACAACCCGTGGGCTATACCCAGGCATTTAGGGTAACTGTAAGGTTAACGATCAAGACAAATTAAACTTGATTTATTTGAAATGTTAAATTGAAATTTTAAATAATAATGATTTAGATATCTAACCTGCGACTATGTATCTGGAATGAATAATAATTATTTTAAAATAAATAAATATGTATATAATATTTTATAAACTAAATAACTTTTGTATTTAATTTTCCATATTCCTTGCTGAAGTTTTACATATTTTGTTTTTTGTAATAAGTATGCAAATTTCTATATAAATCTATTAAATTTCAATAATCGAATTTGGAATAACACGTATGTTTATGTTAAATTACCTTAAACAAGTATTTAAAGTTTCACATAAGTGTTACTTTGTATTACACAATTTAACGCAAATTTCAATAACTGACTTGTATACATTTAAATACTGAGATATAATTTTACATCTTTTTCTATATTAAATTACCCAAAATAAATATGTAGCATTTCATATTTTCTAATTAAAATTATATAGTGTTCTCTAGAATTTTACCTAAATGATATAATGAAAATTGCATAAACTATGTATGTACATTACATATTATATGTAAAAATTACAAATATATACGGGGCATTTTGTTTACCTCTATATGTATGTAAAAATTTTATACTGTGTACATATGTACAAAAATTAAAACAAAATCCTTTCTCCGCTTTAGCGGTGACGCTCTTTGTTCTGTTTACTCAAGCGATATCGCTGAAAGACAAATGTATTTTATCGGTGTATCTTTGGTTCTGGCGACGATGGCTCCACGGTGTAGAGAACGACTTTCCTTCTTCAGGAGGTCTAAGACAGTATGAAGGCCAAGACCAGGATCGAAACCGTTGGAGCCAGATTGTTAACACAGTAAGGGCCCATTTAAACACTTTTATTATTATTATTATCCTCAACAACAAGTTGACAAATTAAATATAGTTTAAAGAGAATGTAAATAGTGCATGCCGAAATATTAATAAATTGAACACACTTATGCATGCACAATCGGTTAAACTATGGGAAATTCGATATACTCTGCACGATGAAATGAATTAAATCGCGTTCCATCTGCTCTAATCGTAGCTAATCTGAATTTAATTTAATTTTTTTTTTCTTTTGCACAGAGATTTATTGATTGAAATTTAAGCCAAACAAATGCGATTTTATTATAACAAAACCAACAAACAATAACAACAAACAAAAATTCTAATTTAGCTACAAGACAACCGAAAAAGTATGTAGATACAACCAATTTTTTGTTCATCATATTTTCGTTTTTTTTTTTTTTTAATCTAAAAATGTTGATCAAAAATTCAGATATTGATAAAGTGTTTTCATATGAGCACATACGCTTCTTTTCTATATAATATGTATGTACATACTCGTATTTATATTTACATACGTACATATATATGTACATACATACTTACAGCCATATAAGTATATTTATATGTTTACATACAATTTTATTCCTTTTTATTCTGCAGTAATCTTACATTCATTCTTATATATCGTAAAATAAACTAAAAAATTTATATATTTTTGATACAAAAAAAAATTGTATATAAGTATATTTTTTATAATCTAATAAAATAGAAATAAGAATTTTTTTTTTCGTTTTTATATATTTATATAATAAAAAAAAATAAAAACGAAAATGATAATATTATAAAAGAAGAAACAAAGCCATTTTAAGTCGTATATTTGTTCTAAAGTTGATATTTAAAATATGGAATACCAAACCATTTCTATTTATGTATGTACGTATGTATATGAAATAAAGTTGGAAAATTTTATGTGTAGTCGTTATATAGTACTCTTTAATCAAGATGGAAATGCTTATGTACGTTATTATATATAAGCGAGTATATACGGGAATCTTATAATATATTCAGTTTGAATTATTAAAGAATATTCTAAAATACGAAACATAAAAAAACAAAATCGGTTGTTAAAATTATTATTGAGGTTTGATTAGCATTTTGATGAAATTGCGTTAATAAGATTTCAGCGTTGTGCTTTTGAATCTCGAGCGCATTTCTAATACTTATAGAAAACTATACTGTCTGTTCTTTTCAAAATTCTGATAAGTAAATATATTTTTAAATTTTGTTTAGTCGCAAGATCAGTTGTTGCTGGTGTCACCTGGGGCTTTATTCTTGAACAATTGTGAAAAATTTCAAAGTCAAACTTCCTGTACACCAGTTTCGTATATAATCGTAATACGAGCATGTGTGAAATACTAGCACAGTGATATAATTATTAACTTATGTAACTTATCTCATAGTGTGTGAAGAATAACACTCAGGTACAAAATAATTTTTCTAAAAAATTGCAAAATCATTTGATTGTATTTGTTATACAACGAAACCTATAAATGTCGTTATATAGGTCATTTTAAATAATTTGGTTTACTTTTCATCTCAATTATGTAAAGGGTGTTTTTTTATAGAGTTACACAAGTTTAAATCATAAAAGAAATATATTTTTAATATCAATGAAACGGCCTTTATTGGATAGAAAATTTTATGACATTAATATCTAAATATGATTTCGGCCATGTGGCCGCCACGGCTGGCACGTACAAAGGGGCAATTTGGAACACCAAATTTCACAAACTTTTCGCAGCATTTGCGGCCGTATTTCTCCAATAACTCTTCGAATGTTGATTTCCAGGTGTTCAATTGTCTCTGGTTTATCGACGTAGACAAGTGACTTTACATAACCCCAAAGAAAATAATCCAATGGGGTTTAAACCACACGGTCTTGGTGGCCCATACCGCGAAATTATTCTTTCATCAAAAGATTCTTTGAGTAAATCAATTGTACCACGCGCTGTGTCCTGTTTGAACCACATGTCAGCAAGATTAATGCCAGCTAATCGAGGTACGAAAAAATTTCTGATCATTTCCCTATGACTCCGACAGCCCATAAAGCGCACCAAACAGTAGTTTTCTGTGGATGTAATGGTGTTTCGAGAAAAGCTTGTGGATTATCCCCACTCCAAATGCGATAACTCTGCTTATTTACGTACCCATTCATAAAAAATGGGCTTCATCGGAGAACAAAATTTTAAATGGAAATTCAACATCAATATGCATTTGTGCTTCAGCCCATTCGCCGAATTGGCGGCGCATAGGAAAGTCGTTTGGCTTTAATTCCTGCACAAGTTGAATCTTGAAAGCTAAAGATCCTTTCGTAAAATCGAAGGACACAACTCCAGTTGCTGAGAACGGCGACGAATTGATTGATTTGGATCTTCTTCAATGCTTTCCTGTACAGCGACTACAGCTTCTTCAGTGCACACTGTTCGGCGTCTCACGGGACCCACATTATCATTAAGAGTAAACGTGGTCCGAAAACGATCTATAGTTATTCGAATTAGCCGCTCGGAAGGACGATTATGTATGCCATAAAATGGACGAAGCACACGGTAAGTTTGACGAACAGAACAAATTATTTTGATAAACAATTTCAACAATTTGCAAGCGTTGCTCTGATGTAATATCCAAAAGAACCTATAAAAAAACATCCTTTTTACCGACGAGTATATCACCAGTATAAAGCTGGTGATATACTCGTCGTTACTCAGACCTTTTAAAATGTCAAAAACGCGCTTACAAGTGTACTCAAGATAAACTCACTATTGTATTCGCGTTCTTGACATTTGTGGAACAATAAAATTCACTGTAATTACATCGCTTCTCAATTATTAATTATTCAAATAATTATTTGAATCAACAACAACTTGAATCAGGCAGATAGAGTAAAATAATTAAACTTATGAAAAGCGGGATATTGGTTTGTCTTCAAGCGCACCAAATAAAACAAAAATCTAAATAAAAGTTCAAGAAGAAATCGGCGGTATTTCAGAAGGCCCGATAATGAAGACCACTCATTCCATGATTTTGTTGAAGTGGCTTTTAAAAATATAAAAAAAAAAGAAGATGAATTTTTCAAACATACGCGAATGACTAAAGACATTTTTGAATTCTTGCTCTGGCTTTTGAAAGACGGATTAAGAAAGCGAAACACATGTACGGCAATCGACAATAACTGCTGTGGAGCGGTTGGGTATAACCCTATCGTGAGTATAATTATTTAATTATGATTTCAGAATACGTGTTTATGTTTATTCGTTTGATTTAGTTACTTATCCCAACGCTTGAGCCATGAATTTCTCGGCTGGAGCTTCAAGGTAAGCAGATCAACAGCTCGGTTCATCATAATCGAGACATGCGATATTATATGGCCAATTTTATCACCGCTTTATTTAGCCGAACCAGGATTACCGCCAAATTGCAGAAGACTTTAGGGCTATTGATGGAAAACATATTTCTATAGAATGTCCCACACACAGTGGCTCTAAATTCTATATATATAAATAAATTTATAGTGTGGTGCTACTAGCTGCGTGTGACGCACACTTTACAATGGTGGACATTGGAGCTTACGGAAGCAAAGCGATGGCGGTACTTATAATAAAATGTTTCTAAGATATACATAATATGTTTCCTAATTACATTATTTTTAACTTAGCCATTTTATCATAAAGTAATTTTGGTACAAAACTGTTCTCCTATTTTGTAGGAGACCCGGCCTTTTGTTTAAAAGAAAATTTGTTGCAAGCATATTCCGGAAAAAAATCTGCCTCACAGAAAAAAAATTGAATTATCGACTTTCCAGAGGAAGAGTAACAATAGAAAACGCTTTTGGTATTTTAGTAGCTCGGTGGAAAGTGTTGCGGACAACGTTAAACTGTTTATCAAAAAAATGAAGAAAAGATAAAAATCGGCTACATTTAAAAAGATTATTTATTTATAAAATTATTCGAATCATTCTTCTTCTATATATAGATAGTGTTGGCAACATAATTTTTTAATGTTAAATAAAATTAGCCGCTCAAAATGTTGCCAACCTTTTTATGTGTATACAGAAGATATTGGTAGCCTTACCCAAGGGCAGTGCTAAAATGAGGTTAAGTCAACCGGTTTAATAAACAAAATTTAAGGTTTGGCTCAAATAACGTAACGTTTTTTAAATGAGAGACACTTTAATGGAGTATTTTAATAACGAAGGGGCAATACCATTACAAAATGAAATAAAATAATACATATATGTAATTAAGAACATGTTATGATATATAAAGTTTATAATGTATTTCAGTCTTCACTTCAAATTTCGGTTTGAAAAGATAAATACATAAATAATAATAAATAATATGTATAAAAAATATATACATAAATAATATAACATAAATAATATGTATAAAAAATCTATACTGTAGCAGCTCGAATATTCGACTCACCGAAATTCGAAACTGCCACAACAAACTATTTAGTGAAATTCAAATATAAATCAACTTATTTGAATTAAGCATTCACTAACCCCATCACACATCCAATAGCCGAACCAACAACTATAAACATTATAGTGAAACACTGCGCCATCCTCCACCATGTATCAAACAATATTATCGTATTACGAACGCATAGAATATACGAATTCCACTACCAACAGCCATTTGTAATATATATATATTTTAATGACTTGTCATATTCACATCAATTTTCAAGCGCGAATCATAGTGTGGGGTGATATAAAAAATTGTTAATAAATAATTAATCAACGCATTAATTTGTAAAACAATAAATTGTATAATATTATAAAATACATAAGTTTTATAATTGTATAATATTATAAAATACATAAATTTTATAATAATTAAATCGTGTGTGTATTTTTTGTTATCGAAAGAATCCGGATTTGACGAATTAGGAGCGTTCTCCAAAAATCCAATATTTAAAAAATAATAATATAAATGCACTAAAAAGCAAATATTAAAATTTAACTATCACAATACGGCATGTTTTTTGAATCTTCCCGCAGTCCGTCGAATATAGACCTCATTCTTATGAACAACTCATCGTTTGCATTTTTCACTTTTGTATAAGCCTGGGTGGTATACTAGTCAGTGGACCGGTTACTCCGCCCTGTATGGAGGCTGACCTAATGGATTCTGGGGAAGGTCGTTTATTGCATAATTTAATCAACGGAATTAATAGTAGCGAAAACCCTTTACGAAGGAACTGTTAGGAGCGAGACTCAATCGCATAAGCAGAAAAGATCTACACCAGAATACATAAATTTATTATTTAAATAAATCAACAAATAAATACACCGGTAAATACGAGTCATCAAAGAAAGCCAAGGGGTGCGAGACAACAAGAGTTATAATGCAGCGTGGCAAGCTAGCGAAAATGAAATATCACAAATCCACATCCTACCACAGGAAGTGCAAAATATACAAAAGAACCAAATAATTTGGAGAATGAAAAGACAAACGAAAAGCAAAAATAAGCTGAACCTAAGAACTACTCTTCGGACAAAGAGCAATTAGCTAAAGGAACCGAGTGGATAAGGGTGAGGTATAAGAAGTCTAAACACTAGTTTTACACCACTCAATACAAATTCAATTAAAACAGCAGAAAACCAAGAAAAACTAAAAATTAGGAAGCAACCTGCTCCACCTCCAATAGTTATTGAAGAGATGAAATCATACGACTGGCTTTTTCATATATTAGCTACACGGATTCCAGAAGATAGCGTCCAAATAAAGCTGCTAAATGATGACTCATTCAAACTAAACGTTAAGGACGAAGACAAATATAGAAAAGTATAACTAGAATGTTAGATGAGGGTTCCTTTGTATAGCACCAATTAAAGTAATGGTATCAAAAATATTTTGAATTGTAAAAGAGAACTTCAGTCATTAAAAAAATCTAAACTGATACCACAGTGCAAAAAATGTCAAGCTTATGGACATTTTGGAACCTAATACACGAATGTTTGAAAACATAAAATAAAGTATGTGTACACTATGGAGAAGCCACCCACTAAGTTACAGAGGTTACATGATAGCGAAAGAATTGCAGAAATAAAAATTATAAATCGACGAACTATTAACAAGAAGGTTACTCATAATATAGTAGTAAGGTAACTGCTAACAAGCACCAGACAGAAAATCGTAAATTCACAAAATGAAGATATGAATTTGAGAGTTGAACAATTAGAGAACAGTTATAAAAAAAACCTGTCGCTAAATCAAAGTTTAATTTTTAACAGCCTATAAACTTCCACATCAACAAGAATTGCAAGCAGTCCTACATATAAATAAAATTTATTTCTGTCTCAATTGGAGAAACTCATTTAACAAGACAATCCTACATTATGTTCAGAGGGTACAAAGTGTTTGTGGTACACTCAGCTAAAGAAAATCACAGATTTTGTTAACTTTTTCATAATTTCTTCAGATTGAAGACTGCTTTGATATGAACTCCGATCACTCTCCGATAATATTAACCTTAAGCGAAAGCTACATCCAAAAAATTAATAACTCATTTTAACGTTTTTAAGAAAATAACTGCGCCGTTATTTAATTATTTTAAAATTTTAATTTTAATGTTACACAAGTTTGGCAATCAACCAATGCAAATTATAAAAATACTTAAAGTGCAAGGCCTTGAATGAACTGGTTTATACTTACAGTATCAGGAAATTGTGATAAACTGAAAATTAGAAAACATTGACACGTCGCGAATTGTGAACCCACATTTGCCGTGGAAAGTTCGAGTAATCAATGGAATTGCCAGTAGCCATTCTTTCAGCTAAAACCTTTTTTGTTTGAGCTTCGATACTCATCAATAATCATTACTGCAAGAATTTGTTTGTTCGTTTTAATGTTCAATTTAATTACTTATCAACTTACTACGCTTTACTTGCGTTACTTTGAGAAAAATATCGCCCAACGAAACAATGGTTTTGTTATTTGTCATAGAGTCAAGTTTGTGTGTTAAATAGGGCCGCTCAATAATTTAATGAAATTTTAAAATAAATTATATTTCTTGTTTTGGAATATACAAAACTAATTAATTTTTTTCAAATAAAATTTAAAACCCAAATATTTTTACTCCATAGGGGCCTTAAGATGTGAAAACATACAGAATGAAACAAACGGAAAAACAAAATTAAAATTTTCAAATTTACATTGCTTCTTTGTGGTAGCTAAGCCTACTGTTGCATAAAGTATTGTGTTTGGTGGGATCTGTATGAGAAAATATCATTCCAATTTCTATTGTAGCCATGGCCTACTCGATTTTTATTTTCGATAGCTAACAAAATGAAGGAAAAGAGATAGTGTGCAAATTTGCTCTAATAAGCTGAGAACGCAATAGAAACACAAACAGTGTATTTGAATAAACGAAATAGCGTACAATTTAATATCCAGATCGACTAGAAAATATGACTGTACAAATTAAGACTTTGCATGATATTGGAATTATCATATATATTACCTACACTAATGCACAGTGCCGATTTTTAAAGACCATATCTGCAGGCCATCATAGTTATGTTCATTTTCATTCAGTTTATTACTGAAATTTAATTCGATAATTAAAATAGAAAATAATTAATTGCTCGCAGTAAATTAATGAAATACTTCATCATTAAACATATAACAAAAATAACATTTCTGGACCAGACTTATCTATTTAATGAAGCGATTTTACAAAGCTTTTGTTTTTATCATTTTAAATACGACAATATCAAATTAAACACATAAAGATTAAAAACAAACTAAATAAATATTTTTTAATTTAAAATTGTCCATTTTCTTCCTGAATTATTAAAATTGTACAACAGCAAAAGAATAGGAAAATCTCCATAAGCAAAGGAAAATGTAAAAAACCCGCATATAAATTGAACAGTAGTTTTTGTTGTTGTGTTATGTTTTATACGAGTACTGTTTCTATTTGTTTGTTGTTTATTTCAGTAACTTTGTCTCGTGTACATATTATTAATATAAGCAGTATATCCCCGAATAAATGTACAGAATGTAGATGGTATACTATATAGATTCACTATATCCACTTTTCAAGTACGATAATGTAACTTTTTTTGTTTTAGATAAAAACGATGTCCTTTTCTTTATTATTTATTTTAATATTTGAATAAATTTATAGTAAATATAAAAACTAAAATTAAAATAAGAATTGCATAATGAAAAAAATTAAATGCAAAGAAATTCAATTTAAATTGTTTTTATTCGCGGGTGTAACACACGTGTGTGTCATTGTCCATCAGAGCAGTTAATTCGATTAACTACGGTTCGCTTTTGCACTACGTTTACTCGAAATGAAAATACGCGTCCCGTAAGATCTAAAACGGCGAGCAGGCGGTGGCAGCTATAGTGCGTAAGACTGAAGAGGACCCAAATGAATCGATTCGTTATCGTGCACAACAATGGGAGGGTTTTCACAGCCAGCTAAGTAGTATCTGGCAAAGCCTGGCAAAAGACCTGAAGGTTCGGATCGAAAGCGATATCGATCGAGTTGCACAAACAATAACTGTCTGTAGCGCGACTCTTTCACGTAAACGTGCTCGCAAGTCAAAACTGTCTTGTCCTGACCTAAGCGAATCAAGAAAATTGGTTAGTGAGTTGCGCAAGCTATATCAAAAAGATAAAAATCCCGATTCTCGGAAAAGCAAAAGGATTAGCTATGTGGCACACCGTAACGCGTACTTCAAGAACATCAGAGACAAAATCCAAATGAGCCTCAAAAAGTTCATAACGGACTATGAAAAAAATGACTCTGAGAGGCAAAGAGAAATCCGCGCCGATCGTATAGCTCTGCACCAACCACACCAGACGTGAGCCACTTCAGTGATGAAGCCACTATGGCTATCATGCCTGTGAAAGCTGGTAAGGCGCCAGGCCTAAACAACATCGAGGTCGAAGTGATACAACGTGCTTGGCCTATTGTAGGGCCCTGTATCACGAACTTTATGAATACTTCTCTTAGTAAAGGAATATTCCCCAAAGCATGGAAAAATGGTAAATTAGTTATCATTAGAAAAACTGGACATAGGTGTCAAACCGATCCCAAATCTTATCGACCAATCATGATGTTGTTTGTCCTTGGTAAACTACTCGAAAAGTTAATTGCCGGCAGGTTAATGGACATATTTCAAAGAAGTGGTACCTATAGTGACAAACAGTTTGGTTTCAGAGAAAATAGATCCACAGAGGACGCAATGCTCAAATTGATCAATATGGTCAAAGAGTCGGACCAAAAGTAATCTGGGAGTATTCCTAGATGGATCTGGCGCGTTCGACAACCTGTGGTGGCCCAGCATCATATTGGAGCTAAAATGATTCTCTGAACGGAAAGCCACTGTTATTTCAAGTCAAGGCACACTTGAAAAAATGGTAAACAAAGGATGTTCGCAAGACTCCATCATTGGTCCACATCTTTGGAATATGGTCTTCAACGGAAGCATGAACCAGGAAGTTCAAGAAGTAGCATTCGCGGATGATAAGGATATGCTTTTTTCTGGGAATTCAAGAAAAAGCGCAGCTTACCATAGACATGATGGTGGACTGGTGCAAAACCTACAAAATGGAGCTAGCCTCAGAAAAAACAGTGATGATCCAACTTAAAGGTACACATCAGGAGACCACCATTGGTTTCCGTAAATGGCCAAAGAATTAAGATAGTGAAATCTGTCAAATGGCTGGGAGTTGACTTCGATGAACGACTTGGAGTCACTTCACATGTCAAAAGAATCGCGGAAAATAGCAAAAAGGTTTTCGCTGTGCTAAAACGAGTTGCTAAAGAGAACTGGGGCCTCAAGCAACGAATACTATCAATAATATATGAAGGCCTAGTGGGATCTTCATTAACATACGCGTACTCGGCATGGGCAGGCCGAATGAACTACCACCATCGGCGTACATTATTTAGTGCCCAAAGAAGTATCTTGCTCGAAATTACCAAGACTTACAGAACGGTGTCAAATGACCCCGTTCCTGTCTTGGCCGTCATGATTCCTATTGATATACTATTAAATGAGAATATTGCCAACTACAAGAAAATGAAAAGATAAAATGTGAGCTACGGAAACATGATAGTAGAAGGCGATCAAATTCGGCCAAACCTCATGGGCTTTCGCAAGAGGAAAACGAGAAAAGCGGCAATAGTAATATGGTAAGATAGATGGTCGCACTCAGTGCATGGCAGAATAACATATAGTTATCTGCCAAACATTGTGGCGAGATTAGAGACAAAAATTCCTCTAAGCGTATGGTTCACCCAAATGTTAACGGGACATGGTAGAATGACCTCCTATATGCACCGACTGAGTCTAGCGGACTCAAGTACCTCTGAATGTGGACAGGGCGAGGATACAATAGAACATATCCTCTATGACTGTGATCTAGCTCAAGTACATGTACGTCGTATGGATGGAAAATAATTGGCCCAAGCTCGTAATTTTCTTGTTCCCTGGAATGTTTTATATTACAACTTTAAAACGTCTTAAACTGATAAATATGCTGAATGTTAATTGTAATAGTGTTGTAAATCAAAGTAACCTCTGCGCCTACCACAGTGGCTCTTTCAGAGATCGCTGCACAATTCGTTCTGGACGCAGCACTCGCTAGCGTACTCACCGAGATCTTACCAATTCGCCGGTATTGGTTTCGCTTTTTTTACGGATGCGGGTCGTCAGCCCAGCGGTTTAACGCTTAAATCGCCTCCTACGACAAGCAAAGGATACTGTGGTGGTATTCTTGGAAAACATGTTTGTGCAATTTAGGTTTACGAGACATGTAATCAATTTCATTTGGTTTGATTTGATTGGAATGTTCGACCAAGCATTAAGTGGGTCTCCCGGAGATGGCCGGGCCTCACCAAACACCCGTTTACACATAACATAAAGAGGATTTGGATAGGTTCAGTTAGAATGATAGAAATTGACTCGGTTATAAACACCTGGTATAGGCAATAGTTAGTAACACAGGACGATACAGTTTTCAACTACTTTTATAATTTTTTCAGCATCACTTGACTCTGAAATAAAATTTATTAGTTTGCTAAATCAGACTTATGAGATACCCCTGAAAATTAAAATCAAATTAGTAACGATTTATTTTATTCTGCATTCCAACCTTTAATTAATAGTTTAGTGCCTCCGTTTCCAACCCTCGATTTAGACATACACCCATTTATCCCATGTTCATACTCCATATACCTAGTCAAACCACCCAATTTCTAATTAACTACCACAAGCCAAACTTTAAGAGTTAAGCTACTGTTGACGTCGATACTTGTGGATCATCCCCAACAGATGTCTCTCATCTTTTTGTTATCTCTTCGTTGAAATTATTCCTCGTTAAATCCTAAATTTTGAAATAAATTTTGTTATTGCTTCTATGTAATTAGAAAATAATATTTAAGCCTAATTTCAAATTAAATATAGATAAATTTTTCTAATGGAAGTTCATCCGATACCCGGCGATGGTAATGGCCTTTTCAATGACATGATACATCAGCTGCAACTGGAAACAATTAGTTCGTACGGATTATCTAATGAATTAAGAACTGAAATTGTGAACTTTATCAGTGAGCATCTTGAAGCTTATTTACCAACATTGTTGGATTCCACCCGTATAGCTTACGAAGCAGACCTGAATATAACTCCAACCGAATGTGGATTAATGCAAAGGTATAGTTTTTAATTTTTTCCTTTTTTAATTTCTTCCTTTTTCCCATCTTATTTGGTGCTGAGTGTATTTCCGTTATTTCAAAATTAAAAAATTTCAAAATTACTGTTTGTTCACTGGTTCACATTATGACAGCTTGCTTCCCCACTCGCCCTTAACCGAATCATCCAATTCTAAGAGTCCTTATGTTCAAAATATCTCCAACTCTATACATCGTCCCATTCAACACAGTACTAATCCTTATACACTCATTGATGCGTCACTACCTGTTCCATCTCCTTTATCACCCTTATCTTGTACCCTTTGTTTTGGCACCTGGAATGTTCGCGGGCTCAATTTGAATGAAAAACGCAAGATCGATGGTATTTTACTCCGGAATAATTATAGGTTTGTAACATTAAAGAAAGTAACATCGGTGCGGGTGTCTGTTCAATGTCCCATTATACTTGGTATCTTGCCAACCATCCAAAAGCCCGCAGGCGTGGTCGGTATAATAATCAAGAAAGATTCACTTATAACGTCAAAGAGAATCAGACATTATTTTGGATCTATTATAACCCTATTAGGTACTGTTTCGAATCTAGCTGAGGTCCTCTTCATTGCTGTATGTATATGTGCCACCTTACACCTCTCAGAATAATCGTATCGTAGGCGATCGTCTAAAATTTTCACAACTCTTTTGTCAATAATAGATCATCTCATCTGGGTTATAACGATTCTTGGGATAAAAAGGCCGTTGGTTCAAATTTGACGAGTTTAACGAGAATGGTGCTTCCCTGTGCTTTCTTGCTAGTTCAACTCGACTTTTTGTTCATCCAACCTCCGGCCGCCGAAAAAGCCTTATTACTTGGACCGACGGTTAGAGCTACTCCCAGGTGGACCATATCTTAACCCAAAAGGTACAAATAATTTCATCTATGTTAATTGCACCAAAGCTGATTCTTACTACTCCGAACTAAGCGAACATCGTTTAGTTGGGAATGAATGTAATAACTGAAAGAGAACTGCAACGTTTCACCCTATACCTGTATCAGCATTCATCGTAGAAATCTCACCCAAATCTTCTTAGAGCAATGTCCTCCTACATTGCCGGTCCCAAAAAGTTGGGTCACCCCTGCTACACCTGGAATGCCTCACTAAGGCAGGATTTAAGTTACTTTGGTAGACCTCATATAGAATGGGAGACATTGCTCCCTCTACAAATGAATTAAGACAAGCGGCTAATGAAATCTATTCACTTGATGAATCGGACTATAGTGAGTCACTTGGTGAAGAAAACGAGGATGTGCTTAACATGTTGAATAGCCCAGCCTTCCAAATCCTTGACGAACATCGCCAATCCTAACTCCTCCGAGTGCAAACACCCCAGTACCAATTCAACCTATTTCATGAACCATTCTCCCGCCACCTTCCCATCCCTTGCTCGCCATTGGCTATGGTGCCGAGACCTGGCCGTTGCCGGATTTATGCCCATTCAGACGACTACACCAACCGATATAACTTCCACCACATCTATACAAAATATTACTTCAAACATTCAAACAGTTACGTTAAAAATAGCCGTTCGTTCGACCACCATCAGGGTTGGTGCAACTCGTTACAATGGGTGGCCCGAAGGGTCTTGAGATACGATAAATATCACCACACGATTAGCCATAGTTTGTTTTTACTAAAGGGGATTAAGCCTGATTTAATTGGGGATACCCCCATGCCAAAAAAGCATTGGAGCCTACCTTTTGGGTAATGGTGGAAACGACTTGTCCCCCGAACCGTATGATCTATCCTACTTCCCATCACCTCTTAAAACATACATAATATACACATACATATTTATATATTTTTTTTTCAGCATAAATCAAATCACTTATAATACTATAAAAGAAATTGCTGCAGATTTGCGTATCAAGATATGGCAGTTTATCGCAGTTCGGTTATATTAAGATGGCACCACTGGCAAATAAACGCTATGTGACCATTTATTTAACGAAATTTTGAAAAATAATGTAACTAAATCTAAAAAAAAAACTAAATAAACGAAACCAAGTTGACAATAATAACTTGGAAGTAATAGGCAACGTAAAAATACTTGTTAAAAAAATTTGGTGCGCCATCTGCAGGATATAACTTACTTATTAGTGTCGATAACATGAAGTAATGCGAGTTTACTATAGAAATCTGCAATAATCTCCCCTACAGTATTAAAGTCATTTGTCATAAATTCCAATTGGTCTTCATTACCATTTCTTTTCATTTTATTTTGTACCTAAGTTGGTATTGCAGTCCATATTTTTTTCGTTCAATAAAATATGGTGGTGAGTATGATGGTTTGCGTCTCTGCTGTTATATACGCAATACTATATGCATTCTGCATGTGTATTTTGTTGTTGTTGTTGGTTTGTTTCCCTTATGATTCACTTAGTATGCTGTTATTTCAGCCATATAATTAAATTTCGACACTACACCGTTATTTTAACACCAACCACACTGGTTTAAACTGTTTAGGACTATTAAAATTAATTATTTTATATTGGAGATCAAAAACGCACATCTGATCCATATGACAGTTTTGATCATTCCCCGGTTTTTATTTATTATTTTAAATCAACAATTATAACAATCTAGTCACCTGGACTAATTAGCAAAACTTAATTTACTATGTTGTATCACAAATTAAAAATCACAAGCCATCGGAAATCAATGACCATTTTCTTCCAAATCATTTTATTTTTTGTTTGATTTGGAAAAGGTCACTTGATGGGAATCGCATTTTAGAACTAACAGCACATTTGTCATTTTATAGCAGTTAACATTTTAGAACAAAGTCACAAAAAATTGCCATCTGTTTGTTATTAATTTGTCACTTGATCAGAATCAAGGCCCAGGACACAAGCTTTAATTTGAACTGTAAAATGTCAGCTCTACAACTGGCAAATTCTCACTCATAGGTTTAATTATAGTTCGAGTATTTCAAAACCCGGGAAACGCGGGCTTAGAAGTTTGGATATTGGTTTGATATTTGAAGCCCTTCGATTCTTCAACTACAAATTACTCTCGACAAATTACCCAATTTTAAACCCTGATGCTAATTTTATATTGCGCTACTTTAACTTAAGTTTAACAACCGTTAAAAGGCCGGTCTCAAACTAAAAATTGTTACATGGAGCTTGTCACACCTAAGTACCGTTTCGGCAAAATGCTTGTGCCTATGTAATCTCCACTCTCAAATTTGTATATTTCAATTCAATTTGATAACATTGCATTTAAGAGAATTGTATTTTCTAGTTTGTTTTGTGATATGCAAAGTAAAAATTTTTATTTCCCAAAATTCTATTTTAATTTGAAATGACTCATTGGGGTTGCCATATTATATGTGTGTAAACGATATGGGATCACAGTTTAAATAAATATCAAAAGTTGGCGTTGTACTATGGTGGATACATATATGGTTTTTGTGTTTGTGTTGAAAATATTAATTTTTTCGGCGCATATCATCAATAGCTTGTAAAGTGCGCATTATATGCATCAAAAACTAACCAAAATATAATGAATATTCAAGCACCAACAATTATCCCATTTTTATAAATTTTATGTGTTTTTTTTTTTCGTTGGGTTATGTATTATTTTTATTTTAAATTAAAAAATATGTACATATGTACACATAATCAAATATATACAATATGTATTGGTAAATATTCACTCAAACTACATAATGTATGCTGCTTATATATAAATACATATAATACGCAGTTACATACATATACACATTTATATAGAATATAATTGTAATTATTTATATATTACATGCGATGATAACGATGATGATGGCTACTATTATCCAATGGGCTGAGTATATCTCCACTATACAGTTTTTTTTTATAGTGGTACATAGCACCACATCATTAATTTTTTTTTTGTTACCCGTAGCCCGGGCAAGTAATATGTATATAATATAAAAAAAAAAAAGTTTATATTGATCCAAACAAAAAAAATTGTATATAGCTATGTACATAATAAAAAATATATAATAAAAATAAAAATAATAAAAAAACGCGGTTATTTTAGTATAACATAACTCATCCTTTTACAATTTTATTTTTTTAAATTTTATGTATATGTTTATATTATTATCATTTTATGTTGCTCTGTGTCCCAACAAACCCATTCAACACAACAGAACTCCTTTCTATTCTCTTTAAAAAAATAAAAAAAAATCTTCTTTGCAGTTTTTTTTTCGGTTCATCCGAACAACAACAAAAAACCGGGAAAATTTTCTATTCCATTTTTTATTCTTCATACATACATATATACATTTAAAATATCCTTAACTTTATTTTGTTGTTGCGTCTTTTGCTCTCAAAGTGAAAATGGCCATACTTTTATGATGTCAGATGAATAAAAAAAAATGAATTTGTTTTGTATATGTGTACATACCTACATATATTCATAATATACAAGACTTTAATAGAAACGAGAAATTTATGGGTGTCTGGCGGAAAAATGGGTACAAAAAAAAATAAAAATAAAACGAAACGGTTCGAATGAGAAGAAAAAGGTGATAAATTGGGTCATCGCAGTTGATTTCTTTGCAATAAGGCATTAAAATATAATGCCTCTGGATTATTTTGCGTTTAATTGAAACTTTTGCCTAAGTGTTTTTTATGGATTTATTTTTGTTGAACAAGGGAAACATTTCTTGATTCCGGTTGACTGAGGATTGTATAGAGATATGAAATGCTAATTTAAAGATGTAATTTTCCATTTCGAAGTAATAATCGAACGCCGGTAATAATTTTAATTTTGAAAGTTAGCCTAGGGATAGGTTCTTTTATTCAGTTAATTTATTTTAAGTGAGAAAAATCATCTTTTACACACCATCTCACACCAAATGTGTGTCTTTTTAATTAATTGTACTTGTATAGTATTAAATGGCTGTTCCTGTTTGTAAAATTTGGGTTCGGAACAAAATTTACAAATACAATGTACTTCTTGCATAATGTATGTAGATAAATGTATGTATATATAAGCATATCTAATTACCTAAATCTATGGATCGTTATTTGTGCTTATAAAGTGCACTAGGGGACAACCTCTCAGGGTTTTTCAAGCTGAACTTATCGCGGTAATGAAGGTCATAGACTGGTTGAAGTTAAATACTATAATGTAATATCTACGAGGGATATTCGCATCGGACAGCTCAGCTGGTATTAAAACGCTACAATCATACTTTCTGACGTCGAAAGTAGTTTTGATCTGTCTGGCACCTTTAAATGAGATGGCTGATCAGTTCAATATTCGCTTGACGTGAGTGCTGGGCACTTCAATTTCGCACCTATAAGAGCACAGCAGGCCTTATATCAGAAAGGAGGCTGGATATAAAAATACCGCTTGCTTCCTGTAAACTGCTGCTTCAGGAGGAAGTCATAAAAGAAACTCTTAAAATTTATGGGAACTTTCCATTTGAACGACCTGACGGAGCATAGTAAGATCGATGTCAAGGGCCTTCAATGCTTCTTGGTAAGCTCAGGATGATTGGACGAGTGAAGAGGAGGTAACTTAAATGTGGTATAGGTACGGACCAAATTGTGTCTATGGTGAGCCATTACTATTAGGACAGCCACCCTAACCGAATCTGTGCTTAAATCAAACTATTAATTGTACCGCATACAACTAAAAATGGTTCAGCAGAAAGTTTTTAAATATTGTAGGTTCAATCAAAAATGTATTGGCAAAACACCCTACCAGTCGCCAATACTAAATATTACTCAGAGAAATTAACTTTCGAAAATAGTTTTCGGAAGTCTAAAATTTTCAAAACGTTATACAAAAATTTAAACAATAAAAATACAAAATACCAATATTCAAATTCCTTGATATTAAATTTTCGAAAGACTGAAATCCTTGAAATTACAACCAGATGTATCTTCACAACCGATGATAGAGAATACATATTATCCAACTTTTACCAAAGCAGATAAGTGTTTATTAATGGCCCAGCTTACCTTACCTCCATTTAGTAAATGTGTAACGATCCATGAGGCGCAAGGACTAACGTCATCTAATGTTATATGTGTAAGAACCAACCCTGATTCGCTTGAACTATTTAGTAGTTTACCACTAGTAATAGTTGCGGTATGAAGGCCAACGTTTATAAATTTTGCACCTGTTGTAGATGATTTGCTTCACTCGCTAGTGATGAAGATGCACCATTATACTACTAGTTGTCCTACTATACAAGATGCCTAATACTATAAGACCATCTGTAAAGTCATGCAATAATTCATTCAAAATTCAGTTATAATTGTATTGTTTATAGATGTGATCGCACTCCCGAAATGAGTGCGATGGCATATTGATCTGAGCAGATCTGTGTGAAAATTAAAGTAGATAAACGATATCTATTTATATACACGGTGTATATACTGCCTCAATAAAATAGCGACTACTATGCCAGCTGCGTCGATACGATCGATGAAGTCATTTAGTCATGAAAACATCAGATTTAGTTCTTGTAGTTTGGTGACTTCAATGTTATAAATGATATCAACCACAAATCTTCGGACATAGTATTTTATAAAACCTACTGTAAGCTGAAATTTGAAAATCTGCAACAAATGAAATACAACTTTAAGAAGATAAAGAACCGAACATTCATCCGCCATGGTTTGATGGCCTGCTAACAAAATTCGAAAATGTAAGGCCTACACTAAAATGATGAAATCACGATTGGAAACAGACAGCGAGGAATTTGACGTCTATATCAATATTAATTAGAAGTCTTACCTTGCAAGTATTGAAGGGAAAATTAAAGAAAATCCTAAACAATTTTGTAAATACTTTCGATCCTAACATGAAATCAAGGTATATCCCTCCGTCATGACTTATAATACCTGCACTTCGAACGTTAAAGAGATAGCAGATATGTTTGCAGCATATGTTCAATCAGGCTATAGACCACATGATAATACTGGATAGAATGAACAAATTAGCAACAACAATACATTAATTACTCCTCGATTTTATAATCTACAATTAACGGAGACAAAGGATAACGCTAGGAAGTGCTAGAAGGTGTTAAAATATTTAATATTTGAGACTCCGATGAAATCTTGCAGTGAAATTATTCTGCAAAGAACAAATAATAATAACTGTATTACAAACAACCCGCAAGAAGTTGTCGAAATATTTAATGATTTTTTTGTAAATGTGGCCAAAAATTTAGTCAAGCCCATTCATAAGTGCACTCTTTTGATTAATCATTTTTCACTCTATTTAAATAACAAAATATTGCCACACTTCGAGTTCAGTTATAGTACTTTCGATTCTTTAAACAATATCATGCTCAAATTGAATAAAGGAGCAGCCAAAGGACATGGTAATATGTCTTTGAAATTTTCATTAAAAATCAAAAATATTATTATTCCAGACCTCGTGAAGCTCATCAATAGAGTGACTGATAAGGGCACTTTCTCATAGACTCTAAAATTAGGTAAACTTATATAGACTTGTTTGGGGTTTAAGTTGTTTTTCCAAATTTTTTGAATCTTTTTAGAACATGACGTCTTCATTCATAACAATCAATTTGGCATAAAATTCTCCAGCACACAGTTAACGGCAAGTAGTGTAGTGAATTCTGTGGATAAATCGCTTGATAAAAATTTGTATGTTTCGATTCTTTTTATTGACCTGCAGAAAGCCTTTGATTCAATTCCACAAAACTATTTAATATTTAAGCTTAGTACCCTTGGAATTAGCGATAAATCACTTACTCTATTGGTAAGTTATTTTAATGAACGATCTCAATTCGCAATGGTAAACAACGATAGAAGGACGGCCTCAAAAATTATAATTGGTGTTCCTCAAGGCTCCATGCTTGGTCCTCTTGCGTTTATTTTGCACATTAATGATATGTTTCAAATTCTGTTAAATAGGCGTGACTTTGAACGCCGTTGATGCGGCATTGCTCTATTCATGTGAGGACCCAGAAGATTTACTTTGCCAAATGAAGCAGGATCTAGTGAAATTCAAAATTGGCTAGCAGCTAACCAATTGTCCATTAATCTAATTTGACAACATTTTCCCAACCATTTTTTAATCGGGTCTACTAAAATACCGCAACTAAAAATAACGAAGTACTTAAGGCTTTATTTGGATGAATCCTTAAAATTCAGACAACATTTATTATACATAAAGAAGACTATTTGGCCCTATATATTTGTACTAAAACGGTAAGACCTTTCATAGATTAGCACATTGAACAATCTGAGAGACTAGGAAATACTTCAAAATCGTGTTATCAAAATAGTAATGAAATTACCGATCTTATAACCTCCACCAAACTGATTTACTCCATTCTCAGTGTTACCAATCAAAATCATAAATGAGTACGAAGTTTTGATGTTAGTAAAAAAAATATAAATAGGCAAACTGAAATGCGTTCTTCAATTTAATTTGGTTAATGTAGTTCATTCGCAGATGACGTCATCTTTCAATTGTATTTGTAAATCATTGTGTATTTCCCTGTTAGTCACAAATCGGTAAGCATTGATGACCATTCGAAGAAAATAATTTTGGCTACGTTGGATAATGTCTCTATTGGATTTATGAGTACAACCCCATAGCTCCACACCATACATTCATATTGGTTTGAAGATAGTCTGGTAAATTAGTCTTTTGGAATACAGGTTCATTTTGGAATGATATGCCCAATTAAACAGTGCATTTAACGTAGTTTTAATCGTATCTGTTCAACTTTTTGTCTCACGTGATGTTTCCAGTTTAGCCTTGAGTCTAAATGCAGACCAAGGTATTTGGCCGATTCAGCCTGCGGCACTTGTACCCCGTTATGGTATATGTGCTGGTTGATATTTTTGGGTCGGAGCGTAAATGTCACATGGGTTGATTTACGCTCATTAAGCGCGATTTTCCAATCAATCGTTCATTCAGTAACCTTGTTCATTTGAAGAATTTGTTGAAAATTCCACTGCGCTTTGTTGAGATTCGTCTATTGCCATAATAACAGTGTCGTAAGCAAACGTACCGATGAATGTTTTGTTCGCTGTTGGTATGTTTGCAGGTAGAGGAGAGGTCCTAATACGCTTCCCTGCGGAACTCCCACTAACGTCGGATAAAAGTCAGAACATGTTTCGTCATGAATGACTCTGAATTTGCGATCAGAGAGGTATGATTCAAGCAGCTGGCAATAATTTTGTGGTCCATCCCTCGTGCCAAACCCTGGGATACATACAGCGGGGCAATATTTCTTTTCTTTTAACGCTTGCTGTATCACCGTAGTAATTCGATGGACTTGATCTATTGTGGTGTGATTACTCGTGAATCCAAATTGAAAATCAGAAACGTTTACCATTGGATTAAGACGTTTCAAAACTAGTTTTTCATACAGCTTTGATAAGGTCGGAAGTAGTGAGATTGTACGATGTTACTTCTTCTGTCTGTACGATGTTACTTCTTCATCTGGCTTGCGTGGTTTCTTCAGCATAATTATTTGGGCCGTTTTGAAGTATTTGGGTACATACTTCAATCTCATACAGGCATTAAATAAGTATATGGTCATGATTATTGCTTTACATGGAAGTTCCTTGAATATATTTCATCAATTCCTGGTGCCTTTTTTTGGTTAAGATTTTTGTCGATTTCTTCGGCAATTTCCATTGGCGTGACCCTTTTAAAATTCTGACTTGGTTGATAAACAGGTGTTACGTCGACGTTGGATTGAAAGGCATGGGGTTGAAATATTGTTGCTGTTTCTTTGTCTTGTCGAACCCAACTATACCTTGAGCATTTCTTATGGGTGGTATCCGAGCTAAAGGTCGTTTGAATTTTGTATAACATACTGTAATAAAAATATAAGAAAACAGAATAAAATAAAATTGAAGTGGAGAGTTTTGTTTAAAAAATAGATGGAGGGGGAAGGGGTGGGTGTTGAAAGATTGTAAAGTAGTAAATAAATAAATTAAATATGTAATTGTTTATATAGTATTTAATTACTTATTATGTAAATTAGGTTTAAAATATTTATACCATCCAGGATAAATTTTTGTTATAAAACTTTTTGGATTGCTCTCTGAAATGAATAAAAAAAAAGAAAATTAAATTTACAGAAGAGAAGTGGTCTCGCTCACCATATTAACAAATTATACAACGACATACTAAAATGGCTGCTAACATTTTATAACAATCACTATTCTACAAAGTCGAATAAATCATTAAAGAACAACAATATAAAAGTCATAAGACAAATTAGAATGGAGGTAGAAACCCAGTATCCACTATAAATAATATGGCAATATGAATGTAAAACGTATTTATTTATATGCAGCATGATTATATCAGTCAGAATTGACTGAAAATCAGAAATATAAAAATGAAATGCCATACCGATAAATTAATGAATACCAAAGATACTTGGAACCTCCAGCCCTATATACTCGTAGAATTGAGGAATAAAAACAATTACCATAAATTTTAATAAAATGTATGTATGTATGTATATTGTTTATTCAAATTTATGTGCATATTTGTATGTGTTGTGTACATTTCGGTAATAATTCTCCGTTCGTAGGTTTTCGTAACAATTTCCTTGTTGTATTATTCGTACATTTGTAAAATAATAATGATAAAGTGTTAGAAAGAGACAAAATAGTTGATTCCTTTTACGACATATTATTTATTAACTGAAACTGTTAAATTTTCAAAACATCTCGCCGTCATTCAAAATAATTTTCATTTTTCAAGTATATACTCTTAAACTTCTGACCATTAGTTGCCATTAGCTATATTTACAACATTATATTGTATTCCGCTAATTGATACCATCTGAGAGAGATTAGCAAAAAACGCTCTCAAAACATAAAGACCAACAAACTAAAATCAGCATTTTCACAAAATGGATGAAATTAAAATTTTCCCTAACATACCACCATCACCACCACTGCAAAAAAGTTGAAGCAAACGGAACAAAATATTATTTTTCATTTAATAAACTCCTAAACTACGATTCATTCCAAATATACGAGTATCTACACAATAGCAAAAAAAACGTGATCTCCACTCTCATTCTCCTGGCCATATCTCCATCTCGGCATCTCACCACTAGTGTACCAAAACAAAACAAAAAACGAAATGAAAAAAATTATAATAGAAAATTCTTTTACAATTTTTTATATTCTATACTTTTTTTATTTAATTTTTTTTTTTTTGGAAAAAGAAAATTCATGAGAAGAAAAAAAATTAAATAAAGAAATTAAAATAAAAAATGTAAACGAAGATAGTCTAAAGTTAAAAAAAAAAAATGTACAAAAACTTATAATTCAAGCGAGGGTGGAAACCCCCTCTACGAGCCGAAGAGAACTCGCACGAAATAAAAGCACCAACAAAATAAACAACAACAAAAAATTGGGGGGCGTTAGTGAAATTTCTTACACCAAAACTTTTTTTTATTATGGGTTTTCGTATTTTTTGCCGTTATTTTTTTTATGATGTTCCAAAAAAAAAATAAAAGATGAAGAAAATGGTGAAGGTGGTTTAGTGAATGTAGAATAGATGATTTTTATATATACACACTTTTTTTATTTCATTTTTTTTTTTTGGGCTTGAAAGTTTTATATTCCATTTTATTTATTCTCTGTATTTTTATATGTGTATTTTATTTCAGGCAGCCATAACGGATTCCAGATGAAACAAAAAAAAATGTTACTCTGGTATCTGCATAAAGTGTTTCTTTGCGAACGGAAAGAGTGCTAGTCATTATATACTAATGGTACGCTGAATCTAAAGAATGCTCTGGCTACTTGCTAGTCGATCGAAATTTTGACAAATCGGGTGAGTTACTATCACTAAAATTTTACCAAGGGACATACAGTGAACTTTCACTCAGCACAGTCATTTTAACTCAATACATGAATGTGACTTATGATACGCCTCCCATACAAGCATCATTCGGTACCTTTTGCGGTAATGTCTTCTTCTAGAATGACTTTATATTTTTACTAAATATACCAGAGTGCGGACCTGATGAATCACCCAATAGATATTTTTAACATTACTTTAAAGTTTTTGCATAAACGATGGTATAAATATGTATATTAGTATTTGAAGGTCTGCGAGGAATGAAGTCAAATTGTTTTATATTTTCCGCATGCATAATTGTAATTTATGGAAATAGTACAATTTATAACCTAAAGGTTCGCTTCGCTACGCCACCATCCCGAATATATAATTGGCCCTGTAAAATTCTAACCTGTCAAATTAGTGCGTTTTGCCTATTAAAGTTCCGCTTCGTTCCGCATTGCACCTGTTATTCATAATGTAGTTCGCATAATTTTGACTACGCAGATATCATTAGGTATTACCAAAAGGCAATATTGCGTTACAAAAATAATTTGTAAGGAATCTACTAAATTTTATCGCAATACATTTATAACAAAATAAAAATGGATACCGCCAGTAAAACACCGGAACCCCGCTACGCGCATGAAGGAGGATTAGCTGGAACTCATTGCTCTTCAAGAAACTCGCGAGCTTAAAAGTGGAGACCATGTGTCCTATACCTCGCGATACAGTAAATATGACCACGGAAATGTTGGAGCTGGATTTCTTGTTGCGCCGCGGGTAAAGAAGGCTGTTGTGAATTTCGAAGCCAACCTGTTGATAATTTGTGTACACGCGCCACAGGAGTCAGCTAACCCCACGTTAAATACTCATTGTACAATGACATGAACGATTTGATGGGATCTATATCCGAACACGATGTTAGAATGGTAATTAAGGACTTGCAATGCAATAGCTTGCAAAAATCAGGCCGGTTGGTGTGAAAACAAAGGTCTGTACTCTCGACACGAAACTGCGACCGATAATGATGTACTTTGCAATTGCTCACAATCTTAGAGTAGTAAGCACATTCTTCCCACACAAACAAATATATTTAGAAACATGGATTCATCTTTGCAAAACTTCCCGCAACCAAATTGACCACGTGTTATTTTCAAAAGGGCTAGCTTGGGTTATGCAGGATGTGAGAACTTATCGGTCAGCAACCAAACGTAGGCTGTAATCACCATTAGTTATCATCAAGGTCTGATAAATGAAGATAAAAAAAACTATATCAGGATCTTGTCACCGATAACATTGAGGAAGCTAATTGTCAATCTGACTGCGGGAACTCTGTCTGGGAGGTTCTGAAAACTTCGGTTGTCAGTGCTGCTCAACAGACTTTAGGTATAGAGAAAGTCAAACCCAAGAATGATTTGTTTGATGACCAAATCAATCGAGCAACAAAATATAGTCCATAGTAAAGTGCAACACGTCTAACAATCGCGAGAAAAAACAGGGCTGCTCTTGTTAGGATGGCAGCTAAGCTGCCGGAAGAAGCGAGAGTAGTGGAAAGCTGAGATTCTGAAAGTACAACAACTCAGCAATGAGGACAGTTCGCGTAATTTCTTTAAAAGAATTACTGGATTCGACCATATTTTCAGACCTGCGTCAAACTTCATTCGGCACCGGGATGGAAACCTCTATGTCAACTACGACGCAGTAATCGATGAATGGAGTGGACACTTTAACGACCTACTTGATGTTCATCATGCGTCACAGACTGTTGTTGAGTCACGTGTGATACAAACTGCGAACACCTATGATTCGATCAATCGAGAGTTGGTAGTCTACCCTGGAATACTTAGGAATGCCAACAAAATTGGTAACGATTGTGTAGAAAGACAGTGAGGGGCCAGTAGTCGCCTTTAAAAACTGTATACTAAAAGATAGTACTGTTTCTTTACCAATTTGCACCTAAGAAGATAATCAACTATTTCCTTCTATTTATGTGATATACGCCGTTCGATACTTTAATGCTATATCGTCATGATTCTCTTCTCGTATCTTCCTCAACCGAAAAAGCGTTGATAATTTGAATTGACGATCTAACAAAAAAAAAGAATTCCTCTGGATGTCCGTTAATTAAAAATAACGCTCTATGCTTTCACGAGCAATTGAAGCAAGTAGAACCACCTATCTCTACCGCTCATCCCGGTACAGCATTTTCAACAAGCACAGGATGGCTTACCGGTTTTCTAAACAGAAATGTTTTTCACAACGTGAAGATTACCGGCGAGATCGCATCAGCAGATGAGAAGACTGCTAGGCATTATCCTGAACAGTTAACAAAAACTATTGAGGATGGTGGTTATTGTTCCAATCAGATTTCTAACCGACATGACACGTGGTTATTCTGGAAAAAATGCCCACCCGGACATTGCGAAAGCTGAGAAAAAAGCAAGTGATTTAAAAGCAGCCAAAGACAGAGTAATCTTTCTACTTTGTAGCAATGCATCAGGAGGTCGGATGTTTAAATCTTGCTTATTAATCGATCGCTAAGGCCACGGGTCCTAAAGGATTTTAAAGATTTAAAAAAATTACCAGTGCATTGGATGGCGAATAAAAAGGCTTGGGTGACATCTGCTGTTTTCACCGAGTGATTTAATAATTGTTTCATCCTGGAAGTAGAAGTTTATTTGAAGCAAAAGAGACTTGATTTTAAAGTTCTGTTGAATGTTATAATGCCACAAACTTTAAATGCGAGTTGGAAACCACTATGGCCTCGATGCATTACAAACAGAAACACAATTAATGAAGGATCGACGGTTTCTGCTGAAATTGGTGTCGAAGGTTTTGATACATTTAACGCGAATGATGTCGATGAATTGCAAAAGGCCTTAAGTGACGATGATGCTATCGAACTATTGGATCCGGTCCTAGATCCAGAAAATAATAGTGATGTAGAAGACAGTGAACCTGCCCCGCTAACTGCAAAAATAATTCGAGAAAGTCATCAACTTTGCTACTCATTAGAAAATCATTTTATTAATTTAAATTCATTAAATTCCAGCGTGACCTGAAGAATTGCATTTCTGGGTATCAGGAACTTCTAAAATAATTTCAGAAATCGTCATTTCGAAGGCTTAATAACAGATTTTGTTGTCAAAGACGCAAAACCACCAGCCTTTAAAATTAGCACTGGTTGTAATGAGAGAGATTTAATTTCGTCACCCGAATTGTTGACTATCTACAGGAGCGATGATAGCGATTTCGTACCGCTTCCCAAACGGTCGCGGGTATTGCCAACAAATGAAGATGATGACTAGGTGCAATTATCATTTAATTTTTAAGAAAAATGAAATTAAAAATAATATTGGACTCGTGATTTCAATTTGTTTTAAATGTCTTTCTTCAAATGCCTTTAGCTACCCACCATCACAATCTCCAAGAAGCGTAACATCGTCCTTTTTATGCGATTTTTTGGTTGTTTATTTGGTTTTATGCGGTTTTCGAAAATTATGTAACTTATCCCTATTTATTCAATGTAGGAAGTGTCTCTTTTTATGCTTTTTTCTGAGGAACGTATCTATCTCATAAAAACAAAATTGAGTGTACATCAAAATAAACAAAATCTACTCAAAAATAGTACAAACTAAAACCTTTTGTTTATTTCATTTAGTTTGGCGCTATAGTGAACCGAATTTTTATAAATTTAACAGATTTAGCATTTTTTTCCAATTAGCTACTTATTTGAAATTTATTAAAAAATTTGACAACATCGCAAATAAGTAAGTGAAATCATTCCAATTCATTTAACCTACTTAGTTTGACAGCGTTATTGAAAAAATTAAAAAAAAAGTAATATCAATCCAAAATATTTGCTACAATTTTAAATGTTATAAGTAATTGGTGGAACTAAGCTGGGGGTGATACTCTTTTGGTTAGCAGTTGGAATATCATATCATGTGGTCAACACCGCATTCAATATACCAACATCAGGTTTTCATATTCGAGTTCAGCGAACAATGCATTCTATTTTAAATTTTATCTTAAAATTTATGGTACTACCTATTCAAGAGAATTTGGAAGCTATTGGTATGAAATTTGCTGATCGGGCAGGTGTGCCAATTTTTAATAAAGCCATATAAGCGATTGACGGGATGCACCAAAAACTAAAATGCCTCACGAATCGCCTTAATGAATACATAAACAGAAAGTTGGACTTCAGCATTCAAAGTTTGCAATAAGCAGTTATAAAATTAGCAATTACAGTGTCGGACAAAATAACTGTAAATATTAAACAATTGTTTCTGGAACACCCAACCAAGCTTCCTCGACCCTTTGAAATAATTCGTTCTTTTTTCTCTCGTTATCACGGCGAATCTTTCTATTTGCTATCCCAATGTAGTCGAAGACAGAAACGATCTCTTCACAAAATCGTACGATATTACTAGTATTTTCTCGTGTAGTAGTTTTTCGAGGACGATCACTTTTATGTACTGTCTCGAATGTGACAAATATTAATTTTCTGTTATAATTCGGGATATTGTTGATTTATCGAGTCCATATCTTTCAGAAATGTCGTGGTTTTAATGATTATTATACTATTGAAGACACTATTATACTTATTACCCGCTATTTCAGAAAAATTTACTTTTGGATCAAAAAACTACTAATTTCGCACTGCACTTTTAACTTAATACATGAAGATTCAGCTACAAAACTAATTTGTTTACGACAAATGTTTTAATTTGAAAAACAAAATCGATTTTTCATAAGTTGCATTTGTTTTGTACAGGCGAATGTAGAAACGGTATACAAAAAATTCAAATTTCGCAAAGAGAGAAACAATTGAGCGATTGGTTAAAGGTAGTACTTCAATTGTCAAATGTCTCATCCGATACTGTATATTAAAAATATATTTTTTTATGGTAGCCAGGATCAGTGCATGAGCATTGAGCAAAGAGTGCTTCGGAATAGCGAAGCATATTTAAATAAAAGATATCCACCGCAAGGTTAGTTTTTACTGAGCGGTAGTGGATATCAGTTAAGTTTGAAACCCATTGCTACTACCGCTTTTATCGAAAACCGCTCTTTGGCGCAGCAACAAAAACATGTCAACCATTTGCATTGCAAGGGCCAGAGTACATTTAGGCAGATGGAGATATATTTTCCTTCGCTCATTAGAGAATAATCCTTGTATGTAAAATGTCATAATAAATTGAAATCACATTATGTACATTATTCAAAAAATGTAAATAACTTGTAAAATTATTTGAGATCAATTGCTAACTGATGAAGAAATTTCTACTTCAGGGAAGTATTTTTGCAAACTTTAAATAATAATTTTATTGGTTTTTTATAAATTTAATTATATTTTCATCCCTCTCTTGCATTCATACATGCACTCTTTAAAATTCTTACTTTTGGTTTGGCTGTTTAAGGTTCTGTTGAAAGATTCGGTAGTTTGACTGGTTCCCGCTGATGATGTTGGGTCGTAATCAATTTAATTATCTGAACCAGTTGTTATTGCTGTGTCGGTAGAAACGTTGGTGCAACTTTCGATTATATCCTATATTTTTGGAATATACCCAATATGTAATAATAATAATATATCCAATTGGAGGTATCAGTTGAAGTTGCTTTGGTTCTGGTTTTCGGATCCTTCAGTTTGTTCGAATCTACTTTATTCGACTTTTTGGAACATTCCTGTGAACTGACGTGGATGATTATTTACAAAAAAGTAAAATAAAAAACGTATCCTCGTATAACAGGGTATTGCCTGTTTTTTTTAATTACAATCTTTATCCTTAGAAGCTTTGCCTCGGTTACTTAAGGTTTCCTCTTAAAGTCCCTGTAACAAATACATTTTAAATTGTTTTGTCATTATTTTTTTTAAACAATGGTACATCGGATGTTAAAGTTTTTCTTTTCATTTTATAAAATAAATTTAATATATTTTTATTTTTTTATAACAATAATATCACAAAATTACATCAAAACGCGCACGTATAAACAAAACATAATAAATTTCATTTTAATTAAAACACTTAAACCAATAAAGTTTACGTCAGTCACACAAGTTTCAAGTTGACTGTAAACATCAATATTTCTGGATAGACACCAAAAATATTTGACAATCAATTTAGAATTCTTTGCTAGAAAAGGATAAAAAAATAAATTACCGGCTTCTACGCCCAAGATTTTATTCTACTGCCAGCTATGTTTGCTGGCCGTCCTTCATGACCAAAACAAAATTTGCGACATACTATATCGTGATCTTGCCTATCTTCTGATTATCTTGCGGTAGAGTCTCACCCGTCCCATCGTATGTCTAACATCTTATATTACTGTTACTTTCACCATTCTTGTGGCAGACTATAACTGATGGGTTTACTGTCGCCTACATAGGCTCATTTATTAATGCGCAAGAGATCATTTCAGTGTATGTTGCTTTATAGGTAACACAATTACTGCTTTGCATATCTGCGGATCCCGTATTCCGTCAATGCTAAATATCCGCCTGACTGTTGATGAATGTTCTTATTGAGTCTATCCGTGCTTTTGATATAGCCACTCTTCAATTCCATTCGTTAAATTTGCCGTTTATGGTCGATTCCGTATTTTCGATATAAAAACTCACAAAAAAAGTTGCTCGGTCGAGTATTGTTGGCGTAAATTTGATCGTATATAATGACTGAGCTGTACTTGTTCCATTTACTTTCACGTATATCGAAGATCTATCTCAAAGCCTAGAACTAGCTCCTCGAAATTTTGCCACTTTCCATTACCGTTAAGACCTTTCTATTAGCATCTTGAAAAATATAGTTTACACATACATATGGTATCAAATGCATAAAAAAATATTTGTTTATTTGAATTGCATATTTACGATTGACTATAAATTACAATTCATGCCATAAAGGTCACATAGGCATCTTGTATTGGTTTGCAAGAAATGTAATATTCAGTGACACGCAAGATACCAAACCTGCCATGAATACTGTTGGACTATTCCTAGCGTCCGATGGGTTTATGTTATGTTCTAATAATGATCGATCTTTTAACGTTGGCGTGAGGTATATCCTCGGATTTCCTAAGACGACAGCACTGCCCTGGTGATATGTTCATCATCATTTCTATAGACAATTTCGAATAAGTATTCGTTCGTTCAGGAAGTAAAGAAGATTTTTCATTTCCCCCAAAAAACTAGCAATTTAAAGCGAATCAACTAAAAACTAAATATCAATAAAATCTTAACAAAATAAAGCTACTTAAAGAAATTAATTAATAATAAAAATTAGTACTGTAGTGTGCTTGATCAACTGATCGAATTTAAATTCAAATTTCTCGTAGAACATTTTAATCAAAATTAATTTTTTTCATGTAGTACGCGGATTTTAAATTGATTTTGTTTTGTTTTTCTTGATTCAGTCACAAACATGATATTTACCAAAGAGTAACGGATTGTCATTTTCAAAATGTGTAAGGACGATCAGTTTCGAGTTTCGAAAGGTATAAGAGGAAGTACCTACAAAAAAATTTCACCACATACATACATATATCTGAAAACTGAAAGACGCGAGCAGCAGTAACAATCCAGGTCTAAACAAATTGTGAATCATCAAATTTGATGAACATGACTAAATAAATTCCTATGATACAAAGATCTCTAAAATGTAGACCAAAACTAGAATTATTTTAGGAAAAAACAAATGAGTTGCATTTTATTAGATTTTGAAATCATTCAATTCTCCAAGTACACTATTCCTATGAATAAAAAAGTATTAACAGTGCTGAAATAGACACAATATGTCAACAAAAAATGTCGAACACAACACTACCTTTTATATTAAGAATGCCATTAACCACATTTTTAATTTTTGAATATATTTTATACATATCTACTTACATAATAAGTATATCGACAACTCATAAATCGAATTTATTTCATTCGAGCTCAATTTTTAATAACACAATCATTAGTAATTACAAACTCATAAAAAACACTTGTTGCACACGTATATGTATATCCAATTCATTTGTAAATCTACTGTGAAATTGAGTTGATGGCAATTTATTTACAAAGAACCATCAACAGTTTTTATTTATGGCAATTGCCTTTATCACTGCAAAAATTCGCGACACGATAAACAACAACAAACTGAAACGGTTCCAACATCCATATATACATAGAGCACTATACTCCATCCATGTCATTTCTTCTTTTTTGGTACAAAAAAAAAAAATCATTCGACGTCATCATCATCATCCATCCACACATCACATCAAATCATCATAATACCATCAACAGCATCATATATGTTACACTTTTTTTTATGTTGCTGCAGGATTTTCGAGCGTTTTTTTTTTTGCACATCGTTCAATTCAATTTATTTCAATTCAATTTAAACCTCCCAGCTGATCTTGGAAAATAAAAAAATCGAGAAAAATATTTTTTTTTTTACTGAATGGATTTTATTTTATTTTTTGTGCCGAACGTGGAAAATAATAACAGAAGCAACAACAAAAAAGGTAAAACGAGAAAAAGCTTGTTGTTGATGCACTTTACCATGTTTTTTTATTTTTTTGCTAAACGGAGAAAAAAAATTGGGTTGATGGAACAAATCGTTTTTCTATTATTTTATTTTGTTGTTGTGCGCCGTTCTGGTAGCTCATGGTATTTGAGAAAATGGATATAAAAGTAAAAAATAAAAAAATAAAAATAAAAGTGATGAAAGGGAAAATTCATTCAGAAAATACAAATTGAAGTTAGTATATCTGTAAGTATATGTATACATAGTATACACAGAGGATGGAAAAAGTAGGTTCTGGTTTAATGCTCTTGATTTTCGTGTCAATGGGTTTGCACTTTCAGTTTATTTTTTGTTGTCATCGAATGGATTTTTTTGTGTGCGACTATATATGTGGTACATGTTTTTATCATGTTTACTCTATACATGTAATCTTAATCTTGTATGCACATACATATATTGGAAATGGTATTGTAGTATTTGAACTTGAAATGAAAAATCTATTACGATGGTAAACTTTCTATCACTCCATCAAGGAATTTCTAGGTTGATGATTTAGCAAATGTATGACCTAACTTATTTAGGGGAAATTATTCTGTGGATCCAATATTTTTGAAATAATCTGTTTGATATCGTTATTTTATTTTCGAGGTCAGAATCGTCGTCAGATTGTTTTGAAGGTACGGTATTGATAACTTTGCCAAACTACTAACATTGGTGGTTTACATGGAAGTTTGTATTGAAATTTACCATTATTTCACGATTCTCTGTTAAATACTGTTAAAGTTATTCTATCAGATTAGTTATAAATATCGGTAGATACCAAATTTTAATCACCAGCACTCACATAGTAAAACACACGAAAAATTGTCTTGCATCAAAACTGAACAATTTTTCGTGTTTTACTATATGAGTGCTTGGCAAGGTCGATTAAAATTTGGGATCGAAAAATTTGAATATATTTTTATTTGTTTTTTTATTGATGGTAGGTCGTAACCACCAAATTCCGAGAATGATCGTCGTACTGAAAAAACATCCGTCGAATTCGTTTATTTCGATGAATTCAATGCAACTTTTGGTAGAGCAACTATCCATACCATCTTGATCATTCTTGAAATAAATAAAAATTCTTAAAGTATATTGGATCAAGTGATTAAATACATTTGCATTTCTTTTAAATAAAGCAATATCGTTAAGGAATACAAAATAATAGAATGTTTTTTCTAGAGAGAGAAATTAGTGACAATTCCTCTTAAAGCCCCATAACACGTCACTCCTCTTTTTCATATATTATTCTTAAAATGTTTTCTTCTTTTTTAACATACTCGCGCCATATTGCAGCTTCGTTGACCACTTTCAATTTTCTGAACAAGATTAATCGGTGAAAGCCAATATATGGCTCCAACCTTTATTCTTCGTGTTTCTGCACATGACCATAATGAAGACGAATATAACGGTTTCATACCAATGGGACCTAATATAATTTTTCTTAAACAATCTCCCAACCATGTTGCTAATTTTGTTGGAGTGCTTGCTTAATTCGTTGAAGTATATGGCTATTTCATCAGCAGGAACGATTGATAAACTTTTAAACATCCGCATTTCAATGCTAATGTTTTCATCCTTTCCATACTACATTGCCAATCCTTCTTTTTATATACTTCGGTAAATTATTTGGCCCATATGAAAAAAACAGCCTTTTAATTTCGCTCTTGGAAAAAACCTGCTACTGATCTTGCTTGAACTGGCTTTCTCAAAATCTGAGTGGATAAAGTCTAAATTCAAAGTTATATCAATCTCGTTTGACACACTTGTATACTTGACACACAACACATTATATGTTGCTTTCGATTTTGCGCTCATTATGCAAAAGACTACATGCACAATGTTATCATCTATTTTGCAATTTAAGGTAATTAAATGCCGCATAATACAAGGCACCACTTTTTATTTTTAATACCAACACATACATACATTAATTAGATTCTGTTCCACTAGTGGATTTATTGTCCTTTGAACGTTGAACACTATTCCTATTTTGTAAACTTCATCATGGGTCGGCCCATGAGTTCAACATTCCAATAGAGGGTCATAGATGTTTTCAATTTAATCACCGATCGCAATCGGGAGATGAAAATTCTCTTTTGCATCCCGGTACCTCCAGATCCAAACATCACTGTCTTAACCACTGCGCTATTTGCTCGGTAAACTTCAAAAATTTCCTAATAATTTTAAACTTTCAATTGTTCCTAAAATAATTAGTTTTTGTTGAGAACATTTTTTCGATATTTTGACCCTTCGAAATTTAATATTCGAGATTTTCCAGAAAGGGAAAAATCAAACCAAAGAGCAAACATTTTCCGGACAAGGTTAATTATGTCTATTGGCTAACAACCAAATAAAACAGTTGATGGAAATTATGGACAAATTTTGATTAGCAACAAACAATTTATTATCTAACTTGAAGACAAATTGCACTCTGTGGGGTCATTGTTTGTGGATTGTCTTAACTTTGGCAGCTTAATCTAGATAGATGAGTTTATTCTTGAGTCTTTGTTAAAAAAAAAAAAAATAAAGAATCATTCTATTACTCAGTGCATCACGAATATTTTTGATTAAATCCAATTGCATATTTTGATAAATAGCGTCATTCCTTGGGTGGAGTGTTACCTCAGTCCAACAATGGATGATAAGCTATCGTTAAATATTTTCGTACTAAATCACAAATGGCTTTTAAGTCATCGACTATTACATTTCCGGCTTATATAGGAGGTAATAAATATTTTTGGTGTAAAGAGGAACGTATTTTTTATAATCTATGTTCCACTTAAACGCCTTTAAAGACGTCTTTTCGGTACTTTCTAACTCCACATACCATGTTATAAATTCTCCTATTAATGCGTTCTATCTAAATATTATGAGACCTCCATCCCCGTACATCAGGTGTTTCTGGATTTCCGGCAGGCCTATGACTCGATTTAATCGAGAGAGTTTGTGGTCTGCGCTGGAATACCTAGGAATGCCAACAAAACTGGTACGACTGTGTAGGATGACAGTGACGCAGTCTCAATGCTGTGTTAAAGTTGAGAACAGGCTATCGACAATTTTTGTAGTTAACTCGGGTGTTCGGCAGGGAGATGCTCTGTCCCCGATACTCTTTAATCTCATGTTGGAGTACGTCTTTCGTAAAACTGAAACACCGCAGCGTAACATCTTATATCGACTGAATAGCAACGGAGTGAAAGAAATACTTGATCCGCTTGTAGAGTTTTCAGCTACAGTTGGACTTCAGATCAATGAGTCTTTAGGAGGAATGCTCCTAATTTTATGTATGTCCGATTCGGACCACCAATAAATAAATACACTTAACTATGACTTGTGTTTTTAATTTCAATTATTTATTTATTTATTTATTGATTTATGTTTTACGATATTATTATTCATTTATTAATTTTATTAATTTATTTATTTGTTTCAATATATAATTATTTAATTTTGTGTTTATTAATTAAGTTTATTTGTAATTAATTTTATTATAATTTTCACCACCATAAAATAACGCACTTGAACTTGTTAAGGTAAAAATCGCAATGGACGATAATATTGTGTTATCTTGTTTTTGTTGTATGACGTCGCCTTCGTGTTCGTTTTGTGAAGAGGGAACACATGTGCCGGCGACGGTCGACATTGTTAGTTTTTACTATAAATGTTTTATAGTAGTGGTTCGGCTATTGGATGTGTGATGGGGTTAGTGAATGCTTAATTCAAATAAGTTGATTTATATTTGAATTTCACTAATTGTTTTGTTTGTGGCAGAATCGAATATCGGTGAGTCGAATATTCGAGCTGCTACAGTACCCCCTCTCCAGATGAGAAACCATAGGTTTTGAGACGTTATACGTTGAACCGGACGGTTTTAAATCGTTTGCTGGCTGATATTTGATCAGCTGTGTTGAGAATACCGTACGCCGGTTTCAATCTGTCGATTGAGATTGAGTGGTGTTTGTCTTTGATTGAGACAATGAATTGCTTGCGTAAGCGGCGTATAACTTTGTATGGCCCATCGTATGGAGATTGTAATCCAGTTCGAACCTTATCAACCCGGACAAAGACGTAATCGCAATTGTTGAGCGATTTTGGAACGAATATGTTGCTTTCATTCGTTGGTCTTGTTGCCGTGGGGATAAGATTTTGCATGGTGGTGCGGAGTTGGTCGATGACTGTGTCGGTTGTGGATGGAGACGGTAGAGGATGTTCGACGAAGAACTCACCGGGTAGCTTGATGGTTTGACCGTAAACCATTTCAGCTGGTGAGCACTTCAGATCTTCTTTGACCGTTGCTCGAATACCAAGTAGAACGATTGGTACTTCGGAGCTCCAGTGAATTGTGTTGCCTCGGGCCTTGAGTGCAGCTTTGAGCTGGCGGTGGAAACGTTCGACCATGCCATTGGCTTGCGGATGGTAAGCCGTTGTACGTATCCGATGCGAGCCGAGGAGTTTCGTTAACTCCGAGAAAAGCTTCGACTCGAATTGGGTTCCTTGATCAGTGGTGATGTCAAGTGGAACGCCAAATCGTGATACGTAGTTCTGTACGAATGTTGTGGCAATGGTTGCTGCAGACATGTCGCTCATGCAGTACGCTTCTGGCCATCGAGTGAAACGATCGACACAGGTGAGTAGGTATGAGTATCCATTGGATGGAGGAAGTGGTCCTACGACATCCAAATGAATGTGCTCGAATCGACCAGGTGGAATTGCGAATTGTCCAAGAGGCGATTTTGTGTGACGCTGGACTTTCGATTTTTGGCAAGATAAGCATGCTTGTGCCCAATGGGTCACGTCTTTGTTGATGCTGGGCCAAAAGTATCGAGCAGTAATCAATTTACGAGTTGCGCGGACACCAGGATGTGAGATACCGTGTAGTGTGTCGAAGATGGTTCGACGTAGTTGCTCTGCGATGTACGGGCGATTTGCACCCGTAGATGTTTCGCAGTAGAGTTCGAGGCCAGGTAGTTTGAAAAGCTCCAGTTTCAGTGATGAACTGGCGTGACGTGTGGAACCAGAAAGTATATTCTGAAGTTCCAAGTCTGCTTTTTGTGCTTGTGCGATCTTGTTGCAGTCGAAGTGAGTCTCGACTGTGGCCGTTTCGTTTGATGTTGTGCGCGAAAGTGTATCCGCGACAACGTTTTCGGTACCTTGAACATGCTGGATGTCCGTGGTAAATTGACTAATGTAATCCAAGTGGCGTGCTTGCCTTGGATTGCGTTCAGTTTTAGACTGAATTGCTCGAGTGAGAGGCTTGTGGTCGGTGTAAATTGTGAAGTCCCGACCCTCGACAAAATATCTGAAGTGTTTGATTGCTAGATATATTGCGAGTAATTCCCGATCGAATGCAGAGTATTTCTTTTCGGCATCCGAGAGCTTCTTTGAGAAGAATCCCAGGGGCTCCCAACACTTGTCGTTGTACTGTTGCATGACTGCTCCGACAGCAGTGTTTGATGCATCAGTAGTAATGCTGAGCTTTGAGTCGCTCAGTGGATGTGACAAGAGTGTTGTGCGTGCCAATTCAGCCTTGAGTGACGTGAATGCGTGTTGACATTCGTCAGGCCAAGAGAAGTTCTTGGCGGTTTTGGGCTTACGTAGTAGTACTGCCAGGTGGGTGTGAATTGGGTTGAGTATTTCAGCGAGCTTTGGTATGAATCGGTGGTAGTAGTTGACCATGTCGATGAATCGCTGAATACTTTTGATTGAGGTTGGAGCTGGAAATTCTTTAATGGCATTGATTCGGTCTTGTGACGGAAGGATGCCATTAGCGGTAATCTTGTGGCTGAGGAAATCAAGAGTGGATGCGCCGAAGACGCATTTTGAGCTCTTGATGTGAACATCAAACTCGACAAGTCGTTGGAAAAGTGTTTCCAGATGGAGTTTGTGTTGTTCCTCAGTTTGAGATGCCACAAGAATGTCGTCTATGTAGACGAAAACGAAGTCGAGATCTCGAACGACTTCGTTCATGAAGCGCTGAAACGTTTGTGCGGCATTGCGTAATCCAAATGGCATTCGGGTGTATTCGAAGAGGCCAAATGGTGTGGTGATTGCCGTTTTGAAAACGTCTTCAGGTGCCACGGGAATGTGGTGATAACCTCTGATGAGATCAAGTTTGGAGAAAACTTTGCAGCCATGCAAGTGCATGGTGAAGTTTTGAATGTGGGGTATCGGGTAGCGATCCGGTATCGTAACCGTGTTTAAACGCCGATAGTCCCCACATGGCCTCCAGTCTTGATCTTTCTTCTTGACCATGTGCAATGGACAAGAGACGGAAGATGTCGATGTTCGACAGATTCCTAATTCCACCATGTGTTGAAATTCTGCTTGTGCAGCTTTGTGTCGCACCGAATCTAGTCTGCGTGGTCTCGACACGGGCAGATGGCCTTCCGTGACGATGTGATGAACCACGTTGTGTCGGACTGGCATTTTGTAGTTCGGCTCTGCTGTAAGTAGTGGGTACTTTTTGAGCAGAGTGCCGTAGCCGTTGTCGATGTTGAAATGGATCGGTGTTGGTGTGTTAACACGAGCCATTGTGGCGTTTATTGACAGCTTTGTAGCTGGGTCAATTAGCCGTTTGCGTTTTACATCGACAAGAAGTCCGAATTTGCTTAGAAAATCGGCGCCAATGATCGGACGGTTCACTGCAGCTAGTATGAAAGCGTGCGTGAAGGTTCGTTTGAGTCCGATATCCACGTTAAGCAATTTTGTGCCGTACGTGTGGATGATTGAACCATTGGCAGCCGATAAGACTAGATTTGAATTTCGATTAGCTAATGTGTAATTCATTGTGAAATTCATTGCTGGAATAACCGAAAGGTCAGCGCCAGTGTCGACTAGGTAGGTGAGTTTGTTGTGTCTATCGTACAATCAAAGTCAATGTCCATCTTTACGGCGGCCGCGTACGTCGATGGTTGCGACGTGGTGAAATTGCACGGTGGCGTGCATTTTCTGGCGGCTCTACCAAACTTTGTGTGGTACCAGCATTTACCATGTTGGTAAGTGTTGTTGCTGGGACTGCGGGTTCGATTGCGTGAGGGAGCTCGTCGTCCACGCGAACGGCTTCGACCTCTGAGTAACCCGTCGAGTCTGGACTCGATTCTCGACAGTCTTTGTTCGAGTGTGTTTGGTGGTTGTGTTGAACGGGGAGTTCTGTCTCCACTGCGTTCACGTGATTGCCGGTATGGATTATTGATTTGACTGACGCTTTGAGATGTGATGTTTATGACATCATACATCTTGTCGGCTATCTTGGCTAACGTTTGTGTGGTGGAGGATTCGGGCTGTGCTACCAGCGCTATGCGAATCAACTCCGGCATTTTACGTATCCACAAAGATTTAATGATATTTTCATTAAAACTGTTGTTAGCTAGTGTGTGTATGTGCCGTAAAGCGTCAGATGGTTTTTGGTCGCCTAATTGCTGGCCTGAAAGCAATTGTTCCAGCTGACGTTCGCCCGATGGTGCTAGTCGTTCTAGCAGCGTTTGCTTTAATGTGTTGTATTGGTTGGTTGTCGGCGGATTGAGGAGGAGATCCGAGATCACATCGCACGTTTCTGGTTGCAAGGCTGATAATGTTTGCAGGTACTTTGTTTTATCAGCTGTTATGCCCTGCAGCCCGAATTGTATTTCGGCGAGCTGAAACCATGTGTTTGCTCTTTGTGGCCAGAAAGGTTGTATTGTGATTCGTTGATGTGATGCCGCGATCTCTATTTGTGGACCTTGTTGATCTTGTTCATCGTCCGACATTTTTGCACAAACCAATAAAACAAATCAAAATACAACAATACAATATTTTAAAGCGGAATGGTTACCGTGTAGTGAATGGTTTGAAGGCCGGGATGCTCCTTCTTTTTAACGCCCGATGCGAGATACCCCCGAATATGGAGTCCCTTGCGTCCTACCTTATATTGGGGGGGCTCGTTGAAATTTAAAAAAAATAGATGTAAAAAATAAATTTAATTCATGCGAGGTGAATTATTGCAGCGAGAAAACGACCAGGGTGTGAGACTATGGATGGGTGTGCACGTGGTGGTGAAAAATATATATAAAATGTACAGTAATAATGATTCTACGTTAAAAAAAATTTTAAAAGTGATTCTACGTTAATGTTTTTGAAATATTGTTAATGAAAAAATAAAAAAAAAAAAGGAAAAATTTTAATAGAGAAAAAATATTTACTAATAATAAAAATAAAAAAAAACTCTTATCTGGGTTTTTGTACAATGCTGATGATGCTGCTGCTGTTGTTGTTGGTCGTTGCGGTGAGGGTGGATCGCTTCACCGTTTGAATTGTCCCGTCGTTGCGGTGAGGGTGGATCGCTTCACCGTTTTAGTTGTCCCGTCGTTGCGGTGAGGGTGGATCGCTTCACCGTTTGAGTTGTCCCGCGTTGCGTGGGTGGTTTGCGGTCCCTTCGCCACGTGTATTATAATTCGAATCCCTCGTAGGTACGTATTTTAATTTTTCCTACGCACGTAATTTTTTTTCCACGCGGTTGCGTGGTTGGGTTTTATTTTATTTTATGCGTGAATTATTCACAAAGCGGTAAAAACCGCCGTCGTGGTCACCAATTTAGGAGGAATGCTCCTAATTTTATGTATGTCCGATTCGGACCACCAATAAATAAATACACTTAACTATGACTTGTGTTTTTAATTTCAATTATTTATTTATTTATTTATTGATTTATGTTTTACGATATTATTATTCATTTATTAATTTTATTAATTTATTTATTTGTTTCAATATATAATTATTTAATTTTGTGTTTATTAATTAAGTTTATTTGTAATTAATTTTATTATAATTTTCACCACCATAAAATAACGCACTTGAACTTGTTAAGGTAAAAATCGCAATGGACGATAATATTGTGTTATCTTGTTTTTGTTGTATGACGTCGCCTTCGTGTTCGTTTTGTGAAGAGGGAACACATGCGCCGGCGACGGTCGACATTGTTAGTTTTTACTATAAATGTTTTATAGTAGTGGTTCGGCTATTGGATGTGTGATGGGGTTAGTGAATGCTTAATTCAAATAAGTTGATTTATATTTGAATTTCACTAATTGTTTTGTTTGTGGCAGAATCGAATATCGGTGAGTCGAATATTCGAGCTGCTACAAGTCCAAAACGAAATACCTGATCTCTGGTTTTAGGGACAATGGCACACCAGATTTTAGTAGTGGCCACCACACGTTTGAAGGAGTGAGGAGGTTCAAATATTTGGGTTCTCTTATCACTCACAATAACAGTGTGGGTGAGGATATTAAAGTGCGACTGGCAGCTGGCAGTCGTTCTTTGTATCCTCTAAGGCCACTGCTAAAATCTAAACACTTATCAAGTGCCGTGAAGCTGAAGCTTTACAAAGCGTTGATCAGGCCCGTTGTTATGTTTGGATGTGAAAGTTGGGCGCTGACGGATGAGTACGAGAGATGGCTCCTAACATTTGAGAGAAGAGTCATGCGTGTGATTTACGGCCCAAAACGCGAAATAGATGGTACCTACCGAGCTCTGTACAATATCGAGATCAGAGATCTGATGAAGATCCCTGATATTGTACATGAAGTAAGATCGCAGCGAGTACGCTGGCTCGGTCACGTTCTGCGTGCTGATCCGGAACGAATTGTGCAGCGATCTCTGAAAGGAGAGCCACCATATGGTAGGCGCAGAGGTGTTTAGACGTTACAATTAATTGGATTAAGGGCTAGTAGATGTTCGTACGTCTAGCAAGCAACCACTTTTTATATGAAAAAATAAATGATTTGCGGTTCAATTTTTTTTTTTTGTATTAAATGTCATGACTTACTTGTTCCTATTTGCGAGCTCAAAAAATACCCAACTAGCATTCTGTAATTCTGTTCATGTTTTTTATTAAACAATCGCAAAAACAAATGCAAATTAAAAAAAAAAAAAAAAAAATTAAATTCAAGATTGTACGGTAGAGCACATCGAGTAGTCTTATATTTGACTAGTAATTGGCTTGTTTGCGGTCGAACATTTCATTGTAAAATTCGTACTTTTAAAGTACATAGTTTATATTTTAGTTCTACGATTAATTATCCACATTGATTGTTTTCAATATTATTGTGAGTTACTTATTTTTTGAAATTTTGTGATGGATTGTTTGATTTTTATTTTTAATGATAACTACACTTGGAAAAAAGATATTCTCAAATGTAGTATTCTCATTTGTATAGACTTAAATGCTCTGGTTACGTTAAAGGTATGGTTGCTAGATTGGAAAGCTGTAATTAAAATTTTAAAAAAAAATGTTTGTCAAATATATACTTATGTAGTAAATTACATCGAAACTGGATAGTATGTATATCTCGTGAGGTAAACCTGAGAAGCAAATTTTAAAGACCATTTGGTAATTGGTAAACATCAAATGTTTAAGATAAAAATATATTACTTATTAAGAATTGTTTTCAATATTATATTTTTATAGATCTGTATCGGACAAATTTGGGGTCTCAATTAATTACTTGCTGCAAGTTACTTTTTGGTATTTGTGGAAATATTTTAAAATAAAATATTGCGTTTGCGGCAATGGATCTCGATACAGTAGATTACTTCAGACGTAAAATAAACCTTTCACATAAGTATGTATTATCAGTGTACGTAGACTGACTGTAGAGTAATATTATACAACAAGTTAAAAACTCAATCAAAATTATTATTGTCGAATATCGCAATTTCGGCACTTAAACAATACCACAATTCCTACAATAAAGCCAAAATTATTTCATTCCGTCTTATTATAAGTCTTTGAAGACTTTCCAGTTGCTGTTTTTATTAAGAATATAAACAATAAAATATAACAAGAGATAATTTTTAATAACAAAGCGTTAACGAATTATTGTATTGTATCAAATCGAGTACTTATGGTTAAAATGGGGCATGTTTATAGTGCAATCGTTGCCGCTGTTTTCGTAGCAGCATCGTCGCGGATGGGTATTGTTTAAAAAAAATTAATTAAATAGGAAGCACATAATTAACTCAATCAAATTTTTATTTTTTTATTTAAAATGGTTGTAAAACAAAACATAACCAAAAAATACAAATTTGATATAAAGTTTTGTGTTTCAAATACTAAAGCGTTATAAATACTAAATATTTTAAAGCTGTGATATTGTTAATACAAAACTACGTTTTATTTATTTGAAATATTATTTTATTTATTTATTTTTATTGTCACAACCTATAAATACTTAAGAGTTTTAAAATTCTGTCGCACTAGTTCAAAATTTTCAGATTATTATATAAATTTTAAGTTTATTTATTTTTGTTTTAGTTTTATTGTGTTGCATATGATTAGGAAATAAATAAAAATTATGGCTTCTAATATTAAACTAGGACTAAAACTTTGGGAAATAAGCCAGAGGTACAAAAAAGATAACTGCTTGCTTGTCAATAAGTTTCGGAAAAAAAATTAAATAAATCTTTAGGTTAAGCTTGTGGCGAAATTTGGATCTCAGTAGGAGTAAATGTCCAGCTAATGTTGTGCCGTCAGACTGTCAGCTGGGGTTTACCGATGATGATGAACCATAACATGCACTGGAAAAGCAAGACCGCAAAGAAGTCGAATGGTTGACCCTAAGTATAATATCTCTTTATTTTAAGGACGTGGAGCTGGAAAAGGTGACCAGCAGGATAGAAAACTGTTTCACTCGCTTTTTTGTAAAAACATTATGTTTTATAATTCTTCAGAACATGGTTTATTGTTTAAAATTACGTGTAGTGCCGAAACAAAAAATTCTAATGATTATGAAATTCGCTTTACTTAAATAAATCATGAAAGCTAACTGCACTTGTCCGTATCGAATTTTACGGAATGATTCGGGAAATTAAATTGAATGAACCCTGTATTGATATATTACAGACTTGGCACCATCCTAAAGGTGGCAGAAATTTAGAAAAAATTACGGTTGATGACATGCTATGTTCAGCAATAGATACACCGAATCCTTGTTCATCTAGAACTGATGATTTCCTTAATTCAAAGAATAATTTTGGTATTTCTTCCCCGGCAATATATTGCCGAAATTCAATTCGAAAGCACGTTTACCGCGACCATAATTATTGCAGAGATACCTTGTCGCTACTAAATTTAAATTCAATTAATTTGACCACTTTAAAAGATCGGCAGGAAATTGAAAGGACAACCAGAGGTCAAGAAATTCGTTTGAAGAATTACAGCGTCAATGTGCCATAGCATTTTGAACACCATATGAGAAGTAAAAAATATAGCACCTCATTCTTATAGCACCAGATAAATGATTTATTCGATTCGATTCAAGTGAACTCAAGTGGGGCATCAAAAATGAAGAAACAGCCAGACGGGAGTACGAAAAAATCATAAGCGGGAAAATTCTTCGAAGGGGATTAATTATCGACGAAAAGCATCATTTTCTGGCAGCTACTCCTGATGCGGTGAACGAAAACAAAAGTGTTTTATTGGAGATTAAATGTCCTTATAGTTGCAGAAGTGGAAAGCTTACTGATACAAGCTGTATCCGAAAAGGACAATTAAATAAAAAACATTTTGTTTTTTGGACACCCCAAGGGATTTTTATTCAAAATATTTCTTAAGATCAAAGTTTAATGGAAGAAAGTATTGGGCTTTTAAAAAAGTATTATGAAGATTATTTTGCTCCCTATTATAGTATGTATTTTTTACTTTATTTCTTCTTTTTTTATTAATTATATTTGATTTATTTAGCAAATTATTATTATTTCAAAAATAATAAAAAATGAAACTCTATAAATGTTGTTAAATTATTTTTTATTTTGAAAAGTTTAATTTCTCCTTAGGACTGTTTTACAATATGACAATGCAAATTACATAATAAAAAGCAGTTCTTAATTATTTGTTTGGCGAAAGGCCACATTGCGGTTGACATGGATCTAACTAAAATTTGGTTAATTTTTGCCAAGCCAATTACTCTTTTTACGATTACTATTATTCTCTGTGTGTTAAACTTACGCAGTGGAATATTTTGGGATGGAATTGATCCAGCTTTGAGAATTTAGGTTAGGTTTCCAATTTAGGTTATAGGTTAGAAAAGTTGTTCTAATATTTGCATTATCTATTTTTATGAAATTTGGAAATTTCACAATCACAACTAAAGGAGAGGTAAAACTTAAAACTTAAGACGGCCAAATTATTATTTGTCATACGGATTAACTGAACCACTATTTTATAAAACTGTAAACATTCAATTTCAACATGCCAAAATATCGTAGGTGATTGAATGTTCCTTCCATTTGGATTGAGTTAGAAATAAACTAATTTAGAAAACCAACTAATCTTGCAAGACCAATTGGCAGATATAGCATAACACTTGATGTTAGCAATATTGCTGAACATTTAAATTTGATTATATATTGTTAGGTATCGTGTTAAGGGCTAGATGCACATGAGCCTTATTCAATAATATCGAGCACTGGAAAAGATATACCGAGGTAAACTAGCAAATGAAAGACATTGTTTGAATTCGAACTTGGGGGTAAAAATGCCCGCAATGAAAATGTAATAATACTTTCCTCATTCAGGATGGAAAAGTTTGAGCACATTTGATATTGAGGTTAATGGCCACACAATTTCCAGAGTTTACCACTTGGATTGGTATAAGTGTTACTTTTTCTGGAAAATTCAACGTCGTTTGACAGATTCCTCAAAATAAATGTGTGGAATGATATTGCAGGTAATTTTATTTTACGGAAAGTATGTATTATTCGATTTTTTAATTTTTTGGATTACTTTATTTTTAGATGCACTAACCAGTACCAGAAGTAAAAAAGTCACGGGGTTATCAATGTAATGGGAAATGGAAAGTGTTGAAATCAATGTACCAAAAAATAAAAGGCCACATGACGGGAGTGTCAACTCCCATAAAAAATGGGAGTATTACCAATTATTGGATGTAGTAATGAACAATCGTCCAGAAATCAACCCACCTTATGTGAAGTTAAACCGTGACACGGATTCCGCTGGAACAGGCTGCAGTGAGTACGACTTCTCGGACGTAATAGAGAAAATCAGTCACTGCTCCAACATCTTCCCTTACCAGAAAAAGAAACGCTGCAGAGGATGAGCGAAATAAAAGGCACAAGGAAAAAATTTTTAGAACAAATTTTTAGAAATTTTTGAGAAATTAGTTGACAAAATATAATTAATCGATTTTTTACTTAAATTTATATTTAATAATAAAAAATTGGATTACAAAATAAAGATGAATATGTCAGTTATCTATCATTTAATCCTTAGGATCTGCTCCTTTTTGCAATGCCATTTCTGTCCATATTCCCCATAGCTGGATCACTACGTCCATCTTCAACAGCATATGTGTAAGACCCTTCCAAAATATTATCTCCATTTTTTAAGCAAATTGTCTTTTATTTAATCCGTTCAGACGTCTAAATCGGCTTTTTAGTAACTCGAATGCTCTTTCAATAGTCATCCTGGCTGCAAAATGAGATTTATTATAAATTCTTCGGGCGTTAGTTAGATTGCCGGTATCTTTGAAAGGAGGCATCAAATATAGGATTTCAATCCGTATCGTAGGTGTCATATGTTGCTCCTCAGGAATGACAATAGATAATTTAGATATCCCATTGGAAATTTTAAGAAATAAATTAAATCGTCTGAAAAGGCAGGAATCGTGGATAGATCCCGCCACTCCTGCGTAACAGTCTGTAAATGCCATTTTTTCGTCACACACTTCTTGTAATAGCACCGAATGAAATTGTTTTCGATTAACATATGAGTTTGGATGTTCTTTTGGTTCTTTTGGGAATGTGTGATCCGTCTATATATCCGATTATACCGAAAAAAATTTTTTATTAAATTTTTGAATTTATCAAGTAGATTCAATATGTACCAGGAAACTTTGTTTTGTCGTTGAAATGAGGTGCTATTTCCGAAGCTTTTTCTGCGGATGCCCAAGAGATAATTTTTTTTCGTGGTTTAAACGTAAAATAATTTTGCATATTTCAAAAACCGGTTACCATCAACCATAGATTGACACGCCAAACCTATCTGATTGTGGAGGACGGTCCTCCTTTCGTAAGAAATTTCTTGTAGACGCTTTTAGAGTATTTAAATAATTTGAAACTAACAATGATTTACACAATTTTAAATTAGAATTAGATGGATTTTTAAAATATTATATTTATATGAATTTGAGATAATTAAAGAAAATGACGATGGAGAACCTAATATTTAAAAACCTTAGGGATAGTAAGAATGATACACCTTTAGATTTTGCGCTGAGGTGCTTAGTATTGTAAATGTAACTATTAAAATTACGATAGCTCATATGAGAAAAAGATTTTTCAGAAATTAGCCTAATATCAACGTTCCCAGAACTTCTACAATTTTTCTGTAGGTGTCAATGGTTTTGGAGTGTATGCTAGTTTCATAAATATTACGCCGTTTAATTTGGGCAATAAAATATTCTCCGTTCGATTGTTCTATAAGCACAGCTACCATTTGTCTGAATGGTGGCTTCTATAAGTATATTGAGGGCGATCTTTCTTTCAATCCTCCCTCACAGGCAGCGAAATATAGCACTTTATTAGATTGTTCAGACATCAGAGGTTGTTGGTCTTATGAAATTTACACTTCTGCTCACTCCTATATTGGCTTAAGTTTGACGTTGATTTGCGTATGCAAAATTTGTCATAAATTTGTCCTGAAAAGCAACAAAATCAATTTCTGCTTATATGCGTTGGTGTGCAAAGCAAACTGCCTCGATATAATGAATTTTATCATTGGGACAAAAAACTTTGTTACGACATGATTTTCTGGGGAAAATCCTAGGAAGCAAAGATGTCTTTCGGTTTAAGCTAGCCGAGAAAAACATATATTCGGTATATTTCTATATGAGGTCATAACAAGCATGTTTGTCCGAAACGTCAAAATCCCCTACTTTGTCCCAAATTTAAATATTTTTCGGATAGCTTAGACCCAATGGCTACTTGAAGTATGCGTCATTATGGTGATAGCTTCCTAGGAGTTTTCCAAACAAATTTTGAATTTATTTATACGAAATATATGAGTTACAAAAAAGCCACATAAACGGGATATAGAACAATCTTCACCCGTCTATATGGAATTGTAAATAATGTTTTAAAAAAATCCTAAATTACTTTTTAGAACAGATTCACGTGCATCGATTTCAAGTCTAAACCGCACTGCAGTTAAAATCGAATTCGCTTTATTTGAATAATATAATTTAGCACACGTCGCTTCAATAAATTAGAGACTAGACTAGAAAATGTAAATAACAAAGCTGAACTTTGAAAATTTAAGAAGTCTTGGTTTTCGGCAGAATTTGATTTTATAAAATTATAATTATAAGTAAAAGCAACCTGCACGAAGAGGTTAAATTAATGGTACGTTTTAGCCTTGTCAAACAAAGGTTCGATGGCTGGATTGTGAATAAAACAACCAATTTAATATCTAGATAACACTAAATTTATTTATTTCCGAATTATTACACCAAATACTAATTTAATTAATTCACTAATTCATCTTTCCCTTTTTATTACTACTAGCACTATCACAATTAAAACACAACTAACTAACTCCTAAAATTTCAGCTCGTATATCACATATTCTAACCTACTAGAATATTCCACAATATTCGAGAGTGTATAGACTATTCCTGAATAGTCTAGACACATCAGTTTACATTTACGGTGGTGTCTCTACTCAAATAAAGATGTTGCGACGATCGTATCATTACCCTAAAAATGCACTTCCCCTGTAGAGAGCTAATCGCTCTAAGTCACCATCTTCAGATTTCCTCGCTGTCCTTTGCTAATCCGGTAAACTGCTTCGTTTATCTTTTTGAAGACGATGAACGGTCCATTCCATGAAGATTGCAGTTTCGGTGGTAAATCCCGCTTCTTTTGTGAATTGTTACGCCATACTAAACCAAAAATATTTAAGGATAATCTCAATACGTGATGAGAAGTTTATTTTCTCGTTATATTAAATTAGATTCAACGATTTATTTATTACCAAGCTTATTAGCCTCACTCTGTGTGTCTGTTTGTATCGTCAAATTTTGTAATCAATTTTTCAACCACTTGCGATAGACCAATTGAGCTGAAATTTTGCATGCAGGCTTAACTCCGATGACAATACAAGATTCTAACATTTTTTCGGCATTCCATTCTCACCGGGACTAATGAAAGGTGTAATCGATATGCTTCGTATTAAGATTGCACAATTCTCCCAACTGAATAAAAAATGCGTTTTACTATTAGATGAAATGACGATAAAGCCAGAATTAGTATTTATATCATCTGAAGACATAATATATGGATTTATGGATCACGGACATCTATATAGGGTGAAAAGATGTTATTGCAACTCATACTCTTATTCTTATGCTTCGTGGTTTAAAAAGCAATTGCAAACAATCTCTAGGCATTTATATTGGGAGCGTCAAAGGAGAAAATCTGCACAAAATTGTTTGTTACTGTATTTCAGAAATAACTCTTTTGGGTTTCGATGTCGCTCCCAATTGTGATCAAGCGCTTATAAAATTTTAGGAACTTCTATTTCAAAGCCTTATTTTGTCTTTAATGAGAAGAAGATATTTTTTTTATACGATGAGCCACATTTGATCAAAAGTGTAAGTAACAGATTATTGAACTCAGACATTCTAACGCGCAATTCGGTACAGTTACCTGGAAAATTTTAGAAAATATATTCGATTTTGATGATGGCACAATTAAGGGTTTTTATAAATTGACGAGCGAGCATATAAGGCCAAATGCCTTTAAAAAATAATCAATAAAATTGGCTTTCTGCAGCGATCGCTGATGATTTTTTACTGAAACTGAAAAAAGTACTTCTATTTCAACAGCTACGTTTATTGGATGGCTCAATAAACTGTGTGATAATCTAAATAGAGTTAGCAGGTTTGCATACAATCCAGATAAGAATGCAATTTCCAAAGAGCAAATTGCTATTCTTGAAAATTGAAAAAATGCTTCACAACAAATATCCTCTTGGAAATCTGAAGGGAAAATGACGATTCCTTATTGTTTTTCAGGCCTTCAACAAACCATTAATGGTGTATTAAGTTTATGGTATTACGTTTCTAGGGCAGACAAAAGTTAAGCGGAAGGCGATTTCATCACAGAAGTCAAGCAACATTGTGAGGGTTAGTACTTGGTTGGATGACCGCTTGGGAACATCACAGAAGAAAAGGAAAAATACACAAAAAATCAAAAACCTCCCCCTTGGTGTTGGCCAGTATGCCTTATCCAGCAGCCATGGAAACTGGCTAGGATTCAATGGACCAATCATTCATTTATCTGAATTAAAAATACAGAAACGAACACTAGAAGAAACAACACAAACTGCAAAACATAAATATCGACCCTTGGTCGGAAATAGGAACATCAGAACTCTAACGGAAACATCAAAGGCATATCAAGTAGAGAAGGAAATGTAACGTTACAACATCGAAATTCTAGGACTTAGTGAAGTTAGATGGAAAAACAGTGGCGAAATTAACACAAGCGAAGGTAACTACCTGATATTCTCTGGACGAGATGATACACAAGGCGTGGGCATATTTAACAACAGCAAATCAAAGAAAGCATTAATGGATACCAGTCAATAGTAGAATAATTGTGGCAAGATTCCGCTCAAAAATAAGGAACACAACCATCATCCAGTGCTATGCCCCAACTATGGCCCCAACAGAAGATGCAGGTGAAGCAAGAAAATATGAGTTCTACGAACAACTACAATCCACAATAGCAAGAACGCACAGAAATGACGTGAAAATTATTCAAGGAGATTTTAACGTCAAAATTGGCACTGACAATACTGACCTGACAACCGTCATGGGTAAATAAGCACTGAACTCTGTACGAAACAATAATGGAGAAAGACTCATTGACTTCTGTATCACAATTCACAAACCAGCTATTCATAGGAGGCAGTACATTTCCACACAAGAATATATACAAGTATACATGGACATCACCAGATGGCAGAACAAGAAACCAAATAGACCATGTAATGATCAACAAGAAATTTCTCACATCATTACAAGACGTCCGAGCAATCAGAGGTGCAGACATTCACAGCGACCATCACTTGGTAATTTCACAGTTCAATATCAAGCCTGTAGCTATGAGATCCACTAAGACGAACAGACGAAAATTCAACATCGATAGGCTAAACGATCCCAATACAAGGAAGATTTTCAGAATCACATACATTGGACTTTGGAGTATTTTGGGAACTCGGGCTAATTCCAAAAGGAATTTCGACGTATTTATTATCATAGATTTTCAGTGAAGCGCTCGAATGCAATCTAGCAACCAACAGTGCCACCAGTATAGAAGACCGATGGAAGCAAATCGAAGAAGCCTATATCGAAACTGCTGCGAACACACTCGGGTACAAAGAATACAGTCGCAAACCATGGATAAGCGACAGCACATGCGGGAGAAAATTGAAGAACGTCGACAGCTTAAGCTGCAAATGAATCAGCAAAATACACCAGAGGTGAGAAGGAAATATGAACACACGGCAAGACAAGTAAAAAAGATGGCAAGAAATGATCGTAGAAAATACACTAAAAATATTCTCAAGGGTGCCGAAGAGGCAGCAGCAACCAGAAATATGCGCACTCTACACCAATGCGTACGAAAGATCACAGGAAAATACACCAATATACCACCTATAAGAGATAAGAATGGTCAAATCCTAACAACAGATGAGGCACAGTTAAAGAGATGGAAAGAATATTTCGGAGAGGAAATCGCAAACAGCACAGAAAACTTCGAATTACCCAATAATGCTCTTAACGAAACAATCAACACCCATCCACCAACGGAACGGGAAGTTAGCAGTATCATTGAGAAAATTAAGAATAACAAAGCCGCTGGAATAGATAACATACCATCCGAAATATTCAAAGGTGACGCATCTACAACTGTGAAGACTCTAACACCGATCATAACGGAAGTATGGAATTCGCTTAAAATACCACATAAATGGAAAGAGGGATTAACCATAATGATTCCAAAGAAAGGAGACCTAAAAGAATGTAAAAATAGGCGAGGCATATCACTACTCAATACAACAATAAAGGTGTTAGCAATGATAATCCTCGACAGAATATTACCTACGATCAATTCGAAATTGAGGAAAGAACAAGCTGGCTTCAGACCGGGACGTAGTTGCACTGACCATATAAACACGATCCGCATCATCATTGAACAGTCCAATGAATGGAACTCCCCACTATACCTCCTCTTCGTGGACTTTGAGCGTGCATTCGATACAATACATATAGAAACGCAATATGGAAGACACTTTGAGAAATGGGCATCCCAAATAAGATTATCGAACTCATATACAAGAGATGTACCATGATGCAGGTAACCGAGTTCAATACAAGAGCAAGCAAAGTGATGCATATTACAATAGCAATGGAGTAAGACAGGGATGCGTACTCTCCCCACTACTGTTCCTAGTAGTATTAGATAGTCTCATGCAGAAAATGGACCACAAATAGCCCAATGGATTACGCTGATGATATATGCCTGCTAACACATAAATACACGGACATGCAGCATAAAATAGAACAGCTATCGGACTTAGCGAAAGAAGTTGATCTAAAAATAAACATTACGAAAACCAAGACGATGAGGATAAATACTACGATAACCACACCAATAAGCGTCAACCAACAATATAAAGAAGATGTAAAGGAATTCGTATACTTGGGTTGTACACTAGCAGAAACAGGCGGAACCGAGGAAGACATTAACAAGCGCATAAACAAAGCCAGAACGACGTACAACATGTTACACAAAATCTGGAATGCATCTGTCCTCTCCCGTAACACCAAGATACGAATGTTCAACTCGTATGTAAAATACAGTACTCCTATATGGCTGCGAAACGTGGAAGCAAAATCGGCAGATTACGAACAAACTACAAGTACTTGCAACAAATGTCTAAGAAGAATACTAAAGTGCTTCTGACCCAATACCATATCAATTGCGGAATTCCATATAGAGTAACTAATCAGGTAAATATGGAAAATGAAATAAGGAAACGTAAGTGCAGATGAATCGGACATACACTAAGAAAACCAGCAAGTGACGTAACTCGCATGGCCTTAGAATGGAACCCTCAAGGGAAAAGGAAGGTTGGATGTCCACCTGTAACGTGGAAACGAACGGTGCTAGCGGAAGCGAAACATCTCGGCAAATCATGGAAGGAAATAAAACAGTAGCAGCCAATAGAGTTAGATGGTCCCACCTAGTAGACGCCCTATGCTCCTAAATTGGAGATAAAGGAAAAAAAAATGTAACATGACTCTGGCTTTAAATTTAATTATTCGATCATAATTATTAGTTGAACAATTATCGCAGTCTAAAATTATTTCAACAATATAATTTTATCGAACGCTTGAGTTGTTCACAAAATTTTTAAATAAGATCGAGGCCGCGTTTTAAAATAGAAAAACCCACTTGCAAATTTTCAGTACAAGAAACCATATATCACTTATTTAAAATTGCGTTGACATGCATTTATAATAACTTCTGTCTCGTATCCGTGTGTCTCCATAAAAACAATAAACAAAAAATAATGGCAAATTTGTTAACGAAAAAGTCGACTTTATGTATGCCGAAAACGAAAATTGTAATTTTTCCATAATTATGTTGTCACCGTCCATCAAAAAATATCAATAAAAAAAGTCTCTTTTCATTTCTATCAATATAAAAAACAGAAACAATAAAAGGTTATAAAATCCTTTCCTCATTATTATGGTCCAACCAAAAAACCAAAAAAAAATGTTGTATCCTCATCATCGCATCTCATTAAAAACATTGAATGTGCATATTTGATTGTCATAACAGAAAATAAATTGTTTTTTTTTTTTATATTTTATTTTGCAATTTAATTTCCGTCATAATAAGAGAAAAAATGTTTTATATATTTTTCCAAATTTTCTCACAATCAGAAAAACTACAAAAAAAAAAAAAATGGAAAATTGCGGAAAAATTAAAAATTCGATGGTACAAAAAATATATAAAAAAAAAATAACCATAATAATAATAATAATAACAAATTGTAGGTTGAGTGCACTCCAATTATTTTTAATTAAAAAAAATTATTTAATTTTTTTTAAACTTTTTTTCTGCATACAAATAAAAAAAATTTGTACACAGCCGGGACTGGAGAGTAAGGACCAAAAAATAAAAAAACATAACAAAAAAAAGTGTGTTCATTATGTCGTTTTTCTATTTGATAGTAATTTCCTCTTGATAATTTTTAATACTTTTATTATTATGTGGGTGGAGCTAGAGTTATGATCTCGTTCATTGCATATGAAATTTTTCCATTGGGATTTTTTTTTTTTTTTTTTTGCATTTTTCATGCATTTTTGAATGTTTATATTGCGCAAATTCATGTACATATTATACACAACACACAGAACATATTATATTTTTGAATATTTTAACGATTATTTTTGGCGTATTGTATACGTACATGCACATAATCCGAATAATGGTTTTCGATGTTTTTTTTTTAATTATATGAAATGAAAATTCAATTCATGAATGATAATACATATATTTTTATAAAATAATATATAAATAATTTTTCAAAACAACCTCATATGGGTTAGGTATATAAATATGTGACATGGGTTAATCTTAAAATAGCACTCCCCATAAATCCTTTTTCTCGTACTCAAAAATAAATAATTTTTGAAAATTTTATTCATTACACATCTACTGTTTTCTCTTGGTATAGTTTTCATATTTTCGACTCTAAATCTTCGTTAGATACCGCCAGCTATTGATTTTTGCGCAAGCACAATATATTCATGAAGAGATTTAAATTTACTGTACGGCATAGACATGAAACCTCAATTTCCCATATGACAGCAGAAAACTGAAACTATTATGCATGTTTAATTGGATTACATTTTTTATCCTGTTTACACAGGAAATTGTTAATTACTTGTTACTTGGTGTTATTACAGCTACATGAATTTATATCTAGATGAGGATATCATGTAAATAATGCTCGATTTAATTAAGAATTTATGTGCGATAATTTTTTTTGAGCTGCCGTTTATAAAAGCTCAAGCTATAAACAAATCATTAGAAAAATGTGTCTAATTCATGGATTTAGTTGGCCTTTTAGCGCCAAGAATACCATCGCAGCCGACCTGTTAATCATTTCGGGCATAAGAATAAGAAATGGGATATTCCGCACTGAATACTGAATAGTAGGCTTTGTGATTTTTTACTTGTTAGGTAATTTTGTTTCTCATAAGCAGGTTGTCGGCACGTAAAATATAACGTAGATTACTTGGCAGTGTTTTTTGTCAACGTCGACAATTAAAATAATGCCAACAACCTACGATATTTTAGCGGTTTGAAATCGAATGCGCCAGTTCACGGGAGTATTTTGTAAAAGTGTTCATCTAGAGGTGATTTTTTCATTTGTTTCCTTTTGACAAATGACACATGAATAGTTTCAAACTGTCATCGTGTTTTTATTTATTCAGTATTGTTTGCCATTTCATTATGGAAAGACTGAGCTCGGCATAGCATCTACAAAATTGTTCAGCTTTATTACGAAAATTAGCGTTCTGTGAGTACTATATGTTTCGTGACCTTAGACCAAGTTACGGTTGACATAATTGGCCTGTCGAAACGACTATTTGGAATACCATTGAAAAGTTTTAATCCCAGTTTACAGTATTGGATGATACACGACATAATAGACGGTTCGGTGTGATTTGTGCCCCTGTGAAATCATTCGTCCATATTTCTTCAAAAAGGTAGACGGCCGATACGAACCTGTTAAAAGTGCTCCTTATTGCGCCATGATAACGGAATATTTACTGCCTGAAATTGAAGCCCGACCTCGACGACATTTGGTTCCAAAAAGTCGACGCTATTTGCCATATATAGCGCGCGAAGCAATGTACTTATTGATAAATCATGTTGGCGAGCAATTAATTTCACGGTTCGGATCGTTTAATTGGCTATTAAGGTCGTGTGAAACCTCTAATGTCTATGTAAATAAACCAGCTAGATTTGAGGCATTGGAGGCCAACATTACTCGTGTCATTCGCCAAATACGCGTCATCAAAAATTGGACTTTGAGAAAGGACCATCGCAGTTTCGAATGATAATAAAGTTTCCGTACAATTAAATTGAATTGTTTGAGCCTTTTTTTATTTTTGTCATCAGTCTGGCACATATTTTATCGAACAAGTGTTGGTTATCTCAATGATTTGGCGTTTTAATAATTCGGTACCACTTATAGCCTTCCTGAACTCGAATTCGTTTTACCATGGAGTGGGGTGTGTTAAATTTTATGGCACGGTCATAGTTAAATTTCCCCGCATTATTTTTAATGAAAGTTAAGATTGTGCCATGTAAAGATTTCTATCGTTGCTCAGCACCAATTTTTATTACGCCGATGGTCGAGTAAGCAGAGTCAATGTTCTTAAAATCGTGGATTCGAGTTCAAGACTCGTCAACGCCAATATTTTTTTAAATTTAATTTCTGCTGTAAAATTAGTAAAACATAGCTTTTGTTGAAATCTACATTCAATTTCTACAAGTATTAGAGCCATCTTTTGTGTATGACCGTAATGAAAATATTCGGTGATGGTCAAATAAGCATACTCCATTCCTGTTGCTAAAATTTTAAATTTTATCTATTGAATTGGCAATCATAAAAGATTTGTATAGCACCAACTTTACATACGCCGGTGGTCCAGTAAGCAGAGTCGTTGCATTTGGAATTGTGAACTTGAGTTCATGGTTGCGCCGGTTTGGCAAAAAATAATTTTTAATTTAATTTATTTAATTTCTCTCTTCAATTGGCAAATATAAAGGATGAGTGAGTATAGCGGCAAATCTATATATGGAACTGCTGGGGTGATAAACTAATCGGTGTCATAGGATCTGGAATCGTGCATGTTGTGCAGTGTTCGAACCTCGATTAAATTAAATTAAATTAAAAAAATATCGCTTTTTGATTTATAAATTACCAATTTGCAAGTAAATTAAAAATATATATCTAAACTCTGGGTTGAACTCCGCACGATTCAGAATCAATCACACAGCTCATTTTACCACCGAGCCACCACAATACATATAAATAGTGATATTCCAAGTGTTTATAGCTGTCATTTGAAAAAAAAATTGAAAATTTTACCAACGGTAATGGACTCTGGTTATTTGACCATCACCGAACATTTCATTACCGCTCCTAAACCCATACCCATCTTTTATACTTGCCACTTTTAAATGGAGAATATTTGAGTTTTGAACAGAAGCTGTTCCAACCATCACCACCTTGACAGGAGAAATTAAATCAAAAAATGGTTAGCTCGATCGGGAATCGATCTTATAGATGCATACGAGTAAGTCCAAAGTCACTGACTTTGCTTATATACAATTCTTTTATATCTGTCATTTGAATAGAAAATATTGAAAATTTTAGCAAATGCAATGGACTCTGCGTTTACTTCACCATCGCTATATATACCCATCTTGTATAGATGCCACTACTTGAAAAATACGAAAATGTTTAACAGAAGCTGTGTGTTGAACCAATTTGAATACAGAAGAAATTAAATTAAAATAATACCGTCGCTAATCGGAATCGAATCTGGGTTCAAAAATTCAAAGTCAATCGCTCTACTACCTCGCCCACCACCGTATATATATTCGATGTTATGCAAATCTTTTATACTTTCAAATTGAATTGAGAAAATTGGGAAATTTTTTAACAGAAGCTGGATTGAACCAAAAATGTCCCAACATTAATATCGTTTGAATCTAAACTGAATTGCATAGTGCCGGGTGCAACATTTAATGCGAAGGCATTCCAAGCAGTGTATTTCGAAGAAGTTAAAAATCTGATAAACTATTCCTCCTTATGTTCTTAAAAATTATAAAATTTCCGTTTCAGACAATGATGCTTCATGCGATTTTCTAGGCGGGCCACAATATTGACATACAACTTTTAAGTTTAAGTCAGTACATGAATAACGTCCAAATAAAAAATTTCCCTATACAAACTGAAAGTATAACAAATATAGCTGAGTTTAAGTCTCGATTAATTTACAAATTAATTCAATTCAGATTCTGTTAAATTTTCATTTTTCTCTATTCAAATGGTGATTATAAAAGATGGATTTATCAGTAATGAAATTGTACGGCAGTGGGCAAGCACGCAAAGTAATGGGCGTTTGATTAGTGGACGTGAGTTCAAGCGGCATTCGGGCTAACGTGTTTTTAGTTTAATTCAATCATACAAATTAGTTCAACTCTGCTTCTACTATAATTCTCAAATTTTTCCAATTAATTGCCAAGTATAAAAGAGAAATGTAGCAGCACTGAAAATGTACGGCAATGGTCAAATAACCCAGAGTCCAGATTTTTTTTTTTTTTTTAACAGTTTTAAAGGCCATTACTGGCCTTACTGAATCAACAATTTGACTCCAACGGTTTCGATCCCGAGCATGGTCTTCATACTGTCTAAGACAATCTGAAGGGGCCACGTCGGTCTCTACACCGTGGAGCCATCGTTGCCTGCAACGACCTCTGCGCCTACCATATGGTGGCTCTCCTTTCAGAGATCGCTGTACAATTCGTTCCGGATCAGCACGCAGAACGTGCCCGAGCTAGCATACTCGCTGAGATCTTACTTCATGTACAATATCGGGGATCTTCATCAGATCTCTGATCTCGATATTGTACAGAGCTCGGTAGGTACCATCTATTTCGCGTTTTGGGCCGTAAATCACACGCATGACTCTTCTCTCAAATGTTAGGAGCCATCTCTCGTACTCATCCGTCTACGCCCAACTTTCACATCCAAACATAAAAACGGGCCTGATCAACGCTTTGTAAAACTTCAGCCTCACGGCACTTGATAATTGTTTAGATTTTAGCAGTGGCCTTAGACTGGACAAAGAACGACTGCCAGCTGCCAGCTGCCAGCCGCACTTTAATATCCTCACCCACACTGTTATCGTGAGTGATAAGGGAACCCAAATATTTGAACCTCCTCACTCCCTCAAACGTGTGGTGGCCACTATTAAAATCTGGTGTGCCATTGTCCCTAAAACCAGAGATCAGGTATTTCGTTTTGGACTCATTGATCTGAAGTCCAACTGAAGCTGAAAACTACTCTACAATCGGATCAAGTATTTCTTTCACTCCGTAGCAATTCAATCCAATCACGTATATGTCATCTGCATATGCAAGCACCTGATTGGACTGGCGATATAAGATGATACGCTGCGCTGTTTCAGTTTTACGTAAGATGTACTCCAACATGAGATTAAAGAGTATCGGGAACAGAGCATCTCCCTGCCGAACACCCGAGTTAACTACAAAAATTGTCGATAGCTTGTTCTCAACTTTAACACAGCATTGAGACTGCGTCACTGTCATCCTATATGATGTATCATAAAATTTAGATAGAATCATCGGCAGCGAAAAGACCTGATCGGTGACTGACCGATTCGGACGAAATCCGACCAACCAAGCCGGCCGCTAGAGGAGTGATTCTATCCAATAAAATGTATGACAGTAACTTGTATGCTGTGAAAAGGAGAGCTATACCGCGATAATTCTCACACTTCAAACGGTCTCCCTTCTTGAAGATGGGGCAAATCGCGGCCACTTTCCATTCGCCAGACATAACTTTAGTTCGCCATACTAATCGAATATGATCGAAAAAACAGTTCCACAAAGTATCCCCTCCGAATATCAAGAGCTCCGAATTAATGCAGTCCACTCCAGGTGAGCGGTTTCTTTTCAATGGCTTTAGTGAATTCCTCATGGGATGGCTCCTCAGTGCAAATCTCCGCTGTCTGTATTAGAGGTGGCTCAACAACAGTCTGTGACACATGATGGACATCAAGCAGGTCAGTAAAGTGTCCACTCCATGCGTCAAGTACTGCGTACTTGAGGTTTCCGTCTCGGTCCCGAATGGCGGTTGACGTAGGCCTTAAAGTATGGTGCAGTCCAGTAATTCCTTTAAAGAAATTACGCGAACTGCGCTCATTGATGAATTGTTGTACTTTCAGAACCTCGGCTTTCCACCATTCTCGCTTCTTCCGTCTACAAATCCGCTTAGCTGACCTTCTTGCAAGAGCAGCCTTGTTTTTCCTCGCGATTGTCAGACGTTGTTGCACTTCATTATGGGCTATATTTTGTTGCTCAACTGCAAGACGACACTCGTCATCAAACCAATCATTCTTGGGTCTGACTTTCACTATACCTAAAGTCTGTTGAGCAGCACTGACCACCGAAGTTTTCAGTACCTCCCAGACCGAGTTCACGCAGTCAGACTGGTAATTAGCTTTATCAATGTTGTCGCTGACAAGATCCTGATATCGTTTCTTTTGATATTCATTTATCAGACCTTCACAGTCGATACGTAACATGCGTTTCGCTGTGTTTCCAAACTTGTACGAAAACTTCCATTGTAGCTTTGCAGCGACCAAATGATGATCGCTGCCTACGTATTTGGTTGCTCACCGATAAGTTCTCTCATCCTGCACAACCTGAGCCCGTCCTTTAGAAACTAACACATGGTCAATTTGGCTGCGGGAAATTCCGCGAGGATGTGTCCATGTCTCTAGATGTATGTGTGTGATCGAAGAATGTTCTTGCTACTCTAAGATCATGAGCAACCGCAAAGTACATCATTCTCTCACCATTATCGGTCGCAGTTTCGTGTCGGGAGTACGGACCTATGTTTTCACACAAGTCGGTCTGATTTCTGCCAGCTCTAGCATTAAAGTCCCCAATTACCATTCTAACATCATGTTCGGGTATAGATCCCATCAGATCGTCCAAGTCATTGTAAAATGAGTCTTTATCTTGGGGCTGGCTGACTTCTGTGGGCGCATGTACACAAATTATCGACAGGTTAGCTGACTTCATGCGCAAGCGAGGCTTACACAATCGGTTATAGACTGCTTGGAAATCCAAAACAGCGTTCTTTACCTGCGGCCCAAGAAGAAATCCAGCTCCAAGTTTTCCGAGGTCATCTTCACTGTAGAACAACGTATAGCCCTTGGACACATGGTCTCCACTTTTAGGCCAGCGAATTTCTTGAAGAGCAACGAGTTCCAGCCGATACTCCTTCATGCACGTGATTAGGCCCTCTTCTGGTTTTCTTAGTGATTGCACGTTCCACGTGCCGATCCTAAATCTCGTGTCCGGGTACTTGAGCGGGGGTCCGGTGTTGTTTTGGCGGTATCCATTTCTCTTTTTGTTGACTTTATAAACACTTTATTTTTTTACGGATGCGGGTCGTCAGCCCGGCGATCCAACAGTTTAATAAAAAAATAAATTTAAATTGGGTGGATTTTACTCCAGCACTCAATGCCACTAATGGGCCCACGGTGCAATATCCACATTCACACTAACACATCCAACCGTTTAGTCGCCTCCTTCGACAAGCAAAGGATACTGTGGTGGTATTCTTGGGAAACATGTTCGTGCAATTTAGATTTACGAGACATGTGAGTGCCCTCCGACCACAGGGGCCAATTTTCGTAATTAAAAACACAATAAAACTGTCGTCTATTGTAATTTTGATTATTTGTTATCATTGTTTTTGTTTTTGCAACTTGAACTGTTTACAAAATGCAGGGGATAATATTCAAAAATTTTCGGCAAAACGAGCTAACCGCTAGAGATAAAATTCAGCAAGAATGATGAAATCGGGATTCTAAAATAATTTTCACATATGAAGTTCTGAAATATGGCCAATTAGGAAGGAACTTTGTTATTTCTTAACCGATTATGACAACGTTTAGCATGTACGATGCAAGTGGAATTCTAAAATTATTTATTTTATTTTTTTTATTAAAGAAATTACCAAGTTCCTTCATAATAAACACTTCATTAGGTTCATTATGAAACTCGAAGAGTCCGTAGATGGCACTGAATTCACACTACCCCAATTCTGTTCTCTCGTTGAACCCAATAAACTTCTGGCCATTGCTTTTATTTTTGAAAAGGCTTATTCATTTTGGTTCAACGTTCAACATGGAAGAGTACGGCTGTAGGAACCTTAAACCGTTTCCTGAGGTTTCTATTATATCCTTGATCTGCGCAGTTTGGTGGATTTGTGCGTCATCCATTCCAAAATAAAACTCAGTTCATTAATTTTGCAGCGAGTTCATCAATAAATTTGTAAAATTTACTTGAATTAGAGTTTGAATTATAGAGGTAGAGGAGTTTGATTTAGTTTGGAACGGATAATGCCCAAATCTATAAAACTGCGTATTTCATGAATAAAATAAAAACCTCACGAAGACATTTGAGGTATCTACCACCGTACTCTTTCATGTTGAACTCAATTGAAAAAATTTTTAATAGACCGTGTTTATAATAAGAAAGTAAAGCGAAGTGGGCTTGGTTGGACATTCCAGGTCAAAAGAAGAAAAGAGGCTCTTTTATTAGAATAAAAAACATGTACCCGTGTTAGTTAGTTTCCTTATTTCAAATCACAGTCATTAAAACTATATTTCTTGATATTTTCATTATATTGGTGCTTGCAGCGCTTCGTTGGAACTTGGAAGCAAATATATAGAGATCGATTCTAGAATAATAAAATGCATGTTGTTTTCTTATATCATTAAAATAATCATTTGCATTAAACGCTGTAGGTTAAAAGAGGTCATAGGATTTCTCAAGTGTTCCCAAATACCCTTTCCCTAGTACATACCTTTTAGAATTAGGCTGGGTTTACATTTGATATGAATTTGTACGAAATCATCAAAAGTAACTAAAAGCTCGTTTAATTCCAACGAACCCTCTGAATTTGAACTGGATTTTAATACCAACAAAATAATTTGTTTTTTCATCAGTTGTCGTTTGAATTATCGAAACACTTTTGGCAGACGTCTCCCATTCCCCCTTTGCATTCTGGAAAAGGGCTAATTTCTCAAAAAAGATCAACAATTTGGTTAATAAATTCTGGAAAAAGAGAAATTGACCACCTCAAACAAAATGGAGCTTATTTATAGGAAATAAAAGTATTTCTAAGTATAAAAGCTATGCCCTTTTTCGAGGGAGACATGACTGCAAAGGCTAGCCAAATTATTTACAGTAAAAAATGGATTTCGAAAAATCAAATTTGTGGAAGAAAGGCGCTCTTTGTGGGACCGAAAACACAAACAGTACAACAGCAAGGGATGAAATAAAAATGATGGAGGAAATTTTTCTTAAATAAATTGAATAAATTGGACCCTTCTGTACAAAATCTGTATGTGAATTTCAACATTTTCGGTTTATTTTAAATATTTTGCGGTGAGATGAATTCTCAAAATTTGTATCCAAATTTTATTAAAATTTGGCATATATTATTTTGGATTTTGCATATTTCTTTTAATAAAATCGAAATTAATTCGTTGTAAATATTTCGATTGATAAAATCTACGCAGATCTCAAAACAAAGTTTTACTACATACAGTGCCAACAGTTCCACCATTCTAATATTCAAAAAAATTCTGAAGTGTTGTTCATTATAACAGATTTGAGGCTTTAAACCCTTGCAGATTTGTGTATATAATTTTGTTTCTTAAATACATAATTTTGTTATAGAATCAGCGCAATTTACTCAAATATTCCTAACCAAGTTTTGGTTTCGAAGCAACGCAACGCAATCGCTCACCTTAGACGGAATAAAAAATTGGTACATAATAAAAAAAATATTATTAAAAAACTGAAATAAAAACAAAAGATAAAAAATTTGTTTGTATGTTTGTACCTTTGTAAGGTTATTTTGCTTTTGTTTTATTCGTTTCCTTCTAAATATGTACAATTCTATAGGCGATTGTCGCGCTCTACAATTCGAGCGACAATTCGACATTGTAACTTTTATTTTATTTTGGTAATCACTCGATATACCGGGTGTTTCTTTTAAACTAAGGCGATCAAATATCTCGAAAAATAGCCACTCTACGGAAAAAAAGTCCATAATCAAAATTTAATCATACCGCGGGGGAAATACATTAGTGCAAAAAAATGGTCCCCCACCCCCGCTTTGTAGATGGGGCGAGGGTAACTTTTAAACTAAGATAGGAAGCCATATTTTTTATTGCAGATACGGATTCTATGACTAAAAGTACGTATGATTTGAATGAAAAATTTTGTTTGGTTCATGATAGATGGCGTTGTAATCGACGAAATTCAATTTTTTCAATTTCTCCTTCTTAGAACACACGCATTCGATTCTGCAATACGTTTGAAATAAAAAACATCACGTTTTCATTGGAAATACTCGAAATTCGTCATCAAAACAATTTATTCAGTTTTGTAAATCACATTTAACGTTTGTGTTATTTTTTATCTTCATGTTTTTCGTAATTGCAAAATAAACGACAAAATACTTTAGAATGGAGCGTTTAACCGTGCCAGAGAAACTTGAAATGATTCTGGTTTATGGAGAAACTGGCAGAAATCTTGAAAATGCTGTTGCTATTTACGCTCAACGTTTTCCGGATAGGATTCGTTCACGTGCTTCATTTGGCCGTACTATCAAACAATTTATTACTGATGGAAATGTTCAACCGAAAAAGAGGACCCGTAGAGCAACAGTCACTGGAGAAAATAATGAAATTGCTGTATTGGCAGCAGTGGCTCATAATCATCATATTAGTACACGAGAAATAGTTCGAGATTCCGGATTGCCCCCCACCAGTGTTTGGAGAATTTTAAAACGGCACAAGTATCATCCATATCATGTGTCTTTACACCAAGATCTTCATGGCGTTGATTTCCAAAATCGGGTAACTTTTTGGCAATGGGCACGTGAACAAATACATCAAAACCCCAATTTTTTTCGTTGCGTAATGTTCTCCGACGAATCGTCTTTTATAAACTATGGAACGGTTAATCGACACAACATGCATTATTGGAGTGTTACAAATCCGCACTGGCTTCGTCAAGTTGAACATCAGCGTCCTTGGACTGTCAACGTGTGGTGTGGAATAATTGGCAACAAACTCATAGGCCCCCACATTATTGAAGGCAACTTGAATGGTCAAATGTACCGAAACATTTTGGAAAATGAACTGCCAATATTTTTTGAAAATTTGAACTTAGAAGTGAGACGGAACATGTGGTTTCAACATGATGGTTGTCCTGCACACTATTTGTTGATGGCACGTGAAATACTTGATCGTGATTTCAATGGTCGCTGGATCGGTAGAGCTGGTCCGATAAATTGGCCCGCCAGATCACCAGATCTAACTGCGCCAGATTTTTTTTTTGTGGGGCCACCTCAAAAACAAAGTTTACACACAAAAACCAACAATACGTGAGAACATGATTGAGCGAATCAGAAATGCGTGTGCTGAAATTCAACACACTTCTCAGTTGTGTACAATCATTTGAAATGCGGATTAATAAGTGCATTGAAGTCGCAGGCCATCATTTTGAACACTTATTATAGATTTACAAAACTGAATAAATTGTTTTGATGACGAATTTCGAGTATTTCCAATGAAAACGTGATGTTTTTTATTTCAAACGTATTGCAGAATCGAATGCGTGTGTTCTAAGAAGGAGAAATTGAAAAAATTGAATTTCGTCGATTACAACGCCATCTATCATGAACCGAACAAAATATTTCATTCAAATCATACGTACTTTTAGTCGTAGAATAGGTATCTGCAATAAAAAATATGGTTATCTTAGTTTAAAAGTTATCCCCGCCCCACCTACAAAGCGGGGGTGGCGGACTATTTTTTTTGCACTTATTTATTTCCCCCGCGGTATGATTAAATTTTGATTATGGACATTTTTTCCGTAGAGTGGCTATTTTTCGGGATGGCTTTTCGGGCTAACGTCACAACAACGGTGTTCGTTACACCATTAGTGACATGACATGGCTCTATTTGTAAGATATTTTTCCGAATTTAGCTTTACACTCATCCTGAGTTAGACTTAGAATATACGTATGAGAATTGATTCGCCAATCCGATTTAAGGAAAACCACCAAAAAAAATATTTTACGTATGATAACTACATGAGTTTTATTTAATTAAATTCTACTATTTAAATGAGCTACACATATATTCGAAAATCTTTTATTTAGTTTTACAATTAAATGAAAAATAAACACAAATACAAAAACAAAAATAATGTTTACATAATTATTATTCATTAAATTTAAAAATGTAGAAAAATAAATTCAACAAAAACAACAACAAAAACGGAAACTTATGCTAATTAATTTTGATAAGGAGTACGAGAAAACGAAAATAACAAAAACCATTTTACTACTTAGTTTTTGTGTTAAGAAATAGTAAAATTTACATATGTAGACAAATATATATGTACATGTATGTACATACGTATATACATTGTGTAAACACATAATAGTGATTATTATACCATACAAACATATGTATATACTTTTATATAATGTCGATTTACTGATAACATTAATATATAATTATTTTCAATTATTTAAATTAACTAAACACAACATAATAATAAACATTTTAAAATCTTAATTACTATTCTGTTGGGGTAATAAATGTTAATTTTAAATATGTGATATAGGAAAATAGTTTTTTAATTTTACTTTTGGAAAACAAAAAAAAAGATTTCAACAAGATTAGAAATTTTGTAATTAAATTTTAGGGATTTAACGTATTTAAGGATTTTATATGGTACGTATGTATATACGATTGGGTATATATAGTTGAATGTAATTTAAATAATTGTTAAAGGCATAAAATGGGATATAAAGATAATTATCAGGTTTTTTTTTGTTATATTATGTGCTTTCTATCTATTTTTATGTGCCTTCATCTATTTTTAAACTCTTGTGTTGTGATATTATAATACGATTTAAATTAAGATTTCATGAATATAAAGTACAAAATTTTAAATGTATAGTTTTTACTATTTTTGGTCGCTGATACAAACCAAATAGCCCAACAAAATTATGTAGAATGTAATCCAAAGAAGCTGCTGACGTCTGCGAAAACAAAGCAAAATAAAATGTTTGGAAGAAAATGAGGAATTTAAAACTGTCTCTATTGATTTTTAAAAATGTAAACTAATAATTTAAATTGTATTCATGTGTTTAAACGATTTTTAGTTACAAACCAATTTTTTTTAAACATACATAATTCTGAGATTGGGGGGATGATCAAAACTGTCATATTGATCAGATGTGCTTTTTTGATCTCCAATATAAAATAATTTATTTTAATAGTTCAAGCAGTGTGGTTGGTGTTAAAATATAGCATAAACAATTGCGTATATCAGCAGAGACGCAAACCAACATATTCACCACCATATTTTATTGAACGAAAAATATATGGACAATATATGGCAATATCAACCCAATGGTAAAGAAGACGTATAGGAATACGTCAAACGTATTGGAGTTATATCAAGTTAGTGAATAATTTATATTAGTTACTTCAGCCGGATGTTGTCAATTTGGTGCTGTTTATTTAATTTTTTTTGCTTGTTAGATTTATTTACATTATTTTTCAAAATTTCGTTAAAAAAAAGGTAACATTGCATTTATTTGCCAGTGGTGCCATCTAGTTAAAATAATCTAACTGCGATAAACTGCTATATCTTGATACGCACATCTGCAGCAGTTTCCCTTATGGTATTGTACGTTATTTGCTATTTGTACAAATAGATGCTTAATTTATGATATAAACAAATATTTAGGATGGGAAGTAGGATAGATCATACGGTTTCCAGCATTACGCAAGAGGTAGGCTCCAATGGGTTTTTGGTATAGGGGTATCCCCAGTTAACGTGTGGTGACATTTATCGTTTATCAAGTGAGACTTTCCGGGCCTACTATTGTAACGTGTTGCTTCAACCCTGTTGGTAGTCGGACGAACGGCTAATTTTAACATAACCGATTTAATGTTTGAAGTGGTATTTTGTTTAGATGTGATGGAAGTTGTATTGGTTGGTGTAGCCGTCTGAATGGGTATAAATCCGGCAACGGCCACGGTCATGGCATCATCGCCAATGGCGAGCAAGAATGAACTAGGTTGAATTGGTACTGGGATGGTTGTCCTCGGAGGGTTTGGGATTAGCGGTATTTGTCAAGGATTTGAAAGGCTGGGATATTCGACTATGTTAAGCCTTTCTTCAGTTTTTCCACCAAGTGACTCACTAGAGTCCGATTCATCAAATGCATAGATTGCATTGGCCGCCTGCCTTAATTCAGTACGTAGTGGGAGCAATATCTCCCATTCTATATGAGGTCTACCAAAGTAACTTAAATCCTGCCTTGAAGCTGTCGGTAAACCATATGTCAACATAGGGGAAATAACGGAGCAGTACATTGACATAACCGTCTCATAGGGTACTTGATTTCTATGAATGAGTCTCTGCATATGATGAGTTATTCCGAGCGCTTGATAACACCGAGTACGAATGGTGAGAGGCAAACTTCACTTGGAGGTTAAATAAGTACCCAAATATAGCATCGTACTAACCTGGTTGAAAGTGACTCCAGACAACACACTGCTGGGGGTGGTACAAATGATGCTGAGGGATCTCGGATCAAAGCGGTGCATTTATGGGGGTTTAATTCTAAGCCCGCTAATTTTAAGGCACCTAGTAATTCATCCAGAATGGGTTCTAATGCTCTGAGATGAGACAGTTAGTAAAACCTCATTCAGGACGAAATTAAATAAACGAGGAGATATGGAGCATCCCTGTTTAACTCCTTTGCTTTTCTTGACTTTCTGTACAAAAATTGAACCATTTAACAATATAAACTAATTATCATTCGTTACAGTGTCTATTACAGGTCAAATATATGGAAATTAATTAATTAAAAGTTGGTATGCAGAATAAAATAAATCGGAACTAATTTGAGTTAAATTTTCAGGAGTATCTCATAAGTCTGATTCAGCAAACTAATTAATTTTATTTCAGAGCCCAGTGATGCTGTAAAAAATTATAAAAGTAGCTTAGAACTGTATCGTCCTGTGTTACTAACTATTGGCTATACCAGGTGTCTGTAATCGAGTCAATTTCTATAATACTAACTGAACCTATCCAAATTATCTTTATGTTATGTGTAAACGGGTGTTCGGTGAGGCCTGGCCATCTGCGGGATATCCTGCTTAATGCTTGGTCGAACATTCAAATAATATAAACACAAATTACATACATAATTTTGTGGGCCGCATCTGATCTCGCTAATAATTCTAGATTTTAAAACCACATTCTTTAATTTTGATTTACTTCACCGTGAATTACAAAAATTGAATTGAAAAAACAAAAATACTCTTCAACCAAAAATGTTTGCAAACACACCAAAACTATCCAATAAAACCATTTAAATACCAATTAAACAATTAAGCCATCAATCTTCTGGTTTCAGTTTTACATACATTTTTTTTTGTCATAGAGCATCAATTTTGTTCCTATTAAAAAAAAAGTCATATCCGCTTAGCCAACATGAAATGGTGAAAATTGTTACCATTAGTTTACTTATTCAAAACACGTCCAATGACAACAAAATATTTGATTTTTTGTGTTTTCCTCCTGAATTTTCCATCTGAATTTTTATTTTTATTAAATGGTGCTGACGATGACGATGAGTTCGGCTTGATGCAATTTTTTTCTGTGCTTTTTTTTATTCCCCATTTTGGGATAACAACAACAAAAACTCTGTAGATAAACACTTTTTTTTCTGCATGTGAGTTTGAGTTTTCCGGAAAAATATCAAAACCAAAAAAAATCTACTTGTTTGCTTGAATAAAAAAAAAAAAAATCTGTACACATTTTATTTTTTATGCCTTTTAAATTTTTTATTGCAATTTTCATTTTTTTTTTGTCCATTCGCGTTGAATGATGATTATATTTGATGTTTTATGAGGACAGGTTAAGCATATTACACAAATTGATAAAACAAAAAAAAAACGAAAATTGTAGTAAGTAATTTACAATTATTTGTTACTAATTAATCTTGATTTTTATCATTTGATAACGGTTAGTTGATTATGTTGGAGAATTCAATTATTTTGATCAAACTCAATTATGGAATGATTATGTCGTGATATTTAAACAAAATTAGTGAGTTTTGGTAATAGTGAAAGTGTTACACAGATTAACTGAAAATAAAAAGTGTTAATTTAGAACGATCATAATCTGCAGTAGATTACAATTACATTGTGATAAGTTCAAGTACATTGTCTAAGAAGAAAAACTTGTTTTTAAATAATTTTTATTTAATTCGTTATCGAAATTATCGATTACATCGATTACGCGTTCGATATTGGCTTTGAGACCTTCGTTTGATTGTGAGTTATTCTAATAAACCTGATCTTTTACATAGACCCACAAAAAATAATCTAATGGTGTTAGATCCACGTTCTTGGTGGCCAACTAACATCCCATCTTCGCGAAATTAGTCGTCGGTCAAACCTGATTCGCAATAAACCGATTGTTTAAATCATTGATGGTACGCGATCGTGTTTAAACCACAAGTCGTTAATGTTCATGCTATCAAGTATTGGCCATAAAAATTGTTATCATGTCTCTGTAGCGAACACTATTAACAGTACCAGCTTCATTTTTAAAATTGGTTCATAGACTGCACCATACAGTAACACAAAAAGAATGCAATTTCGGCTCAAAAAGTGCCTTTAAATTATCAGATGTGACAGTTTTTTGAAAAACCATTACTTGTTCAATGATCCAATCTGCAAATTGTCGAGGTAGAGAATAACCTTGCGGCTTTAATTCTTGAACCAATTGGACCAAAATAAATCCTTGCGTAAAATTCGACATATGGTCGTTGTGGATAAGTTCGATTGTTGAGAACGTCATGAAATCGATAACGTGATTTTATAATACTTTATCTCACTATAGCAAAATTTTCGGTTAAACGACCTAAACGAGCATATCTTCCTTTCTGTATGTTTGCTTCTAAACTATAGTGAACTCAAATTTTTGCACTATTTTTTTAATAACGCTCTTTAATGGGCGTTTTTTTTACCATAAATAACGCGATTTTTACGAAATTTTGTTTTTACAGATGTCCCATTTTCATAACACAATTTTGAAGAGAAATTGAATTTATCTTACTAACTGGTCAACCTTCTACTGTTTATTTTTAAAACAACTGAATAACGAAATTTAAAAACGTTCTTATTGGAGGACGTACATTAATTTGAACAAATTACTTAAGCACTGAGAGTATGATTCATACGAATGTCCTCCAAACGAAATAATAATAATTGTGTCTTGTTTTTGAAATAAAGCTTCTGAAGTTATTAAAAAACCGAAGGAACATGAAATATAGTTTAAACCCAATTAAATCAAAACAGAACCATAAACTATTGCTCGTACTAATTTCAGATTATTCAAAAAGATCAATCCTCTTGAGAATTTGTTCTCTATCAAGAACTATCTAAAACACATAGGAAAATGGTTAGCGCCATAAAAACAATAAACCTTAAACATTTGTCAAGCCCGATTCCGAAGTAAAACTAGTGCTAAAACCTTGGAAGTTCTATTAAGTGTATTTGTTTGTTTGTGTATCACGGTTTCAAACATTAACAAGAAGGTCAAATTATATAAAATCAAAGCCCAAAAAATTGTGAAGAGCCTCTCAGGTTCAAAAAATACATAATAAATTTCAAAAATTACAAATCAGTAATACTTCTCGTTATGGTCATTGATGAAACCACGGACAGTACTATGTGCAAAAACCTTGCAATGATTACTTGTGATAATCAATGTCACGTTCGATTTCTTAAGTTATAGCTTCGCTAACTGATTGTTCGGCTCAGTGTATTTTTGGTAGGGTTGTAAATGCCTTAGAGTACTTTTATAAAATGTAATCGGCTTTACAGCTGCTAATTACTCCGTTATGATAGTCAAGCATAGTAGATGGTTCAAGGTTAACTAAGAGAAAGGGTTACAAAGCTTTTGGTTATTGCTTGTATTTGCCATTATTTGAATTTAATGCTCATCGCTGCCTCATCTGGTAAGTTAGCTTGACAAATTAATAAAAGATATCAACCACGATTTGTATAGCGCCAGGTAAGCAATATTTATCGATGTTATTAACTAAATTTCATATTATGTAAATAATTTTAAGCAGCGATTGCCAAAATTATAGAACTGCATTGACATATTTTATTTTAAATTTTTCATACATTAGCTAACGACATGCCGAAAACATTATTGAAGTATTGCGATACATGATCATATTTACAAAGGCAATATACATACCTCACGCAATTATTCAAGCTGATCTGTAATAAACGAAAAGAGTTGTCATGACAATTCGAATAGATGATATCGCAATACAATAAGTGTTAGGAACAATTAAAACCTTAACTAAATAAAGTCTTGAACTCTGGAAACAAAATCGATGTGCTAGTCTCAGTTTATAAAGGCAGGAATTTATTTTATGGCTACAACGGAAACTGGCTCCATATAAATTAACGGAAATATGCTGGCTCCATATTGTCGACGGAATTCTCAGTTCTGCTGGATTTATGTACAGTTTTGGTAGAACACTTGGGCGCGAAGTATTAGAAGTAGACCAACGTCGCAAATTAAATAAGTCCAAGTTTACCAGATCAAAAACGTTTTGAATTTGATCAAGCGAATCACCTAGATAAAGCTGAATATGTTCAGTGTAAATGTTAAAAATGCCCCAAAAACAGATCCTTGAGGAATCCCACCAAATACACAGCGTGATCCGAGTATTGCCTGTTATAAGATACACATTGCATCCGATCACTTAAATAGGATTTTAATAGCTTTAATGAGTGAGGTGTTGTCGAAATTATAAATCAACATTAACTTTTGTAATCAAAGATTGTGATTGAGCATGTCCAACGCCTTCGAGAAATCTATCAAGATTAAGGTGAGAAATGAATTAGATTTGTCCAAAAGCCCACTTATGTTATCAATTATTTTAATCAGAGCTCGAAAGCCAGATTGGTATTCATAGATATATGAATTTGATATAATATAGTTTTGTATTTGGTCGAACATAATTTTTTCGAGTACTTTTGATGTAAATAACTGCATATACATAGAGTATTACACTCGGTGTAACAGATGCAATTTTCCACAGTATAGAAAACGTTGACGAAGCGATTGAGCAATTTAAAATTTGTGTGATGTACGATAAAAAGTAGTCAATAAACATTTTGATAAATCTACTATCGGTTCCATCATGTCCGATTAACTTAGAACTAATATAATTAATGTCCATAGTAACATCCCTTTTTAATACGCAGCAAAATGAAAATAATGTTACGGTTTGTTTAAAATGAGTTGTCTGGCATAGGAATATTGAGATTTGTTGAACACTTATTTAAAAATTGTGCATTCATTGAATTTAGACAGGAACTCGTCCATTTTCGACACATTCAAATTGGTATTTGTTACACCAAGGCGTTTGAGGGAATCCCACTTTCTCTTTACTTGAGAAAGATTTAGCCAAAAAAATACTTTCTTTTCGCTTCTCGTGGTTTGTGACTGAAACTAATTTTTTGAGGTTAGTGTAGCGCAATAAGTAACTATTATTAAGCGTACGCTTCCAATGTATTTTGCCTCATATTCATAAGGCGCAATAAATGACATGTTAACCAAGGTGCAGAGTCGCATTTGGACACAATTTTTTTGTGGTGCACATACGGAGAATAGCTAATGATAATAATCGTTAAAAATATTGAATTGACCTTTGTTATCAACAGAACACAGAATCTGACTCCAATTTAATTGGGTGAAAAGAATCTGAAATTCGTGCCTGTCTACTTTCGTAAAATCATTAATATAATATGTAAACGAAGACTTTTCTCGAGCATGTTGAAATTGGTACTGAGCATAAACCAGATCATGATCGTTGATCCAGGGAACGGATAACTGACCATGTCTCGAGGCTTTTCTCGAGCATGTTGAAATTTGTATTGAGCATAAACCAGATCAGGGAACGGATATGCGCGATATCTGTCCCTGAAAAATAATTGTTAAAACCAATAAACTAGATCCTCTTGTTGGCGCAAAGGTAATATAAAATAAATCTAAGTTATTCAAAATACGATGGAGACCCTTAGACATATCATTTAAATTACAATTTAAATCTCCTAAAAAAATATAGTAAACATACTTTGATATAAGGTCTGCCATATAACTACGAAGTTTAGTAAGATCATTGCTAGTAATTGGAGGAGGCACATAAAACGTAGCTATTAATATTTTGCCAAAGCTTGAGGCAAACTCGGCTGAAAAAATTCAATTCGGTTTGTTTGTTCCACGTTAAGATATTTAACTTTTAGTTCAGAGCGGTAGTATGCACCACCATCGTGGCGATTACGATCAAATGTGGGAATATTATATCCAGATATAAATGAACTTGCATATCAGAGATAATGTCATTCAAGTGGGTTTCAGCCATGCATAGAACAACTAATTTGAGTTCTTTAAGTAAGGCGCATACTTCATCGTAATTTTTTGGCAGACTACATATATTTAAATGTCCAATCATGAAACCCTTGTCGTCAGGACTAAGTTTTATTGGGTATACAGTTTGCTTAACAGTAGTTACCTCCCTGAAGTTTATGCTCCTTTCTCCAAATATCTAAAAAAAAATAGAATTAAACTGTTCAACAATATTAAATAATGAGACGAAACCATCCGCTATAAACCGCTGGCATTCAATGTTTCAAAATGGTTTTTTGATGTGGTCCAAGTTTTGTTAGTAAAATGCTTTATTATCAATGTAATAACCATATCATGGATGCTATGTATAAGATATCAATATAAACATAATTCAGTTGTTGAGTTTGCTTGTAGGTGTGACGTCAATACATTCAATATTATCGATTTTGTTAGTATATCGTTTAATAAATTTAACAACATCAGCAAATTTAGTTAGTGAATTTAGGCGCGCAAAGACTCTTTAGGCAATGACAATATAAATTTTATAGAGGTGAAAGTTTAAAATTCAAAACGATAAAAATTTATTTTCTGTAGAAATGCAGGCCGAACAACCTAGAATGCATATTTTCCTACCTAAAATGAAATTCCTTTTTATAAACATATTTAGCTCTTTAAGTAAGGTTTTAAGTAAGGAACCAGTTCTAGTTGACATATGATGGAGCCCATTGCAGAATGTTCTGTGATAAGAACGTTCGTCATGTAAAAGGATATTTTGACATTTTCGATTGGTGTCTTCGACCCGCTTTAACCTTTTCATATGTCATAACAAAATTTCATTAAGGGGTTCCATAATCCGCATGTTCAATCGTGCGGTAGTTTTTCTAGAAATCTTTTCCAGAAATATTCTGAATAGGAAGGGTGATTTCATAAATCTGTAAAACAATAAACTCTAACGCAATGTAATTTTAACAGTAGAACGATCGAAAAAGATTAAGGTTTGGCTGTTTGGGTAAATAAATTCAATTGTTCGCCATGAAGATGATTTATCAAGCTACGACTTCAAGATCGAGACCAACGATTTTATAGGGGTCCTCGGATATTCATATCTTCAAATTATTCTTACGCAGTTCAAAATGGATGTTTGAAGAGAAACCATTTCTTAGTACCCGAAACAAATTAGATTCTAAACAAGAAGACATCAGATTGGCGTAGGCGTTGATTAAATATAACAATCCTTGTGTTGGGTTTAGGACACAATTTTTGTTCGGGAAAATTAACCCAATCTTCTCAAACAAAAATTGTTATCTGCGGTAGTTCACATAATGTCAAAGAGAGCAATCATTTAGATTTAAACAGAAATGACAACACTATGAAATTGACAACCAATCAAGTTTTGCGAATAATCAGGTCTTAAGTGTTAAAGTTATAGATGACTAGATTTTAGTTTGCGATATTTATGATGAAATTTAAATAAATTGACATATTCAATGTAGAATGTAAAAATGTTCTGAACATCAATAGGTAACATTCGTAAAAAATATCTTAGAAGCCAATACCTTGCCTAATGTTCGTTCTGGTACAGAATAGTGTATTATGAGAAATTAATTTCTCGTGATAAATCACTAGCAAATGTCAAAAGATGATTGCAAAATATTTTTGTTAATGAATGCAATTGCAATAATAAATAGTTTGAAAATCATTAGAATCTACATATATAGATTATAGATAGCCATATGGCTTCGAACTAAATTGTAATATTGTAATTGTGTATTCCAAGAAGATTGGTTGAAATCACAAATACTCTGTGCACATGAAAGAAAATGGAACAGGCATATTTTCTCCTGACAGGTACCTAGAAAAATATTTTAATTTAGAGTTTTTACCAAACGACATGTATAAATTGATGAATCTATAGTTAGAAACATTTCTGTAAGTTTGGACTACGCCATCTGCATTTGAAATACTAATGTGTTTTTTCCTACAAATGGTCGATTGATAGCTTAACTAAAATTTGCGTTCGGTTCCTATTCTGATTTAACATTGAAAATTACAATTTCTCATCCTGATATTATATTGGACTCTGTCTAGCCTTTCGGCCTGCATTGACTACAAAAGTGTATGTTCTCTAAAATGTCCATGTAATTTTCATTATTGCCCCAGTGGTATAGCTAAAGTATAGTGCCAAACAATTTTAAGATAATTCCAAGTTCCAGATTTCTATATTGATCAGAAACTAGAAAATTTCTATTTTGGAGATCATTAGCATCACCAATAAATAATTATAAATAATTATAATGGGCTTCGCATCTTGGAAGCTCTAAAACGTTAGAACGGATACAACGCCTATACTATTGGCCAGGGATGGCTACTCAAGTTCGAGACTATGTTCGAAATTGATAGACATATAAACAGACAGAATCGATCAATCCAACCACAAATGGGAAAACAAATCATGGCTGTACGTCCAAAGTAACAACCGTATATAGATTTTTTGGTAATGGTAAAATAAAGGTTTTTTTTTTTAGGAAGGACGTGGCAAAGACACATTATTGGTCCATAACCTTGCTTTACAATGACACGACATTCACACACATTCATTCAAATCATAATTCCATCCCATTCACACAAGTTCAGTATACTACCTGCGCATTGCATAGCTCCATGTCACCCTGTACAGTGATATGGAAGATGGGTCGGTCCATGAGTTCTACATTCCAACAGAGGATCATAGATATTTTCAATTTAATCATCGATCGTAATCGGGAGATGAAAAATCCCTTTTGCATCCCGCCTCTGTTGCGGAATTCGAACCCGGTACTTCCCGATCCAAACGTCGCAGCTTTAGCCACTGTGCTATTTGCTCGGTTGTAAGAAAGGTTGCATATGGTTTGTGTTGTCTAGATGGGAAAAATATCGGAGTATATCATAAAAAAGATATAGTAACTTAAAGAACCAAACACTAACTGTACCAATTTCTGTATTTTTTTATTAATTTTTTTCTTATTACTAGATATTATGAGACGCTCGGAGGTCGATGGGTACGTTCCAACGATTGTAAGTGGATGTTACTTAATATATTTCCAATTGGTTGACCTAATGTATATAGTCAATATTTTGCTCGACGTAATACTTTTGTTTAAATTGCCTCATTCCAATTCAACAATTTAACTCATTCATCAAACTACGCCTTGTTTTAAATATAATAACCCTAGATGCATGCGGTGGAAATTTGGTAATCGTAATGCAGTATTGCATTTTAAATGTCACAAACCCTGTCGATGTAGGGTTGGTTGTTATGTTGGCGTCTTACCATCTCACATGGCATCCGCTACAAAGTATGTACATGACCAAGTTCGGCAGCCAACTCCATGTCTGTTAATGGCCAACAAACAGTTAGCTATACATACACCTTTCTTGAGGTAGGGCAATACTGAAATTTCAAGAATCCACTATTTGACTGGTGGCGTGCAAATAATTATTAACTGTACTTTAAGTTATTTGTGTTGTTCTGATTCATTATTTTTTTGAATGATTATTTTTATTAGGCTAGGTCAGTAAATGGAAAGAGAAAAGACCCAACTGGAGTTTAAGATTTTTTTTTGCCATTTTAATTTTGATGTGCTAATAAATCTCCCTTTTCTCTCCACTTTCCAATTGGACATAAGGTGAAAATATGTACATCGATTTACAACGGAAATACCGGAGGCAACAATTTGATAAGAAAAATAAAATGTTGGCGAGACATTTTTTTGGTTTAGTGTAAATTGGATAGGATGTTTTTTCGTTTGAAAGGGCAAGAGTGTCTCACTAAATTGGTTTGACTGTTTTTAAATTCTATTTTCTAACTTATATTATTTTTATTTTTGATATAAACGTGTATGTTTGGTATCGGTTTTGGTGTTTCGGAAAGAACAATATCGCGAGCTGCCGACAAGTAACTAATAACATATGTTGTGTAGATTTAATAGCAGCTCCATAAATTATTAAAGCGTTGCTCGCCGACCAAATCTATGCGCCTTAAAATTTTCCTAATTTTAAAAACTTGGGCAAATAAAATTAAATGTTCATGGCAAATTTAAGGCTTGCTGCACAATCCGTGCCGGATCAACACGCAGAACTTGACCGAGCCAGCGTACTCGCTGAGATCTTACTTCCTGTATAATATCGAGGATATTCATCAGATCTCTGATCTCGATATTGTACAGAGCTCGGTAAGTACCAGATACTTCACGTTTTCTCGTATGATTCTTCTCTCAAATGTAAGGAGAGAATCTCTCGTACTCTTCCGTCAACGCAAAACTTTCACATCCAAACATAAGAACGGGCCTGATCAATGCTTTGTAAAGCTTCAGACGAGAATTTAGAGTAACTTCGATTTTAGTCAGTAACGTCACCATCTCTTCGTAAGTTAACCTTGTCTCGCCTATCACTCTTTTCAGGTAGTATTTTGTTGATTTTATTGCTGCCTCCCATAAACCTTCAAAATTGGGAGCAGCTGGCGGAACAATATTCAATACCATTGAATATTGTTCGTCGTTGTATATCGCAATAATAAATCATCCTTTGATACCATCAATATTGTTTGTTTCAGTTCCCTTTGTGCGCCTATCAAGTTAGACCCATTATTACTGGAAATTTGTCCACAGATTCCTCGTCATCATGGAACCGCCGTAGAGCGGTTCAGTCGTTATGTCCCTCACTAATTCTACAGTCTTGGTTGCCATGCATTTAAAAAGCGCTAAATACGCTTTGATAATTTTAGCACCTATAGCAAGGATGCCTTCATGAATAGAGGTCCCGCATAATCTACTCCGGTGGCAAAGAAAGGTCCATGATATTGTACCCCGTGTTGCGGCAATTGACTCATAAGCTGATGTTAGCTTCGATTTATTACTAATTGTGTTTCTGTTGGTGAGAGTATTTATTTCGAGAGCAAAACATGTCAGCTGCAACCATCTCATCACAAAATTAAGCTCGCTTTGCCTCGATGAAATATTTTGAAAATTGTAAACCCTACGAATTTTTTCGGAACAGTATTAGTATTCGAGCAATTACGAACAATATCTTTAAGAAGCTGGAATAATGTTCAATGAGGCGACAAACCCAGTCTTTGCTATTATGATGATTAATACCACCGAATTGGTTTGCTGCTCGTTAAGTGCAACTTCTGGAAATTTTGGATTCAGCCTCAACTACCGTGGCCATTCAACTTTGTCGTGCTTTAGCCAATCTGGACCATTCCACCATGAACTATAGTCGACTAATTTGGTATATGTTGCAATATAAATGATACGCGGTTTGAACACGATGATGTTGATGACTAACTTATTTTCGAATACTTTTAAAACTGATATCATTTGTTTTGTTAATAATTGTGGGGCACAGAGTTCGAGACGTTGGAATGCTTAACGATTTAATTGGGGCTACCTTGGTTTTTGCAGTTAATATATTTGTTGTGTAACTATTAGCTGTTTTCACTCATTAGTTGTTGTGGAAGAAACCACAAATCAATGAAATTCGATTTCCTCTCCCTCAGTGTGCAACCATCTATTTATTCTGATATCTTCGAGTTCTTTTAAGTTCTTTCTGATAATCTTATGTAGTCTTCGCAGATAGCCTCTGGTAGAAGTTCATCCCAGTCGATACCAAGTAGCCACAATTTCTGGAACAACATTTTTATTTTTATTCTTCAGATAACATGTATCGTTTTGTTAGTTCATGTTCATTCAATTTCACTTTAAATTGATATGTGTTGTCGCTTGAAAAATAACGTACTCCCAGTATGGAAATAGTCTGGGTGTCATCTTTGAAATCCAAATTTGAAACATCTTTGTGGGTTTCAGGAATGATTTGCATAAGTTCCGCACTTTTAGATGACCATTTCTGAAGATTAAATCCTCCTTTGCTCATTAAACTAATACAGTCTCCAAACTGTTAGTTCCTGACATCAAGTCATCAACATAGAAATCATGTTGTAACACAGTTGCTGCTTCTGGATATTTGAATTAATAATCTAAAGCAAGTTGCTTCAACGTCTGAGGTGCTAAAAACGGGGCGGAAGTCGTACCATACGTGACAGTCTTTAATTTGTAGACCTGCCGCTCATCATGGGTTTCCTTTCTGCAGATAATTTTTTGATATTCACAGTCGGTTGCATTTACCCATATTTGCTTAAACATTTTTTTTATGTTTTTGTGGATTCTGAATCTGAGTAGTAAGTCTACTAAACTGGATTGCACTATAGGTCCTACTGCCAATTAGACCTTCGAGCCGGATGACTTCAAGATCCAGTTTTGAAAAGCAAATAAAACTTATATTAAAGGACAAATTACAAGAATTGAGAATTTTATAAAAACTATGAAAGACGATACTAATTTAGATGAGTTATCTAAAATTAATCAATTATATAAGGATTTCGTAAGAACCGAATACCAAATGATTAATTATTATTGGAAATTATTCAAACGGATGTAGAATCTGTAGATAAGCAGTATTATTCTATTGTATCAAAACTTCAAGGTGCTATAAGAAAAAGGACTGCATTGAATCCGTCAATAGTAAATTTGGATCAAACGATGAATACGACGCAGACGAGCTCAAGTAATTTCCGATTACATCGTATCACCATTCCCCTATTTGATGGGAACTACAAAGAATGGATGTCATTTTTTGACCTTTTTATGTCAACAGTGTATGAGATTGCAACATCAATCTGATGCTCAAAAATTTCAGTACCTTTTAAGAAGCGAAGCACTGGCGTTAGTTCGACATTTTGCAATAAATGATTCAAATTATATCGAAGCATATCAAAAATTAAGCAAAAAAAGTGATAAAAAAAGAAATATTGTTGATTCGTACGTGGCCTTAAGGCAATTGGCCCGCAATCGGAGAGTCAGCATCCCTGACTCATTTATATCGCCACTCAGAAAATGGATCCGGAAACAAGACAAATGTGGAAGTTAGAAACAACAGAAACCGAATATCCAACGTTTGATGAGCTCTTGGGCGTCCTGAATAAACGAATGGATTCTAGTCTAGTGCCAGCACACAAGATCATTGTACATTGTACCAGCAGTACCCGGTGCATTTTGTGGTAAGGACCACAAGTTGTTCGATTGTGTCAACTTTCTAAACCTAGAAATTCGGCAACGTAGAGTATATGTCAAGAATCATTCAAGATGCTATAACTGTTTAAGTGACACACACATGGTATACTAATGCAGGTCAAAACGTAAATGCATATAATGCAACAAGAAACAGCATGACAGTCTCCATTTAGAAGCAGCGAAAAGTGCCAGTTAAAAAGATAGCTGGCAACGTTTTCGCGCGTTGCTTGACTAAGGTTCGCAAACGTCATTGGTAACAGAAGAGTTCGCTTCCATTTACTAATGTTTTACTAGCAGTTATTTCATTTCATAGTCCACCCTACGTCACCTACTTCTAAATTTTATTAAGGTGCGCACATCCAAATCCCAAATTTATTGTTTACTACATCCTGTCAATAATTTGTCAGCAGTCATTTGTATATGTCAATATAACAGAATTTTTATTGTTGTATTTGTCACATTATCAATAGATGTTTGTTTTATGTACATTAAAATATTAATAATTAATAAAAATTAATTTAATAGTTATTTGGGTAATTTGTTATAGTTTTGGTTGAAATTTTATTTGAGTTAGACAACAATTGGCATACGCACATATTACAAAAAAGATTATAATGAATGATTGATAAAACCAATTAATAATTTAGAAAAACTAATAAATTTGTCATGTACAAATTGTTGCTAACGACCATCGATCATCTCTACCACAATCATAACTATATAGCTCACAGAATTTATAAATTCAAATTGCCTAAATGGCTGCTACAAATATATTATTTTTATACGTAAATCAACGCCCAAATTGCTTAGTTTTGGCCAAATATTTACACAAATCGCAATACTAAACATAAAGTTAAAAATGTTTACAAGAGATAGCGTTAATCGTTATAATTTTTTTTTCTCACATATGCATATGTTATGTAATCGTACGTACCAACAAATATTTTGTATTTAACAACAAAGTGATATCGTAAATTGTTTATATAATTAACAAATAAAAAACAAAAATGTATAATAATAATAGTAATGCATAACAATAAAATATAATTATAATATTTATTATTGAATTTAATTTAATTAAGTAAACAATTAAATTAATTTCGCAAATAAATATTTACAAATATAAATTAATCAATTATGAAAAGAGTATTTCTGTCACTGTGCTATGATTAAATAGTGCATATGTAAATTTATTTTTTCACTTTTTTGTTATTATTTTGGTGGTTGGAAGTTTATTTTTTATTAGTTTTTTTTTTTATAGGTAATATAATTAATAATAATGACTTTAAAATAAAATTGTATGATTTTCGAAATTTAACATATTAAAATATTATTTATCTAATTATCTAAATTGATTAACTAATTAAACGATATACAGGGTTGGGCATTTGCGCGTCACCTATTCATTTCTACGTCGACGTGTCGACAACCCGTTGACAACGTAGACAATGGCGACAATGTCGATATCGTAGACAGCGTAAACAATTCGTAGGAAACATTGATAATGTAGACGATTGATAGAGTGATTTAGTGAACTAGTTCTAAACTAACTAGATGGTGGCCAGATTTTTTTTAGCTTTAATGCGGCTCGGGTGGGGTAGTTTTACAATCTTTTACAATGTAGTCAAGAAATTTAGAATTTTGTAAATTTCACAACTATATGGGAGATAAGCTCCTACTTTGGCTAGACCAGACCATTTTAAAGGTATGGAACATTGCTTCTAACTAAAAACAAAATTCCTTGTAAAATCTTACCAACTCTTAAAAGAATCTTGCAAACTATCAAAAATCTTGTAAAAAACTAAACAATTAAATTCATGTATTTTAACGAATCCCTAAAATTAATTTTGAATTTGGAATGAGTTAGAAATAAACTTAGTTAGACATCGTATTGAAACTGTAAATGAATGCGTGATTTACACGTTCCAACAAATTTTTTCTAATATTTTTTGTAGACATTCAGTTGACGCAATGGAAAAAATGTACATATATGCGATAAAAAGAGATAACGCATAATACAAAAATGGCGTCGTTCTATAATTTTTTTTAGGTGTAAAATTTACAATATAATTTTTGACGGATAGTTTTGGTGCACAACGCTATTTCTTGTCGCTATATTTCTGTTTCTAAAACGAAAACAGGGAAAATAAAACAAAATGGAGCAGTTAAATGACAACGATATTTAGAAATATAATATTTAGCGACAGTGAATGTGATGAAGAATATTTTTAACGAATATCATATTCGAAAACATTGAAAGTGAAAGTGGTCGAGAAAAAAATAAATCAAAAAAAAGAAAACTTTTTGGCTTACCAAAATGTATTTTTGCCCCTGAAAACTTCCGATCCTGAGCTATTTCAAAATTACATGAGAATGTCGTCTTCTCAGTTCGACGAACTCTATTGTTGAGCCGGAAGTTACTAAACAAGAGTTTATTCAAAAACCAATCTAACCTAGTACAAGATTGGCTATCACGGTGAGTTATAATTAAACTTCTATTTATTTAAGTGTTAACAAAAAAAATCTGACATAGTATATAAATTTTTTAGATATTTCGCAACTTATAAATGTTCACCCGCAACTGTACATTTTATAATAAATAGAAACTATCCACACAATTATAAATAAAGTTAGGCTAAAGGTATTTTAAAAAGTCAATGAAGTGCATTTTATTGATGTTGCAGATGGCTTTGGAGAAAGGTGGAATTTTTCACACTGCATTGGCGCTATAGATGAAAAACACGTCTCTATACAGTGGATCGACGTTTTTTAATTATACAATTTTTTATTCCATCGTGCTCATGGCCAGGGATGGGCGTTTACGCGTCATCGTATTTTCTACGTCGACGTGTCGACAATCCGTGGACAACGTCAATAATGTAGACAATTCCTAGAGTGATTTTGTCAATTAATTCTAATTTAGGTGACCAAATTTCTTTAGTATAAATGCAAAACAGCGATATAAATTGTTTTAAAATACTATAAAGATGGCATCAGCGTAGAAAGAGCACAATTATGATAAAAAAAATTAACTTACAGTAAAATTAATTCGGAGATCTCTTACGGTAACACGAATTGAAGTTCAGGAAGGTTATAAGCTACTGAGTTATTAAATAATCAAATAGTTCAGATAAACAGAACTTTGTCCGCTGGACCTGGCAGACAGCTCCATGTCCAAGTTTTGACAAAATTTAATGAATGCGTTTTGATGGATGACGAAATGTTCGTGAAAGTGGATTTGAAACAGTTTAGCAGGTCAAAACATATATCTTGCCAAAAATAGTGACGATGCGCTCCCACTAAATAAAGCTCTTCAACTTACATAGATAAATTTACAAAAAGAGTTAAGATGGCAAGCGATTTACAGTTGTCGACTCATGGTCTTTGCCAGATCTCTGTGTGATTCTCAACAGTAGCGTTGAATGTATTTTTATATTCTATATTTCGTTAACACGATTCACCAGAAAACTTTAGTAACCGGTCGATTTATCTCAAGTAATTTATCGTATATGAAATTCATTATAAGAAATTCGTCGCAATCAATTCAACGCGATAACAATTCATCGCAACAGGAATTCATCGCAAGCAATTCGTGAAAGGCAATTCAGCGCAACAATCAATTATTAAATTATTATCAAATTTGACATGTTGGATAGAAACTGGGCCATTAAACAAAGTTATTTCTTGACTATAGTCATATATGATACCAACTCGACATGTTGGATATAAATGGTATTTTAAAGGTATGGAAAATGACCAACGGAACTAACCTAATCCTTGACCAATTATCATGAAACTCGACATGTTGGTTGAAAATAGGGTTTTAAGTAATTTTTGATGTGCAAAAAGTGGGATTAAATATTTTTTGCATACAATTCTTGAATATGGCCAACTAGTATAAAGCTAGTCCATTCCTCGATCGATTATGACGAAACTTTATATGTTCGATAGAAACAAGATTTAAAAATGAATTTTGAGATTATTCGATAGCCGATTATGATGTAATTCAACATGTTCGGTTGAAATGAAAATTCTAACATGATTATTGAGATAAGTTTTTGAATATGAATTAGAATAGTTTTCGAATGTGACTTTCACTGATTAAGTTTAAATTTACACTTACCAGCTGAAAAGTCAAAAAGGGTTGACTGTTGTTTTAAAGGGAATGGAGAGCAGCGTAGAGATGGCCGATATTCATGCGGCTCTCCCCGCGCAAGGTTTCCATGCCAAATCTATTGCAAACATTTTAAATCGGGAGAAGGCTCCTCAACCGATGTTTCGCATAGAATTAGACCCAGATGAGAAAAACAAAGGAAACCACAGTATATAATATAACTTACTGCATCTTACTGAGATATTTACTGCATCGCAAAATCACTGTAGATGAACCCAAAAAGCGAACCGGACCAGTACAATGCAGAAGTTTGCGTTATCTGTGGCGAACTTCAGGGTTCAAAAAAATGCGATAAGACGAGAAATGATCCATCAGTAAAACGCTTTAGTAATTGCGGTGAAAATCACACAGCAAACCATAGAGGTTGCCTAGTATATCTGAATTTAAAGCGCAAGTCCAATCCAAAGTTGCGATCCGAGCAACGAATGCTTAAGTCGCATTACAATCAAAGAGATATAACTCCAAGAAGTACAATTACCCAACAAGCAAATGCACACTCAACAAAACAAAATCACCTGGAGAATGTTACAAGCAATTTTGGACAACCAGGAGTTTCCTAGGCCAACATCCTAAAAGGTACCGCCCCAAAAACGAAAGTTCATTTCAACGAAGAAGAATTAAATATTGACGCAACCGTAAACAAACTGGCCGAAACGATCCAAAGTTTCATGATGATGATGATGGAAAGACACATGAGCATGATGATGCAAAATATGAACACACTAATGCAAATTATCGTCAAAACCATAAATGACCCTCATAAAGATAGCTGTATGGAATGCGAACGGTCTTCCACAGCACAAAGCTGAGGTTCAGATCTTTCTTGTCGATCAAAATACAGACATCATGCTAATATCAGAAACACACTTTACAAAAAACACATTTTTTAAAATCAACGGATATTCAGTTTATGACACCAAACATCCAGATGGAAGAGCACACGGCGGCACTACGGTCCTGATCAAACGAAGAATAAAGCATTGTGAACTCAACAAATATGAAAAAGATCAAATCCTAAGCATATCTGCCTAGAAGAATGGTCTGGAAACTGTAATATCGGCTGTTTACTGTCCACCGAAACACGCAATCAAAAAGCAGCAATTTATCGATTATTTTAATCAGCTGGGGATTAAATTTCTCGCAGGAGACGACTACAATGCTAAACAATTGGGGTTCGAGATTAACAACACCTAAAGGAAAACTACTATTTGGAGCAATGAATGAAAAAATGTAGATTATTTATCTTCTGGACATCCAACTTACTGGCCATCAGATAGAAATAAAATACCCGATTTAATAGATTTCTGTATAACAAAAGGAATTGCACGCACCAATGCTCAGGTAGAAGATTGCTATGACTTTCATCCGATCACTCACCAATAATAATAACTCTGAGCTTTAAAGGCAGAACCACCTCAACGTCTAACAAATAAATTAACTAAATGGGCCTTTTAACTATTTGTCAATTTAACTTTGTTTCTAACGTTTTGCACAGACGTGATAAATTTAAAAAATATGATGTATTTGTTAATAAACTATAAGTAACCAAGTTTTAATGATATAGGTTCTTCGTATAAGATTTTTCTACAAATACAACTGTGATTTGATTCATTCGACCTCAAACGCTAAAATGTCGCAGGTGTGTCGCACTATATGAGGCAATCTCTAAAATTTCAATTATCTGGCATAGAGTGGAACCACTTCTACACAATATTCGATGACTTTGAAAGAATTGGAAAATTTGCCACTTGAACCCAGTTCCTTTTTATGGAACCATCAGTATCAATATAGAAAGCTTAATTTACCCGCTTTCCTTTCTATATAGTCACTATATGAGGCAATCTCAAAGATTTCAATTATTTGATATAGAACGTTCCCTTTTCTACACAATATTCGATGATTTTGAAAGAATTTGAAAATTTGTCACTTGAACCCAGTTCTCTTTTATGGAACCATCAGTATCGATATAGAAACCTTGATTTACCCGCTTTCCATTTTATATAGTCACTTTATAAGGCAATCTTTAAATTTCAATTATTTGGCATAGAACGGAACCACTTCTACACAATATTCGATGATTATAATAGACATTAATATCAATTCACATTCAATCATATTTTTACAATTTAAAACCAGAACGAACAATAAACCATATTGAATAATAAAAATTGATATTGTTTAGATTAATAGTAGATAAAAATTAAAATTGGGCGGATTACTCCAGCACTCTATGCCTCTAACGGGCCCACGGTGCAATACCCGGATTAACACATATAAAGGGTGTCCCAAAATGAACGCAAGATTTGGCGTTACACGATAGAACAACGTATTTTCATTATTGAAGAATATCATAAAAAAATTATGAAGGTTTGGCACCGCAGTTTCAAAGTTTCATACAAAATATGGTCGGAATAGTGTTTTAACTTTGTCAACTGTTAAGGTGGATCAGTTGGAGACGCTAAACACACTGGTTGTCCAAAAACAAGCCGTTCAAATGTCAATATCGAAGAAGTGCGTGAAAGGCGGGTCAAGCAGTAAGTGTTACTGGTGCTCGATATAGCGACATGATAACACACATCTTTCTGCCTCAGTTGGATGATATTGACATAGACGACATGTGGGTTCAACAAGATGGTGCCACATGCCATACAGCCCGTGAAACAATTCAATTACTGCATGAGATATTTCCTAGTCGTGTACTCTCTCGTTTCGGTGATCAGGATTGGCCCTCTAGATTTTGTGATTTAACACCATTAGATTTCTTTTTATGGGGTTATTTGAAGTTAAAGGTCTATGTTAACAAGCCCACAACTACCCGTGCATTACAGAAGGAAATTAAACGCTGCTTCAACGAAATTCAGCTATATTTATGCAAAAAGATCATGGAGAATTTCGATAAAAGAGTGCGTATGTGCCAGCAAAGCTGTGGAGGCCATTTGCCCGATGTGATATTCTATAAACAACCCTATCCTATGTATTTTATGATTCAATAAAAAAATCACAATCTGAAGACTAAAAACTGTGTTTTCTATTTAATTCAAATCTTGCGTTAGTTTTGGGATACCACACAAAGCAAGCACGCTGTAACTTACTGTTCTAACGAGGTAGGTCAAATTTTTAATCTTTAATGGTAGATAAATTAATGTTAAATACATATTATGAATAACTATACCTTGAGTTGAACTAATTCATTTTAAATAATTAAATATGTTCTTCGAATAAAATTGTTATTTGATAATTTGTAACATTTATTAAAATTACGAACATTCATTTCGTATATTAGCGTAATTGTTATGTCACGACATAGTCATTTTCGGGCTGAGAGTAAAATATACATAAGTCGTGACATTATTTCCTATCATGACATTTTTTTGGGCTGTGCTGGCATGTTCTATCATCACTTCGATTCGCTTCGATAGACATTTGTGTCTCTTTTTTTACGAACCAAATTATATTCTATTTCGCAATTTATATTGTGATCATAGCCTACTCGATTCTATTTCTATAAATTCGTTCGATAAAATATCACCAATATTTTTATTTTCGATGGCAAGTGAAAAGAGGAAAAAGAGATAATTTGCAAATTTATTCTAACAGGCTGAGATCGCAATAGACAAAACGTAATTCAAAAAACGCAATGGAGCACAATTTTGTTCGTAAAAAAAGAGACACAAATGTCTATCGAAGCGAATCGAAGTGATGATAGAACATCCCAGCACTGGTTTCGTGAATTGTATCGTGATGGATACATTTCTTTGGGCTAACACTATATTATGATGAAAAAAGTGTTATAGTTATGCCACTGAGTTTTTTGGGATAGAACCCGTCCCACCAGCGATTTAAATACGAAAAGAAACGATACTCTTCGAGGAAATTCATGTCGATGATTTCTTTCGCATATTTCGCAAGAAATTCTGGATCAATCATGCATCTCGAAATTCTTCTTGTGTCCCCATATGGTTCGAATGCCCATAAGTAGCTCATCTGTTTTACCACTTGGCAAGAGAACAAATATCAGGTTCTCGTTCACTTCATTTGGAAATACAAAGCAAAGTTCGATAATTTTTTAATTTTTCGAGTTTTGCAATGGGGATGGCCTCCGGAAATTGTTATTAATTGTGAAGCTCATTTTTGCAGTCGTGTAACTACAGTGATTACGACCAGAAATCTTTTTTTAGAAAATGTTCCAATAATTAATTGTTATATAAAAATGTGTTATATTATATTTCATTATATGTATTTACAACATGTTTTATCAACTTGATCACTGGTCACCGAAACGAAATTGCAACTGGCCTAATCCACTAATCCACTTCAATACAAGCAGAAGAAAATGTAAAGAATTACCGTGTTCACGTATAAGTTGGAACAGCATTCGATTTTAGTGGTCAATTGTTGTAGCATCCGGCAGACAAAGTGATAGAGAAGTTTTTAAAATCTATAATCTTGTATAAACAATTTCTATTCCGCTCTATTTTCCTATCCCGGGAGTCGAAACCATTACACGTAAGATTCACGTAGGAAAAGTATAAATATCTGAAAAGTCCAGTTAGATGAATTTTGAAGTATGCATTTGGAAAATTTGCCTTTGTAAAAGACAGAGCTACAATTTATATAACTGCCACTGAGAAAACTCATATTCAAATACGATACACTTTATATCTGGTTTGAATATAAAATATATTTGAAAAGACGACAACTACAATTTATATCCCAATTCCATATGTTTTGTGTGTTTCTTTTTATGTCCATTTAAAGAAATATTTTATAGGTTATAAGAAAATAATACATATTTACTTATGAAATAATAATTATCTCGGTCTGCGCAATAACTTAGCTTGTACGGATTGTATTTATTTCGAAAGTAACCATTTAATATATGCATATTGGAATTTTTCTGTATTAAGTATAAAGATATTTTATACCGATAATGTAAATAAAATATTTTCTTTTTCAATATTTAAAAGATTCGAATTAGAATTATTACATATAGAGATACACGATATTCTTTAGCAAATTAAGACAAGAAATGTTTGGATCTGAGAAAATTTTAATAGTTATTTTCTTCAAACAATATATCAGATTTGAAAATAAAATATTTTGAAATTGTATTTGTGTTATCTACGGTTCGATATATCGAAAATCTTAATGTGTAAAGATTTATAAATATCGGCGATATGTTTTCAATGGGTTATATCAGCGATGCCCAAACTGCGGCCAGCTGGCCGCATTCGGCCAGTTTTATGATTTGATGCGGCCAGTAAATAAATTATAAAAATAGCAACTAATACCACAATAATAATAATTTCCGTTTTAAAAAATTTAATATTTTGGTTATACGTACTAAATTCAAACTCAAATATATTTGTACATTGGGTTTGCTTAATTCTTAGTAATTGTGTTTTGGTCATTGATTTTATCCAGCGGATATTCAGCGGTTTTAGGTTCATTGTGTTCATAGCATAATTGATTGTGATGCAGCTATCATCCTTAAAGGCCACAATATTAAGGAGCATTATTTCAATAGGCACAAGCAAAAGTATGACCATTTGTCAATTCAACAACGGCATCATGAGGTCAATAAATTACGAAAAGAAAAAATAAATCAACAAAGTTTTTTTAAACGTATAAATGATGAATGTGAAAATACAAAATTAGCCAGCATTTTGGTTTCCCAACAAATTGCCAAAAAATTAAAGCCACATTCAGATGGTGAATTCATAAAAGAATGCTTAGTTGCAGTTGCGGGTGTATTAGTGCCAGACAAAGTGAAACTTTTTAAACAACTAAATTTATCGAGAAATACAGGTTGTCGTAGGATTGAAGATATTTCTTCTAAAATCGAAGACAATTTGAGGAATAAAATTGCTCGGTTTAAATATTTTTCCATTTGTTTTGATGAAACAACCGATATTTCGGCTACTGCACAGTTAGCCATATTCATCCGAGGCGTAGATGACGATTTCAACGTTACCGAAGAACTACTAAATTTGGTTTCAATGAAAGATTCAACTACTGGGGAAAATATTTTAAAAAATTCGTGAACTAAACCCAAATTTTCAAGTAGTTGATATACACTGCTTATTGCATATTGAAAATTTATGTGGGAACACTCTTAATATGGAACCGATCATCAATTTTGTAATAAAGTCTGTCAATTATATTCGGAAGAGTGCGCTTCGTCATAGAAAGTTGAAAGAATTTTTAACTACGATAGAAGAAGCTGAAGGATCCGATGTAATTTACTACTCGAATGTGAGATGGCTTAGCCGAGGGAATTGCTTGAAAAGATTTTTTGACCTCCGACATGAAATTAAAATATTTATGGAATCCGAAGGAATGGAAACACATCAATTTTCTGATAACGAATTTATTCTTAAATTGGCATTCTTCGTTGACATCACAAAATACCTAAATGAGCTAAATACTAAACTCCAAGGGATGGATGCAACCATAATTGATATGTACAAGTATATTACATCATTTTTAGATACGTTGAATTTATTCAAGGATCATTTGCTTAAAAACCAGTGGGCCCATTTCAAAGCAATCCAATCCGTATCTATGAATGAGAAAGACACAAAAAGATTATACTGTTTATTTATTTTTTTTTCCGTGCGGCCAGTCATCTTTGTTCTTGTAAATTTTCGGCCATCTTTTCCATGATTTCTGGGCACCCCTGGGTTATATGCATGTATTATATGCATTTTGTCGTATTAACTATTAAATAATTAGATATTTTGTATACGCGAATTACATATTTGTACTATAAATAAAACACAATTCATACTTTATTTTAATTTTTATTAAACTTAAATTTTTTTTCAGTTTTATTTGGCTTATCACTTTTCAATTACAAATTATAAAATATAGTTTTCATTCTTAAATCTACATAGAGTTTTTAGTTTTAAGTCAAGTAAATCAAAAAAATTGTATTAATTTACTCGAAGTACATTTGTCTACTACATGTGCACCCAAATGTCTGTTATAATAAATAGTTTTTAATTCCGTGCATCTTAAATACACAACATTTCTTATAACATACCATCTATTGTTAAATCCAAAAATAGGATAGTTCTCGTCAAAGTCAAAATGTAAAAAAACGGCCATTCCAATTTTATAGCATATAGACTCAAATTTAAAATAACTAACCTTAAGAACTTCAATTAAATTTGTTCAATTAAACTTCACGATTGTTATTCATTAAAAATGTTTTATCTTCAGCCAATAAATCTAGCGATTTGCCAAACAAGAATTTTGTTGATGTTTGATTTTGATAATATCTTTTACTTAAGTTTAACTGATATATATTTCGGCACATTCAGCTTTAGTGAGACGTATGGCCGCTCCGTGAAAATCCCTTTTCCGTGAAAAATTGTTATTCAATAAAAATGGCAATCAATTATTCAATAAAAATCCGGTCAATTCAGCATCTCCCGATTCTAGGATTTTTGTAATTTCTGGTTTCTTACCTGAAAAATATTAAATAATAAGTTTATGTAATTAAGTAATTAATTAATTAAGTAAGATTTTTTAATTAATTTACCAGTTTTGTTTTTTGCTATTTTTATAAGTTTTTTATTTATTGTATGCCAAGCTTCATATCATTTAGTGTAATTATTTTTAAATATAAATTTAAAATCAATTTCCAATAATTGAATTCCTTTATTGGATTTGAGTCCTGAAATTCCTTAAAATATTTAACTATTTTTTTGGAGCTGCTACTGTTAAGTAATTTATTTCTTAAAGCACACGTTACAAGCCAATATTCACTAATTTTGTTCCAGGGTGATACGTTAGTTTTAAAATATTCCAGTTTACTGTCTGTGATGGTATCACAATTTTCTTCTGGGCTTTGATCAGATTGGTTGACGATAGCGATGCCCGATTCTCCTGTTTAAATTTATTGTAAGACGTCCAGAGATTTCCTGTAGCAATAGATCTTGTATTGGAATTATACGGTACATAAAAAACGTTTGATTTTTCTCCTGGATAAGTTTTTTCAATTAAATTGGCCAAGTAAATAAATCTATCTGACGTGATTTTTATTTTTGATAAATCAGCAATTTTATCAATTTTCTTTTCAATTATTAGATTTGCCAAAGATGATTGATGGTGGCTTAACTTATTTGTATTATTAAAAAACGCTCGTATTATTCAACCTTTAGTACAGTTTAAATAATCATTTAGCACATTAGGCTGAAGATTTACATATAGCAATACATTTGAATTCTGAAAAATAAAAACGAAATTAATGTAATACTTTTTGTATGAGTTTAAATTTATTACCATTGAAGCGTTTTCATCTAAATCAACACTTGAAAAAATGCTAGTTGAGTTACTTGCAGTATCAGCTTCAGAAGAATTTTGCAATACTTGAATGCCGGTGGTATTTTCAGACTGAAAATCAAATCATTTTAAATATTCAAGAATTAGATAGGTCTTATACACAAAATTAATAATTGTACTTCCGTTCAACAACCAACTTTGGTTTAAAAATAATAATTATATAAACCTTAAATCGATCACTAAAAATAATTTGTGTATGAAAATAATAATTAAGAAAGCTAATTAATTAAAAGTAAATAATTTGTAATTTGAAATAAATAAATAATATATATATATATATATATATATATATATATATATATATATATATATATATATTTATATATATATATATATACATATATATATATATACATTATATATATATATATATATATATATATATATATATATATATATATATATATATACAATATATGTTGGTATGTTTAACCAAATTGAAATTTAGCATTCGATAAAATCATATGTTAATACGAATAAAAATTTCCGAACTTGAGAAATACTTTATTTAAAAATAAATATGTTTTATTGTTGGATGGATATATTTTATATCCAAAGAAGATACATATTATTGGATTAGAATAACGGACCGTTTAGGAAACGCGTGTATTTTTATAACAATGAATTGTATGGCATGCGTTTTGATAATACAAAAACTAAATATTTCGCAAACAATTAATACTTTTACAACAATTACAACACTTATTTATTTTTAAATATAATTATTTTCTTCATCAAAATAAATTTTAGCACGAACAATTATACATTAATTATATATTTACAATAAATTCCATGCAGTTACTGTAAAATATTTCACAAATAATTCACTGTTTTTTGATAAATTAAACACCCACAATTTATTTCCAAATATATTTTTTTAACAACCTATTACAATGAAAATCACTTTTAAACTGATTTTTTAATATTCCTGTGTGGAATCCTGAATATTTTATATTGTTTTTATTTGTTTTAAACGTAATTGGGATAAATATGCTGTAAACATTTGAACGTATTGAAAACTATCCAAATATGATTAAAATTAAATTTACTTAGTAAATATATTATATCATAAAACAATCGAAAATAAATTATATTTGGTAGTAATTTATTTCTTAAAATTACATTGTCACCGTTCTGCCATTATGGTATATGTAAGTAAGGAAATTATGATGACTAAGCAAAAGTACTATGTGCACATTCTAACTTACACGTTTTTGGGTAGTTCGGCGAATTTTTGATTGTGAAACATAAGACAGAATTTCTCAAGCCTGGAGCACTGTTAATATGGATTTATTAAGTTAACTAACTGAGCGAGATAAAAATCGTTCAATAAAGAATCTGGACAAAACCGTAAATTATTTTAAATGTTGACAGGAATTTCTAGCTATGAACAAAAACAGAGGTCAATACAATTAGGAAATGTTATGTTTTTAAAATTGAACTTCAGATCAATAAATCCACAACAAAATACGTGGTCTCTGGTTATAGAGACAATTGCACACCAGATTTTAGTAGTGGCCTCCACACGTTTGAGGGAGTAAGGAGGTTCAAATATTTGGGTTCTCTGATCACTCACGCTAACAGTGTGGGTGAGGATATTAAAGTGCGGCTGGCAGGTGGCCAGTTGATTAGGCCTGTTATTATGTTTGGATGTGAAAGTTGGACTGTGTATTTCAAAAATATTTTCGACTGTTATATAGTACATAATAATTAGTGGTAGGGAGCAAATCAGACACTCTTCCAAATTTAACTATGGCAGAAATTTTAACAATTGAAATCCATGCTTTGTCTAATTCGTCACTGGTGAGAATTCCGGTTTGTTTAGTAATACTTCGGCAATTGTTGATAAACCTATTACAAAATGCTGTAATCCGAAAATAAGTTTTTTGAATTAACTATAGCGGGCTATTAAAGACAAGAAATTATTTTGTTGAAAGAAATTACTGAGAGATTTATCTGGTTTCAACTCTAGTAGACTAGAATCAATTGTTGTGTTCGGAACAAGTAGGCAAGTATCATTAATTAGAATATCGGGGCCTTTCCACCACAGGGTATTGGATTCTAGTTCATTTGGCATTACTCCACGGGAAATGATATCTGCAGGATTGTTTATGCTATTAATATATTGCCATGAACAATTTTCGGTTAACTCCTGAATTTCGCTAATCCGATTTGCAACAAATATTTTTAATTGGTGAGGTTCCATTTTAATCCAATGTAAAACTATCATTGAATCAGACCACAAACTTATTTTATCAAATTTAATTTCAAGGGATTCTAGAACAGGGTTTAGTAAAACTGCTAACACATGGGCAGCACAAAGTTCTAAACGTGGAATTGTTATAGTTTTTAATGGAGACACTCTTGATTTATTACAATGTAAAGAACTATTGGTATTTTAAATTTATCCACATTTATATCAAATCATATAAAAACCAGCTCCATAGGCCTTTTCTGAAGCATCAGAAAATCTATGTAATTCTAAAACGACCGGTGTAAAATTAAATAAGCACCAGGGTATACTTAATTTATTTAAATGGTTTAGTTGCGACTTGTACTCTAACCAATATGATTTTAATTTAATAGGAACAGCTCAGATTTTAACATATCCCAATCAGATTTTAACTTCCAAAGTAACTGAATTATACGTTTTGTGGTAATAACAACTGGATCCCATCGGATTGTATATTTTTAATAAGTCAGAAAGAATGGTTCGTTTTGTTATCTGGTCGTTAGTGATGAGTATGTTTGGTATATTAAAAATAAAAGTGTCACCGTCACGCTTCCATTCAATTCCTAATGCTTTGATGGATTTCTTTGAGCAAGCTTCACTTTTATGGAGAACTTCACGAAAGTTTGTTGGAAAAGTTCCCAATATTTTTTTGAATTTGTGTGCCATTTGTGTAGTTCAAATTTTCCTTTCTTTAATGAACTAATCAAATTTTCTTTTAGTAGGATTGCATCAGCTAAACTATCTGCTCCAGTCAGAACATCGTCAACATAGAAATCTCTTTTAAGAATAGGAGCAGTTAATGGAAACTGTTGGGCTTCATCGTCTGCTAGTTGATTAAGGGTTCGAGTTAAGGGGCGGTTCCATATGGGACTTTAGTTAATTCACATGTTGAAATTGGTTTGGCGGGATCAAATCTCAACAATATTCTTTGAAGTTTAGTATTATTTGGGTTAATTGAAATTTGCCGATACATTTTGCATATATCGGCCGTAAAGGCTACTTTATGTTGTCTTCTTGTTATACCCTTTGCGGAAGCGTCAAATACTACGCGCAATTTAGTAGTTGAACTATCGGGTTTTAAGATAGCATGGTGTGGCATATAATAATAGGTTCAATTGGGATCATCAAATTTTTCGTCGATAACTTTCATATGGCTATCAAATTTTAAAAACTAAATGAAAGGGAAAGGAAAAAGGATTCATAAAATAAATTGGTTAATACATGTATGTATTGACAAACCAATAAAAGGATACAGGTAAAAATAAAGAGATTAACTATATAACGTAAATGAATGTATTTTTGTATTGTTGGTAATTTTAACATCTAGATCATCGAAATGCGTTTCTAAGAATTTAAACGATTAAAATATCTTAAAAACTGAAATGATAATTCACCACATACCGAGCTCTGTACAATATCGAGATCAGAGATCTGATGAAGATTCCCGATATTGTACATGAAGTAATATCTCAGCGAGTACGCTGGCTCGGTCACGTACTGCGTGATGATCCGGAACGAATGGTGCAGCGATCTCTGAAAGGAGAGTCACCATATGGTAGGCGCAGAGGTCGTTGCAGGCGACGATGGCTTGACGATGTAGAGAACGACTTGGCCCCTTCAGATTATCTTAGACAGTATGAGACCATGCTCAGGATCGAAACCGTTGGAGCCAAATAGTTGACTCAGTAGGGGCCAGTAATGGCCTTTAAAAACTGTTTTTATTGTTATGATGTTTTTAAATTAGGATGATGATGAACTTATTTTTTTTCCAACAGTAACAGAGTCTAAACATGTGACGTGAACGGAGATGTGTATAAAATGATTGACCTTTCTAGATTTTGAAATAATTTCTTTGTTTGTGCCGGGCCCCACTATGAATTTCGCAATTCCTTTAGTATATAATTTTAACATAAGATAGCTCCACGCAAAATTAGCACAACATCAAATTAAAAATAAAAAAACGCCTAACAAACCAATCAACCAGAATGAAGCTGATGATTTTTGATATTTTCTTATACAGCTATAGTATATACACACACACACATACAAACATTTTATTGTTGGTTTGTTTCAAATTTCATTTTATATTTGTTGATAATTTTACGATGTTGTTGCTAGTATTTTGTGATATTGTTAAATGCATCGAGAGGAAAATAAATGGAATGAATATTTGGAAAGAACTGCACTGTTGTTATATGTAAGAAGAAAGAAATAAGGTTAATGAACGTATAAAAAAAAAACTACAAGCGAAATAACAAAGTCTAAAATAATAACAATAATAATTGTGAATTTTTGCAAATGCAATTTCATTTTCTTAGTTTTATGTACAAATTTTTTTTTTACTTTAAGTTTGGTCACGGAATATTGTTTCACTTCTTTTCTTAATTTTTACTGTACTTTTTGGCAAAATGTTTGTGTATATATATGTATGTCTTGCATGAATGTCAAAAGCAACAAAAATTCCATTTAAAAACTAACAAAAACAAAATAAATAAATAAAACTTGACTATAAGATGATTATAAGAAGTACAGAGAGTTGAATGCAATGCACAAAACAAAATAAACAGCAATTCAAAAATGAAGAGGCCATTGGCAAATGGATGATGACTTGTTTTTTTCGTTGTTGGCTGAATATATAGTTAGTTTGTTAGTTCTTATATATGCAGTAAATGTGTAAGGCAAATATGGCTGAAAAAAAAAAAAAAAAATGGCAGATGATTTCATGCAAGATGTTATTATTATTATTATTTGATGATATAATAATTTTTTCAAATTTTCTTGCAATACTTAAATACATTCGAAAAAAAGTGTAAAATTATCAACAACGAATAAAAGGAGGATGTAAAAGAATTTCTTTCGTGTATTTTGTTTTTTTATGTACAGCTTTAAGATGAAAAAATAATAAGTTAAATGTTTTGAGGTCATTGAAATTTTTTATTTTTTTTTTTTACTTTAAGTTTATAACTACATTTTTTACGTTATAAAAACAATGATAAAAAAAAAGTTAATTTCAGCAAAGAAAAAAAAAGTTAGAATCAATCATCAAAAAAAATACAATACTTTGTTGTAAAACTTTTTAACAATTTTTGGGTTTGGATAAGTGAAGAAATCATCATCATTTTCATCACCATCGTATATATAATCAGAGAAGGAAGTAAAACAAAATATTAATTATATTCAATTTATTCAGGATATCAGGTTTTAAACATTTTGCAAATCGATTATAGAATTTTGGTTGCGGGCTGAATTTTTTAGTTTTACGAAAGATGTACTCCAACATGAGATTAAAGAGTATCGGGGACAGAGCATCTCTCTGCCGAACACCCGAGTTAACTGCAAAAATTGTCGATAGCCTGTTCTCAACTTTAACACAGCATTGAGACTGCATCACTGTCATCCTACACAGTCGTACCAATTTTGTTGGCATTCCTAGGTAGACCAGGGCAGAACACAAACTCTCTCGATTGATCGAGTCATAGGCCTACCGGAAATCCAGGAACACCTGACGTACGGAGATGGATGTCTCATAATATTTAGATAGAATCATTCGCAGCAAAAAGACTCAGTAAAGTGTTAACTCCATGCGTCAAGTACTGCGTCGATGTTGACACAAAGGTTTCCATCCCGGTCCCGAATGGCGGTTGACGTAGGCCTAAAAGTATGGTGCAGTCCAGTAATTCCATTAAATAAATTACGCGAACTGCACTCATTGCTGAGTTGCTGTACTTTCAGAACCTCAGCCTTCCACCATTCTCGCTTCTTCCGTCTACAAATCCGCTTAGCTGCCCTTCTTGCAAGAGCAGCCTTGTTTTTCCTCGCGATTGTGAGACTTTGTTGAACTTCACTATGGGCTATATTTTGTTGCTCAACTGCAAGACGACACTCGTCATCAAATCAATCATTCTTGGCTCTGACTTTCACTATACCTCAAGTCTGTTGAGCAGCACTGACAGCCGAAGCTTTCAGTACCTTCCACACAGATTTCACGAAGTCAGGCTGGTAATTAGCTTCATCAATGTTATCGCTGACAAGATCCTGATATAGTTTTTTTTGATCTTCATTTATCAGACATTCACAGTCGAAACGTACCATGCGTTTCGCTGTATTCCCAGACTTGTAGGAAAACTTCCATCGTAGCCTTGCAGCGACCAAATAATGATCGCTGCCTACGTATTTGGTTGGTGACCGATAAGTTCTGACATCCTGCATAACCCGAGCCCGTCCTTTAGAAACTAACACATGGTCAATTTGGCTGTGGGAAGTTCCGCGGGGATGTGTCCATTTCTCTAGATGTATCTGTTTGTGAGGGAAGAACGTGCTTGCTACTCTAAGATCATGAGCAATTGTAAAGTACATCATTCTCTCACCATTATTGGTCGCAGTTTCGTGTCGGGAGTACGGACAAGTCGGTCTGATTTCAGCTCTACCATTAAAGTCCCCAATAACCATTCTAACGACGTGTTCGGGTATAGTTCCCATCAGATCGTCCAAGTCATTGTAAAATGAGTCTATATCTTGGGGCTGGTTGACTTTTACGGGCGCATGTACACATATTATCGACAGGTTGGCTAACTTCATGCACAAGCGAAGCTTACACAATCGGTTATTGACTGCTTGGAAATCCAAAACAGCGTTCTTTACCTGCGGCCCAAGAAGAAATCCAGCTCCAAGATTTCCGAGGTCATCTCCACTGTGAGCAACGTATAGCCCTGGGACACATGGTCTCCACTTTTAGGCCAGCGAGTTTCTTGAAGAGCTACAAGTTCCAGCCGTTACTCCTTCATGCACGTGATTAGGTCCTCCAACGATCCTGGTTTTCTAAGTGATTACACGTTTCACGTGCCGATCCTAAATCTGGTATCCGGGTACTTGAGCGGGGGTCCGGTGTTTTATTGGCGGTTTCTTTTTGTTGACTTTATATACAATTGAATTATAAATAAGTATTGTGAATAATATGAATAATATTTTGAAAATTCGTTTGCTTGTGCCTCACTCATTACCTTATTTTACAGATGTGTATATAGGATCTACACAGAAGATAAATATAATATATATATTCGAACAGTTGACATTATTTGTAATTACAATATAACTGTACCTAGGTGAAACTTGTCCTAAATCGGTCCTAAAAAAACAATTTCAGCTTTTATGGGTTAGTGTACAAACCAAAATGTCTCGATATAACGAAGTTTATCACTAAGAATATAAAATTTAGTATACATTATTTGCTGAATTTTCGTGGGGCAAAAATTCCAAAAAACCGCTTAGACTCATTGACCAAATTTGGAAAAATCATATAACCGACATACATAAGGTCATACCAAACATGATTGTCCTAAACCCCCTGATCCCCTACTTTTTCTAAAATTGAAATATTTCTCGAATAGCTTAGACCCAATGACATCTTGGGATATATGTCATTATAGCGTTAGCTTTCTAGGATTTTTCCAAGATAATTCGGAAAAATCATATCATCGACATATACATGCGGTCATACCAACCATGGTTGTCCTAAAACCCTTAATCCCCTACTTTTTCCATAATAGAAATATTTTTCGGATAGCTTAGATCCAACGACATGTTGAGCAATACGTCAATATGATGTTAGCTTTGTTACAGGTGATCGTTATCCTATGGATTAGTTTTGGGTTTGCCAACGTGCGTATCCCTGGAAAAATATCATATTTGCTGTCGATGATTGTTATTTTGATGAGTAATGGTTAGGTCATTGAACTTTAAAAGAATTATTTTTTTTAGAAGTATTTTTTTTATACCGGTATATCCCAATTCTTTTTGATTGGTTACAATTGTCGTACGACTACACGTCACATTTGTATTTACCTCAACACTACCATATATTTTTTTAAATCATCTGGTTGTTTAACAAAATTGTGTGTGTGACTCAATGTGATGATAATTTCTAGAAGAATTAGTGTTAAGTATTGGTTTCGGCGCGAATCATAATGTATATCTATACATAAATCAGTTGATGATTACCTTATTACCAGAAAAAAAAAATAAACGTGTTGGTCGCCGGAAGGAACCGTAACAAAATGGCGCTTGGGGTCCACAGCTTCCAAACTGATAGATCAGATAATTCGGAGAATCTTTTTGGTTCAAGCCTAATAAAGATATATTGTCTATCGAGTCGGAATGCTGGGTAGCTATTTGGATCTGAGAGTATATTATTTCGCAGTTTGACATATTCTGGATCTTCAAAGTAGGTGTTGTTAAATCTGTCTAAATTAAACTGTTTTATACTATCGCTAAACTCCTCCAATGAATCACAATAGGCACGTGATAACGCATCGGGCACAACATTATCCTTACCCTTTTGATGTTCGATGACAAAATTAAAGCCTTGGAGTTTTAAACTCCATCTCGCTAACCTTCCGTGCAGATCGCGTTGAGTCATGAGCCATTTAAGACTAGCATGATCTGTTATGATTGTAAAATCATGGCCTTCAATGTAAGCTCTGAATTTCTTCACTGCAAGTACCGCTGCCAAGCATTCCAATTCTGTCACAGTATAATTTTTCTGGGCTGAGTTAAGTTTTTGTGACATGTACGAAATTGGTTGTTCATTCCCTTCAGCATCTTTTTGGAATAACACAGCACCTACACCTTCAGAACTTGCATCACACCTGATGAAAAACTTTTCATTGTATCGCGGATTAACCAGTACTGGGGCGGATGTTAATAGATTCTTTACCGAGTTGAATGCCATTTGTGCCTTTTCAGACCATTGAAATTTACCCTTTTTTAGGCAGTCAGTTATTGGAGCAGTTATACCAGAATAATTGACGATAAACCTCCTGTACCATCCCGCCATTCCCAAGAAACGTCTAGTTTGTTTAACGCTGGTTGGTACAGGGAAGTCTATTATCGCTTCTATTTTACTTGGGTCTGGTTTTAAACCTGATTCTCCCACTATATACCCTAAATACTTCATTTGTTTCATAACAAAGCTACTTTTGTCAATGTTAAGCGTCAGTCCCGCCGTCCGTAATAAGTTTGCTGTTAACTCTAGCAGTTCAAAGTGTTCCTGTAATGTACCGCTGATGATAAGTAGGTCGTCTAAATACACAAATATTTTTTCATGGAGCTCATGTGGTATCACTTTATCCATCAAGCGGCACATTGATTGGGCTGCATTACACAGCCCAAACGGCATCACTTTGAACTGATATAGAGGACGTCCAGGTACTGTGAAAGCAGTCTTGTCTCTAGCAGATTCCGCAAGCGGAATCTGCCAGAAAGCGTCCTTCAGGTCGAGTCCAGTTATGTACTTAGTCTCGTTCAACCGTCCTAGTAGTCCGTCAATTAGGGGAAGCGGATAAGCATCCTTTTTTGTAAGCGCGTTTACTTTTCGGGCGTCAAGACAAAGCCTGGCTTTTCCATTGGCCCTTGTAACCAGCGTCACTGGCGAACTCTACGCGCTATTGCTCACTTCTATAACTCCTAGTTCTAACATGCGATCTAATTCTTTATTTAGAATTTTTTGTACTGCAGGCGAAATAGGGTAGTGTCGTTGTTTAATTGGTTTCTGGTTATCCACAATTTCGATATCATGCTCGTGTTTATTAGTTTTTCCTAGTCCTTCTTTTGATGACGACGGAAAAAGTGAAATAATCCTTTCAAGATTGGATGTTTCTTGCGGAGTGAGAACTTGTTTGTTTCTGTCTTCTAAGTGTGCTGTTTCTGAGCATTCAATTGCACTGATCTGCGGCAAAATTTTAAATGTTTCCCAAAAATCAATACCTAGATATAATGGTGCGTCTAATGTCGGAACGATACAAAATTTTACGTTAGCACTTTTAGTACCAAACGTTACTGGTAACCAAACATAACCCAGAATTGTGTTTAAAGTTCCGTCAGCGGTTTTTATCTGGGAAGACAGTTTATGGTAGCTTTTATTTATGGACTCCAAAAATGCTAACGAATTTTTTCCTAACACACTAACGGTTGCTCCGCTATCCAAAAGACCATTAATATGTTTTGAACATATGACTACATCTACATATGGTCGGGGATCGTTGTCAGAAAAACATCGTATTAACGAAGAAACGCAGTTTTTTATAAGTTTACGCTTATTCCGGAAATATAAAATTGATCGACCAATTTTTTTTTGTTTAGCCGAATGCTTAGTTGGTGGAAGATTGAAGGTGGTGATTCTTGTTGTATTCATATTTTCGCCGGCTAGATTAGAATTGGAAACATTACTAGAATTGAGGTTTAAGACGAGGGGTGTGAATTCCGGTCTTGTGGTCCTGATTGTTGAGCAGAATTCATCCCGTAGCGTGACCCCCTCGCTATGTTCACACCCGGCTGACAGTTTTCCGCGTTATTTTTCAGTTGACACCGTTGACAGTTTGGTTTTCGTACATTTGCAGCGCCACATCCAAAGCAGAAAATGTTCAGTAGTTCCTCTGAACAATCCTGGTAGCGGTGTCCCAAATCTTTGCAATTCCAACAAACTAGGTAAACATTTGCAGAATCAGGCTTCGGTGAAATCTTTCTAAAGGCATTAATACCATCAATGTCGTCATTATTAAAATCATATGCTGGTTGACTGCCAGAACTTCTTTCAGTTCTTGGGTTTGGATCCATTCTTTCCATTTTATGAGAGAGCTCATTTATTATTGGCCGACGAGGAATTGATGCTTCTGTAAATCTCCGAGGATCATATCCGGTCTGTTCCCATGTACGCTCATAACGCTGACATAAAACTCTCAGTTCTTCAACTGTTTTAATAGATCTTTGATACGGTAATGTCACGTTTTGTAAAGCTGGAATCATATTTTTACATAGCCGATAGACTAAACGGGTTTCTGGTATACGCTCCTGAAGTCTCATATTTAATTTCTGGACAGCGAGTGCAAAGTCAGAAAACGTTTTTCTGTTTCCTTGGTGTCGCCGAAGAATCTGTTCGAGAATTTCATCTTCGTGATCAAAGCTACTAAAATATGCGACTATTGCGGCTTTCAACGTGGTCCACGATGGATTTGGTTTGTCTCGTTTGTACAGCCAGAACCAATCTTCTGCTTTCTTTGATAAGAACAGATGTAACACTTTGGGTAAATCATTTTCTGGAAATCCATCATTATTTGCCATTTGTTCCAATCGGTATACAAAATCATGAATATTGTGTGATTCGCTGCCGTCAAAGAATAAGTTCCAATTTTGACGGAGTTTATAGTGGTTTTGAAATTGGTAAGCTAATTGTTTATTTTGCGTAAGCCCTTGACTTAAAGAACTTGGTTGATGTAGTCTTGAGTTATTGAGTAAAGAATCAAACGGGTTAGGTTCTTCAGGGTTAACGCTGCTTCGACGCATATTTACTTGGGAAAAGAAATCAAGCACGGATTCTCTCAACCCTTGTGCTTCAGCCGATAAGGTTTCTGTATTATTTTGACCGGAGGTTGGTTGTAACATTGGTTTAAAAACGGAAGGGTTGTGTACTGGATTGACTATCCTGTCTTTTGTACCTGGGTTATCTTCCATTCTAACTGTGTTCATTTGATTCTTTCCGTTAACCAATGTTTCACTAGATAAGTTTGAAGGCCCTTGGCCGTCATTGTAGTCTTTTAACAATTTTGCATGCCAATTAAAAACTCTTCGAGCACTACTAAATATATTGGATATATTTCCTATCTCACCATAAGAGGTTATTAATCTTTCTATCCTATCCTTATAGTGCATAGATTTTGCTAAAACTGTAATCACAAATTCTAAGGGTGGAGTGACTCCTTGTTCGCGTGATCTTCGCGAGAGTTCTTCAATCTTTGCTTGACAAATTGCCAACTCTTCTTCTGCGTTCGATTTTACTTGCGACCTAGCAGGCTTTAAACTTTTAACAGAAGCAGTCAGGGGCCAGTAATGGCCTTTAAACACTGTTTTTATTATTATTATTTATTATTATTATTTTAATAATAGTCTAGGTAACCAACCAGGCGTATATAAATATGGCATTATGATACTTCTGATTTAGCCAACCTGTCGATAATTTGTGTACATGCGCCCACAGGAGTCAGCCTGCCCCAAGATAAAGGCTGATTTTACAATGACTTGGACGATCTGATGGGATCTATACCCGAACACGATGTTAGAATGGTAATTGGGGGCTTTAATGCTAGAGCTGGCAGAAATCAGACCGACTTGTGTGAAAACATAGGTCCGCACTCCCGACAGGAAACTGCGACCGATAATGGTGAGAGAATGATGTACTTTGTGGTTGCTCATGATCTTAGAGTAGCAAGCACTTTCTTCCCTGACAAACAGATACATCTAGAGACATTAACACATCCTCCCGCACCCAAATTGACCATGTGTTACTTTCTAAAGGACGGGCTCGGGTTGTGCAGGATGTCAGAACTTATCGGTCAGCAACCAAATACGTAGGCAGCGATCATTATTTGGTCGCTGCAAGGCTACGATGGAAGTTTTCCTACAAGTCTGGGAATACAGCGAAACGCAAGGTACGTTTTGACTGTGAATGTCTGATAAATGAAGATCAAAAAAAACTATATCAGGATCTTGTCAGCGATAACATTGATGAAGCTAATTACCAGCCTGGCTTCGTGAAATCTGTGTGGAAGGTACTGAAAGCTTCGGCTGTCAGTGCTGCTCAACAGACTTGAGGTATAGTGAAAGTCAGACCCAGGAATGATTGGTTTGATGACGAGTGTCGTCTTGCAGTTGTGCAACAAAATATAGCCCATAGTGAAGTGCAACAATGTCTCACAATCGCGGGGGAAGACAAGGCTGCTCTTGCAAGAAGGGCGAGAATGGTGGAAGGCCGAGGTGCTGAAAGTACAACAACTCAGCGATGAGCGCAGTTTGCGTAATTTCTTTAAAGTAATTACTGGACTGCACCATACTTTCAGGCCTGCGTCAACCGCCATTCGGGGCCGAGATGGAAACCTCCGTGTCAACATCGACGCAGTCCTTGACGCTTGGAGTGGACACTTTACTGACCTGCTTGATGTTCTTATGTGCGTCACAGACTGTTGTTGAGCCACTTCTAATACAGACTGCGGAGATTTCCACTGAGGAGCCATCCCATGAGGGATTCACTAAAGCCATGCAGAGATTGAAACGAAACTGCTCACCTGGGGGTGGGCTGCATTAATTCGGAGCTGTTGATATTCGGAGGGGATACTTTGTGGAACTGTCTTTTCGACCTTATTCGATTATGGCTAACCCAAGTTATTCCTGACGAATGGAAAAAGGCCGCGATATGCCCCATCTTCAAGAAGGGAGACCGCTTGAACTGTGAGAATTATCGCGGTATAGCTCTCCTATGCACAGCATACAAGTTACTGTCATACATTATATTGGATAAAATCACTCCAAACTGAGTTTCCCACCAGAGAGGACTGGGTGAACGAAACGGTTATGGACAATGAGGCGCTAAGCTTCTTCACGGATGGCTCAAAAAGGGATAAAGGGGTTGGCTGCGGGGTATTCTGTGAGGCACTAGGGGTTAACTTCTCTTTTCGTCTTCCCGACTTTTGCAGCGTTTTTCAAGCTGAACTGATTGCGATAATGGAAGTCATGGACTGGTAGAAGTATAATGTAATATCTACGAGGGATATTCGCATTTTTACGGACAGCATGGCTGCTATTAAAACGCTACAATCATACTCCCTGACGTCGAAAGTAGCCCAGAACTGTCTGGCATCTTTAAATGAGATGGCTGATCAGTTCAACATCCGCTTGACGTGGGTGCCAGGGCATTTCAATATCGCAGGGAATGTAAAGGCAGATGAGTTGGCCCGCAAGGGTACAGCACGCCTAATAACCCAAAGCAGGCGGGATATAAAGATACCGCTTGCTTCATGTAAACTGTTGCTTCTGGAAGAAGCTATAAAAGAAACGAACGTCAGATGGTCTAACGCCAGTTCGTGTGTAATAACCAGGCAGATCTGGCCTGGTCTTGACCGGTCTAGATCAGACCAACTGATATCGCTTCGACGACACCATATTGGTATGGTCGTGGGAGCTATAACGGGACATTGTCTCATTGGGATACATGCGCGCAGACTGGGTGTCCCAGCCCACGATTTCTGCCGCAGCTGTGGTGATGAGGAGAAGGAGGAAAATGTGCTTCATCTGCTCTGCACCTGTCCTGGTCTAGCGTACAGCAGAACAAAATTTATGGGGCCTTCCCCTTTGAATGACCTCACGGATCTTAGTAAGATCGGGATCCGGGACTTTAAACGCTTCTTGGTAAGCTCACGATGGTTCAGCGAGTGAAGAGGAGAAAACTCGAATGTGGTACAGCTATGGACCAATTTTGTGTCTATGCTAGTCCTTTAGGACGGCCACCATAACCTAACCTAAATCACTCCTCTAGCGGAGGGCTTGGTTGGTGACTATCAAGGAGGATTTTGTCCGAATCGATCAGTCACTGATCAGGTGTTTTCGCTGCGAATGATTATATCTAAATATTATGAGACATTCATTCCTGTACATCAGGTGTTCCTGGATTTTCGGTAGGCCTATGACTCGATCAATCGAGAGAGTTTGTGGTCTGCCCCGGCCTATCTAGAATGCCAACAAAATTGGTACGGCTGTGTAGGATGACAGTGACGCAGTCTCAATGCTGTGTTAAAGTTGAGAACAGGCTATCGACAATTTTTGTAGTTAACTCGAGTGTTCGGCAGGGAGATGCCCTGTCCTCGATACTCTTTAATGTCATGTTGGAGTAAAATAAAATGTGGAAATAAAATTTAATTTATAGATTTGTGACAATAATCTGAGAATCTTAAATATATAAACGATAAATATGGAGCTGAACCTACCTGGTCCAACCATATGGAGGAAATTTTTGGCGAAAGCATTTTTACACAATCAATATGACGCTGGTGATACCAGTGAGGATAGGTACAATGTAAAGCACCGAGCTATTCGAAATTTTATTTAGAGGTTGATTGGTGTACTGAAGTCTCGGTTTAAATGTTTGACAACAGCCCGTTGCATTGAATATTCATTTATGAAGGGGCTTATAATATATATGTGTGTCACTTTGCACAGTTTTATAAAAAAAAGGGGTTGTAACGATAACCATATGATGATGCGCAGGGTGATGAAAAAGAGATGCAAAACAAGATCGAAGATGAAGTAATTCCAAACGCAGTTGATGACAGTTTATTGACATTGGGACGGGAGCTTCGATTGTAGATAATTATTTTGCGAATCTCCATCCATCACATTAGACAGAGCAGATCCTGGTGTAGCCTACGTTACTGTATTATTTGGTAAAGGACCTCTCTGTAATCGGAAATAAAATAATATTTAGTATGTACGTAATGTAAATGATGTCGCGTGCTCGATAATCGTATGACACCGTGTTCAAGGTTCACACTCCCAACACAAGACTCTGAATGAACTTCATCCAAAATTATTTGGTCAAGCGAGCTTGTTTGGCCCGCTCTTCTAGATTGCCTTCATAGCGTGGAATGACACGCTCCTTTTCAGTTTTCTGCATCCTTATGTGCCCCTCCGATAGAAATTACCCAGTTTTGATTCCTTCATGTAATAAATACCTATCATTTGACAACTCAACATCTCCTTATATCTACCAATCGTTCCTTTTGGTCTCTAGATATATTTCTTCCCTAAAATTAATTAACACAACGCTATTTGTCTATTCCAAGGTTTATATTATATGATTACCCTATTACACTAGCTAAATTTGAAATTTTGATAATTTCTAGTTTTTAAATAACAATTCCCAATAAAACATCACGAGGATAATAAATTAAATGTCAAAAATGCTATAAAATGGAATTTTCTTTTCTCTAAACACAAAATCGCCAGAATACACTATGGATAAAAAAAGTACCTACTGCTACTTCCATGGGAAAACCCAAATAGGGCAACTGATGATAGAAACTGCTAGAAATTCGAACGGAATTAAATGTCATACTTAAAGATTCCTATAAACCAGATAAGGAACAGCCAACCAGCTAAAGTTTCGCGTAGTCAAAATTTGATATAAATAAAATCGAATAGTTAAAATCAAAAATTTCAGTCTCGAAAAAATCAGCAGCTGCTGATAACTTTTATGGATTTATGGATTTTACCAGGTCATCTTATAAAGTAGCTTAATTGGCTATATTCCTTCGATAGGCTCTAGAAACCAGTTGTGCTAACCAATAATTCATCGTAATATGTATGCATGCCGAGTCTGGCATCCTAGAGCTCATGGTATCTGCCTCGTATGGTTGCCAAAATCTATCTTTCTGACAAAACAAAACAACGTACCTGACCTTCTTCTTCTTTTTGCTACCTAGTTATTTCACCCCTCTTTACTTTGAGGTCTGGTGTTTCGCTTTTTATAAATCATTCATCCCTCTTTTAAAAACTTGCACATGTTCTTCTTGTTGATTTTTTAGAGTGCGAATAAAATCTCTCATATCAATGTAAATCTGATATATCTGCTAGAATTGAATTGGATTTCGATGCTTTCGTCCAGGAACAGAAACTGAAATGCTGGCACAGTTCAAAATACAATGTTAACTCATTTGGAATATGATGAGTTGATTATCAGCATCACATTTTTAACCTCAATGTTTTAAACCTGATCAGAAATTATTTTTTTTAAACAGATTACGAACTATATTGATGCAACGATGTTACGCTGCGGCATATCAAAACAAAATTTGGTTACCACTTTGACAACTCCGATTTAAATACATATTTACCATCTATACAAATATATCGACCGATTGTACCACGTCAAAGCACAACCGACTGGTGAAAATAGCTCGTCTATAGATTTTTGTGAAAAATTAATAAATAAAAAAGGTCATCACCATTATACTGCCATGACAACGGTAGCTCATTCCATGGAAATCAGGTACCATGTACGAGAACATGCACATTTTTTTACATTTAAATTTTTTTTTTTCGAAATTGTGGTTACTGCATTGAAAAATTACCCCATATTACCCTCGAAATTTGATTCACATGTTGTTGTTTTTTTTTGTACTGAGTTTATTTGGTTTTTATAATTATTATTATATTTGTTAGGTTTCGTTTCATTCCATCGTTGTACCATTTTTTTCCGCTATGTGTTTATATTTAATAAGCTTTTTTTCGGAATTTTTTTTTTGTATTATTTTAATCAATATTATAAAAATGCATTTTATTATTTTGCATCCAACCTTTTTTTTTATCACATACCCAATTTTTATTTTTATGCAATTTCCCACCTCTTCTGTTATCTTTTGACTATTTGCATTATCAAAATAAATAAAAATAAAATAATAATACATAGCATAAAAAAACACTGATGTGGGTGTGATTTTATATATAAATAATTTTAATATAAATTTTTTATTTTTCCAAATTTCTGTATTTTTTCATTTTATTATATGTAGGTATGTGTATTTTTTATATTTATGTATGTATAGTATATAACAAACAATACATACAAAAAATTTATTTTAAATTAAAAAAAATTAAAACTCCCGAAATTAAAAATAAAATAACAAATAAAAAAATCTCAATCAAAAAACATTAATTTAAAATAAAAAATGTATAATACAAAATTATTTTTATTTTATTTTCATTAAAATAAAAATAAATATATATATATATATTTAAAATATACATATATTATAAAAAAGTCTATGTACATTTTTTATAAATAAATTAAAAATGTATTTATTTGGTCCAAAAGTTATCGCAGATTTAAGTTGCGTAGCATTTAAACAACCAAAGGTAGTTCTAAAGTTTTAACATTTCAGACATTTCAGATCAATTTAAACAGTAACTTAAAAATTGGGCTGAAAAATAAAGTAGCTATTGTTAATTAATTACCATTCTTTTCCATCTCGTGGGAGTTGCAAGTCTCTTATCGGGCAAGTCTCCAGGTGGCGGTAACGGGATCCTCACACCGGAACACCGGCGGGTAAGTGGGAAATAAAATACCACTAGCGAGTTGCAAGTCTCTTATCGGGCACGTCCCCAGGTGGCGGTAACGGGATCCTCACACCGGAACACCGGCGGGTAAGTGGGAAATAAAATACCACTAGCGACTAAAACTTGCAAGACGCTTCTGGTCACCAGGAGGGGCGGTGTTTCTCATGTAAGATGCCAACGATGAACCTGAATACAGGAAAATCTAAGGTGAAGGGACTCGGAAACCGAGTAACGGCTACTTTCGGGAGTGAGCAAGTGGGCTCCCAGTCGTCGAAATCAAACGACCACAATGTCTCCGCAGTGGTATACTTGGCTGCTGGGACAGATATTAATACAAGCTTAACAAGAGATAATGAGTATCCTTTTCATAGGGGTAACAACATCTAAGATCACTTACTATTTAAAAAACGAGTTCTATAGAAGATATTAATATGATTTTGTCTACACCAACAACTAATGTTGAAAGCGGGAAAAGCACATTTCATAACCAATTAAAAACCCTAGAAGAGGTGGTCTCAAAGCTGAGTAATGCAATTACCCTATTAAAGAGAGAAAATGAAGACCAGAAAAGGATCATCGAATTAGGTAAAGAACAAAAAAACAAGTCTGTAATGAATATTACACAGACGAAGAAGAAATAGGAACCAATTCCCTGTGGATTATAGGATCAAGAAGCTCAAGAAAAACTGCCACATTCAACATGGCAGATTCCGATGTAGATGAGGTGGCAAGAGAATCTGATTGGATCATAGCCCAGAAAGAAACGAAAAGCAGAATCATCGCCAGAATAGGTTGAGCATTGAAAGCAAACATCAACATCGAATAAACAACTGCTCAGTGCAACGATGAAATTCCTAACACAGAAAAAAACAGCCGCTACCAATAAACATAGTTGGTATTAAAGACTATCCGCATGTCAAGGCTCTGATGACCTCAATTACGGACAAGGATTTCAAGCTAGTAGCACTAAATAATGATGTTTGGAAGGTAAATGTTCCAGACTCAGATACTTATAGAAATCTTTCTATAAAGCTTAATGCTGAGAAAGATCGGTGGAATACATATGAGGACAAGCAGGAAAGACTAATTAAGGTTATAGATAAAGGACTACATCAAACATGCGACAGTGAAGATATAATTGCCGAGTAAAGGATTCGACATTAAGGATGCTGCAAACATCATTAAAAATGCGAGAAAGGAAGATGATAAAGGCAACAGTGTCGTCACAAAATGCAGCTTACCGCTTTTCATGCTAACGTTTGGCAAGGAGGAAAATGTTCAAAAAATTCATGATATTCAAGCAATTCAATATATGAAAGTCAGAATTGAACCAGTGAAGAAAATGTCACTGTTGATAGTTCAATGCAAAAAATGTCAGGGCTTCAATCATACTCAGAGATACTGTGGACGTATGTCAGGATGCGTTAAATGTGCTGGTAACCACCTTACGAGCACGTGTACATTAGATAGGAACTCAGCTGCAGAATGCATGAATTGCAAAAGCCAACATCCGGCTAATTACCGTGGTTGTGAGGTAGCTAAAGAATTACAAAATATAAGAAATCGCGCTAGAAGACAAATCGGGAATTATATAAATTACGAGGAAAAGAATGATATGCACAGGTGACCCAAGGTCAAGAGGTAAAAGCAAAAGATAGCAACGACGGCCAAATTTTGAGAGATGTCGTGAAATGCATAGGTGCTCTAAATAAGAAACTCGATGAGCAGGCTGAGACCAATAAACTCATATTTGAACAGTTGAAAAACTTGTCATCAAAACTTGTAAAATAAATTGACAAACGCTCAGAATAAAAGTTCGGAATGCGAATGAGCTAAACCAACACATCGCCGAGCTGGAAATATTCCAACAAAAAATCGATATTTGGCTAATCTCTGAAACCCATTTCACTAACTCCTCATATCCCAGAATACGTCAGAGAGAGCAAGAGGCAGATCTGCCATTCTTATTAAAGACACAACGAAGAAATTCAAATTGAAAGTGAATCTATGTAAGTTACAACTATCAAAACTCGCACAAAGTACAAAGAAATAAATATATCAGCAATATACTGTCCACCACCGAACAAATAGCGCAGTGGTTAAAGCTGCGACGTTTGGATCGGGAGGTACCGGGTTCGAATCCCACCAGAGGCAGGGCATGCAAAAGGGATTTTTCATCTCCCGATTACGATCGGTGATTAAATTGAAAACATCTATGACCGATCGGTGATTAAATTGAAAACATCTGCAGGTTGGAATGTAGAACTCATGGGCCGACCCATCTTCCATGTCACTGTACAGGGTCACATGGAGCTATGCAATGCGCAGGTGGTATATTGTACTTGTGTGAATGGGTTGAATGAATGTTAGTGTGAATGTATTGCACCGTGGGCCCATTAGTGGCATTAAGTGCTGGAGTAAAATCCGGCCAATTTTAATTTTTTTTTTTTTTTACTGTCCACCACGACATAATTTGAAAAGAAACGATTATGAAGAACTTTTAAACACATACTGGGGCTCCAGAGTTACTACACCAAAAGGGAGAGAGTTGTTTGAAGCAGGAAAAAAATTAAAATGTGACTTTCAATCTGGTGGCTCACCAACTTACTGGCCAATAGATTTAAACAAAACACCGGATCTTATAGACTTATGTATCAAAAGGTAAATCAGATAACTATATTCGTTTGGAAAATAATGAAGAGATTACGTCGGACCGAAAAAGACTGAAAAAGAAATCACAGCGAGACTTTCTAATAAGAATACCAATTGGAAAATTGTTAGAGAGTTATTAGAACAAAACATCAATCTTCCAGCACCAATATGGAAGATTATACAAGTATAAAGTTAAGTTAACACGCCTAGAGTATCATCGTAATAAACTCCACACGCTATACAGGTTGCATGGCAAACAGTATTATCCTGCTTTCACTAAAGCTCGTAAGGAATTCAAAATTTTAAACAGTTTCTTATACCATAATTATGTTCTGCAGGTTGAAGTGGAGTTATCTTCATCATCCAACCCATGAGGTTTTTGGCAGTTCATCAACACTAGAAGGAACGTTGTCGGGACACCCGGATCCCTAATGGTTTGTATCTTGGATAATTTGTTTTTTAACCTAACCTAACCTTCGATTCCAGATTGAAGAACAACCCTTTGACATTTTCCATGCCTCTGGTCAGAATTTTTGTATGATGCATTTTCGACCATAGTAAATTTTTCATGGAAAATGTCAAAGGGTTGTTCTTCAACCTGGAATCAAAACAAGCGTTGACATTTTAAAGATTAAGGCCAACCTGAACTTTTGGAACTTTCACATTATTTCCCATAGTAAATATTTCAATTTGATGTAAATTTGAATAATTCAGTACTTGAAAATGCGTTATAGAAAAACTCTGACTACAGGCATGGAAAATGTCAAAAGGTTGTTCTTCAACCTGGAATCGAAACTAGCCTTGACATTTTAAAGATTAAGGCCAACCTGAATTTTTAGTACTTTCACATTATTTCCCATACTAAATGTTTCAATTTGATGTAAATTTGAATAATTTAGTACTTGAAAATGCATTATAGAAAAATTCTAGCCACAGGCATGGAAAATGTCAAAGAGTTGTTCTTCAACCTGGAATCAAAACTAGCCTTGACATTTTAAAGATAAGGGCCAACCTGAATTTTTGGAACTTTCACATTATTTCCCATAGTAAATGTTTCAATTTGATGTAAATTTGAATAATTCAGTACTTGAAAATGCGTTATAGAAAAATTCTGACCACAGGCATGGAAGATGTCAAAGGGTTGATCTTCAACCTGAAATCGAAACTAGCCTTGACATTTTAACAATACAAATGTGTGATCACATTACTGTTATCTTTAATGAAAGCCTTCGAATGCAAGATTTTCCAGATCCGTGGAAAATATCCTTCAGACGTCCCATATTCAAATCGGGTAAACGAAGGGAGTTCATCAACTATCGCGGGATTTCCATACTTTCTATCCTTCCAAAGCTCTTTGAATCAATGGTTCATCGATTTTTATTTTTCCATACAAAAAGGTATATTTCGCCTATGCAACATGGTTTTTTTTGCGGGAAGGTCGACAGTTACAAACCTAGTGTCTTTCAGTGGCCATCTTTAAAGTACGATTGATTCCTGACTACAGCTGGACGTGGTCTCTACTGATTTTTCAAAGGCTTTTGATAAAATTAATCACGCAATTCTGATCGACAAACTAATGAAATTAAACTCCAACATCATCCCAATCAGATGGTTGCACTCTTACCTGTCAGATCGTTGGCCATTTGTCAAGTTATACGATTCCCGTTCTCGTCTTTCCCATGCTACATCCGGGGTTCCTCAAGGCAGCCATTTTGAACCATTGTTGATTTCACTCTTCGTAAACGATGTGGTGAACTGTTTCAAATTTGCAAGATGTTTTCTATACGCTGATGATTTGAAAATGTTTAGTGTAGTTTCCAATTTATCTGACTGTATGATTTTGCAAAAAGATTTAAACAGCTTTTGTTGTTGGACTATCAGCAACAACATACGGTTAAATGTAAGAAAATGTAAGACTCTTTCGTTTTATAGAATCCGGTGTCCATTATTTCATCAGTATTTCTTATATGATATGCCAATTGATCGAGTCGAATTTATGACTGATCTATTGGAGTGACGTTCTCTTCGGATCTAACATTTCCATTTCTACATCAGGTGATAAAATCGGCATTTTTGTATTTTTCTTTGTATTTCAGTAGGCTTCTATTAAACTAAGTTGAATTTTACACCAAATAATTAAATTTTATTTTTTGGCGTCTTACCAGTGAACTGTAATTAATTTGTAATAAATTCTGGCCCAAGTTTTATCTCGATATCACAATTCCATCAAAAGTTACAAAGTGGCGGAGTAGGTTCAATTTCATGAAACTCCACCCACGCTGACCAAGCAAATAGCGCAGTGGTTAAAGCTACGACGTTTGGATCGGGAGGTACCGGGTTCGGGTTCGAATCCTAACAAAGGCATCCCGCAAAACGGGATTTTTCATCTAGTTCTGATTACGGGGAAGTGATTAATCTAACTGAAAAACATCTATGACCGTTGGAATTTAGAACTCATTATTCCATGTCACTATATACAGGGTGACATGGAGCTATGCATTGCCCAGGTGGTACACTGTATTTGTGTGAATGAGTTGAATGAATGTGTGTGAGAATATACATGTGGTATCACAACGGACCGTCGCCGGTCTAAGTGTGCTGTAAAAACCGGCCACCTAACCTAACCTCCCATGCTTTTCTCGAGAACGGCAAGTGTAATAAAATCGGGACCTAGTATAATAAATTGTGCTAGGTTTCGTTGTGGCATTATTTGGCTGGTGCGGCTTCAATGCACTTATTACGTGAATGTTTTCCGTATAGCTATTATACAATGGAAAGACATAAGATTAGTGGTCTTACCATCAACATTTGTAGACAAAAACCACGTTCATGTGTCAAGTGGCAGAGTGACAAATGTCAGAAACATAAATGTTGAACGTTACTTATCAAAGAATGTAACAAGTTTATGAGCGTTGTAGAATCGCTGGATTCACAATTGAGCCGGTATTAAATACGTGCCCTTAAGTAATGTAAGATAGTTTTGTTACCATTTACTCGATGCAAAGGTCGCAAATTGGCTCTATTATATAACAATAAGTAAATGAAATGCAAATTTTTATAATTAATTTTTATAAAACAACAAAGAGGGATGAAAACTTCTAAACCTCCCGCTCAAAATCGAAGTAGCGGAAATGCTTTGCAAGTTTTAATAATATATACGAGATGAACGCCCTTTTAAACGAAAAACAACGTCCGCATCACTATACTACCAATTGAACTTCGGCTGGATGATTTTGGACGTTTGCCTAAAAATATCACTAATTACAATAATTCCAAAGGCTGGAAAAGATGATACACAAGTTACAACGTGCAGACCAATAAGTATACTTCCGATAATATCGAAACTTTTTCAAAAGATGGTATTACAAAATTAAAAACCTTTATTTAAATATATTTAAATAATTGTCTGAGGGTCACATTATACCAGACCACCAATTTGGGTTTTGAGGCCACCATGTTACTGTAGATTAGGTGCACAGAGTTGTAAACACAATTAATCTCGCCTTAGAAGAAAATAAATATTACTCATATTTAATATAACTCATCAGCCGAAAAAATGCATGCAGTGCTTGAAAGCTACTTGTTTCAAAGAAAATACCAGTTTAAATATAATGTAGCTTTTACTGAACTAAACGACATAAATGCCGGAGTTCCACAAGGCAGCTGTGAGCAATATTGTATTTGCTGTATACGGCCGATCTTCCAACAACTGACAAGGCAATCACATCAACATTCGCAGATGACACAGCTATTATGCTGAAAACAACACATAAACGTTTAAGTTGAATAAGCTTGCATATTCAGCGTTGAAATTAAATAATGCAACTATCCCACAAATAAACGTCAAATATTTGGATCCTTCATCTTTATATAAGATTGAGATGGAAAAACCACATTGAATCAAAGCGCAATTAAATCAAAATAGCATTTTCAAAAATATAGGTGATTGAAATTTAATCAAAACAATCCCTATAGGATGCTAGAATCTAATATACAAAGCGATCCTAATCCCTATATGAATACATGAAATTTAGCTGTGGGCTGTACATGCATGCGTGGTATCCGAAAATACGATAAAAGCACACAGTTCAAAGTACCTTTTTTTAAACTGGAACTAACAAATTAGGACGGTAACTATTAAGGCAACCGAGATATAGAAGGCTTCGCTGAGTTCTAAAATATTTAATCCAACACTAACTGTCAGTATTTAACATAGGTTAAGAACATGGATAACATATTTTTAGATTGGAAGCTTTGCACACTTCTTGATAGTTTCATTTAAAGAAAAAAAGTGAACTTTCTAAAGCTTGTAGCTTTTCGGTTTCAAAAGTATTCATTAAAACATACCAAAACTCATTTTAAAAATTTTAATTTATTTCTGAATTTCTAATATTTTAAACTAATTATTGAAATTATTAAAAACATATCTAAATTCGCAAAATTCGAAATATGTGAATTCCAAAAGGGCACGGGTAAAAGTCGACTTTTACTTTAATTTTTAGTTAAATCATTTACACTATTGAAAAGTTGGGTAAACCGAGTACACCCAAATAAATATTTATCGTTTAGGTTATTCATTTTTTATGATGTATGGATTGAGCAAGCTTAAAAATAAACTAAAACACATATTTCAATAAAACAAAACTATTAAAAATCGATTTTTTCCTAATGCCCAATATGGCGACCACTTTTTGGGCCGTGACCCATAGTTTGGGAACAACTGCAGAGCATTCATATTTTGATTTATTATACATATTTAGATCTTCAACATTAGTTCGAGTGCAATAACCAGGCAAATCTGGCCTAGATTTGACCGGTCCAGATCCGGCCAACTGATATCGCTTCGACGGCATCATATCGGTATGGTCGTGGGAGCTATAACGGGACATTGTCTCATTGGGATACATTCAAGCAGACTGGGTATCCCCGCCCATGATTTCGGCCGTCGCTGTGGTGATGAGGGGCAGGAAGAAACTGTGTTTCATCTGCTCTGCACCTGTCCTAGTCTAGCGTACAGCAGAATAAAATTTATTGAAACTTTCCATTTGGACGACCTGACGGATCTTAGTAACTTCGATGTCAAGGGCCTTCATCGCAGCTTGCTCAGGATGGTTTAACGCGTGAAGTTAGGAGGAAGTTAAATGTGAAATTGCATCTATGCTAGTCCATTAGGACGGCCACCCTAACCTAACCTAATCTAAACACTATTTTTGAATCTTATTTCCATCTAACATGTCGAATTTCAACAGAAACAGCTTATTTCCGTTCAGAGCTCATATTCCAGAACTATACTCGAAAACCATTTAAGAATTCCATTTTCATCCAACATGTCGAATTTCATCATATTTAGTAATCGATTAAAGAATAGCCTATAGTTCTTCTATAGCAATTTTCATCCATTTCAACAATACTAAAACTATGAGTGCCTTGTACAACAAACTGTTCCACTGTTTTGTACTTTAACTCGCTCTATGTCAGATCAAGTTTTGTCACATTTTGTTTTGAAAGGTTTCCCAATATATTAGATATACATACATATTAGAAATTTTTGTTTATTACAGAGAAATGTTCTAAATAATAACTAATGACACAATATGGCGCGCATATAGTTGATCAAGTTTATTAGCATAAAATTAGAATAAAATTCAATTTTGAGAAAAATAAAATAATTTTAAAATAAACGCCGGATAATTTGCATCAAATAACGTCATTTCAGCTATAATAGACACAACCAAATTAAATCAAATTATGACATCAAATTCATTTCCGGCCAGTTTGAAACTTTGAAATCCCATAAAATCCATAACAAACAGTTGCGGACATTTTTCAACTTTTATTTATTCAAATTCGAAGTTTTAGTAAATTTTTGAAAATTTCGCTCAAGAGCTCATATCGAGATCCCATTGACTGATATTCTAGTGTAGTAGAGGTTTTGTCCATATACTAAAATTCGCATTTTCAGTAAATTTTTCAAAATTTCATTCAAGAGCCCTACGGCTCATATCGAGATACCATTGACTCATTTGAACAGCTCAATCTATTTTCATTCTAATTGATATTTATTATTTTAATTTTATTTATATTGAACTTATCTCAAATATGACTTGAGAAATGAGTGAAGTTTTAACGGCTACAGGGGTGCGATACTGATTCGATGATATGATAATGGAAAAAAAAAAGATATCATCGGACCTTTCATTAGCTTTTATCATTCTATTTTATCATCAACACATAAAACGCGATTCCGATTTACCCAATGATAAAAACAAACTAATTCGAATAATTTAAGTACAATGTCAGCGCAAACTGTTTATGATTTTCGGTTCAGTGGATTATGTTAGAATAAAACCAATGTCAGAAATTGTATTTTCGGATTTTGCTAACTTGTGTTTTGCCTGCTCGTGAAAATAATAAAATAAATAATAAAGGTCTCGAATTGCAAAGACCAACTAAACTTTATAGGATTACGTGTAAATTTAGAAAAACTGCTTTTCCATTTACTTAAAACGATGGAAGGCCTAATTATACGTGCCCATTGCAAAACTTCTATTACCATTTTATTACCCAAACGATTTTTCACGGTAAATAGTAGTGCCAGTTCAGCTAGTTGTCCTATGAACTATTCAGAATAGTCTTTTTTATTAAAAAATTTAATTTAGATTCATTTAATGTTCATCCTCAACATAAGTTCTACCACAAGAACAATACTCAGTAATATTTAAGTGACTTGGCGACCGTCGAAACATTGTCACTGTTTATCGACTTTCTTCATATTTGAATAAATATTGTCATTTGTCACATAGGTGCGAATTATTTTATTGGGCAATGCGGCTTTATCTTCTAATGATTTGATGTGTGTGTTTAATGTACATTTAAATTATTTAAGAGCAAAACGATATGTTTCATCAAAAATGTGTGAATTTCCAAACAATTTCTTCTGATATTTCATTACTAAAAATTATCGATTATCTCAGATAATTCATCAAATATTTTGAGTAAAAAAAGCTGAGAGGTCCGTCCGGTATAGGTGAAGGTATAGGGTAAACTCTGGCTCGTTGTCTTAACAACGGCCTATCGGTCGATACACAATTCTTGCACCCAAACGATTATATTATTATTTTATATTATTTCGCTTTCCTCTTATAATAAGATGGATTAATATTCAGTAGATATACAAGTATGTATGTATATATAGCACTATAGGCTACTCTAAATATGATATGTCCAACCCATGAGACCCCTCAATTACAAAACAACATTATTTGATGTCAACAATTTAAAACTAGGTTTCTCCTACTCATGTATACCATAAGCTAACTATGTACTATAATAGATTATACTCCACTAGATTTAGACCCCACGATCGATTACACCAATCGTATAATCTTTGCAGTTATGTAGATTTGTAGAAAAAAACAAACCTGAACAATACAAAGATAAAATTTAAGGTAGTTGACCGAAAAAATTGATCGTTAAGCAGATTTTTGATCTACAATTATTTTGGTAGATTCAAATATCAATCCATTCGTAACAATATATTATGTTAAAATAGTTACACACTTCGAACGTAAAAAATATTTGACTGACTGTTCAAAATTTCACAGTTATAAACCGAAACATAGTAAAATATGAATAGGCAATAGAAAATAAATTTTATCATCGGTCGAAAATAATTTTCGCGTAATTTTATCATATATCACTAGACCGGAATGTATTTTATCGATGATAATTTTATCATTTTTCATTATCATCGAACCAGAATCGCAACCCAGGTCCGAGTTTTAATTGCCCCACTACACATTATATGGCTCCATGCCAGCCTGTACTGCCATGAACGATGGGTTCGGCCCAAACGAAACAACTTTAACCACTGTATGTTATTTGCTCGGTAAAATACCTATATTGTCTCCATATAAGGCGGTCTCTGAGATTTGGATAATTCATTTTAGTGTATGAAAGGTTTTTTCCATATATTCAGCTTCGCATTTTTAGTATAAATATTTCAAAATTTGGATCAAGAGCCCTGAACCCGTCTCATACTGAGATTCCATTGACTGATTTGAGCAGCTTAATGTTTCTTCTTTTATAATGTCTTTATATGAGCCAATCTCTAAGCTCCGTGTATAGTTGTTGGAGAGTTTTGTTTATAAATGTTTCATATATGCGATACATTTTTGTCCATAAATATTTTTATACAATTGTTTGTTCAAAATTATTACAATTTTAGTACACTCGCATAAATTGTTGTACAAAAACACTACAAACTTCACACCGGTACCATTATAAAACGATAGCCGTCAAAAATTGTAGGCGTATTGCATAGGGCCCAGGGTTATGAAATTTGAATTTTTAAATCGGAAAATTTAGAACAAGGAGAATAACCCTTGTTATAAATTTTGAGAAATTAGGTAATTGAGGATTTAAATTTCTGTAAATTTAGCCCGAATTTAGGTGTTAGTTATATAAAAGTTAAAAATTTATAAATTCAAGAACATTAAACATAAATAGTAAGTATGAAATTAATTCTTTAGAAACAATGAGTAATTCTGCTTCAACCCAAAACGAATTTTTTTAAAAATACATACATACATATTTTTAATGCAATTAATAAAATAAAAAATGATTAGCATGAGATTTATTTATTTATTATACATATTTTTTTATTTCGTTTTTTTTTTGTTTTAATATTTATTATATTTTTATTTTAATAATATATAATACAAAAAAAAATATTCTACAACAAAGCATAAAACAACAACGACAAAAAATTGAAATGCAGAAAAATAAAACCAAATAAAATTGAGTTAATTGAGTTCAATTATAATGGAAAAAAAAACATTAAATAGCTCCCAAACTACAATTATTAATAATAGTACACGCAGTGATTTTAACGATTTTTTTATGTGTACTCTGCAGCGCACAGAGGATAAAAATGAGCTAAAAATTTGATTGTTAACAAAATCGAATTCATCATTTACGAATATTTTTTGTTGTTGTCATTCTGTTCATGGTTTAATTTGTACATTATACTCATATGCGTTTGTACATTTTTTTTTTTTAAACCCTTATTTAGAGGATGTGCATGTAATAAATAGGAGACAGGACAACAAAAAATGGTTGTGTTTGACAATACGAATATATTTTTTATAATTTGTTAAAATATTATCGATTAGTTCGATATGATATGAGAGATTTATGTAGTGTTTTTGCTCCATTTTGATGGTATATTCAGATAACTTCTAAAGAATGATTCAAAATCGGAAATCACGTACTATTCTATAGCTTTGGAAATATTTGGTATAAATTTCAAATGTTATTGTTACACATTAAATCACGGACATATTGTTTGATGCCCTTTGCACATTGTAGGCACATGTGGCCCCGGTTGCTAAATCTGTAGATAGATCGAAACTGAAGACAGTTCGTTGGATTCAGATCCTTTGAGGTAACATCGATTTGATTATTGTCTCATACCAATTCAATGGCAAATCAAAAATCAGGTGAACTTTACTGCTGAATCATTCCGACAAAGTAACGACAAAAAACAATGACTGATACAGGAGAGGGACAATCGCTCCTATCAAAACAATCGCCCTCCCAAAATCTTGAGTTTAATTTTTATTTATAGGAGAGAATCTGAAATATTTACATTATTTCAAGTTTTGTAGATAAAGTTTATAAGATATTTCGGAAAAGTTTTTATTTTTATTTGAATCTAAATTGTAATTTATTTTAAACTTCTTAATTCCAAAATTGAAATAATAAACGAACGCATGGCAACCAATTATCGTTTTATTTCATGCCATTTTACAAGTCGGCTGGCAAGAAAACAGATAAAAAGTTTAAGAGTATTCGATATTGTACTAAATAGTGAGGCTTCAATGAAAATAGTGAGACTTCATTTAAACTTTTCCACACTATCGTTTTTAATGGCTTAAACAATTCGAAATTATGGACATCGCACAGGATCGACAGTAAAAAATTCTAAATATCTCTCAAAATTACGTAACTTTTATATTCAGTGCAAAACAGTAAAGGTCATCAAAATTTAATGACCTCACAAATTCTAGTGGGTCTATCTGAAAATATATGCCTGTGAAAATCTCTGTGATCGACGGAACAAAATTTTATAAATCACATAACTTCCTTATTCTATAAAACAAATAGTAAAGTGCTTCAAAATTATCTCAGCTTGGCCATAAAAATCCCAGTTGGTCTAAACTATCCGAATATGTACATGAGTAACCGTGGACAGTTCTATTTGAGTAAAAATATTAAAAACCGTTCAACATCACGAAACTCTAAATTAAATGTAACAACCAAAGATATATCAGTTGGTCTAAGGCCTAGACTCTACGCTATTCGAATATGAGTAAAACTTACAAAACACCTCAAGTTTTAATTTTTATATATTTACACTTCCAATTGGAAAATAACTAAATTTAATAGTGGTTTTTAAATTATTTTTCAGTATCAATTTCACTGTCATTTGGTTTTTATTTTTTTCGAAATAGCGCCCTCCGATAACTTCTAAACTTCCGACAATGAAAAATGAAAATACATTTCTAAAGGCACATTTAATTTATGTATACATATATATCGTCATTGCTGAAGAAGAGATTGCCACAGTTTTTGGCAAGTTAGAATGTTTGAATCGGTTTCAAATACAATTTTACGTACATGTTTCATCGTCCATCCAAATCCGTCCATTAAATTTCACCAAAACTCTTGATCCTACAAGAATTCTGGCACTAATATTTTATGTAATTTCAAATTACCCGATTCAAGTAAAGTACTGACAATTCATGAGGCTCAATGCTTAACAATGTTAAGTTAACACCCGCAAATTTGTGCACGACTGTCTGAGAAAGAGCTTAAAATGTTTGACAGCATGCGAGGAGCACTAACCCGACATTCACACAAATATATCAACAACAGCCTTAAGTGCAAGTTAGTTTATTTTCAACAGAACATCTGGAACCACTACAGTCACCAAATAGAACGTAATATACACATGAAACATTTTATTTCCAGACTGCAAATTAAATGTTTTCGTTAGCAGTACAATTTTGTGGTTAACACGCTCTTTCCACTTTACCGCTTATATGAGACATCCATTCCACATAGAGATATAACGTGTTCTGAAATCTTTTGTTATCCAATATGTGGTTCATAGTTGTGACCGCGTTTGGCCCAAACAAACAGCAAAAAAACTGGAAGTAAAGTCATAGCCGTTATCGTTACATCATTAGTCGAAATATACAAACGTAAACATATTAGGTTTGGCGCGAATTAATTTAAATTCTCTATATAAACTGCAAACATGTTAGTCGCCAAAATTAAGGGTAATCTCTGTTATCGGCTCTGTTATATTGACAATTCTGATCCCAATCAAAACTTTATAAACTTTTAGTTCTGCGTAATATAGGTCTATTAAATTAAATTAAATTCCCTATAGATCTAGCAATCACGTACCAATCGCCAACCTTGGCGCTATAGCCAAGGGACTATCTGCCCTAACTCCTAACCCCCTAATTTTTCCAAAATTGAAATATTTCTCGGATATCTTAGGCCTATAGAGACATCTTTCTGTATATGTTAATGGTGTTAGTTTCCTAGGATTTTTCCAAGAAAATTCGGAAAAATCATATAACCGGCATACATTAGGTCATACCAAACTTGGTTGTCCTAAACACTTAATCCCCTACTTCTCCAAAATTTAAATATTTTTCGAATAGCTCAGACCTTAGGCACCTTGGTATATACGTGATTATGATGTTACCTTACTATGGATTTCCCAAGAAAATTCAGAAAATCATGTATTCATCTTACCAAATTTTGTTGTCCTAATGTAAAATACGTTATATCGAGATATTCTGCTTTGCACACTCACACTATAAACAGAAATTGTTTTTGTTGTTTTTTAGGACAGATTTAGGACAAATTTCACATATGTTTAAAATCATTTAATTTAACATTTTTATTTACAGATTTACAAGTACCTACATATACATATTTTAAATAGTACTGTAGCCCAAAAAAATGTATATATTTTTCAAGATAGATTTACGTTGTTTTCCATGTTCTTTCCACTTAACTGCTTATATGAGACATTCATTCCACATAAAGATATAACGTGTTCTGAAATCTTTTGTTATCCAATATGTGAGCCCAAACAAACAGCAAAAAAACTGGAAGTAAAGTCATAGCCGTTATCGTTACATCATTAGTCGAAATATACAAACGTAAAAATATTAGCCCTGGCTTTCATCCCAAAAAATATCGAAAATCAGGCAATTTAGCAATAGTATCATGATGAACTATAAATACAAATCTATATAAAATTTATAATATAAAAAACGTAATTATTTGTTATGGTTTCAAATTTTTATAACTAACATATTAAATTTAATAAATATTGCAAAACAATAATTAGTGCAGGTTTTTATTATTTGTAATGTATTTATTAACAATCATCCCAGGAAATCAGTAACGTTATAGTACAGCGTGACACCCTAAGTGTGACTCATTTGATAATAATGATTTGGGCTCTGTACAATGAAAGTCATGTCACCCGAATCTCAGACATTTTCTCACGCCATAACTTTCTATATAATAATATAAATGTGTCATTCATTCAACAATAATGAGTTGGGGTTTGTTGACAATTTTTTAAAAATAGCCAAATTACAAAAAAAACGTATGGCTCTGTGTTATAGCAGTCTCATAAATTTTTGGTAATTTTGTCAATTTGTCAATGATGACTCGATTAAATCTACAATGCGCATTTGAATTTAAAATTAATTTTTTTCGAATTGGTTTTGTTTTTGGAGTGGTATAGTAAAATATCATGACAAGATTTTGAAGTTGCAAATGAAATCTAGAAAGTCAAGAAAATTAATACTAAAAAGAAAAGTTGAGTCGTAAGTCGTTTATTTACCCCTAAGACTAACCGAAACCTGAACTAATTATTTGTCCATTGTACTTATCGTCTTCAAATCCCATAAAACGCACTCATTAATAATTACTACTGTCTTTTCTTGTGATATTTATTAATAATTTCGCTTATGCAAATATATGATTGCGCCATGCAAATTTATATTGGAACCCAAAATTTATAAACGAAACGGGGTTTGGCTGTAAGTATTATTATGAGTATTATGAGTTACCATATGTAAAAAATTGAGATCAAAATTTAAAATCCGCAAAAACATTTTCGCAGTTATTAATTTTAAACGACCAATTTTGTATGAAAACTATCCAAACAACGTAAGTCCTGTTTTTTTTATTCAAAAATTTTCGAGTTCGAATGAAGTTCTTGATAAGAATTTTCTCGTTTTTTCAGTAAAATCCAAATGAGTTTAATTTTTTATCAAAAAATATGATACATTTAATGTTAAAATACACATTTTAATTCACTGTTATCGAAATAAAATCAAATTTTATTTTATTTTTCAATGTTCTGGATAAAACAATGTTTTTTAGAAGTTCTCGATAAAATAGTACACGAACTCGAAAAAAACAGGGATATATTAAAAGGAAATATTTTAAACAAATATTTTTCATTGTATGTATTTTGCTTGATACCTGTATTATTTGACAATAAACGTCAACAAATATTGTTAGAAGTGGAAATTTATTCAAATAAATAGAACTTAAATAAAATATATTGGCTATAAATTAAATTAAATTTCCCAGTATTATTCCCGATGTTCTATATAGAACTTGAAGTTCTGTTAATAAAAAAACGCAGCAATAGTTTTTACTTTGTTACTGTGCATTCCCCGCCGCATTCGTATTGCGGATTCTATATAATCGATGTAAATATAATACATTGTTCACAAATTCATAGCAACACGAAAAAAATACTCCACATAGCAAAACAAGATAAAATTAAAAATAATCATATAGCACATAGAATGTTCCCAAGGTTGGCGACTAACACATGATTTCTACTTCTATAGGGAATTTAATTTAATTGGCCCCATACCTATATAAGGCGGAATTAAATTTTGATTGGGAAAAGATTTTAGAATAAAATTTGATAAGAAACCTGTATATTTTTAGATCGGGGTTTCATTAATCACAAATTTACGGAATTTGAATATCTCAATTCAAAAAATAAATTCAAAAATTCATAAACTTTAAGTTCCAGTTGATATAGGTTTAAAGCCAATTAAATTAAATTTCCTATATAGAAGCGTTATTCACGTGTCTGTCGCCAACCTTGGGGCCAATATCTATGATCGGCGCTATAGCTTTAGAAGATTCATGAACTTCTAGTTTCTCCTGATATAGGTTTGGTGCGAATTAATTTAAATTCTCTATATAAACTGCAAACATGTCAGTCGCCAACATTAAGGGTAATCTCTGTTATCGGCCGAGAGAAGATTACCAAATTATATTGACAATTCTGATCCCAATCAAAACTTTATAAACTTTTAGTTCCACATAATATACAATAGGTCAATTAAATTAAATTAGATTCCCTAGAGATATTTATAATCACGTACCAATCGCCAACCTTGGCGCTATAGCCAAGGGAGTATCTGCCCTAACTCCTAACCCCCTACTTTTTCCAAAATTGAAATATTTCTCGGATAGCTGAGGCCTATAGAGACATCTTTCTGTATACGTTATTTTGGTGAATAACTGCCCCAATTATTCTACAGCTGGCTACTGACTCCACTTGCCACTCACAACAGAAATGCCATTACCTTGGGTTCTGGGGGCCGGCCATGTTGTTTCCATTCCAAAAACATAGCAATTTCTTTAAAACTATTGGCAGAAACGTGTAAATGTTTACGAGTTATTTGATCGACGTAAGCGAATACCTTAAAGATTATTGTTTTATGACTGGCCGGTGTGTACGGAAAGCGAGATCAAGATACGTTATTAATTAAAACCATTAAACTATGTAAACTAGTAGAAATATAATTACATATTACCTCCATTTTTACTTTGTAATCGAATCGAATTTCCTCCACATAAACGCAACATTTGAATGTAGTTTGACAAGAGAAGAAATATTGCAGACAACTATTACGCAGTATGTATATTCGGTTAGCAAAATCAATAACATTTTAAGCAGGGGAGATATATTCATTTAAATTAAACTCAAGAAATACGTCAAACAAATAATTATTTTAGGCTTTGGTTGTAAGTCTAAAGATAAAAATTGAGTCACAAATCGTTTTTTTTTCTTATAAAAATTGTTAATATACGATCCGATCGATGATATATTTAAAAAAAAAATATTTTAACTCCAATAATAAATAAAACTTCTAGCCTAGATATTTAGCCTAGAGGGCCGTTATAAATCTTCAGAATGAAAAAATGACAATCCACTGTTTCTTGGATTTTTCATTAAACAAATCTCATTTATTAAAATCTGACGAACACTTAGTTTAAGCGTTTTGATCAAGTTTTATTAAATTATTGAAAATTTAACAATGACGATTATTAAATTTATATTTTCTCTATACTGGTGCCTCATTACATAAGCCGTAGTTAGTAAAAGATCGTTGCCAACCATTAAAAGGATTAACAATTATTTGAGATTCTCTCGTGGACAAGGTAAGCTATGTTCCTTAGAGTTAGCTGTGCATAAAATAGTGTTGGAGTTGATTGAGAAATTAGACATTGATAAAATTATCAATGAGTTGGTACAATTAAAAATGGTTTAATAAATCCCATTTATTAAATTAAGCGATACAAGTTTTTAGGTTTTATGAATTTTTAAAGAATTTTATTTATTGTGATTTTTTTTCTATTGAATTGGGTTCTTTTTCTAATTATTTTGGAATAAACACGTGATTCTCGTACATAAATGAAATAATTTTTTTGAATTTGGCTCGGGTAAAACTAGTTTATTATTTTGACAGAGAGTTTCTAAGTGGATCTAAGCAAATTGGGCACAACGATCAATAATGCTGTAAATAAATTTAGAAATTCACGAATTACCTTATACCATTTTTTTAATGTCAATCGTCATATTATACATTACATGTAATCAATATTACAATCGCTTGTATAAATTATTACCTGCATAAACTAAAATCTTAAACATATAAAATGTCATTTATTCCTCTTTCTTTATCCATCTTGTATTACAAACGTATACGACTTTATGTATAAGAATTTACTTTTACAAATTTCAACCATAGAAGATTAATCAAAAAGATGATATCATATCCAAAAGATTTCATTTTATTGTAAAAAAGTACAAACAATTTAAAACCGGAGTGCAAATTTTATTGTCAGTAGATTAATCTGTATCCCTTATTTAACATATTTCTGCACAAAACTTTCTCAAAATAATAAAAAAGATATTTAAAAAAAAACTTCTGATCGTTTGTATTTCATATTTCAAAACTGCAAGAAAATTAAATTTGCACGATTTTGAAATAAAATTGTTAAATATTGCAAATTAAAAAGAAATTAATAATGAAAGATAAAATGAAGTGAAGTAAGATCAAATTGGTTTTACGTTGTTGTTGGTTTATTTTCAATATCCATTTAAGGGAATTAAAATGATGTGCGCATACGCAAAAACTCATTATCTCTATAGAAATGATTAAGTGATATATCAAGTAATATCGATCAAATTGAATTCATATTCTACGTATATAGGTACCTACATATAGTACATTTGGTTGATATACATATATATGTAGATTAAACGCGCATTTCAAAAAGATTAAATACTCATCAACCCGTGCGCCCATACAAGTAAATCATGATTGTTACGGTTTTTTAAACTTTATTTTATTAAAAGCTAACAAAAATTATAAATAATTGCTTAAACTTTATTATAGTCATCGCCTTTATGTATTGCAAAATAATAAAAATTCATCATCATGATAATCTTATAACACAAAAAAAAAATATAAAAAATCATTAAGACTCGTATATTTAAGTAAAAAATCATTTTCATAAGAACAATGCTCCCAAATCAAATGTATCCAGTATATATGTGTGGTGTGTGTGTGTGTGTGTTTATATACCGAGTACTAAAAAAAATTATAGAAAACAATAAAAAAGGCATTGCAAGTAAAAATATATAATAATAATGAAACTGAAACAATTAATTTTAATAATTGTGGCGGTTAATTTTATTGTTGTTGGTGGATTTCTTGCGAAAAAAACAAAAAACTTAAAAACGAACCCAAAAAGACGAAAAGCAAAATGTATCTTGAAAATGAATTGCATTTTCTCTGGTGTAATATACCAAAAAAAAAAAAATTATGTATTTGATAGTTATCGAACTTTATAACCAAATTTGGTATATTTTCTGATTTATACTTTTAAGTAAATTAATTTATTTATAATATATTTTTTAATCAATTTCGAGCGCAGAGAAATCATGCTATGGTAATTAATTATAATTTTACCAAATAGGATAAAATGGGATCAAATTACTTCGCTTCAGTGTCGATTACAACAGTTGATTAAACGCCCAATCCTTTCTGAAATATGTATGTATTGGATAGGCAAACATATAATAATAACAGTGTTAAAGGCCATTACTGGCCCCTTACTGAATCAACAATCTGGCTCCAACGGTTTCGATCCTGAGCTTGGTCTTCATACTGTCTTAGACAATCTGAAGCCAAGTCGTTCTCTACATCGTGGAGCCATCGTCGCCTGCAACGACCTCTGCGCCTACCATATGGTGGCTCTCCTTTCAGAGATCGCTGCACAATTCGTTCCGGATCAGCACGCAGAACGTGACCGAGCCAGCGTACTCGCTGAGATCTAACTTCATGTACAATATCGGGGATCTTCATCAGATCTCTGATCTCGAAATTGTACAGAGCTCGGTATGTACCATCTATTTCGCGTTTAGGGCCGTAAATCACACGCATGATTCTTCTCTCAAATGTAAGGAGCCATCTCTCGTACTCATCCGTCAGCGCCCAACTTTCACATCCAAACATAACAACGGGCCTGATCAACGCTTTGTAAAGCTTCAGCTTCACGGCACTTGATAAGTGTTTAGATTTTAGCAGTGGCCTTAGAGGATATAAAGAACGACTGCCAGCTGCCAGCCGCACTTTAATATCCTCACCCACACTGTTATCGTGAGTGATAAGAGAGCCCAAATATTTGAACCTCCTCACTCCCTCAAACGTGTGGTGGCCACTACTAAAATCTGGTGTGCCATTGTCTCTAAAACCAGAGATCAGGTATTTCGTTTTGGACTCATTGATCTGGAGTCCAACAGAAGCTGAAAACTCTACAAGCGGATCAAGTATTTCTTTCACTCCGTTGCTATTCAGTCCAATCACGCATATGTCATCTGCATATGCAAGCAATTGATTGGACTGGCGATATAAGATGTTGCGCTGAGGTGTTTCAGTTTTACGAAAGATGTACTCCAACATGAGATTAAAGAGTATCGGGGACAGAGCATCTCCCTGCCGAACACCCGAGTTAACTGCAAAAATTGTCGATAGCCTGTTCTCAACTTTAACACAGCATTGAGACTGCGTCACTGTCATCCTACACAGTCGTACCAATTTTGTTGGCATTCCTAGGTATTCCAGGGCAGACCACAAACTCTCTCGATTGATCGAGTCGTAGGCCTGCCGGAAATCCAGGAAAACCTGATGTACGGAGATGGATGTCTCATAATATTTAGATAGAATCATCCGCAGCGAAAAGACCTGATCAGTGACTGATCGATTCGGACGAAATCCTCCCTGATAGTCACCAACCAAGCCCTCCGCCAGAGGAGTGATTCTATCCAATAAAATGTATGACAGTAACTTGTATGCTGTGCAAAGGAGAGCTATACCGCGATAATTCTCACACTTCAAGCGGTCTCCCTTCTTGAAGATGGGGCATATCGCGGCCACTTTCCTTGCAGGCAAACATATAGTTATGGTTAACTGAACTTGGAATTTCAAACCTAAACTTGTGATGGTTTGATTATAGGCTTCATTTTAAGACATATTCGTACCATGGCATAAAGAGTTATTGAAAATTTTATTTTTGTTTTATTCAAAATTCCTACATTTTCTAATTATGATTGATCTAATTATGAACACGGATATATACACGCTTTCGAGATCGTGCTACATATTGTTCAACATTTACACTTTGATTAGTCTTGATAAAACAAATAATCCACACGCAAGATTATCATATACTAACTATTCTGTTTGGTCATATCAGTAGTTTTAGTTAAATATAGAGTAGAATATGAGAACGGAACAGTTGCTGATACTGACTGATAGCAAGTATAGTTTAAGTTTTTAATTCCACTTAGTGATTTAATTCAGAAAACTATAACTAATATTTTGCTTAAGACTGAAGGTAGAAAACGATTTAAAGTGTAAAGCACAACTTTTAAAATAAAGTCGAAGAGAAACCTTCACAATAAATTTATACATTTAAACTGATCTCTGCTGTTTGTAAGGTAAGATCATACAAATATCTTCTTCATGATTTTGGTGACATCTACTGTCAAAATTCTGTAATAATGTCCACTGAACCTAAACCTAAAATATTTAACGTTTATCATGTAAGTTCGAGAATCCCGTTTTATGCAATTGTCGTCAGTTTAAATTTTGTTGTACGATATAATAGTAGTCTCTCGTGTGGATAAGTATATTAATATTATTAATTCGCTAATTTATTAGAAGGTATTAAGAATAGCGGTTTGAAAATACGTAGTTAAATAAAATTATAAAAATTGGCACAAAAAATAAGTTATTTTAGGATTAATGGGCCGAGCAAGACATTGTTCTGAAGAGCGAAGAGAATTAATTAAAAAATTAATCAGAGAAAGAAAAACAAATTTATACAGGAAATGTTGAGATGTTCAGCTACCGTTATATCAAATGCTATTAAATATAAAAAAAAACAGAAACACGTGGAAGAAAACGAAAAACTTCGAATCAAGATGATCGGGACATCGTGATTTGTGCGGAAGAGGATCCTTTCTACACTTCAACTAAGTTCAAACAAGAGCTTAATTTAGATATTGATAAGTCAACAATTAGAAAACGTCTTTTAGAAGCAAATCTAAAAGGAGTGAGGGCTAGAAAGGTGCCCTTGTTAAATAAAAAACAATTAAAGGCGCGTTTAGCTTATGCCAGAATCCAAGTAAATTTACCCCTCGAGAAATGGCGTAATATTTTATTTACGGACGAGTCCAAAATGGTTCTCTTTGGTAGCGGTGGTAGCCATCAGTATGTCCGAAGACCACCGAAAACTGAATTCCGACCGCAGTACACAACAAAAACCATTAAAATGGAGGGGAAACATAATGGTTTGGTGTTGTTTTTCGTGGGTTGGAGTTGGTCCGCTTTATTGCATTAAAGATATTATGAATGCGGATAAATATGTCGAGATACTCGAATCAGTTATGCTGCCATATGCAGAATATGAAATGCCGCTTAAATGGGTCATGCAGCAGGACAATGATCCGAAACATACATCTAAAATGGCGAAGGAATAGTTCTTGCGAAACAAAATTAATGTTATGGAGGGGACTTCCCAATCACCTGATCTCTCAATCCAATTGAGAATTTGTGGGCCGATTTAAAAAAAAATTATTTCCAACTCCAACCCTTGAAACTCTAAATAATTATGGGAGAATCTGCTTGGATATATATATATATATATATATATATATATATATATATATATATATATATATATATATATATATATATATCACATCTCACTATAATAAGTTCACAGATATAGTCTATAAAACATCTGACTCCGCAATTGAAAAGCACAAGCCACTTACTGGTAATCGGAATCAAGAAACGCGAAAGAACATTAGTTAGTCCACATGCAAGCAATGGACAATCCATTGTTGGAAGTGGCAAAATATTAAGAGATTCAATCAAGATTAGCGATAAGGCATCCGGAACTGCATTTTGACACCCTTTTCTAAATTTAATGTCAAAATCGCAGATTTAGGCTCCACCTCGCCAGTATTACTGTTACATCCTTAAAATGTAAATGTAAATGGCAGACCCTCTATATATAACCGGAATTCCTTGATTGCTTCTATCACAGCTAAACATTTCTGCTTCGTCACCAAATAATTTCGTTGAGCAGAATTTATTTTATTGGGCTGGTATGCTATAGGCCTGTCGTTTCCGACTTCATCTCGTTGGAGCAATACACCTCCTACTCCAGAAGAGCTAGCGTCGCATTGGATGTAGAACCTGGATTTGAAATTCGGGCTAATCAAAACAGGAGCTGAAGAGGGCAATAGAAGCTTGATTTAGAATTTTGAACGCATATTCAGCTTTATTGGACCAGATAAACCTTTTATTCTTTTTCATAAGTGAGGAAATAGGAGCCACCAACGTAGACTTTCCGTTAATAAAACGACGGTACCATCTCGTGATGTCAAAAAACCTTCTCACTTGTCAAACGATTTTCGGTCTAGGGAATTTGATAATGGCTGCGACCTTGTCCGGATTAGGTCTCAATCCTCGCTCACAAACTACATAACCAATACGTATCCAATTTCTTTCAGAAAAAACTTGCTTTTCCAAACATTTTTCGTTTCCCGCCTTAGTCAACCAACCTATCGGCGACAACATGTAGTAACGATAAATGATCGTGAAAATCGGCAGTAGTTATTAAAAAGTCATCTAGATAAACGAATACCAGGTCATGCAGTTGATGAGGAATCACATTGGACATTAATCGGCACAAGGTTTGAGACGCATTACAAAGATCGAAGGACATGACTTTAAAATGATATAAAGGTCGTCCCGGAATGGAAAACGCCGTTTTTTCTTTTGAGGCTGGCTCCAAAGGTATCTGTCAAAAGGCACCCTTTAGATCCAGACTCGAAATATAATGAGTACGGTCCAACCTATACTAAGCAACCCAGCGACCAATGGCAAAGGGAATGTGTCCTTCTTGGTAACGTTGTTGAGTTTTCGAGCGTCAAGACAAAATCGAACACCACCACCTTGCCTTGGCACGACCCTCATTGGGGAGCTCCACGCATTATATCTCTCCTCGATTACATCCAAAGCAATCATTCGATCTATTTCTTGATAAATTAGCAATTGTTTAGCTGGGGACACGGCGTAATGGCGTTGTTTAAATGGTGCTTAACCCCAACGTCGATCGTTTGATTCAGTAGGTGAGTTCGACTTTGTCTTGAAGCTGTCAGATGTTTTTCAAGACGAATTCAGCAATGTCAAATTCTTTCTGAAACAGAGCAACACTACAAAATTGCATAGGAGGAGAAGCTGCATACATGGGAAATTCCCAAAACAATAACAAAAATTAGCCGCCCGAAGACAGGAGAGAATCGTAAAGAATTGTCGACAGAGACATCAATGCAACAGTTCAACAATATTTATGCCACTTACCAACGAATCTTTCGCACTCAAAATCCTGCAGATCGTAATTGAACTACCTCAAACTTGTAAGTTGATTTAATGTAATACGCGATTAAAACCCCTATGAGCGACATTGTTTTCCAAAAAAAATATTCTTTCGTCCAATCACAAAGTTCGTCACTATTTAAGTAGAGATCGAAATAAATGCAACTAGGGATGACGCAGGAACTAGAGATCGACGTCAGGATGAACAACTTATCAATATTTATCTGTAATTAGTACTGTGTAATGTTGGAACATTGATTATATCGACTAAATAATCAAAATTTGTGAAAGTGGTGGATAGAATTACTATTAATCCTCTCATATGATGTGTTATACTTAACCAAAACAGTACTACAGTTTTTAGCCAAAACGAGACCAAATTAAGGGAACTCTCGACAACCGATGGAACAAATTACATTATGAAAAACAACAAAAAATATAAACAGACCAACCGAAAGTGGAATAAAACCAGGAACTATATATTCCGGAAAAAAATTAGGGCACGATCTTCTTTACCAGTAAAATTATCATTGAAAATCGTGTAAGATGTACTTTACAATACATTAAACAAATTTGAAATTTATCATGATTCACCAAATGTGAATATGTGTATTAAACAACTTTAGTCCCACATGTAATCATTAATTTTCCTTCAATTGAATACTCAATTCACACTAGTTGATTCAGGTAAATCGATTGATTCAGTTCAATTCACTTGAATCGAGAGCGCCTAGCATCATGATTCATTTGTTCTGGATAGAAAACATTTATGATTCATCAATTCCACATCTCATGATAGGTTTGAAATATTTGAGTGGTAAACTGGGGATATTCGAAGATGAGAAAACCGTTTTCGCAAATTTAAACTCGTTCTCAATTTCGTTGGTAATACAAAACCCAACGCTGGTTTCAAATGGTCGATTGAAATAGATTGGTTTGAACCTTTAATATTCACCATGAAATATTTTTCTTAATAACTTTAAAGGGACCCTCGTAAGTAGGGTTAACCCTGCCACAAATTAAATAACTATACAGATGGAAACCTTTGACTAAAATTCATTTTTTCACGAAGTTGCGTACCAACCCACATCGTATTAAATCCAAGTGAACTAAAATTCGAAAATAAATTTAAATTCTCTTAAATTCTCTCGCTCTCTTGGAAAGTTGTATTTTTTTTTTTGGGTAATATTTGGGTTTTCATGCTCGTTAACATAAAAAGAATAATCTCCACCATCCCATGTATGCTATGTGAATCTATGCAACCTATTAAATTCTTCAAACATTTTGCTCTCGAATTGCGATCCTTGGTCTGTTGTTATTTCTAACGGTAGACCGAATAGGGAAACATAATTTGCATCGTCATTATAGTTTTTATATCTACACTCAGAGGGAGGAACACACACATTCTACATTCCCTTTAGATATTTCTATGTTCATTTAGAGACCATTTAGTTATTTCTATGCTCATTTTGGGCCAATAATAATTGTTTGCCACCTGAACATATTGTGGTACGAATACCGCGATGCGATAGATTGTAAATTTGTTCGAAATCATCACGATGCATCTGGCAAGGAATATTTGGTCGATGTATATCAGTAGAAACTACACACCAAGTTTGATACTTTATGAAAAATCTTTAAATGGTTCTAGTTTAAATTTTGGTGATTTTGATCGAGTACCAGTTGATTCCACAAGAAAATTTAGTTCTTCGTCATTTAGTTGTAGAGATACCAGTTTTTGCACTACTAATCCAGAGTGACAAATCAGTGATACATTATTGTCAATCAATCTAGAAAGGCTATCTATGCAACTGTTTTGCTTTCACCTTTTATATTTCGATATGTATTCCAGTAGAAGGTTCGGTAAATCGCAGATAATTGGTTTGTGATTCGTACGTGTTAAGACATTTCGGCCTTCAATTAAATATCGGAAATGCCGGAAGCACAAAATATTGCCAAGAGCCCGCGAGTACTTTATATCTGCTGGGGATAGATAGCTTTCTAGAAAAATATCACAACGACTGCCTACAATTATCAACCCTGCTGTATAATACCACCAGTTGGTATGTTTGATGCATAAGTGATCAATATGTACTTTGTACCATCTATACAGGGTCGAGATACACAATTAGAAAATTCAGTCCTTTTGCTAGTGATTCATAAACCTTTGGAATGTCCGTTCGACGTTTCTAAGTCCAAAGGGCATACGAGTATATTCAAATATGCCGAATAGTACAGTAAGTGCCGTTTTATATATATATATATGACCAAAAGCCACTGCAGTTATCTGATAAAATCCATCCATTAAGATTTACAGCAAAATTATGTATATGGGAGAGTGGGATAACGACGAAGCACATTACACCCATTTAAGCGGCGGCGGAAATCCCCGCAAGGTCACTGCAAGGCCGAATCTTGTTTGGGCACTAAATGTATAGCGGCGAACAAATTGTTGAAGATGAGGGATGACATGTATCATATACTAAAGACATTTTTTGCCATTTTGTCCTGTAGTAACTATGCGATATACAACAGCATGTTTAATAGATACATTTACATCGTAACTAGGTTCCTCCGTAAGACTGAAAAAGTTGTTGAGTAATTGTTCATATATCTACAACATATATTTTTGGAGATGGAATTAGAATGGCTTTTGATATAGCAGAAACGAAAAGAAATTCGTGTTTCATTATCAATAAGTTTCTTATTCCTTAAATCCACAGACAATCTGAATTTACTGCGAAACTCAGCCTTTTAGACATTTTACATTTTACTGAAGCCATGGTGAAAGTTTGTTTGAAATCACGACATAAGCCAAGATCGATTTGAAGTAATTTGATACCGTATTTACAAGACATTTATTCGATTAACTAAAATTGAATTAGAAGCTTCCGCAGGGGTAACCGAAATATCGTTTCCCGTACTTATTAAAACAATTTTTTTAGTAATACGACGTAAGTTATGATCGTCTCAACGCAGAGAAAAATTAGTTTTCCGGTTGATTAGATATCATGACTTATCAAATTATCTTCTACTGTTGCATTTATTGTGCACAATACCAACACAGTTCGCCATTATTAAGATAACCTGATCGATACCGATAACATCCGAATTACGAGGCTAACCCTTTGTTTTAGTAATAGTTATTAAATATAATTTTATTATTTATCTTGCAATTCTTTTTCAAAATGTAAATTGAGAATCGAAATTAAACTCGCTAAACTCCTCTACCCTAAAATATTTTATGTTTAGTTATTTTTAGAGCAACAATTATTCTGTTTGTTCATCTGTCTACATGAAATTAATTAATTAATAGTTAAATTAAATAATGAATAAAAATTGAATTAACGAGAAGCCTCGCGATCATCACTACTACGCTACAAATCTCATTGTATTATTTATTTATTTAATTACATCTGAGGCGATTTTGATTTTCAAATATATTTATGGTCGATCTATAAGAACTCAATGATTTTATAGAACTAATTATAATGAGATCATGATCACAATCCATTGGGTATTGCTTCTAATACGGAATTCATAAAAACAGATCATCGATCTTCGAAAATTGTGTGCTGGTTATCGGTTATTTATTATGTAATTTTTTTTATAACTTTTATTACATATTTTCATTATGAATATAATTTTTTTTAATGGTATTTTGAGCTGCATATTATATTAATTATTTATGCTTTAGCTTTCGATATGCAAATACCATTAAATAAATTACTTTAATCATAAATACGTGCTCATAATTGTTTTAAAAGATTTTTATTATGTTGTGTTATTTGTAGATTAATTATTTTTATTTTTATTTTTTTCCCGCAATTATTTTATATTTTTATGCTTTCTTGAACACAAATGATCAAACTATATTGATCTGTAACTAATAAATAAATAGATTAGACTAAATTTTACGTTTAGTTTAGAGTCTACGGTCTACGGAGATTTTATATTTATTATTATTTATTTAAATGCGATTTGGTCGTGCAGTTTCATACTATTAATTAACTTTAATTATCCCTATTTCAAACTATAAGCAAAAGCACCATTTTTGAAAACTTACTTATCATTAAATATTTCAGGAGTTCATCATCCCCCAAAGTATTTTGAAATAAATTTATAATCGTTTCATCACAGTTCTATAACGAATAACCTTCAATAACCTTATAGTATGGAGCAATGAGCAATCAAAAAGACAAGAATTTAAAAAAAACGTTAAAGGTAGGCGGCAAATGATCGACATCTTATAAATATTAAATTATATTCCATTCTGTATGAGTTGCATATTATATATTTTGTCACAACTAATTTCGATCAAAATTATTTTTATAATCCATTAATCATTATATACTTAAAGTTAGTTCGCGGTTGCATAACTATATATATACTCGTATGTACATGAACGTTGCGTATATCCATAATTTTATATATTATGTGAAAAGACGAAACAAGCATAAACCAACTTGATATACAACATTAATTTAGTCATAATTTTGAAGTTTTCTTAATTTTCTTATCGTAACTCTATAATTATGTTGATGATCAACATTGATCATTTTTCATTGATTATGATCTTAATTATATTGACTGTTTAAAACGTATATACGTACATATGTATATTATGGTTGCCGACTAATTTAGACTAAAATTTTTTGAAACACCCTTTTTGGGTTCGTTGCAAATTTTAACAACAAGTTTTGTGTGAGTACTTGTTTCAATTTTATAAAAGTCTGTATTTTACGTACATTTAACAATTATTTTCAATTGATACCTTTCCATTTACTTTTTGGATATAATATTGTACCTCGTACAGTCCCTCGCCCTACTGCATAACATTATTTTAGCTATATATTATTATTACTTTTTCTATACACTATACGTACACTCGTTCATATATATATGTTTATACATAAGAAACCAAAAGAAGAAATTTCACTTTGCCCCAAAATCTTGATTGCATTTTAGCTGTGCAAGAAGAAAACATTTTTGGTTAAGTTGCAATATACGATCACAAATACATCGATACTATTATTTTACAGGTAAATAGATATAAAATGTTATATATCGACACGAAAAAAAGAATTGTATGAGATGTAAGGAGAATAAAGCAAAAATGCGATTTTTACAGCTTTCCAGTCAAATATAATCTCAATCATTTAATATACAGCAATCAATTCAACTATTTTCGATTTGAGAATTGATAGAGTCTTGATGTTTTATTCGCGAATATACATATATACAGGTTTACTTTTAACATCAACATTAACGACGATTGGTACCAACATAAATTTGTGCTATACCACGTTTAGCTAATGCTTGTTGAAGTATATAAATTCTTTTTACATGGGACAGTTTCAACAGTAAAATTTCGAAATTCAGTTTTAAATGTAAATTTGCTTAACAATCTGGAAAAAATAGATAATAATAAAAACAACAAAATAAGATGATCACAAGCACAACGCTTTTGTTTACAGATATTTTGACATTTTGACTTTTAACATTTATTTATATTTTTGCTTAGTTAAATTGGTAATTACACCCTGTAATTGTTATTTAAGCATTTTGATGGTGATTTACAAGATTGGATTTCTTTAAACATGAGAAATGTTATTACAATCCTCTATTTTGTTTTATTGCGAAGAAGAGTAGTTTTGTTCATTGTTTAAAATTATTTTAAAACTCAAAATTATCATGGCTGATGATTTCAATGAATTTTATGTTGTCTATCAAAACATAAGAAGTATCTTTCATTATACTTCTGCTACAGATAAGCTGCTCTAAAAGATAAGCTAATCTAAAAGAAACTCACTCAAAATTACCCTAACTGGATATAACTAGCTAGGAAAATATAACTATCCGTCCTTGTGAATCAATTTTGAGTGTTTTGTTTATGAGCCAACTAGAATCACGGATTCCTCCGCTACCTGTATTAACAGTGTCTATATAGATTTGATCAAAGATGAAGCCTTAAAGATCACTGATCCTTGTTTAGTTGAAATTAAATTGTCGGAGCCATCATTACGTTGCATAACTAAAAGAGGTCTAGACAGCACCATTCCTAATTCTAGTTTCTTTATGTTGCTAATATTTTTAATCAGCAATTTCGTGGTTCTCCCACTGTATTTCTCGATCAAACATTCATTTGTATAAATACTGGCCTTAGTATGCATTAGTCATTACTGTCGTTATGGTTGAAAGTGCATAATATGAGTTTGAACGATTAAACTAAACTACAGCATTTCAGAGCCATAAAGTCATTGCTATCCGAGATATTTTACCATGAAATTGACAGTAACTTAAATTGGAAGGCGCAGAATGTTACTAGTCACTAATAAAATGTATGTGCTACGGCTATACTATCCACAGTATCTAATTAGAATCGTGTATTTAACCTTAATTAAATTCTTCAATATAATTGGAGAGCGGCGTGTTAAACAAATTTAAATCCGATTCATGAGTTTCACATAATTGCAATATCCTTCTTGGCTCATATTTATAAGGTTAGATATAGTTTTGTACTTTAATTAAGCCACATGTTTGTTTTCAAGGTGTTAAGAATATTTTATATCATGAGTGGAATTGAAGCAAAAAGCTCCATTTCTAAAATGGAAATTGAATAGGGCTATTAAAGCTCTTAAACAAGCATTGAGAGAAGAAGAAGACCCAGGAATCTAGAGTTACCTTACTGAACTCGGCGTACGAGAAGACAGATTATTCACTAAAGCAACAAAAAAACTAAAGGGAGCAACATTATCGAATCCACCAATTAGGCAACCAGATGGACTTTGACCCAGAAGTGACATAGAAAAAGCCACTACTTCCTCTAACCATTTGAAAAAAGTATTTACACCAGACGAAAAAACTAACAATAGTGACCTACCAAATTGTACGGAGGACCCTTCGAAACCAATTCCTTTAAAATGTAAGTGGAAGAAAGTTACAAATACCACTAAAAATTGTACAAACCCAAAGAAAGCTGTCTGGAGGACACGATTTTATTACCGGAAAAATGATCAAAGAATTACCTGATAAATGCATAAAAGTCATAACTTATATCTTCAATGCGATTATGAGATGTGGGTGTTTCCCTAAAAATTGGAAAATAGCGCTAATCACAATGATTCCAAAGCCTGGAAAAGGCAAAACGCTAGTCGCATTGTACAGGCCAATGTATACTTATTCCGATTATTTTAAACTTTTTAAAAAAATGGTATTACAAAAATTAAATGCAATATTATCTGAAGGACAGATTATTCCAGACCACCAATTTGGGACCAACATGGTACTGTTGATTACGTGCATAAAATTGTTAACACAGATATGGTTCGGCAGTTTTCCTAAACATTGCGCAAGCTTTCGACAAAGTAAGGCATAAGGGCCTTATATATAAAATTAATACTCGTCTGCCAAAAAAATTTCATGCATACCTTGAAAACTACTTGTTTAAAAGGAAATACCAGGTTGAACGCAATTCGATCATATCAACATTTGCAGATGACACAGCTATCATGTTTTCACACAAAATTCCTCAAACTGCATCAAGAGAATTGCAAGATCACTTATACAAAATTGATAATTGGCAAAGAACGTGGCGGATAAAAGCGAATGAAAACAAAGCAACACACATAACATTTACGTTACGGAAGCTTACATGCCCAGCGGTGAAATTAAACAATGTCAACATCCCTCAATAAACAAATGTCAAATACTTGGGTCTTCATCTTGATAGAAGATTGACATGAAGAAAACACATTGAATCAATTCAAAAAAAAATAAAATTCTCAAAATTGTACTCAATTGTACTAAATTGCATGATTCTAATTCCTACATAGAATAGAATTCAGCTATGGGGCTGTACAAGCGCATTAAATATAGATCTTTTACACCGAACGCAATCAAAAATCATTCGTTGTATTACAAATGCTCCGTGGTATATCCGAAATTGCAACATCCATAGAGACCTTGGGATTAAAACGGTTAGTTTTAAGTACCTTTCGAAACTGGTAACTTACTCCAACGAATTAGCAAAACAACTATTAAGGCACCCGAAATATAGACGGCTTCGCAGAGCCGATCCACTAGATCTAAATTTTCTTACCCTATTCCTGAATATTAATTCGTGTAAAATTGCACAAATTTGTACCATTGGTATTTTTTAATACGAATTCGAATAATACGAATACTTTTCGAAATTATCTTTATTGCTCAATCCTAATTTGAACCAATTTTGTTCGATGGATGCTCGAAATTCTGATAGTTGATACCTCATTACATACAACTCCAATATAAAATAGCGCCTTGGTGGTATCAACTTCTTTCTGAGCCTAGTTTTATAAAACCTTTCCAAAACGATCCACGATTCAACTATTTAGCAAGCCATAATAAAAGAAATCTTAGAAAAAATCATTCATCTCAAATTAAACGAAGTTCTCTTTAAAAATTTATATTTTAATTCTGGATTGTTAATACCGGTGATTTCATTTTATCGGTGCAGAAAATTCTTGGGTTATGCCACAAACGGCAAAATGGAAACTACATGCTTTTTTATAACCATTCAAAAGAAATAAATTCAAAAATATAAATTTATTTTCGTCTCGTATAGTATGAGGCCTGACCTTAGGTCCACGAAACGAAAGCCAATGATTCTTGTTACGGCAACGCAAGCCGCATAATGTCGCTGCACAATGTCCGTGCTGCACAATGTCGCTGGTGCTATACTCATCTTTAATACTTGGTATTTGTATAGAGATAATTGAAAATTGTATCAAAATCTGATTTGAACTAACTTGAAAGAAAAAGATTAATTAAATTAAACGAAAGCCAATGACTCTGTTTACTTGGCCACCGCTACACTATTTGTTTACTGCTATATTCATCTTTTATATTTTCCATTTGTATAAGGAAAGTTGAAAATTTTAATTTTTACGTAATTCACGTAGAGGCCCCAGGCTCTAATTAATGAAATATTATAGTCATTTAAGATAAATTTAAGTGCCCAATACACTAGCAAGAATTTATGAGTGGAAGTGGATGAAATTTTGAATTTTAATTTTGGCCTAAACAAACCAACACATAAACACTCAAAATGCCAATCGTGTTGGAGGAAAATTTTATCTGAGCCTATTTATATGAAACATCTTCGAAAATCAATGATCTGATATGAAATTCGAGCTATTTAGGAAAACATATGAAGGGAATAAAATCATTAAAAATTAAATGTAAAACTGCAGTTATTTAAAAAAATACTTACAAAGCAAACAAGTATTGGCACACCTGAGTTTCCCACCAGAGAGGACTGGGTGAACGAAACGGTTATGGACAACGAGGCCCTAAGCTTCTTCACGGATGGCTCAAAAAGTAATAGAGGGGTTGGGTGCGGGGTATTCTGTGAGGCACTAGGTGTTAACCTCTCTTTTCGTCTTTCTGACTTTTGCAGCGTTTTTCAAGCTGAACTGATCGCGATAATGGAAGTCATGGACTGGTTGAAGTATAATGTAATATCTACGAGGGATATTCGCATTTTTACGGACAGCCTGGCTGCTATTAAAACGCTAGAATCATACTCCCTGACGTCGAAGGTAGCCTAGAACTGTGTGACATCTTTAAATGAGATGGCTGATCAGTTCAACATCCGCTTGGCGTGGGTGCCAGGGTATTTCAATATCGCAGTGAATGTAATGGCAGATGAGTTGGCCTACAAGGGTACAGCACGCCAAATAACCAAAGGCAGACGGGATATAAAGATACCGCTTGCTTCATGTAAACTGCTGTTTCAAGAAGAAGCCACAAAAGAAACGAACGATAGATGGTCTAACGCCAGTTCGTGTGTAATAACCAGGCAGATCTGGCCTGGACTTCACCGGTCCAGATCAGGCCAACTGATATTGCTTCGACGGCACCATATTGGTATGGTCGTGGGAGCTATAACGGGACATTGTCTCATTGGGATACATGCGAGCAGAGTGGGTGTCCCAGCCCACGATTTCTGCTGCAGCTGTGGTGATGAGGAGGAGGAGGAAAATGTGCTCCATCTGCTCTGCACCTGTCCTAGTCTAGCGTACAGCAGAACAAAATTTATGGGAACTTCCACTTTGAGCGACCTCACGGATCTTAGGAAGATCGGGATCCGGGACTTTAAACGCTTCTTGGTAAGCTCAAGATGGTTTAGCGAGTGAAGAGGAAGAAACTCGAATGTGGTACAGCTACGGACCAATTTTGTGTCTATGCTAGTCCTTTAGGACAGCCATCCTACCACCTTACCTAACCTAACCTATTGGCACACCTTCATTTTTCTCATATTTTAGCTTTAAAAAAAGTCGATGAATATACATAATACAACAAAATTTTTCATAATATGTTTAAACGTATTCAGATACACGATTAAACTCAAAGTTATTTCAAAATATCAAAAAATAAAAATAAAATAAAGAAAAAATAGACGTAGATTCTTAAAATTATACGAAAAAAGTATTGACACATCAAATTTTTTTCTGATCTGATTCTTTCTGATTTTTAATCTGATCAAATTTATGGTCACTTTTACTGTTATTGAAAATATTTAGTTGTTTTGTTGAGCCTCCTTTTGATTTCAAAACTGCTTTCAGACGATTTTTCATACTGAGTACTAACTTTTCCAACTCTTCAGAACTGATTTTTCTCCATTCTTTTAATAACATTGATTTTAAAGTTTCTTTTGAGGATATTGAATGTGTTCTGATACGTCTTTCCAGTAAGTTGCAAACGTGATCTATGGGGTTTAAATCTGGAGATTGTGGTGGTGTATGCAACTGCTTGGGAATATTATAAAGGCACCATTCTTTGACTATTTTTGATATGTGCTTTGGGTCGTTGTCTTGTTGGAACATAAAACTTTTCTCGTCTAACCCCATCTTTTTAACACTTTCAATTAAATTTTCTTTTAAAATATTTAAATAAGCATATCTGTCCATATTAGATTCAATAAAAATTTAATTACCAATCCCTGAGGCACTTACACACCCCCAAACCATCACGTTACCACCACTATGTTTGACGGTTGGAATAATATTTTCCTCATTAAATTCTGTATTTTTTTTTTCTCCACACTTTGGAATGCCCATCTGAGCCAAAAATATTATATTTGCTTTCATCGCTAAATACAACTTTTTTTCCAAAACTCATCAGACTCATTTTCGATTCAAACTATTTATTTTTGAAATAAGTGGTTTTTAATACGCGACCGTCCATGATAACCAGCTTGATAGAGCCCAATCTGATTTTTTCCTGTTGATTGAAGCATTTGTGGGCAGATCATAGGTGTTGAATACTTAGGTTTTTTTAATGATATTCACGATAATCCGCTGTTCCTTGTGTAAAAACATTTTTGGTTGACCAGACCGTCTTTCTGTGTGCAATGTAGCTGTATTTTCAAACTTTATAATTAAATTTCTTACACTGGAATAGCTTCTTCACGGTATGATTTCTTCCCTAAGTATAATTTAATAATACATTTTTGCGTTTCTAAACATATTTCAGTTCCTTTAGCCATTTTAATTGTAATTATTATTAAATTTAGTTTTTCTTAAAAAGCAAGCCCAGGTTTACAAAATAAATCTACAAACAAATTTTTTATCACAACTAAAACCTTCAATAACAATTGAAATACTACTTCTGTGCCAATACTATTTTGGTGTTAATTTTTCCCTATATAAATCTTTTTATTCGGGGAAGTCCCTTATTACGAGATAAACATTTAAATATGACAAGAAAGATTGTACACACATACGCGAAAAGAGTATGCACATTTTTTGTATACATTTTTATAAAATATATTTTAAACTAGGTTATATGTTCAAGAAAACTTACTGAGCCAATCCTTTTTTGATTGACTGTATCTTAAATTTGAATTTGTTGTATCGTGACATAGGTGAAATTTTAAATTTATGACAGAAACAAGTATTATTATTATTATTGGCTGGAACCTAAGCAGGTTCCGCACTCAATGCCACTCTGGGCCCATGGTGCAAACCGAGGATTCTATCATAATTCCCAAATGCGCTCGGCTGCTCTAGCAAACTGTAACAGCTGAAACCAGGGTAGGGATCACAATTGACCTACATTTATAGCTCTATAATTAAGAAATCGAGACCTAACTATCTCGAAAGCAGGACAGTTGTCACACAAGGAATCTTGGACAAGTCCCATTCTTTTTAAATGGAGTTTAAAACGACCATGGCCGGTCAGAATAGCGACCAGAACTCTCAGTTGGTCTTTCTTCAAAGATACACCAAACTTTGTGAGTCTCAGATTAGGTTCACAAAAGAAGTACTTAGCCACTCGGCATGTAGTAGAAGCTAGTTTTTAATAGATTCCTTACCACAATTAAAGGTCAGGGGCACTGCCGGTTCAGGTCCAATGAATTCCATCCTTGAGCCTGTTTTAGCTAAAACATCAGCTATCTGATTATTATAGCAAAGGACGTTAATAAAATGTTTACAGTCCTTAACCAGTTTGGAAGTGATCATAGGATTTCGTAATGAATTAAGCACAGGTTTACTATCACTGCATAGAATAATGTCTTTTCCGGAAACAGCGAGGTTAGAAGCGTCAATCGCACAATGTGTGAGTGCAATCAGCTCCGCTGGGAATACAGTGCAATTCCGACCTATTAGAGTGAGACCCGTCAGCGAAAAACACGAGCGCCTGAGCCACCCAGTCCTTGAATTCTTGAGACGACCACGAGTTCCTCGTTGGATAAACCACCAAGAAAGAGATATCAAAGCAGAATTCTGGCAACAATTTGTCATTATCCATATTAATTTCTGGTATATATGAGCTGAATAAATTGTAGATTAGTCTATGCCCTGTGATCAGGCCGAGAGCTTTCCACGCACCAATACACCGCAGGCGAAAGGCAGCGGAGCATGCTGAGCCTAGGATGACCGACTGCAGTAGGGGCAGACATAAAATTGCCTGCAAAGCAAGTATAGAAGATGAAGACATAGCACCCGTAATAGCTCGACAAGCCATACCTTGTATGCTGTTAAGCTTCGCAATGACAGAAACCGACTGAACCAGAGGCCACCAAACAATAGACGCGTAAGATAGCATAGGTAAAGCTAGAGATTTGTAAATAAACATCAGCATTTTGGGGGTCAGACCCCAGGACTTCCCAAATGCTCTTCTACACTGCCAGAAAATGGAAGTGACCTTTTGCTGTTTTATTTCATATGAGATTTCCAGGAGAGTTTACTGTCCAGAATGACACCCAGATACTTTACTGTGTCGGATCTACCGATCGTTTCTCCAAAAAGAGAAGGGGCAGACAGCTCTCCAGTATTCCTACGTCTACAGAAACAATAAAATGAAAACAACATATTTTTTATATTGAAACGTCTAAAACATACGCAAGCTTTAAAATCTGTAGAGGTATATAACCATTCAAAATAAATTTCCAAAATAAAAATATTTGATTCCATTAAATTCAAAAATAGCATCAATACATACTTATGTATCTTATTCAGGAATAGGGACTCAAGCAGTCAGACTACAGTCTTCGTTCAAATTTCCAAATGAAAAAAGATGGTAAAAGCTCCTTCAACGTGATTTCACCAATTATTTTTTATACTTCAAACCAAGGATATTGATTGAGCAACTTTTCTCATTACCGATATGATAATCAGAATGCATTTTTATTATATTACCTAATAATTCAAACAATAGAAATTTTAATTGCCATCAAAAATAAAACAACAAAATTATTAAAACTGATTTATAGGGAATGAGAAATCAGAGTCCCTGGCGCATGAGCTATTGAACATGATACTTTTGTGTTATATTGTTACCAGTTAAAAGTATGTAGTGTATTTTGTTGATTTAAGTATTTAAAATGCCTAAAATTGGTAATGAAAAAAACAAAAATTTAAACAATGAAGAGCTTATCTGTAGTTCTGAACATACGAATAATGCACAATTGAATATTGACCTTATGGCCCGCGTGTCAACTGCTGATGTAGCCTAAAAGGCTTTGTAATTTATGCCATATTCAATTGTATTATTTAAAAAATTGAATTACCTTAATTCTTCTTATTTTGTTAACAATATTGCTTGCAGAGAAAGTCCTTCAAATAGCACTTGAATTTAGTCTTATATTTGCTAACTCGAAAATTGTTCCTTATTTAAACAAAATTAAATTATAAATTAATTACACATCAAACCACTTCAAATTTGTTGATTATTATGATTGTTCCTATTCAAGTGAAACATACAAATATCACATTTCCGTGAAAAAAACAAAATTATATACAATTCTCCTAGCCTACTAATTTATTTTCAATTCTTTGATTTTTCAATATTATTTTATTTTGCTCAAGTTAGTGTTCAACTGTTCATGCATCACATGAGGCAGATGTATCGATTTCGTAACAAGAATTTCAAAAACAATAGTTCCTATGCGGATAAACCACAGTATATCCCGGCAAGGTAATTATAATATTGAGTGCTTAAAATCGTTGTAACACGGCTAGTGTTACAAAATACTTATGAAAATTTTTTATGTCCTTACGGGACGTTTTAATAGTGAAAACTGTGGGATATGATGATGTGTTAATGAATTATGTGTCAAGTTCGGCTCCGATTTTTAAATTCTCTCAATCCATATAGTGTTTGTTTTTTCAGTGTTTTTTTTTCAAGTCACATAACATCGAAGGTAATATACTTAATTTTTATGGCAAATCCATAACAATTGTACAATAATCATACTTTTTTAATAAATTTTTTTTTTTTCATAAATTTTATTATCGAGCTTCATTTCAACTCTAATAAATTTTTAATCGTCCCGTGGGTATATAGCGAAAAACTTACTTTATCCGTCATTCATTAAAATTACATATTAATTTTAATTAATTTATATATTTTTTGCAATAATCTTGGGCACATATGGTTCAATTTAATTTTTCGATTTTAACAACCAATTTTACAGTTTAAGACCCACAGGCCGCTACTGATTGCATTCCGGACTAACACAGTGTTTGAACACTGTCTATCGAATAATTAAGAAAACGTACGAGTTTTTATTGGTTCCCTGCTAAGAAAACCGACATTAAACTAATTTGTCTGATTGCTTATGCTCTTACGTTATATAGAGTTGCAATAGAAGTCCCACTCAAAAAAATAAATACAGATGCATACATACATAAAATAACATTGTTAATAGAATTCAACAATAAAAAAAAGAAAAACATAAAGTTACTAAAATACCCACCAACAAAAAACTAACTTCTTCCACCTTTCTTTCAAGCATAAAAATTTTTAATTTTTGTTCCTTTAATATCCGAGGAGTAGAGAGAGCACATAATAAAAGGTAAAAGAAAAAAAAAATTCAATTTCTTTTATACAAAAGTTTGTTATTCAAACAAGAAAAAAACAAAATAAAAATTTGCATATGCACATATAAAACCTCTCTAAAAAAGTACATACGATCTTTTGGTAGAAACAAAAAAACCGGTCCTTTGAATTTACAACAACACTGCGTCAACACAAATTTAAGACGTAAAACTTTTTTTTTTCGTTAATTCAAGAATTTTCTACACACTATATAAAGGTTCATTGTAAGCATATCTATACTCGTACATAACATAATACTCGTCGTACCTTTATGTGTATTAATATTCGTATATAGATTGCATAAATAAATTAGAAATGAATGTCTGTGATTGAATTATAATTGCAGGATGTGTGTTAACAAAAAAAGTAACGTTACAATGAATTTCTTTTTAAATCTTTTTGATTAAGATTGATTGACTTATATTTTATTTATTGTGAATTTATAAACGCTTTAATAATTTTTAAATATTGCGACATAATTTTAGAAATTCAATTTTGAGAACCAAAACGTAGCAATTGACATGTTTGATGGTGTTCAATTATAGAGTAACCCATTTGGGTAATTTATTCACAAATGGGTAAATAAAAGAAAAAATTGCAACAATGCTGTAAGCATATTCTTTTGGATAAAATTAATCGGTCCATTTAATTTTAAGTTTCAGCTTAGCACAAAATGTTGCGTTTAATTTGAAGTCCGACATTAATCTTTGGACTAAACATCATATCGGAGAAGTATTTTAATTCAAAACAGTATATTAACCGCGAGTACTAATCACTAGTTAGATTGTATTTGTGGCTTCATTTTATTTTTAGAGATGATCTTAATGACGTTATTTAGATTTTGAGTTCAAGATTTGTTTTTTATTATTAATTTGGGTTCGATTGGAGTCTTGGTTGTAATATAATTCAGAAAACAATTTTAGGATTCGTTTAATCTCCGATTTTAGATTATAGATAAGAAAAAACTTAAGACCTGATTTAATAATTAAAATGTAAAGTTTTTATTCAAATATGACTACATATTAAAATTATTTATAATCGGCTGAACTAGTTTGCCGCGTAAAAGAACTTCGGAATGTTATTTTGTTTTCACTTTCACCAATTCCTTGTTAAACAAACGAATCACTTGCTATACAAACACTAAAGAAATTTTATTTATCTTCGCTGTAAAGCCGCAACCACAGAACTCGCGAATGACGATCTATTTGACAAAAGTTCGCGATTTGCCTAATAGCAATATGATGTATTGTCGCTGGAAATAAGAAGCTGTCATATTTTCCAAATAACTGAAACAGTACAACAAATTTTGGGTTCCGCATTGATGGATTGGAAAGAATAATCCAATAAATCATTATGCAAGATCGCAAAGTATTACCGTCCCAACAAGGGAGTTTCTGAGATGATGGGCCAACAAGCGAGAGCTATTCAGTGCGACGAAATACGTTTTGAACAAATTATGTGAATAACCAACACTAATAAAATTGGTTTAGTTTTAACATTATAATTATAAAAGTAGGTTTTTCATAGGTGATCTCGGAACCACCTATGAAAAATCTGAACCACCTATAGGCTCCCAATCCCGAACAATATCATAGATGAGATATGATCAAGTCGGCCAAAATTTTAGACAGACATATTTTACTTGAGAAAAGAGCCTGGGAAAGTTTTTTTTAAACCAACTGTATTGTTTGCATATGTCAAATAGTTTAGGATGCGCCGACTGTATCCTGGGATGAACCAACTGTAAAAATTAAATATTTTTAAAAATTTGGGATGAGTTATATTGACGGTAAAATCCTAGGATAACTATACAAGGCGGTAAATATTTCGTATTTTTCTATATATGATCTTAAAAGCTTGTGTGAAAATTATTTCTCACACATGACGTAAACCATGCTTATGCATTGTTAAAAAAATTTAAAAGGAATGCTAATTATAAAAACTGAATTAATTATAATTTTAGCAAAATTTATTTAGATGCGAAAAATTGTAATGTAACATATTTTCAACTAAACGTGACCAAATTAAACATATCAGGGTTAATCACACAATTAATTATTATCTACCATATATTGTAAGTTTGTATGCTAGCTTGTAAACAATAAGAACAACAAATGAAACATTTCACAGAAAATACTAAAATATTGATAGACAGTATCAAACTGTTATCCTTTAAATAACAAACCTTGAAGGAAGTGACCAATCTATTTCTCATAAATTCAAGTCTCAATTTTTGATGGAGATTCCACCAGAAGTGGATCGGGTTCCGTAACACATTCAGAATCAGCCACAAGAAGACACAGATCAGTGACCCCCATATAATATCAATTTTTTAAATTTCTGGAAGTTTGATTGAAACCGTTGTTAACAAACATCATTACAACAAATCATTGGGTAAATTCTAAACAAAGCTTTTAAACATCAGACATATGGATATAACATTAATGAATGCGACGAATTCAACAAGTTAATCTCCAGTGAGAGATCATAAGTAGTAATGATGTTTAAATTATGCACAAATTGTTTATCGGTAAAACATGAGACATATGCATGTAATCAAAAGAACCAATGTACCATAAACGATAAGCATAACACAAGGCTAAATATCAAGTTCAAGGCAGACGTGCAACAGGAATCTAAAAGTTATGTAACGACGCAGGCTGGTCCAGTGATAATATTCACAGCTATAATCTCATTAAGAACAAGCGAGGAGAAACGTATGCTCTTTAGAGCGTTAATTGACCCAGGGTCTCAAGCATCATTCATCTTCAAAGCAGCAAATTATTTTGAGGCTAGACAAAAACAGGTCAACATGAAATCGGAAATGGGAGGAAAGATAGCCGTAGTCTGGAAACATTAAGTAGAACTAACTTTATCTTCATTATTTCAAAGCGAGTTTGAGGTTATAAGGTTGAAGCAACAGAATTTAAGAAATTAACCGACACAGAAAATGATGCTATTCCACAAAAAAGAACACATACCGATAATGAAGTAGACGCAGAAAAACAACAACTAGCCTCGTTGTTGTTTTTGTGAATGAAGTTTTTCCAAATGCAAAATATAGGGAGAATCTAAAAAGATGACAGTAGCACGGTTACTACAGTTCGAGAAAACATTTCTGAAAGGTAAACCAGTTGCCAGACTTTATCACGAGTTCATGGAAAATTATGTAAGACAAAACCAAATACAGCAAGTGTCTGGTGAATTAGATCACAGTTCAATACAGTACATACCATATTACGGAGTTGTATTCGATGCATCTAGCCAAACCTTATCGGGACAACCATTGAATGGCATAATAATGAACGGGCGAAAAATTCAAAGTGACCTAACTGATAACATCTTGAGATGACGGGCACACAGATTCCTATTAACAGCAAAGGGAATAATTAATCCTTGAAACTAAAGCAGCTCAATCTACCATCAGCTACCAAGATGTTGAGTTGTTTGGTTGGACTGGCTCCATCTTAGCATCAGCTAGCTAAGGCTCAATGTGGATCACGGATCGAAACTCGATGTGGTGGACATGGCCAGCCTTCTTGTAGGAAAATTCAGACACCTGGCCCAGCTTTATACAATGGTCCTCAAATACAGACCGACAATGATACGAACAGCGCAAAAGATATCAATTGCGCCTTACAATAACACCACTGGAGGCAAGGTCATCATGCTACATGGATTAATCGATAAAACTTTAAGCATTCACAAATTGAAACGCGTGTTTGTGTTCTGTCAAACATTCATAAACCATCACGTTCATAAACAACGACAATATTCGAAAGAAGTGATACGTGTTAAGATGTAAAAACGACCACATCTAACAAGACCCCAATCAAACACAACAAGCACAACAGGCAGACAGAAGAAAAGAAGAATTCATATTTGGTTTATTTCATTTGAGACGAATGTGTAAGCATACTTGCATCTGATAAGAGACGAACTCCGTAAAAAACTTAGGAATTCCGCATAATAATTAAGGGGATACCAGCTGAAAGAATTATAAAAAGAGCTACTAATAACAACTTCAGACACGGGGGCTTTAGAAAAACAAATAGCTACTCTAATAGAGAAGACAAGAAGCACAACCAACGAGCATTTTCATCACATTCATTAATATGTAGCACTATACGCATCTTAACCTATCGATATCAATGGTTGGCGTGGGTTTTGCAATACGCCACGTACTAAGGAACCAAAGGAATTTAAACTTCAGCACAGACGTAACAGTTGCCCATGGGGAGCAAATATCCATGAGAAATATACCAGCACACACTGCCGACCCGCAAAATATGTAGTATGAACAGAGTAGGGTTAATCGTAACAGGCACCAACAGAATTAGCCACACAATTGGTTGGTGTCATAATATCGCATATACATATGTATATTAATTGAAACTGCAATTCGACAGAAATTACTTTTCTCCAGCCAATTTGAACTGAATAAGCATTTGTTTAAAGCTGCACTCATACGAATGATCCTAAGGTTTTTTCGATCCGAACTCATGACGAAAACAACATAACAAAAATTAATTGTTTAAATATTTCATCATTCGTATGAGAGCGGCTTAAGACATAAATTTCTATTCGGTTGTAAAAATGTCGGTTCACCTAAACCTCAAATACAAAATTTAATTTCCTTGAAGCCGCTCTCATGCAAATGAGTCTAAGGCTTATATGAGACGAAGTCAACATGACGGAGTTAAATTTTGTCCATCTCGTTATAAACATTTCGCAGTCGTACCAATTTATAGAGCAAATAGAGCAATAGCAAACAGAAAAAATAACGAAATCGGTACGATTTCTTTTCATTTTTTGTTTGCTATTGCTCTATTTGCTCTATAAATTGGTACGACTGCGAAATGTTTATAAAGAGATGGACAAAATTTAACTCCGTCATGTTGACTTCGTCTCATATAAGCCTTAGACTCATTTGCATGAGAGCGGCTTGATGGCAAATTTTATTCATACAGTTACCTTTGACTTTCGTGCCGAGTAATCAAGTTTGCCTTTTGTTTGTTTCAATTTGTGAAATTTTATTTTAATTTTTATTTTAAACTATTTAACAGACGTTCGGAGTAAACGTCGTTCTAGTCGATGTCGCATAGTTAGACTAACATGAAAGGCACACTACTATGAAAGAGCTCATCAAAAAATTGCTCATCAAGAGCAAAAAATCGTTTTTGAATGGGAAATCGTGCGTACAATAACGTGCAACTTCTCGACCGCATTGTATTATAATTACTAAAGCTCTTCTGCTAACCGTCATTTTATAACCGAAACATGTCACTTAATATTTCTAATGCAATTTAAAAAAGAAATAAACAATTATTCAAATATCGTATAGGAACGACAATTATTATGTTGAATGCGTAATTTTGTGTTGCAATGTAACAACGATTTCCCGGTAAATGTTGATTTTTAATAAATGTTTTGCTGCGCTACAAAACGATTAAATTGGCTTTGTTTTATGTTTCAAATTCAATCGATTAGATGTTTGAAGTAGAAAGTATAGTATGTATTGATAAAATATATTTTATTGGCTTGACACAATAAGTTATCGTATACAAAATTTATTTATTGATTGACAACCGCTTTAACAATTATTTTTAAATGTTTACCGATGCACATCACAGCTATAATTCAATTTCAGAGTGCATCTTCGAATATAATAAATACTGCATGGCATCATATCGGTAATAGAGCGTATATTCAAGGTATTCAACTATATATGAATCTAACACACAAGCACATTTTAAGATTACCTTGTACCCGGTCATAAACTCGGATTTTTTTGTTTTTTTTTTTAGAATTTAACTTAATAGTTTGTGCACATCTAAATACTTAACCAAAAAAAATATAATAAAAAAAATTTGGATATAAAATAAAAATTGCATTTCATTAACACCTACAGAATATCAACGCCTTATACTTAGTGTGACGAATTCACTAGTATTTTTCGTTCTGTTTGTGTATTCGAGTATACGAGCATATATATACAATAGCTTTCTGAAATCTTCAAATGCATATATTTGCACAAATACCAAACAACTAAAAAATAAAAAAATAATCAACTTAATTTTTATTTATGACTTTCTAAAATATAAAAATGTATGTACGAGTATATAGCGTTTATATACAATTTGTATATAAGTATAAAACGGCAGAAACACCAACAACATATAAACTGCATCCAATCTATTATTGCATTTTTGATGTAATTTAAACGCGAAATAAATTGTATGGCAAATTTTAATCTGTTATGTTTTTTTTTTTTGGTATAACAAAATCATAATTGCGTGACTTTTCTCCATACTTGATGTACCATTAATTATTTGGCCAATTAATGTATGCTTATTTTGGTTTGGCTCGTCTTTCTTATATGAGCACAATAATATAATTATACATATATACATACATAATATACAATGAATAGAATCAGTTAAGACGAAAAACATAATTTCTTATTACAAAAAACAAAAAAACAAAAAATTTAGTTAATGGTTTTGAATAATAACAGCAAGTATAATACACAAAAAAAAAACTAACCACAAATAACTATATTTTAATTAAAAGTTTATGATGGTAGAAAAATTGTGGAGTGCATTAAATTGTATGCTCTGTATGAAAACCTAATTAGAATCGCATAATATAATGAGTTTTTTTTGTCGACCCCTCGTTTTTATTTTATTTTTGTGTATAATGTTTGATTTAATTGGTTTGAAGCTCTATTTTGCATGGAGGGTTATGTAATAGATGTGCAAATTTGTATGTGATGGATAGATTTCGGTCACAAAATTCAGCTAAAATATTAAAATATAACGACTCGATTGTTGTAGATGTACAACAATCATAAATTTTGATCTGCATCAGTACCTTTAACTTAAATAATTTTCGGCTAGACAGAATATTTATAATTCTATTGACTACTACTATGATTAATTATTAAAGTTACGGTATAGAAAAGTGTGTGAAACAATCCCAGAATTCGATCCCAACCAAATTAAAAATATGCATCAGGCATATGAACTATTCAATAATATTCTCAGGATTTTAAAACAATCTCAATAATTGATAAGATCATTCTATAAATTTGTTATAACTGTTTTCTCTTATATATTATTGTCGTACGATGTAATCTATAGGCTCAGACAGTCAGTCATTTAAATTTGGCCCAATTCTCGAGACCTTTGAGTGCCGGAAAAAGTTTCCTATGTTTTTGACTTAGCATAGTGTCCACTTGCTGGGATAAACCGTTGAACACCAGCAATATGTTGCAGTTGGCGCAATGGGCTCATAAGCAGGGATGGCATTTACGCGTCATCTATTATTTTCTACGTCGACGTGTCGATAACCCGTAGATAACGTAGACAACGTAAATATCGTAGACAACGTAGACAATACGTGCAGAAAACGCCGAAATTTTAGACGATTGCGAGTGTGATTTAGTGAACTGGTTCTAAACTACAGTGGCTAGATTTTTTTTAGGTTCAATTGCGATTCGCGCGGGACAGTTTTACAATCTTTTTCAATACATTTTAATCTCTTTCAATTTAGGTTAGGTTAGAAAAGTTGTTAAAATTAAAATGTTTTCATAATCTATCTTTAAGAAATTTAGATTTATGTATACATTGTAATCTGAATGTTCACAAAATTTATTTTGTATGTCTGTTAATCTGTTATACATTTTTCTGATTCACTGCTGTGAACATTCAATTTGAACATGCCAAAATATCGTAGATTGTTGATGTTGTCAATACGTACAGTTTACTGACGAAGATTACTCAGCAATATTTTTTGTCAACATCGACAGTTAACGACGTTGACAAAAAATATTGCTCAGTAATCTTGGTCAGTAAACTGTACGTGTCGACAACTGCGTTAAATTACAAGGCGTATCCAATAATAAATTCAAATCATGTCATTATCGATCAAAATAGCTTACGTATCAGCGTTTTGCGTGTGACCTAGGTTTGCTCACGTTGTTTAAAGCAATTTTAGAGGTAAGCAACATAGGTTTAAACTCTAAAAATATACTTACAAACTATCAAAAATCTTGTACAAAGCTACACTATTAATTAGCTTCATTCATTCTTTCGTTGCCTCTCCTTTCATTCAAGCTTACAAATTTGGAGAAGTTCCTTAAATAAATTTTGAATTTGGAATGAGTTAGAAATAAAGTAATTTAGAAAGTAATATGAACTAGCGTTAATGACGAAAACTTAAATAAATTCAAAACAATCTAAAATATAATAGTTTTGCAGGACAATTCGGAAAATCTAGAATAAAGCTTGATGTTAGCAATACTGTTAAACTTTTAAATTTGCTTTAAAACTTTAAAATATATTTGGAAATGAAATAGCATCTCCTAAGCAACGGCGTTGGGTACTGTGTCAAGGGCTAAAGACTGGATTTTTTTGAGTGAAATCAAAGTAGAACTGTACTATTGAGTTGAATTAAATTTTAAACGCATCCACCAAAATTTGAGTGCAATTTAAATTATAATTATTAACTTATATTTGACTTTACATAGACATCGAACCAGAGAGAATTCTAGTAAAAATTTGAGCCAACATTTTAAATAATTTTTAGATATAGATTATAGATGACTTGTATGAATGAAAATAATGTCCATATTTCACTTTGGCTTGAACAAAATTTCAGTGAATTTAAATTTTCAATTGAGTTAAAAATCAAAAATTGAGTTGAGAAAAATATTTTGTCTTATTTGAGTTTGCGTATCGGTTTTGAATTATAATTTAAGGTATAAGAATTTAAGTTATGTTTTAATTTCACTTTAGAGCGATATTTGATGTAGATTTGAAACAAAAACTTTAGTTAACTTAAACGAGTGAATATAAATTAATATTTTAACCGAATATGATCAAAATTTGAGTGTATTTTAAATAATGTGTATGTCGTATTTGTATTTGAATAGATTTTGACCTATGTTGAGTGGATTTTCTTAAATAAAATTCCAGCTGTAATTCTAGGATGGGCTTGAATCAAATTTGAATTATAATTTAAAGTTAAAATTTAAATTTAACTTCGGTTAAATGAAAAAATGTTTTTCACAGGTGGGTTTGAACTTGTCTGCCAGTTAAGTTTAAACCAATGGGCACCGCTGTGTCCGACGTGGAGTTTGAAAACTTCGACATTCTAAGTGTCGGTTGTTTCAAGTCCGAATTAACGTCGGGTTCTGAGGAGGCCCTGCTTAATTCGGATGCTGAAGTGACCTTTGGTTTAACCCCATCAAAACGCAAAACTAGGCAAAAGGGCAAAAGAAATCGCATGCGCCTACGTAACAGAATGGAACGTACGTTGCTTAACCCGATAGCCGAGGTGCCTGGCACTTCCTCTTCTGTGGTTACACCGAAACGTCCCCCTGTCCAATATAACATTACTCCAGAAATGGAGGCTAAAAAGCCACGTAGGCTGGCACATATTGTCGCTGAGTCCACGCTAAGGAAAGCCGCGATACGTGAGAACCATCCTGATATTTTTCTGGATGAGACCAAATTCGACATCTTTCATTTGGAGCTCCACCGAAAGGTTCTAGGTACAGCTCAAACTAGTAACTTTATTTCACAATTGCTGGGGTGCTACCTAACTGATGGCTACGTTATTTGTAAATGCGCCAACGACGACTCATACAAGTGGTTGTGTGGGGCCGTCTCAAGTACCAAAGATATCTGGACTGGTTGTCAACTCTCCGTTGGTGTTCCTCCTAAACCTTTGCTAAAATACATTTAGGTTCCCGGTCCTCCCGAGGATCCCAAACTTGTATTAAGTAATATGGGTTTAATGAATTGAATGGGTTGTCCGTTACAAGCGCGCGGCTAAGCATCAAGCTATTGTATTTCATCAATAGCATCAAGCTATTGACCATCACTGGTTTCAAATACTCTTTGCAGTACGTACTGGAAGTACTGGACGTACTTCTTCTCTGCTGGTTTCTTTTTTGATGTCCATGCTTATGTTTATACAGATTAAATTGCAGAGCTGCAAGTCTGTTTCTTTTAATCTAAGGAAATTCCGTGCAAACAAGTTTTTGTGTGATTCAGGAATTTACCTTCTTGATGGTATACTTTCTAGATTGAGATCTATTTTACAGAAAACTACAACAAGCACTGTATTTTGCTATGAAGAAAACAAGTTCTGGAATGTCGTTAGGTCCACCTCGGGTCTTGTTTCGGGTCTAGCTTGTGTGATTCCTATATTGAACAGTAAACTAGCTTTCAGTTACGACCTTCGTTTGGGTTGTATCAGTAACGTCGTTTGGATTGTTTCTTTAGCTTGTAATTATTATTATGACTTCTATGCTTGCGCTGAAACAGATCAACCTACACGATAGCAAAGCTGCATCGTTTGAGCTTAAGTTGCTGGTTAATTCGTAGGTAGACATTTGCGTAATTCACGAACCTTATCTGCTTGATGGTGTGGTGTCTGGTTTGGATCCTGTAGATGGCAGAATGATAAGATAACGGTCCAATGATAAGATAAGAGCCTGCCTGTTTACTTCTAACAATTACTGGTGGTAGCATGACTGTATCTGCTTTACGATTCGGTAGCACCTCCTCCCTCGGAGGAGTTTAGCAACCTTGTTTCATGGAGCAGGACAAATCATTTGCCTTTAGTGGTAGGATGCGATGCTAATGCTCATCACACGTTATGGGATAGCACGAATATTAATGTTAGGGGTTCCTCTCTACTCAATTCAGTAAGGAGGGAAGTGATTGATATTAGTTTGTGCTCCATGTCGATAATAGATCTGATCTTTAATTGGAGGGTGACCAATAACATTATCACCTCCGACCATAGGTGCATCTCGTTTAATTTAAATCTTAGAAGACCGACTCTTAAATCTTATCGTAACAAGAAGCTGGGAGTTTTTCTTGAGTTGGAACCTCGGCTGGTTTCGTTGGGTGAGATTTATTCGACTGAGGACTTTGAATTGCTAGCTTCATCTTTGACGCATCCAGTTACGTCAGCCTTCGGAAAATCGTGTCCTCTTATTACCAAGCAAAAATCTTAGAATAAGCCTTTTTGGTGTTCCGATTTTAAAAAACTGAGAAAAACTGCCAAAAGATCACAAAACCAAAGCCAAAAGATCTAACCTTTAGGTTGATTGGGATAACTTTTTGGCACCTCAAACAGAATATAAAAAAATGATTAGATCCGCTTGTAGGACTTCTTGGATTAGCTTCTGCGAAGAAATTAATAGTATCTCTGGGATCGCCAGACTTAATAGGTCATTGGTTAGAAATGATTCCTGCCGACTCGATGTGCTGCGACTTCCTGATGGTACATTAACCTCTTCCAGGAAGGAAATTGGTGAGGATATTAAAGTGCGACTGGCAGCCGGCTGTCGTTCTTTGTATCCTCTAAGGCCACTGCTAAGATCTAAACACTTATCAAGTGCCGTGAAGCTGAAGATGTGAAAGTTGGGCGATGACGGATGAGCACAAGAGATGGTATTACATTTGAGAGAAGAATCATGCGTGATTTACAGCCCAAAACGCGAAATTCATTCCGAGCTCTGTACAATTTCGAGATCAGAGATCTGATGAAGATCCCCGATATTGTACATGAAGTAAGATCTCAGCGAGTGCGCTGGCTCGGTCACGTTCTGCGTGCTGATCCGGAACGAATTATGCAGCGATCTATGAAAAGAGAGCCACCGTATGGTAGGCGCAGAGGTCGTGGCAGGCGACAACGGCTCCACGATGTAGAGAACGACTTGGCCTCTTCAGATTGGATTAGACAGTATGAAAACCATGCTCAGGATCGAAATTGTTGGAGCCAAATAGTTGACTCAGTAAGAGGCCAGAAATGGCCTTTAAAGCCAGCGTGTACCAGGCAGAGGTGATAGCGATTGAGGTGGTCCTGAATTGGTTGAGACATAATGTGGTTTTCCTCGACTGATATGGCAATTTATGTGGACAGTCAGGCGGCAATCAAGTCGCTGGACTCTGTTTCTCTGACGTCTAGGGTGGCGTTAGGTTGCCACTTGTCTATGAATGAGATGAGTGAGCATTTCAATATTCAGATAGTCTGGGTCACCAGCCACTCGGACTTCATGGGGAACTGCAGGGCGGATGAACTATAGCGAGGCATGGTACAACTCTCCAACTGCTACCGGAAAGGGGAAAATTGGAGAGGCCCATTAAGGTACTCAAGACGGTGCTTAAAAATGAGGTAGTAACCTCAGCGAATGAAAAGTGGACCAACACTTACTCCCTATTGTAGTGTAGCAACGCAAGTCTGGCCAAAGCTGGAATTGAAACGCTCAAAGAAACTGATCTATGTCCTACGTAGACGTGAACTAAAAACGATCATGGGGAAACTCACAGGACACTGCCTACTTGGAGAACGTGCGGGGAGGCTAGGTCTAGAAGCTAATGACTTTTGCAGAAGCTGTATGGACGAGGAGGAGGAAGACACGGTAGTCCACCTCCTATGCTCATGTCCGGCTTTGGCACACAAAAGACATAAATATTTGATAAAAATTCTTAATGGACTATTCTCATAAAGGTAATAAGGAAGTAAGATCCTATAGTATCACAACGGACCGTCGCCAGTCTAAGCGTGCTGTAGCAGCCACTCAACCTAACCTAACACATTGTAGAGGTATTGGACGTAATATGGAGCCAAATTTTATATTTGCATTTGATCCCATTTTTTGGGGTATGCTATAGTTGTGTTAACATACTTTTATGGTGGTATTCATATCAACAAGTATGTTAATAGATTATCAAGGTATTCTAGTTCGAAGAAATACCAGATTCTTTTAGATCCTTTGAAATGTAAATAAGATGCCACACTCGATTTGTTTTCGTACCTATGTATATAGTTGCCCGTAAACATGATGCACATGTGCTAAATAAACATTTTCTTTAAGACCCGATACCAATTATTCTGTAATCATTGATCGAAACATAACAATAAAAACATAACAAAAACATTAAATAAAAGTGGATTGAATAACGGTAATTTTTTGTTTTGTTTGATTAAAAGTATTGTTGTTTTCTTAAATGTACTTATGTTAAACAAAAATAATTTTCTTAAGATGCTAACATAGCAGTTTTTTCTCATCTGCTATAATATTACAGATACACACCTATATATGGACCATATTGTTTTTACCAAAAAATTAAAAATATAAAGGAAAAGCGCGTATTTTAAATTCTTTAGAAATATCGATGGTTTGACTTTTGAGTATATGTTTGTACAACGAAACGAATCGACGAAGATCAAACGTCAATTTAAAGATAAACATGCGGATGAGAATGAAAATCACGCGAAAAAGTCAAGCATAACTAATTTTAATGTTAGCCAGGCACGTATTTAATGAATTTTACCGAACATACGTATATACATATATGTATATCTGATGGTGATTGTGTTGCTCCACTTTATTTGATATGCTGCTTATAAAAATTTCCATTTAATCAATTTGGCAAATAGAATTATCATTAAATTGTAATCAATCAAAATTCAAATTGATGAAATTGATTTTATTTTTTGTTATCTCGAAAATTAATTGAAAATTTGGTCCTAAGTGAATTGACCGATTTCTCTCTTATATACACCAACACCATAATAAAAGATTAATCCATTAGAAGTATTTGGGTAAATTTAGGATCGGGCTTTAGAATTAAGCGGTATGTATACCGTATAAATTTTGATGAGTCGATTAGGAAGAGGGACAAAAAAATTAATATAATATGAGATATGGTTAAACCTGTAGTCGCATAGGGTATATAAATAAACTGGGTCACATCTTTAAGCTGAGAAAGTTGTTTTGGTTTTCTTTTCTTTTTTTTTCAAATTTGGATTGTCATTCTAAATTAAGTAATTTATTCCAGGCCACAGCAGATGAAAGATCAATTCACCTACAGGCAACAAAATATATAAAATAAACGAAACCAACAAAATCATTTGTTTGATGAAATTGCATGTTTTGTGAATGACATATTCTTTACTTCAGATGACATTACCATGTCAAAAAAAAAAAAAAGATAAATAAATGTAATATTATAGAACTGGAAAACCACAAATCAAACAAAAAGAAAGTAAAAAATTACCGCATATATACATTTGTGGTCTACATCCATCGATACAAAGTCTTTTTTTGTTATTTTGTATACGGTTTGAGATCGAATTATACCAAAAAAAAAAAAAAAAAATGGACGATTGGATAATTTTTTTAATCATTTGTGTTGAATAACATTTAGTAATAACAATAATTTACTATATCAGATGATATAAATTAACAAAACACAAAAATATAAAGAATTCGTTTTGATTATAATGATGATGATGATCATTGACTTAAACCGTAATAGTTTGTAGTCACGCAAGCGCAATAAGTTATCATATATTGTTACAAAATATTTGTTTTTGAATTATTTAAAAAAAATGGTAGTTTCCTGTTGTTTCATGTACCTATAAGAACATATAAATGTTTATATTTGCATTTTGCATTCAACAATTGTGTAATGTTTTAATTATTGTTCATTTTTTAATTTATTAGAATCAATTAAATTTGGCGACTTGAATATATTTTAGCTTTTTAATTGTTTTTCCATGAAATGTCAAATAAATAAAATTTTAAATATAACACAAACCAGTCAAATTAGATGGTGATGATTGTTGATTACCAAATTTTAACGATATAATTGAATTCGCAACAACTTAGCTAATTTAATGGTCTTATTTAAAAAAATGAAAAGGCAGTATATTGCTTTGAAAGAAGGAGGCACATCGTAATTGTTAAGCTTTATAACTTTGGAAATAAAAATAATTAGCAGTACACGACGAAAGGTAACTGGAGGAGGCAAATTCACCTGAATAGCAAAATAGAAAAATCGCATTAAATACGCAATCCATCCCGAAATATTTTCTCAAAGATATTTTTGTTTTTGCACATATTTAAGTTAATTAAACAAACGATTAAAATTGTAGATTGATCCAAAACTACATAATTTACAACTATTACTCCCGCATCTGCAAATCTCACTTTGTGTGAATATTCCAACCAAAACTGTTTATTCGGACAGGTAGCGGATGTAAAGTGTATTTACATAAGTATATGTATATATGAATTTAAAGATGAAAAATTGGCAAAGGCGCCACATTTATTTATATTGTGGAAATTCCAACAATGGAAAAATCATCAACGCTGGCACAGTGGTGGCCGCCAAGGTCTCAAACTCAATCAATATGAGAAAAAAGCCGACGCTATAAAGATTTGGCCAAACGATTTTGCTTTACTTTGAAAAGTTGGCAAAGGCACCACATTTATTTATATGGCGGATATTCCAACGGTCACAAAATAATTAAAGCTGGCGTAATGGTTACTAACAGGGTCTTGAACCTTATCACAAAGAGAAATTAGCCGTCCTTAAAAAGACTTGCACATAACAATTTATTTTCCACCAAATCAATTTTACATATTAAAAAAGTCTGGGATCAGTATTTTGGTACTAACTGTATACATACACATTTTTTTTGTAGACGAAAAAGTGTGGGATAGTATAAAATGTAAAAAATCCTGGGATGAAACAACTATATAAATTTCATATGTATTTTTAAAAGTCTGGCTGGATTATTTACACTATTGTTGCCAGAGGTATTTTTAAAAAATCATGGGATGATATCCTGGGATAACTTCAAGGGGTTTCATAATGTCCTAGACAACCTGAAGAAGCCAAGTCGTTCTCTACACCTAGTCACCTGCCACGAGCTCTGCGTCTACCATTTGGTGGCCCTTCTTTCAGAGATCGCTGCACAATTATTTCCGGATCTGCACGCAGAATATGACCGAGCTAGCGCACTCGCTTTTCATCAGATCTCTGAACTCGATATTGTACATTCTTCTTCGCGTTTTGGTCCGAAAACCACCGTAAGAATCCATTTCTAATACTGGTCTGTCATTGTTCAACTCTCACATTCATTCATAAAAGCGGGCCTAATCAACGCTTTGCAAAGTTTCATGTTCGCGGTGATAAGTGATTAGATTTTTGCAGTGGCCTTCGAGGATTCAAAGCACAACTGCCTGCCGCCAATCGGTCTTTAATATCCCCTCCTACACTGTTATTGTGAGTGATAAGAGAACCCAAATATTTGAACCACCTCACTTCCTCATACGTGTAGTGACCACAGTTCAAATTAAAATTAAAATTTCGTTTTTCTACAGGTTACTCAAATGAAATTTTCACAATTGGCAGTCTAAAGATAGTTCCATTCCATACGAAATTAAATCTTACAATTTTATTATTTAAAAGTTCAGAATAATGAGTTAACAAAAAATCCAACTCATTTTATTAATTATGGAGGGCGCTACCGTGAACTTTTCAGTTTTACCGTGGCCAATTTTAACAAACATCAGACGCAACTAGATCAGGAGATCCTCATTCAACTGAATATTGTTTAATTTATTTAATAGGAATGCATACCAGTTACTTCTGTTGCACGGCCGATCCACTTGCAGAAAGGAACAGTATCTTTATTTAAAGATGCACAATCATAAAGAATGAAGCTTAATTAAACTTAAATAATGCCAAATGTATTATAACTGTGATAAATATATAATTATTAAATAAATAACCGTTATTTCCAAAAATTAATATGGTGATGAGCGATTATTTGAACCCCCGAAATATCGTTCGTATACCATCTCGTATCAGTTTATCACTTAAAAATTACCTATTTTGCTGCCTAGAATTGTCTTCTTCCTTTACAATACGGTCGGATTTCTCCGTCATCGACTTCTTCCACTGCGCGCGCAACCGTAATTTTTGGGCATCACCGAACCCGAGACCCTCGGATAACAAGGCAAGCACGCTACTTACTGTGCTAACGAGGGCGGCAACCAAACGTTATGTTTGATCACAAAAAAATAAAAAATAAAAACAAATGACGCGACGTTAGGATGCATAAAACATAAACTTTTCCTAATACGAAAATCCCAATTCTGACCTGTTCACAATAAAGTTAAATAGGAGTTAAATATAAAATAAAACCTGCAATTTTTTGGAGAATGACAGTGAACGAGAAGCAGCTATACTATTATGGAATAAGTAAGACCACTTTGCATAATTTAAAAAACCGGAAACCTAACTTGAATCCAGGATAGGAAATTGAACCCAAATCATGAAAGGGGAAAATGTCAACAAAAAACGGTTATGAATATGTCAATAATGCCCCATATATGTGGTATAAAAAGCTTAAATTTATGACTGATTTTATCTGACCTGAATTCAAAGCTCCTAATGGTTGGTTAAAGATGTTTACGTTGAAAAGAAGCTTTAGTTACAAAATACTATCAGATGAATCAACAAGTGTTCCATAATAAGTTAACGACAATATTAAGAACCGAATTGTTGAAATGTTGAATTAACAGCTAGTTATAAAACATACACAGACATATTTAATGCAGCTGAATGTCGCTTAATTTTCAAAGCATTGCCAGGTCGAAGCTTTGTGTTAAAAGGTGACAGATGAAAATGTGGGAAACTGTCGAAAGAATGATTTACAGTTTTATTATGCTAAAACCTTTAGTTATAGGCAAATCAAGGAAACCACGTGCATTTAAGAATATGAAATTGTAACAAATGCCTGAAATATAGCGAAACCACCAGAAAGTTACAAATTGCAGACAAACAGATGAAAAAAGTTCGAATAAATATTCTTTAATTATTGATAATTTTCTATAATGCTACCGTCAAACTAACTAATGTTAAATTGAAGTTTCTACCACAGATCACTTTGATCAACTTCGATCAATTGGATGAATTCCGCATTGTAAACAGTTAAAATAGAAACAATTTGCAATTGCTTGAAAGGATGGCTTTATTTTAAAACATGAATAATCTTCATGTTTCTTAGCAGAAGACGTCACGTAACACTAATTTCCGACATTATAATTCCGACATTCGCAATTCATTCATTCATTAAATGAGTGGTCATCAAAACGAAATGAGTGGTCATCATCTAAACTCAGACATTGAATTCCGTTTCATACTTTGAGCTACTAACTCTGAGCCTGCTGATTCAATCTGGCTTTGAATATTTTTTACTTTCTGAATATTTATTTTGGGGCACATAAGGGTCACTCTATGTGACTAAATCGGCCATACCACTGAAGTTATCAAAGACTCTATTTAATATTTTTATGAAAGCAATTCCGCTTCGCCATGAAGTGCATTCAATCCAAATACAACAATATATCTTTTTTATACTTGGTAAATCAGCGGTAAGGTTGTAAATATTGAGCTTTAAATAATGGACCCAATTTAAACTGAATACAGTTTAATATGTTCTGCAGGCCTACGCCAAGAATTGGAATGTATTCCTCTTTATCACCCTCTTTTGATTTTCTTAATTCTATTAATAATGCTAGTTGACCAATAAGTATTTGAACGTATTCATTATTTCAAGTGCACATAAAGGTTAACAGTTCTGAAGGCAAATCGTTTTATTTATTTATTTCCCCATATGTTTCATATGTCCACCAGCGCTGACATATTCCTCTTATCATCCTTGAACCGGACGACATAATCAAAATATAATATTCATCTTCTTCGCGTATTTTGGAAACGAAAAGAGCTAGTGTAACTTGAAGTACAAAGACTAAATTGTTTACATAATTATCCAAATATATTATAACTTATCCTTTATATTGTTCCGTTTTGTTCTGCTATACTTAAGGCCTTAAACCGTCTAGTTGATGAATTAGCGTTTCAATGTATGGTAAAATATTACTTTCCTCAGAAACAGCATCTTGATAAAATATGCAAATACGTTAAACTTCACATAAAGAGATTCATTGTGATAATATGACAAAATCCATCAATTCGGAAAGAAACGTTACAGTAATCCAGTACTGGTAATATCTGCTTTTTCTAAATCTGCAGTTACCAAACGTCCATCTATTTTCTCAAATGTGTAGAAAAACTATGTGTTAAATTCATTAATAAAATTTCAAAGAAAATCTGTAACTTAAACAAATTTGTAACAAAAGTTTAAATTATATTCAAACCATAAGCAGATTAATTTTGATTAAGTTAATTAACATTTCGATTTTACCTCTCCTTCTGATCAGCTGGATCAAATGAAAATTTAATTAAATAACTTTATACAATTCTCCATCATGAGTAGATGCACTATCCTGTACGAATTTGATAAAATATATCCGCAACAAGTTATTTTTTACGAAGATATTATTAGAAGGTTTTCAAAATATGGGGTCCTATTTTTGAAAAGTTCCCTATATAAGGAAATGTTTTCAATGATTTCAAGAATAGGATCCGTTAAATCGTTAAAAAAATTCAGAAAGGTTGGATAATTTTAAATCATGAGTTGAATCCCAGCCAAGGAATTTTTATTATTCATATACTACATATACTAAGGGAAATTTCCGATTGTGTATTGGACTACGTGGAAATATTTCAAAGTATTTCATACATTTTTGGATGATTCCACCGATTTCAAGAATAAGGCCCCTTAGCTTATTATTTTGGTATTAAATCACGCCAATAGGAAAAATTTCGCTGATTAATTATTCAATTGTTTGTGAAACACTTTTCTTCAGACAGACATCTTGAACAATTATAAATCTTACTCGTATTAAGCGGAAAGCTTCGGAAAAATAAAATTAAGCCTCCGTTCACCATTGGTAGGTCGTAGATATTAGATTTGATCATTTTTAGTAGAAGGTTCACCTTATTTTTGGTCATATCAAACTTTAGCGTTCTACGTTTACTAACAGTGCTCCGTTCATCCATTGGCTAGAACAGTGAACGATATAATGTTTGAAAGGTAAGGAGTATGGATTCACCTTTAAAAAGAATCATCGAATAATCTTGGACATTTCTAAAATTACGGCTATGCCAAAAACTACGATCATACTCTTATCATCTAAAACATTTAATATCTCGTGAACTACTCAACATTCGATGAAAAATATATACTGTTTAGAAAGCTAATTTTGGCATACATAAGAGTCACTCAAGTGCTCTCGGTTTCAGATTTTTGCATTATCTACATTTCTTTACAACACCGATTGAAAGTTAAGGACCACTTACGAGTCCACGCTCCCATCCAAAGGTGATGAGCCTTACTTTATGACAGTCTACGATTGGGATGCTTGAACACCTGGGGTGTTTCATATAGAGCAACGTATTTTATGTGAGGCACCATCGTTCAGCAAATCAATTTAAAACCAAACATTTCGATTTTTTATTGCTAAGGAAATTTATTTTAATACTAATTAGACAAATGAAACATATGGTTACGAATTTCGGGCTCTTATAAGGATTCGTAAGAGATTTTGCAATAAAACACTCGAAGTATTTTTTAGCACTGTACATTTTTTTCGAGAATAAATTACAACACTTGTTTTCAGCACTTTCAGCTCTTTACAATTTGACTATAGTTTACTCTTTCACTTTATCTCACTTGTGCTATGGTTGAATTTAAACTGATCTTACTCTGTAAACTGTGGCCCTATTCTGGTTTACCCTGGGAATTGGGAATTGGAAAAAAATATTGCTATAATTCCCAACTGCAATAATTCCAAATTTTTTATTCTTTAATAGTGTATTCTGGTAGCACGTGGAATAGTTTCCATAGAAATGGTTTCCAGTTCAAATGCTCACCACTAGAAGTACCAATATCAAAAAGGAGCTGTCATTTTTTAGCAAAACAAACCAAAAATATTTGTATGCTAAAACGTTTTGTTTAAATTCTAAAAAATTAAAACTAAAATATTAAAAATAATATCGTGTGTTTGTGTGTGTTATATTAAATTATATAGTAAAGGGTTTTCCAATAATAGATTTCATTTTGATATTAAAAAACAATGTATTTTTTAAGAGAAATCAATGAATGTTTATTTCATTGGAAAGAGGAACGTATGCCATTAACATTTGAAATCGATATAAGCCATATCGTTTTCATGAAATTTTCCATGACCAATTCGCACATTTTCGACTGTATGTCGTCGATAACTTAAAATTGCGATTGTTTCGTTGCTTGTGTGGCACGTAGCGTCGACTTGCCTAAAATAAACGTCGTCCACATCAATATCTTCCAATTCCGGCCATAAAAAATCACTAATCATAGCTCGGCAGCGCAATCCATTCACCGTAACAGTTACACCAGCTTCATTTTCGAAAAAGTAAGGTCCAATCACACCGCCATCCCAAAAACCGCAGCAAAAAGTGGCACGGTGAGGATGGAGAGGCTTTTCGATAATCATTCTTGTATTTTCTGAGCCCCAAATGCGACACTGCATATTAACGTAGCCGCCGAGGTGAAAATGGGCCTCATCACTGAAGATGATTAAAATCCGGATCATTTTGATGCATTTGAAGGACCCAATCAGCGAAGATTCGACGTTTATGGTGATCGACCGGCCTGAGTTCTTGTGTTAACTTAACTTTAAAAGCCTTAAGACCTAGGTTTTTATGCAAAATGTCGTTTGTGAAATGTCTTCACATCACAAACTTGTCCCAACAGCTCAAATTTTTCCAGCAGTTTCACTATTGCCGACCGAGAAGGTGCTTCACGGGGACCAAAAAGTACTTTAGTTTTGGGAACTGTGAAAGCAAAATTTTCACCATTTTTGTAGTGAATTTTAATAATTTCGTGTAAGCGTGTATCGTACCATTTTTAGTAATGGCGTAGTTTTTACTTGTCAAATGTCAAAAGAAGCCAGCTTCAAAATTGATGACGAAGAGGAAAGGTGATACAATTTAAGGGTTCGGCGAATAGTACTATGTGATTCGTCAAACCCGTTTGCTATTCCGGAACCAGAGTTCATCAGTATATACCGAATGCCGCAATCGTTAGCTACCAGTTAAGCGCAGAAATCGTACCTCATCTGTCAGATTCATCTATTCCAAAAGAAATTAGAATGCTAATTGTTCTTAGTTTTTGGCGAAAGGTATGAAAATGAAATTAATTATATTGTACATATCAGTAGATGCATAGAAGAAGTGTCTATACAATTGTTGAGAACCAATTAATGTCGGTGTACATAAAATTCCCTCAAACAACGGTGGAAATGAGTAACATCAAGAGACAGTACGATTTTTTAGCAACCTCTTTTTCATTATTAAATGTGAATAATTTAATTTACTGCATTACAGATTCTACGAGAAATACAATATTCCTGGAATAATAGGATGCATAGACTGCACACATGTCTCCATGTTTAGAACAGCGGCAAGGATTGAGCATATATACTTTAACCGGCATCATTACCATTACAAGAATGTTCAACTAGTAAGTAAAAAATAATTATTTTTGGTTCATTCTCTTTAAAATAAAGAGCCATTTACAGGTTTGTGACATTAACCTGAGGATTTTGAACATAAACGCAAAGTATGGGTTATGTTAAATTTAAATATTCTTCATTTTGTGCCATTGATTTTATATATATATATATATATATATATATATATATATATATATATATATATATATATATATATATATATATATATAAAAATATATATATATATATATATATATATATATATATATATATAACAAAAAATATATATTATGTTATAAGTTATGTGATATAAAGGTAATAAAAGGTATATCATAATTTATTTCAGGTGATAGTGGCTATCCAGTATCCACTCCAACCTTGGCTGATGACCCCCATTTTAAGCTCAATTAATGAGAGTGAGAAATCGAAGCAGAATGCAACTGAAATTGCGGTTTAGATGTTTGGCAAAAGACCGTTGCAACAAATATTACCCATTTATGATGGGGCTTATAATAAATACGTGTGCCACTTTGCACAATTTCATAAAACATAGGAATTATCACGATGACCATGATGATGCTCAGGGTGATAAAGGAGACATCCAAAACGAAGTCGAGGATGAAATAATAATTACAAATTAAATATATGTTTAACAATACTTTAAGTAGTAAAACAACTTTAAATTTGTTTAATACTTACTTGCCTGACAAGTAGACTCGTTCTAGAATACTGTTTCTGTGTTCTAACGCCGCTGCCATTCTTTTAATTAGGTTGAATTAGTAAACCCTTTTCTCCATGGCAGAGGTTAATTTACTAATGGCATTATCTTTCTCTCTTTCCAATACATAATCGGTGTTCTCTAATGAGCTTTGCTGTAGGCCTTCTTGGGGTTAAGTCATACGAGGTGGGCTAACCATATCTACTATAGTAGAAAGGGCAGAAACTTGTGTAGCCGACGTATTATTTGTGGAGCAAATTCGCTGTAATTGAAAATAAAATAATATTTAGTGCGTACGTAATGAAAATAAATACAATTTTAGGTTCACTTGTGGATGTGGCGTGCTCGATAGTGGTGTAATATCGCCTTCTAAAATTATACTGCCAACACAAGACTCTAAATTGACTATGTCAAGAAATAAAAAGTGTATTTAACTACATACTTCATATCATTCCATGCTCTTTTCCATTTTTCTGCATCATTTTTCACCAGGGGCGCATAAACCCTCTGATATAATTTAATTCTGTTGCTATCTGTTCCAATTTTTGTCGGTTTTGGTCAATCAATTCGACTAAATCTGTAGATTAAAAAACAAAATGTCAAGTATAGCATGGCATTCAACTACTGCATGGGATAAATACGTATCATTTGCCAACTCAATATTTAAATCTATAAGCTCAATCAATCGCTCCTTTTGGAACCGAGTAATATTTCTTCCCTAAAAATTATTAATATAAAATAATGTTAGATTGTATACATAAAATATGTTTTATTTATTTCAAGGTTTATATTATATGCTTACTCTATTTACACCGGCCATGTTGATAAAAAATTAGTAAATATTTAAAAGATTCAACAATAAAATTCGAAATTAAGATAGCTTTGAAATACTTTTGAAATAACAATTCCCAATAAAAATCACGGGGAAAATTAAACGACAAAACTGCTATAAAATGAAATTTTTGTTTCCCTATACACAAAATTTCCCAATCGCCAGCATACACTTTGGGAAAAAAAATACCCAACTACTAGAAAAATATCAAAAATTCCCAATCCCCATGGAAAACCAGAATAGGGCCACTGAACTTTCCAAATTGCGTCGTTGGATAAAAAATATCCAAGTATGCGTGTATTTTGAAATTTGATTTTTTTTTTGCAGTATAGCAAAGCAATCGCTTAGCCTACGATTAGTTGAAATGTAAATAATTACCCGAATATGTATGATGTGTAAATCCGGTTAATAATTAAATGAAGTTGTAAATACAGCTATTCCACGCGAAATCAGACAAAAATAAAACATTTACGGGGGCAAGGTGTCCGATTGTTTTGAAATTCGGAGAGATGGTAGATATAGATAAAAAAAATATAATTTGAGTAAAAACTCGGTGGGGTCAAAATACGCGGAGTTCCGTTATAATTTGTTTTTGTCGGAAACTCAAATGTTCACATCTTTAAATTCGTGTATCTTAAATATTCCTTGTCCGATTTTCACGTGTAATAGCTCGTTGGAAAGACAATTGTACATACTTTCAAATCATAAAAATTATCAGAATTGGAAAATCGATGCGCTGTGATGTGGTTGTTACCATTGGGAACAAAGCACTGATAATCGTGAATTTTTCTGATGGCTTTTACTGAATCAAATTTTTTTGCTAGTAATCGTCCACCCTTCTGTACTCTTGATTTGAACAAAATCAAAAAGTAATGTTTGATTCATTTTTTCTAGCCCAATCGAACAGTTGTTGTGCTGTCGTTATTTGATCAGCGTAGGCTTTCGTGGCAATTTGTTTGAAGACACCCCCAATTCCGTCTTGTATGTATAATTTGCATTTCATGTATTGGTAACGCCGATGTTGAATTCTGTTCTTGGTAATGATGTATAAGATATCGCCGATGTTGGTTCTGCTAAATTTAATTTTCAGGCAGCCTTGAACTGGGATCTTGTAATACGGCGTTTCTCTTAAGGCAGAGGAGCTGGTGGAATGGCTTGGATGGCACTCATCAGACTAACATCGGTCTGGTTAATTCTTCCAACTCCGGTAGCTGAATTAGATATACCATGAATTGGATTCATTAGAGTTAATTCTGCAGCGCTCAACCCATTTTAGAATAGGCATCCATCATTCCAGTCCTTTATTCGGGCCAAAATAAACGTAGTCCAGGTACACTATCCATAATTATTTTGATGGCTTTCTTAATCTCACTTACCTACTTTTGCAGTTTTGATTAAATAATTTTTCGTTTGTGTTATGTAAGTTATTGTTTTGGATTTAAATAAATTTTAGGTAAGAAATTAAAATAAGCAAATACAAATAATTATAGGACTAATATAGAGTCGATTGGTAACAATCGTGAAACAGAGTGAAAAAGCTTACATTCACAATTTACGTTAAACAACTGCATACTTTGTTTTTTGAATAATTGTGAACTTGTATATACAGAGCCCTAAGGTTAAAAATTGAGCTTTTTCTAGAGGAACTAAAATTGATGAAAAAAACGTTTTTTCCATACAAAACATATGAAAAATTAAATTTTTTTCGGTGCGATATTTTTCAATGAAAATGTCGATGGATTAAGTATTTTAACATTGAAATAGAATCTACAATTATCATTTTATAATTGATTCAAAGCTTGATCAAAGAAGTTGTTTAATTTTTGATATATTTATTAATAAAATTTATAGAAAAAAAAGCATTTCTACATTGAATTGATATAAATACACACAAATACCAACACAATACAAATTAAACTGCACGACGAAAAGAGAAAACAGTAAAAATGTGGTTGTGTTTCCTTTTGAATTATATTTTGGTGAATAAAATAAAATACTTAAAGGGTATTTCAATAATAGCTGCATGATTTTGTTTGAATAAATCTCAAACTAATTTCACTTCAATTTCAACGTAAATTTTGGATTTTAGATTAGAAATGGAACACCATGACTATCACAGTTCTTCTGGCACGGTTCTATTTTATTTTGGTAAAGTTTTGTTACGCATTTGTGCATAATTATGGTTCTAAACAAATTGTGCAGCGGTTATTGGAACTCCCTGTTATAAGTTGTCAACATCACAATTGTTTTTCTATCGATCGATGTTTATGTTCTCTTTTTAAATTTTACGCTATTTCGTAAATTCAATTTTAAATTTTTTCTATTGCGATCTCAGCCTTTTGGAATAATTTTGCACTCTATCCCTTTTCCGATTTCGCTACAAGGTAATGAAATAGAAATATGTGGTGACACATTTTCAAATGTATAAAAGGAAATAGAATAATGCTTTATACGAGCATGCTGCGATCGCAATAGAAAAAGCGAAATTAAAATTTTTATTTTTAGATTGAGATTTAATTCTTAAAAAATGTGTTTTATTTATTTATTTTACCTACACATTCAAATAAATTCATGTTTACATAAATATGATAAATTCATATTTAATTTTGATTTAATGTTTATTAAATTAATAAAAGGTTTAAGGTTCTGACTTTCAGATATGTGCTGCTTCAATATAGAATCAATTCCACAAAGTGTTTATCGAAATGAAAGATTTAACTTTTCATTGATGAAAAGTAATTTGAAAATGGTCATTTTTACATTGATTCTTATGGGATAATGCAAAAGTAGTTCCTCTAGAAAAAGCTCGACAAAAAACATGGTTGATCCTTACGGCTCTGTATATACAGGTGGCTCTGGTTGTACCCAACAAAAATATTTTTTTTATAGAACCATACTTTATGTAATTTAAAGCTTTTAACAACCGTATACATTAAAGAGTTTTTCGATCAAATTTGATTATACATAAAATGGCGTCCTTCTGCTGTTTTATTAATAAAATATTTATTAATTAACTTTTAGGATACATTAACTCACCGTACCTTTATGGTACAATTACATATTTTTATACATTTTTAATCATTTCTATATCAGAGGAAGTTAAAAATCGAAACGAAATGCCACGAAAGCCAGCCTTCAGTGACCATACGCTGATCAAATAACGACAGCACAGCAACTTTTCAATCAAACATTACTTTTAGATTTTGTACAAAGGGTACAGAAGGGTGGCACGATCACTAGCAAAAAAATTTGATTCAGTAAAAGCCATCAGAGAAACTCACGATTATCAGTGCTTTGTTCCCAATGGTAACAACCACAACACAGCGCGTCAATTTTCCAATACTGATAATTTTTATAATTTTAAACTAAAATAATTTGTAAATAAATTAACTTCATTGAATAAAACTGTAAAAGTAAGAACAAAAACATGAATTTCGTAGTTTAGAATTAATAATTGTACAGAAATGTTAAATTCCACCGTAACTTGTTATGACGTTTTGTTCTCCATCATGAACGATGGCTTGTTGGAAAGGTATTTTCAAGTGAGCATTTCGAGTTTTCAGCAAAATTCTATTTAAAACTGAAATTTAAACGATATATTGTACATTAACACCAAAGTTTAAAACGCTTACCTGAAAGTATGTACAATTGTCTTTCCAACGAGCTATTACACGTGAAAATCGGACAAGGAATACTTATGATACACAATTTAAAGATGTGAACATTTGAGTTTCCGACAAAAACAAATTATAACGGAACTCCGCGTATTTTGACCCCACCGAGTTTTTACTCAAATTATTTTTTTTTTTTATCTATATCTACCATCTTCCCGAATTTCAAAAAAATTGGACACCTTGCCTCCGGATGGGTGTCTGATTTCGCGTGGAATGGCTGAATTTATATATACCACTTGGACGCTAGTTGCAATTTAAATTTGTTTCCCTTAACCCAGCATCCTTGTAGTTTACTACAGATTATTGAAATAATTATAGTTTTTAGCCCAACAGTCTAATTAATGTATGTGTGTGCAATTGGATAGTTGAGATTAAGAAATTTGACACAAATACTTTGAGCCTAGAACAACAAATATTAGGATTCTGACCAGCGGAATTTCCATAAGATCATAATAACCATTCAACTTATGCTATTAATTTTGATTTTATGAATTTTAACCAATTTACTACGAAGCACCCCTATAAATAAAAATATTTTTCAAAAAAGTTCATTAAACACGACAACAACCACAACAAAAATGGCTATACTAAGGCTTCACGCTGATGATTTAATAAATTTTAATTGTTGAAACTGTAACAACAATGCACCATTGTGGACATACAATTTTCATTTTCATTTCATTAGAAACAAAAGTAAGAAACCACTGAAATGGGAAATAAGTTATGAGATTATAAAATTTATACAACAATCAGCTTGTTTAAGAATAAGAAAAGTTTGGAAATGCAAATGCGGTTTATTCACAATATGTTAACAATTTATTTGTTCAGTGTAATATACACACAAAGTGAATTTGTATATCAAATATGCCTATGTACATAACTATATACTACGCAGATGCCACAGCAATATTTTCTTCTTTTTCGTGTACGATTGTCTTACTACACCGAATTGAATTTTTCTCTTCTCAACTTCATCTAAAACACTTCTTTTTGTTGCGCTGTGTATACTTACAATAAATATATTTATTTAAATGAGTTAGTTTGTGTACATGTATATAGTTATACGAGTATATGTATACTTGTTATTTATTTCAAATATCATTGAACTCAAGAAATCCATTTCTTATCAACAATTCATAATTCTTATTTATTTAATTTTTTTTTTTTGTTCTCGATTTTTTTTTTTTTTTTTTAAATGCATTATATTTTTAGTTTGTTCTCCAAAAATAAATGTAAGTATTAATAAAAACCGAATTTTGCTATGTCTGGCCTCATTTCTTATAATACTCGTACATACAAAAGTTTGTTTGCTTTAATTTTTATTTTATAAAATGCATTTAGTTTTTTTTTTTTTTTTAGTGCATTTGAATCACAGAATAAAATTAAATTAGAATTCAACAATTCAATTAGATTCGTAAATCAAATTGAAATTTATTATTATTGTAGTTCGTGATTCACATGCTAATGGATGAATTAAAAAAAATTTGAATTTTTTGGTTTATTTTAAGGTGGGCGCAGGTAAATTGGTCTATTGGCGCTATAAAGTTACTATATAGATGAGAATGATTACTAAATTTAACTAGTTTAAAATCAGTGACCTGACAATGACATTTGAAATGGTATGTTAATAAATGTGATCATTCTGAATTTTAAACTTTTACAGATTTCAACATTTTTTAAGATTTCAACATTTTTTTCGTAATTCCAAAGTTATCAATGTACGTACATACATATTTTACTTGGTACTATAGTGATAGAGTTAATTCTAAATTGATTCGCGGATTCAAGTATAGCAGTAAAAAATGGGCATTGTGCCAAATTTTGATAGAATTTGCGAAATATTATTTACGATTTTTTTTCTAAATTTTTTTGGGGACAGTTTACCGCAAAAATGCTATAAAGCGGAAATAATTGATAAAACGATTGATAAATAAAAATTATTTAAATTATAATTATAATTAAAGCTAATTCTGAAAATCATCTTAAAAATAATATTATTCCTACATATTCACTACTATTTCCGAATAGTAGAGACTTGGGTCATTCCATTTCAGATACTTGGACCATTTGTTTATTTATTTATCATCTCTTTTTTGATTTATTACATATAGGATTAAAACAAAGATATTAAAAGTATTTAAATATTACAAAAATAAAAATTAAACAATATAACAAGCTTATGATTTAAACACAAATATTATGACATGCTGTGGTGAAATCATCTTATCAGTTTCTTTTCCAGTAAAACTTTTGTTTCTATATGCTTAAACAATTAAAGAGAATTAGGAAATATCTGTGATCACAAATGATCAGAATCGATATTACCATCGAGAGTTATTACTCTACTAAAATTAAAGAAGCAGTGGGGAAGCTTCTATAAAAAACATATCAAAAATAAAATTCGAAAATGTATTTAAAATAATTCAGTTTTGAATTTCAATCAATAAAATTTAGTTTCAATTATAAATAAAAACGTAAAAGAAGCATGTGAAGTTAGCCCAGTTTTCCATCCCAGAAAAAACAAAAACGTACATCAGGCACTACTACTCTGTCCGATCCCATTTTTTTCTTAAACAAAATAAAAGTATGAAATTTTTCATTATGTTTATTCATTAAATGATGAAATATCCCAGCCCAGCTTTTGATAAAATAAGTAAATAAATACGTATATATTTATTATTTATTTAATTTATATATAATATAAATAAATTAGCTAGGAATAATATTATTAACTTCTAAGATCTTCTGAGGCCGGAAATAATTCTTTATGTTTTGAGTTGGCCATAGTAAGGGCAAGTTCTGGTAAAATTCCCAACACCAGCCGTATGGTGCAATTTGCACAATCGGCCAACCATCATATAGCCCCATATCATTTAATATGAAAAAAATTCTAACTCCTAAGAACTTCCGAGGCCGGAAAAAATTATTTATGTTTTGAGTTGGCCATAGTAAGGGCAAGCTCTGGTAAAATTCCCAACACCAGCCGTATGGTGCAACTTGCAAAATCGGCCAACCATCATATGGCCCCATATCATTTAATATGATAAAAATTATGGTAGTAATAAATCCATATTGATGTTTAGTTATGGTAGACGATCGGTAACATATCGTAAATTGAATTGATCAAAAACTGATAAATCTATATTGATGTTTAATTGTGGTAGACGATCGGTAACTTATTATCAAGAGTTAAATTAATATTTTGCGGATGGTTTGTTTATAAGAAGGTTTGCATATAATTGTTTATTTATTTGTATGGTACACATCTACAAATCTATACATATTTACGTTTTTAGTTTGTTTATTTTTTGTACAATAGCATTTGCGGGGTTACATTATGTGTGTTGGGAAATTTTATATTAGTGGCATTTTCTAATAAATCGTCGTATCTTTCCCATCTATCATTATGGTAACAATAAGCAACATAATGTGCTGATTCACTTATGTAATTAACGAAGCTGGTTAATTTAAAATACTCGTTGTGTACTTTCAGCTCAGTAGGTATGTTTGAAATAGATACACTTTTGATTTCTTCAATACTGGCTTCGCAATATATAAAAATTATAGGACCAGAATCTATTTGGTCAATATATTTTCCTTTGCCACAAATGCAATAAAGTTGATCCGGCTCTTTGATGCAATCTTGTATCATTTGTACACCAATTTGATCTAATAACTCAAAATTAATTGGAACGTATTTGTACTGGCCATGACCACTTATACCACATCACCGACACGTTGACATTGTATTTATACTGGAATATTTTTCATTTAAAAAATATGTTGATATTTTTGTGATATTTGCAGTGTAGTCCCATTGTAGTCCATACAATTTTGCTAATATTGCATGTCGATGCACTTTCGCCGAATCGTCTTTCCAGTTAAGTAAGGAATTAATCAAATTGGAAAAATGCCTTTCCTTATTTTTAAACACTGGTGAATTTATGTTTAAAATACATTGCATAAACGCGTCAAATGCACACGTATTATGGTAGTGGTCTGTTTTCATTCTTCCGGTCTTAAGAAAACATAAGTGGTCAGTTTCTAAATTTTTAAATTTTTTTAAATTATTTACATTTTTAGCTCGTTTGGGGGTTTCCGATTGCATTTTTTTAGCACTTAAATATTCAATGATCGACCCTTTCCTTTTTTTGTCTCCATAGTCAGTTAGTTGTTTAATATTTGATAGAGAAAAGTGACTTTTAGAAATTGTAGGCTTGCCACGCCACATTTCTTCCTCTTCCAGAACTGTTGACAAATCTTTTTCCTCAAATTTTTATAATTTTTTTTTTTTTCTGATTTTAGACTACTGTCAAAAACCTTCGGTATCCCAATAGGTTTCCGTTTAAGAATAACTCTATTTCGGCTATCAATCTCCTTGATAAACCGTAGTGGCTTTGCCGGAAGATTTCCAAGTTTCATAGTCCGCCCCATTCGGCGTATGATGATGAACTGCAAAATAATTTGCAACGTTTCCATTGCTATATATTTTTTGGTTAAAAATACTCGACCAAAACGGCAGATACGTTAAATATTTGTTTAGAAATAATTGTAAAAAATCCGGATTAAAATTTAAGTTCACAGGAAGATTTTTATTCTAAATTACTTCTGGAGTAATAGACTCAGAGACACATTTAAACTCTTGGTAAAATTTGCTTTGTAAATAAAGCGTTTCATTTAACTGGCGACTATAATATTCCTCGTCTTTATGAGCTGGACCTGTATTGTCAATTGATACTTGTTTTGGTACTGCTGTTGTATATTTTAGAACAACGTCCAGTGCTGGGCATACCGACTCAGTAAGAAATTAGAATAATCATTTATGTAATATGAAGACGCTACAATTTCTTTTAAAATTGTGTTACTTTTGTATTATTTTGAAAAACTTTTGTTGATATCCGCAATCATGCAATGCATTAAATGGTTTGTATGGTTCGGTGAGTTAATTGAACTATGAAAGATGTTCAAATACTGTACGATATCCATTTTGTTAAATGAGTCCAGAACGGCATTTATTTGTGCAAAATTGAAATCAGTCACTACCGTATTAATTATAGGCCATGTTTAATATTGTCTCTCAAACTCAATTCGATATGACCTTAACCAATTCCCAATAGTATCTAAATTATGGCTCGAACTAGACATATGATGGTTGGCCGATTGTGCAAATTGCACCATACGGCTGGTGTTGGGAATTTTACCAGAGCTTGTCCTTACTATGGCCAACTCAAAACATAAATAATTTTTTCCGGCCTCGGAAGTTCTTATGAGTTAGAATTTTTTTCATAATTAATGATATGGGGCCATATGATGGTTGGCCGATTGTGCAAACTGCACCATACGGCTGGTGTTTGGAATTTTACCATAGCTTGTCCTTACTATGGTCAACTCAAAACATAAAGAATTATTTCCGGCCTCGGAAGATCTGAGAAGTTAATAATATTATTCCTAGCTAATTTATTTATATTATATATAAATTAAATAAATAATAAATATAAATATATGTATTTATTTACTTATTTTATCAAAAGCTGGGCTGGGATATTTCATCATTTAATGAATAAAAATAATGAAAAATTTCATACTTTTATTTTGTTTAAGAAAAAAATGGGATGGGACAGAGTAGTATTGCCTGATGTACGTTTTTGTTTTTTCTGGGATGAAAAACTGGGCTAACTTCACATGCTTCGTAAAAGGAATGTGGTTTTATTTCAAAGTGTGAAAGAGAGTTTCAATATTATTTACTTCCATTAGCCATGATTTCCCACCCTTCAAAAAGGTAAAATAAACAAGAATTTGTTTTAAACTATCTGATAGTTGATTATAAATTTTAGGAGCCACAGAGCTAAAAAACTGTTTAAAATGCTCCTTTCCTGGCGATGGGCAATTAACGTAGTTTGCATTACGTAATGTGTAGATAGTTACTTTTAAATTCCTGTGACCACTACGTAAAAAGAAAATTTTTAAAACTTTATAAACGTCTAAATAGTATGTTTAAATTTATAAATAAAGGTAGGGTAGAAGTTAATTGTGGTTTGCAACATATCGTAGTCATTATAAAATTTTGTGCAACTTTTAGGGCCTTCAAATTGGAATAGTAAATTCCACCCCAACAAGTTAAGCCATACTGAAGTTTTGACTGCACAATGCCAAAATACACTGATCTAAGTACGGGTTCAGGACAAATATCACGTAGAAGGTATAATTTTCTATTACATGCTAACAAATAATTTTGTAACGACTTAACATGACTCTTAAAACTAAACCGCTTATCGATCGTGACTCCTAAGTATTTAAACGACTCAACTACATCCAAATCTTTGCAATAGTCTGAACATGTAACACTATTATTTACACAGTCTGAGGAATGATATACAACATCAGTTGGATTAGGCACTCCAGATAATTTAATATATAGAATATTCGTTTTAGAACTGAGAACTATGTAGTGTACAAAACCAGCGTCTCAGAATTCGAAGATCGTTATTAATCTTCTGGACATTAGTATTACTATCCCTGGAGCTATATACCATCCCTACATCATCAGCAAAGCCAACTGAATGCCCATCTAACTTTAGTTCGAAAAAAAAATTAATTAGATCAAGAATAAGATAGGTCCTAAGACTGATCCCGGTGGCACTCCACACTTAATTTTTCTAAATTCGCCAATACAATTCCCAAATTTTTACCGCCTGCTGTCTATCAGAAAGGTAAGACAGCAACCATTCGTTTGCAATGCCGCGTATCCCTGCTTTATCTAGCTTCAATAATAATAAATTGTGATCAACAGTGTCGAACGCTTTTGTAACATCTATAAAATTTACTGCAGCGATTCATCGTTATTTAAAGAAAATATAATTAAATATAATATTTAAGAGCATCTTCAGTACTTTTACCAACTCTGAAATCAAAATGGCTATTTGAAAAAAATTGAATTTTACCAAAAAGGATAGTAATCTTTTGTTAATTATTTTTTCAAATAGTTTAGAGAAAACGGAAAGCAGAGAAATTGGTCGATAGTTACCCAAACTAAGTGTATCTCTCCCTTTATATGTAGTGGTATGACCACAGCTTTTTTTAAGACATCAGGAAAAGCACTGGTTGACATACTAACATTAAAAATATAACTAAGAACAGATGAAATAAGCGCTCCAACATATTTTATCAGAGAGTTACTTATTTTATCATACCCGCATGCTAATGAATTTTTTAACGAATTAATGGTATCAAGTACCTCACAGCAGTCAGTTGGATTAAAGAAAAAAGTTTTCTCTCGTGTCTTTTTGAATAAATACTGGGATTCTTCTAATTCAATGTTGGCAAAATCTTTATTAAATTCATTTGTAATATTTACTTCGTCGTTTAGAATATTATTATTCTGAGATCTGATGATTTCAATAATAGCTTTCTCATTATTTCCATTTAAAAGTTCATTTACAAGTCGCCAGATTTGACATGGTTTTTACAGTTATTAAAACGTTGGTAATAATAAAGTTCTTTTTCTATAGGAATTGCTTCACTTATTGTACTCTCTAACTTCTTTATTCTATCAATTAATTTAATATTTCTGGGATGTCGACGTAGAGTTTTTAAGAGTTTATTTTTCAAATTAATCGTTTTGGACAAAGAAATCGAAATCCAAGGGCGAATGCTTTCAGTTTTTTGCTTGTGAGAACGTTGAATTATAGATATAGAGCAGTGTGTAATGTGAGTTGACACCATTCCAGATTATCATTTGGTAAGGCAGTAATATTTAAAAATAGGGTTGGGCCTATTTTGTCCACTGACAAAATCCACGAGCAAAAGTATCGATCACGTAAAGCCAGTAACACGAATACCCTAGTTTTCTACATATGGTCGCAAGTATTGATAAATAGTGAACTCCTGCGGCCCATATGCTAATTCGCAGCTGAAAACCTGAAACCGAATAATATTGAAAGCTTGACAACTGTACACAAAGTGCAAGCAGTCATCATATTCCTCAAGGCAATCATCACTAATAACATCCTGAGATAAACCCATTCGATGGAGATGCCCCTTAAATCGACCATGACCCGTAAGAATCGCAACCAAGATTCTTAGCTGATCCTTTTTCAAAGTTAGAGCATATTTAGTTGATTTTAAATTGGGCCCGCTAATGAAGTTCTTCGCAATACGACTACTAGAATAGATATTTGAATAGTCTTAGATATTTGAAAGCGTGGTTGTTTATAATTTTCTTGGTGTAGTTAAAAGATAAGGGAGCCGCGGGTCATGTCCAATTAGAGTTAGCTTGCGGAATTAGAGTTAGCCTGCTATTAACACGCTACAATCATACTCCCTGACGTCGAAGGTAGACCAGAACTGTCTGGCATCTTTAAATGAGATGGCTGATCAGTTCAACATCCGCTTGACGTGGGTGCCAAGGCACTTCAATATCGCAGGGAATGTAAAGGCAGATGAGTTGGCCCGTAAGGGTACAGCACGCCTAATAACCCAAAGCAAGCGGGATATAAAGATACCGCTTGCTTCATGTAAACTGCTGCTTCAGGAAGAAGCTATAAAAGAAACGAACGTCAGATGGTCTAACTGGCCTGGACTTGACCGGTCCAGATCATTCCAACTGATATCGCTTCGACGGCACCATATTGGTATGGTCGTGGGAGCTATAACGGGACATTGCCTCATTCGGATACATGCGAGCAGACTGGGTGTCCCATCCCACGATTTCTGCCGCAGCTGTGGTGATGAGGAGGAGGAAAATGTGCTCCATCTGCTCTGCACCTGTCCGAGTCTAGCGTACAGCAGAACAAAATTTATTGGAACTTCCCCTTTGAAAGACCCCGCGGATCTTTAACGTTTCTTGGTAAGCTCAGGATGGTTTAGCGAGTGAAGAGGAGGAAACTCGAATGTGGTACAGCTACGGACTAATTTTGTGTCTATACTAGTCCTTTAGGACGGCCACCCTTACATAACCTAACCTAACCTAGCTTGCGGAACCAGATTTGGCTAAACAGTCCGCGATTTCATTCCCTTCGATGTCAAAATGTACTGGCATCCACATTACCGTATCGGTATTATAGGAGCAAAGAAGATTAATGAAGTGTTTGCCATCCTTGACAAGTTTGGAGACAGTCAAAGGATCATTCAATGAATTGAGAACAGCTTTGCTATCAGTACACAGTATAATGTTTTTGTTTTTAAAAGCGAAATTCAAAGCCGCCATAACACTGTACGTCAGCGCTAATATTTCAGCACTGAGGCTAGAGCGAGGAAACCATAAATCCCTTGATGGATAAACCACCGAGAATAAGTTTGAGAAGTTGTACTCAAGTAGTGACCTATCATTAACCATATTGAGTTCTGATAAAGATGAAGTGTAGATTTTAAAAATATGTCTATCTTCCACGATAGAACCGAGAACATTCCAGGCCTCAATGCACCTCAAGCGAAACGCTGCAGAACAAGCAGTGTTAAAAATAAAGGTAAATGAAGCAAGGAAAGAATGGACTCCAGAGCAAAAAGTGGAGTAGAGGACATACATAGCTCCAGTAACAGCCCTACAAGAAGAAGTTTTGAAGACTATTAAGTTTAGCAATAGAAGCCTTTAGATTAACAACTGGCCACCACAACAGAAGCGTACGATATTATCGGTAATAACAGCGACATGTAAATGAAAAATAACATCCTGGGTGTTAGCCCTGGATTTCCCAAAAGCTCTTCTACATTGCCAAAATATGGCAGTGGCTTTTAGTAATTTAGAATCAAGATTAGATTTCTTGGTTACATCTGGTAATCGGTCTCCCAAAAAGAGGAGGAATGAATAGATCCAGACCACTCCTACGCCTAGTAAAGACAAATAAATCTGTCTTAGACGGGTTGACGTGTCGACCCTTGTTAATACAACATGCCTCCACAATATCTAAAGCATGCTACATTAAGTCAGAGAAGAATTTCAGGTGTTTGCCTGAAACTGTTAAGACAAGATCATCAGCATAACTCGTGCTGTGCAATGAAGCTAGATTGCTGCAGCTTAACCAGTAATCCGTCAATAACCAAAAGCCACAGCATGGAAGAAAGCACAACCCATGGAGACAGCATTTGGCAATCTTGACTCAATAGTGCTAGACTTGAGCATGGATTCAATCCATGTGACAATGTTGTGATTAATACCAAAATTATTACAGGCATTAGTAATCGAGATTTCTTATATCGAGGAAAGTACCTATAAGAAACTCTTTGATAAAGAGGGATCTTTCAATCCTGGTTACAAGTTCATGTAGGGCAGTTTCACAGGACTTACCAACTCTGTAAGCATGTTACTGAGTACTGCCGGCGATTCTTTCTAAGGTTTTAAGAAAAGTTCAAGACAGACTAATAGGCCGAGAAGACTTGGGATCCGTATAATCGAAATTGCAGGCTTCGGAATAAAAACGACTCTACTCATGCAATGAATAAACAGAAGGTCCTGAATGATGAGAAAGCCGTTCTGTAATTCGGTCGGGAAAATACCATCAGGCCCACCAGCCTTATAAGGTGCAAAGCAAAATAGTCTCCAACGCAGAACATCGAGATTGATCAGCTTGTAAGCCATGTCCGAATCAGGAACCACAGAAGGAACCTTAGTGGATTCGGTATTAACATCATCTGAGTTGACAATGGCACAACCAGGGAAATGAACAGATAGAAACAGCTTACCAACTTCTCTATGATAGGAGGTAAGCTGACCGTCAGGTAGACGAAGGGTATTAGATCTACAAAATCCATTCTTAGCCATGGCTTTATTTAGTGTAGCCACCGCCGACAGGCTATTAATATCCTCGCAGAAGTTTAACCACGAGGCTCTGTAAGCGGATCTTAAACTTCGTTTATATTCTTTTTGTTCCGCTAGGAAATTATCCCAATCAATCTGACGATTGAAGTTTTTTGCTTTATTTTGCAGTTTCCTAGCGAACTTCCTTAACCTTTTAAGACCAGAATTCTAAAAGGGTTTGTTATTAGTCTTTTGTTTCGTAATAAGAGGACAAGAATTTTCAAAAGCAGTCGAAATTGCCGTCTCAAGTAAAGCTGCATGTATACTCGACCGGATTACTCTCGGTGGGGTAAGTAAAGAACGCAGCTCGAGAGAGAAAAGTCCCCAATTGGTTAATTTTCTGTTACGATATGGCTTTTTAGTTGGTCGTTTAAGGGTAATGTTAAACGAAATGCAGCTGTGATCAGAAGTGAGAACATAAGGTGAGAACATAATCGTTCACATAAGGCCCAGTTACATGAATCTCAGAGTTTTCTACATACGGTCGTTCGAATTTTTGAATAGTCACCGACTAGACCGTTTATTAATTTCTATAATCAGCTATATAGGTATAAAAAGGGTTGGACTCCTCTGAGAAAATTCGAAATATTAATAAAAGTATCGAACAAAAAAATCATTGGTCTGTGGTGAATGATTCTTTTGTTCGATGTTTTTGTCAATATTTTGAATTTTGTCAGAGCAGCCCACTATTCAGTAATACTAGGGATTATATGTAGAAATCTATGAGATTTGTGTTAATGTCATACGAACTATTCATTTTTAACCACGACCATACATACATTTAGTTCGTTTTTGATGATCACAGTCCAAAAAAATTGTACACTTGCATGAATCTGTTATTAACAAGTTTTTGTGTTAAAAACGTCACTCCGGTATTCATCGAATGCTCTGATACTCAGATAGAAATACATTTCTCTATTTTGTTCCAACTTATCAATCTTCAATTCTGAAAAACATTACATTTTATGAACATTAATTTGTACCTACAACAATAAAAACCAATTTCGATTACAAAATATGTAAGAAATTATGGTCACATGTTACGAAAATAATTGTTTTCCCCATTTTATTAAACTTCTAATTATGGGTAATTTCATTTTTTTTTGTTTTCATATTGAATTCCTAATTGACATTAAATGCAATTGAAATTGCAAAAATTGAAGGAAAAAAAACTACAGGTGATGTGATGGGTATAATTTTCATTGAGCTTTGTTATTAAATATTTTGGTCGGTGTGTTTAAGAAACCATTCAATTATTTCATAAACTGGCGCGTATTTATTAGCAAAAAGATCCACGAATACAATCTTTGTGTACACTCGTAGTATTTTGTTTCCCTCCTTTTTGGTATACTGAAAATCATAAAATTACAATTTGCAATTATTTTTAAATGTATGTAGTTGTTGGTCGAGCACGTTTTAAATGACTTCGGTACTATGACTACCGTATATTTAATGATCTACCTACATATTTTGACGTTCTTAAATATTTAGTAATTAATAAATTGAATTAATATTAAAGAATATTTTATGTCGTACACTTTTGATGCACACCTATCTACTATTATTCTTTTAACACCGAAAAATTTACTATTTAAGGTATGTGACTTAATTAAAATATTGTTACGTGTTTGCCCTGTCAAACAAGGTTCGATCACTGGATTGTGAATAAAACAAACGATGTAAATTCTAGAATACACTAAATTTATTTATCTCCGAATAATTACACTAAACACTAATTTAATTAATTCACTTATTCACTTAATTATTTAACTTCACAATAATTACTTTATTTACACTTTTTAACACTGTATTTTACTTTATAAACACTTAAATTCACTTTTTTCTTTTTTACTACTATTAGCACACTCACGGTTAAAACACTACTAATATTTCTCCATCGTGTATTTATACCAAATATTCTAACCTTTCTAGAAATCTCCACAATATTCGATTAGTCTAGACACATCTATCTAGTTTATAACAGTTTTACATTAACGATAGTGCCGCTACTCAAACAGAGATGTCACCACGATCGTAACCTTACCTCTACCTAATCCTTATTCGTCGTTCGGATCCAACTCACCTCCCCTGTAGAGCGTTAATCGCTCTATATAACCCATCTTCAGCTTTCCTCGCTGCCCTTTCTTAATCCGGTAGACCACGTCATTTATTTTGGTGATGATGGTGTACGGCCCTTCCCATGATGGTTGTCGCTTCTGTGGTAAACCCCTTTTCCGTTGTGGGTTGTAAAGCCATACTAAATCTCCTTCTTCGAAACCTTTATTATTTGTTCGTATGTCATATCGAGCCTTCATCTGGTCACTCGATACTCGTATCTTCTCTCGTACAAACTGGTGTATCTCGTCGAGTTCTCCTCTCATCTGGTCAACATAATTCTGCCTATTTAAAGCTGATGACGGAACAGCTCCAAACTTTAGATCTCCTGTAATCGCAAATTATTTTCAAAAAGGATTCTCGCTGATGTCATTCCCGTTGAGTCATGTACTGCCGATCGATATGCCATCACGAACATCGGAATATGTCGATCCCAGTTGCGTTGGTTATTCAACTATGCCAAACATTTTTCCAATGTCCCATTGAATCTCTTCACCATACCACCAGACTGTGGATGCAACGGCGTTGTTCTTATTTTATTTATACCGAGCAACTGACAGACTTCCTGAAATACAACTGATTCAAAATTTATTCCTTGGTCCGTATGAATCTCCATTGGTACACCAAAACGACTAATCCAATTATTAATTACGGCGTCAGCTATCGTTGTTGCCTCCTGATTGGGTCTGGAATTCATCTCTGCCCATTTGCTAAAATAGTCCATTATTACTAGCACATACTTGTTACCACCATCTGTAGTCCGATATGGCCCCACCACATCCATTGCAATTCTCTCGAATGGCGCTCCAACGTTAAACTGCTGCATTGCTCTCCGACTTTTCCGTGCGGGACCTTTTACCGCCGCACATTGATCACATTTTTAACACCACTCCACTACAGATTGTCTACATCCTGACCAGTAAAAAAGTTGACGTATTTTGGCAAATTTTATTAATTCCCAGATGACCCCCACTTGCCCCTCCGTGATACTCCTTCAATATCTCGGCAATCCTAGACTTAGGCACTACTTTTACTGATTGTTCTACATTACTGTCCGAGTTTTCCCATATTCGTTTTAAGCATCCGTTCTCGATTTGGAGGCTATCCCATTGTGCCCAGTAAGCCTTTCAGCTTCTGGATATTTGAACTGCAGCAACCAACGTAATGCTCCATGGTCCGTATGTATATGAAATTATTGGTCATAGAGGTCATAGAGGTTAGACTTATGAAAATGTTTCACACATTCCACTATACCCAATAATTCCTTACGAGTCACACAATAGTTACGTTCTGGTTTTGATAACACCTTCGAGTAATAGGCTATCACTCTTTCTTGACCTTCAATTTCTTGCGACAACACTCCTCCGATGCCATCATTACTTGCATCGGTATCAAGAATAAACTTAACACCGGGTGTAGGGTATGCCAATAATAGTGCCGTACATAATCGCCTTCTCAATTCATTGAATGACTCCTATTGCTCAACATTCCATTCAAATGCTCTGTTCTGCCGGGTCAAACCATGTAATCTTTTGGCCACGTTGGCAAATCCTGGCACAAACCGCCTATAATAAGTGCACAACCCGAGGAAGCTTCGTAATTGCCTCAAATTAGGTCTTGGCCAGTCCTTTACCGATGATATTTTGTCCTCGTAGGTGTGGATTCCATTGGTCGTTACCTTGTGCCCCAAAAATTTTACTACCGTTCTAAACAAGGAGCATTTCTTCGGATTTAACTTTAAACCGGCTGATTGTAATCGCTTCCATACCTCTGACAAATTTCTTAAGTGTTCTTCGAAGTCCTTTCCCATAACTATCATGTCATCTAAATACCCGAGGCATGTCTTCCAATGTAGTCCCATCAGCACGCGCTCCATTAGTCGTTCAAAAATTGCCGCACCATTACATAATCCAAATGGCATCACGTTTTACTGCCATAGACCATTAATCGATACAAAAGCATTTTCCCGTCCTTCCTCTCGACTAACACTACTGGTGAACTCCATGGACTGTTTGATAATTCAATCACTCCAGCTGCCTGCATGTCCGTTACCATTTGATCCACCTCCTCTCGCTTTGCTAATGGTAATCTTCTCGGTGCTTGGCGTATAGGTCTCTCCGTTCTAGTATCAATTCCATGCTTTACCATGTTAGCCATTCCATTACTATCCGGTGTACTGAAGAAGATCGATTTATATTGTTCGAACAGTTGTCGTGCTGAATTTTTCTGGTTCATGGTTAGATCCCCAGTCCATTTCTGCATGAGGTGCTCTACTATTTATTCTGTCCTTGCGTATCGGTGTTTCTAATCTGATTCTTCTGTTCGCATTTAATAATTGTTGACACTTCTTCACATTCTTCACTATATTCACTATCTGATTTTACTAATGTAAAAATTTCCAGATGGTACTGATGCAACCTCCACTACCGCCTCTTTACTTTCTCCATCCTCTTCGTTCCCTTCTGCGTGGTCGGAAAACGTTGATTCATCAAAATTATAGCTAGTTGGATCATTACCCTCCATCTCCAATGCTTGAAGTAAACGTTACTTCAATACATTTTTCTGAGCGACCGTTGACAAACCACGCCGCTCTAACTCCTCTTTTAAATCGGTAATCTTCAACTCGTCTAGAATCATCTCTTTTAATTCACAATCCCACCGCTGTCACCAATTGTAACGTTTGTGCCCTGTCAAACAATCACTGGATTGTGAATAAAACAAACGTGTAAAAATTCTAGAACACACTAAATTTATTTATCTCCGAATAATTACACTAAACACTAATTTAATCAATTCACTTATTCACTTAATTATTTAACTTCACAATAATTACTTTATTTACACTTTTAAATACTGTATTTTACTTTATAAACACTTGACCTCACTTTTTGTTTTTATTACTATTAGTACACTCACGGTTAAAACACTACTAATGTTTCTCTCAAATTTTTATCGCGTATTTACACAATATATTCTAAGCTTTCTCGTTCACATCTATCTAGTTTATAAGAGTTTTACATTAACGATAGTGCCGCTACTCAAACAGAGATGTCACCACGATCGTAACAATATTAATAAAAAGTAGTATATCCATCTGAAGTATTTATTTATTTTATTTAATAAACAAATAAGTTAAATCTAATATACAACTACAGTTTCAAGAGTAGTCTAGACATTAACACACCATTTTTCAAAAAATTATTATGGTGGCTCCATGATCCTGTGTACTGATCACTTTGAAATTTTAATAGAATGAATTGTGATTGAAGCTTAGCAAATTTACAAATGTTTAAGTGTTGGCATTTCACGCCTGACCTCAGGCTGTTTCATTTTCATATTTTACTAAATTGTACAGAATCTAAAAAGTGTACAAATTTTCGAAGAGTAAGAATTAAAAAAAAAAACTCCACTTATGAAATTACTTCAACGCTAAATGAACGTTTAATATTTAAGTAAAAAAAATAATAAACAATAATTATCTACTTAATTCACAACGATTATAAGATGTCACCAAGTGGAAAAATTTCCACAGAAAAGTGTTTTCGGACGACAAGTTTCACACGTTGGGAAAGAAAGAAATATTTTTGCATAGACACCAATCACAATACCTTCTAGGTGGCGTGACAGCGAGCTAGGCATGGGAACGGTTAAAGAGTTTACACAAATGTATATGAGTTAGTTTGTTGTTGCAATACGTTTTGGAGAGGATCTATTTCAAGATTATCTCTGGTCCGTAGACAACTTTTATTCTTCTTTTTGCCCGACCTTACAATGTTGTCCATGATTAGAACGAAACAGATCAACTTGCAACACAGTAAGTCTGCTTCATTTGAATTGAGGAAGTTTGTTTCTGTAATGCATACAGATATTTGTTTAACGCATATGGAGGAACCAAATCTTCTTGATAATGCTGTCTCTGGATTGAACTTATTTAATGGCAGAACGTTCTGTAAGAATTCTGTCAATAAAACTCGAGCGTGCATTTTTATTGGCAATAATATCAATGCAGTTCTTATTCACGAGTGTAGCTCGGCCGATGTTACGGCTGTGCTCATTATCCGCTAACTCCCGCACTAACCTGGTCATCTTCTGACATGGTGTAAGAATAAGCATACCCCTTTGGTGATCGGCTGTGATGCTAATGCTCATCATTCGATCTGGGGTAATACGAATATTAACCACAGGGCTTCTCTGTCAATTCGCGGGCATCGTGAAACTTTACAAGATGAATATAATGGCAATTTCTTAATGCAAGTACAACTTCTATCGAAATATGATACCGTCCTCAAATTCAGATTGAAATTATTCATTGCCTCGCAACAGGTTTAAGTTCCACTCTTGTATCTGATATCAATAGTTCACCCTTTTATACGACTATACGGGATACAACTCAAGATATAACAAAGAAAGATCAACTCAGTGAAATATTTAGGTTTGTAAAAATTATTAAAAATGAGACGGATGAGCCATTATCAATTGAAATTCGAGAAGTATTTTTTGGGTTCATTGAAATACAAAATCATTCAGCTACTGGGCTTTACGCAGAAACCTTAAAATTATTAAGCAAAAATCATATACAATTAAACATATGCAGGGGGCAAGGATATGAGGGTGCGAATATTATGAGCGGGATATACAGAGATGTTCAAGCCTTTCTGAATCAAGATCAACCTAACGCTGCATATATACATTGCGCAGTTCATAATTTAAACTTGGTTGTAAACGAGTTAAATGCTGCACTGAAGTCTCTTCATATTTTATAATCCAGGAAGAAATGTATTCATTTCACTTTTAAGTATTATAATTCGGTTTGTCGATATAATGAAAGCCTTATACGAAATAACATAAAGAAGTTCAAAACGAGATGAGCGCGTTAAAGCTCTTAGAATTCTAAAGAATATGTGAGCTCATTTGAGTTTGTGTTCATGGGTGTATTTTTGTCTAAAATAGTAAGCGTGATAAATGTACCAACAATAATTCTGCAAACCAAAAATTTGGATCTTATGACCGCATCGGTATCTTTAGAGAATGCGTTTAAAAAATTAAAGCAGTATAGAAATATGTTTGATTCTGCAACAAATGAAGCAATAGAAATAGCAAAGAATTGGGGGATCACTGCAACATTCGCACAAAAAAGAAGAAAAACTGTTAAAATTCATTTTGAGGAATTAGCCAGAGATCACCGTTTCAATAGTAGTGGGGACATTTTCCGAATTTATGTTTTTTTGAAAGATTTAGATGTCGTATGCAATCAACTGGATGACAGATTTAAAGCTATGGAAGAAATAACGAAACTGTTTTCTTGTATTCAGCCAGATAAATTTGTGGAAATGAATGACGATGATCTCATGAAGGCTGCAGGAGCGATACAAAAAAGATATAAAGACGACCTATCGAAACAGTGTCCACAAGAGGAAATTTCGGGGATATTATCAATACGAGAATTAGCTGAACTTCTAATAATAAAATTTCCTACAATAGCTTCTAGTATTTCGCAGATAATAACATGTTTGTTATTGTTTCTTACGTTACCTGTTACGGTCGCAACAGCGGAAAAGTCGTTTTCAAAATTGAAAATAATAAAAAAAATTTGCGCAACTCCATCAATGCAGATTTGTCCATTCTCTCTATAGAAGCAAAAACGGCGGGCGACATGGAAACTAAAATTTGTAGTTACGCCACTTCCTTAACCATTATATTTTATTATAAAATTGGTAGAATACTTGGATTTTTTCAAAAAAAAAAGATAAAGTTTATATGGGAACTACGCAGGGCGACGCCTCCAGGGACATTTAATAAAGTTACAATTTTGTGTTAATATAAAAAAAAAAATTAAATAGATGAGTTCAAAGAAAAGACATTATACAAATATTCAATTCATTTTGAGTCATTTTATTGATTTTGTTCATTTCGAAAAAATTGTGAGATTGCAGCGTTTCGTTTCAATTCGATATTTATTGAAGTGCTGTGGGCACAATATTTCTTGTTTTTGAGAAGCATGGATTCTCCAAATTTAATCCACTCACTTGCAACGATCGTCCTTGTGCTTTGTTGATAGTTATTGCGAAAGCGAGTCGCACCGGGAACTGCAAACGTTTCAATTCGAATGCATATCTGTCGGGGCCATTGAGATACGTGGCAACAGTACGTCTTCACCTTTGAATTTTTCAGTCAAAATTGTTGCCTCGATAACATTGTTCATCATTTTCTTGACTGACAGTCTGGTTCCGTTGCAAAGTCGTGGTGGATTTATGTTTCGAAGAAGAATGATGGGTACGCCAATTATCAATGTAAGAACGCGCGGTGGTATGCCTAGCAACTCCAGCGAATTCAATAATTCAGTTGGATAGTTGACAACTTTGTCTTGATTCACCATAGCATCGATGGACTTATATGTTGTCGTTTCGCCGGGTATTCCATTCTGAATAGTGAAGTTGATGGTATTGACATCGATGTTTTGTTTTTCACTGATGATTTTTGTAGTTCTGTGCAATGTTTGGGAAAACTGTTTGCACCATTTCGTCTATATGCTTTCTGAGATCTTACAGAAGTTTGCTGGTAAGGTGATACATTGCGTAGATTTATCAATTTGAATTCGCCCATTTCCAATATCTATTAATTGTTTTGCAAAAAAACCAGACGATGCATCCCGTTGTAGTTGTACACGTATGTTGACGCCATAAAACTGATGATTTGAGCCATGCATTAAGTTCATCAGCGGATGTTGAACGGGGTATAACCGGCCGTGTTTGTCGAAAATCACCAGACAATAAAATGAGTGCGCCACCGAAGATCCGTGCGTTTCCTCTCAAAGCTCGCAGTGTACGATCAAGCGCTTCCAATGCTTTATGTGAGATATTGTACATTCGTCCCATATGATAATTTGACACGTTTGGAGTACTTTACCCATTCCAGAGTTTTTGCTGATGTTGCATGTTGATGCCTCAGTATTTTGGAAATTCAACGGCAGTTTTAATGCTGAATGCGCTGTTCGGCCCAGATGATGCAATGGCCAGTGCAATATTATTTTGTGATCGTATGGTTGCCAAAAGTAAAAGAAGAAAAGTCTTGCCTGTACCACCGGGCGGATCTATGAAAAACAGTACACCACTTTGTTCTGTGATTGCACGCATAATTCTGTCATACGCGTTGTTGGAACCAACTGCGGAAGACTTGTCTGAACAAATATGCCCAGGTCGTCAGAATCAAAGTGTGTTTCTCGTTGCCAATCACGATCGAAAAGGTCGTTCGCTGGTTGGTTCGCAGCAGACATTCCCAGTTGCACCAGTGCCTTATTAGCGATTGCCAAACATATGTCTTTAATCAATTGAATGTCCGGATTTTGATTCGAAGCGCGCAAACGATGTAGAATATCATCACTTATGTAGTCCTTGTATTTTCCCCAAAGATCTTTTGGATTAGATGGGAAGCAGGTTGTCAATATTATGGCAAATAACGTGCGTATGGAATACAAATTGGGATGTCCTTCAACTGCTTTACCTTGTTTGCGACGTTGAAACTTTTTAGCCGATGCATTCCATGTGTGGAATTTCGGTACCTCAGAATAAAGTAGAGTCTTTGCAAAAATATCATCTTGGCACAATGAGTAAAATGCAGTTAAAGTTGTTGCCGATGGAACCAATGCTTTTGGACGTACATTATCTGCTGTGAAGTACACGCGCTGTCCATTCTCGAGATGCACCGTCAAGTGTCCCATAATTTCCCATCAGACATGCATGGTGAATTGTTGTTGAATGCGCCACATGGACCATGAATCATATTTTTGGTAACGGCGTCGAATAAGTCTGGATCAATGTCCTTATCTTGATTGAGCGATGCAGCCTTCTTCCCGTTACGAGCCTGAATAGTACGTATTCGATCAGTTTCTAACCTCACTTCTCGTTGTTCAGATGATTCAGACGAACGGGTCTCAGCGGCATGTAATCGAAGATTTTCCAGCCTTAATGCTCGTTGCTCGTCTGATTCTGAGGCTCGTAATGCTCTTTTCTTCGGTGCTTGCGGTGTAGATCGGCCAATTGCTTGTCGCTTTGGAGGCATAATTGTACGGGAACGACGTGGAAAATGCGTTTGAATTTATTAGATGTCAATCAGCAATCCTAATCTCACAATACGAATGGAAATGTTAATATTGACGGTGATCACCAATTTGCTGAAGCCGTCATAATATTTTCGTTATTTACAAAGGCTATACTGATGAAATTATATTTCGAATAGTAAATATTTTAACTCATCAGAATTTTTATTTTTTGTATCATGTACGCAAAAAATCAGCATTTGAGAATTGTCGAAATTGATTTTAACTTCACTCACGATGATATCCGAAAAAAAGCTGCACAGTAAATGCGTTCGGAACGTTAATCAGCAGTCAAATTCGTCACATACACATTCGATGATCTTTGTGAATTCACTGTAGAGAAGAATGAATAAAATCAGCTTACGGGAACTACGAAAATTCAAATGGATTGAATTATTTATCTAAATTATTAATTTAACTCACAATGAAATGCACAAAACTATTCGAAAAACGCTCCCAAATATAAAAATACGCACAATATTGTCTGTTCAATGTGAGCCGGATTTCAATCTCACAATTTTCATAATTTCTTATGTTACCCACAACTCGAAACGTCATCATTCGTCCGCTGTTTTCGTTTCAATTCAAATCAGCATGAACTGTCACGGCAATATATGAAATTCATTGGAGTGACAGTGGCGCCATCTGTCGAAAATTGGTCGTACCAACTCAGAAACCTTCGTGGGCTCATGCGCAACAACTTTGCTAAAGATCATCACGTGATCAAATGCATAGTTTACGATTCTATAAAGGACATACAGACAAACAGTCAAACATATGTATGTATAGATGGTGGATTTCCTTACTAATATCGTGAAGAAAACAACAACAAAAAATTACAATTTGAAAACAACGCTGAAAATAACGACGATAACAACATTGTGAATGAAGACTTAGGCTGCGGACCAATTGCCGGTAAATCAATTACTAAGGTAAAAGTCGATTTTTAGTATTTTTGTTTTATTGAAATACGTGCTTTTGTTTATTTTCAGCTTACTTAATCCGTAGATCACTAAAATATTAACTATCTAAACGTTAAGCATTTACTTTTGAGTACTCGATTTGCCCTACTTTTTCATAGGGTAAATGAATTTACCGAAAATTAAAGTAAAAATCGACTTTTACCCGTGAATTGGTATATTAATTGTCTTGGCCTACTATTTTTTAGTACAAATTCGAAATACATTTAATTATAAAATTCTAGTTTGTTGTTGGTAGACTAAATCTAGTAGTCTTACTTTTGACTAGCAAGTGGTTTGCTTGCTAGCCGATTGAGCGTCTGCTCCGAAGTCAGTCCTACAAGTCAACAACAAATAAATTAAATGTGATACAGAAAATATTTTATATCCGTGTAAGTGATAAAATGACAGAATATGAACAGTGATTAAACGTAAAGATTCGATTGTTCAATCAACTATTCCGTACATAGCACATTATTACAGGGAATCTAAACCAAATAAATTAAAGAAAATTAATTTGAAATCTTTTGCTTATAAATATAAGATATATAAATTTTGGGTTTCTTATAATTTCTCAGAAATGTAATAAATTTAATGGTTTCATGTTAAATTCTTTACTTAAATTTTTAAGATTATATTTTATTTAAAAAAAAAAAAATAAAATAAATAAATAAAACACCAAAAAAAAAATTACTATAGTAAATTGGCAATTTATTAACTAATACATGAATGTATTAAGAAAACATGAATTATTGCAGTTATTTATTTGGTTCGCGTACATACTATACGTGTGTACATGCATATATACTTATATATGTATATATATATATATATATTTACAACATTATTATTATATACAACGTACATGTAATGAGAAAGTGTAAATTTTATAGTACTTTCGTATATGTAGTACGATCGATATCAAATACACCAAATAAATCTTTTTTATTCTGTTGTGTTGTTGTTGTATTTACAGCGTACTAATTTAGGATAATAAAATAATTGAAATTATCAGTATTTCGAATCTCGTACGTATGTACATACATACGAGAGATAGATCTTTTAAGACGTGAATATAATTCCACATATTGGGGGGACAATAAAGTCGAAACTTAAAATCTGGTACAGCAATATAACTTTATATTTACAACTGTAGCTTACACTTGAGAAGTTGAGAAGACAAACAAAATTAAGAAAAATAAAATCCAAATTGCACTTTAATATTTAACAAAAAAAAAAAATGGTTTTAGTCTCTTGGAATTTTGTTGTTGTTGCATATTATAAACCTATAAAGTAATAAAAACTATATAAATTTTGCGAATATTGCACAACCAATTTATTTTGGCGACTACAAGAAAATTTAACTTTCACAAAAAAACATTAAAAATATATTTAGTTATTTTATTATTATAAATTAATTTGGAATTTGTCGATTTTTTGTAAGGGCGGGTAAATATGTAATGTAATTGGTGAGATATTAATGTAGTGATACGCCCTGTTCCAATAATGTGTGTAGCTATATAATATGCAAACGGATATAAGTAACACCTTGCGTTTATGTACGTAGATAATAAATACGATGGTTAAAACATTGAGAATTGATCAAGACATAAGTAAGTTAAGACGTCACGCCATCTGAAATGATTATGAGGGAAATTATTAGATAAGACCCTTCAAAAATACCCGAAGCGTATTTAAGGGTTTTTAAAATTAATAGTCAAGTTTAAATGTTTTATTTAAAAATAAGAAAACAAATTTTGTACGAAATATTAACAATTGGTTAACCACACCCAAATATAAATTTGTGTCTTTTGCATAGAATTAATATTTTTAATTTAAAGCAAACATTAATGTTAAGCAAGTGTGCGTAAAATTAAAAATACACCCAAAATACCGAATCTCATTTCGAATTGGAATCAATTTTTATTAGCTCAAAAGGCTTATAAAAACGCATTAGATCCGCGCACAGGACTGCCTGGAAAAACTTCTGTGAAGAAATTGACAGCTTATCTGTTGACGCCAGACTTAACAAAACTCTGGATAATATGTGTAGACTCGATAATCTTCGTCTACCTAACCGGCAAACTGACCTCGTGCAGGCGAGAAGTCAGTGAGCTACTATTGTCTGTCCACTTTCCACGGTGTGACATTGTTGATTCGGATGTGGTTGCCTCCGAGCCACCGGACATTTTTGTCGGTACTCCGGATTGGAACATAGCCCGTAGCCTGATCACTACTGAAGCTTTACGCTGGAGCGTTTTCTCGTTTGTACCGAGTAGAGTAGTATTCATATTTAAAGTTGGCAATTCAGATTATACTGACCCAAACGCTTTTAGGCCTATTAGTCCGATCTCTACTATTCTTAAAGCTTTAGAGAGGATCATATACAGATTTATTACAGATAATTATTTAACTATCTCCCCTCTCAGTAAAATGCGAAACTGCTCTAGATGAACTCGTAACTAGGATCGAAAGATCTCTTAACTACAAAGAGTTTTTAGTAGGTACCTTCCTGGACATTGCGGGAGCTTTTGATAACACTTCGTTTTCCTAGATCACAAGTACGTGTACTATTTTAATATTGATCAAACCCTTATTAAATTCATCGATTCCATGCTTAAGTCTCGGAAAATTAAGACTGAGCTGGATGGCTCATCAATGTCTGTCAAAGTAGCGAAAGGCTAGCTGCCCGCAAGGAGGGGTTCTCTCACTCTTGCTGTGGCTCATGGTTATCGATGAACTACTTGATAAATTGCGGCGATCTGGGTTTATCGTGCAAAGCTACGCGGATTATCTTGTTTGTCGACAGTGTCGTGTAAATACCTGAACGTCTTATCTGATCTGGCGCAGAATGCCCTTACTATGGTAGAAGTTTGGTGTCTTGAAAAGGGGTTGCAGGTCAATCCCTTAAAGACTGATCTGGTTGTCTTTGACGTAGAGAGAGTTCAGCAGGGTCTTTGGCAATTCCTGGGGTCTGACCCCCAAAATGATGTCGTTCATCTATAAATCACTGGTTTTACTCTTACTGTCTTATGCATCAGTTGTTTGGTGACCGTTTGTGGGACTGACGTTTTCTGTAGCAAGGCTGGTTGGATTGCAGATGACAGCCTGTAGGGCTATAACCGAGGCTATGTCGTCTGCTCCTCTTCTTGCTATGGAACCTATTCTACATCTGCCCGAATTGCAACCCACACTCTTGGTACAGCGTATGTTCTGCTGCGTATCGACTAAAGTGCATTCGGGCATGGAATAGGACATACACAGATTCTTATTGCCTGAATTTAACTTCACCAATTCATTCTCTGCCGTTTTCGAGAGAATGGTAGCTATCTATAGGCAGCTGTCCGAGTCGATAGTTTTTTTTGGCGGATGGCTCCCGTTTGGAAGTCGGTGCAGGGTTTGTATTTTACTGTCCTTAGTATGAGCTAAGGTTCTCGAGTAGTCTGGGCAAACACTGCACGGATTTTCAAGCTGAATTAATTGCACTTACCATAATGCGATTGAGGCGTTGAAGTTTAGCGATTTAGGGAGGGATATTATTATATGCACAGATAATAAAGCCGTGCTTAATACCATCATTAATCAGTCAAAGCTGTGTCCAAACTAGTCAAAGATTGCAACCACTACATTAATCTCCTTTGCTCTAATACGAGAGTAAGGATCATGAGGGTGCCTGCTCGTGTGACGTTGAGAGAAATAAGGTTGCTGACTTTTTAGCGAAAGCTGGTTCGCGTAGTAAATTGGTTCCGAACCAGCCATTTATCTATCCTTCAATGGTGGTAAAGACGCTATTAAGAAGTTCGCTCTACTTGAACTGGGACTGAAATGGCGTTCTACTCCTAGCTGTTGAAAGGCGAAAGATTTCATATTGAACACAACCTGAGGTTCACTAAATATATCGAATAAACTTTGTTAGTGTATCTATATATAGTTTAACGACAACTTAATTATTAAGTTTGAGGAGTATGGTAGCTTCGACTATTTGAAAAACATCTTTTTCGTAAATAGACCTTCGTCGAAGATTGCTTTTAATATTGTTAGGAGACTATTTCGTTGAATGCTTCGGTTAATTAATGAAGATACCAAATATGAGTTTATGACCTTCGCATACTTCTTCAACGTTAAGTTCTTCAAATATTGGTTATCCTGCTTGTTTCGGCGGTTCTTCACAAAATGAACAATATCAGCCATACTACGTTGCAGGGATTTAAATTGTTGAATGTACTTCGGTTTTTGGTATAGTATGTCATCCTTTCCAAGATAAACATTTCGTCCTTCTGCTAAAATTGGGCATGATTGAGGTTGGAAAAGTCAATCTAATATATTTTACTCACATTGAAATTCAGCTGTGACTCTGTGACCGACTTCATCAATGTCACTCCCCTTAAAGCTGATACGCATGGTCTTGCACAAAGCAAAGTAGCCTTGTTATTATTGTGGTTGACACATTGTGCCTATACCGCAGCTATACGCAACCTCACTTATAGTTACCCAAACCGTGAAGTTGTACATTGGCAGTGCATTCCGAGGTTTGAATGAATGTTTTTACCCCCTAAAAATCCATTCAGATGCGCAAGTAGATTTATTGAAGTAGCAATTTATTTTGTATACATTGTTTGAGGTAGAGTTTCATCCAATCTTGATTCAGTTGCTGAATAATTATTTTTGAAACTATATATTACGGTACCTGCCAATCCAAGAGTATCGAATTTACTGATTGTTTTAAAGAGCACTAGACGCTTGGTAATACTTTTTGAATTCGGTCGTAATTTGCTTGCTAACGTCTAGAGTTTCGGTAATATTTTTGTTGTTTAGAACGTGAATTGTTTCTTTATCAGCGTCTGGAATATGAGATAATAGTTCTCCTGGGTTCGAACATCATTTTTTCCAAATCCATTTTAAAGCATCAACGTGCATAATTATTTTGTTGAATGACTTGTTGGTATTAAATATTTGCCTCTTAAAAATTATGCGTAGCTTTGTATAGTTTCGAGCTACATAGTTTCAGTACACATCACCAAATAATGTGATAATTACAATTTGGTTTAAATTTCAATCTTATAGATTGAGCAGTTAGTATTGCAAGTAAAATTTAAAATTTCGAAATTGTCGCTTTTTAAAATTAAGGAGTCAACAAACGCTGTCTGAAGTTACCTAAGTTTTGCAGAATGACCAAATAGTAAGGCCACTGTAAAATGACCTGAAAGTGAATCGGATCTAGAAATACTCGTAGTTAAGAAGTTACAGTACAGTTCAGCTCCGAACAGCAGATCTTGTGACTGATTAAAATTTAAACCTGCAAACCTGATATTTTGATGAATCTTCCAATTCTAAATGTCTTGTCAATAAACGTGTTATTGATGATAAAATGGTTTCAACAAGATTTCATCGTTACAAACTAAATGAACATAGTCGATGTACTGGAAGATACTGAATCGGATATGCCGTAAACTGTCCAAAACATTTAGCTAGTTATTCTGCTATGAAATTGAAATGTGAACATGAAACTAGTAGTGCTCTAACAATAATAGGATTGTCGATGATGAAGCTGAACTATTTTTGGTTGCTTATAGTTCGTTCATCATGAAGCAAAGTGTGATAACTATATAAGCAAATTCGGCATTAGAATTTGGATTGAAATTGGGTGCTTAGAAGTTGAGATTATTGCTAAGACAGCAATTACCATTTTGGTTTACGCAAAGCTGCACAGACATTTCAAAGGTTCATGAACGAGGTAGTTAGAGGACTAGATTTCGTATTTCGATACATTGTTGCTATTATAGTGGCTTCGCAATCAGAAGAAGAGCACAAATCGCATATGCAACTACTGTTCAAAAGGCTTGTCGATCAATATCAAAACTTCAAAATGCGTTTTTGGTGTTAATGCTCTTAACTTTCTAGGTCACAAAATTACCCCTAAGAGAGTATTACCATCCGAAGAAAGAGATGTAGCTATATGGGTATTTCTAGTGTCTACATCTATTCGAGAAATTCAACAATTTATTGCATGGTTAGTTCATGGAATTATTCGCTTAGAATAAAAGTGCGCTTGCTCATGCAACACTTTAGGTCATCCTTTAGACGATGAAGTATCCAGTATTACTACTGTTGCATCGAACACCGCAGTCGGAGCCGTCTTTCAGCAACTCAAAAATGGATGTAGGGAACCTCTAGCATATTTCTCCAAAAAGCTACAATTATCAGCCGAAACGAAATATTCAGCATTTGATCTGCCACGCACAAGTGATAACGCAACTGACTTTATTGAAAAAACACTAGATCTCTCTAAGCCTGACGAGGAAATTCATAAATTAATTTCTGGTTCCACTCGTCTCACAACTAGAAAATTAAAAGCGGATCACTACTTTTGGCCTAACATGTACAAGGACGTTAACATCGGAGCACAGTCCTGTCAGATCTTACCAAAGATCTAATTTAACAGCCGTTTGGTCGTTTTGAACACATGCATGTGAACATCGTTGGATCACTTGGACCACTATATGCATACATTTTAACTGCCATATTTCACTAGATGTCCAGAAGGTTACCTTATGAAGGATATTACCACCGCAACTGTTGCAAAATTTTTTGTGGAAAATGATATATCAAGATTTTGGGTACCTTTTGTGGAAATGATATATCAGCATTTTGGGTACCTGTAAACATAACTACAATCTAAGCTGTTCTCAGAACTAACGAAGCTACTAGACACGCATCGAATTTGGAAAGCTCTTCATCATCCGCAATCTAACGAAGTGGAACGTTTTCATCGCCAACTAAAAGCACCTCATGTCATAAGAAGTACACCGAAAGATAATATTAAATGTTCGCCGGCAGAACTAGTTTATGAACAACCACTAAAATTACCAAGCGAATTTTTTATGGAAGTGCCAGATCAAAAACCAGCAGACTCCGATCAGGTTATCAGGCGAAATACTATGCGCAATCTAGTTTCGGCTGTGCCACTACATGCTCTGAAAAGCGATTTATTTATTCCAAAAACGCTGGATACAAGTGAGTTCGTTATTATCAGGACTGATAAAATTCGTACTAGGCTGACATCGCCTTACGAAGGCCCACATAAGATAATTCGACGATTCAGAAAACATTGTGTGGTGGACATCAATGAAAAAAACACATCCATATCGTGGATCGACTATTGATTGACTGAAACCAGCTTTTGGAGTCTCGATCAATAATATCGCAAAACCAAAATGTATTTCAGTTTACAGTTTAGAAAAAGAATATTAATTTCTTTCCCGTAACATTTACTCGAAGGGGGATAATGTAGAGTTCATTTTCACAATGTTGCAACCCCTGACCGTGATGAACTATTAACGATAAGCAATAATTACATATGTACATAATAATCCGGTTTGTAAAAGTTCATCCGTCTTCAAAAAAAAATTGTATGTTTGAAGAAGAATTATAAATCAATTCAGTTAACAATTGCATAGCAATACCCGCTAACACTTACAAACCCATCGGTTTTTGAGTTATCCAAAAATATTCAGGAGTAGTGAGAAGAATGCTGAAGAAGAATGGCGGATGCGATAAGGTTAATAAGATTTTAAACCGTCTTGCAAGAAGAGCAGCTAAGCGGATTTATAGACGGAAGAAGTGAGAATGGTGGAAGGCAGAGGTTCTGAACGTACAACAACTCAGCAATGAGCGCAGTTCGCGTAATTTCTTTAATGGAATTACTGGACTGCACCATACTTTCAGGCCTATGTCAACCGCAATTCGGGACCGGGATGGTAACCTCTGTGTCATCATCGACTCAGTACTTGACGCATGGAGTGGACACTTTACTGAGCTGCTTGATGTTCATCATGCGTCACAGACTGTTGTTGAGCCACCTCTAAGACAGACTACGGAGATTTGCACTGAGGAGCCATCCCATGAGGAATTCACTAAAACCATGCAGAAATTGAAATGAAACCGCTCACCTGGAGTGGACTGCATGAATTCGGATCTATTGATATTCGGAGGAGATACTTTGTGGAACTGTTTTTTCGACCTTATTTGATTAGTATGGCGAACCGAAGTTATGCCTGACGAATGGAAAGTGGCCACGATTTGCCCCATCTTCAAGAACGGAGACCGCTTGCAGTGTGAGAATTATCGTGGTATAGCTCTCCATTGCACAGCATACAAGTTACTGTCATACATTGTATTGGATAGAATCACTCCTCTAGCGGAGAGCTTGGTTGGTGACTATCAAGGAGGATTTCGTCCGAATCAATCAGTCACCGATCAGGTCTTTTCGCTGCGGATAGTTCCATCTAAATATTATGAGACATCCATCCCCGTACACCAGGTGTTCCTGGATTTCTGGCGGACCTATGACTCGATCAATCGAGAGAGTTTGTGGTCTGCCCATGGTCTACCTAGGAATGCCAACAAAATTGGTACGACTGTATAGGATGACAGTGACGCAGTCTCAATGCTGTGTTAAAGGCTATCGACAATTTTTGCAGTTAAATCGGGTGTTCGGCAGGGAAATGCTCTATCCCCGATACTCTTTAATCTCATGTTGGAGTACATCTTTCGTAAAACTAAAACACCTCAGCGGTACATCTTATATCGCCAGTCCAATCAGGTGAAAGGAGAGCCATCATATGGTAGGCGCAGAGATCGTTGCAGGTGACGATGGTTCCACGATGTAGAGAGCGACTTGGCCTCTTCAGATTGTCTTAGACAGTATGGAAACCATGCTCAGGATCGAAACCGTTGGAGCCAGATTGTTGACTCAGTCTGGGGCCAGTAATGGCCTTTAAAACTGATTAATATTATACGGCTTAACTGAATTGCTCTTTTACAAAAAAACAGCTGCAAACTAGCGCATTTTTTCAAATCGTAGAAATATTGTAGTGTTTGACATAGTCTTAATCGATGATGTTTTAAAGGTCGTCAACCGCGTAAACTACACGGCGTAATCTACTTGGTCCATCCCTGGTAACAGCATTTAAGTAGCACCTAATTTAGCCAAATCATAAGGTCCAAAATCCATTATATTCGAACAATCAGATACGCTTAATTCACGCAGAGCAACACAAAAGCTTGGCAAGTGTTTTCGGCCAATATCTGTGATTTGATTAATGCATCGCCTTTAGTAAACGAAAACCAATTGCGAACAATTTTTAACGATCACTTTTAATCCATTATCAACATCAGCCGAGTAGTCTTTTATTTGTAATTTCAACATACCAAAATATCGTAAGTTGTTGACTTTGTCTTATTTGCCGACGTTGATAAAAAATATTGCCAAATAATCTACGTAATATTCTATGTGTCGACAATCGCGTAAATTATATGGCGTAATCTATCCCGCCCATCACTGGATCTGATGAAGATCCCCGATATTGTACGAGTACGCTGGTACGGTCAAGTTCTGCGTGCTGATCCGAAACGAATTTTGCAACGATCTCTGAAAGGAGAGCCAGCATGTGGTAGGCGTAGAGGTAGTTGCTAGTTCCACGTTGTAAAGAACGACTTGGCTTCGTCAAATTGTCTAAAACAGTATATGAAGACCATGCTCAGGATCGAAACGAAATGGCCATTAAAAACTGTTATATTATTAGGATTGCACTAACAAAATTCTTCTACACAAAAAATTTGTTTAATTTGTTTCAAATGGCCATAACGAAAAACTCTATTTCCACTATGTGCCTGTTACTAGAGTGTAATTGTTAGTTGTTTTTAAATAACTGCGTAAATAATGTTAACATTGTCTTTCTTAACAACCACTAATCCAATATTTATTTAGACTAATTCCAACACCAGACATTTTGTACGAGATCGATTTCGGAAACAACAACAAAATGTGATTGCTTTGCCAAAAATAATAATTACGGTCGTATTCTATTCAACTCATTCATACAAAATATTCGACATATTTTAAGATCATTAAAACTGCACACATTACGTAGGTACGCTCAAACCAAATTTTAACCCGCTATACTCGTATCAACAACAACAACAAAAAATCGCGTTCTCAATTTTTGTTTTACAAATAAAGCGAAACAAATAAAAGAATTTTCTAAGATGCATAAACAGCATCCAACTTATATACAATATATGTACATTATATACATATATATATTATATTAATATTTGTGATTTGAGATGATTTTTTTTTATTTCGTTCGTTTTGTATATATTTTCGATTTACATCTTACAAATTTTCAAGTGTTTGTTGTAGTATTATATTCTACTGTCAATGGCCTTTCAAACAATACTCTCGTATATATGTATGCTAAAAAAAATGCACACAAAATTTGTTGGGTTAAAGTGTTTCAACTATATATGCAAGTATTTACATATATGTGAATGTGAATTTGTGCATAGCTAAATATACATAAGATATGATGACTGCCAAAAATAATTTTAGATTTTTTTCTGTTGGTAAAGAATTTTTTTTTTTTGTGCGGATGAATTTTTTTTTTTCGCGATTTTTAAACTGCAATGTTGAAATTTACAAATTATTATTTTTGTATTTTGGTTTATTAAGGCGACAACAAATTAATTAAATTTATGATTTTGTTTATTTTAATTTTATTTATATTTTTTCATTTGTACATATTTAAAAATAGTTTTAGAAAATAGAAAATGTTAAAAGCACAATGACTTCAGTTTTTTTGCACAGAAATACACTACATGCTGCTCTAACATATTGATAGATTACAATAAATTTGAATTCTGATAATGCGTATTCGCGGTAGTAGTACACAATTACACACTTGTTGCCTTCTCAAACGTTCATATTGTTTATACTATACATTTACGCGAGATTATATCTGTCATTTATCATAAGAAATATGTATAAATAGCACGAATTTTGTCCATTATTGTAAACAAATGCTGCTTTGTTTTTATGCCAAATGCGTTTGACATCATTTTACGGGATTAAACAGATTTTCAACATACATAGATGAGACATTCAATCATTCATACTTATAAATGGAGCTAATATAAATCTGTTATATTAGTGCCAGCCTCTCTCAACATCTACCTACATAAATAGCAGTAAGCTAATTTTTTAAAGGAAGGATTTTCAATGAAGACTGTTCTTCTAATATTATATTTTAATTGTATATAGAATATCGATCGTGATTTCATTTAACAAATTTATTGCATTGCTGTACCTTCACTTTCCTTATTCGTCATATAAACAAGCATGTCATTGTCAATGAGATTATATCCAGCCTATTTATGACTTTTCTTAAGGCATCATATAAGTTGATTAATCGACTAACTGATAAATCATTTTTGAAATGGAAAACAATTAATCGATTCAATTTTATAAAAAATCATTAATCATACGACATGTTAATTTAGCCAAGTGTAATAAAATACACAAGATGCTATTGAAATTGAAAAGGCATGATACTTTCACCCGTAATTATATCATCTGCCCCCGCACTAACGAAAACTGGAATATAGCTAGTTTTCGGTAAATTAGGTGCAGTTTACATTATTAAGGGCCTGAAGCGGCAATCCCTCTATTGCGTTTCAACTGCGATGCAGAAATATTCTCCTCAATCTGAATGTATCCGTATGCCTATACATATTTCTAGTTATGTAATTAAGGTACTAGTTGTATTGTAACGGGTTGTTTTTTTAGTGGGTCAAAACTATGAGTTGGCAACACTGCTTTATTTGACAACGCATTTAACAGCTGATAGTTGCTTTTTGTTTAGTTTGGTTTAACATTTCAGTATGGATAGACTTACATCAAAGCAACGCTTGCAAATTGTTGAAATTTTTTACCAAATTAATGGTTCCAAACTTATCGTGCACTTCGTCCATTTTATGGCGTACATGATGGTCCTTCAGAGCGGCTAATTCGAATAACAATAGATCGTTTTTGGATTACGTTTACGCTTAATAATAATGTCTATCCCGTGAGATGCCGAACAGTGCGCGCTGAAGAAGCTGCGTAGCCGCTGTACAGGAAAGCATTGAAGAAGATCCAAATCAATCAATTCGTCTCCTTTCACTTCAACTGGGGTTGTGTCTTTCCACTTTATGGAAGATTTTACGAAAGCTTGGCTTAAAATTTTTTTAAATTAAACTTGTGCAGGAATTAAAGCAAAACGAACATTGTATGACAAATGTATCACAAATTGATATTGAGGTTGAATTTTTCAAAATTTTGTTCTCCGAAGATGCCCATTTTTGGTTGAATGAGTACGTAACTAAACAGACTTGTATAGCATTTGGAGTGATGATAATCCACAAGCTTTTGTCGAACCATCATTACATCCAAAGAAAATTACTATTTGGTGTGCTTTATGAGCTGGCGGAGCCATTGGTCCATATATCTTCAAAAACGATGATGGTCAGAATGTTACTATCAATGGTGAGCGGTATAGGGACATGATTAGACATTTTTTCGTACCTCGATGCCATAAAAGAAACGAACGCAGGTGGTCTAACGCCAGTTTATGTGTAATAACCAGGCAGATCTGGCCTGGACTTGACCGGTCCAGATCATTCCAACTGATATCGCTTCGACGACACCATATTGGTATGGTCGTGGGAGCTATAACGGAAATTGCCTCATTAGGATACATGGTGATGAAGAGGAGGAGGGAAATGTGCTCCATCTGCTCTGCACCTGTCTGGCGTACAGCAGAACAAAATTTATGGGAACTTCCCCTTTGAACGACCTCTCGGATCTTAGTAAGATCGAGATCCGGAACTTTAAACGCTTCTTGGTAAGCTCAGGATGGTTTAGGGAGTGAAGAGAAGGAAACTCGAATGTTAAGAGAAGTTACGGACCAATTTTGTGTCTATGCTAGTCCTTAGGACGGCCACCCTTACCTAACCTAACCCTAAATTAATTTTACATATATCAAAAAAGCCCAGAATTTGGTTTGTACCAACTGTACACATTTCTAGATGATGAAAAAGTCGGTGATGAGTCAACTATATAAATGTAAAAAAAACCTGAAGGTTCGTACAAGAACAAGAAATAAAAATTCTGGTGCAGAAAAATTCACTACGAAGTTAGGGCTAAATGAGATGAAATATTCTCTACTCAAAATATAATTGCATCAGTGTAGCCTTTGCTAATAAAGAAAATATTATGAATTTTGAGTGAAATTTTTGTTTTACAAAATGATTTAAAAATAAATGAGCAACAAATAATTTGCAATTTTTGAATTTCTTTTAAGGCGCTGTGTGAAACGATTAAAAGTTGTTAAACAGTGATAAAAATTAAAATGTCGACAGCAAAATTAAATTTATTCACCACAAAAAAAATGTATCACGGTCGAAACCGTATACAAATTTTGACAAATGTGTTAAAAAATCATAACCTATTATTGATTATTTTAAGAAGTGTACTGTTTGCATCAATTAATCATATAAACATGAATACAATTTTTATAATTTATTATGTATCAAATTAAATACAGGGGAAGGAACAGTTGATGAAGCCCCAGTAGAGAAAGAGCTTAAGGAGGACTTACCGTATATGATATAATTCATAAATGTGCGAGCCAAAAAGATTATCAACAGTAATGGAGAATACATGAATTCCACTTGGGCATACATAGAAAACGGCACCACAGTTGACGATTTATTTCCTGAGAGTGTACCGACACCACCACTCGCCAGCCCACGACCTTCGACGTCTAACTATAACCCAACGGCGGCTATCTCAGATTATTCTTCAACGCCATCTACATATAGGTCGAGCTCTGCTCTAGATAATAAGATCAGAATGAGTCCACATGACAAATGTATGGAAAAACGCGAGAGATGAGACAAACGACTTGAAAAATAATGGGAGTATATGGCCAGATGGTGAAAACCGATTACCCCAATATTAATGTTAGTGGTTTGCTCATATCGTCGGGTTCAGACGATTCTGATTAAGCGTTGTGCGAATAATTAAATAAATCCGATAGTAATGTGATTAATTTAATTTTTTTTATTGAATTTAATTTTATTTTATTTCTACAAAAATTAATCCCAATTTGCATCTGGTCTTCATCTGCTGGTGGTTTTATGATCTTGAGTTTTTATCTCACTTGGTAATCACTGGTCAAAATGATAATTCTCCTGGAGATTTGTTTTTGTAAATTTGTAGTAAATATAACATCTTTTGTACCGGATTTGGTGGCAATAGTTCATCGATTTAATAGAATGCCGCAGTAAATTTCAAAACGAGATTTTAAACCAAACAACAATTTTTAAAATAAAAATTTAAAATCTATTTCTAAATTAAATTTTAAACGAATTTTGAGAGCAAATCGACCAATTTGAAATCAAATTCTCACATGAGCTTTTGTCACTGTACTACATATAATAAACAACCAATCACCCCGTGAAACATTTGTGGACTTCTACCACCAGTAGGCTTCGAAAAAAGTTAAAATAATATTTATAAAATTAAATTTATGGAGTCTAACGAATCGTATTTGACCGCGATCAGCAGCATAGCAATTATCCCGTACCATTGGTTCGAGAACCAGAATCTACAGCACTTCCAGGCAGAAACGTCGGACAGGACCAACATTGGGCTTCTGGATGTACAGTCCAGCCAAACTATAATCACCCACGTTCCCAGACTAGCCGAGAAATTGTATGTTACAATTCTGACGAGAAAGGTCATACCTTTAATGATTGTCGTTTTGCTCCATTTCGTTGGTTTTGTCACCGATGTGGTATGAAGGATACCGTTTTTGCAAAATGTCCTAAATGTACGGAAAACATGCAGCGGGGTCAGTGGAGGACTGACATAGTTGGTATCCCCAATCAATCAAAAGCAACACTATTGCAAACGGAAGAAGCAACCAGAAACACCGACCCGGAATAGTGCCTGCTTGCTCGCAAAACCTCTTCGAATCACACCATATAAACTCTCCCAATAATAATACTAGCCAGTATGCAAATGCATCCACTTACAATAAGCCTGTTTTAAATCATAGTACACAATTTTATATTCCTAACCACCATTTTCAATCATCAATTAATAATATCGACGCTACATCAAATAAATTCATTCAAGCCCAAAATTAGAAAAAGATTAGAAATCTCATCATCGAAAACTAACCCGACTGAATTGGAATATTACGGTTACTGTTTTAGGAGCTGGAGCAGAGAGAGTTTTAACGGATCCAGATGTAATATTTCATAGTTCTCCATCGTATATTAATGCTGCAAATGGACAATCAGAGCGAGTTTTTGGATATATCATTGCTTTAGTGTATTTTAACAATAAATGTATATTGTATATTGTTCCAGGTTTAGAACAACCCCTATATCTGGGAATAGATTTTTGGAATTTGTTTCGCGTTACGCCTGCAGTTTGTTCTTTAAATCTCGAAAATCTACCTAATTTATCAGTGTCCGATTATATACTCTCGCCAGAAAACCAACTGATAACCTTGCGATTGAGAAGTTTCTATCTTTCTGTATACTCGGCCTAGGAAAAACTCATCTACTCTCACACGTCATAGATGTTGGTGCCGTTAAACCGATCAAACAGAGATTTTACTCTATATTGCCGGCTGTTCATGATGAATTGGATCGAAGTTATCCTTAGGCGTAATAGAGGAAAGTCAGAGACTATAATAAAAATTTAAAATTTACTTCTAAATTAAATTTTAAACGAATTTTGAAAGCAAATCGACCAATTTGAAATCAAATTCTCACATGAGGTTTGGTCACATTTTATGTTATTCAGAACGGGTACCTCGAGATGAATTTAATGTCAAGTTTTCTGAAATACATAAATACCCACTGCCGAGCGTAGTTCTTTTCACTTCATGCTAAACTAGAGCTTTGAGTCTAGGGAAACTCACAAGTTAAATTTATTAAATTCAAAACTCATAGTGATGTCAAACCGGTAGCTCACGTAATACTGGTAGCCCACCCAGCTATTGCGCGGCACACACGAACGTATTCATCTCAACTGATTCTATTTTATATTCATTTAAGCAAGCGTAAAAAATTCATCCCTGGTAAAAATCCATGTTTACAGTTGACTTAAATTAATTCAGTTCTATAGAAAAAAATTCTTCTGGATATTGGACGGCGCTGATAATTTTGATAGTTGAACTAGCCGCTACATAAACAAAAGTCCGTCTTTGCGAATTTTTCAATGTAAGTAAAACGAAGAACAAATCGCAAGCCTAATCTTAAGCAGGGATAGCTATTTCCCTAAAATGATTGAATTTGGGATCCACGTTGCCACCACTATTTCAGCGTTGATATTTTTAAGATCAATGATATTGCAATTACATAAATAAATGTGTCGCCTTTGAAAACTTTTCAAAAGAAATAAATAAAAATAAAATAAAATCGTATGTCCTAAGCTTTTGTAGGGATATCTATTTTATTATAGTGATTGAGTTTAGGACACAAGTTTTTTATGCGATAGAAGCCGGTTAAATACATTGGAACAAAGTACCCCTTCAAAAAGGTTAGTCGACTGCTCTCATAGTATTGCTCTCGTCGGTATGTTAAGATGCTCCCTATTAAAAAAATACTCTATGTAAAATTCAAGATCACAAACAATTTTGATAAAAATTAGATTCAGGCCCAAACGGACAGCAGAATATTAAATTAAATTCTAAATGGTGTTTGAAATTAAATCGATCGAGTTGTTTCAATGTTGCAAGCGGTTTGTAATAGCTGAATAAACAAGGCAAAATAAATATACCTCAAAAATTGTATTGGTGTAATTTGAAGATGTTCATACTTTTTTTATTTTTTTTTATTGGAAGGACGTGGCATAGACACTTTTTTGGACCATAGCCTTACCTTGCATTCACACAACATTCATTCAACCCATTCACATACATTCACACAAGTACATTATACCACCTGCGCATTGCGTAGCTCCATGTTACCCTGTACAGTGACATGGAAGATGGGTCGGCCCATGAGTTCTACTTTCCAACAGAGGGTCATAGATGTTTTCAATTTAATCCGACCGATCGTAATCGGGAGATGAACAATTCCCTTTGCATCCCCGCCTCTGTTGTGATTCGAACCCGGTACCTCCCGATCCAAACGTCACAGCTTTAACCACTGCGCTGTTTGCTCGTAAGTATGTGAATACTTACTCACACCACCAGAAAAAAAAACAATTCAAAAATAAACAATAATTTTTTTATTGTGTTGGTTTTTACTGAATGATGGTTGGCGAACTACCCTAAATTGATCTTGGTTTTGCCACTTAATTTTTTAATTTTTGGTCGCGTCGTGGCAATTTTATTTTTGTTTGGTCTTTGTTGGACGTTTGGTTGGTTTTCTCGAGATTGTGTCCTCAAGTTGACGATGGAACGGATGTTCATAAAAGCAAAGCCATCTTAATAAATCAAGCCTCCATGTTCAAAACGAACTTTTATTAGTGGGTCTAAAATGACAAAAATAATCGCTCTCTTCATACATTTTATATGGAGAGACATGATTTTCGTTTATAGAAATATTTGAATGAAAAGTAACTCAAAATTGTAATTTTTTGAAATCAATTGAAACTATAAACATTGGTTTTCACCTGACTTGAAGGATTTTTCCGTGGGGTTTTCCATTTGATTGTACTAATTAAAGGAAAATAAGATACTTTATTCTCTAATAAAGCTCAAATAGAAATAGAATAAACATTTGTAAGAAAGGGACATTGTGTACATAACCAACAAAATAATTTATTCCCATCAAACAAATAAACCAAAAGACGAAAACATCAAAGAATTTTTAAAAAATGGAACAAACATAATGATCATAAAACAACGCAAAAAATGAGAAAAAATATATGAACACAATTTTTTATTTCATAGCAACAACAAAAAATTATCGTATAAAAAATAATATTGAGAGCGTGATCAAATTGTCCCTCTCCTAATCCTAATTGACATATTGTATACAAATTATGTAACCTTTTGTAACCTTCAAAACAAAACACAACATTTTATCATTTATTTGATCGATACGATCAATATTTTTATTTTGGTTTAATGAAAAATTTCCCAGCGTTTATCCGATTAATCTCCTAAGTTTTAATTTATCGTAGTTATCATAATTTTTATACATATTTTTCGATGTTTAGATTTTGAATCGAACTATTTTATTTCTGTGTTGGAGTGAATGCAGTATATTGAAAGAGAGTATTAGAATATATCAGATATATATTTGTATATACAAATTTAAAAGCGCAAATAAATTAAATTAATGACAATTTTATAATCATAAAAATTATGTTTAATTAATATAACTTCGAAAAGTAACCCTGGCCATCACCTAATTCAATTCTTTATCTATTACTTTATGTAATAAAATATTAAAAGCTCTCACTGTTAATAGTTGAACAATTCAAAAGAAGTTTGTATGATTTGCCATGGGATTGCATAGACTTCTTTGTATTTTACACATTTTTTGGTTAACTAAAAAAAGCTCGTTTGAAAATATCGCTCAACATGGAGGCTTTATATATTAAGATGGCTTTGATAAAAGCAACCAACAATAAAAGTATAAACTAAATCTGATGACGAAACAAAAGAAATACAGTGAAATTCACTTAAAGCGACCACGAGGGAACTGGAAAAAGTTCGTCCTTATAGTCGAATGTCGTTATATCCGAATGGGATGAATTCTAGATTTTTGATGACGAACATACATACCTATATATACACATATACGCATATGCAGCCATGTTATTTTCTGCATTATTTTACAGAACAGCGAAAAACATTTTGAGAGCTATATATCATTGTCATTCAATTCAAATATTTATTTAACAAAATATATTAAATTTCAATTAATACAATATTCATACAAGCATTCATGTGTTTGTACTGTACACGTTAATTCAGGTATGGTTATAATTAAAATTAAAAAAACTTAAAACTAAAAACACAAAATGTTAGAAACTGACACTTATGAATGTTTAAAAAAATCAACAATTGATGTTTGTTTTGTGTTTTTTATTTCATTTAGAAGCATTTTATTCAGCTGTTTATCAGTTATTCCAATTGCATTTTTTAATGCGCCATCTGATAAATCGCGTGTCCACAAATTTTTTTTATAGTTGATGTAGCCCGAATCGCATTTTCAATGGTTAGTGGTATAAATGTTGTTCCCCGTTTTCTGGTTCAACTATATCTTCGTCATCACCACTAAGTTCACCGAATATTATATCGTTAACAATTTCATCATCAGTTGGTAGTTCGACGGTTATAAGAGCGTCATCCGCACATTCGAATAATGTCCAATCTTCGAAAGTAGCAATCGGAATGTCATCTTCGTTCAAATTTCCGGCATTAATGTTTCTGAATAGCTATGCGAGAGGCAAATCATATTCTGGATTAAATTTAGAATCAACCAGACTCTGTGATTGTGTTAGCTGTTAGATTATATCCCAAGCTTTTGCTATCATAACCTTCGCATCCAAAATGTTTAGGTTTAGTGCAACACCACTCTTTTCATCAAGTAAGTAACTGAACCAGCTGTATTACAAGTTTTTTGTGATAATGATGTTTTAGATTTTTATTATCCCTTGGTCAATTGGTTGGAGGATCGAAGTTGTGTTAGGTGGTAAAAATTCCAATCATATTGCTTGTAGCTGAAGCAGAAGTCATCCAAGCTTTCGAATTTGCCTCGTAACGAACAGGCAATGAGTGTACGTTTGAAGCAGCGTGGTTTTTTAAACTTCCCAATTACCATTAACTTTCGTTTAACGGATCCGTCCATGTTAGCTGTTACAAATACGGTTATTCGATCTTTTTGTCATTTTTCCACCTGTACATTTCTCACCCTTAAATTTCAGAGTTTTGTTTGGAGTCAATCGATTAAAAAAGCCGGTCTCATTCGCATTAAAAATTTCATTATCAGTGTAACCAGCATGTAAAGTTCGCCAAACCTTCTTTATCCAATCTACTGCGATTTCTATTGGGGCCGAATTTGGGAAAACACTATTCCATGCCGTTGTCTGAATCGGTAATTCCAGCTTTGAAGAATGCTTCCAGCATTGAAGAATGATGAAGCATTGGTTCATTTATCGGTACATTTTGACTCCGTTGTAATTTAAACCACTCTAATAGAGCTTGGTCAATATCGTCATGTGAAACGGCTTTGATTATTTTAATTTTTATTGATTGAGACTCAAAGCACTTTCGTATAGATTCACGATTCTTCCATATAGTGGATATAGTAGAGTGTTCCACTCCAAATTCAGATGCCAGCTTTGTATTCGATTCTCCAGATTTTTCCTCAACGGTAAATATTCTCCGTTTTGTGGTTACTGTACTCATTTATAATATTGTGGCTAAAACAAATAATTATTCACTATGGACCCCTACACATTCAATATTATTAGGCAAAATATCGTGCAAAGTGCAAAAATATTGTTCAAAAGTAACTCATCATTAAAGAGCAATGGAATATTTATTGCTCAATAATTCTCTTACACGGTTAGTAAGATTACCCAACATGGATTATTGCGCATTAAAATTGATCCTGTAATATGCACCTTACACGATCATTGCATTGAAATTAAACACAACTCTTTCTTAATATTTCAATAAATTTTCGTCGCTTTAAATGAATTTTTTATATTTTTGAAACATAAAATCAAAGTCGTTATAGGTGAAGTCGTTTTAAGCGAAAGTATTTTACATAGCAAAACCAAACGGGACATTGAAATTTCGTCGCTATAGCCGGTTGATCGTTATATCCGAGGTGGTAACAACGCAATTACTTGCCTCGTCACAATGACTTTAATTGGAATTATTTTACTTATAGCAAAAGACTCCTGAAAGACGATTATTTGTACTAGATTGTAATAATTGATCTTTTATATCGATAATTGATTATTTTGTGCTGGTCAGTGATCGATAACGCGAACTGTTAATCGTTAATCGCGATATTTTTTGCTGACGTGTCAAAGATTTCGTAATCGTTTGGTTTGAGCGGGAATTTTTGCTTAAAAAAAGTCAATAAATAGCTGGGAATTGAATGATTCGGGAGCAATCTTTTTTTGAGACAATTGTGATGAGTTCATTAGACATGATCTAAGTGATTTTTGTTTTTGTGAAATAAAAAGATTCAAATACTTTTAGTATTTAAATTTAATTATCATTTATAATTTTAAGATAATCAAAAAAAAAAAAAAAATAATTATAAATTAACTAAATAAAATTAAATAAATATAGTGATATGGTGCAATATACTTAGGTATATACTGTCCTGTATAATATATCGTAATATATCGTATATATCGTAAAAAAAAAAAAAAGAGACATAAGTGGACGATTGAAGTGAAAATGCTAGATACTAGATGTTTTATACTAATAAAAAAAAATAAAAATAAAAAATTTGATATGTTCCGTAAGTGCTTTTAGTGCTATCAGTGAAACGTATATAATAATAACAGGGTTAAAGGCCATTACTGGCCCCTTACTGAATCAACAATCTGGCGCCAACGGTTTCGAAACCTGTTTCCTGAGCTTGGTCTTCATACTGTCTTAGACAATCTGAAGAGGCCAAGTCGTTCTCTACATCGTGGAGCCATCGTCGCCTGCAACGACCTCTGCGCCTACCATATGGTGGCTCTCCTTTCAGAGATCGCTGCACAATTCGTTCCGGATCAGCACGCAGAACGTGACCGAGCCAGCGTACTCGCTGAGATCTAACTTCATGTACAATATCGGGGATCTTCATCAGATCTCTGATCTCGAAATTGTACAGAGCTCGGTAGGTACCATCTATTTCGCGTTTAGGGCCATAAATCACACGCATGATTCTTCTCTCAAATGTAAGGAGCCATCTCTCGTACTCATCCGTCAGCGCCCAACTTTCACATCCAAACATAATAACTGGCCTGATCAACGCATTGTAAAGCTTCAGCTTCAAGCCACTTGATAAGTGTTTAGATTTTAGCAGTGGCCTTAGAGGATATAAAGAACGACTGCCAGCTGCCAGCCGCACTTTAATATCCTCACCCACACTGTTATCGTGAGTGATAAGAGAGCCCAAATATTTGAACCTCCTCACTCCCTCAAACGTGTGGTGGCCACTACTAAAATCTGGTGTGCCATTGTCTCTAAAACCAGAGATCAGGTATTTCGTTTTGGACTCATTGATCTGGAGTCCAACAGAAGCTGAAAACTCTACAAGCGGATCAAGTATTTCTTTCACTCCGTTGCTATTCAGTCCAATCACGCATATGTCATCTGCATATGCAAGCACTTGATTGGACTGGCGATATAAGATGTTGCGCTGAGGTGTTTCAGTTTTACGAAAGATGTACTCCAACATGAGATTAAAGAGTATCGGGGACAGAGCATCTCCCTGCCGAACACCCGAGTTAACTGCAAAAATTGTCGATAGCCTGTTCTCAACTTTAACACAGCATTGAGACTGCGTCACTGTCATCCTACACAGTCGTACCAATTTTGTTGGCATTCCTAGGTATTCCAGGGCAGACCACAAACTCTCTCGATTGATCGAGTCGTAGGCCTGCCGGAAATCCAGGAAAACCTGATGTACGGAGATGGATGTCTCATAATATTTAGATAGAATCATCCGCAGCGAAAAGACCTGATCAGTGACTGATCGATTCGGACGAAATCCTCCCTGATAGTCACCAACCAAGCCCTCCGCCAGAGGAGTGATTCTATCCAATAAAATGTATGACAGTAACTTGTATGCTGTGCAAAGGAGAGCTATACCGCGATAATTCTCACACTTCAAGCGGTCTCCCTTCTTGAAGATGGGGCATATCGCGGCCACTTTCCATTCATCAGGCATAACTTCGGTTCGCCATACTAATCGAATAAGGTCGAAAAGACAGTTCCACAAAGTATCCCCTCCGAATATCAAGAGCTCCGAATTAATGCAGTCCACTCCAGGTGAGCGGTTTCGTTTCATTCTCTGCATGGCCTTAGTGAATTCCTCATGGGATGGCTCCTCAGTGCAAATCTTCGCAGACTGTTTTAGAGGTGGCTCAACAACAGTCTGTGACGCATGATAAACATCAAGCAGCTCTGTAAAGTGTCCACTCCATGCGTCAAGTACTGCGTCGATGTTGACACAGAGGTTTCCATCCCGGTCCCGAATGGCGGTTGACGAAGGCCTGAAAGTATGGTGCAATCCAGTAATTCCTTTAAAGAAATTACGTGAACTACGCTCATTGCTGAGTTGTTGTACTTTCAGAACCTCGGCCTTCCACCATTCTCGCTTCTTCCGTCTACAAATCCGCTTAGTTGCCCTTCTTGCAAGAGCTGCCTTGTTTTTCCTTGCGATTGTGAGACGTTGTTGCACTTTATTATGGGCTATATTTTGTTGCCCAACTGCAAGACGACACTCGTCATCAAACCAATCATTCTTGGGTCTGACTTTCACTATACCTAAAGTCTGTTGAGCAGCACTGACAACCGAAGTTTTCAGTACCTCCCAGACAGAGTTCACGCAGTCAGACTGGTAATTAGCTCCCTCAATGTTGTCGCTGACAAGATCCTGATATCGTTTCTTTTGATCTTCATTTATCAGACCTTCACAGTCGAAACGTTCCATCCGTTTCGCTGGGTTCCCCGAAACGTATATATATATATGTATATATATATATATATATATATATATATATATATATATAAATTTAGTTTGGTTTCTTAATACATGTACATATATACATACATAAAACTATTATTTAAAGAATATAAAACTACTCTATTAATAAAAAAACAATTAAATAATAAAGCAAAATAAAATAAAACAATTACAAAAAAAATGGTGCGAACAAAAATAGTTTAGAATAATAATAATTTTAATCAATAAAAATTTAATAGAGTTAGTGAAAAACCAAACGAATAAATACAAAAGATACAAAAATTTGTAAAAAAAAAAAAAAATCGAGTATGAATGGTTGCAGAAACATATGCGTCATCAACAAATACAACATTCAACATAGTACACGAGCCATTATCAGATGAGTTACAATTTTTTTTTTAATTTTTTTTGTTTTTTTTTGTATATCCAAATTTAATTTCTTTTATATAATTAATACTAGATAATAGTTTTTATTAAATATTATAATTTACTAATTTAGAATAAGTTAGCTATATTAGGGGGTTTAGGATTAGGTTAGAAATATTGAATTTTTTTGAATTTTTTTTTCTCTTTATTTTAATTTTTTTATAATAAATTATGGTAATAAGTGAAATTTTATGTTGTTCTCATTAAAAGAACGAAGATGAGATAATTCGCGCGCGTTTGAGGATGAGTTAGGGTGAGTGTGTAGGTGTCGTAGTTGTGTTTTCAAAGGTGAGTAATTAGCATCAATCCCGTTAGCGGTTAAAACGGATTCACACAAACTCTAAAACCCCACGCCATCCCTGAAGCTTAGCCAGCAATGACCGCTAGAGTCCCTGTGTGAATCTAATTCTATAGCACGGAATCTGAGTTGGAGGAATTATTTAACTACACTTTTAAGTTTTGATTTAATTTTGCTCCTCCAGCTCAGACTAAGTGTTACAAGGTCACTTTAAATGAATTTCACTGTATATACAAATGATGTAACAATTTCTCAAAATCGATATCGAAATTCAGATTTTATTTCAATTTTAAATACAAAATTCATATACCAAAACTCTTAGGCAATTTCTGTGATATTTGGATTTAATTGATAAATTAATTGATAACGATTTTTTTCAGAAACCAAACGAAAAGAAAATGGGGATTTTATTTGGTTGTTGAATTTTTTTAACCGTATAACGGTATCAATCTTGAACAACATACTTGATTAGCTTCCGATTTTCCGCTGCACCAGATCGTACTATAGAAACTATGTATTAATACAAATATCCCTTAGTTGACACTTTTGCGTGCATAAAACGAAAATAGGCCATAAGCCAGAGTTATCTCTAGAGTTTTCCCCAAAAAATTATAAATGTTAGATATGATTCGTAGGCGTATACTATGGAAAACTACTAATATATTTTATTGATAATTGATTTGATATTTGTAACCAAAAAATAAACTTATAATTTGGAATTTCAAAATACTCAATGTGGGACTGTTGAACCGTACGGTTTTTTCATATACTTAGCTTTCCTTAAGAACTGCCAATAAACCGAATTTTGGAACACGTTTGGCGTTTCATACAGTCAAACGATAGGGTTTTGTTAAAAAAAACGTTAAAGTTCAGTTCGATTTACCGCCCTTCGATTTTCGCTTTTCGATTTTCTCTATCCCTTCTCTATCTCTTTCCCAAAAACTCGTCAAAATTCTATTCGATATACCGTCTTTCCAGCGCATTGAGACTATTGCCATTTTAGGCTGCGGACCAATTGTCGGGTAAATCAATTACTTAAGTAAAAGTCGACTTTTAGTATTTTTGTTTTATTGAAATACGTGCTTTAGTTTATTTTCAGCTAATTAATCCATAGATCACCAAAAAATTAACAATCTAAGCGTTAAACATTTACTTTTGTGTACTCGATTTACCCTACTTTTTGATAGAGTAAATGAATTTACCGAAAATTAAATCAAAAGTCAATCAACTTTTACCCGTGAATTGGTCTTAATGGGATTTTCCTCAATATTTACAAGTAGCGTTATTTTGTTTTTAGTGAGGTGCTGGATACACCCATTATATACCGCAAGGATTGTGTAGGGCGGATTTTATTTTTTAGTAGTGCGGATTTAATAAACTCGTATAATTTTCGTAGAGCGATCGTCTTTTAGGACCCGTAAGTAATTTATTTTTGACTTAATTTGCTAATTTTTTACATAATTATCTAAGTACTTATCCATTGATGTCTTGGGTTGCCAGTTCAAATGGGTTTATCCTTTAAACAGCCTTCTTACTATGTTGTTATTGTCGGGAATCTGGGTTCTGTTCATGAATTTGAGCAATTTATTTAGTACAACCCCAGAGTTGCATTCCATAAATCCAGACAGGTTTCAGCATTTGTTTATAAAGCAAAAGCTTATTATATTCTGTGGATAGGCAATAGTTTCTTCCCATTAACCAGTACATTTTTCTGAATTTAAGTTTCAACTCATCTATTTTCTTTTTTATATGAGCCTCCTATCTAAGCTTAGTATCAGCTGGTGTCATGCCTTTTTCACTGTATTCGAATACGGAATAATTTGGTCATTGATATAAACTGGTTTGTATTCGGTTCTCCTGTTATTGAAATCGACATCACAGAGTTCCGCTCGTTTAGTTTTATACGCCATCTCTCAGTCTAGCTATGTATTTGTGATCTTGCTGTTTTTCTGTTGAGTGACAGGACAAATTGCTGTTCCCAATAGCCATTGTTGCTGTGTCATCCGCAAATGTAGCGACAGTGCTATTTTCTATAATTGGTAGATCATAAGTGTACAATAGATAAAATACGGGTCTGAGTAAACTTCCTTGAGGAACTCCTGCTTTAATTTTCTTCAGTTCAGAATAGGCATCACCCTGTTTGACTCTCAAGTATCTATCTGATATGTATGAATGTAGTATTTCTGCATATTGTATAGGTAGCAGCAATTTAAGTTTATATATCAACCCTCATGCCATACTTTGTCACAGGCCTACGCCACATTCAAGAAAATCGTCGAGCAGATTTTTCTTTTCCAATAATATTTGTGATTCCATGTATTTCGATTGTAGAATGTTTACTGCGGAATCCAAATTGATGATTTGGAATAAGATTCCTTCGTTCGAATATAGGTTTTATCATCTTCAATAACAGATGTTCGAATAGTTTTGACATTATCGGTAGTAATGATATTGGTATGTATGATGTTATTACATGCGGTGGTTTTCCTGGCTTAGATATCATGATTACTTCAGCCACTTTCCACAGTTGCGATACATACTTCAGCCTAAATGATGTGTTAATCAAATTAGTAAGTATTGTCAAAGCTTTTCTTGGGAGTTCTGTCAAGATTTGACGATCATTAGATCGTTTCCAGGAGCTTTTTTGGATCAATAAGCATTTGTATTTCTTTTCTTATTTCAGCTAAAGCGGTTAAGACAATTCCTTCATGAAATTGAAAAGGATGATCGTTGTACGCTTCTTCCTTCTGTCTCTAATTCGGTTGAAATATGCTGTTTAGATACTCTGCGAATATTATTGCTTTTTGTTTATTGTTTCTAGCTCAAATCCCATTCACATTTTTAATTGGTGAAGTGTGTATGATAGGCCTTTTTAGTTTTTAGTAGAGTGGATTTTTAGCCTTCCAGAGAGAATATTCCGTACTTTTATCATTTGTTAGCTCCCCCATGTATGCACTGACAGATTCATTCTTCATTTGTTTCATTTCAGCTCTTATGTGTCTTCTGAGAATGTTTAGTCTAGTTTTGTCTCATGCAGTTCTAGTTTGATGCCACTTCCTTCTTGCTCTTCTTTTTCAGTAAGCAACTCTCTTATTTCTCTTAGGTAATTATTTCACTTTACCTTAGTTTTGATTTCAGAAATACTTTTCCGTGCAGCGTGCTGAATGTTATTAATTAATGTTTCTAGTTCATTGTCTAGTTGCTCCGGCGTTTTTAAAGGAACGTTTAGTTGTATTTTCTCTTTCAAGTTTGCTTTAAAGCTCACCCAGAAGAAAGAGTTATTAATTTTTTGGATGATGTTTTCGCTTAGGGTTAATACGATTGGAGAGTGATCAAAGCAGTGTTCAATCTGAAGAAAGTTGAACGATATATTATTAATTAGGAACACGTCAATTAAATCTGGGATATTTCAAGGATCAGTAGGCCAATAGGTTAATTTCTCTGTAGAGATTGGTTCACATTTATATTCTTTTATTGCTTTAAGCAATTTTTTCCTTTTGTGTTTGTTAATCAACCATTAAATTTTGGATTAAAGTCCCCATCTAAAATGAATCGCCTTCCAACATATTTGAATAATTCAAAACATTGATTTTTCTTAATAGCGTATTTCGGTGGACTTACACAAGCTCACTACTGTTAGTTTATAATTTTTCATACCCTGATTCTTCATTGTAAGAATGAATTTCTGGGATGAGCCAAACATCAGACATTTCGAAATAAATTGAACAAAATAGCTTCGTAAAATATTTTTTATCGTTTCGGATGAGATACAACTGAATGAACCAAGAAACCTAAGTGAAGTATAGAATGTATGCACGTCTCATTGTAATTGGGATCCACGATACTGTTTTAAATAGTTCTTAAATTTTGTACAATTTATTAACTTACACCTTCGAAATTCCTAAATTTCCGAAGTCGGACATAATTCTCACACTTCAAGCGGTCTCCCTTCTTGCCACTTTCCTTTCGTAAGGCATAATTTCGGTTCGCCGTACTAATCGAATAAGGTCGGAAAGACAGTTCCACAAAGTATCCCCTCCGAATATCAAGAGACCTAAATTAATGCGTTGAGATGACTCAACTACAGTCTGCGCATGATGAACACCACAGAAGTCGTTAAAGTCTTCTAGCAAGAGCAACCTTGTTTTTCGTCAAGATTGTGACACGTTGTTGCCCTTCACTATGGGCTATGTTTTGTTGCTCGACTGCAAGTCGATCATCATCAAATCAAACCAATCATTCTTGGGTTTGACTTTCAATATACCTAAAATCTACTGCACAGCTCTAACAGCCGAAGTTTTCAGTACCTCCCAGACAGAGTGCACACAGTCAAAGTGGCTTCCTCAATGTCGTGGGTGACAAAATCAGACCTTCACAGTTGCAATGTTCTATGCGTTTCGCTGTGTTCCGAGATCTGTAGATTAGATAATAACAATTCTAGAATCTAGACATAAATTCGATAATCAAAACTTCAAATTAATAATTAAATGTTCAAATAAAACCAAATTATCCACCTATTGATCAACAAAAGATTAGAAATTAAACATTTGGGATGAAACCAGAACTTTGTGGAGCCGATTACTAAGTAATAGCCATACTGCTATACTAATTTAATTCTAAGTAGATACGGTTCGCTGTATAATGTACAGCATAAAATATTTTATTAGACAACAATAGCGGTTCATTCTGCAAATTTTGCAAAAATTTACTACTTTATTACCATTTATATTGAAATAATAAAGGAGGATAAAGTATACCGAGAATTTTTTTTTCAATTTTCGCAATTGCATAAATTTGTGTAGGTCCACCAACGCGTTTCATGAATTAACATCTAATTTTGCAATTTTACCGGCCGGTATCAAAGGTCAGAATTTTAAGGTATAATCCTGATTAATAACGAGCGTGGTATAAGTGCATGTACATATTGCGTGCGGTTAAAGTGAAATGGCATTGACTTACATATTATATATAGAAACGAACTTGAAAGAAAAAAAAAATTCTAATTAATTTGTGATATTTAATTTTGTTTAATTAATAAAAGAAATCTTTCGAGTTATTATTGCTTCATCGTTTCAATTTAGGCAATATACAAAATAAAATTAAAAAAAAATCTCAATTATGACTTTATTTAAATGTCAATTTTTATCTTATTACCCCTCCTCAAAACACACACACACAAAAGCTACAACACATTTAAGACACAAAATGTATAACCCAAAACGATCTAAAGATTTCCATTTTATTTTTTTTGTTCGTCTTATTTTTTGTACTCTACCATCGTTTAATGAATTGGCTTGTAGATTAAGATAAAAATGATTTTAATTTTATTATAATTTTTTATTGTTATTATTTTTATGGTATTATTCTTCTTAAAGCTTTATATAAATGTGAGCTTTTGTAAGTTGTTTAATTAATTTGTGTGATGTTAATGTTACTGCAATCTTTGTTTTGATTTTTTTTTTAAATTATTCATTGTGTCCGATATTATTTTATATAGGCGATCTAATGAGTAGATATAAGACGAGGATTTTGAAAGTTTTTCAATGACACAGTTTTAAAAGTCACTTATGTTTCAGATAAATGACCTAACTAATGAGTTTCAGCTCAATTTTAATTATCTGATATTCTATGGATAACTGGAGTCGTTAAAACGTTTCGATGTTTCAAGTACATCTGCAATTGCAAATAATAATTTTTTTTTTCTGTATATCTTAGGTACATACATACATATATATTATGGTAATGAAATATCGAAAAATCAACCTAGATAATTATACCTAACAAAAAAGGGAAACAATTTCGAATAAAAGAGCCGAGCCTGTTAGATTAGCAATAACAAAATCAGGTATACCATTGCCGATTGTTTGCTTTGGACGATGGATTGTTGCGTTAAAACAACCAAATACATTATTCAGCTTTTACATTATGAATATTCTAGACAAATTTTAAATACAATACATAAATACATATTTAATAAGGAGAACATCAAAATCACCCTACTAAATGTCAAAAATTATTGAGCAAGCAAATATTATTTAACGAAAAGGAAAATTTGCAAATATACAGGGCGTGATTGAGGATATACAATAAACTAAAAGAATTTGAGATTTCGCTCGGGCCAAAAGTCACATGGGAAAATACCGGTCTTGTAAATACCACACCACGTAATGATGTGATAAAAAAATTAAAAAATATATTTTTACTTTCAAACCTTGAGCCTTATACATACATGTGCCAAACATTATTAGGGTTAGTGAAATCACAGGAGTAACATAGTTCATCGATTTTGCCGAATGTATAAGATTTTAGGAATCAAGATATCACTTTTAAAGAAGAATTGAAGAGCTTGGTTTTTATTATCGATTAATTTAACTACATGATTCTACATACCCCGATCATAAAATGTCTTGTGGCGAAGAACTCCACCTACCATGATAAATGAAATTTACGCAGTATAATAAATACCGTTGTTTGTATTTTTGGCCACGCGATTTTTTTAAATTTCTAATCCTTGCGTGTATACAGTGAGTGGCCATATTATTAGGCACACTGTGATAATATTGCATTTCTCGGAGGTAAACCTTCTCATTGCATATTCTTTTGTTTTTTAAGTATAAGGCACAGATTGATTTTTACACAAAATATTTAGATGAGTACCCTTAGACTGTGTCCGAAACCTGTGATAAATATTTTTTAGTACAGAATTTTGACATTATTTCAGAATTATTTCCCTACATTCACAATTTATTATTATGCCGTCCGAAATTTGTAGTAAATCTCCCCACCTCAAATCCCTTTTCTCCACGTTATAGGTTTTTTTTAAACGTCAAATTTTTGTCAAATAAATTAAAATAATGGAACCGATAATCGTTTTTCTTGTTCTTTATTATTATTGGCTTTATATTCAATAACGATTATATACGCGTCATCTATTTATTTCTACGTCGACGTGTCGACAACCCGTAGACAACGTAGACAATGTAGATATCGTAGACAACGTAATTCGTACAAACGTCGATAATGTAGACGATTGATAGAGTGATTAGAGTGAACTAGTTATAAACTATACGGTGGCCAGATTTTAAAGGTTGCCCAGAATACCGAGCATATGACAAGAGATACCGAGTAAAATTAGCAAACCCTTTTGCCCGCTTTTCAAAATTTCAGTTTTTAAACTATTTGAATTTTAGTAGATATTAAATTGTACATTTTGAGTGAATTTTTATCAGTGAAATTCAAGGTGGAACTGTACTATGGAGTTGAGTTAAATAACGCGTGTTGCAGACTTTTTAACGGATAGAGAGATTAGGAAATAATTTTTTGTTATATTTGATTGCGATTGAGTAGACTTTGAGTTATATATTTTGAGTGGAATTTTTTAAGTTAAATTTAAGGTACAATTTGTACTATGAAGTTGAGTAAAATTTTAAACGCGATTTATAGATTATTCGAGTCCAATTTAAATTATTATTTACTCATATTTATTGCTTAAGTGAAATTCCAGAATTGAATTCTAGTATGAATTTCAGCCAAAATCTGTAATGAATTGTATTAGTGTAAATAATTTTTTAACAAATTTTGAGTGTATTTCAAATTTTAAATTGAGTTAAAAACGAAACATTGGTTGAAAGAAATATTTTGTGTTGTTTGAGTTTGAGTATAGATTTTGAATTATAATTTAAGGTGAAGGAATTTGATTCAAGTTTAAATTTCACTTTAGAGTGAGATATAAATTAATATTTCAGCTAAATATGAACAAAAGTTGAGTGCATTTTAAATTATGTTTAATCGTGTTTGTATTTGTATGTATACCTTTTGAACTATGTTGAGTGGATTTTCTTAAGTAAAATTCCAGCTAAAATTCTAGTATGTGCTTGAATCAAATTTTAATTATAATTTAAAGAGTATTTCAACGTAGATTTGTTACGCAATCTTAAGTGATTTAAGCAAAATTAGAAAAAATTCGAAATTGTGTTTGAATTTAAACAGTGAATTGAATTTGACTATATACTATACTTTGATACCTATGGAAGTGTCGACATTGTCTCTCGTATGCGCATTTAACTCATAGCTATAATGCTTATAATAGGAAATAACGGTTTGACGAGTGATGACCCAAATTTGCATATTCTATACTATTTCGAACGGTTACCGCGTCAAAAAGGCTTCTCTTCGATGACCTGCTTACATCAATCATGGCAACCAAATTAAGTAATAATGCTTTCATCATTCGGGCGAAAAAGCTTCAGCACATTTGATGTTGGGGTAATTGGCTACAATTTTCCGATTTTATCACTTGAAATGGTGTAAGTATATTTACCTGTAAGATTATGCAAGTGCAAAGGATTTCAATGCGTTTAGTTATAAATTTTATACGAAGCAGAGCTATTGACTTATCTCGGTATAGTACAGGAACGTTCGAATTCGAATGTTAGGTTGCTAAAGGGTTCGTGAGCAATTACGATTCCATAGAATTTGGTTTTATGATTAGAAGTAAATTGTTGGTGGCTACTACAAGCTGACAAACAATGCCTTTTAATCGCGTTAATATTTGGTGTGGGATTATATATTTGACAAATTGGTTTGCCCTATACTATATTTGTAGACAATTTATGGTGTGATTTTGTAAACTAGTTCTAAACTACGGTGACCAGATTACTTAAGGATAACAATACGATCCGGAAGGGTGACAGTTTTGAAATATCATTCAATGCATTTTAATGTAACTTAATCTAAGTTAGGTTAGAAAAGTTTTAAATTATTATATTTCCATAATTTACCTCTAGAAATTATAGAATTTTCATAATTCAATGTAATCTGGATGACCTGTTTTAACTAGTTCATTCGAGCTCAAACGCTAAAATATAGCAGGTTGTTGACGTTGTTTTAACTGTCGACGTTGGCACAAAACACAGCCAAGTAATCAACGCTATATTTTACATGTCGACAACCGTGTTGATTACATGGCGTAATCTACCTCGCCCATCCCTGATTATATACCAGAATGTTGTTGAGTATAAATAGAGAGATCCCATATACACCACAAAGCCAAAACCCAATAGTTAAAAGAATTTTGTCATACGACGACAGTGAAACCCGTAAGCAATTCGCGTATCAGCGAAAACTTTTCAACAAATTGGATTGTTTATAGACAAAAAGTATTATGGGTAGTCTCCAGAGCTTGAATTAAATGCCTTTTTGTTATGGCTGGGAAGTGGCACTAGGTAAAGAATGGTGACTGGAATCATGGATATCAATAGATGACATAATCCATAAAATGTTGGATTTTACGTCCGACTGTATAATGCCGAGGGTGATTAGATTACCGTCTACCAGTGATTTACCAGACATCGGGCGAAAATTTGAAAAGATATATATTTATACATATAAGCGAAGTATCTTCAATAAATAGCTGTCTCATCATTATCCCGATGTTGTGGTGTTATACCAAAACTATTTTTGGCGTTGTATACAGAACAGCCCGGGATGCTGCTTCCTACTAGCGGGGGATGTATGACATGTTGCCCCGATGCAAATTTATGCATGGAGGAAAACCATTTCCAGTTTTCCGCAGTATCCGCACCATCCTCCGTACCGACTCCAGTGGGCGGTGCCAACAATTCCTAAGGAAATAAACAAATTTAATATAAATATAATTTCATGCAAAATATGCGCAAATTATAATTTTTCGTTTTATATTTTTTGAACAAATAGTTCCATTTTACACGGAGTTGTTCCAGGGCGAACTCCCCCAAATTAGCTGTTTTTGCACGGCACTAAAATAAATGAATAAAAAAATATCTTGTGAAAACGATTACCACACAAAAACTAAAAATGATAGAATACTTACAGCCACACCTGATCCCGGCGGTAAAATTTTACCAACAATTTTTCGGCGTTTTCGATTCTGGCTGAAATAAGCCGTTCTACATCATCATCACACACTACAGAAAAAATTAAGGTTCTGTTTTTAAAAATATGGCAGAATAAACAAATATTACTTACTTCTTTTGTATTTATCAGCCATTTTGTGTTATAAATTTTATAATTTATTTTATTTATACTATTTTATGATGCTCAGCCCACAACACAATGATATAAATTGTTTGCACGGATCTGTCAAAAATTATGATAGCGACAAACTATAATAATTTGGGTGAATTTGTGTATTTTTGCATATAAATTTCAAAATTCTGAACTAAAAAATTTTTATTACAGGTTTCGGACACAGTCTTAGCAAAAATACCATTTCAATTGTTTCAAAATTGTGTCTTAAACCAATACTCTATAAGCGTCATCCTATCAATTCAGGTAGGTGTTGAATTCACGTTGAGTGCAAATATTGTTACGGTAGGTGAAATTTTTATTACAACGGGACGTGCTATACGACTTTTTTTACGTCAGTTCATTTCTTATTCGTAGGTGGCAATACTGTAGGAAGGGTTTAACGTTTAAACACAAACAATTTAAGCAAATATAAGTTTTGTTCAATCGTGTTCAATTGTGTATGACTAAATTGGTATATAAAGCAATTTAAAATATATATTATGGTTAGATCTTGTTGTGTGCCGTATTACCGGAGTAAATATTCCAAAAATTTGTTAATTAATTCAGAACACAAATTTAAAAAAAAATGTTATTTAAGTTTCAGAACTGGAAAAACAAGTCTCAAGTTTGTAGCGGTCTATTTAAAGAAGCCGAATAACAAATATGCAGTTGAGGTAAGCCTGGCTGAGTTTGATTTGTCAAGAGTAAAATAACATAGAGATACCAACTGAATCAATTCCATACCAAAATATTCCACTACGTAAGTTTGATATAGCGAGAAGTAACAATGTAAGCAGAAAGAACGAACGATGTTGCAATCGGAATAGAAATTGGAATGGTGTGATGCCTCAAGAAATCACCGTAGAAATTAAAAATAATGATAGCGATGAAACAGTCATTGTTTCCACAGAAGATCAACCAACACAAACTTCTATTAATACAAACAACAGAACGATACAAACGCTTTCTAGCTCCGTTTCTTTTCTCGGTTTTGAAATATCATCAGCTGAGCAATTATAATATTTTACCAAATTGGACCCAGATCGATTTAATTTATTTATTAAGTTTGATGGTAAAAGATAAAAGCGAATTAATTCATCCTGAAATCGACATTAAAGATCAACTTTTAATAACGCTTTTTAAGTATGGACACTGCAATGATTTTCTATTCATGCAAAATATTTTTTTAATTAATAGATATGTGACTTTAAAAATATGACTGTGTTCCGCAAATCAATTGAAATATTTACCAAATAGCTTTGACCCAATGGCATCTTGGAATATTCGGCATTAAAGTGCTAGCTTCCTATAATTATCCCAAGAAAATCCGGAAAAATCATCTATTCGACACATATTATGATGTCATAACAAACTTTTTGTCCTAAACCAACTGGTCCTCTACAAACTAAAAATATTTTTCAGATATCTTAGATTTAAAGAGGTCTTGGTATATAGACCATTATTGTGTTAGCTTCCTAGGATTTCCAAAGAAATTCCGTATAAATCATATATATGACATATATGAGATCATACCAAACTTAGTTGTCCTTAATCTTCTAATCCCCTACTTTTTCCAAAATTGAAATATTTTTCGGATAGCTTAAACCTCCAATGGCATCTTAGTTTGTTTTTTTATCTCTACCTGTTATAACCTGTGATCATCTACACCTTGTATAGCTCTATGCCAGCCTGCACTGACATGAACGATGGCTCAACCCATGGATCCTGCGCTTTCAACAGAGGGTCATAGATATGTTCATCATCAGCCCAATCGAAATCAATGACGAAGAATTCCTTATGCATCCCGCCCCTATTTTGTTTCGAACCCGGTACCTGCCGATTCAAATATCACGGTTTTAACTACTGTGCTATTTGATCGATAACATTTTAGTTTATACGTCATCATAGTGTTAAGAAAACTTGAAAATTTATTTATTTGGTAGACCAATGCCAAAAGAAATAGCTTGTGAGGATAAATAAATTAGGACAAAATTCTAGTGAACTAATTTGACTGGTTTAGTTTTAAGGTTGTATTCCCACGTTGTGAAATAATGCCAACTTTTCTAACCTAACTTATTTTAAAAACCGATTAAAATGCATTGAATTAGATTACAAAACTGTCGCCGCCAGTATAATACAATAAACCTAAAGAAATCAGGCCACTGTATAGTTTAGAACTAGTTCATTAAGTTACTCTATCAATCGTCTATACACTATCGATGTTCTCTACGAATAGTGTACGTTGTCTACGATATTTACATTGTCTATGTTGTTGACTCGGCGAGGTAGAAAATAACAGATAAGGCGTAAATGCCCATCCCTGATAATCATATATTTTCATTTATTTCAACGTATCGTATTCGGGAAATCATCAAAATACTAAGAAGCCTAACTTTTGTGTGGTGTGGAATTTGTTTTATTTTAAGAAAAGAAAAAAACTGTTAACTGGCTAACGAATTACGTGCAGCCTTTATCACGTTACTGGACGAAGGATACTCATATACATTGCTGGGCTACAGCAATGTAATTAAACTGAACAGAACACAATCAAATTTCATCTTGGGCGACCGTAAATCAATAAATGGCAGAATTGCTCTGAAGAAACCACTTCTCTCGAAGACAAACTAGAAGAAACGACTCAATTAAGCAAAGTACCACGAGTAATGCTAAATTTCGCAATGAAGAAAAGTCCTTTGCTCCGACGAATCGAAGTTTAAAATGTTTAGGACAAAAAAATGCTTCCAGGCTGTGTCATTCCTACGTTAGGCATGGAGGTGGTTCTGTGATGATATGGGGTTTATAATTATTATTATTAAATTTGGCTGGAACCCACGAGGTTTCCGCAGTCAATGCCACAATGGCCCATGGTGCAAACCCAGGATTCTATCTCAATTCGCAAACGCACACTGCTGCCTTCGCAAACTGAACAAGTTTAGACAAAGGCAATGAGGACAACTGATTTAAATTTAAAGACTTAAAGGGTTTAGGTTTCTAGGTTTTTCAAAGGGTAGTTGTTTATTACCTAACCCTAGCCTAGCCGCTGGTTAGTCAATTGGGAGCCAGCTTTGGCTAAACAATCCGCCATCTCATTGCCTACGATGCCACAATGAGCCGGTACCCACATAACCTTAAATTTATTGTTAAATGGGGTTACTTTTGTAACTTTTTTTGTTACTTTTTTGTTACAATATGGTAAAAATGACAGAACGAATGGATCGCTTCGACTATCTCTCCATATGGAAAAACCATGCCGTGCCTAATGTGTTTAAGACAGATCTGCTGCAATAATTTCGCCACCAAAAGCTAAATTTAATGGTTTCGTTTAATCGCCACACTAGCGTGATCCGAGTTTTTAGGAAACATGACGAACATCTGCGATGGATGTGCTATATAATCTAAAAACTGCATGGAATGACATATTTTCTGAAAAACTGAGAAATTACTAGAGAGAGAGAGTGAAAACACTGTCGCGCAGCTATTCAAGCAAAGGGAGGCCATATCGATGAGCGCTCAATTTAATACTTTTTTTAATTTTTTTTTGGTTGTCGTACATATAAAGTTAAAAATAAATTTAATTTAATTTAATTAAAACAAATTTAATTGAATTGAATTGATATTTTAAATTGTGAATTATAAAGTTTGCCTAACGTGATATGATCAACCTAAGTTGAAATTTAAAGTTTGAGAGAAACAAAAATTTTCCAAATTACTATAATAATTCAAATTAAAATTCAGATTTCAGAATTGTAAAATTCATTTTCAAAAATTCAAAATTTGATAAACTCAAATTTTATTACCAGAATTCCCAAATTGAAATTCTAAATTCTGAATTTCGTAAAATTTGATCAAAAAAATCAAAAATCGATAATTTTAATTTGAATTTTGAAAATTGTGGGTATTTCGGCAATGAGTTTGGTATCTTTGAAAATTCAATAAAAAATTTATATGTATTAAAATGTTTTGAAATTCAATAATTATGATGAACTTCGCTAAAGAAATTGATACGACTTAACATTCTAAAATTGGTATACTAATCGTAAATTACAGCAAATCCAAAAAGTGTGGATTTCCCAATTTTTAAATGTTTAAAACACCTTAATACTGTGGTCCAAAACACGACTTGTTTAAAATTTCACAATATAAGTCTGCTCGCAAGGAGACTTTTTCGACTTATTTTCAAGCATTTCCACAAATATGCTTTTTCATAAACGTTCTGAACGATGAACACATAAAACTGTGAACTGTCAGTGACTCAAATGGAAGATATGTGTTGAGATTATATGCTGCAATAAGTTTCGGTATGAATTGACTGGGCAAATCATTTACTTCATCCCGTCATATAGAATAAGTCATGAATTGGATTACAGTCTTACATTACTCACCAAAAGTTATAAAAGTAATAGATTTCGTATATGAGTACGAATTTGTGAACAATTAAACTACGTGTTGCTAAAGAACTAAGTCGTAAAACGAAATGAGGCCTACTAAAAATATGCTGCAGGCGTAAATAGAACCACCAAAATGGCGACCTCGGAGTGTCCAAGCGCAGCACAATAGAGAACTAAGATTAAACAATTAAATTGGATTGCCGAACCAGTATGCAAGTTACTATAGGAATTCGAGTGGGGTTATCTCGAGCCGCAACGAGACTCCCAATAAGAATAATACGTACAGCCGATTCACTCTTTATACATAAGAAGTTAACCAATTGGAATTACATTCATCATCAGCGATCCCACGCCGTTGGAAAAGAATCGAACGTATAAATTGCAGAAACTTTACAAATCAAGGAACACCGGATCTAAATGATTTAACATCCGTTAGTGAATGTTCATATCGGACTACACATTTTTCAACCGAAAGTCAAAAACCTGTGGCAACTATGAATGTAAAACTCTAAAACTGGAAAACTAAAGAACGCAAATGAACTGGGATTTGGCGTATAGTACCCCACATCAATCATATGCAGACGTAGCTAAGCCTCGCTTCACAGAATCTCGAATAAAGCGACCAAATTTGATTGGGATGATAATTGCATTAGAGCATGTTCTAACAAGTCCTCCGATACGATGATACCCTTTGCTTAACAAATTATACAGGTTGGACACAGATGTAAGCCAAGTAGACTTAACACACGGCGAACACGACATATCGCATATTTCACTAAGCTATTGCACAAAGTCCTTCATGAACCTCGAAGAGCAAATGGCTAGATGGTTTTGGAAACTGTAAATGCAGATGATCTATTGTGATGATCGTATTTAATAGATAACTGTGAGAGTGGAAGATAAGATTAGTCCACGCAAAAGTTACTCAAATAACATTATAGTTAACTAGGAACCCTAGCAATAGTTCATAAATATAGATATAGATTCATCTAATTTACAGTTGGGTCGAACATGAAGAACGGCTTATCTGGATAAAGGTTTCGAATTTAAATGCGCATGTGAAAGCTCGCTGAAGCAATTCTTAAAGCATTTTACGTTATTGCTTTCCTCTCACAGGAGAAAGTTCGGACCAAACACAATTTTAGAGAAAATAAGGAAGAGCTATTTCTGGATTAAGAAAACTGGTGGAGATAATGTGGTTCATGTCTACGTTATGAGTCTAAAAAACGAATTACGTCATTGGTGCCGTAGAAAATATGACTAGGGACTTCTGACTAGCTAGGAAAAGTTATCGAGAAAAATCATAATACCTGGGGGGAGCTTCTACCGATGTTTCTATACTCGCGTATCGATCTTCACCCCAAGAATCAAGTCGGTACACACCTGCTTCACTATTATACTTGGCCGGGAATTGAATTAAATTTTTTATTAATTTTCTGTGTGATTCTTTGCATCGAAATTTTTTTCTAATTATAAATCAGTTGTTGTTGTGCCTGTATAAATAATTTAGTTCGTTAGAAATTTAAATACAAATAATTTTGTTTGGTTTGTGTTAGTACATAGGCCATTATTTAATCTCAGCTAATCTATTACAAAACAAAACAAAAAATTAGGCAACTCAACAATAACGCAAGCCGACAAAAACATGAATTTGTTTCTTTAAGCCTTGAATAATAATTATTATTATTACTGATCCTTTGTTATTCTGTAAGAACCCTAATCTTTATTCAGTAGGTTAAAACCTTTATTTAAATAATTCATTAATATTTATTTTTATTGTGTATATATAATAAAATAAATAAATCATTTCTTTTGTTTCTTCATAATTCTTAATTAGAAATTTTAATTTCATTCAAAATATCATTAATTAAAAATTCATAGCAAGTAAATTTTTGCGCTTAGCGATTTATTTGTATTTTTGTATTTTGCCTGTTTTTGGGTGCAGCCTAAATCGAAGCTTTTAGCGATGTTTATGTACTTACTCCCATATATTAAATCCGCTATAATGTCAAATATTAATTTTTATTTTTGTGTGTGTGTACAGTTGAGACGATATATGGTGCGTATGTGTGGGACTTACATATAAGCGGCATCAAAAAAAAAAAATAAACCCAATACACTCGCTATACAATAATAATGATGATGAGCTTTTATCAAATGTATATACATGTAATAAATATTAATGATGCAAAATTTGTTAAAAGCTCTTTTGTGAGCTGCTGCTTTTAGTATTTAAAATTTATATATAAGTCAAAATAAATGAAAACATGAGAATTTTGAAATATGCAGAAGAAAATTCTTATCATTATTATTGTTATGTTTACTGTTACTTATATTTCGTTCCTAAAAAACAGTATTTCCAATGAAATCAACAAAAAATACAAGGAAACTGCGCCCACGCGTTTTTTGCTTGTTGATTTTTTTTATTTGTTCTGTCTTTTGTTGCGCGCCGTCTTTTCACCATTATTTTCTGTCTCCTCAAGCGGCTTTTCAGCCAGCCATACATATATATATGTACATATACAATTATACATACACATATTTTGTTTCTTGCGCTACTGTATTGCTCTGAGGGAAAACTGAATAGAAAATGAAAGTATTTTTTTGTTGCTTCGGTACTTTTTTTATCCTTATAAAAACTTAGGGAGCTATATATTTTTATTTAACAAGGTCAGGGATATATTTTAGGTTTTTATGTAATATATTTTCGATTCAACGCAAAACATGAAACGAATTTTTATTTTACCATCTGCCTTGTACCGAACAACAAAGCAAACCAACAATGGAAGTCGAACAGAATAAATGGAGCACTGTGCAAAGTGTGTACATACATACGAGTATGTATGTTATACCAAACAGACAAAAATAACAAAAAAAAATTGAATTTTTAATTTAAATATTTTTATTTTATTTATTTCGTGCTTTTGATTTTTTTTTTCTTCCAAATTCTGTTTATTCCAAAATATCCTTCAGATAAATAATATATATAGCGAATGATGAAATGTGATGATGGAAAAACAGGCGCGCGACCTTGACGAAATGAAAAAATAATATTTTTATTAGATGATGATGATGAATTGTTTTTCCATATTTTCTGGTATTTTAATATAAATAATAATAAGTTTAATACTAAATTACCTAGGCTAATGTAAATTATATTTTTCATCTTTTGTTTATTTATTGTTTTTGGTGCTGCGGCTGCTGGGCGTTGTGGAAAACTGAAATATGAGTTCTTATTATGTATAAAATTATAATTGCTGTACTAGAATTGTAATAATAGAAATAATAATTTCATTGCATATTATTTAGTGCAGGAAGTGATAACGTAATGTAACGTTAACGAAATAACGTAACAATAACGCTAAAATTGCAATGGTTCCCTCAATAACATAACAAACTTAATTACGTTTCGATATAACTTAACAATAACCGATAATTTAAAAAAAAATCAATTAACCAAAAAAAAAAAATTGACCTTTTATGAAATTAAAAGTGCATGTTTAGGAATGATAACCAAAAATCGAAGTCAGCTTTCAATTCTTAAAGATTCAGGATTTCGAAAATTCCTAAATCCTATATTCTCGACAGTTTGAACACCAAATCTAAACAAAAACTTGCAATTACAGCAAATAATATCAAGATCCATATATGGTAGATGTTGCCACAGCTTCTTTAAAAATAAAAATTAAATCTGAGTTACGTGAACGAATTTTATCAGTTAAACTTGATTCTGCGACGCGACTCAGCGTAGCGTTTTGGGGATTAATGTTCAATTTTTAGAACAAGGTTATTATTACTATTAGGACGTTAGCCATATTACAGTGCTCTCACAATGCAAAACTTTTTACTTTTAACTTACAAGTTTGTATGAATTTCATTTTGAGAAAAAAAAATCTTTTGTTATGTTGGTGAAAATCTTTTAGAAAAAGTTAACAAACTCCTAACTTTTGCCTTAAGAATTGAAACGAGTGAAGTTCGCAACATTTTAAAATAGGTGTCAAAAATTATTTTTCGAAAAAAGTCATCATAACATAACCCCACAGTAAACATTAAACCGTTATACGTCCTTAGTGGTTTTATTATTTAAAAAATAAATATTTCAACCGCCTACAATTTATAAATAAAGTGAATACAAATGCATTGTATATGCATTTATTCAAATGGTATTTTTAATGAAAAAGTTCCATTTCCGTTTAATCAGTTAACTATCAAGAATATTGGTTCATCACACGGTATTCGGGAAGAAGAGTATAATGTAGAGTTTCAATGTTTTGAAAACGGTGGTGGTGGTGGTACGAATTCACAAATTTTTCTGCCAGCAGCTGCTAATTATTGCAAGATAACTAAAACATTTTTTTTAATTCGATAAAAGTTGAATTTCATATTACGACCGATATATTATATAAGCCAGAGGATTATTAAAATTTTATATTCCTAGGTAACTATAAAACCATTGTTATACCATTTGATGCCACATTTGGTAATTAAAATGTATGATTTGTTAACATGAATAAAGTAAATACCTCATTTATGAATTTTAAACATTTTTTTTAAATTAAGATCTATTTCAATAAGATACACACCACTCTAGTTATGTATTACATTTATGATGTGAAGCAATATGACCTTAGACAAAGTTTTTCGAAAATTTCTTGTCACAATATTGACATTCGTGTAGTTTTTCTCCCGTGTGACTTCATATATGGACCACCATTCCTTTGTGAAACAAAAATGCTTTATCACAGTATGGACATTTCTGTGATTTTTCATCGGTATCCGTTTATAAGTGTTTGCGATAGTTCTCCTTCTTTCGGAAATTTTTTGGGCAGATATGACATTGAAACGGCCCTATTGATGGCTCTTGATGATCGATCTAATGTTTCGTACGACCATTGCATGTAGCAAATGATTTATCACAATATCGACATTTGTATGAGTTTTCCCCTGTATGTATTCACATATGAATCTATTAATAAATAGATATATACGAGTATTAATTTACGAACTACTGATTATGGATCCTTTTAAGAAATTTGAGATCAATCAAAAATTTGAGGTTGGAAAATTAAATATCACAACTTTTGTAAACAACTTTTGTAAACAATTTTTAATAATGATGAAGTTGGCTTCAGTTAAATTTTTTGTTTCATGTGCGAGCTAAAACAATTCTTAAGGTAAAAGGCAAAAGTAAAAAGTTTTTTCATTGTGAGAGCTCTGTTAGAATTGAAAGAGAAATATACAGGCGCCTACATCTCAAATGAAGTACAAAATGTGTTAAAACGTTTACACGGTCTGAAGTGGCAACGAAGCTAACCTGCTTAGAGCAATTAAAAGTTTCAGTTTAAAATTACAAAACATAAATAATGAAATTCTTAGTGCTGATAAATTGCATAATAAATGCAGCGAGGAAATAAAAGATGAATAAGAGCCCGTTGAAGTAGAAAGTTATTGATAGCTATAAAAGCGAAGAATTATCACTTTCATATATTCGCACATTACTTAGTCAAAAAATTACATAATCCAGCGGGATTGTTGCTATTAACGCGGCAACAATTATTAATTCCATCATTAGATTGCATTTCTCAATGGTCGTCCACATTTCGAATGCTTATGTTATTATACAACATCAAATTGAATACAATCAATTCAGCACGTTTAACATTAAAATTTCAAACTGAGCAGCTCGTTTTAACTGATATGTATAAAGAATGGCAAATTTAGCAGTGAATTTGTTAAAGTTCTTCTAAAAAATTTAAATTGTAGAGAACCCAATATATTAAATACATTAACATTGAAATCGGCTATTTTCATGGATCATAGATTTCAGGCAGTGTTATCTAGTACGGATAGATTGGAAGCTAAACTCTTTTTGAAGGAAATTTGGAATCGGATTACTAACTCAATCCCTCAATACCAGACCGACAAGCAGAAATCGGTAATACTAATACCAAGCCTGCAGACCAACATCACTTATCTTTAGACGATTCAACATGTTCCGATAAGGAATTTGATAACCACTTAAAAGAAATTTCTGGACTTACAACACCTTCCACTACTGGCAAAAACATATTATCGTTACTAAAGGCTTTCGATAATGTGCCTGTTATTTCTGCCAATACATCAATTTTAGAAAAAAAAATAGATCATCCTGAGTTGTACGTTCAGTCACAAGTCGCATTTGGAGCTCCAGCCACAAGTATCAGTCGAAAGATGTCTCAGTGCTCTTACATTTATCTTAAGTTCGGTTAGTGAGAACCTCGTGCTTCATACTCTTGAGAATATTCTTCTTATTCGATTGAACCACAAATGTTAAACTATATATTTCGAAAAATTTAATCAATATTGATAATAATATTTTCGTTAATATTAACGTTAATATACCGTTATATAACTTATAAATTAACGAAACTGTAAGGTGAATCACTCCCTGATTTAGTGTATGTATTGCTTTCACTGATCTCTTTGTACTCAATTCTAATGTTTTAAAATGTGAAATACTTCTTAATCAATATTAATATTCACTAAATTCATTGTCTTTTCGTAAATGTTAAATTCTTAATGTTAAATTCTAAAATGTACAAATTTCTTTGGCTATAGTTTCCAAATCATTATATTTTATTTCTTTAATTGCAAAATTTGATTTTTTCTTATTATAATGTCTTAAGTTCTGAATTCTCATATCTTGGCAAGTTTCCATTACCTGGAAATTGCCCATATATTTTACATAATTTCTAAGATTCTAATATTTTAATTGCTTAAATTAGATTTTTTTTTTAATTTCCTAAATTTCTTAAATCATAAAATTTCCAGGTTTTACTCCTTAATTTGAGCCTGAATTTTATATTTTCTTGTAGTTGGTGATGTTATAGGAGTGAAGCTTTAATATCGTTTATCAAATTTCAGGTCGAATATAGTAGCATGATGAGTGCCCGAACCCCAATATAATATAATTTAGGTTTATCAGACCTTACCATATCGGTACAAAGCGTAATAATTGTGAATACAGAAATATTATTTTAACTTTCTTCAAAGGTACATACTTATAAGGGGTTTTCCAATTAAAGGTTTCATTTGTTTGGACAAGTTAGTGATGTGAAGAATTGAAACCGTGTGCGTCGCTCCAGAACCACTGAGAATATTGCTGCTGTAGCCCGTAGTGTTGAAGAAACCCAGGTTTGTCGATTCCTCGTCGATCTTTGGAATTAGACATTCTACAAACGACATTACGCCGTATAGTTTGCATAAAGACTTAGGTCTTAAGGCTTTTAAAGTTCAGTTAACACAAGACCTCAAGCCGGTCGATCACCATAAACGTCGTACCTTCGCTGATTAGGTCTTTGAAATGCATCATAATGATCCGGTCTTTCATCGAAAAATCATCTTCAGTGATGAGAATTGTCGCAAATCCAAGAATGATACCAAAAATACTAAATAAAGAATTCTTTAGATCTTAAATAAGATTTGATTCCTAAAACTTCATATATATTTTTAAATTTCTTTAAACCTTAACTCGTATCCTTTTTTTTCAATTTGGCTGGATTTTTTCAATTTGAGAGGATAGTAGATGCTCAGGAATTGTCCAGGAATTAAACACATGAGCCTTAATACAATCGAAAGCAGGGCAGCTGCCGATGAAGTGAATGTTCATCATCATCTTCAGTTATCCTTTTTTAATGAAAGAGCGTAATTAGTCAAGTTCGGGTGGGGCTCACTAATAAATTATTTCGCTTTACCGCAGGTGAGAGTGGATGACCACGTTTGCTGTAGGTGAAGTAGGCAGCATTTTTGATTATTTTTTTACCAATGTAAAGAGGCAACGGAGAAGCAGGTTCAGGTCCAAGGAAATTTCAAGTTTCATTACCTTCAATGTCACAATGCGCAAGTACCCACAAGACCGTAACTTTGTTATTACGGCAGATAACATTCAAAAAATTCTTACAATCCTTCACCAGTTTTGAGTTGGTCAAAGAATTATTTAAGAAGTTGAGGACAGATTTACTGTCAGTACAGAAAATAATATCTTCACCATTAACCTAGAAATTAATAGCTGTAACGGCACAGCGACTTAAACTATGTTCCGACATAGTACCGAATACATCCCACGCTCCAACACATTTCAAGCGAAACGCCACTGAGCAAGCTGTGCTAAGAAAGAATGACTATATAGCTGGGGCAGAGATAAAATAGACTCCATTAGAAGCGGAGCCGACGGCATGGCTCCAGTAACTGCCCTACATACGATATTTTCCAAGTTGTTGAGTTTGGCAAGTGCTGATTTAAAGTTGACTACTGGCCACCAAACCACAGACGCATATGTTAGCATTGGTAGAACCAGTGATTTGTATATAAAAAAAAAGCATTTTGGGTAACAAGCCCCAAGAATGACCAAAAATTCTTCTGTATTCCCAAAAATCGCTGTGGATTTTTGTAGTTTGTAATCCAGATGATACTTCCAAGAGAGTTTATTATCTAAAATAATACCAAGGTGTTTGACGTAGGCTGAGATCGTACTCCCAAAAAGAAATGGCACGGAAAATGCATCAGTATTCCTACGTCTAGTGAATACAACTATGTCAGTTTTAGAGGGGTTCACAAGTAAACCCTTATCAAGGCACCACTGTTCTACAACAAGAAGATCGCGTTGCGTTAAATCAGATAAGACTTTCAAATGCTTACTAGAAACTGTCAGAAACACGTCATCAGCATAACTTTGAGTGATGAGAACGGATTAAAGCCACAACAGATGTGGAAGAACCCCTCCTTGTGGACAACCCCTGGCAACTTTGATTGAAATCTAGCTTTCATCTAGCACGGAGATAACGATGCGAGATTTAAGCATAAATTCAATCCATTTGGCAATGGCAGATTCGATACCAAATTTGGTACAGGCATCTCCTGCAATATCCAGGAAAGTACCCACAAAAAACTCACTATTACACAGTGATCTTTCAATCCTAGTTACAAGTTCATGTAGTGCAGTTTCACAAGGATTTGCCAACCCTGTAAGCGTGTTGCATGTTACTGAGCGAAGCGGTAGTTAAATGGTGATCTCTGATGAATCTATCAACAATCCTTTTTAAAGATTTGAGAAAGGTTGATGACAGGCAAATAGGCCGAAAAGACTTGGGGTCGGTATAGTCCGACTTACCAATTTTCAGAATAAAAATAACTCTACCTAATTATTTTTAAATAAAATGTGCTGACTTCTTTTGTTAATACTTAATACAGTTTTTGCCCGCTTCTTTTTGACAAGTTTTGTCACCGTATATATCACACATTATCGATAATGTTTAGGTTTGGACTAATTTCTGGTGCAAAATATATAACGGCACGACCTCTGTGACATAAGACATTTTCTTCATTGTTATAACCTCATTTACTGGCAGTACCACGCGTCATTAATTACTTTCTGGCACGTTATTAAGTTGAGTGATCCGTCTAACAAAACAATTGATCATACTCCATAGCAGATGATGCGACCTTCATTGTGGTCAAAATACTATTTTCTGTAAATCTTTCTCATTTTCTACGCAGGACTATGCAGCCAGCATCATTCCAAATTAAATTAAAAAAATTAATATTTTTATGCATACCTATATAGGCACGCTTGATTCGGGCTGTGGTTTTTGTAATCGTTTGTAACCTTCAGACGACCGCTACCCAATTTTTCGTTCATGATCCGGTTGCTTCAAATTTGAATAAAACGTCATACAACAGATGATTCATTGCTTGATGGGTAAATATTTGTAGTTGTCACAGCGTTTTTCCCAATTAGTATGTAGTTTTGATTACATAGCAACATAATCTATGCTAACCACGGTGCTTGGAAGGGAAATTCAGATCTCATATTGCAGTATAGACACTTAACTGCTCGCTATAGGTATACAATAGTTTGAAATCTTAGAAACTCTAGTTTGTAGTGGAAAATGCCATTAACGAGACTCATAAAAGTTATCATTCTGATTATATCTAATTGCATGGAATCCTTAGTAAATTAGGCTGATTGATGTAAAGTTTCAAGGTCACGTAGTCAATTCTCGCACCACCGCAGGCTAAATATAGTTGACAATATACGCTTCAGGACAATAAATCATCCATTGATATTAAATGATCGATCGAATTCCCAGTAAAAGAATAGGAGTGGCATGAACAATTACACATATTTAATTTCTGAGGCAATTTGCTGTACAAATCGCCACGTAAATTATTAACATTGTGGATAACATCTCAAGAGGACTAATTCTGGTTTCCAATAGGTAGGCTCACACATGTCAGTGAAAAAAGTACACAACTAATACTAAATATAATTTAAAGAAACGAAAAAAATTTGCCGAAACCCGGGATCGAACCGGGGACCTTTAGATCTTCAGTCTAACGCTCTCCCAACTGAGCTATTTCGGCTTGATATTCCTTGTTTCTTTTTAATTTAAATATGTATTTAGTTGCGCTTTCTATAGATTCATAAAAAATGCGCCTGCATTAAGTACTTTCACTGTATTCTCAAGTTCATTTAAGATTCCTGTAAATTAAAATGGTTTTGTAACAGACTTATTCTAGTTTAGCACTTATTCATACACCCATCCCTTGATTCGGTACTCGATTTAAACGGTTCCCCTTTTACACGGTTTAAAAATATAAAAAAAGGACTGAATTTTGACGTTTTTTCCAATTTTGCATGAAATTGACATTTCACCATGAATAAACTTACGAGAGAACAACGTTTACAAATTGTGGAATTTAATTGTGGATTATATTTCAAAAATCAGTGTTCAGGGAAAATTGTTTTCGTGCTCTTCGACCATTTCATGGTGTTCATAATCGTCCAACTGAACGCACTATTCGCGAAACATTTAATAAATTTCGAACCACTTTTTCATTATTGGATATTCATCACCCGACTAGAGTACGTACAAGTTGATCTAATGTGAATATTGCTGCTGTAGCTGGAAGTGTACGTGAAGACCGCAATCAATAAATTCGTCGCTGTTCTCAAGCTCTGCCACATTGTGGCGTATTTTGAAGAGAAATCTTTGTTTGAAGGTATACAAAATATAGCTTGTTCAAGAATTGAAGCTGGTTGACCTTCCTTTGCGTCATCGATTTGGTTTATGGGCGTTGGAACAGCTCCAAATTGATCCGTTTTTTTTATCGAAAAATTGTGTTCAGCGATGAAGCTCATTTTTGGCTGAATGGATACGTCGTTAGATTACTTTTTATGGGGTTATCTAAAATCACTTGTTTATATCGATAAACGACAATCGATTCCTGCATTAGAACCGAACATAACACGCGTAATTAACGGAATATCGTCCGAAATGCTCGAAAGAGTCTTCGAAAATTGGACCCATAGAATCAATCATCTAAGAGGCGGTCGCTCACAACATTTAAAAGAAGTTATTTGCAAACATTAAATGTCATAAACCAAACTTACGTCACAAATACAATTTTTGATTATTAAATTGATTTTAAAGGTTGGTTTATATTATCCGTTCAGTTCCTTTCAGACACGTACCGACACAGACATCAAGTATTTATATTATCCGTACGTTTCCGTACAGACATTCATTCGTATTATTTCGATATGTCGATCGTATATATTCGTAACAACGTACAGTCACCGCTCAACTACGTACAGTACAAACGAAAAACAAGAATATAAAAATACAAAATAAATAAAATCAAATATTTAGAATAAAATATTTAATCAATTGATAATATCAGTATTATAAGAGTAATATTGATAGTAAAAATTAATAAAAATCTTGAAATCATAAAACTTTAATAATCATATCTGAATATAATTTAAATCTGAAATAAAAATTATCTGAAAGTAACCGACATATCCATACATACATATTTCGACCTATTCAGTTGCATGATCGATTGATCGCAACAAACTAAAATAATTCATGTACAAAAATACAAAATACATCAGCATGGATGGATAATGAAACGATACTATGAGTTCGAGTTATTTCGTTTTGTTCGTATTTTTTCGCTTACGTATCATTTCAGACAAATATTCTTTTATAAAATATTTGTCTGTACGGTACGTGTCTGAAAGGAAACGTACGGATAATATAAATACTTCCATATAAAATGTATGAAACAATATTTTTTTTGTCTGTGCCGGTACGTGTCTGTGCGGAACGGAACGGATAATATAAATCAACCTTAATGCGTTTTATTTAAAAAAAAACTTCCGGAAGCTCTTTATGGATCACCCGTTATAAGAAGTTCATTTAAAATAAAATAAACAAAAACAAAAGGTTGTTTGTGACCGTTATCACAAAACGAAAAGAATTATCGAAGAAAAATTAAAAAATCTTTGACAGTCGATACTCCAGTTCTTAAAGGAACAGTAACTTTGTGCCAACTAGTTTTTCAACAAAAAGAAACACTGGAATACCGAGACCTAAGTTGCATTTGTGGAAAGTTCAGCTCACTTGGTAGAGGATTTTGCAAATGTCTTCAACCAAAAGTATGCAGCGCATTATATCAAAAGAAAGTACTTAATGTATTCGCCGAATCGTAGTACAGTGAAGATGATCAAACTGATCCTTGCCTAGGGGAATTTCTGCAACTTTTCAAATAACTTTAAGTACAAAAAACATTAAGTGCATAATTTCTATTTGTACAATTTTACAGATATTGGCCTATCTACCGTGTAAACCGAGGGATGAGTGTGTTGAAATAATTGTCACAAAAAAATCATGATTACAGTTTGAATAGACTTTTAAATTATAGTGATTAAAATTTGATCGAAACTTTGATTGAATACTGATAGGGGTTATAATACGAAATACAAATATAATTCCAGAAAAATTTAAATTTGTAGTTTGAATCAAGTTTGAATAAAATTTGATTAAAATTATCTAATTTTTGTTTAAATTGGTTCTAAGTTAGTTGGGCTGATTAGAAAATTATTCCCATAAGTTTATTTTTAAAAAACGACTTGGGACGGCTATTGAAGCACTATAAAAGTTGAAATTGAGGGAAAAAATGGCATCATCCGATTTAATGAGAATCTAGACAAAGCAGTTGTTCAAATAATTAGGACAATAATGCTAGATGACAGAAGGCTAAAAATTAAAAGAGCAGAATTTTTCTTGGGATTATGGTTGGTAACATCCTATATAAATAACCTGCGGATCTGATCTGAATTTAATTCACTGATGGGGTGCTTCTAGTAATCCGTGGTAGTAAAAGTGGGTTTTATTAAACAACAGGGCACTAAAATTGCAGATAATGCGAAATAATATGGGCCCATAACTGGGCCAACCTTTCTGCTCTGGAATTATTCATATTAACAGACGTTCACTTCATCAAGCTAATTAAAGACACCTATATGTCGACACCATTACTAAGAATTACTAAGAAAAATGCGATCGAGAAACAAAATATTTTAAGATCCGGATTGTACTAATCTGTTCAAGAACAATTTTTTTCTAGGCTCTGCGTCAGAATACGTGGCGAAACCCTCGCGTTGCACAATTCAACCTTTCACAAACAAATATTTCTTTTAAATGTGCCCCAGAAAACCTGAGCCCAAAAATGAAGGTTACCATTACAATTGTTTCACTCAACTCGGTCAACCGTACATAAGTGATAAAAATCACAAACGAAACCCAAAAAAATAAAAACTCTAATCTACTTATCTCCGACAGTTTCTTGATCTTTTATTCGGTTATAAACAAGAAAAAAATTAAATCGCCACCCCCACTCATTTATCTCTTAATTGTGTGTGAAAAATCATTAATTCAATTTCATGTTTTTTTTTTCATAACTCATCAGGTAGATAAACATTTCCTTCCTGACCCTTTTTATTTATGCGCCTATATGCTACACAAATCTAATAGCTACATATGTACATACATAATTAAAGAACATTATATTACATATATAAGAAAATTCTTGCCCTACACTTATGTTAACATATCTAATTATCTAAAATAAATAATTACGCACACACTGGGAAATGATAATAAATTTTCAAATTTGCTGTTCCTTTTTTATTTTGAGTCGGAAAATTAAAATATTTCTTCTGGTGCGTCATTTTCTTCTTATTTTACCAAAAATATAAAAAAAAAATTCTACTCATCCGAAAAAATATTATTAGTACCGACAACAAAAAAGAAACAATATTGTTTCTCTAACACCCTTTTCTAAAAAATAATAAAAAAGGATAAAAAAAATTTTCTTTTTTACTACAGAAATAAGGATTCTTTGTTTATATATACATACATACATACATACATACATACAAATCCATTTATGAATTTTCTCACATATGTTTGTCACCTCTTTTACTACATGGTATGTTTATATTGTTATTATTATTATTATTAAAGGCTATAATGATGTCTGTGGTGATCCTTTTTCCCGTATCTCTCCACATTCTTTCTTTTTCTTCGTCGTCGCTGTCTTCTTATTGCTCCTTAGTGTATGTTTTGTCTATTTCCTTATTTTCTTTTTCGTATCCATATATATATACACGTATATATATGGTTTGAGGAGTCTATCATACTCATATTGTGTTTGCTCATATCCATACTTGTATAAGGGTAGGTCAAGGTGTTATTTTTCTTCTGGTGAATTTCCTTTCGTACTTCTTTTGCCTTGCTGTTGATCCAAAATAAAATACCACACGCAATCTAACCAAACCGAAATACAACAGAACTCACACACACACACACACACACAAGCACACACACATACAGTGGATGAAGAAAACCAAAATTTTCATTATAGCACACAGAAATGCTTATATTCTCGTACATATGATAAGAAAACAAAAAAAAGGAATTTTTTTTGTGTGTACCGTCTGAGAGGGTGGATTACATATTTTCCCATTTGCCCATATAACAAAAAAAAAAAAACTTAAGAAAAATATATATGTGATGATGATCATCACCATCACCATCATCATCAACAATATCATGATAGAAACAAAGAAAACCAAAATAAATTTTTGTGTAACCCACAAACGAAATGGGGGGTGGCTAGGCAAAAATATTTCCAAATATATTACTTGTAGAATGATTTTGTGTGGGAGTGTGTGTGTGTGTGTATGCATAATGGGCCAAAGGGTGGTTAATCTTTTGAATGTGATAAAAAAAACAAGTATGTTACTGTGGTCGGGAGTGAGTATAACGCTCGTATTATAATAATAATAATATCCTTCATATCATGGGAAATTTTTTATTTTATTTTCATTTAAAAGGATACATCAAGCGAGGTAGAAATTAAATTATATTCTTCATTTGAGGAAAGCAATATGGATATACGAAAATGAAGACAAATTAAGGAAATTGAAAATTATACGTAATTTTGTTTTATATTTTTGTATGTGAAAACATGTTTCGAGATTTTCCGACAGTGATCGATTATAAGATTTTCGAAATTATAGAATATACTCGTTTTTATGATATATGTATAGTAACATATTATATAGAAAATCCGTTAGTTTTGTGGTCCTTATAATAGACAGTTATTCATACACGAACCTGAAAATGTCTATATTTGGGAGAGCGGACATTATAGATAAATAAACCTAACTCGTATAATGGCAGGTTTACATTCAATCTTTAATCTTTTTTCCAATTCTATTCCTAAACCAAAACTGTAAATAAAAGAAGATAGCTATACGCTGATATATGGAAAAAATGAATAGGTGTGGAAAAGACAACTATGTTATAAAATAAAATTTACAATTTGGCTGCGAACTTTACAAAAAATAACAAAATAACGAAAAAAAGACGAACCTGTTCATTTTTTTTTTGAAAAAGGCAAAGTTTATTACACTTGTTTCTCTTACGTCCATTTTAATGAGCAGAGAAAAAGATTGAATATAAATCAGCCTTAAGGAATAGAAAAAAACTTGTAAATCAACCAATATGAATAAAAGAGATCTGGCTCTATACATAAACTTATAATTTATGTCATAGTGCATCAATAAATTTTCAACAGTTTCAAATCGAAATTACCTATAAGAAAAGTAATCTCGTATTTATTTTAGTCACATAAGACTAAAATAAATGACTTAACATCAAGAGCTTTTCTCGAAACGAATAGTAAGTGTGTGTGCCAATCGAAATAAAAAGCGCATAAAAAGTTAAAAAAACTAAAATTTATTCACCACTAAATTTTTATTCACCACAAACTGGGCCAGTTAAAATTTTTGATTTTCTTTACATTTTTTGTTTACTTTTTTTTCTTCATTTTAAAAACATTAACACAACAGCTTTGCTTTTCGATACAGAAAACAGTAGTGCGATTTTGCACAAAAAGCGAGAAGCGAGTTTTTTCTCTATATCTCGCCTTTTAGTTTTGTCCGACAGTTTTTTTGTGATTTTGCACAAAACGACAAAAGTAAAAGGCGAGAAATTTGAGCAACTTTTTATTATCTGTCAAGATTATATGTGAAGTGCATTGGTTATCAAAATAATATAAAAAATGCATATAGTTGACTGGAAATTCTTTCTATTTTCTTAAAAAAAAAATTACAAATAATATATATATATATGTATGTATACAAATATAATATATATAAGAATATTTGTATATATATATATATATATATATATATATATATATATATATGGTGAAAAATACGTGAAATCACAAATTTTTGTAAGTCATATTTGAATTTTATGATTTTTATGTTTTCAATGCATAGCCTTGATTAAAAAAAAAATTTAAGAATACTTAATTTTTTTTTATTGTTGTTGTTGTTAAAAATACAGGGTGTCAAATTTTGAGAAAAATGATAATTATGATGTTGTATTTATGGCAATAAAAAGAAAACTAATTGTCCGATAATTATGATTTTGGACTCACTTTAAAGATAAGTTAATAGCAATTAACAAAAAAATATAAAATTAGTATGTTGTTTAATTTCTTCTTCTTTAAATTTCCCGCCAAAATGTTCTTTTTCAATTTTCTCAAAAACCTATTTTTTTTTTTTTTTTTTTTTTTTTTTTTTAAATTTGGCAACTATTATTATATATATGTATATATAAAATTTAATAAATTAAACAATTATACAATAATATGTAGCAGAGATTAATTATACAATTTGTTGTAATTGTATTGTATTTGTCATAATGTTGTACATATTTGTCATAATTTTTTTTTCTCGATAAATAACTTATAAAAATACTGTACAAAAATTCAAATGAAATTATGTATTTTGGACGTATACCATACAACATAACCTCATAAAACAACTCGCCTTTTATTCTCACCATGTACTATACATGGTCGAAAAAAAAGCGAGAACAACTGGCTACTCGCTCTGTGCAAAATCGTTTTTTCTCGCTTTTAGCTAAAAGTCGCTCAAAAAACGCGACTCGCTGTGTGTAAAATCGCACTACAGTTGTTTATTTTGACATGAAAATTCAAATTTTTATTTCAAAACGAATAAATTGGAAAATGGAAATACCGTAATCCCTCGCTTTACGGACGGTCGCTTAACGGAGATTCGATATTACGGACAAAATATATTGTTTTCTGTTTTGCTTACATTTTTTGTGAGGAATGCCAAAAATTAAATAGTAAAAAAGGTTTTTAGTACATAAGTATACGGGGAATCGCAAAATAGTTATCAAACGTTCTTACGAATTAGTATTTGATGTTATGCGGTATAGTGCAGTGTTAATTTATTAACACTCGTGAAAAGTGCGAAAATCAAATCAAATCGCCAAAATTTTGGGCCTAGCTACTTCAACAATTAATACAATAAAAGACAACAGAGATAAAATGTTATCAAGTGTAATAAGGGTAATACCCCTAAACGCAAAAAACGTGTCAAGACAAAGAAGTGAGAATATGGAGGAGATGGAACGGCTGCTTAGTGTGTGGATAGACCATCAAACTAACAGGAACGTACCATTAAGCACGATTGTAATACAAGAGAAAGATAGGCATCTTCACGCTGATTTGGTTACTAAACATGGTGAATCATCTCGTGCGGATCCTTGTTTAGCTCGCAAAGGATGGTTTGACCGATTCAAGAAGCGGCATTTTTTGCATAATAAGCGAATGCCCGCAAGGACTTTTATAGATACCATCAGATTTCAAGGCAGTCAAAGATCGAATTACTGTTTTGATAGGAGGAAACGCTGCTAGTGATCAAAAATTAAAACCGCTACTCATTTATCATTCGGAAAATACACGGGCCTACAAAGGAATAAATAAGTCACAGCTTGGAATCACTTGGCGCTCAAACAAAAAAGGCTGGATAATAACTCGCATTTATAAAGAATTGCTAAATAATGATTTCCTAAATTCAATTTCGAAATTTAACGCTGATCAAAATATTTCAAACAAAACTTTATTAATCGTTGACAATGCCCCCGTTTATGCTATAAACTAAATAACGTCCCGGAAAACATCAAAGTGGTATTTCTACCCCCAAATACAACACCATTACTGCAGCCAATGGACCAAGGTGTTATTGCTAATTTTAAGGCCTACTACCTTCGTCGAGTTTTCAAAAACCTACAAAAACCCTCAATTAAGGAATTTTGGAAAAAATTCAATATAAAGCATGCAGTAGATAATAATATAAAATCATGGTCAGAGGTAAAGCATGCCACTATGAATGGCGAAATTATGACCCGAGTGTACGGATAAATTTCAATCTGCTGGTACATGACTTCACATTAGAAATTCAAAATAAAATAATCGCCATTGCGCATGAAGCTGAAATGAGTTAAGTAGACACTACAGGTATATCAGAATTTTGCTGATGAAGACATTTCCAATGAAGAACTGTTAATGCTAGTAGAAGAAACCATCGATGCGCGACAGACGGAGAACTCTACTCAGCATGAAAACTCGCGTATTTTGACAACAAATAAAATGTCAAAAGCTTTTTCTCTTATTGAAGAAGCTATGGAAATTTTTTCTGAGAAAGATCCGTCTACAGAAAGAAGCCTTAAAGTATCGAGACAAATTGAGAATTCTCTTCTGTGTTACAAGAGAAACCAGCAAAACAAACCACTCTAGACTGTTATTTTTCCAAAATAACTGAAACATCTACTGATGAAGAATGTCCTGATGGAAATTATAGCGACAGCTCCGCTAAACTATCGACCAGCTCAGAAGACCTCTGAATTACATTTAATAATTTAAAATAAATAGTAGTAAATAAATAAAAATAGTTTAAAATTAAAACTGAATTAATGATTTGTATGAATTTATTTTATTTATTGAAAATACAATTTATTGAAATTTATTCACTACTTTTGTGTGTTTACGGTTTCCTTACTTTATAAAATCAGGTTTCGTATAACGCAGTTTGAAAACCCTGTATCTTCCCATTATTAGTGTGAATCTATAGTAAAATTGGGTTATTTTACTAGGGTATTCTTACTAGCTGGAACGCATCTATCACTTTCCAATAGGATCTCATATTAATAGTGGTTTCGTTTAACGGATTTTCGATTTACGGACAGTTTATGAGTATTCGATTGTAATTCCGGAATCGACCCCTCTTTCATCGAATAGTAGTCACCCGCGAAGTAGCACTTCAACTACACAATTTGAAAATGTTCTACTAAAAAGGAAAGCCCGAAAATTGGTAGAAAAATCAGCGCAGCGCTTACCATATTTGGCCAGATGGTACAACAAGCATTTCCTCATATTAACACCAGTGCTAATTTCGGAATCTGACGACTCATCATAATGATGAGCCGTTAAGTAAATAACAAATTATTTTGGTTGGTTAGTTTATTATTATTAGTACATATGTATATATATTTTGTAGAAAAAAAAGTGAATTTGAATAATAAAAAGAGATTTATAAAGTTAAACCTATTGCTTTTCATTTTATTGATGTTTTAAAATCAAATTTTGTAACAGTGTATCTTGAAAAATTATGTCTTCGTTTGTTTCAGAACTAATATCAAACCAAATGATTCTATCAAAATTACCATCAGATTCGTCATTGAATTCCAACATGCCAATATTAAAATCGTTTTTCATAACGGATATGTTAGGCATGCATCCACTGAGGAGAAGCCGGAACAAATCAAAGACGCTTTCTACGACGAGCCTGAAACTGTTTTGAGCAAAATTCCGCAACATGACATAACATTGTTATGAGCGACTTCAATGCTCAAATTGGCAGTGCAGGCAGCACTTATCGTAGAATACGATCCAAACTCCTTGCACCCTTAAACAACAAAGGGACGCGCACTCTTTTATTTATTTACACTCTGTTGGAGTATTGCGGACGTGCAATATGCATTGCATGTTTGTGATGACTGGAACAATGTACCTTTAATTTCTAATTGTATATTGGTGTCATCTGCCTCATTATCGTCGGGCAGCAGCGTTTTTAGAAAACATTTTGTATAGTGTCTTTCGAACACGTGTTTGTTAGTCCGCCATCGCTTACTATGGTACTGAGTACTTCTCTCGTTTTCAGATTCCCCGTACTAAATGTATATACAAAGCCCCATAGTCCGCATTCCCATGTTCACTAATGAAATTGTCCAAGCCGCGTTGGTTTGTTTCATTGATTCTTCTGAAATATGCGTTCAACGTTACGACATGCAACAAAGATAAGTCGTGAATGAAATTTAATCATGAAAATTGAAAAGAACATCTAAGAAAGTTTGAATGAATTGACAAAACTTAGTTTGAATCGATACGAATACACTTTTGTATGATGAAATTATGGTTTAGCTTCTAATTTTAAAATGTAAATGTTTCCGACTTTAATGCTGTCACGAATAAATCGTCCTTTAGACATTTTTAAAGATTCTAAAATATAAAATTGTGTGATATATGTAAAATTGGGTTTCATAACCTCAAATAATGTTACAAATTAAAAATGTCTAAATCCGATGCGGTGCTATGTATTTATTACGAAAAGAAAATATTAGCAGTTTTGAATCGGAGCATAGCAGTGTCACTACTTCCCGAATGTCAATGTTCAATTTGACATCCGAATTCAGATTAAACTTAACTACGGCAACTACGTTATATGTTTTATAAATCTCGTTGCCACCACATATTACGCCATATTATCAGTGGCACATCTTCAAGATATTGCGCTACATCTTCTTAAAAATAATTTTTTTTAATAATTTTAAGTTTATTCGGTGTTGCGATTAGCCCATATAGACATTTCTTCAAAATTTCCGCCCGAAAGCATAGTAGGCGCATAGTGGTCGAAATGTAATTTAAACAAAATTTGCAGAGGCTACCTAGATATTTTACGTTCTAAATACTTAGTTAGTTTTGTTGGAAATTTGTGCATTACAATGTTGCCAGATTTACTAATATGTTTTTGGTTAGAAGAAAACTAACCGGATGATTTTTAAAATTTCAACGTAATTGAATTCAGAAAGCATAAATTCAAAACGCTACGGGTCACACCTTTTCGTAGGTTTTGGGAACAATGACCTCAGGTTTATTTCAGAATCAATAGAATTCATTGTAATCATTTATACTAAGTAAATTATGGACAGTCAATCCACTTTCCGCCAACAAAACTTAAATTGCCAAACTGGTAATATACATATGTACATACTCTGATTATACTAATGGGCTAATATTCTGATATGAGTTGGTATTGAAGCCAATAAAACACCGTTCGTTATTAATGATGTTCCCTATAAAGCGATTGAAATAATATTTGCAAGTAAAAGGAATAATAATTTAAGCAACTGCCACAATCGGAAATCTTATTACAACTTCAAAAAAATCCTATGTAAACCGAACAAATAAATTGGAAGATGAAAAAATTTTACACTGTACTATTTAAGGGCATTGAACTTTTTTCTGTGATCCTGAGGAACCAACCAAATACCCTGCATGGTATGACGACCAAGTAATCATTCTTTAAATTAATTAATTAATTAATTCTTAAAATTGAAATTCTCTATGTGTAACCCATTAGCGACTTAAAAGAGAAGATAAAAAGAAATCCTAAACACTTTTGGGGCTTTTATAAAATCAAACGCGAAATTGATGGTTACCCAGCCTGGATGACATTTAAATCACAAAAGTCTTGCGACCCACTGATCATATCCAATATGTTTCCTAAGTTCTTCCAATCAGTTCATAAACCAGAACATAAACATAGATAGCTATAAGGATCCAACCAATACTGATTATAGAGCATTAATATTAACCCCATACATCGAGCCCGAGGACATTCAGCAATCTTTGGAAGGTTTTGGAGAAGGATGTGGGCCGGATAGTATTCCTGCTTTATTATTGAAAAATTCTGCAATATTGGCAATTCCACTAAGTATTCTGTTCAATCAATCGTTACAATTACATTTCCACAGAAATGGAAAATAACCAGAGAAACTAGCAGTGATATTTCATGATGAAGCCCAACACTAAGCACAATGACATCAGTATTGTCGTTAGTCTCGTGGTTAGAGTCGAAACTATAGAGCATGTAAAGCTCGATGGTTCAATGCTCATCAGGCCAATTGCAGTTTTTATGATGGAAATTTATTTGAGTCGACGACCGAGGTTGATGATGTTGAGTTGCAACGGCAAGATGACTATTATTCTTCAGTAAAACACCACAACGTTCGAGAAGCAAGGCGTTAACAAAAACCATTGTAGGGAGAGAATACAATTAATGTGCAAATTGCAATGATTACATTACAGACTATTCTCGAATAAATACACACAAGTAGGATATTTCATGGAACAAGGCAATCAGAGTAAAATCAGTTTAAATTCAACCAGTGACCGCAGTGAACAAGTGAAATAAATAGTGAAATATAGTGGAATATTAAAGTGATCTAAAGTGCACCAGTGAGATTGTAAAGTTAAGCTAAAAGTGCTGAAAAATGTTATAATTTAATTTCGATTAAATTATGCAGCGTTAATAAAATAACTCGAGTGTTTTATTGCAAAATCCCTGACGAATCCTTAGAATACCTCGAAATCCGTAACAATATCTTCAATAGCAAAATTATTTGAACTGGTAGTATGCAAGTCATTCAGAGATTTACTACCACCACACGGTATGTTTCAGAGAAACACCACGATTTTTTGCGAAAATCTCAAAACCAACCAACCGAATTTACCAGCTATTATAAATAGAGAACCACAAAGAAGTTGACGTAATCTACCCTGACTTTTCAAAAGCCTTTGATTCTATCAGTCACTGCAAAACTTAGTAATACATTTAAAAGTTTGGGGTTTTCAGCCAATTTGTTGCCTGGTTTAAATCATACTTAAATAATCGCATTCAGTATATTGAGCTAGGAGGTAAAAGATCAGAAACAATACATGTTACCTGTGGTGTTCCACATGGCCATGGATTTTTATTATTCCCACGTTGCGCCATGGATTTTTATAATTTTTATTAATGACATTACTGAAGTATTACAACATTACAAAATCCTAATGTTCGCAGATGACCAAAAAATCTGCAGACCCGTCGAGACACTTGAAGATATCAAGAAACTGCAAGAAGATATCGACAAACAAAGAGAAGAAATGGGTCGCCAGAGCTAATTCTATACTCAATTTTATTAAACGATGGATAGGCAATATTTTGAATTTAAAAGACAATTAAGTATTGTACATACGTTCGTTGGTAAAGAGCTCTTTTGTTGGTAATCTGCTAACCGATGTAATTGATATTCTGGAAATGATTAAAATAAATGCTCTCAGTCCACAGTTAATGGGTCGTGGTTTCCTCCACATAGATATAGACACAAGACATGGTGACATATTTAACCAGTGAATATGATGTCCAAGAGTTTCAAGAAAGTTTGATCTTTGTTCAAGCAAAGATAATTTTAAGCGTCGATTGAAGGACTTTTATGCACCGATATGATTTTAACTCGTAGTTTAGTTTTATTTCTATTTATCATTGTTCTTTTTGTAACTTTTGGTTTATAATTTTCAAGTCTAGTTTTTTTTTTATTTATTTGACACTCTTAAGTTATATTTGTAGACTTATCTCAATATAAATTAAAACACCTAAAAACCAGGTTGACATTTAACCCTCGAATCCTTAAATCATAAATGTTTATATTGTTTTAACTGTGCAATCGCAAATTCGATCAAAATCTAATCGAGTGGTCTGTTTGTTTATCAAATTGTTTTCTTCCTAGCCGAAGGAGGTTTTACTGAGTGTTAGGCAGCATTATTACGCAGCCCTAAATACTATAATATCATAAACACTTAACCTTACTCTGGTTTAGATAACTTAAATGATTATGAAACAAATAATTAACCGCATTGTACAATTTTTTGGAAACCCATATTTTAAACTGTCTAAGATTGACAACACCGATTAAATATTTTAGAAAGTCATACATAAATGGTCATAAAACCAATAATAATATTCTATAAACAAAATTGTTTAAAGTAAATTACAGCCTATAACGAAATAATTTCTGCGATTAATAAATTATAATAAAATTTCAACCAAAAATTAGTAAAATAAAAAAAAACACATGAAAAAGTTGTAATTTAACAAAAGTGCAGCAACTTGTCTTGTATTGACCAAATAAATTGTTCACACAACCTAAACATATTTGCTGTTGTAACTTTCACCAATTTTTGGTATTTTTATTTATTAACAAAATTGTAATAACTTTATAAGAAGGTAAATAAGTTTGTCTTATAAAATTTACCATACATAAACAAATTAAATTTATTTTAGTGCTTGACACCTGAATGGAAATTTATAAAGTCAACTTCGCACTTAATCGTATGGACATATACATATATACACATATACTTCAAACAGTGTATTATGTTTAAATGTCAATTTCAATATAATTTACTGTCTGTTCGGATATAAGATTCAACAGGTCCATGATGCACAGAGGTTATTCATTTAATATCCATATAAATTCTATCTATCTACATGCTAGACTAAAATACATTTAAAATCGATTTCCGTCTATAGCATCGTATATCCTATACCAAAAAGGAAGTAAACTTATTATGTAAATTACCATCCAAAGATCATGAAAATTTTGTGTATATACATACATACTATATACACATTGTAACGAGAAAGGAACGATGAAAAGAAAAACTCATGTACCAACTACATATGTTTCATCTTATAAATTTGTTGTTTTTACGTCTGGGTTCTATATACCCAAAAAAAATATATATAATCATATCCCACTTGTTGAGTATCGCCATTTGAATTCATCCAAGATCGAGGTCAGTAAAACAAAATCATGGTAAAAAAAAAACTTGAGAAAATTCATGATTTTTCCGCACACCAAAATAAACAGAGAAAAACAAAAAATGTATATTTATACGAGTATGTATATAGACGACAATCATTTCTTATCATCATCACCATCATCATGATTACCATCTTAACATCGTTACCATTTTTTTTTTTTTTTCGTCTTGACCGATCCTTATGGTGATATGGATATTAAGTAATATGTGTACAAGAATATGGTTGAACAATCAAAACACAAAACGGATTCGAACGAAAAAGAAGAATACGAAGAAAAAAATGGAAAATAAAATCATCATATTCGACCAAACACGATGACGCCAATTTCATTTTTCATCATGTTTTTCCTTCCCTTATACAAGAATATATATACTCGTACATACAGACATACATACACAAATGGTAAACAATGAAGAAGCAACACAACATAACACTGTGTGAAAAATAAAATCAACGACGACGATGACGACGAAGAGAAAATATATAAGAAAACTCCATTCACATTTTTCTTGATTTTCAATTTTTTTTTTTTTTAAAGGGTCGAACGAAACTTTACTTTTTGTGTGTTGAGGCTGGTTAAGGTTATTTTCAATTTTTATTCGGTTTTATGTCTTTATGTAAAGGAGATTCCATTTCATATATACATTTAGTATACATCTTCCACTTTATATTCTTGATGATGTTTTTGTTACTCTTGCTAATGTTGGTTGTTGTTGTAGTATGAAAATTGAACATATGACGATGTCTTGTATATCCCAAAAAAAGACAACTTTAAGGACACAAGTGTATGATAATATGCTGTTGTTGTATTTTTCTTATATTTCATTGAGATGGAATGAAAGAAAAAATTGATGAAAATCTGTCTAACATTAAACTGTAATATCGATAATAATTTGGATGTTGTTTTGTGTGAAAATATTTCAAATTTGGGTGAGTGGGTATTGGTTTTCTAGGTATATATGTACATATACTTAGAAGTGAGATTTGATGATTTTATTTCATTGTTGCCCAGACAACACCAAATGATAAATTGATATTGAAGAATTTATCCTTATAATCCTGAGGACTAATCAATCAATAATTTGATATCCATCGTTGAACTCTTGCAAAGTGTGAGCATTATTAGAAATTTGATGCTATTATAATGCCTATACGTAGCATTTATTTGCGAAATTTCTGGCTTAAAGAATTTGTGAGAGTTTTCAGATATAATCCGTACACGTTGACCAGATAGTGCTCAATCAGCAGAAGTGAGAAGTACAAAATATAACATTCAGGCGTACTTTAGATTAATACGAAAGGTCGAATTCTACAAATATATGCAACTTCAAGATAGTTCAGACATAAATCTGTTATATTAATATGGAAATGGAATCAAAACCGCAAACAGAGCTTTCATTTAGATTGGAAGTAACATTAGAAATGTCTTGTTGTACCAAAACTAAATAAATACTTACGTGGTTACTTACGAATTTAGAAAAATCTGCCTAAAATCCACAATTATTGTGTTCCTTTGCCTCCGAGACCCAATGTCAGTTGAATGCTTATAGTTTTTATAGCTATAGGAAGAACTATTGTAGCTTCAAATAAAAAAAATCTCGTTAATTATGCCGAACATTAATGACATTCTAAATAATCATTCATCTTGTTTAACCTAGTTTCTAAAACATATGCACACGCACTTGGGTGAATATAACCGATTCTTCAAATTCTTAAAAACATTCTTGCCAAAATCGTCTATTGAAAATTAAATAAATTCGGACCAAAATGAGCTGGACCAATAAAAGATCAAAATGTATTTTATTTGTGGAAAAATGCAACCCTGTCAAATTACAAATCAATGCGTTGGGGTGTGGTTATAATTTTGGCTGGTACTGGTATCTGGCTACCGTTTCGTGGCGTAGTTTAAGTACCATTTTATATAACAAATCCTTATTGTCTAGGCTTTGAATGTTTTCCCATAAGCAAGTTCATCTTGGCATACCTTAACTTGATTTGTTGGCATTTAGTTTCAATTAGTTTCTTCCATGTCATCTTTCTATCTAACTGTAGGTACACCTAGATATTTCACATTTTGTTGCTGTAGGCTAATATTATTTAACTTTACTGCTGGACAGGTGTGTATGTACGAAGTGTGAATATAATATGTACCGATTTGGATCCTTTGACCTTAACTGCTTTACCATTTAGTTAACCATGCTTCAATTGTTTATTATAGGTTTAATATAAGGTCTACGGGAATCAATTAACAACATCGTGAAAATATAAAATATACATCGGTAAAATCCATCACTAAACAACGGTTTATTATCGTACATTTTTAGCAACAATAACAACATTTACAATCTGTAGTATGGCAAAATCTCGTAGCTGTTTTAACTCTGATAAAAAATTCGCACTAACGTAAGGTTTGTAACGTTTATAACGCTCGAGTTTTTTTTTTAAATTAAATACCAATACAAGTTTTACATTCCAGGTTCAATTTACAACATTTAGTGGACAATCGTGCTTTAATCCGAGCACACAATGGACGTGACTGGTTCCCGCAGATTAAATCGTATTTTGCAGAAAATAATTACATGCATATTGTTGATGATTTTACAGTGGCCAAAGAAAAAATGTGTGTTAGTTAGGAAAGGAGCGAAAAAGTAGTGTGTAAAATGAGCAACAATGACCAAAAAGGAATGCCTAACTATATTGATTGAAGTAAATGCTGCAGGCAAGATTCCTCCAGCCGATATGTGGTATATAAATATAAACGAATCCCATTGGCATTAGGGCTAAAAATGCCAAATGAGCTGCTCCGAATCCAGATTGATGAAGTGAAAAGTGTTCTATTAAGATTGAATTTTCAGTGGTTTTATTTTTAGACAGACCCTTAAAAGTCGAATGGAAGAAAGCTGGAAAATTTAAACTGAAGGCAAAAAGTTCAAAAAAGAAAATTGTGTACCATTCCTGAGATAGACTTACCAACAGGTACTAAAGCATCGTCGAACGTTCAGACCATGTAGCATATACCCTTTTTCGGCTGACGCTATTAGTTACCTCAAAATGAAAATGGAGACCCATAAACACCACTAACAATACCTAGAACGGACATTAGAGTAAGATCGGAGTCTTATTTTTTGACAGAAAATTAAATGAAAAGCTTTAAAGGCACCCGAGGGATATTTTATTAAAGAGGATGAAAATTTGTACCAGATGTGGGTCGATGTAAACAATTAATATCATCAAAAATAAATCAATTTGTCTTTCTATCTTTCTTTAAATTAGTCACACCAATAATTTAAATTCCACTATTGCGGCTGATGTACAACAAGAGAAGTATCAAGTAATTGAGAAAAACTCGTTAGAAAACATTGAGGCATCTATGTATAAGCAAAGTCAAAAAACGGATTCCACCTGTTATAATATGTTTGGAGGATATTCTGCCAAAGTGAAGGAAAGAGAGTGGTCCAAATTAGAAGTGGTCTAACAAAGACGATATTCGTTTTTAATTATTTAAATTATTCCTGAACCTGAAGCTTGGTAATTCCCGAGGGATCTACAGTCTCCCTGACTGAAGCGGATCGGTTGCTGTTCATTATGTGGATTTAAATATAGGTTCACGGTTAAGTTAGGTTAGGTAAAGGTAACCGTCCTAAAGGACTAGCATAGATACAAAATTGGTCCGTAGCTGTACCACATTCGAGCTGCTTCCTCTTCACTCGTTAAACCATCCTGAGCTTACCAAGAAGCGTTTAAAGTCCCGGACCTCGTTCTTACTAAGATCCGTGAGAACGTTCAAAAGGGAAGTGTTCAGTCCACAACCGCGTGCCTATTCAAAGAGGTAGCTAAGTGCGCATTCCATGCGCTCACTCAGCATACAAGGATATTTACCGCAATAGCAACATCATCCGCGTAGGCAACCATCTTGAAGCCTTGCCCTTCCAGGTTTAGTAACAGGTCATTAATCACAAAGTTCCAAAGAAGAGGGGATAAAACCCCACCTTGAGGTGTCCCTCTGCTCACGTATCTGCCGGCCGACGTCCTACCTAGATAAGCTGTCACGATCTTGTCTCTAAGCATATGATCTATCCAGACACGCAAGGGCCCGAGTGATTGCCCCCACTCTTGCTAAACGCCCCCTCTCTATCCAAGAAAGTTACAGTTGAATTTTCCTTGTATTCAAGTGATTTCTCAATCGGGCCTATAAGGGAGTGGAGAGCTGTTTTCACCGATCGTCCATTACAGTATGCGTGTTGAAATCCCGAAAGCTTGCCCGGCTTGATTGAGCCTCTAATGTAAGTCTCTATTTGCCTTTCCCGTGATTTTAACAGAAAAGAGGATAAGCTTATAGTCCTAAACTCTTTGGGATACCACTGAGAGCTTTTTCCCGCTATAAATATTACTTTTACATTTTTTAGGAATGTGACAGAGTTCTAGGCTGCCATTGAAGATAACTTAAAGTATAGATTCACGGTTACATAAAAGATGTTCATGAGGAAAAGCTGGAAAAGCTGCTATTATAAATAACAATACAATTGATAAATCTTGCTTACATAGGTTAAAATAGTTTTTATGGAGTTTGGGGAAGATGTTTTACTGTTACCATCTGCGTCTAAGTAAGACACCAAAAGATTAATTTTAATATGTGGTTTCTTGAAACATTTAGTCCGGACTCGCCTTCTCTTTACTAAATTGACTACAGTTGCTTACGAATCAAAGGAGCTATAAATTCCTATTATGCTAACACCACCCCCTTCAGATGGGGGCGCTTACAGAGAGAATACTTATAGAAATATATACATATAACAAATTGGCACACGCATTAAAATAATTTCAGTTCACATGATTACATTCCTCATTATGACATAATAAATCTACGTAACATCATTATTTTATATAGAATCTAAAAACACGCTAAAACTAAATCAGCTAAGATCAATTTACCCAACACAAATAAATAAATAAAAATGGATAAATTTGAAAATGTTATTTTATTCTTTTGATCAACAAGAGAAACAACAACGAGAAAACACGATAAATAAGATTTTTCTCCAATTCAAAAGAAAGCAAAAATGAAAATAGAATTAAGCTTTCATGCTTTCATTTTTATTTTTATTTTTTTTGCCAGGCTATTGGGTCGGTTTGAAGATTTTCGTGGAATTCCAAAAACATATTATACTTAATATGGGTTATAAGCTCACCGACGGCAATAAAATTAGCTGGCTATTATGGGCTAGGTAAATATTGTGCCACGCGGCGAAAATAACATTTGTTTCATCCTGATAAATTCGACTTTCATTTTCTATTCCTTTATCCTTGGAAAATATTTATATACCAAGAAATCGAAAGCAGTCTAAAACAGAATATATGCTTCTTCTCTACATACATACATACATATATATCTATATGCTTTATTAAGAACACATGCATACATACACATATGTACAAGATGTACATAACAACAATTTTTTATTCCGCTCGTTGTTCTGTATAAGATTTCGATTTCTTCGAGAAAAGACAAACGCAAGAAATTCCATGTTGAGAATTTTATTTATTTATTTATTCCGTTCCATATGCCATATCGATATACATACATATATTCGAGAATTTCATTTTCCGTTTTTCTCGTTTCTATATACCGTCGTACCATCCAACTTTAAGGTTTGTTTATAGACGAATGAAAAATTAGATTGAAATATTCTGTTTTGATAGAAAATCAATGATTTTCTTTTCTCTTAATTTATTTAGGATTTTTCGTTTCCAAGGACGAGAGGCTATTTTCTTCTGTTAGTTTGGCTAGTTTTTTGTTGGTGTGGTGCTGTTGCTTTATGAATTATTTGGAAATATATATTGGGTTTTTGTGGAAAAATCAAACAAAATCTAAGGAGTAAAGAATTAATTGGTTGTATAAGTGTGAGTATGCGTAGATGCTAATACTGATTTAATCTTGCCGGCGAATACATTTTTATATGTGATTATTAGGCTTCGGATTCTTATCTAAATAAATATATTTGAGCCGTCCAAATCGAAACCAAGTAATACACATATGTAAGTATATATTTGTTTTGGAACAAATGTATGTTTGCTTCACGCAAACGAAGTGAAGTTTGGCTTCATTTCACAGTTGTGAATGAAACACAAGCAAGTGTGGTTCTTGCAAAGAAGTGTATTCATACGAACGACCATTTGAAACGCCACTTAGAATCAAGACACTCTACAGTACTGCAAAAAGTAGTAAACAAGGGTGTAAATAATAAAACAGAGGTGTACATAATGATTCGCATTCGTTACACTTAGCCCAATTCATGGTTTCAACAAGCACTGCAGTGCCAAGTGCGGACAATATAGTTGTTACAGTGCCCCAGATTTCTGATCAAAATCTACCCATTGAACTGGTAGTATGTTGCAACAGGACACGACGATTTTTCAATCGTCGAGGATCAAGGTTTCAAAAATTTTACCAAAGCCTTAGACCCAACTTGTGAATTACTTTCAAGGTGTTAACCAAATCATTGTTTCCTCAAGAATTTGAAACATGATTTAATAATGTTACTCAGGTTATCAACCAGGCTGCTAGTTTAGTTATAACTACTGATACCTGGACCGATACCTGGACCTATAACCGATTTCCTAAATCATTCTAATAAGCTGCAACCGGAAATATGGCATTGAGAAAAAAATCAGTACTGATAACACTGCCAATATTTCGGCGACTATTAGACTATCAAACTTACCACATGTTTGGTGCTCTGCCCATTCTCTGAATCTACTTGTTCAAGATGGGTTTAGAGAGATTCCCTAAATTCTAAAAAAAAAATGAGCTTATTGTGGAACATTTCCATCGCAGTACCGCATCAACTGACAAACTTAAACAGTTACAGCTTCAAATGAGTGGATTTTACTACGTCGCTAAAATTAATAAACGATGTAGTTACTCGGTGGAACTCAACTTTATATATGATCGAAAGGTAACGCAAGCCTAAATTCCATTTTAAAATTATTTAAAATTCCATATTTTTTACAGATTCTATTTATTGAAAGAGCCTGCCACACCTTTACTGCATGTCGAGCACTTAGAAATGTTGACACAGTCAGAATTATCAGCTTTGAAAGAAATTAGTGATATATTAAAACCATTTGATGGCCTAACAATGCAATTTCAAAAATATTAGTGGCAATGGAGGATATAAAACATTTTTTAAATAATTTGGGAGGAACCCTTGTACTGTCTTACTTAATATTTATATATAAAAAAAATTTGTTTCAGAAGTGGCTGTGGCAGTATTCTAATTTCCCCTGACAAAATAAGAAAAGAGAAAAATTGTTCATTAATTTAGTTTGCCTTGAACTTTTAATCACACAAAAAAAATACAATTTATAACTCTACCATTAAGATGGTATTTTGGTAACTCTCCCATTAAGAATTTAATTGTCGACGAGGCAATTATGAATACAAAATGTAATAGTCGAGTCACTATTGTAAATTGATAATTTTATATAAATCATGCATGTAATATCGCAATTTGATTTATTTATTGAAATTGAAGTTCATCGTTACACTGCATAATTATTAAATTCCATCCCACGAACAATTTTTTCGGCATTATTTACATTATCTGCTTCCAAATATATATTGTGTTGGTTGTACGAGTATTTGATTGAGACAACGTTAAGCAAGTTGATGTGACTGAATTTGATTGTAACGCTATTGAAATATGTACCTGATGTGGAAGTACTGCATTCAATTGATGCTTTTGAAGCATTGGTTTTTTTTGTAAGAAATTTGATTTATAATCATATTACAAATTTCTGTTTTGTTTGATTCATCAATATAGGCTTCCACTACACTGATCGAAAACTATGGCCCGCTTAATTGTCGACATCTTCAAATTTGAAAAAATTGGCAATTTGTTTAGGTGTACTTAAAAATACATTTCTTCCAATTGGTTTAGATGTGCATTTTTCCTTTTGGTAATTGACAAAGAATCGATTATGACCAACAACTATGATGGACGAAGATTGATGTACTTTCTGATATATGCTGAATACTCCTCCTCCACAGCAAATGTACGGACCACATTTGTTTTTGTTACTGGATTTTTATAATGTAAACATCTCCTTTTTCACACACTGCATTAACATCAGGTTTGGTCAATTCGTCCGCGTTAATGATTTTCAGCATTGAGTATTCCACCCACATTGAATTTGCCTTCTATTTTGCTGAAAATGTATTATTTGCAAAATACCAAATTATTCTCGTAATGATATATTCACTCACTTTTAAGGTTGTTGAAGTATACCAACATGATCAACATGACCGCGTTTGTCGTCAATTTTTTGTTTTTCTTCCACTCCATAAACTTATCATACGACAGTAAATACACATCAGCAGACTTTTCGGGAAGTCTAAAGTAATTAACTCTGCTTCATCATTCACAGTTATGCAAAAATTAGTCATTTACAATAGTGGCAGTTTAACAATAAATGCAAAGATCACTTATAGATGTACGAGAAATGTCAGAAAAAAAGTTGCGTTTCAATTTAGAGTCAAAATTTTTTGTTCGTTGATAAAGTGCCATTATACTCGAGAATGATATAAAATAAAATATACGACTAATGTGAGTGTTACTAATGAGTACTAATGTCTTCGGTTGGTGAAAAGTCCTCTTGCTTGCGCCCTCGGACATTTACCAACCTCATACTGTTTGGTGTTACATACACTCTATCGGATCGTGATACCTGGGCCCCTATTTGTGAATTCGAATTCGACCAAACGAACGACGTTTTCGCACGAGTGGTATTTGTGAATTCGAAAACGTACAATAAATCAACGAAAACGTGTTACTATGAAACGAAATCAAAAAACCTAAAACGAACACAAATTTCCCTTATCGCGCAATTCGTTTTCGACTAAAAATTGTACGATCATGAACGAATATCTGTTCGTTATACATTTTGTTGAATAACCCATATAAAAGGATCTTAAATTTTAAAATTTAACTAAATAAAAATGGCAACCGGTGCTATATTATATGTATAAATATATTATAATACATATGTACATAATGTACTTATGTATATATACTTATATAGTATTTACATTATATATAAAATATAATTTTTATACATATTATGTATTTGCCATATAATCTAATATTTCTATACATACATACACAAAATATACTATAATTGTTAATATTTTTTTTTGTGAGGACAATAATAGTTTCATAACAAAAACAAACAGAAATAATGTAACAAAAACATAGTTTTAGTAAATTTTATTGTTTGTACATATTTATAAATTTGGGACATGAAAAATTACAACATTTTTACATATAACAGTGATGCGTGTTGTTGTTGAACTCCAAAACAATAAACTAAACGTCAAAATTTAATCAAAGTTTATATTTTTCATGTAGGTGTAACCATTAAAAAACATTTTCCTTTTTCATTTTGTGACAGTGTATAGTTATATTTACGATCGAATTCACAAATACCAATTCAAATTCGAAACGAATCTATCATTCGAAACGAATTGCAATTCGAAACGGATTCACAAATAGGAGTGCTGGTTTTGTAGTATACTGCTGATACCTGGTTTTGTAGTATAATTCCGATCTGACCGTATCCACATTATAATCATAACGCAAACCAAATATTGGTGTTACATTTAAATATGTAATAAAAATAAAATACGCTCCACCTAAGTTTCGATCTAGATATAACTAATTTAGGGATTATGTATTACTCTTCCCTATGAATATGCTAGAGCGATCTGTAAAACTATACCAAATTTGTTTAATCTCAAAAGTGGTATGTAAAGACATTCTATTGATTACCTACAAATTTACGGATCGTCTTTGTTTGCTAGAACTTTAAAAGTATAGACACCTAAAACTTTTTGTATACTTTTGTTCTATTTACATACATATAGCACCATCATACATTTAACGAATAATTGCAAAGGTTATAATTTATAGCTATATTTATTTATTCGTAGCGATAATCGTTTTAATTAAAAATTTGAAATATCTATAATTTCCTTCAAACATGGTTTATTACTCCTTTCAAAATATAGACATACTTACCTATGATTAAAAAAAAAATTATATTTTGATAGGTTTGCAAACCCCTTTCCGATGTTAACCGTGTAATGAGATCAAAAGCCCACTTTGGTTGATCGCTTGGTATCATATGACTGCCATTACGTACTAAAATTTATGTTCTCTTTGTCGACCTTCCAAATATAAGTACCTTGGATTGGGTTTATAGTTTATACTGACCACTTCCGCTAAATTTATATTGTTGTACATAATTTGATGGAATGGAATTCTGTTTCTCCAACATGAATGGCTTTGCGAACATCTGAACTATGTAAAAATTTCCCAAGATATACATCTCATTTACCATCAGTACGAACTTTGATATAATTGAAGTAAGATTGCATTCCGGTCAAATTCAATGATGTATACTTTGTTTGATCAAAGCATCAAAGAGAGTATCGAAAATTTCTCAAGCCTTATCATATTGTCCATTATTGATATATTGCAGGCCCACTTTCTTATATCGATGAAAATCTTTTAGCCCGTTCATATCCCGTCGGAGTTGCTAGTCTCCTATCGGGCGCGTTCTCGGGTGGCAGATAGAGGAAAGGTCTCACCGATTCATCAGCGAGTAGGTGGGAAATAAAATACCACCCGCGGACTAAAACAACAAGAAATCCAAGCGCAACAGACTCACATTGGGCGGCTTCTTGGTCAGCGTCTGTCCTTCAAGTTAGCAGCGGCCGTTATTAATACCTGGTAGTGATAAAGAAGGAGAAAAACTTACGGTGCAGGGATCCGTAACCCCTGTACTGGCGAAATGGTGGAGTGTGGACGCGGACTCCCAGTCGTCGATATCCAGCGACCGCAGTGAATAATGATAACCCCTTTGGACGTAGCACCAAAGCACCGAGATCACCAACATCCTTAGTTAGTAACCTATGACAAGACAAACGAAGAACTTCGTAAACAATTAAGTAAAATAGAAAAGATCACATCTCAACTTAGTATAGAGATTAACATACTTAAGAATGAAAATGGAAAGCTGAAACCAGCACTTCAAGTCAAAGAAATACAATACCAAGCTGCATCAGGATTCTTCACTGATGAAGATGAATTACGAGACGAAACAGACTAGATAATAAAAAAAACAGAAAGAAGCGATCTTCTAAAAAAAGAAAAGCTGATTCTTCCCAGAAATTGCAGGTTCAAATGACATGATTGAAATTCAACAAGAGGCTGAGATAGCCAAACTTAAGAGTAATGCTCCGCCTCCAATCAATATAATGGGAATAACTGAATATGGCACTATTCAGTCTCTTATCAACTATTAATGTAGAAAACATAATCGTGTCTCTGAACAATAATATATAGAAAATCAACACAACAGACGTTGACACATATAGAGCATTAGCTACGAAGCTTACAGAAGAAAGGAAAGAATGGTATACTTATGAGGACAAAAATGACCGACCGATAAAGGTGATGGCTAGAGGTGTTCAGTTTTATTCTGGGGGTAAACCAACATATTGGCCTACCGATCATAACAAAATACCAGACTTAATCTTCTTTGTAACAAAAGGAATATCCGAAAACTACATAAACTGATAGAAAGCAATGAAGGAATATGTTTAGATCACACACCAGTTATAATGACACTGAGTGCAACCAAACTCGAGAAAGAAAACTTGCCTAGATTAACAAACATTAAAACAAATTGGGATGTTTTCCGAACGCTGATCGGAGAAAATACAGTCTTACAAGTAATCTTACCAATTAAAACTGCGACACAACTCGATGACCAATTAGAAGTATAAAATAATAATATACTGCAAGCAGCGTGGCTGAGTATGCCCCCAAGTGCATATAAAATATCAAGCTGCAATAGCTATTCATTGAAAGTGAAAGATTCGGTTAATGAAAAGCGGAAGGCTCCTAAAATCTGGCAGAGGAATAGAGCACCACAAAGTAAATCGAAACTAAATTATTTAAGCATGAAATTATGAGTAATGAGTTAAAATGAGTAATAGAAGAAAGAACTTATTCCTTCACATCAATTTGGCTTTATAGAAAGGAACCAAGTGCATAGAATTACCGACTTAATTGAAACTACACTGGAAATGAAGCAAATATGTTCAAGTGTCTTCTTGGACGTAGCACAAGCCTTCTTGGACGTAGCACAGAAGAGTTAACTGGTAAATTACAAAATGCCACTAATGCAATATGTAGCTGGACAAAAAAATGGCGCATTTAGCTCAACGAAACGAAATCTATACTCCAGTGTAGATAGTTGTTTCCATTAAGTATGCCCTCCGAATATCAAGAGCTCCGAATTAATGCAGTCTACCCTAGGTGACCGGTTTCGTTTTAGTCTCTGCATGGCTCTAGTTAATTCCTCATGGGAAGGATCTTCAATGCAAATCTCCGCAGTCTGTATTTGAGGTGACTCAACTACAGTCTGGACCCATAATGAACACCAAACAGGTCGGTAAAGTGTTCACTCCATGCATCAAATACTGCGTCAATGTTAACACAGAGGTTTCCATCCCGGTACCGAAAGGCAGTTGAAGCAGTCCAAGTCCTTTAAAGAAATTAGTCGAACTGCGCTCATTTCTGAGTTATTATACTTTCAGGACCTCGGCCGTCCACCATTTTCGCTTTTTCCGTCTACAAATTAGTTGAGCTGATCTCCTACACAGAAAGAAATAGTGACTTTCCATTTAAAAATAATAAACATTGAATTGAAAACTGCTATAATTCAAAAGAATTCCACATTATTTTAAAAAAAAACCATGTTAATTTAAAAACAAATATGTTTTATGTTTTTTGAAAAAGATTTTTAAATCATTTTTTTGATTTTAATGGGTAAATTTTTAGAAAAAGTAATGAATTCAAATAAAATAATTTTTAAATTAAAAGGGGTATATTTTTTTTACTTAAAAAATAAAAAATTTTAAAATAAATATATTTTACCTACCGAATATGTTAAATATTTTTTTAAAAAAAAAAAAATATTTGTAATTTGAAAAATATTTTTAATAGCAAAAAATAAATCTTTTAGTCCTAAAATATTTTTTGTTGTTTCAATGTTTATAAATTTTAACTTATAGCTGTATTTCATCCAAACTAAAAAAATATTGGAAGTACCATTCTCACAAATAGAGATTTTTTATTCTTGTTTCGTTCTTATTTTGAACAAAAAAAAAACAAAAAAATTTGTATTGTGTATAAATTGTATTGCAACGAGTTTTCATTATAACGTGTGATACAAACAAGTGAATTTGGTGCAAATTAAAAATAAAAATCGGTGAAAAATAGTGGAAATAAAAGTGAAATTACCTGAAAAACAAATCTGTGGAAAATAATTTATATTATAGAATTATTCTAAAAAAATTTTTAAACGATTGAAGATTTTTAAACAACTATTAAGAATCAAAAATTAATTTACATCGGCTATTGTTTGTATTGTAACGGGGTTTAATTATAACGTGTGATACACGTGTATTTGGTGCACATATAAAAAATTGGGGGAAATAATTTACAGTATAGAATTATTGTAAAAAAAAATTGATGCCGGTAATGTATAATTGTATAATTAAAATATAATTTTCCACGTAGTTCCTTTTTAGAATGTTTCGATTTTTTTTATTTTTAATATACTAATTTAATAAAACGTATTTTAGTGTAACATAATTTTGTGGTTGAATAGTATTAAATCTGATTTAATCACTAGCATTAGTTTTTAGGTCAAAATGAACAAATTACAAAAGTTTTCCAATTTAGATGAATCGTGCCCACATGTATGTAAGTGACGATTATTCGCAAGGCGTCCAAAACATAGAAACAGATGAAATTAACGTTAGTTTAAAGTAATATTATACAAATTTAAATGAATAATTTATCTAATCATTACAACATATATTTAACTCCAATAGTATAATTTAGAAAACACACCCAATAATAATATAGCTACCAATAATAATGAAACAATGTTTTATGAAAATCGAATTTACCATTATGCGGAACTTGCCAATAACACCGACGAAAGACCAACAGATGATGAACTAAAAGCTGCATTGGTAGAAATTGGATGTCCGGATGTCGAACAGTTTTTAAATGGTAATACAAAACTTAATTCGTATATTTTGTAAAATTTAGAACTATAAAAAATGTATTTTTAAGGAAAACAAATTAATCGAGAGCGGCTGCGTTATTTGGATAGGGAGGACTTAAAAGAACTGATTCCGGACCATGCATTTGGTTTGCGTGTGGAATTCCGCGAAAGGTTAAGCGTTTGGAGAAGAAAAGTATTTGGGGACGATACTTTAACCAATTGTTCTGCTGTTCAGTCTTGGCTAGATAAAAACCAAGCCAGTTGCTCTAGAAGTAATTCAGTCCAAACTCCAAACACCTGCACCTCGGCTAGGACAACGAACTGCCAGGACTGCTTTATAATTGTAATTAAAATAGTAATAGATAAATTAAATGTTTGGTAATAATGCTTAATTTAATATTTTAGGATGTCCAAAATATTCTTAAGGCAAAAGGAGAAGACATTCTCCTTTTTTACAACGAATATGGAGTTCTAACAGACAAACAACGATCAAAACTAACAAAAATAATTATAGAAACTATACACTTCCAGAAAAAAAAGCTGCGATTTATAGATTTCCAGAACATAGTAGAGCAGATTGTTGTTTTATTTCAGAAGGAAGCAACTGTAAGTAAATAAAAACTCATTAACCTTACATTAAAAGAATAAATGTATATATATATATATATATATATATATATATATATATATATATATATATATATATATATATATATATACATATATATATATATATGTATATATATATATATATATATATATATATATATATATATATATATATATATATATATATATATATATCAATACATATGTATATAACATTTTTTTATTTACATTTCATTTTGAAATTTTATTTTTAATAATTTGTTTTTCTATTTCAATGTACGATTAGGAAACATATTATTGCACTGGAAAGCAATCATCGAAAGGCAAGAGAAAACATCAGTCAAGCAAACTTTATTATGCTTATGTTAATAGCAAGCACTTTAATAAAAACTTCACCGCCACCTTGTCTTCAATTTCTGAACCAAATGATCCGACTATAGAAAATCGAGATGAGAGGAATATAAACAATGAAAATAGTGCTAAATCTTGGCTTTATTATAACGGCAGTAATAAACCATTAACCGAGGTTTTAGAAAATTGGGATACATCTTATTATTTGAGGAAAGAAGATATGAAGCATTTGGACAACGAAGAATTATTCAAACAATGGCCAGTATATAAAACTGTAATTGGACCACAACTGGTAAGTGTATAATAATATGTGTGGGTTTTTATACGAGTTACTAATTTTAATGGTAATAACAAACCAACAGATTGATGCGGATTTCGAAAAACAACATCCAGGGAAATCAAACTGCTTGTTTCAGAAATGGAATAATTTTAGCAAGGACATTTTAAAAAATTTTAAAACAAGTATAAAAGATACTAATACTTTAGGCTTAATAAATCAAATCGAAGCTTCTAAAAATGAAAGTACGTTTAAGATAAAATATTTATATGTAAATATATTTCTAAGTATCCCAATTTTCATTTTATTCTTTCAGATTTTATCAATTTTACCATTTTTAAGATTCTACCATATGTTCTTCCACCAGTGGCTAGATTCGAGGTCATAAAAAACAACAAGAAAAAAAAAACGGGAAAAATCACTATTAAAGAGTCAGAGGAGTCTTTGGTGATTCAGATACATATGCTAACGGATTTACAAGAAAAACTACTTGGGAAAATAATACCAGCATTCAGCCATTGGTTATTTACGTTGGAGATATCAACACTGATGACCCACAAATATATCTATACATCGATAATTATAAATATCCATTTCCAAATTTTATAGCGTGCTTGTCTACTTGCTTTAAATCATTCCAGACTTTAAACCTAAAGTATCCATTGGCAAGTTCTCAAGTTTGGCTTTTTGTTCAAAAATTATTTTTTAATATTGAAACTCCATACGACGACAAAATATCAAGCGTATTGAGTTTAGTATCGTCTCTTAGTCAATAATATTTATATTTTATTATTATTATTTTTTTTATTATTAACAATAGTTATAAGTAATTCATTTTCACTGAAGTATGATTTGTTTTAAATGTAAAGAAAATATAATTTTATTTCCACAATTTATAAAACATTTAAAGTTTATACACGGTTTAACTGGATCAGATAACTACCAATGCGCTGAACATAACTGTACCCTAAAATTTGGCAATTTAAAAAACTTTAGAAAACATTAGAAAACATTCATTAAATTTTCATTTCAATTACTTTAAAACGGTTGAAAAGCAATAATTTAAAAATGACAGCCAGAGAATGTATGAATTTTATCCATTTTTTTCCTCTTTAGTGGGAGATTTAATTCCTACAAATTGTCGTGTTTGGACATTTTTGTCTTATTTACTTCAAATTATAGATACAAGTTTACTTCCAGTAATAAATAACGATGATATAAATAATCTTCAAAACATCATACAACTGCACAACCAAACATATATCGAACTATTTAATTTATCACTTAAACCAAGCATCATTTTTTGCTTCACTACCCGAGGGCAATAAGAAAATGTGGTCCTTTAAAATATCAAAGTTGTTTTCGATTTGAAGCAAAACATAAAGAATATAAAATATATGCAGCAACAATCACTTCTCGAAAAAATATCGCTTTGACACTTGCCATTAAAAGTTCTTTGAAATTTGCAAACTCTTTATCACAGAATTTTAACTTTTTGGAAAATAAAATTATTTCAATAGATTGTGTTATATATAAAAATACTAAATACAAAAAAAATGAGTACTTAACCAAAATATTTGACTCACTAACATCATTATTGTTATATAGAATAATTTCTTTTAAAAATATTGAGAACCAAATAATAGTAATCTGTAATGAAATAGCAATAGTACAATACGATTCACACTACAGTGCCTATGAAGTAGGTCAAAATAAACAAATTGGTTTAGAATTTCCCATCGAATATTTTTCAAGCCCACCTTTGGATGTATGTAAGCTAACTAACGGAAAATATTACTTGAGGAACAAAATAATAAATTTAAATTAAATATGTAAATATTGTAAATTAAATATGTATAATGTAATTATTTTAATGTATTTAAATAATGAATAAAATAATTTGAATTCTGTTTTGATTTTTAAAATAATCTTTTTATTTTTAATATCAAATATTTTTTACTTTTACAATAAAACCTGAAATTTTCAGAATAAAACTAATTTTTTTTTAATTAAAAGTATCGTTTTTTATTTCAATTGCCGCGTAGATCTTAAAGTAAGTATAATGACATTTAAAATCAAAATTTAATCTTTTTATAGTAAAACTCTGACTTTGGAAGTAAAATTTCATGATTTTCAATTGAAATGTCTTTTTTTTGGAGATAAAAACATAACAGTTTTAAAACAAAAATTTTGGACATTATGAAATAAAAATATAGATTTTGATTGTAATAACGTATTTTTGAATCAAAAAATTAATAATGGAATTATTTTTAAATTAAAAACTTTTCAAAATTTGGAAATTACATTTAAAACAAAAACTGAAATACTTTTAAATTAAAAAAAAATTCTTTTGGCGAAAAATCATGTCGCATTTCTTTTAAATTTAATTGGATTTTTTTTAAAACTAATGTGTTTTTTTCTTTCTGTGTAGTAAGAGTAGCCTTGGTTTTCCTCGCGATTGTGAGACGTTGTTCCACTTCACTATGGACTATATTTTGTTGCTCAACTGCAAGATAACACTCGCCATCAAACCAATCATTGTTGGGTTTGACTTTCACTATACCGAAAATCTGTTGAGCAGTACTGACATTTGAAGTTTTCAGCACCTCCCAGACAGAGTCTTCAATGCGTGTGTCCATGTTTCCAAATGTATTTTTTTGTGAGGGAAAAATATGCTTTCTACTCTAAGATCGTGAGCAATTGCAAAGTACATCATTCTCTCGCCATTATCGGCCGCAGTTTCGTGTCGCGAGTACGGACCTACATATATGTTTTCTCATAAGTCGGTTTGATTTCTGCCAGCTCCAGCATTAAAGTCCCCAATTGCCATTCTAAGATCGTGTTCGGGTATAGATCCCATCAGATCGCCCAAGTCATTGTAAAATGAATTTATCTTATGGGGCTGGTTATCTTCTGTGCACATACATGTACTCATATTATCGGCAGGTTGGCTAATTTAATGCCCAATCTGTTATTGAGTGCTTCAAAATACAACACAGGCTTCTTTACCTGCGGCCTAAGAAGAAATCCATATCCAAGACTTCAGAGGTCATCTCCATTGTATAACATTATCCAGGGCTATAAAACATATGGTCTCCACTTTTAGGCCATATAGGCCAAAGTGCAAGCAAGCGAAGAAGGAAACATCGCAGCAGCTTTAAGCAAGTTAACTAACATAATGCAAAGCTTCATGGCGATGATGGAGAGGACCATGAATCTAATGATGCAGAACATGAGCGCGTTGATGCAGATAGTCGTTAAAAACCAAAAATGACTGTTCTCAAAATAGACATATGGTATGCAAACGGCCTAGCACAACATAAAGCAGAGGTTCAAGCATTCCTCACTGAGCACAATATTGACATAATGTTAATATCTGAAACACACTTCACCAAAAATAACTATTTCAAAATTAATGGGTACTCGGTTTATGACACGAAGCACCCAGATGGGAAAGCCCATGGAGGCACAGCTGTACTGATAAAAACAAGATTAAAACACTATGATTTATGAAATATGAGAAGGAACATATCCAATCAACGAGCATCTGTCTGCGGGAGTGGTCTGGAAACTGTGTCATATCAGCAGTGTATATACTGTGCTCCAAAACATGCTATAAAAAAACTGTAGTTCATGGATTCTTTCAGCCAGCTAGGTAGTAAATTTCTTGCGGGGAGGGATTTCAACGCCAAACACACCCAATGGCGTTCCAGATTAACATCGCCGAGAGGCAAACAACTTTATGAAGCTATAGAAGAACAGTCCCTGGATTACTTATCTACCGGTCACTCAACGTACTGGTCCACAGATAAAAAGAAAGTTCCTCATTTAATTGACTTTTGTGTAAATAAAGGCATTCTACGTGCATATGCTAAGGCCACCGATTGCTATGATCTGTCTTCTGATCACCCACCTGTGATTGTAAGAGTGAGCACGGGCGTCCTAAGAATAGAAACGCCGAAACAGCTTACAAACAAGCAAACTAATTGGGATCAATATAAGAGGCTAGTCGAACAAAATTGTGTACTGATTATCCCTCTTATTACACCAGCAGATATTGATGCGGTGGAAGAAAATCTAAAAGATGTCCTTTCATTATCAGCTGAAAAAGCTACACCTATCTTAAATAGTACAGAAAAAGTTAATAAACTTTCACATAATATACAGGAACTAATCCAGGAAAAGCGGAAAATTCGCCGCCGATGGAAAGAAACAAAATCACCGTTGTTGAAATGGAAATTGAATCGAGCTATTAAGAATCTAAGATTTGCATTGCGGGAAGAAGAAAACCAGAGCGTCCAGAATTATTTAAATGAACTCTCGGCAACCGAGAGGACAGATTATTCTTTGTGGAAGGGAACAAAAAAGTTAAAAAGGCCAACAAACTCGAATCACCCGATTAGACTACCAACTGGAAATTGGGCGTGAAGCGATGAAGAAAAAGCCAATGCTTTTGCTGCTCATCTAACAACAGTATTCGCACCACACGAAGAAACTAATAACTTCGTACTACCCGACCAAATGGATGATGGTTTGCCTATCAAACCAATAAATTGGAAGAAAGTTAAGAATACAATTAAAATTTGTGAACATGATCTTATTACTGTAAAAATGATAAGGGAATTGCCAGACAAATGCATAAAACTAATAACATTCATATTCAACGCCATCATGCGGACTGGTTATATTCCACAAAAATGGAAGATACCTTTGATCACAATGATACATAAAGCTGGAAAAATGACACACAGATTATATATATAATATCGTAGAATATATATTCTAATATATCGTCCAATAAACATGCTGCCTACAATCTCAAAGTTATTTGAAAAAATGCTACTAACGAAGATGAAACCAGTATTAGAAGAACGGCATATTATTCCAGACCATTAATTTGGGTTCCGAAACCAACATGGTACCACGGAACAAGTACACAGAATTGTAAATGCAATCAAAAACACATTTGAGGAAAAGAAATATTGTTCTGCTGCCTTCTTGGACATTGCACAAGCCTTTGATAAAGTTTGGCATGATGGGCTAATATACAAAATTTAAATTACCGAAGAAGTTTCACTCAGTTCTGGGATCTCCTTCAACAAATAATGCAACTACTTATTTAACTAATATCAACGCAGGTGTTCCACAAGGCAGCGTTCCAGGTCCAATATTATACCTGCTGTACACAACTGACTTACCTGTAACCAACAAGGTAGACATATCAACCTTTGCCGATGATACGGCCGTCCTGGTGCACACAGTAATCCTGAAATTGCCTCAAAGGAATTGCAGGATCATCTAAACAAAATCAAGAACTGGCTGAAGACATGGCGCATAAAAGTGAACGAAAACAAATCAACTCACGTCACATTCACGCTAAACAAACGCACTTGCCCACCAGTGGAATTAAACGATATAAATATTCCTCAACAAACCAAGGTCAAATAATTAAGCATGCACCTGGATAGAAGGCTAACGTGGAAAAATCATATTGAAGCAAAGCGCAAATAAATAAATATCAAATTTTCCAAAATGTATTGGTTGATGTGAAGAAAATCTCAGCTGTCACTAGCCAATAAAGTTTTATTGTACAAAGTGATAATAAAACCCGCATATTGACATATGGTATTTAGTTATGGAGATCCACCAGCGCGTCAAACAGAGAACTCCTGCAACGGACCCAAGCGAAAATACTTCGTAGTATTAACAATGCTCCATGGTACATTCGAAATAGTAATATACACTATGATCTTGGAATTAAAACTATTAAAGAAACCATTAAAGAATTCAGTTCGAAATATTACACAAAACTAGAGAGACATCCCAATGAATTGGCCAGGGATGTATTAAAACAGCCGCGATTTATAGATTCACATATAAATATAATCTAAATTAATTAAATAGTGAATAGTAGTAGCAAGTATTAACATTGGTTAAGACTTAAAATATGTAATAATTTTAGCTTAAGATTTGAATACTTCTTGTTAGTTTCTTTTGTAGAAAGATTCACGAACAAAGCCATTGGCAGTATTTAAAAAAAAAAAAAATATTTCAAATTCTGAAATATAATTTGTAATTATAAAAATGGAATAAAATTTTATCTGAAACATACAAACATATACTCGAATTCATAGTTTTAAGTTTTAATCACATTTCAAAATTTAGGTCAAACGAAATTTGTATTGAAATAATAATTAAATAAAATCTTTAAGTTTTAAGGCACGTCTACACATTTTTTTTATTTTATTAAACACGATTATTTTAGTGAGATGCTCGTAAATTTAAAAATCGAATTATATATATATATATATATATATATATATATATATATATATATATTATATGTATGTATATATATATACTCGTATATATTGATAAGTAATCATAATACAAAAAAATATTTACAATTCCACACTACAAACCACTTTCAGAATATATGCACATTTTCAAGTAATTTTATATCACAACGCTAATTAACCAAAAAAATTATTACCTATCTCGGTATAATAAAAATAAAACAAATTTCTGTTTAATTAAATTTTATTAATTACGGATGTACTGAATTATTATACGTTTTTGGAAAGGAAATTAACTTAAGTGGAAATTAAAATTAATATTTTATTTAATTTTAGTACATTATTAGACTATATTTTGATATACAATATGTACATGTACATTATCAAAAGTGTTTTACCATAACCATTTACTATTAAGACCCTTTGTAATCTATTATTTTATCACCTCAATTAAAATTCCCAAACAAATCAAAATACTAACCCCCATTTACTATACAAAGTATAGACAATTAAATCTCTTTAAAATATCCAAAACTATATGTCTAAAACTTTACAAATTAACACTTAAAAGAACTACACATAACACATCCTAACCCTAATTAAGGGATTTTAAAAAACCCTTAAAGCGATAACCTCAAATATTCTTATGAAAAAAAAAACGATAAAATGACTAATATACGAATTTTTTTGTTGGTATCCCAAGATGCCATAGGTCATGATCTCTTTCTAATCATAATTGTTAATTACATACATAATTTAACATTTAATATTATATAAGCAATTATTAAGAAACCAAAACGGCACTAACAACAAAAAATATCAATAAAAGTTTTTTTTTTTTTAATCCTTTTTTTTTTGTTATATATATTTTTTAAATAATAAAATAAGGATATAATATAACCCAAAATTAATTTAATTAAATAGGAAACATAAAAAGTTGTATCTTTTATTTACTTAAGATAAAACTAGACCTAATAATAATAATAATAATAACACAAGGAACATAAAAGGGATTTCCTATACTCACCCACATGTATGTGAAGTTTGTTATGTTTACATACATGGGTTATGTGTGTTGGTTTCCTTCTTATTATCATAAGAATGTTAAGTGGTTTATGTGGCTTAACAGTGAGGGAGAATGTTTTTTTTTTTTTTTTGTATTTTATTTGGTTTGTGCGGCTAGGTTTTATGATTTTGGTATTTATGTCTTGAATGACCTATATATACTGGAGGAGATATTGTTTATTTGATTTAATTTAGTCTAGCGATCCAAAGTTATTTATAAAGTAACGATTGATTGCTCATTAAATTTAAAATGTATGGTGATATTTTAATCGGATGCTGCACCCAATAGCACTCATGTGGAGGCGCACAAACCAGTTAAGAACATAACTAACTGAGAGGAAGTACAAAAAAATTAAACTAACGAAATTGGGCACAAAGCGATTTACATGAAGCAGCAATATTTGCTTAACACCTCAGCAAAGTCAAAACACTCAATGAACCACCGAAAAAATTTAGTTTGATGCAAACATTTTTAGTGCTATAATGCAAACTGCGGGTACTTTCTTAAAATTTCGAAAATCATTTTATTGCCAAAACTGTACAAAGACAAAAAAAAAGTTAGCTCTTATCGCCCAAACAGCTTACTACCAATACTATCAAACCTATTCGGAAGAATGCTTCTTCAAAAAATGAAACCACTTTGGCATGAGAAAAACATTATACCAGACCATCAGTTCGGATTTAGAGAAAACCATGGAACCATGGAAATTTCTGGATCTGATTTTTTCACCAGACAATATGTTCTCAGAAATGTTGTCGTGCGATGACTCCACCGGATGTACACTTCATTTACAATAAGTATGTTTGATGAAGTATATGCGACATTCATTTTCCTACAAATAATTTTTATTTATTTTCTCATTAATTTGGATTGGAATTTTTTTCATTCTGGAGGGAACTGTTCAATGAACAGCTCAAGACGGGTATCGAAAAGATTGTACCATTTAGGGTAAAGAAATGGTAAAGAATTCAAAATTGTAATTTCGTTTCTTTACTATAACTATATTATGAAGATTGAGATAAACTTCATTGACACAAAGAGGAACGGGATCGTGGCCCTCTCTGCTTTGACCTATCAAAACTGCTCAAGCAGGCTTTTCGTCGATATTTGTAATTAACTAAACTACGAGTACCTAAACAAAAAGAAACAATTAAAGCTGCTGCTAATGTCCAATATGCGCCAACTGAAAAGTCGTTTGGTGTATGTAAGTTGTGGCACAGATACAGATTCTCATACATGTGCTATCTATTTAAATATTATATTAACCAACTCCTTTTTCTTTAGTTTAGGTAGTGAAGCCACCAAAAAACTTAATGTACCGAGATCAATAATACACGATAAGGTGTCAGGCGAATCCCCATGCAACAAAAGGACTGAACCACCAACAATTTTGGACGAAAAAGAAGAGAATTTTATAGTGAAATAGGTTCTGCAGATGGGAAAGATTGGTTTTCCAGTCTGAATGGTTTTGCAAAATATCAGCTACTTTTTTATCCTCTAACGACGAGAAGGAGTCCCCCCCTATTCTGGAAACAATTTGTGCTAATGGTAAATTGGCGCACACCTATGAAAATTTTCACGTACCAAAATTAAACCGATCAAATAACCAGCAGACTGAGAAATTGGAAACTCGCAAAGTACAGATCCCGAATGCTTTTTAGGTAGCCAAATAAAAAAAACAATTTCCTGTTTCCCTATTTATGGCTGATCACAGATCTCATTTGTCTCTTCTATATGCAGAATTCGTCTGTCATCCACTGGAAGTAGTATGTTTTCATCTTATTGAAGTGGAATGGAAAAATACTATTCGAAAATGGAAAACAAAAACATAAAATTAAACCGAGAGGAATTTGCATCGTTGCTTAAGATTAGTTTACATTGCTCAATTTAAATTGATACGATTAAAAAAGGGTTTCGAACGATAGGGTTACCATCTAATGTTGCAATTGAATATTTATATAGCCGTTAGGAACATCAGGGCTACCTACATATTCAAATCACACCCAACTCAGATCGTAGAAAATAAAGAGAAAGCCAACAACGTTTTGGAAAAGGCTCCCGAAGGAGAATCTTTTAAAGTTTAAAAGAACAGAGAAAGTTTAAGTAGGAGATCTTAAAGACGAAAATCTCATTCATCATAGAATGAGTTAACAAACGCTAGTATTGATAATGTTGATATGGCAATAATAGAAACTAATGTCATTGAAAATCTGTGGCTGATAAATATGCCAAAGGATGAACAATTATGATCCGGTAGTGATAATACTCTAAATTGCTTCGTTGATATAGAAGGGATGATTATATTTACCGGAGGCTTAAATCGAATTACCGAAACGGAACCTGGTGACTGAGATATTCTGTTAAATAACGCAGCATCAGAACCGCTAAATTCACCTGATAAGCCTTTAGTTGTTTTTATTTGATATATAAAGGTATATTCCTACTTCTTTCAAAAAATAATTTTATTATTCCGAACCTTTGGATGATCCAACAAAATAAAAATCTGTGGTAAGAAAATTAACTCCAGATGCGGTTACATTCAATGAATATTTCACGAACACCCTCAGAAATTAGAGTCCGAGGTAAAAACAACAAAAAAAAAACAAACAGTCCCAAGTGACTTTGTTATAGTTACGTACGAAGGTGAATATTTTCCTGGGGCAGTATTGGAATTTAAAGATGGCGAGGCATTTATGAAAACAATGCGAGTGACTAAAATTGGAAATCACCAGAGAAGGAGCATATCATTTGGTATAAAAATGATAAAATTAATAATAGTTTTACTACCCCGCACCTGCAGGTGTGCATGCATGCATTGCTAAATATAAGAGGATTATATAGCGTACCTGAGATTGACGCTCTCCGAAAGATTCCAGTATAACTTTTCTACTTATATGAATTATAATTTTTATTATTACGTTTACCTGAGACAATCAGACATTAATCTGAACTGCCAGAAATACGAGCTGCAATCAAATCATAAAATTTTGAATACTTATGGAAAAATATCATTGAAATTGAATTATTTTACTGTTCTTGACGTTTTTAATTGTAATTGGACAAAGAGAATTACAGAAAAATATTTTAATTGAAAAAAATATTTAAACACTCAAACCACTATATCCTTCGCTATTTATGCGCAAAAGTGGTATGCATAATTGATAATTTAGTAATGCCACCGTGAGAAAATAGACCTGTTTTTAACTCCATCACTACACAAAATAGTTAAAACATCAGCAATATATTATACACAAAGCTATTTAACAAAACAGGAAGAATTCCGTCGATTTATGAATTACTAAGCTTTTTAATAACTTTATTCTTACTAAATATTAAAGTATCGGATACTAACGTTTAAAATCACCACAGAAGAATTTCCTGAACTAATTTAGCGAATAAACTATACACCTCACCGCGCTGGTGTCAATTAATGTCAACTCAATATATAACCAAAAATGGGTAGAATTCATAGAAATCTGCTATTAAACGTCTAAAATACATTTAGCACGTATATATAAATTAAACAAGGAGCGAGGGCAGGGGACAAAAATCTTCGAACTCTCTTGGGCTAAAAAATAAATAACAATAAGATATATATTCAAATTGAATTTATGTAAATTTTCTTGCCGAAAATGTACTCTAAGAAGTAATTGTTAATAATATTAAAAATTGTAATAGTAAATTACTCAAATTACAGGTAAAAACAGCGAAACTAGAAAAAAAAATGCAAGAATTACCAAATATTTACTCGTATTTTGCACTCTACAGAAGTATTTTAATTATTGTGCGTGATTCCACATAAAAATTTGTTTCCACGATCTATTTGTGGCTATTCAAAATAATTAGTTCGTTTTGATTTAACAAAATTTATTAGGAATTGTTTTTACAAAACAAATGGGAATAAGCCTGTTATACTCATATACTCTTTTCCCTCTCATATTCGATTATAATCAATTTAGTACGCGGTGAACAGTGTCAAAAACCTGAAATCTTAAAAATAAATAATATAAAATTCAAAATATTTAATAATTCAAATACTCAACTATAGACAAAAGAATTTCTTATGGGATTCTTTTTCTGTGACTACACAATAAGCTTGAACCCAAAGTATGATCCGATTTTGGAATACAGGGGGAGTTTTTTTATTAAATGCCAGAATTTTATCTCGGAAACGGTATACAAGATAGAATAAAGTAGTAATCTTGGATAACCTTGAAATTCATTAGTTAGGGAGAATTTTCTCTAAGTTCTAACAATGTCCTTGTGAGAAACAAAAATTAATAAAATCAATCCTTCTTCGACTTTGAAAAACTCACCCTGTATAGTTAGTTTCGTAGAGAAAAAGAAGTTATCTACTAGCAATCGAGTAATATTATTACAACTCTGGAATATATAATCAGTCTCTACTACGTAATAAATATTTATCTAACAGATATAACACAATTAATGAAATTTTTAGTTTATATTTTTTACCTTAAACCCAATCCGGAGGTAGTCAGGAGAGCTAAAAAAAGTTCTATTTTACTGAATGTGGTTTACAGATTTTTTAAAGTTTATTTCATATTTATTTTTTTTAAATAATTTTTAAAGTTTTATCCACTGACGGAAAAACCAACCAAGACTGATAGAAATTATTTTTTTCAAAACTTTGTGGGAAAGGGGATATATTATATTTTGTGACTACAAAAATTTCTGGTTGAAATCTAAATCAAAATTTGAAAAATGGTATTTCAGAATTTGCCCAAACAATAGAAAACAAGAGAACCGAAAAATAGAAAATAAAATTGATTCGAAAGGCGGAGGTACCCATAATTTGTAATTTAAAAAAACAACATTCTTTTGATTTAGAATTGGACCAATTTTGGAAGTTAGAATAAAAAATGTGAAATTTGGAAATTATTTATGTTATTAAATTTTATTAATTTTGAGAATTTTTACAACAAAATTTTGATTTTAAACTTTTGTTGTTTTATAAATTAGGGTTTAAACTTTAAACCATTTTGAAACTTGCAGAATCTGTAGCTATATTGATTATATCTGGAATATTACGAATTTAAAATTTAGAATTTAAAAATTTCATGTAACTAAATTTGGGTATTAAAAAATTGTTCAAGGTGTAAGATAAGATTGCGGAACTAGAAAGGCATGGCTGGTCCAAAATCATCGTGAACATTATTATAACGATGAGACGCATAGGCAGATACAAAGGGAGTAAAGTGGACAGTTAAAACTACAATTTCTAGCTTCAACATCGGATTCCAGAAAAATATCAACGATGACAGATATTAATTCAAAGGAAATTTCACTCGACCTCCTACCCAATTTTTCAAAATTGTAAATAAAACGGAATTGATTGCGAACTGGGGACGTTTTGATCTCGGACCTCTCCAAATCCCAAATAATGAAATAATTGAAGTGGCTGGTAACGAATATTGCAAATGGGAACATCCGAAGCAACCAAGTTCGAAGATAGGTTTGCGAGGTATGTGTACATGATACCCTTTATTAGTACACGCAATAAATATTGAAGCATTTTTTAATAATCGTTCCGGTGGTATAATTTCGGAGCATCTAGATTTAAGAGGCGCACTATAGAAAATCGTATCTTCAGTTGTAATTAATGAAGTGTCAATCATCATAAATAAAGAGTTCCGAAATTCGATATTCTTTTGTAAAAGCAAAATTATCCAAAATGTCTTTCCCCGGGTATGCATTAATAACAATGTTTCCACTAGTTAGATATTATGTTGAAGATCTTGTGAAAATTCTGTAATATACTGTTTTGAGGTTTTTTCTAATCATTTAGTGGACTTACTGGCCTTCTACGCCTAGCAGAATGGCGCATTGATAACCGGAAACCATGCCACTCCGAATCAGATAATCAACGCCTATTCTAGACATGAGACCATAGCTGTTTACTTGAATGTTTCAAATACCTTCGTTCTCATTGTTGTGGTATATACTACACTTCAGTTATAATAAATATGTTTGATAAAGTATATATGCGACATTCATTTTCCTTCAAATAATTTTTATTTTTATTTTACAAATGCTGACTTTCTAAATGCTTTTCTCATTAATTCGGATTGTAATTTTGTTCATTCTGGAGAGAACTGTTCAATGAACGTCTCCAGACTGGTATCGAAAAGATTGTACCATTGAGGGTAAAGAAACGGTAAAGAGTTCAAAATATTAAATTCGTTCCTTTACAATAACTATATTCTGCAGATTGAAATAAACTACATTGACACAAAGAGATTATCAGAACTGCTCAAGCAGGATTTTCGTCGATATTTATAATTTATTAGCTAATTTTTTCGAATCAGTTTACAAACCATTTCAACCACCACATACCAAATCATTTGGTCATCTTAATCTTCAGAAATTCACACCACTAAATGGTTTGGCTGTTCCCTTTACTTTTATTTTTCATGAGAGCCCTCGAACATAATTTTTACCGGATTCGAGGAAAATATCGTTCGTATACATGTTAAACTGTAATTACATTGCATTCAGGTGGTTCTAGTTCTATCTCTCAGATCGTGGCCAATTCGCAAAAATTCGTGTTTTCGTTTTTTTGTGGTATACCTCTGAGGTTCCTCAAGGGAGCCACTCTTGTTCTCACCATTCGCGTTAATGACGTGCTTAACTGGTTCAAATTCCCAAATTGTAAATTGCTGGTAATATGAAAATTTATTTCGATTTTAACATATCGGATTATTTGAAGTTAGAAATTGATTTATGCAAATTTGATGATTGGACGGTCAACAACAAATCGTTAAGTTATTTAATATGAGTAAATCTAAGACACTTTCATTTTATATAATCCAATCTCCATTACTACAGCATTATTTTCTGCATGGCAACTAAACACATTAAGTCAGTGGCCATAGTAAGGGCAAGCTCTGGTAAAATTCCCAACACCAGCCGTGTGGTGCAATTTGCATAATCGGCCAACCATCATATGGCCACATATCAAGTTCTGGTAAAATTCTCAACACCAGCCGTATGGTGCAATTTGCTCAATCTTAATTGAATTGATCAAAAACGGATAAACCCATGCAACTCAAAACAAAAAGAATTATTTCCGGCCTCGGAAGTTCTTAGGAGTTTCATTTTAAATTATATTGAGCGATAAATTTTTATCATTTTAAATTATATTGAGCCATAAGAAGGTTGGGCGATTGTGCAAATCGCACCATACGGCTGGTGTTGGGAATTTTACCAGAGCTTGCCCTTACTATAGTCAACTCAAAACATAAAAAATAATTTTCGGCCTCGGAAGTTCTTAGGATTTAGAATAATTTTCATATTAAATTATATGGGGCCATATGATGCGGGCCATATGGGCGATTGTGCAAATTGCCACCACACGTTTGAGGGAGTGAGGAGCTTCAAATATTTGGGTTATCTTATCACTCACGATAACAGGGTGGGTGAGGATATTAAAGTGCGGCTGGCAGCTTTGTATCCTTTAAGGCCACTGCTAAAATCTAAACAATTATCAAGTGCCGTGAAGCTGAAGCTTTACAAAGCGTTGATCAGGCCCGTTGTTATATTTGGATGTGAAAGTTGGACGCTGACGGATGAATATACGAGAGATGGCTCCTTACATTTGAGAGAAGGATCATGCGTGTGATTTACGGCCCAAAACGCGAAATAGATGGTACATACCGAGCTCTGTACAATATCGATTTCAGAGATCTGATGAAGATCCCCGATATTGTACATGAAGTAAGATCTCTGCGAGTACGCTGGTTCGGTCACGTTCTGCGTGCTGATCCGGAATGAAATGTGCAGCGATCTCTGAAAGGAGAGCTACCATATGGTAGGCGCAGAGGTAGTTGCAGGCGACGATGGCTCCACGGTGTAGAGAATGACTTGGCTTCTTCTGGTTGTCTAGGACAGTATGAAAACCAAGCCCAGGATTCTTCTTTCTGCATGGCAACCAAACACATTAATGCAGTTATTTCACTAGCATATATTATGCTAGGTTTTATTAAGTGCAGAAGCAATTTGTTCTGTTTACCCTTCGATGTCTATACCTTCCGCACAGTTCACTCAATTTGACATGTATATTACCGATTGTGTTTTTACTATAGGTAACTAAATTTAAATAAATAAAGTTTTCCAGAGGTTCCACTATATTAAATAGTACATACGAAAAGTTTTCGAAATCATGATGACAAAATTTTAAAAAACTCTAGGATCGGCTCGACTAATTAAATAGAACAACATTCTATAACGGAAATAACAGCCATTAAATAAAATTGGCTTTATACGATGGTCTGAGTCTCAATACAAAAATATTATTTCAGCCACCTTATGCATTTATTTTTATGTTGCCACAGAAACAGAGCAATCGAAAATCAAATAACAATATTCATGGGCTGTGAAAAAAGTACTTTATTCCCTTTCGTCATTAAATTTGGTAAAATGATTTTTGAGAACTGTGTGAAAAACTGTGCCAGAACCAATAGCTGTACCATAAGGAAACAAGAAAAGCAGGTCAAATTGTTTCGTAAGTTTTATTTTGTTTTTAAATGCATTGGCTTTATTCTTGAATATTTCTACAAAAGAAACTAAGTCTTAACCAATGTTAATACTAGTTATCAGTGTTTACAATTTAATTAATTTCGATTACATTTATATGTAAAACCTAAACATTTAATATATTTACAGGTTCATCAGTCCAAGTGGGCTTGCTCTTCTCAGTCGCCTAAATCGCGAATGTTTGAATATATCCCTGGCCAATTCATTGGGATATGTCTCTAGTTTTGAGTAATATTTGGAACTGAATTCTTTAATGGTTTCTTTAATAGTTTTAATTCCAAGATCATCGTGTTTATTGCTATTTCGAATGTACCACGGAGCATTGTTAATACTACGAAGTATTTTCGCTTGGGTTCGTTGCAAGAGTTCTCTGTTTGACGCGCTGGTGGATCTCCATAACTAAATACCATATGTAAATATCGGTTTTATTATCATTTTGTACAATAAAACTTAATTGGCTAATGACAGTTGCGATTTTCTTCACATCAACCAATACATTTTGGAAAATTTTATTTTTATTTGTTTGCGCTTTGCTTCGATATGATTTTTTCACGTTGCCCTTCTATCCAGGTGCATGCTAAAGTATTTGGCTTGTTGAGGAAAATGTATATCGTTTAATTTCACTGGTGGGCAAGTGCGTTTGTTTCGCGTGAATGTGTCGTGAGTTGATTTGTTTGCTTTCTCGATTTTATTTAGATGATTCTGTAATTCCTTTGAAGCAGTTTTGGGATTATTGTGACACCAAAGGTTGATATGACTACGTTACATGTAAGTCAGCTGTGTACAGCAGGTATAATAATGAACCTAGAATGCTGCCTTGTGGAACACCTGCGTTGATATCATTTAAACAAGTAGTTGCATTATTTTGTTTTACCATGAACTGCCTTTGAAGGAGATAGTTTCCCAGAACTGAGTGAGATTGCTTCGGTGGAATTGTCTTTTCCTCAAAGATGTTTTTGAATTTACAATTCTGTGTACTTGTCCTGTGGTACCATGTTGGTTTCGGAACCCAAATTGATGGTCTCGAATAATATGCCGTTCTTCTAATACTGGTTTCAATTTTGTTAGTAGCATGTTTTCAAATAACTTTGAGATTGTAGGCAGCATGCTTATTGGAAGATATGATGAAATCTGTGTTTCATTTTTCCAGCTTTATGTATCATTGTGATCAAAGATATCTTCAATTTTTGAGGAATATAACCAGTCCGAATGATTGCGTTGAATATGAATGTTATTAGTTTTATGGATTTGTCTGGCAATACCATTATTAGTTTCGTATGTCGAACCAATTTTCATCAAAATTAAAGAGAGTATTGAGTACAAAAATATTTATTATTTATTTGTGTAATTATCTGAGATTTCTAATTGTTTCCATTATAACAATGGGAATGTATATACTATAGAATTCTGAAAATATCACTGAGTCGCTCATTATTTTCACACGAACTTTAGTTTAATATGAAATTACATTAAATAGAAATCACTTTCTTTTATCGTCTTACTGATTTCGTATACGATTTCATGTGCATTGAAAATACAATATTCTTATAAACACAAACATTATATATTTATATATAAATAGAACGGATTTCCTAATGTAAAATACACATTTGGTATGCAAATTGAATATAAATGCACGAATAAATAATGTAAGTAAATTTAAGAGTTCTTAGCGTAGATAATGAAAAAAATAAAACTACTGATAACTTAGGTATACATGTATGCATGTATGTGCACTTTAAATAATATGCGATAATACAAAGAATAAAATGGATAAAAATTATCGTTAAACTGCCCTTAATACATCACAATTATATTTTAATTAAACATTTCAACACCACCATATACGGTCATTAGTTTTTTTTTTTTTTATATCAAACAAATTCATTCTTCACATTTTCATCGTACAACACACAACAAACGCAACAATTTACTCGCGTTTCGCGTATATAGATATAAACATACAATAAAAAAAAATTCATTTCCGTATATAAATCTATTCGTGTTGTATTTTTTTTTTATCATTTAAATATTTTTTTTTTTTTATATTTCCATTGCGAAAAAATTTTCCATTTTATTTTTTTTGATACGAGAAGCTATATAGAAAAAATAAAACACTGATAACGATAACCTTTTTTTTACAATACCAACAACACTGACATTAAATTCAACTTGTTGCATTTTATTTTTTTAAATGTGTACATACATATATGTACGGGTATAAAACTATACCATGGATTTATATTTTTGTAACTTCAACCAAATGGAAATCAACACACAAAAACGACAAACTAATGGTGAATTTAAAATGTTTTTGTTTTTGTTTCAATCTTTAGATTAAAATCAAATAAATCCTACAATATTGCATGTTTAACCTACTCAATTTATTTTAGTATATATAGTGACTTGCATTCAGATGGTCAGTGAAAATAGTTTTTGTGTAGCGGAAATTTAAAAAAAAAAAAAAAGTATTCCCTTCAGAAAATTTCTAGTGTTGCATAGCCTCAAAGTTACTATTCTCAAGAATGTTACATTATTTAGGTAAAATCGTAAGTAATTTCCAAGAAAAATTGGGGCAACGCTTGTTGCCTTGACTTTAACCGCCGGTTTTAAGTTTATTCAAATCCTAACCTCGAAAATTGTTATTTGAACTGATTTTCCTGCTATCTGAAAGAGTTAATTAGTTGTGTTTGGAGCAACATACATGTGGCTCGTGCAACCAACCTCGACAATCCAAGATCTAGCTGAAATTGTTATAAACCATGACGATATAGCCCTACTACAAAAGATGATTATGACGTTGAGCCGAGCGTTGATCTCATTGCTGCTAAATATTCAATATCGAAGAAAAAAGATATAATATGGAGCAATCGCCAGTTTAATGGTTCACCATTTCAATTTAATTATCAACTGAAACTTATTCATCAGATTCAATAGAGACGCCGTTTAAAATACTCAGCCGTTACATTCCACTAGAATTGTATGAACAAATGGTATAATTTACACCCTGTTAAAGTTAGCCGATAGTTAACCGAGCAAATAGCGCCGTGGTAAAAGCTACGACGTTTGGATCGGGAGGTACCGGGTTCGAATCCCAACAAAGGCGGGATGTAAAAGGGATTTTTCATCTCCCGATTACGATCGGTGATTAAATTGAAAACATCTCTGACCCTCTGTTGGAATATAGAACTCAGGGGCCCATCTTCCATGTCACTATACAGGGTGACATGGAGCTATGCAATGCGCAGGTGGTATACTGTACTTGTGTGAATGGGTTGAATGAATGTTAGTGTGAATGTGGGTATTGCACCTTGGGCCCATTAGTGGCATTGAGTGCTGGAGTAAAATCGGCCATATTTAAAAACAAATAGGCGATAGTTTCCAGCCGATAAAATTCAATTATGAAAATTTTCTTGTGGGGATCCTGGGAAATTCAGATTTTCCAAAATCATATGTAAATAATTGAAAATGTATAAAAATTCAGCCTCTAGAGTGTTATGTCTGGCGACGCTTTAATTTGAAATGTTTTTTCAATAACAATGACTAAATCCTCACATGAAAATTGGACTAAACTAATTTTCTAGTCATAGCTATTGGAAAACATTTTAATCAATCTGTCTCCAGACATAACACTCTATACATGAAACTTAAAAATAATTTTCTAGTCAAAGCTATTGGAAAAACACTTCAAATCAAGCAGTCTCCAGACGTAACAGCTGAATTCTATAGGCTGAATTTTTATAAATTTGCAATTATTTACATATGATTTTGGAAAAACTAAATTTCCCAGGATCCCCACATGAAACTAGGAGTAAAATAATTTTCTAGCCATAGCTATTGGAAAAACACTTCAAATCAAGCCGTTTCCAGACACAACACTCTAGAGGCTGAATTTTTATAAATTATTTACATATGGTTTTTGAAAATCTAAATTTCCTGGGATCCCCACATGAAACTTGAACTTAAGTAATTTTCTAGTCATAGCTATTGGAAAAGCACTTCAAATCAAGCCATCTCCAGATATAACACTCAATAGGCTGAATTTTTAAAAATTTTCAATTATTTACATATGATTTTTGAAAATTTTAATTTCCCAGGATCCCCACATGGAACTTTTCCTTATAGATATAGTACTATTATAAATTGTCTCACAATTGTATCAAAATCTAATTTGCATTATTATTTTTATCCAAGAATTGGCTGTCATATTAATATTATAATCTGCATTTCCAATTTTTATAACTTTCGGTTAACTTTAACCGTATACAATTTACAAATACTTACACCCTCCAAAACGGTTCTACAAACTTTAAGCATACCACGCCCAAAGAGATAATGACTCTTTTTGAAATACATTTAATTATGGGAGTATTGGGATTTTCTCAAATTGCCATGTATTGTAACTGCCCTATCGAACTCCAAGCAATATCTAAGGTTTTGACGAGAGATCGCTTTTATTGGTTGAGAAGTCATTTACATTTAGTTTACAATTGCAAAATTTCAAAGAAATGTAAAGATAAGTTTTACAAGGTATGTCCAATCAATCAGCGGAAGCGATGCAACAAAATGATAATGTAGCGGAAATTATACCTTATAGCCGTCTCCATGGGGTCTAAAAGTAATTTCATTATGTGGAAAAACAGCGTACCCTTATGACTTTGTCCTGTATCAAAGGAATTTTACCGAAATCGAAGAACACAATATGTTCTTTGGTAATTATTTTAGCACCTTCCAAATATTTGAGATATTCAGCTCAAATAAAATAAATGCTGTAGGCACAATTCGAGTTAACCGTTTTAATAAACCATGTTTTAGTGCAGATGCTACGATAGAAAAGAAAGGACATGGAACATCTGAATAAATCACAAATCGTGATGGTAACATTATGTCCTAGTCAAATGGTAATACAACCGAGCAGTTCATCTGGCATCGAATTTTATAGGAAAGAGAACTAAATGTATCGTAGATCGCTGGGGCAAAAATCCTAAGCCTACGTGAAGATAAAACAACCTGAAATTGTCTCCAGATACAACGATTGTATAGGCGTTGATTTATTAGATCAATATATGAGCTAATACAGAATTTTTATTTAATCTCGTAAGCGGATCTAACGAGTCATTTTCCATTTGGTTGATCTTGCTTTAGGCGCCAGTTATTTGGAGTACAAACAAAATTGAGCTTTTCATAAACTGCCAAAACGAGACGTATTATAATTGAAAAACATATTATCATTTAGAAGCAAAAATCCGGGAAGTACAGAACGATAGCGCATTAAAATGTGCGTATTCTTAGTAAAATAATAAATAAAGCTGCTATAATTAAATTTGTACATTGAACGGTTACTTACAACAGATAACTTGTATTGGCAACATATGGTGCCGAAAGAGTCTGGGCCAATGAAAAATCAAGCAGTGTTCTGCATTTTTGAGTTCCTTGACCTCAAATTAGTAAGATCTAAAACTGCAATTCCGATGTAGGTACACAATTGCCTTAAATAAATTTTGAAATATTAATCAATTTGGTTTCGTGAAAATGAAAATTAAAATTGTGAATTTCGAAAAAAATCTTGAAAATTTAAAAGTAATTTCTCAAAATATTAATTTAAAAAAAAAATGTATTTGAATTAAAAAATTTAATTCATTATTATTTATATGAGTAAGACAGCCCACTTCATACGAAATGGAGTAGAGTAGAGCCCGTATTATCGGTTATCGGGTACTCGGCTATTTTCCAATTTTTTCGAGTACCCGAATAGCCGGATAATTGCGTCGGGTATCTTCGAAGACAGTTTTTAAACATATAGTCAAACAAAATCATCTGATGAGCTTATTAAAGAAAAACCGCTTCCAATGAACTACGGAAGTTTCTATCTTCATATGCCGCCATCCAAAGTTCGAATAAAATAGAAAATTTAAATGTTGGGAAAGCATTTAAATTTATTGATGCAAAATAACAACCATTATAACGTAATAAAATTTTAGATAATTTATAGGCACTCGTTTAAATAAATTCTACCTCAACGGTCTACGAGCGGATATTTTCAGTGGCAGAATACATAAAATTACAACAATCAAAAATGCTAAGCCGTTTCTCTGTTGCTTAAAATTATACTAATTGAACTACTCTACTAAGCTGGGCTCCGTATTTCCGCTCAGTGCGATCGGATTGATCAAAAGTTATATTGTTCGTTATTTCTTTCTGATTGATCAGATCGAATTTTTCGATCTGTAAAAATACACCGATTTATCAGAATGATTTTAGTTTCATATGCACTTCCTCATCGTAATGTTAACCGCAAGCTAATATTATTATTATTAAAATTGTCTGGAACCCACGAGGATTCCGCAATCAATGCCACAAAGGCCCATGGTGTAAATCTAGGATTCTATCCCAATTCGCAAACGCGCTCGGCTGCCTTCGCAAACTGAACAAGTTTAGACCAAGGCAGAGAGGACAACTGACTTAAATTTAAAGGTCTAAAGTTGAATACCTGAATTCGTATAGAACTGAAAGCAGGACAACTGCTCACGAAGTGAAGGCTGTTATCATCTTCCTCAAGGCAGTTCTCGCAAATAACATCATGAGCTAAACACATACGATGTAGATGATCTTTAAAACGGCCATGTCCCATGAGAATCACTGCCAAGATTCTTAACTGGTTCTTTTTTAAAGATATAGCATACTTCGTTGACCTCAAATTGGGCTCCTTAATGAAGTACTTCTCCTTACGACAGCTAAAAGTTTATACGCTAAGCTAACTTCACCGCGTTTTGTATTCGTTCTCGAGTGTGATGATGGCGGATTGTGATAAATATATTCAATATGTTTTGATCCGACAAATCTGAAACCTGTTCCATAGGTTAGACCGGCTCTAATCGAAAAGACTTATTTTGTAAAAATTATCTTTACAATTAAATAAATTGTAAATATTTGCCATGAAACAAATGAGCTATTTAAAAAACAAACTGTAACTCGGGTACTAATTTTTTCTGGTATTTACGAGCCCTAGGGTATAGAGTACACAAAGAAATTAACAGTTTTGAATAAGGGATAAATCCAAAATTATTGAATTCTTTGTCTACTCTAAACCAAATTCAGAAAATTTTAATTTTAGTTTCAATTTGAAACAATAAGTTTTTTGGAATCATAACACTATAACACTATGGTAGCCTTTCCATTGAATATGAAATGGGTAAAGCAGGATTCGCAATATCTAAACACGCAGGATAGTGTCACGGCATACTAACAAAGAATTTAATAAAACAAAATAATTTTACGGCCTTGCATGATTTGACGGATTTCTCAATAGGCACACAGAACTGTGATGAAAAGGCGTTGTGATGCCAAAAAACCTCTTATGATGTCCGTATAAAAGGCTTATCCAGATATTATAAACAAGTCCTTTTAAAAATGAGCTATAGGATCACCGAAGCCGGTTGGATGACATTAGATACATTTTATGAGTATGCTACAAATATATTTTATTCATGGATATTAGACACAAAAGTAGAATTACCAGAACATTCCTCACATTTTTAAGCCAATGGATATCGCTTTATTGCCATTCCCTCTAAGTAATTTGAAAAAATCGTGAACATGTGGAGGATGGACGACTAAGAAGCAAAAATAAGATGTACAGAATTTGCACCACTACTAGATAAGGCACTTATTTGTAAGTAAGTAGATCACAACACAATGTGGCACACCATAGCCTATCAAAAACATTATCTGATTTCATCCGAAAGCCTTCATAAATGGATTGGCCAAGAAAAATACGAAGAAATTTTAATTTCTTGCCTAAAAATACGAAGTGCAATAAATTTAAAGCACAGAGTTAAAGGTACAAGAAAAGAACGTTAATTTTAACACTCCAGATCTGTCAAATCAAAATTTTTTGACCCAATTATTTCTGTTTTGGTAGAACGTCGGCAAAGAAGCCAGTAAAACCACTAGGCAACTTTAGGAGACACTATCAAAAGCCATTACTAGTAACCCTTGGATAAAATAAAACGAGAAGAAACAAAAAGAAAAGGCTAACACTGGGAAAATGGAGCAAGAGAGTAATTGAAAGAAAAAGGGAACAATTTAAAAAAAACCCGACGTGTTCATCACATGATTTTATCAAGCAGGCATCTTAAGTAATTTTAAAAAAAATGTATGCCGATTATGTTGATATGTGAAAATCTCGAGTTTTCTTAGGTAGATTTATACCCAAAGACTTTCAGACTTACATTTTAACATAAGGATGTTACATAAAAAAAATCTTTTAAACATCAGAAGTGGATTTTAAGTTTTCATTGACAGACAAATCAATCACATACACGCAGACAGCCATTTTTCAAAAATGATCAATTTGGATTCAGAGAACATAGAGGTATTGAAAAAACAAAATCTGAGAAATACACTTTTATTCGATACAATATTTTATCCTTACTACGAGAATTTGACATGTTTCACCATTTTTTCGTTTTGTCTTACCCATTCTCCAAACAGACATTTTTGTATGAAACTCAAGTGTCAAAACATTTAAAGATATAACAACATATTTAAAAATTATTTTCAATTTTCTGACAGAAATAATTAAAATTTATGTTTTTAAATCAAAATTGTGTATTGTGTTTACGAACAAGTTTCAAAACGCACGAAAAATAGTCTAGCACTGATGCAAGATAATTTTTCCTGTGTTGTACTATGGAGCGCTTGGCGCGATTAAAATTTGGTATCGAGATATTAAAAATTGTTAACCTTATAATTAGAGATTAACCTTATAATTAGGGATCGGGAAAAATCCCGTTTGGGTTATTGGGATTCTTATTGTTAGAAAACACGCAGAATAACTAAGCAGGTATAACTTTTGATGGACGCCTGACGTACATACGTATGAGTTGTTTAACCAGTTTTTTTCTGTAATTTGTTAATGAAGCAAGAACTAATAAATAATGGTTTTACACATAATTATAATGTTGACTCTAGAAATACGAACTATATATGTCTTTTAAACAATGACAATTGTAAACATATTTTTACTATGTCGAGTTTATTAACACACTACAGGTCAGATCATACAAGCAAATAATACATACACATGCAATGATGATGACCGAGCAAATAGCGCAGTGGTAAAGCTGCGACGTTTGGATCGGGAGGTACCGGATTCGAATCCCAACAGAGGCGGGATGCAAAAGGGATTTTTCATCTCCCGATTACGATCGGTGATTAAATTGAAAACATCTATAACCCTCTGTTGGAATGTAGAACTAATGGGCCGACCCATCTTTCATGTCACTGTACAGGGTGACATGGAGCTATGCAATGCGCAGGTGGTATACTGTACTTGTGTGAATGGGATGAATGGGTTGAATGAATGTTAGTGTGAATGTGGGGTATTGCACCGTGGGCCCATTAGTGGCATTGAGGGCTGGAGTAATATCCGCCCAATTTTAATTTTAATTTTTTACACATGCAAATTCGATTTTAAAATTTAGTTTTACGAATTTGGTTTTGTTATTCTAAAAATCCGAAAAGCTTGCTTTGAATGTGGTAAATAACCACTAAGTAAAAATAATCGAGATAATTATTATTGAAAACAATTGAAGATTGTTAATATTTAGAAATTACAAAATTTGAATTCTTGCCCCAAACAATTGAAGTTAATAAAAAAAATGTTTCTTAGATTTACATGTAGACCAAGAATCTGCTATATTGGTTTCTATAAAAAGAAAAATGTTGTCGGAACTTATTCAGAGATTTGACTGAAAGTTTCCATATTTAAAGTTTCATATTTTGTCCAATTCGAACCATAAATAATTAGTGTTCGGAAGCAAACGAAAAATGTAAAATATATTTACGTCAAAACTCAAAAGACGTTCAAAAAATTAATTAATTAAAGGTAATTAATGAAGGGAAGGGTAATTGACAAGGGTCATATCTAGATTCTGGGACCTATAGTTACAATAATTTTGTATTATTGATCTCCAAACATAAAAATAAAAATTAAACTTTCATTTATAAAATTAAAATCATTTTCAATCGGATATCGATCTCAATGCCTCCATTAAAGCCTTGTAAGCGACCGAACTAACAGACTAAAACACGTATAAATTGGGTTTGTGTGACATGATTCCACTTTCTGAATGAAAAGTATCGTCAACGTATATGGAATTGGAAAAAAAAATTAGAAATTTTTTAATTTAGCCCAAGTAGATACTTAAGTATCTACTCAGCCCAATGCAGTTATATTCATAAATATGTATTAGTGAAACTACAATGAAGTTACATGTGATAGATGATCGATAATTGCTATAATTATTTCATGCATTAAGAATTATTTTCAAAATACAATTTACCGTAGTAAATAGTCGTTTCGAAAAATATCGATCTAAAATATGCAAGCAAAAGCAATTAGTGTAAATACCTATATATATTGTACAAATAAGTGCAAAAATTATTATAAAAACTCCCTAAAGGCAAAAAAAATGCAACGAACATCACATTATCTCGTTATATGAAATGAAGAAATGTCAAAATCATTAGATTAGATTAAGTAGTTACTTAATGAATAATATTGTTCAAAATCACAATTATTTTTTTCAATTAATTCGAATTTAATTGTTATATACAAACAATTAATTTTAGAAAAAAGGCACAGTAAAAAATGTAATACATTAGCTAACCTTAAAACAAAAGTTCGAGACGATTACTCTTAAAAGAAAAGGAAAATTTTTTCTTCCGTCAAATAAATTTGTGCTAAATTGAAGAGTGGTAAAACATAAATTTATGTCATATAGAAAAATGTTTGTCCAATTACTGCCAGATACGTCTATGGCAATGAAAAAAAATTAAATAAATTAGCAGTAGTCCTATAGCTAAGTATGTTGCTGTACCTGGACCCATTTTACAAGAAAAGACCAGAGGAATTGCAATCAAGCTGAGAGTCAATGAATTTAAAGGTTAGAACGTTTGCTGGCGTTGCTTTAGACAGCGAAATAATAGTTTCAATGTGTGGTCGGAAGAAGCTTGCGAAGTTAATCGGGAGTAGTGAGTGCAGGAAGGGTACCGCAAGACAAGGGTATTGCCAGCTGCGATATAACGGGTATTTTTTTAGCGTATGCGGCCAAATAAGATTATCACTTGATAAGTGAGAAATATGTAGGTGGGAAATTTCCCAAAGAACGCCTAACCGGCTTACTTACGGCATTTAGCGATGGGAAATGTATAAAACTACTACGTTAAATATGGACATGGAGAAGGAGAAATTCTTTTGTTTTTTGATACCGGCACTTGCCATCCCGAAATATTTTTGACAAATATAAAATATGATCTATTTCCCAAATGGTCAACGGAAGAATCCGATATGTGAAATTGTATTATACAATATTAATAAACTTGAAGATATGTAGAAAAAGTTCCAATCTTACCAACAAAATTAATGTTTTGTCTGCATTACTGTTTCTGATTGATGCCATCCCATCAGTGAAACCATAAACTAGAAGAAACTATGCTTACAGAATTGGGAGATCATGTGAAACTGCGCTGCATGAACTTGTTACGAGGATTGAAAAATCGCTTAGTATTAAGGAGTTTCTTGTGGGCACTTTCCTCGATATTGCGGGTGCCTTTGATAGTACTTCTTTCGCTGCCATTGCTTGGATTGCTAAGCTCGCGCATTTTTTTATTTTTAGTTATTGACGAATTACAACATCAATCTGGTTTCACTGCTCAGAGTTATGCTGATGACTTAGTCGTTCTGGTTCAGTGTAAATACCTTAATGTACTATCAGACTTAACGCAACGCGCTCTCCAAGTTGTAGAACTGTTGTGTCTAGAGAAGGGATTGTACCTTAATGCATAGAAAACTTGTCTGATAGTCTTCACCAGACGTAGGAATACTGAAGAGCTGTCTGCCCCTTCTTACCAATGTTATCAATGAAACAAAGAGAATAACTGACACCACATTGAAACAAAATTCTAATTTTTGGTTTCAAATATTTCCAATACGTCGAGCTATTAAACATATCATTCCGTTGGTACGACTTTCATATGTGCCAAAATGTCTCTCATATATTGCTGTGGAAACCAAATACGTAGGAATAGATTACATAACATACGTTAACTTTAAGTATTTTAAATATTTTATGAAAATAATAGAAAAATGGTTTACATCACATACTGTTTTACTCCTTCGACAGTTTTCAATAATCTCAACAATTTTATTAAAAAAGGATGAAATACGATCAGCAGCCAAAGGCACATCAATAACCGCAAAAATAATATCCCAGAAAAGGCCTATCAGTGAAATGGAAAATGTATTGATCATTTGGATTGATGATCTTATTCAGAAACGAATGCCATCAAGTTTAGCTATAATTAAAGCGAAAGCACTTAGTCTTTTTGAAGACATAAGGGCAACATCGAATATGCAGAAAATACATTTTTTGCAAGCAATGAGTGGTTCCAGAATTGTAAACGAAGGTCTAAATACCATACCATTAAAATACTTGGAGAAATAGCTAGTGCTGATGACAAAGCTGCTAAAATATTTACAGAGCATTTAGACCAAATACTCGAAAAAGAAAAACCACTGTTTATTGGAAAGATTTATTGGAATTCCGCAACGAAGCTACTTCAGTACTGGTATTCATGCAATGCCAAGTTTCAAGGTATCTAAAGAGCGCATGACTCTTTTATTGGGAGGTATAATGTGGCAGGATAGAAGAAAACCTTTATTGATTCATAATTCGCAAAATCCTCGAGTTTTGAAAGGGATAAGCACATGCTTCGGTTGCATTATTTTTTAAATAATAAAGCGTGGATGACTATAGGATAATTTTTGAAGAATGGTTTAGAAAATATTTCATACCAGAAGTAAAAGCATATTGTGAACAAAAAGAAGTAGAATTCAAAATACTTTTACTATTGGACAATGCGCCAAGTCACCCACCTGGTATTACCAAAAACTAACAGTGGTTTGTTTATCTGCCTCCAAATACTACTTCGATTTTGCAGCCGTTAGATCAAGGAATAATCTCCACTTTCAAGGCATACTATCTAAGGAAAACATTATCAAATGCTGTTATAGCGATGAACGATAAAAATTTGAATTTACTGCAATTTTGGAAAAATTACAATGTTCATAGCGCTATAAAAAAGATAGGAGAAGCCTGGAATGAAGTATTAGCGAAGTGTATGAATGGAGTTTAGCGAAATCTGTTAAAACGTTATGTAGGATATTCATCATCTCATCAACTTAATTTAGAAATAGAAGATCAAGACATTTTAGAAGTTATAGATGGTACCATGGAAGATCTAACCAGAATTGTTGAGAATTTAAACACTCTTAAAGAATTTAATTTATAAGGAATGATGACGGCGTTTAAAAATATTGATGATTCATTACACATTCTTGAAAATATGGATCCTAAAACGTTCCACCGTTTTGCAAAAATAACACGATCTATTAATGATGCTCTTAAGCCTTATGAAGAAATCACGCAAAGTACAAATTCAAATTTATTTGAAGCCTGTCAACTAATAAGTTTAAGACAAACTGAAATAAACCATTTTTGTTAATTGGGAATATCATTGACATTTGTCGATTCAACTTACGACGGAAGTTGGAACGGTAACTCGTCGTAAGTTGAGGACTATTAGTAATATGGTCATTTTAACTAGTGGTTGAACAGTTTAACACCCCCAATTTTAAAATTATAGTTTTTGAAACGGTGTTCGATTTTTTCATAAAAATTTTGTATGTACGCGGTATAGACAAATAATTTGTATTTTCATTTCTTGGTCGAATTTCAAAAATAGTACAACAATTTTTTTATTCATTTTTCTAGATAATGATTATTGAATAACGTATGTTTTAAAAAATGTATTGTCTAATTTATTGTCGAAAAGCTTTAAAGTTTTGTGTGCCAAAACTTTTATATGTCGTGTGGAGCCATGCGAGATTTACATATCTACCAGACCAACTATTTTTACGATATCAAAATCAAGAAATGTGAATTTTGTTCTGCTGTCTATTGAGATTCTCAATATGTATCAATTTTATTTGTTGAAATAGCTGTTATGATGGTGTAGACATGACGACAATAAAATAACATTTCGAGGATTATTGGATTAAGTGGTAAATTTTATTCAAAACAATATCTAAAGCGGCCAGAAATTGGACTTTCTTCAATTTTAACTTTATACAAATATTTATAATAATTTGGCATCCACATTGGTGAACTGTGACGTAACATCTAACGAAATTAAAAGGAAATTCGGTGGGATAAAAACATAAGTAGTGTTTTGTTAAATCTTTCGGAGTTTGGAATACTTAAACGAATTTTTCTTTCCTACAATATGTTTTAAAATATAATCTAAAACCTACGACAATTATTGCTCAGCTGCAATAAAATTTATTTAAGTTAATCCTTTTTTCTTTGAGGTTCAAAAAGCAAAATATCATAAATAAAAGCCCAATTACAAAATCCCCGAATCCATTTTAAATCTCATAATTTTAAAATTTCCTGAGACAAAATATTCTTTCCCAAACCTGTGTCACAATCCTCCATTTTTAAATTTCGAGTACTTTTAAATTTCTATAAACCTTATATTAGATAATAATAATCGGTAGTTATCATCAACTCTAAACAGAGAGGTACAGGATCAGTAACAACTTGCCCAGCACACTTTTCTTAAAAATAACAAGTTGTTTAACGAATTCGCTATAGCCAATATATATCATCCTTTCGTCGAATTCTAGTAAGATAATAGAATTTGTAAGCCAGTACCCTGATTTTCTAAGCAATATCATAATGTGTTAACGCTTAAACGTTAAGTTATCGTGCTGTTTTTGTGTATTCAGATTCTCTAAATATCCATCATGATAAAATGTAAAGTATCGTGATAAATAAACATCAAAAGTTAACACATCTATTTCATCGTGGATAAGAGTGGTGATAACAGTATTCAATATAGAAAATAAAGTTGGATAATTTAAAAATTATATTTCTAATTTAATTGTTTATTTCAAATAACACTTAAATAACTTTAACAATTGAAAATTTAATTATTTAATAATATAAAATAATTTAATTAATTATATCAACGCATCGTGAATCGTGATATTGTCGTTTGCGATAGTGCCAATAAAAAGTCGTGGCCAACATTCTGTTGATATCCACCTTTAATTACACAAATTTCATTTTCAAATTAAAAGGAATACATGAAATTAAATATTTATGGACTAACCATTTGCAACAAGACTTAGAAAAGGTAGAATTTTTAAGTGATGTGGAATCGCAATGTTTCTTTGAGCCGTTCGCAATGATAGTTCTAAAGGTACAATTAGTCGATATCATTTCGAGTGAGATCTCACTAAACTGAGATGCTTGTTTATATTAGGACAAAAATGAGGTTAAATATAACAATAAAAGTGATATATCATTTCTAAAATTTCGACGAAGACACTTTTGTGATACAGAATTTTTTTTATTAAGTTCGAGTTTAGTGTTAATAATTTTATATTGGTTGTATTCGATGCAGTAATCAATTACGCTATTAAAACATTTAATTTAATTGCATTTACATTATTGATGTGGATCAAGCACGAGATGCAGCTTGTCTCGCCCTTTTACTTATACAAAAACGTAAAAAAGACAAACGAAAGTTACTAACCGGATCAGGGTAAAGGAATGGATTTTTGAAAATGGAACATTCAGTTGCCAAAACCATTACCAAATAGAAACGCATCCGTCCCTTTTGTGATAGTTGCAGATGAAGCATTTGCGTTATCTGAAATGAATGGAATTGCATCAGCTAGATTCCGTATGTTAAGAAAAACATAGAACTACAACCGGAAAAAGTTATTTTATTCTTTGTAAATCAAAAAAACGTTTGATTGTGAAAACAAAAATGGAACAGTTATTCCTGGAAACTGGAGAAATGAAAGTCAACATTTTATAAACCTACAGCCCTCAACAAGGAACGAGTTTAAAAATAATTTTTCTGAGGAAGGTCAGGTCCCGTGGCAAGGTAAATTTTATCAAATAGTTATATAAGGAAAAAATTTGATATCGATAGAAAATAAATGAAATAAATTTGGTAATAAAAAAACGTTTAAACTCACATAAGGTAGCATCAATGGGTTCCACAATTTCACTAGCATGAGAATCTAGAAATAGCAAACTGTTGAAGAATTCCCACTTAGTTAAATAATTTTCTTTTATTCCGTTACCCGATTTTTTTTCTTCATTTTATTTTTCTCGTTCCAGAATTGAGAACGTACAAGATTTCTTTTGGCTTTTAATGCTCAGTTTTATTTCTAAAGCAATTGACTCTATCGCTGAGTTTCTTTTAATTTCATTGCTGCAGTCTGGGGTTCCTATCGGCCATAAGCAGTATAGCTGCTCATATAGCTGGATTAGTAAGATTACTTCATCTCTTGACCACAAATGTTTGATATCATCCATTTTTTTAAATTAATAATATTAATTTCTAATTATAACTGCAATCAATAATATTAACTTTCAACCATTTATAGCAGACTGATTCAAAGTAACAAATATACATAATTAAATTACACAAACCAACTGTAGTAACTGCACTGGTAATACACAGAAAAAACAAACAAGACACCAAAAAATGATATGAAATTTAAAAAAAAATTTAGTGAGATGCATTTACATTTTCATTCTGTTTACACGTTATCTCACTTGGCAAGTGATATATTACTTTGAAATTATATAAGATGACGTAAAAAGGATGTCGTATATTTTATGAATGAGAAGTTAGTTTGTACGTTATCCTAGAGTGAGACGTATAATTTTTTGAGTGAGATTTCACTTACATGATACCGTCTAATTATAACTTAATTATTGAATTAAATGAGACACCAACAACTTATAAACATTGCCGTCCCGGCAAATTAAATGGATTTTGTTCCTTTAAACGCAATCGAGTAATCCTCATGCGCCGTTTTCTTTGAATTTCCTCAGTTTCCTCTATCATCAGACGAATCATATCTATTTGATTAATTTTTCTTTACAGATTAACTAAATTAATAGATTAAATTTACAACAATTTTTTATTTGTATGCTTACTTATCGCGTTATCCCTTTACAAATTATCTTGATTTTTGGAGAATCAGGGTATAGGTACCAATTTAAAAAAAAATTAAACCATGAAAATTTCTATTTTAACTAATTACATACACAGGTTTTATTTTAAACTAATTTAACATATATGTAAGTCTCCGATTACTTATTACACATTAGAATCTTATTAACCAAATCCAGCTTCAAGCATAAATATTTCTTTTAAGTTGGACGCGCCCTTTCTTAAGTAGTGTTTAGCATTTAGCGAATTTGATTGAATCACATTGAACGATGTCGTTCATTTTTACCACAATTGAACAAAATTAAATAACCAAAAATGGCAACACATCAGTTTAATTAATTTTAATTAATTAAACACTTTTTTATCAATTTATGTTAGAGAGTTATTTGAAAGCACAATTAAAACTATATAGTTACATTTATTTATTTATTTATTATTATTCACAATGAACAACAACAGATTATCCAGTGGATTGATTGTCCTTTGAACGATAAATGAATTAACTCTTTCAATATTAATGTTAACTTTAAATGGAGATAACGTAACCATTGATTTATATGGAGAGTGGAATATCATATATTTAGTTTTAGAAATGTTTAGTGAAATTAGATTAGATTTAATATACTCTAATAATATACCAAGATCATATTCCATATTGGTCAATGTGGTACCCGGATTTACGGTTTCATAAAACAAAGCCGTATATCATCTGCAAATATTCTAATATGACCATTTAATGGCAAGTAAGATATATCATTAAAAAAATTAGAAATAAAAGTGGCCCCAAAACACTGCCCTGTGGAACACGACATTTAATATCCAAAGTTTCACTTACAATTCCATTAACCATGACATTTCCATCAAATTAAAAGAGACTCCACGTATACCATAACAATATAATTTGCTAAGAAGCAACTCATGATCAATACTATCAAAAGCTTTCTGTAAATCTAAGAAAAGTGCTCCAACATACTTTTTGTTGTCAAAAGCTGTGTAAATCATGTTTGAAATTTCAACAAAGGCTAATTCCGTACCTGCGCTTTTTCTAAAACCATATTGGTATGAGTAAAAAAAAGTTATTACGATTAAGAAAATCTACCAAACGGGATGAGATTAACTTTTCAAAAATCTTGTCGAATACATATAAGGTAGAAATTGGTCTATAATTGTTAATTAATGAACTGTCACCATTCTTAAAAATTGGAATAACTTTAGCAACCCTTAAAGAATCCGGATAAATACCACTTATTAAACATTCATTAAACATGTCCGATAAAACATTTGAGAAAATATCAGCTCTACATTTCAACACAGAGTTATTAATTTTATCAGGACCTCCACCCTTACAGTCACCCAGTGAACATATAACATTGTAAACTTCAGCTGGTGTGACTGGCGAAAAATACATGGAGTCAGAGCTACTATGAATGGTTCCACACCTATGTATATCTCTGTCCGAGTTGATAGATTGGCTTATCAGACTACCTACATTAACAAAATATTTATTAAAAATATTGACTTATATCACCAATATCGCTTAAATGCTTGCCATTAAAGAAAATAGAATCAATTTGAACTGATTTGTGATTTTATTAAGAAATAAATTAACATTTTTCCATAAATCTCTTTGATTTAAATCAACAAACATTTTGTTAAAGTAATGTTTCTTAACGTAATATTTTTTTGAAATTAATAGTTTTGATAAGCGTTCTTATTCAGTTTTAAGAGCAATATTACTTACATTCTGTTTATATTTTTTTATCATTTTAGTTTTCTTTGGAATTGTTTGCGAGATATCATAAGTAACCCAAGGACACATTGTATTTTCATCTTAGCTTCAACACCTATTGTAGAAAACATATCAATTAATTGGATCGCGAATCCGGATCGTGAATCAGTTCTTTCTTAATATGCGTCCAAATGCATATTAACTTTTTTGGTATTTAAAAAACTACATACGACATGATCTAAAATACATAATTGTTGATTTCAAATAAAAGTTGAATATAAAAGCGAAAGAGTGCCGGTAACCGATATTATCATAATTTCTTGCACGAATTTCTCAACGAAAACCTATAAATATATTTCGTTGAACATTTTTAAAATCCTTGACCCCAAAATTCTAAAAATTTGTATTAACATTTGACATGCGATAATCAAAAAAGTGGTTTTGAATAAATAGAACGCGTGATTACCATTTTTAATTTAATTTCTGATACACTAAAAGCCAATTCTAACTATATGAATTTAATTTTTAACCATATGATAACAAATTAAAATATTTAATTAACTTAACTTCCGCTTTTCTACATTGTATTCGGGCAAAAACATTAAAATTAAGTTACTTCACTGCACAACAAAATAATTATATTTGATAAATTTAGCACAAAATTATTTTAAGTGCCCAACTATTATTTCACACCAAACTCAAAATTATTTATTTTGCCACCTTGGAATTTAAATAAAAAATCGCTTGCTTATTTTCATAATATCCACATCACTTATGGATAATATAACAACACATCACTGATAAATAAGATTTTTATAACAATTCAAGCAAATATTGATGACAATTAACCACACACTACACTAAATTAATTTAATGAGTTTATTCAACTCTTATGAAATATTGAAATAATAACTTAATTATTTATTATAACTTTTATTACAATAAAACCAAACAAAAAAAAAATACATCACTGATATCCAAATATATCCGCCTTGAGCACTGATATCCTTAATTTTGGCATAATAGCTAATATAAAAATTTAATCCAAATTAAATATAATAAAACACTATCGCGAGTCGCACAACCAACGAATACAAAACTTAATACAAAATTCAATAATCAATCGCTTATTTATATTAGGAATTAGAAAGGTTGTTGCTCTAACGAATAGTAAAACTAAACTAAAAATTTATAAAAGTTTCGTACTCACACTACTCTCCTATCATTTCAGTTTTTATTTTTAATAGAAATATATAAATAAACTGAAAAAAAAAAACTAAAATAAAAAAAAATGTATATATACATACATGTATCTATGAACAAGTTTTCTACAAAACATTAAAAATAATAATAGTAATAAAAAAAAAAATTATAAGTAATTTTTACAATAAACAATTGAAAAGTTTTAGTACATTCGATGTATGTGCATAACTATCTTATAATAATATGTTGTGTCGGCTTTGAATTTCATTACGTGTGTGTGTATGTGGGTGGGGGAGATAAATCACATTCCTCATTTGAAAAACTATCTTCTTTGTATACATGTACATATTATGTTACAGCAAAAACTTTTATCGCTATTTTCATATTCAGCCACTAAACTATAATATATTTTTTTTACCACTCAACCACGATTGCAATGCCTTAACAACAAAACGTTGTAAATTTTACAATGCAATGAATTTTCATGAAACTGTACGTACTCACATAGTGTATGTGTATAGTGTACACATAAATATAAATGAAAATCCTTGAAAAGTGCAACAAAATGTATACAAAAAAAAAAAAAAGAAAAAGAAAAAAAAGTAAAATTATTTTACATTCATGTAAGTATTTTCAATGAATAATAACACACATGCATACATTACTCGTAAATTATACGCGAGAATCCGTTTTTATTTAGTTTTATTATTTATTGTATAGTTGTACATATAACCATAATATTGTAAATTACACTTTTTATTTATTTTGTAATTATTAATTTAGAGATTGTATAATCTAGGTTGTGAAGTGCGTATAATAGTTTTATTTTTATACTAAATTTTACATGTACATTAATCGTTGGCAAAAATGCAAATTAAATTTTAATTATAGCTAAAATCGTGTATCTGCGATACACCCATAAACATTAATCTTTGTATATTTAAGAAAACGATCTCACTTGACCTCATTATAAAAAAAATACACCATTGTGTTTATTGGTCGACATGCCACACTGCATATTTTGTATGATACATAACTAAACTAAATGTTTCGTTTGATTCAAGTATATGGCTTCAATACCACAGAACAAACCTGTTAAACGAGATTTTTAGATAGAATTCCATTTCTAGATTACTATTCTATTCGCAAAATGATTTTAATTATCTCTAAGCTCAGTACGATATTTGCCGCATAGATAAGGCACTAACTCTATCCTTTAAATTTAGTCAGCTAAATTAAGTTCAAGTATGTATATATGTATGTATGTATATACATACACTACAGGAAACAATTGAAATTCCCGATTTTCATCTCTTTTGGTTTCTATTGCCATTTTCTTGGTAGATAATTCCTTGATTAATCACATAACTAAAATTTTGTTTTCTAGTTGGCTTTGGAAATTTCACATTTGTTTGTTTTTCATTAAGGCAAGTAAAACAATAATTTTTATTGTTACATGTGAATAAATCATAAACTCTGTGGCAACAAACCATAGTGGCTTATGTTCCAAACATAAAGTTTTCAGTACATCAATTTAAACATTTTGAGGTCAAAATAAGAAAATTGGGAATAAAGTTGAATTTGTTTACAGATTGATTGGAAAATTATTTTTTTTTTAACTCCTTTATTGGTATGATCAATTGTATTTGTAAATCATTGTGTATTTCGTTGAGCGTCGAAATTTATTTTGGCTACTTCTCTATTGAATTTATGAGTACAACCCCATAGCTGCGCACCATATATCCATATTGGTTTGAGGGGAGTCTATTAAATCATTTGCAATACAGGTTCAGTTTGCAATGATGGCCAATTAACCAGTACATTTGACGTTGTTTTAATCGTATCTGTTCAGCTTTTTGGCTCACGTGATGTTTCCAGTTTAGCCTTGAGTCTAAAAGCAGACCAAGGTTTTAGGCTGATTCACTTGCACCGCGTTGAGGTATATGTGCTGGTTAGTATTTTTAGATCGGCGCGTAAATGCCACATGGGTTGCTTTAAGCTCATTAAGCGCGATTTTCCAATCAATCGTCCAATTAGTTATGTTGTTCATTGATTTTCCACTGTCCTTTGTTGAGATTCGTCTATTGCCATAGTAACAGTGTCGTCAGCAAATGTACCAATGAATGTTTGGTTCGTTGTATAGGTATGTCTGCAAGGAGGTGGGGTCGAATACGCTTCTCTGCGGACTCCCGCTAGTGTCGGATAAAAGTCAAAACATGGATGACTCTGAACTAGCGATCAGAGAGGTATGATTCAAGCAGCTGGCAATAATTTTGTGGTAGCATTTTGCTCATCTTGAATGTCAATCCCTCCAAAGGCCTGGGATAAATCCAGAAATAATGCGGGACAATATTTATTTTCTTCTAACGTTTGCTCTATCACCGTAGTGATTCGATGGACTTGATCTATTGTGGAGTGGTTACTTCTGAATCAAAATTGAAGATCAGTGAGATTGCTCTGTACGATGTTACTTCTTCATCTAGTTTACCTGGTTTCTTCAGCATAATTATTTGGACCGTTTTGAAGTATTTGTGTACATACTTCAATCTCATACAGCCATTAAATAAGTATGTGATCATGATGATTGCTTTACGTGGTAGTTTCTTGTATAAACCCGGTGGTATTTCATTAATTCCTGGTGCTTTTTATTGGTTAAGATTTTGGTCAATTTCCTCGGCAATTTCCATTGGCGTGGCCCGTTTAAAATCTTGATTTGGTTGATAAACGGTGTTACGTCGATTGGATTGAATGTCATTGGGTTGAAATACTGTTGCTAGGTGTTGAGCAAAGAGTTCCGCTTTTTCTTTACCTTGAGCATTTCTTATGGGTGGTATCCGAGCTACAGGTCGTTTAAATTTTCTGGTGGCTTTCCATAACGAGTAGTTATTATCCATTTCTGGATCTAGCTCGCTTAAGTAGTTGTCGAAGCAATCTTGTTTAGTAATAGCAGAAATTAACGATGACACCGATTCCCAAGGCGATGATATATAGAATTAAATACAGATGCCGATATTGGTGAACATGCCCAGAACAATGAAGAAGGACGTGAAGATTCGGAAGAATATTACGTCGGTATGGATGGGACCAAATGGAGGAAAATTTGGCCAAATATGCAGCGATCGCAAGCCCACAATATTCTTAAGAATCATTATTTGTAGGTTCAAAACCAAGTACAAAAATGTTGAAGATACATTTTGCGTTATTTTCGACACATCAATGCAAAATTTAATTTGTCGACACACCAATAGAAAAGCTGACAATAATGGAATGAATTTAATTCCGAATTCCGATAAACAGCTTATGGTCTGGGAACCGTTACACAAAGAAAAATTATTGGATCATAAAGGACTGGCTAATTGTCATCGGAAAATACAGATCCAACTATGAACCTGTAGATCAATTCTGGAAAAAAACTCTATTCCTTTGTACCTAGCAACTATGTATGTGCGACGCTTTTATAACATATTGAGATTTATTCGGTTTGATTTTGATGCAACTAGAGTAGCTAGAATGGAAACCGACAAAGCGGGGACAATCAGTGAAATTTTTTATATGCTAAACGCCAACCTAAAAGCTAATTTTCGACCGACAGTTGATAAGCAATTGTTCCCATTTAGAGGGCGTACCAAGTTTACGTAATACATTCCGTCGAAACCAGCAAAATATGACATACAAATAATGCGGGCATGCGATTCGGACACAGCGTATCCGTTGAACAGACAGATTTATACCGATAAAATCGGAAATACTCGGGATATAAACCAAGGCGAACGAGTGGTGAAGGAGCTAGTCAAACCATATAGAAATACGGGTAGAAACGTAGCGGTGGACAATTTTTTTACGTCGATTTCTCTAGCGAAAGAATTTCTTAGTTGGGATATCTCAATGGTCGGTACCATAAAAAAAACAAACGTTGTATCCCTGCTGAATTTAAAGCCTCAAAAACTCGGGAGGTTTTATCAGCAAATTTTGGTTTTGGAGAGAAAATGGTATTATGTTCATATGTTCCTAAGGAGAATAAAGCAGTAGTTTTAATCTCTACTCAGCACAATGACGATAAAAGCTCTGTCGATACGATGGACAAAATGCTGGGTCAGTATATATTTGTTACAAATAATCCATCAACCTCTCAAACCGTCAAAACTGATCGACGACGAGACTTTATGCAAGGGTTGGCTATTCCACTTATAATAAAAAGAGCAAAAATACCACGAAACGTGCTGTAGAGTGCATTCTTGGAAAATCTATTGAAGAACTACAACAGCCGCAGAATGTTCCTTTTATTCCAAACAATACCATGGATAGAGGTGCAGACGGTCGGCTCTCACAAAAAGGTGAATGCCATATGTGTTATTGAGAGCGAAAACGGAAAATACCTACACGTAAATCATGCGGTCAGTGTAAAAAGCCAGTTTGTCAGACGCCTTACGCAAACGAAGTGCCACATGGCATAACTTTTTTTTTGTCTTTTTCTTCTATGATTTTTCATAATTTATTCTTGTATAAATGAATTGGTAGTGAAGCATAATATAAAACTATACCACTTTTCGTTTTATTAGTTCAATAAATTACAAAGCCCTAAGAGGTTATTGACCCATGACCCATGCAAAAGAGACTAAAATACCCAACCTTGTAATAACCTTGTAAAACCTGAATTTAAACGATATTTAGAATTTAAAGGTTTTTTAAATTTTTGCCATAGAAAATATATGAAGAAAAAAATCAACACCCGGGTGTATACAGTCAAGGTGATAGAATAAAAGTGAAAATTAAGAAAATATGAATTAATTTTTTATTTTAATTTTTACATTTTCAAAAAGAACTCAAAAATTTAGTAACTGAGTCCAACCGAAATTAAAATCCAGCAAAAATATTCAAACGTGAAAATCAGATCTATACCCGGGTGTATACAGTGAAATTGAAGGTTAAAGCTTTTGATTAGCCTCTTGACTTTGTTACTTATCCGATTGAAGGCTGTTTTGTCAATGGAATTTCTAGTGAGATGCCATATTCTCCTTGCTTTTCTTTTTTCCATGATTTGTTCCCTAATCTCAATAGGGTATTTGACTTCCATGTTCAGTTTTTCCTTTAATTCTGGAGTAGCGAGGCTGGCGGCCTTTCGGGTGTATTCAATAAAATTCTTTGTTTCATGTTCCAATTCCTCATTACTTTTGATACTCACTTTTAAATCAACTAGCTCTTCTAACTATTCTATGAAGAAATTCCAATCCGTAAATTTATTAGTAAGGTTTCGCTTTTTTAGTTTTTTGATTACAATAGCGCATTTAACAACAGTACAGGAATGTGATCAGATGTTAAGTGGTTAATCACTTCGACTCTAGTGTAACTGGATAAAATACGCTTTATGATAAAGAAATCAAGTAAATGTGGTATTTTTCCTGTATCCGTTGTCCAATACGTTGGCCCCCTGGAGACAGATAATCACATTTGTTTTCATGAATGGTATTGAACAGAGCATTTCCCTTTCGAGGACAAATTAGCCTGGAACCCCAAGCTGTATGTTTTATATTGTAGTCCCTTCCAATGATAAATCTTAGACCGAGTTTGTTGAAGACAAATTCATTAAGATTATTAAATTGTAACTTCGTTGGTGTATGCCGTGGAGCCATAATATTGGATTGAGATAACCGTTGCTTGCATGTACCTTTCCCGAATATCCTCTTGTTGATTCCGAACAGCCTCTAGTACTTTCACTAGGATGGGTTGTCCAGTAGGAATTGAATCCCTTTATTCTAATAAAACTTTTGTTGGAGAAATTCGTTTCTGAAATCACCGCAATATCTATATTGTTTGTGTGGAGAAATATTTCCTGTTCCTGGGCTCGTAGGTTGAGCCCATTGGCGTTTCAAGTTACAATGCGTAGGAACGAGCTAATCATTTTTGTGTAAGCTGACTTTTTTACTTGGCGGATAGAAATTAATTCCCAGTTTTGCCACACCTTCTGCTAAGTGACCAACTGTCTGTTGAATTTGACTGAACATTTTAATGATTTCAATGTTATTAGACTCGTTATTAACTATTGTGTATTTGTTGTTTTGGTTTAATTCATCACCTGATTTGGTGATTTGTGCATAAGATAATCCAACTGTGGATGCTGTACTACGCTTGTTCTATTACAATGTTGACTTTTAATTTTGTTCAGATGCACAGGGCATCCTTTATAATTTGCAGTACGTCCTTCTTGATGACAAAGAGCACATGAAGGTGCGCTACCTCACGCATTTGGCTTGGCGATAGCAAAAATGTCCAAATTGTTGACCATTCGTGCATTGTGGAGTACCCTTGTCTTGTTAGGTGGCTCAATTTTAACTGTACAGTATGCAATTTTCTTTATGTTGAATACTTCTTTGTTGTTATCTTTTTGTTTTAAATCAATGTAAAACAATGGAAAGTGTTTTTTGACTTTTACACCATCAATTGTGACCATTTTGAATATGTTGGTAGCATCGGCGACTTCATGTCCCATTTTTTCTTAGTCTGCTTTAATTTCATCATGACTAATGGATGAACCGATGCTTTGTTATTTTTAACCATTTCTTTTAGTGTAGAGTTTTCTCTCTTAAGCTCAGCAAATTCGTTGCTCAGCTGCGCGATTAATTTTTCCATTTCATCGTCACCACCTAAATCTAACTGATTTCACGACAACTGCGACAACCAATGTTAACTTTTTAGATTCTATCGCAAAATTTGGATTTCGATTTGTTTCTACTCAACGTTAGTTCCGTTTCATTTGAAATTAAAATGATAATGGTGGGCTATTGAATTTGTTTTTGTTTTTTACTTTCCGCAAAAAAAACAGATAACATCAAACAAAAGTTATTTCTTCGAAGAAGGCTGCGTTTCAAACGAATAAAAAAGCGCATAGTGAAAAATAAGTCAAAAAATACTGATTTTATTAAGTAGCTAATGTAATTTGAAAATAATCTTTACAGAATTTCCCAACAGAATTTTAATCACTCAAAGAATGTGTGACGACATATGTCAATATCTGTATCCATTTAAAATGTTAAAGAAAATGTCCCCGCACGATTAAATTATTAATTTTTTATTCATTTAAAACATGGTTTAAGGCGGTATGTAAATCAATCATAAGGTACATAGTTCAAAACTAAAATTTTGACAGAAAAATGAATTTTTTATATATTTATTTACCACAATAAACAAAAAAATAATATAACGCCGTAGGATTGTCTATTTTGACAACTGCTGTTATAAAAAACAGTCAACTATTTTAGTGTTGTGAATGATTTCATTGATTCGATTGTAATGGATTTTCGGGCGATTTTCAGTAAAAATGCAGTTACATAGATAAATTATATTTCAGTGAGATTCTTCTGGTCAAGAAGCAGTCCTTCTCGTGTAGTTGCTAAGAAACCAAAAATAACTCGTTTCCCTATTTACACTGGTTTATATACTTTAAATATGATCTATAAAGCACTAAAGTTACAATTTGGGTTTTTTTAATGCACGGATGCCACTTAATTGTTCTAGAATATAATCTATATCAAGGAATATCCAACTTTACGGGGGATAACACAGAATGATTTATGCTGTGTTTAACAAACATAAAAACTTTGAATTGTTTAAAATTCGTTGGATTACCAGTTATTTAAATTTTAACACATTGATTTAAAATCTGGACATTATTTCTTTTTTAAAATAATACAATTGATCACAAAAATGCATTATAGAAGACAGGAAATTAAATTTTTATGATTAAAAATATTTCGTATCGATAACTCACAAAATGTATATCGGAATATTCTTAACTTATTCTCTCACTGTGTAAATTTAATAATAAAACAATCAACTACACAAAAATCGTTTTTCGATTTTTACGTTTTCTAAAATCTTAATATTCTTTCAGGTACTTGCATATGTAGATGACATATGCGTTATTGGACTGAATAGCAACGGAGTGAAAGAAATACTTGATCCGCTTGTAGAGTTTTCAGCTTCAGTTGGACTCCAGATCAATGAGTCTAAAACGAAATACATGATCTCTGGTTTTAGGGACAATGGCATACCAGATTTTAGTAGTAGCAACCACGCGTTTGAGGTAGTGAGGAGGTTCAAATATTTGGGTTCTCTTACCACACAGACAAAAAATTCGCGGTGTGAATTGTATTTTATCCGATTGTGTAAACTCAACTCCGCAAGAACGGGTACTAATTTTTAAATATCCACCAAGATCGAAAAATTAAGTTTTATCAGAGTGAAATGTTCACACTGTTTGGTGTTTTCTTGGCTGAAGTTACAAGTCCGGTAGCAGCGTCCTGTTCTGAATTCATTATATTTATTTTTTTGTGTAAATCTTTATATGAAAAATTATTAGTTTTTTCAAATTCTCATTCCGGTTGGTCATCAACACCATAACTATTTTACGCCCCGTAAAAATTAATTTTGCAATAAGGTTAGTAATAATGTGGTAATAATGTTTTTAATTTTATTTATAATTAAATTCTTGAAAAAAGTAAAAATATTAATAATAATAAAATTATAATTCAATAAAACTTTTGTATGCAAATGTGCCATTTATATGTGAATCGGTGTGTCGCCTATGTGAGTGTCTTTAATTCAACTAATATTTTTATTTTTGGTATTAATAGGTCGAACAGGATTGTAATTTAGAATTTCCAAGGGTAGTGTTCAGCAACGAGATGTGGCAAAAATACAAAAAAAACATTGGTAAACAGGCGGAATCCAAAAAAAATACGGTTTGATGAATGTACTGCAGAAGATGACAGTAAGTTTTTATCCACCGCATGAACCACTTTAATATAGTCAAATTATTGCTGAAACTAAATAAGGAAGCCTTTTAATATTCATCTTTTTTTGTATATTTCCTGAATTTGATAGTAACATTACACGATTTAATGTTGTAAAAACAAATGCGTCTATTTATCAATTTTTTATTTTTGGAAAGGTAATTATTATATTATATTATAATCAACAAAGTAAAATTATAAATTGTATTTCTTTATAGGTAAGAGCATTCACTCCAGGACCGTCTCGGAAAATTGTAACAACCACTAGCATCAGGATCGATAGCATGGATATTCCTTTGATAGCAAATAATAAAAGCATGGACACATTTTTAGCACTTTTTAAAAACTATTATATTTTTAATTGCAAATATCCTGACGCTATGCAAAGCTTTTATTTGTTTATTCATTGGACGTATTCGTTGACACCAAAAGAGCTCAAAAACCGTATAGAATTTTAAGTTAAAATTTATTTTATTTTTATTTAGTTTAAATTGATAAATAAATGTATGAAAGTAAAAAAAAATAGTACCTTTATTTAAGCACTCCAAAATGTCTGTTTCATTCTATCCTTTCTAAGGTTTTGATTTTAATCCGAATAGTGTAAAACAATATCTTATGTCTGTGGATTGTGCTCTAAAAATATATTTTTATTTTATCCCTTTTCCGTAAATACAATTATCCAAAAATTTACATAAATACTGTATTTAAGTTGTCAGTTTTTTTATCCGTCAGGTGTGCAAATGTATTATCCTTTAAAAGTGGTTTGTGGTTTTTAATAGCCAACAATTTTATCCGATAAAAGTAAATCTCGATCAAAATAAAAACTCCAATTGGATAAAATAAAATTGTATCCGATCGGTGGGATATTATTTGACACCGATCCGGTGTCAGAAGAACTCCGTTTTGTTTTCTGTGCACTCACGATAACAGTGTGGGTGAGGATATTAAAGTGCTCTGGCAGTCGTTCTTTGTATCCTCTAAGGCCACTGCTAAAATCTAAGCAATTATCAAGTGCCGTGAAGCTGAGGCTTTACAAAGCGTTGATCAGGCCCGATGTTATGTTTGGATGTGAAAGTTGGGCGCTGGCGGATTAGTATACGAGAGACGGCTCCTTACATTTGAGAGAAGAATCATGCGTTTGATTGACGGCTCAAAACGCGAAATAGATGGTACATACCGAGCTCTGTACAATATCAGAGATCTGATGAAGCTCCCCGATATTGTACATGAAGTAAGATATCAGCGAGTACGCTGGCTCGGACACGTTCTGCGTGCCGATCCGGAACGAATTGTACAGCGATCTCTGAAACGAGAGCCACCATATGGTAGGCGCAGAGGTCGTTGCAGGCGACGAAGGCTCCACGATGTAGAGAACGACTTTTCCTCTTTAGATTGTCTTAGACAGTATGAAGCCCATGCTCTGGATCTTAACCGTTGGAGCCAAATAGTTGACTCAGTAAGGGGCCAGTAATGGCCTTTAAAAACTGTTTATTATTATTATTATTATTCTTTTGGAATATTGTAATATCCTTTCGTATATTCAATATCTACAGGGAAAATAAATTTTCTTCCGTGTTCTCACGTGACTGTATAGTGCAGCCAATAGATGGCAAAGTTAAACTAAGATTGTAAAATTAGACGTGCACATTTAGATATTTTAAACAAATAGTATTCAAACCATTAAGGATTAGTACATATACTATTTATTTTATAGAATATTGAAATATTCTATTTTGGAACCGTCGGAAAAAATCGAATAAATAAATCAACGAAACTAATTTAATAAAATGCGTAAATAATTTATAAATATTTATGGAAACATAATTTATTTTCCTGGTGGACGAGATTTTTGCCCTTGTAGAGAGAGGATGAAGGCGATTTCTTACGAAAGGAGGACTATCCTCCACAAACGGATGGCAAGCATAAGTACAATACCGACGTGAAAAAGATATATTATTTGTTTTTGTTAAGAGATTCCAATTTATAAAATTATTACTAATTATACCGCAGTTATAGTAGTAACTAGTAAGGTTCAGGTAGGTAATAGGCTTTCGTTTTTGTAATAAATTATGAAATTTATTGCAAGGGATTTATTTAAATTTATATTTAACCTTAAAAGCAGCTGAATGCTGGTGATGGTTTAGAAAGTAGGTTAAGGTGGGTATTTCACTGTAATGCTGGCGATTGTACTTTCACTAATGCGGTCTAATACTGATTTATATTTTCGGAAAACTCCACCCCAAAACCTTGAGCTTTAGCTGGAATAAACCAACCGCCCCAAATCCCTATATAAATATTTTGCTAACTAACAAGCTTCGGCTGTCACGTTACACTTATTTAAGTGTTTAAGTTTAAGCCACAGCGTATTTATGAAATAATGCGGGCTAGAGGTTGTAAGTGTAACACTCGATATTGAAAATTTTATTTTGAATTTATTATGAATTATTAATTTATGTTGATTTTGATTAAAATGACTATCCACATAGGAAAGTGACCAGCATTATCCAGACAAACTTGTTGCGGCGATAGTTAAGAGAGCAGCAGTAGATATTTTTCGTTTTAAATAAATTTGATTATTCAAATCTTCGACGTTCATCCTACTCTGGCACGTTCTCAAATTTTAATGCCTTTATCAATAAACTACATTATTCTACTCCCCTAAAGATTAAAAACGGATTCTAATGTTGTAGCGAACTAAGTTGAAATCCGGTTTTTTCTGACCGTATACCTTAGCTGTGGATTCGTCTATTTCGATTATTGGTCGTCATTTCTCTGACTGGTATAAATATCAATATGATATGCGAAACCCGAAGTACCGAACAAAACGAAAAGTCTAAACTCTCATTTGTGCGTTTTGTTGGGCCCATCCGCCGATTGGTCCAAGTCTAATTGAAGTGATTTGTTATTATCGAAATCAAACCTTTTTTCTATATAATTAATTATCGATTCTAAAAAGCGGATGCTCTTTTGTTAAACAAGTTTATTTCTAATGCATTTTCACATTTTTCTAAAGCTAAAATTCTTATTGCCGTTTTGATCTTAAAGAATTTCATAAATTTTAAAGTAACTGAAATTTCGATATCTATTGATCCATTTTCCTCCAGCTTTAAAATCACGTTCTGGTGAATGATGGTTTCAATATTTCAGATCAAGCCTATGTAGGCTTCTGTTAATTCATTGTTTAGAAAATCTAACAAGAAAGCGGGAGGCAACGATTTAGAATTAAAATATGACTTTACGAGTTCAACATTGTTATAAAGTCGGTCAAGAGCCGGATCCAGAGAAAGCCACTGTACTTTCCGTCACATAACTCATAATAGTCGAGTGCTGAACTATTATATATTTTTAAAACGACACAATCAATTTAATTTGATACATTTTTTTATATATTTCGATGTTTAATGACAATGTTGGATACATTGGTTAGTTTGGAATTTATTTTTCACACTCTTTCACACTGTCTGGACAATAACTCGATATCCTGCTTGGGTCCAATCCAGATTTTTCCATATAACTAAGCAGAATATTTGCAATGTTTATAAAGGTTTCAGTTAAACTCCCAAAAAAATGTGAAATTTGTGTTTTTGCTCCAGTTCCTTTACCGCAGGGAAAATACAGTTGTGGATGTTCCGTTCCGCTTCGCTTATTTATCTAAATTAAAATCGTTGATGAGGATGAAAAACGGAAAGATTGGTAGATTGAATGGAGGACAATTAAACGACACGGACGTTATTGTGTTTAAATCTTGAAATCAAACTTAAAAATAGTTATACCAACATAATCAAAATAAAATTAACGATTTTTATGCCTCAATCATCAAGCAAGTAAAACTGTAATTTTTTGTCAGCAAATCTTTTAAATTTACTGAGATATTTTTGAATAAATTCAACAGTAGAGAATACGTCCTGTATGTATAAAATACGTACACATAACAAGCCCAGTACACGCATACTTTACACAAACTAATTTTTAAATTAATATAGTCTGTGATCCTCATATAAGGAGTTAGCGTTGGGTTAACAGCCCAACCTGTCAAATTTTATTGTTACGAAACCTCAACATGAGCCTCGGATATTTTTGGATCGGAGAGCCTCGATCAACTCTTCGAACAAGCATCTAAGTATAAGCTCGACCTCATAGCGCTGCAGGAAACAAGACTAATCGGCAACGGCATCGCCGATTACAGTCGCTATGGACTAACTCTCTGCCGCAGCAGTAACATGAATTCGGAGTTGGTTTTTTGATTAGCAACTGTAACAGTTTTCTTTATACATCATAAATGATGTACGTGAAGCCTGTTTTGCTTACTCCCTTGTGATTCAGCCAGACAGCAAGTTTTTGGCCGGCTAGGTTTCAGTCGTGGGGGGTTCTTTTCTGGGACCACAAGAGAGCTTGAAATTGCTGTTTAAAAAAAAGTATTATATATAGGGACAGAAAGTTATACGCAGACAAATATATAGTGTAAAAATAACTGATCATATACACTCGAGGCACTGTAAATTCATTCCCCGTCATCACCAATGGAATTTATCACAAACTTAACCAATCATAATAAAAAAAAGTATTTCCAGAAATTTAATTTATTAATTATATAATTTTTTTTTTTTTAGTATTATTATAAACAAAAAAAATCAAATGATCTTAACTAATATTAACGCTATACTAAATCTTAACACTAACAAATATAAATTTACTTACAAACTATAAAGTACGTTACACCATATAATTGTCCAAAAGGCATTTTTTTCTAGCCTCAATGACATCAAAAACCAAACCACTTTCTGGTAGTTGCTGAATTAAAATCTCGCCTTTCCACCACGTGCAATCATCGTGTTCAGCGTATATCACTCGTTGGAACTCGTTGGAACTTCCTGACTCCATTCAAGAACAGTGGGGCATCATCAAAATGGCGGTAACCGATGCCTCAACATCATAGGCCGAACTCCATCCAGACCTAAACATCGTTGGTTGGACGATGATTGTCTAGATGCCATTCGGAAGAAAGATCGCGCGCGCACGTCAATTAAATCTATCGCAAAGAGCCAGACAATCTCACAACGCCTACAGGACTGCAAGGAAAATTTCCGCAGACGAAAGAAACGAGAATGGCACGAACAACAGGCGCTCAACATCCAAAATTCCAGCCTGAGAGATAGATATCGCTGCATAAGAGAACTAGCTACCGACGTTATGCCGCGTAGCAGCGCTAATCGCAACGAATCACTTCTAAACAAACAGGCACCACCTTCCAAGCAACAATCTCTCTTACTTAAACGCGATATTAACGTCGAGATGACTCCACCGCCCCCTCCAACATATGACGAAGTGAGGAACGTGATATCGCAGATCAAAAATTACAAGAGACCTAGGGCCCTACTATCACTTTCGACAACGATTTTCGACGACGGTCGTTTTCCTATAGTAGGCAAAGGAAGAAAAAGGAAAACAATATTATAAATTTACTATTGTTTACCTTTTTCTTCCTTTGCCTACTATAGGAAAACGACCGTTGTCGAAAATCGTTGTCGAAAGTGATAGTAGGGCCCCTGGTGAGGATGGTATCGGCAACGAAATGCTGAAATATGGCGGCGATATTTGTTTTACCGCATGTTTGAGCTCATATCATTAATTTGGGCTATACAGAAGACATTCCAGAAAAGTGGAAGACAGCTCTTATCTGTCCGCTTCATAAAATGGGAGACCGGTTAAATTGCAACAACTTCCGCGGTATAGCTTTGCTGAATACAGGGTACAAGGTTTTGGAAAAAGTATTCGTGGCAAAGCTATCAGCATACACCAAAAGGATCTTGAGTGATTATCAATGCGGTTTTCGCCCGATTAGATCAACAACCGATCAAACTTTCACTTTGCCTATTCGTAGACTGCCAGCAGGCGTACGACAGCTTTAAGAGGAATACGTTATGGAACGTCTTGTGCTATCTGGGCATACCGTCAAAAATGGTTTGTTTGTGTCAGGTTTTAATGGATGGCTCAATATGCAAGGTGCAAATAGAAGCTAAAATTTCGGATGCCTTAGAGATAACATCTGGAGTGCGACAAGGAGACCCGATAGCTCAGATTCTCTTCAACTTATCATTAGAATATGTCATTCGTCAGCTTAATATAGCACAGATATAGATAGCTATATATATATATATATATATATATATATATATATATATATATATATCATCCCTACATCTCTGTATATTACAAATCATCCCATATATTACAAGATCGCATCAATGATTGCAGCAGGCTACCGAGCATTTTCCGACAACATTAAGGTCTTCGAGTCTCCTCATATATTGCGCAAATTGAAACTGGGCATCTACCAAGCTCTGATAAGGCCAGTTAGCACCTTTGGTGGCGAGTCTTGGACACTAACAGCGCAAAACATCATAAAACTTAAACGTAAAATAATTCGCATAATTCTCCCATTCCAGAAAGAGCCACCTACAGGATGCGTATGAATCACGAGATCAGAAATGATCCCAATAAAGTTAATTCATAAAATCAGAAAGGCTTAGATGGTTCGGACACGTGTTCTTCGTTCGCAAAATCAAACCACCAAACAGGCCCTAGAGTCGGCACCAACGAAAGTAAGACCTCGTAGGAGACTAACTATCCGGTGGATGGACGACGTCCTTGGGACCTAATAACACTCGGTCATCGTGTCTGGCGTTCTCTCGCAGTGGATCGAACTATTTGGAGGAGCATCGTTGAGGCGGCGAAATCCCTCCATGGAATGTAGCGCCAGCGGATAGAAAAAAATCGAACCTATATAGAGCCAGCAGCCCAGATCGTTTGACAAGAGCTAATGTAAGTTGTTTTTCATTAATAATTGCTGTCATGTATTTCGAATTTTCTACAGTAAAATATTGTTCCGGAAAGTAAAAACATAACAAATTTCACGGTTCTATTATTTTTAACACTATAACATATACACACATACGTTACACCTCTCTATTTATGTACATATATTGAAATTAAACATTATGTGTAACTAAAAAAAAACTATTATTCATATCAACAATAAAATATACAAACTTTTCATGAATGAAATTTATTTTCATCGTTTAAAACTTTTTTATTTTCCATAAAAATAGTTTTTATTTTTTGGGATGGATAATATACTCGTATGGTATAGTAGAGTAACCCTATTGTCTATGTCTTATATATCCATATGTGTATATACATATATACACATACATATTCTGTACAATTTTGATTTTATTCAATAAATTTACTGTATAATGTACATACAGGTAATGTAATATTATGTGTACGGTAGTTGGTGTAGTAAATCGTTTAAAACCTACATGTACATTCTCATAGATAATCATAAAGCGATATATGTTGAAACTATCTAATATCTCTATATATGATTATCATTAAATAATCACAAAATTCTTTTTAACAATTTCAATATGTATGTGTTATGAACGTGTTAAATTTAAATTAATAAAAACACAAAAAATCATAATTATTTTAGAGCTGTGGGAAAAATAAAAGTTTTTTGTATTTTTTATAGTTTAAACTTATTTACATATTATAACACGGATATATCTATATGGAATCGTTAAAGCTCTCTATTATAGTCTATACATGTACATACAGACGTGTATTAAAATACTCGTAGATATGACTACATATATAGCTAATGATTTTGATAATCTACTACCACTACTACTACTACTTTTCTACTATTTTCGTATATAAAACCGAAACATTTTATTTTTTGGAAAATTTTGTGGGATAAATTTTTGTGGGAAAATTTGTATATACTCGTATGTACGTGTATATCTATATCATATATAGACTTATGTTTATTTTAGAAATAATAGAAAACTTTTCATTTTAATTGGGTTTATATAGTAAAAATAGTTTGAATATAAAACAGGTAAATTATGTATGTATGTATATGTGTATATTATATTATCTAGAAATTAACATGTTTTTTAAATTATAGGATTATATATTTAGTTATTTAAGTGATAAAGTTAATTAAATAAAATGTTTTACTTTATTTTTTCTATATGTGGTGTGATAATTGGATTATCACAAAAACAAAATTAAAAATTTATCTTTGGAATAGTTCAACAAGTTGGGGGTTTTTAGGATAAATATTTTAGTTTAGTTATATTATACATATTGTATCTATATGTATATATAAATATGTATGTACGAATAAGTGAGGAAAAGGTGTTGACATGATGTCAGATTATTATCTTAAACAATTTTAAATATGTTTTATAAGTGTATTAATAAAATATTTTTATTTTTTGGAATACATTTTTAAAGGAGTTTAAATAATTTTATAACACATAACAACATACTTCATTCGATTAGAGCCATTATGCGTCACTTCAAGGCGACACAAATTATGGTATTGTCACCATGGGCGCGTATAGTGAGTAGTAGCATAGCTACTTTTTCTTATAATAATTGGTCGCTTGAGGCAATGCTAGTTTTTGCTTACAGTACATAAAACAAAATGTTTACAAGGGAGTTTAAAACGTGTTGAATAAAAGTCAATGAATTATCAAAATCCAAGTATTTTTATTCCGTACATCCAAGAATCGCAAATTCTGTTGATAGCCCAAATTCTCATTTTGCATGAATATAATAAATAGGAATAAACTATAAATGTAAAGTACACAAATTTATAGTGAGAATTTCATTTACCTTAAAACGCGGTATTGAACATTTTTTTTTTTTTATATTACCAACTGACTTTATTCATCATCTTTAGTCATCTAGTAATTTTCCTATCATAATTATATAAACAGTTGTTGCGATATAGACCAACGGCTAGTTCCAGAAATTAAAATTATTTATTTATATAAATATTTCCTATAACAGTAATTTTATGTTCCATTCACTAGATCAATTGGTTTGGTCCTTTGGAGACGTCTTACTGCCAACGGTCTGTTCCTCATCCGGCATATCTCGACGTGTTCGTGCTGTCGGAGGCGTGAATCATGCTTGAGAGCATGATACGTAATAACTTCATCCATGTATTCCATCTTTAAATCTCGGTGGAAGTCTTCTTTTCTAATGTACCATGGAACTTTTACAATATTCCGAAGTACTTTCTTTTGGGGCGTCTGTATCATCTTGATGTTCGTTTTCATAGTACATCCCCAAAGCTGTATACCATAGGTTCATACCGGTTTCAGTATTTGGCGGTATAAAAGCCAAAAAAGCCAGCTACCTAAGAGCCAATACAGCTTTCTATACTTCATGTTCAGCTCTTTCTTTTTCTTTTTGGCATGTTCTTTCCACCTCAACTTGGCATCCAGCGTCATACCTATAGATATTTCGCCGTATCTGCATAGGCAACTTGTTTAGAGCTGATTATGATTCGTATTTTATTAGAAATATTTCTATTAGTAAATTTAACTTAATTTATAGATTTATTTAATTTAATTTAAGTTTCGTTTAGTTTTATTCTCCAATTTTCAGCCAATTTTTCACTGAATTTTTCGACTTTTGCAATTTGTTAGTAGTTTCTTCTACATTGTTCCCAACTGCGTAAATCGCAGTATCATCAGCATAAGTTGCTATAGTTGCTTCTTCCATTGGTGGTATATCCCGAGTATACAGGAGGTACAAGACAGTGCCCAATACGCTACTTTGTGGTACTACAGCTGGAATTTTCTTTAGGTTCGAATATTCATCTTCATATTTTGGACGGAAGTGTCTACCGATTATGTTGGATTTCAGAGTTTCATAATATTGTTTAGGAAGGTCCCGCTTGAACTTGAACTCCAATCATCTGTGCCAAACTCGGTCAAATGCTTGCGCTACATCCAGGAAAACGATTGAACATATTTTTTTAGTTTCTAGTGTACGTTCTAATATATCTGTGATTCTATGAACTTGTTCTATAGTCAAGTGGTTTTCTTTGAATCCAAACTGGTGGTCAGGAATGAGATTTCTGTCCACCATTATGGGTTGTCTTTCAGGAGCAATTTTTAAAAAATCTTTGCTATAGTTGGAATATGGATATGGGTCTGAGGACTTTTTATCATTACATTGTTTATAAGGTTTTAAAATCATGATTACCTCTGATACCTTCCATTTTTTGGAACGTATTTTAGTCTTAACACAGCATTGATTATATGAAGAAGTTTACGTGTCGCTTTATTTGATAATTCTTTAATGATTTGTCCAGTTATGAGGTCGTACCCAGCAGATTTTTCCATTTCCTCTTATAGCTCTTGTAGAGATACACTTTGTATTTCAAGCTAATCAGATCGTTTCAGGTGGTTAACATTTTTATCCGTAGTTTGCCTGGGTAACGGTTGTAACGTTTCTTCTAGGTGTCTCGCAAACAGATTAGACAAATATCAATTTTTTGTTTAAATAGAAATATTTCCAGCTCGGTGATGTGTTGGATCAGCCCATTCGCATTCCACATTACAATTCTGAGCGTTTGTAAATTTATTTTTATTTTCTAGTCGCGTTGGGTAATGATGATGACAAATTTTTCAAATGTTCAAATATGAGTTTATTGCTCTCAGCCTGCTCATCAATTTGTTTTTATTTGGAGCATCTATCCATTTCACGACATCTCTCAAAATTTGACCGTCGTTGCGCTATCTTTTGCTTTTGCCTCTTGACCTTGGGTCACCTGTGCATATGATTCTTTTCCTCGTAATTTATATAACTCCCGATTTGTCTGGCGATTGGTCGATGCCTCACTAGCAGGGTTTCTACGATTTAGACCAGACTTTCTAGCGCGATTTCTTATTTTTTTTTTTAGCTACCCCGTAATTCTTTAGCTACCTCACAGTTACGGTAATTAGCTAGATGTTGGTCTCTACAATTAATGTATTTTGAAGCTGATTTCCTATCTAATGTACACGTGCTCGTAAGGTGGTTACCAGCATATTTAAAGCATCCTACCATACGTCCACAGTATCTCTGAGTATGATTCAAGCCATTTTGAACTGAAATATTTTTTTAACTGGCAAACCAATTTCTGTATTATGGTATAAATCGCTAATGCCATCAAATTAGTTGGTTTGTTGCAAAATTTTTAGCATTGTTGCCAATCTGTGGGACATTTTTGCCAATCATATGTACAACCAAAAAAATGCTTTGAAAAATTTAAAATTCAACAAATTTCCGTAAACTGTGACTGTTTATAGTTTTTTAAATCTTGTGACTTGGTGTAAGAATAAGCCTACCCCTTTGGTGATTGGCTGTGATGCTAATGCTCATCACTCGATCTGGGGTAGTATGAACATTAACCATAGGGTTTTTTCTCTGCATAACGGTATAAGCTTCTCTGAGCTTGAAATTCTCAATACTGGAAGCGGGCCTAAACGACCGCCTCTTAATCATCGCAATCGGTAATTAAGCGATTGGGGTATTTTCTCTCGAGCTAGGTTCTTTACTTGCGCCATCGAAGGTTATTCGGTCGAGGAGGGACATTGTAGGTCAATCATCGTCACTTCCATTGGCAATTAAGATAGCCTTTGAAAATTCGTGTTCTCTTATCTCTTTTATATTAAAGATTCGGAACAAACCTTTCTGGCACTCCAACCTTAAAAAAGTAAGTAAATCTACTAGGAACCTGAAGAACAAAGCAAAATATGTAACAAAAGGAATATAAAAGAAGTTTAAAATCCGCTCTAAGAGCCTCGTTTAATTATCTTCGTTTTCGGACGGACAGCTTACCTCTTCCAACAAGGAAATTGGTAAGCTGCTCCTTTCTGCTCATTTTCCTGGTTGTGACAACGTCAACTCGGATGATGTTGCTGCCGAGCTCACTAGGACATTTGATGCAAGTCCCGATTATAGTGTGGCTCTTTTAACTAAAGCTGGGCTTTCCTCTAATTCAGAACCATTTGCTACAACTTTTTCAAGCGTGTATTGCTTATAGTACTGTTCCAAATTCTTGGAGGAGAAGTAGAGTTGTTTTTATCTGGAAAGCTGCTAAGTTCGGTTATACGGATCCTAAGCTCTTTTGGCTTATTCGTCTATCCTCAACTGGATAGGGTGGGCTAGGTGAGGATAGAACTGGGTGGGGTATTAGTTTCTGTTAGGTTACCAAAGGCTGTCCTCAGGGAGATGTGTTCTCACCTCTGCTGTGGATTTTAATTATTGACGAGTTACTTGTAAATCTGCATCAATCTGGCTACATTGCACAGAGCTACGCTGATGATCTTGTTTTGACAGTCTCAGGCAAGCATCTCAGTGTCTTATTCGACCTATTATTAAAGTTGGCTGGAACCTAAGCAGGTTCCGCACTCCGTATTCGACCTAACCGCAGGTTCCGTATTCGTCCTAACTCAACATGCCTTAATTATTTTGGATGGTTTGTTGAGAAGGGTCTTCACGGCAACCCTTCTAAAACTGATTAAATTGTCTTTACACGGAAGAGGAATACTCTTGAACCATCTGTTCCCTGCCTTTTTGGGAGAACGATCACTAAATGTCAGCATGTTAAACACTTTGGTGTTGTCCTGGATAGTAAACTTTCCTGGAAGAATCACCTGGACTACAAGCTTCAAAAAGCAACTACCATTTTTTGGAAATGTAGAAGAGCTTTTGGGAAATCCATTTAAGATACTCTTTTTATTACAAAGAAGTCTATTAAGTCTGGTATTTTGATCGGTAGGCCAATATGTTTGTTTACCCCCAGAATAAAACTCAAAGTTTAATGCTTGCCCTGCTGCAAACAGGTCTTTATTCTTGCGTGTTGATAGTCTCGATCCCCAGTATGTATAATTTTCTTTAGTCAGTTGGTGACGTGGTGGACAGTATATAGATGAAATGTTATATTCCTTTTAATTATTTAGTCGAACGTTAATGGTTGATACTTGCATGATTTCCTTTTCTATTTTAACTCCTTCGCAACTCCTTATAAATATTGCTGACCCTTTTATCGCTTTCCTTGCTGGCTGGATGGCATGGTAGCAGCGGAATCCATGAATTACTTCTGTAAAGTGAGATTCCGCTATTAGGCATATAACTATCTTTTCCATGTGTAAGAAACTTTCTAGCTCCAGAATTTGAGGCAGTAGCCCATTTGCATTCCAGTTGGCAATTCTTAGTGTTTTGCTGTTATGCATATTAGTACATCATAGAAGTGAATTCATTCACTGCTTCTTGCTTATTTAGCCGTTTATGTACGGCTTCTATGCTCCCTCCTTTCAGTTTTTGCTATTCGCATGTTTAAAGCTTCTATACTCCTAAGTATTTTTTCAAGAATTGGAGTTTCTTGATTTTCTTTAGTATTGAATGGCTCCTGTTGCTGCTGGACAATCTGCGAGTATATCTTTGGGCCCGCTGCTGCAAAGGATTGTTGGTTATCTTTCGCTGGGTTTTTCGGTGGTATTCTGTCGAATGGTATTTCTCGGTTTTGCTTAAACTGAGTTTTTCTATTTCTTAGTTTTTGCAGTGCTTTAGTTATCTCATATCCTCTGTAGTTTGCGAGATGATCTCCTTTGCAGTTTACACATTTGAGGTGGTAATTTTCCCCAGTTGGCAGGCTTGTGCTAGATGTTTTCCGAAACATTTAACACATCTAGGCCCTCTGTTACAATATTTCTGGGTATGGTTAAAGCCTTGGCATTTTCTATATTGGTGTATTAAACCAGTGGTCTTTCTTAATGTTTCAATTCTAACCCTCATATTGAGAATAAATTTAATGGTAAAGATGTTTGAGAATAGCTTTAATGTTAAAAATGCCAAAAGATAAAAAAAGACCGCCGTTAAAACGAAAATGTATCAACATTGGAACCAAAATGGAAATGTTGGATCGTCTTCGAAATCAAGAGAGAATAGCTGATATTGCTAGACATTTTAAGTTAAATGAGTCATCAATTAGAAGTTCTGTAGCATCTAGATCCTCTGTACTCGCAAAAATCACTGCTCGTCCGAGAGCAAAAATAATGGAGAAAATGGAATGGTGTGGAAAGAAGATATGACGAAAAACCGATTGCCTTTAGATGGGAATGTAGTTAAGCAGAGAGCATTAAAAATATTTAATTCCATCCATGGACGTAGAAAATATTTTTAAAAAAAGAACTTAGAATTTAAAGTTTTACTACTTTTAAATAATAAGTCATCCTAATGTTCAAGTCGCATTTTTACCGTCTAACCCGATGTCACTACTACAGCTGTTAGATCAAGGGATAATAGCAAGTTTCAATACATACAATATACGCAAATCATTTGAGTTAATACTAAAGAAGATGGAGTCCGCGAATATTACGGTTAAAGAAGTCTGGACCCAGTTCTCAATTCTAAATTGCGTTGAAATTGTTGGTACGTCACTCAAAGAAATTCGTCAATCAATACTAAGAGCTTGTTGGAAACCACTATTGCCGGAACTAGCCGTTCAGGAAAATGTTGCTAAACCAATAGAGGATGAATACATAGTGAGACTGGCGCACGCAGTTGAATGCGATGGATTTGATGAAATAACAATGGATGATATTCAAGAATTAATTGCGGACGACGAAATAAACGAAGCAGTGGTCAGTGGCACAATGTCGGTGGTCATTGGCACAATTGAAGTAGTATTATCGATTGAAGATAACTCTAACAATCTTTCTGATGTAGAAAACAAAAACTTTTCACTAAAAAGTATCGAGAAAGTTTTAAATATGGCGAATACATTTTAGAAAACGATCCGAAATAACTTATCTGCCTATCAAGAAATGTATAAAGATTTACGAAACAAGAGCATACAGACTTCAATAAAAGATTCTTGAAAGAACCCGATAGTGGATCAAGCTCGGATTATGAATTAGCACAACCACGATCAAAACGTTCGAGACAGACTCAAATCATACTAAGTGATGAGGAGCAGTAAGATTTGTAGAAAGTTGTGGTTGTGTTTTGATTTATTAAATATTTGAAATTTTATTTTGGTTTTGTTTAAATAAATGATTTGTTATCAAATTATGTTGTGATAACTCAATAAATAAATAGAAAAATAAATTAAGTACAGGGTGTCCGCCGGGAAGGTATACTACTTTATTTTGCCGCCATTTTGGTAAACGTTAGTCTTGACAGTTCATATTTGTAAGTCGTGAAGTAGACACATGGCAAATTTATTATGGAGAAATATTCGATAAACCAACGTGTTTTAATTGTTAAAACATTTTATCAAAATCAATCATCGATTACTGTGACGATGAGAAAATTACGTGAAATTTTTGGCAGAAACAACGTGCCAACAAAACGCACTATTTATCGTGTAGAGAGTGATTTCGAAGAAAGAGGGTCTGTAGGTGATAGGCCCAAGCATGGGCCACCACGTACTGCAAGATCGGCTGAAAACATTACTGCTGCTCAAGAAAGTGTTCAAAACAATCCATCAACCTCAATTCGACGCCGTGCTCAGGAGCTTGGTCTTCAAAGAACAAGTTTGGCCACAATTTTGCACAAGGATTTGCATTTGTTTCCATTGAAGATTCAGTTGACACAAGAGCTTCTTCCACAAGACCATTTACGCCGCCGTACATATGCCAATAGGATGTTACAGCCCGCCCATGACAACCCCGATTTTCATGAAAAAATCATAATAAGTGACGAGGCACATTTTCATTTGAATGGATATGTGAATAAACAGAATAGTCGGTTCTGGGCAATGGAAAACCCTCAAATTATTCATCAGTCACTTTTACATCCATTAAAAGTGACAGTCTGGTGTGCAATTTGGTGAGGAGGAATCATTGGATCCTACTTCTTTCAAAACGGCATAACGGTAACTGTGAATGGGGAGTGATATCGTGATATGATTGAAAACTTTTTAACGCCACAACTGCATGCTTTGGGCTTGATTAACATGTGGTATCAACCAGACGGTGCCACATCGCATACAGCCAGGATTACAATGGAATTACTGCAAAACAAACAAAGTAGTATAGCTTCCCGGCGGACACCCTGTATATACCATATAAAAAACAATTTTGCGATTTGGAACCAAACTCTGATTTTTGTATGGAGTTAATGTCTTCTACATAACGCGATTTCTTACATCGCGGCATTTTTAGGAACTTATTTACCGCGTTGTAGGAGGGTTACCTATACCATGATGGCATTACGTTCATTTGTTGATCTATTTACCTATTCATATATTAGTTAGCATCGCATTAAATATTCAATCAAACTTATTGTCACTCGCCTTCGTGTTCGTACACAACAACAAAAATATCGAATTCACACTATTACCATATGTCGCACCCCCATACATATATATCATACCGTTTAAATATTTATTTCCCAAAAACCAAACTAAACCAAAAACATTATCAAAACCAAAAAAAAAAAAATAATCGAAACCATTTTACTATTCATTTAAAACTAAAATTGTTTTACTATCATCGACATAATAGGATAAACGTTTTCATTTATCTACATGCTAGCGTACGTATGTACATATAGTACCATCTACATTCATGAATATATATACATATATGAAAAACTATTTCAAACATAAAAAAAAAACATATGTGACTCAAATAAAATTCTAGTATATTATGTAAAATTTCACCTCAATTTTCATTTTTCAATTTTTCAACTTTACAGCATAAAAAAAAACATAAAATCAACAAACAAACATATGAGTATATATACTTTATGTGTACATACATATATAAGTACGAGAGCATATACTATGCTGTGCTTCTGCCGCTATTATAATACATAACATGAGGAGAACTTTTTCTGTGCTTTTTTTTTTTATTTCAATGTTGTAGTTGTTTTCAGTTCGCTTTATTCCTACATTGTAGAATGTATGTATGTACGTATACATATTTAGTCGCAAAATGGAAAAATGAACTTTTTCGTATCCACATACATATGTATACATATAGATATACAATTTTTAGGTTATTATTGTTGTTGTATTTTTGCTGGTTGGTTGTTATTTATCAAGTTTAGTCGGGCACGAGGATTTCCCTCGGATATGGAAATCAAACGAAAAAAAACATAACTGTATGTATGGTAATATAGAGGTTATGCTTTGTATGCACGTTTGTCTATATATGCTGTGTTTTTTTTTTATATATATATTTTGTAAAAAAATAAAAAATGGAAAATAATTGTATTTTCCTGTGAAAAGAGAAATCTTTTATCCTTTTTTTTTTTTCTTGTATATTTTCTACTGTTGAAATGTTGAAAATGATAAAAAAAATCAACTTAAACTGAAAATAGAAATTTTCTCATTTCACTTTTCATGCTATATATTATGCTACTTACTATATATGTGTGGGTGTGTGTATATATGTGTGTTTATATGGGAAAAACTTTCTCTATACTTTTTATATATCTATACATATATTTTATGAATGTGCGGAAAAATATTAAGCAACAGGCTGTTGAATTTTCATTTTTCCCAACATACTTGTGTATATATATATTTGCTATATATATATATATATATATATATACGTACATATTTATGTATCTGCTATGTACATACGTATATACATAAAACGTCGATATTAAAATTTGTTATTTTATAAGTCAAAGTGTTTTTCGGTTTTCTTCTTTACTTCCTCCCAAAAATATATTAAGTTGAAATTATTTTAATTTTTCCGACATTTCGAAAATCTACATACATACGTGCATATAATATACATACATACAAATTATGTAGGAAAAGTATGGTACAGGAAGTTAAAAATTCTTTAATTTAATTATTATTATGATTAGGTGTTTATGTTTCATACATACATATATGTAAAACATACATAGTTTTTCACATCCAGCAAAAAAAAAAAAAAATTATTTTAAAAAGGTTACAAACTTTAGAAACCAAAAAAATTTTCTATACCAAACATATATGTGGGAAATAGAAATTTCTCTCTATTTACCACAACAACAAGTATTTAACTACTTGTTAAACAGTTGTTTTGTGTGTGGAACCTAAATTAGAATATATGCTTTTTATGTTATTAGTTTGTGTTTGTGTGTGTGTCTATGTGTTATAATATGTTAAGTTTGCCTCCCCATATATACATATACATATATAACACTATTAGGGTTGTTATTAGAAAAACTAATAAAATTAAATAGAAAACTTTAAAGTTTTGTGTGTTTGTTGTGTGTGAAAAAGGCAACAAAAAATAAAAAGTCGGGTTTTTGGGAAATTCTTTTGGGTTTTAAATTTTTTGCTGTTAATATATTTACTTGATATAATTTGTTAATTAATTGTTAATTTAAAGTTTATTTTAATTGTTTGGTTGGTTTTTTGTGCCTTTTGTGGAAAGTAATAATGATTTTTCAAAAGATTTTATGGAAAAACTTGTTGTTTGATGTCAAGACAATAGATTGTTTTAAATTTAATTAGTTTTATATGTATTTAGATATATAGAGAGGATGAGGTATTTTATTCAATTAATTAGATATTGATTGTAATTTTAGTGCTGGTAGTGAAGGATAAAATTATATTCTAATTTTAACTCGAGTTTAGCGAAAATTCTATCAATAACAGATTTGTTTTGTTTGCTTTGGTTCCTTTGTATAAAAATGGAAGATAACAATTAGGGAATGCATATAGGGAAAACGTAAATTTTAGATATTGTTCGGAATTTAGTAGCATTATTGTGTTATGGAATTAATTTTTCAAACTAAACTTATTCATTAACTAGGACCAAATGAATCCAGAAAATTGTTTCAGAACATTATAAAGTTCGGTATGTGAAATTTACTAATTTTAATTCAGATTTGTGGAACAATAGATTTCAGATTTTTCTTAATTTGTAGTCTGTTACTGGAAGTTACTGGAAGTTTTCCGAAAATAATGTTATCCTTTTTATCAAGTCCGTGTCATTTAATAAACTTGTATATAAGTTGCTTGCTTGATAACGTTTATTTTGTATTCATTCAACTTATTGGGATGGTATAATACTGTAAATCCCTAAACTTTTTGGTTTCTCTAATTTCTAGGCTCTCATTACCGAACTTCAATAATATAAAATTGTGAAATTTTGTTTTTTCATGATGTGTTTGCTACCGAACTTTATCATACATTTTTATGTAATGTGTATGTTAGATGTTCTTAGAAATGTTCATCAAGTGTTCTGTTTATTGCCAGTTATGAACAAACAAACAAAAGTCTTAATGAACTATTCGCAGAACAGACATTACACATTAAACAACCATTTTTTCAACAAACCACAATTTAAATTAATGAAATCTCTAGTTGAGAATTGGGAATTTGGGATAGTATACTTAGCATACATATAGCATACACAAGTAATAATCGTGTAATCGACTAATCTTGCCTAATTAAAACTCGAAAACATTTTTTATTTCATTTCAACATCATTTACCGAGCATAAATAAATTTAGGAAATTGGTAATTCGTACAAATAGCTATTATTATTGAGTAGTTACATACAATTATATACATAGTATCTAACCGATTTTTCCAATTAAAATTTTAATTTTTTCATTTTCAAATAAACCATTTTCCTAAACAAAATTAGTTTTTTAAACATTTGTAAAATTTGAACATATTTTATTTAGTAAAACTATAAAATTTCTACCTATCTCAAATTTGTTGGCCTTGTAAAATTCAGATAATTCGTAAAAATTAAAAATTACTTAATTCGAAGTTAGGTTTCATTTTGACTAAATTTAATAAAATGAAAAATAAAAATTCCTGGGTTTCAGTAGAATTCCACAATCAATTCAGAATTATAAATATATGAAAATCGACATTTCAAACGATTTCCAATTTCCAAAACACGAATTGAAATTTTCAATTTTATACGTAAAATCCCCAAAAATAAAATAATAACTTTTTAATTTAAATTCTGAAAATTGATGGTACTTGGAAATGTCCAGAAACTTTACAAATGCTAAACATTGTTAAAATTGAATTTTCTCGATGAATTTTACAAGTGCTTACATATTTGTTTTTATCAAAATTCAATATTTCAAATTCTGTTACAAAAGTTCATAATTCGGTAACCCCAATTTGTATTCCCTGGTTTCCAAAAACTTAACTTTAACATTTTAAAAATATTTCACATCAAAACTTAATAATTTGAGCTAAAAAAAATAAGTGTCTGAAAGTAGCCACCTATTATGTCACATTATTGACCTCAAAACGTTTGAATCATTTAGACATGTAATTGAAAAGTTTAATTTATAGAAAAAATTGTTTGTTGGCGTCTCTCTAAAGGTGGGGAAGATTGTGTAAAGTATAGAAAATATCGCTATTGGGTTGATAATCTTATCCGAAAAAACACATTTAGAGAGCACTTGCTTTTTCTAAATATTCAATACAATGTTGTAGATTTTTTTAAAATAGGTTTTGAATGATTCAACTGCTACTCGATTCAATTGCACCGAATAATGTTAATAAACGATAACTTTTATTTCCAAAATGTAGATCGAGAGATTGTTTTTAAGACTTTATCATCAGTGACATATAACCTTAACCAACGCAGTATTTTTGAACATTAGTAAAATTGCTAATATATTATCCCAGTTCAAAAAATGGGCTTTCCTAAAAATATAAACAAATTTAGATCTATAAGTGTATTGCCATGTTTGTCTAAAGTACTGGAACAAATTATTAAGTCTCACAATGTTCACCATTTATGTAGTACAACAAAAGCTCTCTCTCTCTTATATGTGATTGAAGAATTAATTGAAAATATTCAAATGGGTATTTATTAAATTTAAGAAATATTATCCAAATGGCGATTAACCATGTCCTGTTGAATAATTTATGTTTATATGACAATATTCGATTTTTTTTGTGTTAGTAGTAGAGGTAAGAAATACGAGGGCGGAGTGAGAAGTCTAGTAAACATGAAACAAGGAATAATATTTTCGCCCTCTGAATAATACGATTTCTCCAACCCTTCAAAATAGGATACCACCCAAATCTGAAACAGGAAATAGTCGCAGGGAGCTACGAGGTTTTAAACGGTGCACGAAAGTCTTTCTACACTTATTGACTAATGGAGGTTTTTAAGTATTTAACTACTTATATGTTGATGGTTTTGTTAGAACCCATAAGTGAATAAAATATACGATTGCTATACATATCAATAGACGAATGTTGAACGTTTTGCTGAGCTCTTGATGACGCCCTTTAGAATAAACAAATAAATCCAATTAAAAATGGGCTTGCTTTAATAGAAAAAGTAAATTAAAATGAAGACATTCAACTTACTAGGATTTTTCCTAGTTTACTTACAAGTTGTATTATTTTATTTAATGTGGCACTCGGAGACTGCGCGGAACGATCGGAACTGGTTCCATTTTAGAGTTTGCTATAGACATAGTGTGGCACATTTAACAATTATAAATTTTGTTGAAAAATGTACCTACTTACATGCATACAGCATACTAGGCCACCACAGATGGCCCATTTATAGACGAGCCTGAAGCCCCTTCTTGGTATTTAATTTTTAATTTTAAACTTCTATGCTTCACGTCAGGTTCTATTTTGATATGGAATTTGGTTCAAAAAAAATAAATATCCATACCCAAGTATGAAATAGTTTATATTCAGGTAACTGGCACTTATGATTTGTCGTGTAAGCGAGCTATCAATTTCGAGTACGATCTTAATTTCGTGCTGCGTATCAGGTCATATTGTATGTGGAATCAGGTTAAAAATAATTAAAGTGCCTACCCTTTTGATGCGAAATCCAATCACCTTAAAATTGTAATAAGAATTATTATCATCGGAAGTTAGAAAATGTGCAAACATATACAGCCTTATTTTGAAGTTTTCCGAAAAGCTATAATTTATCTAAAAAATGGAATAGTTTGAAAGTCCTTTAATTCCCAATTTTTTATGCTATAGTTTCTACAATTTTGTTATTTTTCACTTGAGTTTATTGAATATGGAAAATTGAAATTTAACTGTAAAACTTTTACTTTTTTTTGATAAATTAATGTTTACAATTATGACAAATTATAGCTTTTCGGAAAGCTCTAAGGTAAGGGTAACTTATGTGCCAGAGGAGGATTTTAACAAATGAAAGTTTCCAAACGTTAAATTTATTTTGAAAATTATAAAAATCTGAAGCAGTATATAAGCTTTCAAATGAATGAGATTTAATTAATTTGAACTTGTTCCCACATAAAATCTGACCTGCACAGGAAAAAAATATGATTATTATTAAACATGTGTAATTTTATGTGTTTTGTCCGGGTATTGCACCGTCGGCCCGTTTGTGGCATTGAGTGTTGGAATAATCCGCCCAATTATAATTTATTAATTTTTTATTATCAAACAAATAGAATTTTAGCCAAATCAAACGCAATTTCGATAATACTAACAGCAGTTTTCTGCTAACTTCAGTAAGCTGTTATATAAGTGGAAAAGCCTCAATACGATCGAAAACATCCAGGATCAAAATTCTGTTGAAGTCTTCGATTATCATTATAAGAGAATACTCAGGCTTATGTAGAATTGCATTGGTAATATCCGAATGAAATTTAAATTATTTTTAAGGTGCCCAATTCAAAGGATATTTTCGAATTATAAATAATATTTTGGAAGACATGTATATTTTTAACATTTGTAACTTTAATAAAATTTCCAAAGGACACACCAAATATCTACCCGAACATTTGCATTGCGAAACACTAAGCATTTCTTTTAATTTTATTTAAACAATTTAATTAACCTTTATACAACCTTTTACCACGTATATGATAGAAATTTTAGAGTGCCCTTTAATTCCTCATAACCCGAAACCATAGATCCTTATCATCCTGATTAACTTTAATACTTATTACACTATGGGTAGGTATTTATCTTTACTCGCTGCTAGGTATACTTACATATATAAATTTTATATATTTCGAGTAACTCGATTTATAAAAAAACAAGATAGGTAAATGCCTTATAAAACTAATCGTTTGGCCTATAAATCGAATCGTAAAAAATTTAATTTTATTGCCTTTGCGCTACTACGAAAAACAATAACAAAAAACTACACGTGTAGTTAATAAAATTATGACATCGACAATGTAGACAGTGTTAACAATACTGCCTTGATAACTATCCAAGGATAGTTAAAAACATTGAAAATATAAGCGTAAAAAATCCATTCCACACTTTTAAAATATTTAAATTATACAGTTGGTTCATCCCAGGATTATATACAGTTAGCTAATCTCAGAATTTTCTGCTATTAAATATACAGTTGGTATAAAATAATTTTGGACAATTCTTCTAATAATTTGAAGAACCTAATTTATGAATTGGTCATAGTTGAAGAACTAAGTTTGATTTTAATTATTATAACTTAGACGATTGTCATACCTTAAAGATGCACCTCTGACTAACTTATAGAGAATACCATTTAATAATGAGTAATCATCATACGCACTTGATTGATTCAATATGTGATATATTGGCATATGGCATGGATACTGCTTCTGTGTTTTTTGTAACCGACTCACAATGTTGTCTTCTATAATCATCACACAAGGATTTCTGCTGAACGCATCAACATGCTGCATACGCTTCGCAGGCCTATGCTCTAGTTTGAAATGATACTCTTGTAATTGCAATGCCCACCCTGCAGTTCTTGAGCTCAGTTCTTTCCGCTTCATTGTTGCTTTGAATGCCGCGCAATCCGTTGCGATGGTGAACTGTAAGCCCAGCAGGTAAACTCGAATTTTTTTTAGTGCAGTTACAATTGCGAGCACCTCTAGCTTGGTCGAACAAATCCTTTTTCTAAATATTACATATCCTAAGCAATCAATTTTATAATTTTAAGAAATTGACACTTATTAAATTTAATATTTAATCCATTGGTCTCAGCAGTTTTCAAGGCATATTGTAATCTTGCCATCCATGTAGATACAAACAATTTTTTTTTCAAGCACACACTTGAATATATCGTTGATGTATCTTTGAAAAACGGCCGGCGAGTTACTAAGGCCAAATGGGCATTTCAAGAATTCATAGTGGTCATCTGGCGTTACAAAGGCTGTATATTTAATTGCATCCGGAGCAATTGGAACATGAAAGGAACCATTCCGAAGATCGAGTGTTGGAAATACTTTTGCTTCTTGCAACCTATCTATTTGCTCATCGATTGGAGGTAAAGGGTATATCTATCTCTGACAATCTTTTGGTTCGATTTTCTGTAGTCTATACCAAAATGTTTGGTGCCATCCTTCTTATTTGCGAGTACAATGGGGCTCGCATAATTTAAACGACTCTTTATAATTATTCCATCTCTTAACCATTCATCTACTCGTATATGTTTAATGGTGCTTATTTTTAATGTGATTTAATTTAATTTCTAACTCACTAACTCACTATGCTCTATAACCATTACGTAATTGTCTGGGATAAACCTTCTGGATCGGCTGTTTTTTCGCAAACGCATTCTTTCATGAACTGAGTAAACTGTTTAAGATTATTTTAAATTCCTTGATTAAGTGAGAAATCAAGCCGTTCCAAATATTGGTATCCGATGCGAAACTTAAACTTTGTTTTGCTGTGCCAGTTAATAACCGTTCTGAGTATACAGTTTTACGTTGTTCGTCCCAACCCAAACATTTGGCTGACTCATTAAACTCTTTAATCCACGTCTCAATTGGATAATGCTCATCTCCACTGAACTAAGTAAACGACTCTTCGACATCTTTGAACGAAAATGAAGCCCCTTGAGCTGGATTAAAAACTGTTGTTACTAACGTATCTTCGTAATAGTTCGTTCTCTCGTTTTAGAAGTTCTATCTCGTTTTCTTTTAAACAAAACTCACGCCTGGTTAATTTGTCACCTATGCTACTTTGGTTGCTTGAGTCTAACAGATCACATGTGGTATTTTCTTCTTTTGCAATTTGCATATCCACTTTTTTCTGAAGTTCTGACTTCCAAATACGATAATTCAAAAATACGTATTTCGTAGGTAGGAACGAATAAATCGTTCATAGAGATGATATATATTTATTTACAATTTATGTAAGCTTCCCAAACCCGGAGGCCTCGAATAAAAATTAATTAGAATGAGGAAATATTTTTGAAATTTTTACGATTAAGCAAATTTTAACAAATATTTAAAATTTTATATAATTTTTCGAAATATTTAGAAGATTAGAGATTCATCCAGTTTTCATAAAAAGTTTGCTAATTTTACAAATAAATAAAATTTTATGAATTCGAGTGAGTTTTTAAAAAAAAATCTTAATTTTGATAAGTTTATGGAAGTATTTTAGGAAGTTTATCAAATTTGGAGGACATGAACCTTCGATTCAACAAATTTTGCTAACCGAATATTTAGTTTTTCGAGTTTGAATTTCTTCTAGGGCAAGTCCTTAAAAACCATTACAAAAGTAAATATTCGATAGCATTTTTTCTCACGCAGTTTTGGAATCTAGGCAAGTAGTACATTTTAAAGCAATATTTAGTATTAAGAATGAATGAAAAATATGAAACGTTAAAAAAATTACTTATAATGGAAAAATAGCATTGCCAGGAAGTAGCCCAAAGTAATATTTCATTAAAAAAAATAACCAAATAGATTTTCGTCGAGTTGAATGCTGCAAAAGCAAATATAATAGTAGATGTTACCAAATGCTGCCTTTTAGTGTTGATTATTCCTAAATTATTTTGAATACCTAGCTCCTACAGCGTCTCGATAATTTCTACTTTAGTAAAACTAATTTAATCAATAAATATAAATTTCCATTAACTGTGATGATTCGGGCACTTGCTAATCCTGATTAAATTTTACTATTCAAAGACGCATAAATAAAATGCATCCGTTTTAAGCAAACAAATATTTAAAAAATGAAAGTCAAGTATTTTAAAATTTAATAAAATTATAAATGAAAAAAATAATTATAATTTCTTCCAATTTTTTGTTGGTTCCTTTTCATTATTTATACTTACTGGAAATTACTTTAATTTTAATTCAAGATGTATTCCGACTGAAACAAAAAATAAATAAAAATTATTAACAATAAAAGTAAAAAAAAAAAAAAATTTATGTATGTTAAATTATTTTGTATTCCGCGGCCTTGAAACGTTGAAACATGTGTCTTTTTTGCGTTTCGCATCAAAAAAAAAAAATGTATACCGCGCGCGCGACACATACATTTTATTTGTTAAATTTGTATTGTTTAGTGGGGTTTGAAGCAAATATTGCTGATTTTTTTTTTTATATAGCTACGTACGTACGTACATATATATGCCAAAATGGAAATACATAAATTTTTCTGTGGAGGATTTATGGTTGCGTTTTGTGAAAAGTTATGTATGATATGTGTGACATTTATGATTATGATGACAAAAAAAAATTTATTCAAAAATTGTTGATTTTGGAAATAAAAGGAAAATTCATTTAAACTATGGCAAATGTTTTATTGTAATTTTTCCAGATTCTCATATAAATAGAGCAGATGTACTGAATGTAAAATTATTAATATTTGAATAGAGAGATGATAAGATTTTTTCAATAATATTTAAATTTGCTGGTGTGGTGCTGTTGTTGTTGTTTTGGTTTTTCGTATTTTATGAATTGGATTTATAGAATTTTCTATAAAATTTACATTTTTGTAAAACAGAGTTTAGATGTGAAAGTGTTAGTCGTTTGGTTCAAATTGTGGTATACATTTTATATCCATCCATATATGTGAAATTTATCGTATAATATATGCATACCTACGTACATATGTAGTTTAAGTAATAAAATGTTCAATATTGTTATGAATATAGTGTATGCACATGGCATAGATTAGATATTTTATGGTGGTGGCCGGTCTTACCATATATACATACATATAAATCATTTATTTATTTTGCGGCACTTCAATTCTTAATAGTTAAGTAATTTACAAATTGAAACAACATCGCATTTCAACCGTGTAACTCGCGTTTTTTGGATATTACGAAAACATTCTTTCACAATTAGCATTTTTATTGTATTCCGTCTAGTTGAAAAATCACTTCCATTATACTAAAGTTAGACGATGCATTTTATTACATATGCCACTATTATATCGTTCTCACCTCATCGAAAAATTCGGATTATAATAGGAGGGAGCAAAATTGTTCATTCTTGATTTCGGTCAGGCTGATAAAGAGAACAACTATAATCTGTTGGAATATAAAGCCGTTGATGTGTCTAACATCTTTACTATACTTTTGTGATGTTAAGGAAATTATTTTTTATTGTGATAGCATGGGTCATTTGTAACTATGCGTCATCATTGCCCAACAATAATTACCGAATTTGCTCAAATTTCAAAACGCTAAAATAACCAAATAGCCTAACAATTAAATTTAACTATCAACTCTAGACAAACTTTCGTAAGTTTTACTATGTGATTGTTCCTTGGCAAGGTCGGATAAAATTGGTTTCAAAATTTACATTTTTATAATTAAAATTTTAAAAAATATTAAAATTACTAGATTAGTCGACTTTCACGTGCACTTACATAGTAAAACATGTAAAAAAGAGTCTTGTATTGGTTCTAGACAATTTTTCGTGTGTTTTACTATGCCAGTGCTTGGCAAGGTTGACTAAAATTTGGTATCGAAATTTTATGTTAGTTTCATCAATGAACATTCATGTATATTAAAGCATCATTTATGCTTTATTTATTCCTTGAGTTTTTATAGTAATAATTTGTATCAACCATCATTGCGAAGACCATTATAGGGGAGACCGAGGTAGGTTGAAACAAATTTTGCTTCTTGGCTCATACAAATGAAACAACATGTGGCCAGTTAATTATGTTTATGAAATATAAAACTTAAACATTTACACTACTGTTTTTAGAAGAGTATTATTCGTTGTCTAGGTTATAGTTTCCTTAACATTAGACAAACAAATTTATACAAAACGACTTTTATTGGCGTGAGCTTTTGTTTAAGTGGTCCGTCAGCTTGCTTCTTCTCCAACGCATCTTTTTCTGAAGTATCAGTAATCATCGCGTTTCTTTTCTTGGGGCAGCTCTCAGCAAAAGCCGAATCACATTTGGTGCGAAAATATTATTCGAAAGTTTTAGTGAAATCGATGATTTTGGTTTAATGTTCGATTACCCGGGCAGATTTATGTCCAAATTAATTCCTTTAACGATTTTCTTAAATAACATCCCAATCACTAAAGTTAACTTTAAATATATTTATTATGAAAAAATGTATCTTCTTTTTCAATAAAGCAATTATAATTGTTAAAAACTCACTATTAAATTAATCAACTGTATTCGAGTTATTTAAAATTTGTAACAGTACATCAATTTCTTCAAGTGAAATGGTACCATCTGATATTTGGTGAAAATCACTATAGTATAGATTTTTGCCAAATTATGTCTTCATTATTTTCAATGGCATTACCGAAATCTTGAAATGGTGTCCTTTCAATATAAGATCAGTCTTTTACACTTGATGGCAGAAAAATTACATCTCCAAAAATATAATCATTAAAAGGTTCAATCCCAGATACTCTGAGGCCTTTGATAATCGACTCAGGTTCGTGGTGAGCTACTACGGTCCATTTTAAACGGTCAATACACTGAGCTATCTAAAGGTTCATCTGTAATAAAATAAGGCTGAAATATTTTTCTTGGGCAAATAAACATAGAAGAGCGAGGGGAATCCACCATTAGGAGATGGGTGGCTAAGGGAACCCCGCAGGGAGGTTTCCTGTTTCCTCTTCTCTGGAACATAGCAATCAATGGGTTGCTGTTAAAGCTGGAGAGAGAAGGGATCGGAGTGATTGCTTATGCAGATGACGTAGCGATAGCTGTCTCTGGTAAATATTTAAACACGGTGAAGGAGGTAATCCAAAATGCCCTCCTAATCATTACGAGGTGGACCATCAGATTTGGACTGGCAATCAGCTCGTCCAAAACTGAACTGGTACTCTTTACTAGGAAATATAAAATCCCGGTAATAAATCCACCTATCTTAAATGGCAGGAGACTAGCTTTTACTGATAAGGCAAGATTTCTGGACGTAATCTTGGTAAACGGTAGTCCAAGAGACGGTAGTCCACCTCCTTTGCTCATGTCCGGCTTTGGCACGCAAAAGACATAAATATGTGGGTAGATTCTGAATGGACTGCCTCTCTGACCTCGAAGGTGCGAGATATATCACGCTACATAAGTAGCTCAAAATGCTATCACAACGGACCGTCACCGGTCTAGGTATGCCGTAGCAGCCACTCAACCTAACCTAACCTTACCTAAACATTGAGGAGATGAAGTTCTCGCCAGCGCACTTACAGCAAAACAAACCGTCACAAGTGCCCCTCTTTCACTTAATGCAAGTCATCCTACTTGTTTAACTCCCTTTTCAGTGATAATTTTATTAAGTTATTGAACCGTAGTTACCGATGGTTCATCTATGTTCCATATATTTGTAAAATTAGTTATTTCAGTTTTTCAAAATAAATAGGAACATTGGTTTTGTTGCGCGTTCTGATAGAAACACCTGGATTTCTCTGTAAGAAAATTGTGAGCCATTTTGGCCGAAAAATACTACATTAAGTGCTAATATTGAAACTATATCAGTTAGATCTAATTTAATTAATTGGAGCTAATTTAAATGGATTTTCAAATTTAGTTGTTCATCCCTCGTTAATAACGTCATAGTAAAGGTTTCAATGTTATTTTCTGTTAGTGCCTTGTTATTATACATCAACGTTGTGAATGATGGAAAATACGCCATTTAGCTGCCAAACACAAAGAATTATTATACATAAACTTGGCTATTACCGCGTTTTACTATTTTGCGTATTTTCATTAAATTTAATTTTAGTGATCAGTCATATATTATGGAGTAAGTACCCACGTATCTAGCATGTATGCTTATCACCTGTAATTAATACGCTATTTATGTCGTATTACTAAAGAAGGCAAAATAAAATTAAAATACTTACCAAGAATCTTTGATTTATCAATGAACTTCTGCCGCCTATTAATCATTTGTTGCTGATTCGTAAATCGAAATTTAAGTGGTGATAACCCTGAGGTGACCAATTTTTACTATCACTAAAATAATTTTTATAACCTATCATCGTTTGGAATTCCTCAATTCCAGAATTTTGGATGAAGCAACCAACACGATTGAAACAAATGATTGATATTCAGGGACTCCCAAGTGCCAAAATTAAAGAACGAGAACTAGGAAAAGGAATTAAATATACCTATTCTGAAATTATTTAATTACTCTGCAAGATTATTTATAAAATGGAATATATTATTATTTCCTTTTATTTTGATTGTTAATTTAATTTAAAATTTAATTATAAGTTCGAATGTAAATCAAAAGTTTTTATAATAATTCAACGATGAAATGAAATTTCAGTTTTTATTTAATACTGGGAATTCAATTTAAAGGTGCGATGGAATTACTTAATAGCTTGATAACAAACTAAATATAGTCAATCATAAAAACTAAATTCAAGTTTATTTCCAAGAAAATGTAATATTCAATAATACAAACAGCGGGGTATATTCACCACGCAATATACTTATGTACGCACATACTGTATGTACATATATACTTTTTAAAAGCTTATATATTTCGATACGAAATAGTTCATAAATAAATTATAAAGAAGTATCAATCTTCTCGGTGTTTACCAACATAAAAAAAAATATAATTTAGAAATAGAAAATTCACGTTTGGTATTTTTATTACGCGTAGAATTTTCATTCTATCTCCAAGAAATACCACCTGAGTTTTCTTTTACGTTTATATACATGTACATAGTAATAAAATATGGAATAAAAATTTTTTTTATGTTATGGCAATTAAATAACGAGAGCGATGTGACACTAAACAATATTACTTAAATTTGCTACATTTTGGAAAATTTTATTGGTTTTATACGAGTATGTTGGTAGGTATATACATACTAAATATATGTAATAGTATCTTAGAATATATATAATTTGATTCCAACCTGAGACATTTTTTGTTAACACTAAAATGGTGGATTTGCGTAGGTTATAGCCAACTAAGATGCTTTAAAAAAAAATTCAATTTCTTGAATATTTTCTAATTGAGAAAAAATAAAATGAATAGTCATGGTAATGATTATAATGTTGATGACCATAAACATAACATACGAATATACAATATATATATATATATATATATATATATATATATAGTGTACATACACTAAAATATATTTAAGCATAGCATAAAATACATAAAAGAACCCTTTTAATGTTTTTCTTTTCCATTTTTCTGTTTAAAATCTTAAATTTTAATTTTTTTTTTTTCAATTTTTGGTTCATGATTCCATCACATGATGAGAATTTTTCGTTCGTTTTACACAACAAAAAAAAACATTAAGTACACCGCACACCGCAACCCATAGTCCCTAAGTACATTGCCCTCTTTTTTTTTAGTTTCATTCAAACTCTCGCGCAAAAATTATATAAAATATCCAAAATAAAAACTTGTAGTTTTATAGTTACAAAAAAATGCCAAAAGTTTTATTTTATATATGTACATACATACATACATACATATACATACTCGTATTATGCTTATCTGCTACTTTTCATTTTAATTTTTGTAGTTTTTCTACTTGGTCCAAGATCATGATCTTAAATTTATTGGTTTTCATTTTATGTTTTTATAGAGCTTTGTTAGCGTTAGTACGTGTATACGCTGTTTTAAGCGATTATAATATCACCATGATATTCTTCTTCTGTATTAAAATGATCTATTCAACGTATGTGCATATCAATTCCCAAAATTATAAGCGCGCAGATAGCACCAATACGTAACAGATGCGTCTTCGATTTCGTTAGTACGGAAACTAATAATTGGGAGAGCCTTGAGTCTCAAGATAGATTGCGGCAATTTGACAGTGAAAATATTTTTATTTGTTTTATCTAATACAGAATATGAGGATTTGCAATGCCTGAGGGTGAGTTAATAAAGAGAAGCTAAGGAAACGTACAGATATCCAACAAAACAAAGACGTAGGGGTACATGCCCAAACATCTAGCAACCGTGTAACTTTTATATGAAAAATAAATGATTTGCGAATTAATTTTTATGTTTAGGCTGTGGGTCAATTAGCTAAAAAGAAATTTAAAAATTGTAACTTTGAAAATGCAAAGTTTTCGATTTATTTGTTCACATCAACACACAAAAAAAAAATTGAGTTTTCTGTCAAAAATGTAATTCTAAATTTTTTTTAACCAATTGGCACACGGCCTTAATACTAATAGTCTTAAAATATCAAGTAATATTTTCATTTGTTTAACTATACAATCGCAAAATCAACTACAAATTCTAAATCAAATTGATTTTTTAATTTTAGCTTGTGTACAGATTCCATTCAGGTTCATCCCATCCAATCTTATGTAACCACAGGATTTGGAATAGAATCTTAATTCTTATAGTGATTTCTGATAGAAAACTTCTTTTGGTGGTTGAATATTCTGAAAATATTTTTAAGTTGTTAGAGCATTGGTTATTTAATATATTTCGCATTTAAGGATCATTTGATGGCATATTGCGTAGATTGAAACCCCCGCTGTCGATACATCTTTTAATATCGAATTTTACCAGGACATCGGTGGTGGATTTTGTAGATGCGTTAAACACTCTACTCGTCTAGTTTCGTTGTGCTGCTGCTATCCTTCAATATTCCATGAATTAGTAAAATTTATAATTCTCAAAGTTCTGTGTTAGTTAATTCGATTGGCTGCATAGTCATGTTATGTAATTCTTGATATTTTCGAGGAAAATGCTCGTACAATTGAAGGAATAGATTATTCGTTTTAAATCCGTTGTTAATAACCCAAGGTGACCCTAGAACCTTCGGTGTTTCCTTAAATGGTAGTGTGTGTGTGTGTGTGTGTGTGTGTGTGTGTGTGGTGATGAACCTTCAACATCCGGCTGGCGTGGTGTCCTTGAACCATTCTTCACAATCTTGTTCTTTGGTCATCTTGCTGATTTGCTGAATTTCTTCAAATACCTAAATAAATGTTAATGATTGACGCAATTTACTGCGTGACTACTCTGCTAACTACTTTATACCTGCCTTTTACCATTCAGCCGAATTTAGTTTATGAGTTTTCAAATGCAGACTGCATAATTGTTTTCTATCATCTTTCAAGTTGTTGAAAACAAAATTCGCGCCAAGCAATATGTCTCTTATTCCGGGTTTGTAGAAATTAGTGTCGGCCAGATTAATATTTTTAAGGCTCCATGTTGCAGACGTTAATTCGAAGGCGGGTAGTAGTAAAGATGTAATGTTCAAAATGACGAGGGCCTCTATAAGTTTATCCCAGTTGGATGGAGTTAAAAACCTGATAGTATGCATGTATATTTGTTGCGTGGTAGACCTAGTTTTTGGACCAGCGGTTCAGTGATAAAAGACGCTTGTAGAGCGGTGTCTAGCAATGAACGGCAAAGTCGTGGTGCGCCAAAATCATTCAATACATTCATAGTTAACGTGGATAACACATATTACGATCCTGAATACAACTTTATTATCACTGCTTGTGTGATGTGTCAAGATCGCGTTTTCGGCAACATTATTACTTCAAGCATCTGTGTTAGCGGTAAGCGCATGTGGTTATGTCTCGAAATGAAAGAGGGTTTAAGGTTTCTTAGAGCATTGACTGCATCTGCCTCGAGTTCTGCAATAGTAAACAGTATGTCTCGGATTGACATCTCTTCATTGCGGCCAAACAAATTTCGCTTTTCATCAACTGAAAACTCTATACTGTTACTATTGGCTTGCTATACAGTTATCTTCTGTTTTAATATAGTAAAACTGGTTCGGGATTTTCCAGGTGGACTTGCTCTTGTTGGTCGATTGGCATGCGCCATTACAGATTCAAGTGCGTCGGATGTTTTTATTCAAATTCAAAAATTCAATTAACTAGAATATTGTTGCAAACTCGTTGACGGCGTTCTTTTGCGCCCATAAACTGCGTGTCTCATCATCTAGCTTTTGCAGTTATATATGTATATGAGCCAAGGAATGGAATAAGTCGAATAAATTTTGCCACTCTGTAGAATCACCAGAAAAGTCGAGATTTGTAATTTTACAAGGCGCATCTCTAAGGCATTCATAGTAGACATAGTCAAAACGGTGTCGTTGTTTGCGTTACGAATATCTCGTTTTCTTATCCAATCATTTAATTTGGCCACAATAGTAATCCTACTGCTTGTTAATAATAAGATAAGTTAAGAACCCCCCCCCCCCCCCTCATTAGCACAGTTAGTACACAGCTTTGGCATAACAAGCGTTTCGTGAGCCCGCTTTTGGCATTAAGTGCTGGAGTATTTGAATTCAAAATGTTTATAAATACAATTCTAACATTTATTTGACTTGATTTATTTTTAGATCTCTGGATTGATGCTGAATCTGAACAGTTTGTTTTGTAGAGTTAATCTAGTAGTCTTGCTAGCAGATCAATCATGATTTTTATCTGTAATGTTATGCTTATGATCGATTTGGACAATACTTCGTCTGAAGTAGACTTTCCTCAACTTATAAAGTGGCATAAATAGGCATAAATAATACAAACATATAATAGTCTCCAACTAGGTATTAAAGTAAAATTGGCTTCTCTTTAAAAATGTCAGATTTTTCAGGTTATAACATATAGTCATTCAATCTTATTTCTGCCACTAAGTTTTGATCGCCATACAATTTTTGATCACTTCCCTCACGAACATTTTTCTTACTTCCTGGGTAGCAACATTTATGCAAATTTCAAAAAATCTCCAAATGTTTTTTAGGTTAGTCTTCGTTAAGTTAGAATCAAACTGAGCATCAGCTAGGATGATTGGTTTTGCTAATCTGTTACATGGATTAATTTCACTATAATTCGTGGAATGATAGCTTTCTAAAAATCGATGATTACGCAGTGGCCTGCTTGGAATATGGATTGAGTTATTTTCCAAAACGTATGCTGAATCATTGTGGCCTAGAAATCAATCATCGATCGGAAGTGCGGTGAGTTTTGATGACTCCATTCACTCAGTCTATTAATGTTTTCTTATTATTTGGTAGCATCGTGTATTCCATTATTACGCCTAATCAACAAATTTCAGTACATTTGAATTCTGTATAATTTTCCTGATCGATGGAAATAACAAAAATCCAGGGTCCAATGTGTAATCGTTGTGGAATACTTTGATTACGCGTTTGCGGCTATTGGATTTTATGTGCTTGATAAGTTTCTTGTGTTTGCGTTTTACTTTCGAAATTAACTTTGTAAAGAGATTGCAGAACAGAAAGTTTGTCCGAAAAAAATCCTAAAACAAAAATAATGTACTAGAATTCATCTACCCACAAAAAAAAACGATAAAAATAAACTATCAAAATTACAGTTACTGCAACAAGTATTATTTTTAAATTCACGAAATACAGAAAAAGAAGAAAACTTGAAATTGCATTTTGTGGTCTTTTCTTTAAGAAGAAACCCAAAAAGTCAGATAAATAAATATATACAAAAAAAATCTATATGATCTCTCGCAATCAACTTGTTTTTCTTATTTTTTTTTCTTAGTTTTTAACAATTTTTATTTGTATGATTTTCTCTGTTATTTTACAAATGCCTATATAAACTATCAGGTATTATTATATTTTCAACTTCAAATATACGTATACATATGCATATACATGTACAATGTATATACATGTATATGGACGCGGAGCCAATCTCTGTGAATAAATTTATATACGTATATAGAATTTAGCAATACTTAATACAAAAAAATACTTCTTAAGTTATACAAAATTTTGTTGAGTTGAATGCCTTACTTATTGACTAAATAACTTGGTTTGGTTTTTGTGCTTTTCTCGAGTGGATTGGAAACAAATATTTATCTGCAAAGTATTAAATATACATAGCACAGAGAATTAGATGATTTACAAAATTGTATTAAAATGGCGTAGGTTTACCATAAAACGATGTTTTGATAGTTCAATGGTCCTTGGCATTGTTCAATGCTCAATCGGTTATGTGAATAAACTATAGTCATGAAAAAATTGAAAAAGTGTAAATAAATTACAACAGGCCAAGTCTGTATGCTGAAGTTCCTCAAAATCATAATTGATGACACACTAGGAAATTCATTTTAGGTTGCTCAGCAAATATCTCAGAATTTTCAGGAGATAATTACTCTCTGCCAACTGTGAATTTATTTAACTATAGCTAGCAATTGAAATTAATTTAAATTTCTAAAAACCAATCTAAATGAAATTTAGACAAACGAAATTTTATTTACGCTGGTCACGGTTGGTTTAGAAACAGAGACAGTATTGATAGACAAATTTTTTTATAAAAACGTCAGTTATTTAATAGATTGCAAGAATTCAACGTGAATAGTTCTCTTGTAGAATTAATTTAGGATATATCAATTTTGATATTTTGTAATACAGATCTAACCCAATTTAACGAAACTCTGATTATATAGGATATTCCAAGTCACTACATCCTATTGTACGAAAATTTTCAATTTGACGAAAGCTCAAAAAGTAGAAGATTTATTACGTGATGCCTATTCTCTTTATAAAATGATGGACAGGGAAATACTTGTGCACAAATCAAAGAATGACAATTCTACCATATACCTAAATGCAACCGAAATTAATAAACTTTCTTTGTTTTTGATTGGAAACCATCTATTGATCCTGGATCTAACAACGCGTAAATGACTAAATAAACATTTGCAATTAATTGGTTCTACGATCAATTTGTACCATCTGCAAGAAAATTTTCCCAAGATAGTAAGTTAGAACCAAAGGATATCCTTATGTTGGATAGTTCATACGTTGCTTTGCTCTACCATTAGAAAGTGCTGACGGACTTAAGCTGGCCCATGAGTACAAATGGGAAAATCATCTAAATGACAACTCTAGTTTTGTGAGGGACCAAGCAAGCATTATTTTAATTATCTTACACGTTCGATGTATCAGGGTTCTTTTGTAACCAACGTCATCAACACTTTCGATTGACCGATTTTTTGAGCCTTTTTTAACCAATTATTTACATAGCGCACAAAGCTAAAAGGAACCTTATACTAATTTTTTAGTCGTTTTCCAACTAACTTTTACATATAATAGCGAGTTAAGGTAAAGGTGCCTGCATAGACATATTTGAAGGCATTAAAATCTTTTTCTAAACATACATGTCTAGCGCGACAGTTCGAGCGGCTAAGGGAATAGCAGTCAACAAAATTTTAGTCTAAAAACGTAAGGAATTCCAGTCCTAAAATTTTATTTGTGTAGTTTTTAGTCACGCCTGAAGTTTATTTAAGAGGTGAGGCAAGCTAAAATTTAATCATATTTCTAATTCAAGAAATCGCTTCGCCAACCGGGCCGGTACGAGTCAAAGAGATTTTATCGCTCTTATCGCTTTTTCTGATAGAAGTATAGAACCATGACAAACCTAGGAATTCTATTTCACTTTTACAAACATTTTTTCCGGAATTTCTTTATCTTGTTATCAGACTCAACTTTTCAAATTTATGTCCAGTAAAAATATAAATCTAAGCCAAAAAATGTTCACTTGAATACCATTTCGCTATTACAGTTATTTGATTCATTGCTGTCTAAAAAAGCATTTCAGTCTTAAACTATCTTAAAAGACCTACCTTTGAAATACTTTTGCCTGAAATTTTAAAGTGATCCGTCCTCAGAGTCCTTCCATACAAAATTAAAAAAATATATAAAAAATTTGTCTGAAAATCTTTTCTTAGTTTCGGTTTTACCAATAGGTCTTACTAATCGGACCCAGTCATGTAATGAGCCAAATATTTGGTTATAAAATTTAACTATCGAAATAGTTTCAAAGTCACTTCCTATAGCAATTTCCACTAAGGACACAAAAACTGTTCGTAAATGAATTAATCAAAACTGACTTCTTCCACCGTATATAAATAATTAAACTTAAACAGAAAAATTCGATGCTGGGCCAGAGGTAATGGTACTTAAATCAAGCGATTGCATGAACAAGAATTGGTACAAGCTATAAAAAAATAATATCAAGGATGCAGTATTTTAGTGGCATGAGATGAGATTTAGGAAATATATTTCAGTTTTCTATAAGGTTAAAACCCCGTTTTAAAACAATCCATAATCGGGTTAGTACTGTACGCTAACATCAATTTAGTGTCATGTCATTTATATAATTATCATCATCTTTCTCTGTAGCCAATGAGGACTAACTACTACTTCGACATGATTGTCTAGATCAAATTATGTATTTACTATTTATTAGTAAAATTGCCATTCCTTTTTGTTTAATTTCTTTAGGGAGCTATGGTTAGCAAAATCCAAATAAAGAAATGTTTCTCAAAAATGCTGAATCAATTCAAAAAATATGTGATGGAAAATTTTGTAAATCCAAGTTCCATCCAAGAAAATGAATTAGAAGACGTTTTGATACATACGAACTTTTCACGAATTGTATCAATATTTCATTCAACATTATTAAAATATTAACATTTTTTATTTTCTAAATCAAAGATTTAACTGCTATGGAAATGCATGACATGATTGCACACATCTTAGCATACTGCACACAGTTAAACCATAAGTTGGAAATCAACTGCGCAGATTTTTCTCGAGAAAATGAAATAAAATTTAGATTTACTGCGTTACTTTTATATTATTAGTATTATACCTTTGATAACATCCCTACAAGTTTATTGGTCTAAATACCCAAATATTAATAATTCGGGTGTGTGCATATGACTTTAATTTTTCGTTGCTCAGCAAATTTTCAGTACAGAATTTTCAGGAGACAATTACTCTCTGTTATGCGAATTGACTAGAGCTGTCAAACCTAGCAATTAAGAATAATTTAAATTTCTTTTATATTATCTCGTTAAATCTTTATATTAATCCAATTTTTAAATATGAAAAGGCAATGCAAATTAATTAATAATTTTCATAATTGATAATAAGATGTGTTCCACTAGATTGCTTATAAGAAAACGTTTCATATGATATATTACATGAGGTACCCCAAATTACAAATGTTGACCGATCATCCAGCATCTGTGGTCCAGGCGATAAAAAATTATTTTAGACATATTAAGTAGATTTTAAGTTTTCATTGACAGACAAATCAATCGTAAAAAATGTCATTTTTCAAAAATGGTCAAATTGGATTCAGGGGACATAGAGAAAAAAGACAAAAACTAAGAAACAAATCTTTTTTCGATGAAAAGTACGTCAACTCACAAATTTGCAGAAATCACATTTTAATTATGTGATTTTACTGTATTTTTTTGTTTCGTACTTGATAAAAGAAATATTTTATGGTAGACGATTTTTTGTTGTTGCTGTCGTAGCCGTAAGATACAGGGTCTCAACTATTTGAAAAATGCACGGACATGGTAATGTATTTCTGGCTGTGAAATGAAAACTTGTTGTCGGATAATTAAGATAAAGTGTAGCGACTAAGAGTGTGGTAAAAGTGTAACGAAAAACAAAAAAAAATCACCATCTTTAAATTCTTCCCTGTTTAAATTCCCGCCAAAATTTGGCTTTTCAATTTTCCAAAAAATAATTTGTTTTGGAGACCATTTAATATTCTTACATATAGCAAACAACCAGAGCACGGAAATTTTTTGTTTTCTTGACAAACTGATTTAAGTGCGATCGGGTCACCTTTGTGACAGAGGGTGTTTCCAAATAATGAAATTCTATTTAACATTGATGCCACTTGTAACTTACGGAATATTTGCCCTACAGTTTTCTATTTCCGAATCAGCCCTTTCTACTGTTATGTTCAGAAAGATGAGGTCTATCAATTTCCTCATTTTTTAGATAATTAATATAAAACATCAAATTTTTATGATTTTTTTAAATTTCGACTTTAGATCTATCCATTTTATCAGACAAAAAGTAATGAAAACTTATTTTCACGATAAAGACAATTTATTTATGAGTAGCATAGTGAAAAGAAAATCTATTGTTCGTCAAATAGTTTTTGAAAAAAAAAAATCTTGTTAATATTTAATCCGTTATAACGCTTTAACGGTAACGATTTGTTAGTTTCGTAGAACAATTTTGTTCTGGTTTTTTACTATATACGAGTATGTAAGAATATTAAATGGTCTACGAAAAAAAAAAAATTTAACATTTAAAGTTGGTGACGTTTTTATATTTTTTTCTAGTCGCCACCCTTTTATCCGACAACTAGATTTTATTTAACAGCCACAAATGCATAATCATGTTCGCTCATTTATAAATATTTGACACCCTGTATCTTGCGCAATAACAACAACAAGAAATCGTCTTCCATAAACATTTTTTTTTTCAAGTAATAAGCAATTGAATTTGTGAGTTCACGTATCTGTCACCTATACTTTATCCTTACTACGTAAGTGTGATATAGTAATAGTCTTTTAGAAATTGTAAACATATTTCAGTTGGAAATTGGCCAGGATATTTTATGCAATGAAGAATTACAAGTTAAGGAAATACAAATTTATTCTCACAAGAAATGTGGTATTTACGGTTATACATATCGCAGTCAGTAATATATTTGTAAAAAGTGTATTTTCAATTGTAATTTCCAAGTAGCGTGATGATAAAACAAGCAGAAAGTTGAACTGATATAATCCGAAATTACAATAAGCACCAAATTATGTATGAACTGTATTGGATTTCGACAATGCATACATACATTTGAATAATACTTTAAAATGTTTTTATTAGTGGTTAAAACTTGTTTCACGAAAATGGACTGTGGGTTGGGTTGATCTTAGTTCGAGTGCTGCGCTACTGAGTACAAATTACAAGTATTTAAGTGAATAGGATTCAGAATTTACTAAAATTTCAAAAATTTGTAATTAAATTATTTTTCATAGCAGTTGGTTTCAAAATTTAAATAGGAAAATGGTTGAATTAAAATTAAGCAGATAAGAAACGTATTAAGCAAGTTCCTTGCCGCTTGGAAATAACAAGTCAAGAAATACCCCAAAGTTCTCAAAGATGTTAATAGTGATTTTATATGTATGAATCTGAAGGTACTATTAGATGTCTTCGCCACTTTCAGCCACACTTTCATATTCTGATCCACAGAATATTATATTTCATTACGCACTGACTTCTTTTGTTTCGCTCAATAAGCTCCCCGCTTTTATACCCCGAATTTTGTTAAATGATTTTTTAAAATGGTTTCATTTTTAAAACCATTTTTCAACCCCCTGCAGTTTAATAAAATATTAAACGTTTTTTATTTGATGTAATCATTATAGTTTTAATTCGCTATCAGTATCAATGCCAAATAAAGAAAATATATAACCTTTTGATATTTAATTATTAATTAATTAATTAATTATTTTTCCGAAACAAGTGGTAAATTATTTGTTGATTAAATTGCCAATTTTCAATACAAAATTTCCACACGTTACGAATGATAGTTCAAAAGTTCTAAGCATTTGACAGACGGATGGATGCCGAAGTTGTAACGGAAGTAGAATTGTACGGTCATTAAAATTTAGAAAAATATTTGTATTTTAATTATTTTACTTCAGGATTATTATTTATTGCTACATCTTTTTAAATTTAATTTTTGTTTGTCATAAGTACCCTAAAAATACAGCACTAACTTTTACACCGACATAAAATTCAAATGGTTTCTTTGGTATATAATTTAAAAACTAAAGTGGTTTTTTTGATTAAAGTTAGCCAGAGTTTATACCGAACACCCTGCAGTTAATAAAAGTAAAAATTCACTCTTAAAAATAAACAAACATAAAACTATAACTTTTTACTTCTGCAATTAATGTGTTAACCACATGACATTTTTCATCATTATCTTTAATTGCTACAAATTAAAAAAAATGACGCTCAACGTCTAAACGGATAAAGAAATATAAATTTTTGTGACTTATGCGAGTCATGTAAGGAAAGTTATTAATAAGTAATGTAGTATACGTATACAAGTTTTCCCCATTTTAACCAGTTAAGTGGCCGGTCGATACATACAAAAAACTGAATCATTTTGACTTTTTACAACTGCATATGTATGGAATATTACATCTTTCAATTGCTCTTGCTGAAAAATATTAATTCTTTTTAAAGCGACTACTTGTCCCTGTTGACGCAAAAATAAATTGGAATTTCATATTAACGTTTGACTTGATTGAAATGTTGGCCTCCAGCTTTTAAGTCAAATATTGGACGATTGACATGGCAAGTGCCCTGCTAATGAAACGAATGTTTGATCCAATACATTTGATTCCAATGTTGCTGAATGTTTTTGTGTTTTTGAATACTTTTACCTTTATATTGAAAATAAAAAAATAACCTTCAAGGTAAACCAAAATTAAATGTAAACACTAGTATAATCTCAAATTATAAATATTAAAAGGATAAACAATTTGTTTGACTCGTGCCAAAATACCGGCATTGGACGTGCGTTGTTCGAGCATCGGAAGCATCGTGTGGCGCCGGCTTACAAAAACGAATTACAGAAGCCCCTTTTCCTCCTGAACACAATTTACTAATTAAGTGTTGACGAATTTGCATCTACTAAAGAAAACTACATATTTATGCCGGAGTAGGCCAGATACAATTTTGTTTTCAAATGACACAATCGAATTCGTGTATTAACAATTTTCAGTATTAATTCATTTTGCGTTGCTGAACGTTTTCCTAAAAGTGTGCTGTATCCAGCGATATAAAATTCATCCAGATGATAAGAATTGTAGAAGAGTTTGAAATTTTTGGTAAGCTATGTGAGATAACTATAATCACCCATCTATTGATGCCAATAAAAGAAGTTCAGAATGGCAAACCAAGGTTAGTGCGTACCATTTACGAAAAAAAATGTCTGGCCTTATTCTTGTTTAATTTTGTAGCATAAATATTGTAAATGTTGCAATGTTCTTTATGGTATTTAATTTGACTTGATTTTTTATCAAATTAAATATTTTTAAAATCTACACAAATAGTTGAATGGTGTCAAAACATTTATATGAATGAAACTGCAGCAATATTCTCTTCAAACTACAATAAAATCTATAATTAGAAAATAGCAACGCTATTTACCTTCTTCAACGACCTTGTGTGTGATACTTTTGCTTCATCTGATGATCTCAGTATGTACCACAAACCGATTAATTTTATAGACGAGATTTGAATTTTTGATGTCTTTGGCTTTGCTAACCTTGCGCATACACAGATCAATGTGTTTTTATAGTTCATATCGCTTCATTTGTTACCAATTAGTTGCGTTTAGCATAATAACACCGAGCTAATGATTAAACTTTGATGCACGAGTGCGTGTCTTCGGACATTTTCCTCATTCGAGCATCAGCCTTAGAACTGTGCTGTTTAATTGTTGTATAAGTCATAAAAAATCCGATTTAATGATATAAAAAGGCAAACCACCGATTATGACAAAATAAACAGAATGGTACTGTGCCCAACAAGGGCAAAAACCATTCCAATATCGGCGCTTATTATTCAAGAAAATTCATTGCAAGTTTCCAATAAATTTTCATTTAACATTTAAAGGGCATTCCTATGGGAGCAGTCATTATACCCACTGCAGTAAAAGAAAACCTTGACAAGTTCATGTAACCTATTAAAAATTAAATTTTTTTCAAATTCCAAAGCGTACCCGATGAGCAAAATATTTGTACAATATAATTATCCATAAAGCCGTAATAGCGTTATGAAGGAAACCATCGAAAAATGGTCCATGAACTGAGTTTTTCCAATTTAAATTCAAACGGCATAGCACTAGAAAATTAATTCAGCCCAAGTTACATGTGGAAGGCTTGGGAAAATTTAATTTTCCAAAATCACATGTAAATAATTAAAGATTTGTATAAAACCAGGTTCTAGAGTGTTATGTCTGTTTACGGCTGGTTTTGAAGTATTTATCCAATTGGATATTATTAGAAAATTGATTTAGTCCAAGTTTAATTTGAAAAGGCCGGAAATTTTTATTTTTTACAAAATCAATGTAAATAAAAGATGTCCAAAAAATTAACGTAAGATTTTAATTTGCCGCCATTTGTGCAGTAAAGTGTTTGCAACCCCAAGAAAAAAATAATTTGACAGCTGAGAGGTTAGGATTAGTAAAAATAACCATGCACAGCGAAGAGAGTTCGTTGAATGGGTTATTGAGCATCAACAAATGGATGCTGATTTTTCGAGCAAAATCATCCTAAGCGATGAAGCACATTTTCCACTTGATGGCTTTGTTAATAGCCGCATTTGGGGTACGATCGAGAACCCACATGTGATTGTCGAAAAACAAATGCATCCACAGCGTTTCACTGTTTGGTGCGCATTTGGGGCTGGAGGCATCATTGGACCATACTTTTTTGAAAATGAGGCTGGTCAAGCAGTAACTGTTACTGGTGCTCGATATCGCGACATGATAACATACTTCTTTCTGCCTCAGTTGGATGATATTGACAAAGACGACATATGGTTTCAACAAGATGGTGCACATGCCATACAGCCCGTGAAACAATTAAATTACTGCATGAGACATTTCCTAGTCGTGTCTCTCTCGTTTCGATGATCAGAATTGGCCCCCTAGATCTTGTGATTTAACTCCATTGATTTCTTTTAATGGGGTTATTTAAAGGTCTATGTAAACAAGTCCACAACCACTCGTGCGTTACAGGAGGAAATTAAACGCTGCATCAACGAAATTCAGCTACATTTATGCTAAAAGGTCATGGAGAATTTCGATAAAGGAGTGCGTATGTGCCAGCAAAGCTGTGGAGGCCATTTGGCCGATGTGTTATTCCATAAATAACCCTATCCTATGTATTTTATGATTCAGTAAAAAAATCACAATCTGAAGACTAAGAACTGTGTTTTCTATTTAATTCAAATTTTGCGTTAACTTTGGGGCACCATTTATCTAATAATTTGTATAAAATCAGTGTCTAGAGTACTGTCTCTGGACAAAGTTGGTTTTAAAGGCTTTTGCCAATAGCACAAAAAAAGTGGTTTAGTTCCCGGGAAATTTAAAATTTTCAAAATCCTATGTAAACAATTAAATATAGGTGTAAAATCAGACTCTGTTTTTAATTATTTACGCCTGATTTTAAACTTAAACAAAACACTAATTTTCTAGGGATAGGTATTGATAAAATACTTCAAATTAAGCCGTAGACTTCAAATTAATTCTAATGTTTCCCAAACATTTAATTTTTTCAGGCTGACGTGGACCATTCCTACCATTCCTATGCTTTGAGCAGCTATTCCTGCCAATCGTTCAAACCAGTATTAAAACCATATTTGTGAAACTGCGTAACAACAATACAATCTATCGTAACCCTTCTATCGATGCAAAATCTTCATTATCGGCTATTTTCGGCTACCGATTTTTTTCAGCTGGAAAGTATCTGCTAACATTAACAGTACAAAATATAACAACAATACTGTCTATTATCATGATTTCAATTCTAATGATCCCCAAAAATTCCTAGAAAATTAATTTTAAATTTATTTTTGAAAGGAATAAAGCATTTCAATAAAATAAATAAATTATGTATTTAGAACATAATATTTTCGCAATAACAATTTGGAATAATATGAAGTGTTTTAATTCCGAGAAATATTTATATATAAAACCGAATTCAAAAAGTGCATATAACATACATAAATAAGAACACCTGCAATTGCATTTATATAGTATAATTTATAATAACTCATTTATCTTTTCTTAAAGTACTTTAAGAAAACGCAGCAAGAATCCACCCATTTTCAAATATTCAAACAATACCCAAACTATATGTACATATATATATATGTACGTATATGTGCGAGTATAGTTGTATCTTCGATTTTCAATAAATTTTTGTAGTTTCGTTCAACCAAACCACATTCACTTCAATCAAACACTCCTTTCAAAACTTTCTAAATACCATAATTAAATGTTATACAACAACAACAACAACAACCAAATTTCAAAATGCAACAACCACTGTGGTAAAAAAGCACAAAATTTTCATTCGATTTCTTCATGCGAAGGACCTTTTCTTTTTTGATTTTTCATTTTCTTATATTTTATGTTTATTATTGTATTGTTATTCATACATACATATATGTACAAATGTATGTATATTTCTTATTTAATCGAAATAATAAGAAAGAAATAAGATCATTTGTCTTTAAGAAAACCTTTAAAAAAATGTATGAAAACATTTCAATTATTATATTGAATTGAAAATTTTAACATAACCTCAAAACCATTTTTTATTTTTTTATTTTTGTAAATATTTATCCCAATTATTATATTTATTGTTGTTTTTTAAAGTTTGGCAACATAAATGTATAGATTGTCAATTACGCCAGATGTAACAAAAAAAAACTTTCTTCTTCTTTGAAAAGTTGCAATTAAAGTGTTTTATAAATATGTTCGGTCGCTGTTGTGTGTAAGGTACGCACTCGTATATGAGTACATTTTGGGATCTATATATGTATATACATATACTTATATATGTATACATATATGTAATATGTATATAAGAAAACCAGAATTACATTTCAATTATTTCAGCGGTGCTGTTGTTGTCATTTATATAGATTTCAAAATGTATACTTTAAGGTGTTGCTATCATTGTTCAAGTTCTTATGGTGATAAAAAAATAATGGTGGTAACATTTTAATGTGTTAATTCCTACACTTGAGTGTTGACTTAGATGTAATAAGACAGATGGTATAGAGTGATTGACATGCGATTTTTGAGCAACCGTCAAACAAATTAAATAAATTTATTTAGCCGGCTTTTCATAACACTTATACTACTTCTCACCTCATTCATAATCTACTTTTCTAATGAAGTTTGCGAACAATTCAAACCAAAATTTAACAACACTCATATTAGCAAGAGTAGCTTTTAATACATGCGCGTTTTTGTTTGGAATTATATTTGGCTTGCTACCATCATATTTTTAAAATTTCGGACTTGACTGTTTTATTAGATAATTTAGAAATTGATTTATAATAGGAAATTAATGGAATTTAAGCATTTGAAATTCAGGTAAATATTGTAAAGTAAAAAGGAATTTCATATTATCCAGACGCAGTTAAAAATTTTGATTTTGACTTTTCTTAAATCGGTGTACTATATCTACATGTTTCCATGTTGCTGTAGAACTTTCTCTATGTATCCTATCATTTTTCTGGATTTCATTTGAAATGAAGTCCATTTTATCATCCACATGTTGATGTTTATTCCTGACGTGCCAAGGCCATCAACGATTTTCCTGAATACCTTATTCTGAAATATTTGGATAAAATTGGCTTCAATATTTAGTTATAGAGTAGAAACTTTATTTTAATCCGTCCTCCTTATGACCAATTATATATTTGAGTAATTGATCGTAAGTGTCGTTTGTAATGCTGGAAGAACATATGGGTGCACCAGAATACTGCCCTATGGTACTCCTATTTAGAGTAAATATTGTTCAATTTAATTCTGTAAAACCTTTCAAGTATGATCCAGTATTGCGCCTGAAAATATCGGCAAGCAGACTTTCTTCTGTTTTTTGTTAACGGTTGGAACCTACTGAGGCTCCGCACTCAATGGGCCCATGGCGCAAATCTAGAAGATCTATCCTAAATCACAGAAACATTGAACCAATAAACGGTTAATAACTGATCATCGTTCAAAGATCCAGACCATAACACTTTGGATCTAGCTCCGACAAAAGTCAGACAGTGTAAGCAGGCATCCACTTCCTCTAGACGGTCGTCACAAAGAGCATCTTGAGCTAGATCTTCAGAAATCTGGGTTGGTTCTTTTTTAAAGATAACACATATTTAATGAACCTCAAGTTGCATTCAATGATGAACCGTTCCGCCTTTCGATAGCTAGGAGTAGAACGCCACTTCTGTCCCAGTTAAAGTAACGAATTTTTTAATAGCGTCCTTACCACCATTGTATAATAGAGGAATTACTGGTTCGAGACTAACAAATTTCATGACATGATCTTTACTTTAGTATTGGTGAAAAGAAAGTTAGTTGAGACCTTGCTATAGTTGACCAGTTTGCACATTCAAACAATTATATTATTAAGCACAGCTTTATTATCAACATTGAGAATAATATCCTTCCCTAAGTCATTAAACTTAAATGCCTCAATTGCACTTTGTGTTATGGCAATTAGTTCAGGTGCAGTGTTAGAAGGTATGACGTACAACCACTTTTCAAAACACCAAACTTCCACCATATAAAGGGTGTCCTGCGTCAAATCAGATACACCTATGATGCCCGACAAATGAAATACATACATACTCGTATATGTACGTGATAATAACCACGTGATATATAATTGTAACTTGAGAAAGAGATCCCCATATTTGCCCAAATTAAGAAAATTTACTCAATTTGCAAAAACATGTGTACCGTACAAATCGTTTTATAGCCACATAAAGCGGCAAAAAAACAATTTTTTCATGGAATATTTTGTAATTTTCGATAGCGGAGATTTACACTATTTGAAAACTAATTTTAGACGCATTTTTTGGCATTTACATATCGACTTCAATTTTGATTTTTGTTCTAGGTAAAATAGAGCCTTAATGAATAAAATATACCGATAAAAATGCCTCTATGGTTTTCAACATCGATTCAATTTTGGAACAAAGCTCACTAACGTCATATTTTTTCGAAAACCGAAAACCTCTGACTCTACTGTGCGTTGGCGATTAGAAAGATATTTTGCGGAATACAGTCTCTCAGTCAACACGAAACTAGTAAAATAATTACCGAACGTTATATGTTTATTTGTAAATTATAAAACGCGTGGTACACTAACTCTACCACCACAGTTTATACCAAGTTAACTCCTCTTTGGGGTCAACCTTATTTCAGTCTAATAAATATATATTCCAAATTTCACTGGATGGTGCACATTTGACAGGAGCTCTGCGGGTCATTCTTGTTGATTTATCGTTAAACCGCAAATACTGTATGAGAAGCACGATTCTGTTACAAGACATGCTTGCTCTGAAACGAACACCACCAAACAGAGGTTGCCAAAATTCTCGTAGGTTAAATATTCCCTGCTTATTGATATCGGAGTTAATCAACAGACCGATAAAACAGCGAATCTCAGTGTAGTTTAATTCGCTTCCAAGGTTCTATCTGCTTTTTAAACCCTTGAATTGGTACGCTGTACGATTATGTCGATCACTTTGTCAGTTATTAAAGCGAAAAAGAAGGAAATTTAACTTTATTCAGACCACTTCTGATAATATTACGTGCACGTGTTATTCCTTGTAGAAATGAGGCTGTATTCCATTGGGTGGCATCCTTTAAAACACTAGCTGCGTTCTGCGTATCTGTAATTCAATTTTCGGATTCAAAGAGTTCTTGCCCATCGTCAACATCAGAATTACTTTCTACCATAACTTATCCTCTGTCAGACAAGTCAGCGGAAGATTCATTGAAGTCCTCAGTCTCTTCGTCATTTTCCTCTCACACAGCTTGAATATCAACTTCCGTCCATAAACTTTTTGGGTTAGCCATCCTATAAACGTCACGAACAACTCTTTGTAGATTTATTTCATTTCTATAGATTACATCTTACTTGTAAGAATTAATTCAACGGTTGACATGCAAATGGTACAAATACTCGTCAGTTTGATAATTGATGAAACAGTCTCTGAGACTCAACCGATACTGATTAGGGTTAACACAACGAATTATGCTAACCAAATCACAAGTTGAAGCAATTGTGCATCTACCATTAGAAGTGACACGAGCAATACAATTCACTTCATATACATGCATGCAAGGTTGAACAAACGAGTTCCAGGATTACAAAAACTGAAAACTCGAAAATCGAATTTTATGGTAATTGTTAAAATGTTAAAAAAAATTAAAATAAGGCGGATTACTCCAGCACTCGATGCCACTAACGAGCCCACGGTGCAATACCCGGACAAACACATATACTTAAACATTAAAAACACCCAACCATGATTTTGGTCACCACCGGGAATCGAACCCGAGACCCTCGAATAACAAAGCAAACACGCTACTACTGTGCTAACCAGGGCGGCTGTTAAAATGTAAACATTTTGGACTTCACTGGTTACGGTAAACCTAAATTACACGAATAAGTTTTCCAAGAATACCACCACAGTATTTATTGTTTGTCGTAGGAGACGGCTAAACGGTTGGATCGCTGAACTGACGACCAGCATCCGTCAAAGACAATCTGTTTATAAAGTCAACAAAATGAAAAATGGGTACCCCCAAAACAACACCGAACCCCCGCTCTAGTTCTCGGACCTAATCACATCCATGAAGGAGTATCGGCTAGAACTCGTTGCTCTTCAAGAAACTCACTGGCCTAAAAGTGGAAACCATGTGTCCCAGGACCATAAATTGGTATACAGTGGAGTTGACCTCGGAAATATTGGAGCTGAAATTCTTCTTCGCCCGAAAGTAAAGAAGGCTGTTTTGAATTTCCTAGCAGTGAAGAACCGATTGTGTAAGCTTTGCTTACGCATGATGTTAGCTAACCTGTCGATAATTTGTGCAGTACATGCGCCCACAGAAGTTAGCCAGTACTCAGATAAACACTCATTTTACATTGACTTGGACGATCTGATGGGATCTATACCCGAACACGATGTTAGAATGGTAATTGTGGACTTTCATGCTAGCGCTGACAGAAATCAGAGTGAAAAGAATTGCCCGTACCCCGATGCGAAACTGATAATGGTGAGAGAATGATGTACTTTCCAATTGCTCACGATCTAAGAGTAACAAGCATAGATACATTTGGAAACATGGACACAGCCTCGCAAAATTTCCCGCAGCCAAATTGACCACGTGTTAATTTCTAAGGAGCAGGCACGGGTTGTGCAGGATGTGAGAACTTATCGGTCACCAACCAAATACGTAGGCTGCGATCATCATTTGGTCGCTGCAAATCTACTAGTGAAGTTTTCGTACAAGTCAGGGAACAAGCGAAACGTTTCGACTGTCGAGGTCTGATAAATTAAGAACAAAAGAATCGATATCATGATTATGTTAGCGACAACATTGAGGAAGATAATTACCAGTCTGACTGTGTGAACTCTGTCTGGAAGTGCAACAACGGCACACGATCGCGAGGAAAACCTAGGCTACTCTTAATAGGATGGCAGCTCAGCTTATTTGTAGACGGAAAAAGCGAGAATGGTGGAAGGCCGAGGTGCTGAAGGTACAACAACTAAGCAATGAGCAAAGTTCACGTAATTTCTTTAAAGGAATTACTGGATTGCATTTAACTTTCACCCCTGCCCCAACTGTCAATCGGGACCGGGATTGAAACCTCTGTTTCAACATCGACACAGTACTCGACGCTTGGAATGAACACTTTACCTACTTACTAGAAAGAATTGTGAAGCGATCTCTGAAAGATCGTTGCAGGCGACGATTGCTCCACGGTGTAGAGCACGGGTTGGCATCTTCAGGTTGTCTAAGACAGTATGAAGACCAAGCCCAGGATCAAAACCGTTGCTGCCGGATTGTTGACTCAGTAAGGAGCCAGTAATGAGTCAACAATTATTTCACGGATAACAGCTCTTATATTATCTTTTAGTGCTTGCATGCTGGGTGCATTGGTGTAATCATCTTTAATTGAAAAACGCATGTCCAGGAAATTTTGAGTGCAATTGTGTGAATTATGTGATTATATCACGAGGGTTGTGTCATGTAGCGTCGTCCTATTGGAACTAAAGAGTGCCCATGAGCATCAACATCAACGCCAACAAAAAACATTAAACCCAATGCCAACCGAATTTTACGGGTTCTCCCTGCAAAATTTTCACCATTTTTAGGGTTCCGTAGATAAAATGTAAAACGGTATCCTTATCCCTCTCTCTCCATTGTCCAGTCTGCCACATGCTCATAATTTTTAAACTATAATTCTTAACGAGTGGAAATTTTATGTGCACGTTAAGTCATTTAAGTCGCAGATAATTCAACTATTGTTTCAGAAAAAAGTAAATTAAATTTATTAACTAATAATTAAATGAAGGTACCAAACAATTTTACTTTTTATATATGTCATGAGATATGTCATTTAAAAGGGCTCTCTATGACGAATTCTTAAAAAAAATTTATAAATTTTTTTGGTGAATTTTTGGTAGCGAATCATCAACAATGACTACCTAAATGACTATTTTGTTAGGCATTCATTGGCGGAAATTGACATTTTTGGACATGCACTTCAAGACATTGAAACATCGAAAGATTTAATTATAATTTTATAATCTAATTAATTTCTTCAAATCACACAATGTAAAAAACGCAGATTTCAACTTTAGAAAATTAATCCAAAACTTTTTCATTGCAGAGTTTTATAATTATCTAACCTCTACATAACTCCATAAATTTGTTTAGATTATTTTTATTCCATTTTCTTAATTTCTAAAATTTCAATTCGTGTAATACGAGTATTCATTAATATTTATAAATTGTTAAAATTCCAAAATATCGAATTCCAATTTTTCTAATTTGTTAATTTTGCAAACTTCCAAAATAAATTATAATAGCCTAATCAGATTTTGTGTCAATTATAGTTAAAACGAATTGTTAAAATCAAAATTTTGACCGGAAAATCAAATTTTTCGATTTAATGGTTCATTTTAAGGTGAACAAACAAAATTAAATTTGAGTTTTCTGCAAAATTATAAATTTGAATAAATTGTTTAGCTAATTGACACACGGTCTCAGGAATTGTTTTTTACTATTTGTTTGCTTTGTTTTGTTTTTCGTATGAAAATTAAAATCATAAGAATTCACAGAGCTTGCATAAATTTAGTGCACTTTATATAATTATTTATAAATCTTGGAGATCACTGTCTTGGTTCATCAATTTTATCAGATGTATTGTTTACGAACAAATTCTACAAATAATTATTTATTAAATTCGTTCGTTCAGATTTTAGGTTTGGTCCTAATGACGGTCACACTTCTTATTGGTGCTGGCAACATATTGCCTGCGTGTTATTTATCTTCATCAGTGACATTGATTTAGCTAAACTCGAGAAAATCAAACAAAACAACGGTTTAAATTAATCGAAATATGAAAAAACAACAACTACTAACTACACCTGGCATATCATGTAATTTTAAGGACTTTAACTTTTCAGATGACACGATTCTTCTTCTGTTTGTGGCATAACCCAAAAACTCATTGAGCTGCCCCGTACTATAAGGATTAATTATTTGAAATGAAAATTAAAAAGTTTTCAATTAGAATAAAAATAAAATAAAAGCTTGATCGAAAGTACTTTAGTTTAACCAAAATTTATTTGTATTGCGTTGTGCAAAGTGAAACGGACCAACCTTTTCATTGAAATTTTTAATTATTTCCGTTTACAAGCTTGATGTGGAGAAAAACAACAGTTTCGCATCAAATGTGGTTCATAATCGCCGATATTTTTTGCAAATCACCTTAAAAATGGGGGATCGTTACATACCCATTTCAGTTTTCAGCAGTCAAATGAAACAAATTTCTATGCATCGCTGTATTTTGATTTATTTAATATTGAGTGCAGGGAAAACTTAATGACGATTCTTTACTATACTTCTTTTATACTTCAACGAAAAATTAAAAACTATTACCGAAAGTTATTTGTGACAAATCGGCCCCAGTTCTATTATTATATTAAACATCTTACAGGATGTGGAAATGTGATAATTCTTGTGTATTTTATATTAAGCAGAACACGGGTTCTAAAGCAATACTTAAGATAATAAAAAATTAAAATACTAAAGTGATTCCTAAAACAAATTTAGGCCGTAGATGACGAAACATATAATAAACAAAGGTTCAAAGAACTTTAGAAATTGTTTACAACGTTATAAAGTTTTTCTTATTCACTCAATCAAGTAATTTTCTTGCCATGGTCTTAATTTTTACGAGTGGCCATTTTGTATTTCATTATTACTATTATTATTATTATTTTTTAGTATATGTAATAAAAACCAAACTATATAGACTATAGAGTAACGAAATATCTAAAAAAAAAATTGTATATACTTTCTTATTATGTACATATACATACGTATATATACTCGTACGAATATATATTAATACAAACACAACTTTAATCTCTTAACCAAAAACTGCAATCAGTAAATAAGAAAAAATAAAACCGTAAACCTAAACCAAAACAACCAAAAAAACTGCATTTTTCATGAACATGTATTGCATGCATATAAGCAATTTTTTTTGCATTTTGCAATTTCTTTTCGCGGTATTCATAAACACATCCACACACACACATTTATATACACGTACCTAGAGATGTAATATTGCGGTGGGGATCGCAGTTTCATTATTTAAGTTTACAAGAAGAAGAAACTTCAAATATATATTTTGTTTTGTTTTTTATGTATTTTCTTGAGATCGCAGAAAAATGTATAGAAATATAAGATGATTAAGTATAGAAGAGGACCAAGCGCATACGAAAAATACGATGGTGATGCAGAATAAAAAGAAGCAGCCGAAAGTTAAAAGAACTTATATGTTTTCGTTTATTATCCACGTTTTTTAATTTATTTTTTATTTTTTGGTCTTTTGGATTGCAAATTGCAATACTATTTAATACAAGCGGGATGGATTAGTAAGTTTTTGTTTTTGTAATTTTTAATAAGATAAAAATGAAGATAAATTGACTTGGCAAAATGACTTTTGAATTTTCTGCATTATATATAGTTGAAATATTTATGTTATCTGGTTCTTGTTTTTAAATTTCTGATATTTTTGTTATTGTGTTCGTGAAAATGATAGGCTCTGTATAAATATCAACTATGTATATATCGAATCGAAAGGATTGCAGATACAAATACCCTATGGCTTGTATGAAAAGTAAAAGCTGAATGTCAAAGGGACAAATTGTGTAAGCGTGAAAACGTTGATGACATGTGTCATTGGTTCGAAAGGGTTGAACATTTAAATCGAATTTATTTGCGTATAAACTATAGAAGAGGTCTGCTACTTTAACAATAATCGATATTCGATTTCGGCCATTTAAAGCTTAGCATTAACGTTCGCATTGGCATTGGAATGATTGAGTTTAATTTTTTTTTAATAATCTGGGGTTTGATTATAAGCCCTCGTTGACAAAGAGAGTAGTGTGCTTGCTTTGGTATTCGGAGGGTGCTTTTAATTGTTCTAGGCTATCTTATTGCAAGCAATTGATCGCATTATGGAATTCAACGCAAACCATTCATCGCAATTAATTTGTCGTTACCATCACAATATGGTAAACCATAGCAAACCGGCGATGCATTACTATGTTTTGTGATGGTAACGATAAAATTATGAAATATGGGCTACTGAAATGGAATTAGACTATTCCTTTACCGATTATAATGAAATCCAACATTTTGAATGGAAATTTAGTTATAAATTGATTTTGGATAAAGTCTTAGAATATAGCTAATTGTTGGTAGTATTTATTATTATTAAAATTGGCTGGAACCCACGAGGATTACGCACTCAATGCCACAAAGGCCCAAGGTGCAAACCCAGGATTCTATCCCAATTCGCAAACGCGCACTGCTGCCTTCGCAAACTGAACAAGTTTAGACCAAGGCAGAGAGGACAACTGATCTAAATTCAAAGACCTAAAGTTGAATACCTGAACTCGTATAGAACTGAACGCAGGACAACTGCTCACGAAGTGAAGCGAGTCATCATCCTCCTCAAGGCAGTCCTCGCAAATAACATCATGAGCTAAACACGCATACGATGTAGATGATCTTTAAAACGGCCATGTCCCGTAAGAATCGCTACCATGATTCTTAACTGGTTCTGTTTTAAATATAAAGCATACTTCGTGGACCTCAAATTGGGCTCCTTAATGAAGTACTTTGTCTTACGACAACTAAAAGTCGCAAGCCACTGAGACCTTAGGTCTTTCAAAGCGTAATCCTTTATAACCTTCTTCCCGTAGTTGAAAGATATAGGAGCCGCTGGTTCAGGACCAATTGGGAGCCAGCTTTGGCTAAACAATCCGCGATCTCATTGCCTACGATGTCACAATGAGCCGATACCCACATGACTGTAACTTTATTGTTAGAACAAAGAAGGTTCATGAATTGTATGCATTCCTTGACGAGTTTAGAAACAGTCAAGGGATTTCTTAAAGAGTTAAGTACAGCTTTACTATCTGTACACAGTAGAATACTTTTGTTTTTAACAGCAAAATTCAAAGCCTCAATAACACTACGTGTCAGCGCTATTATTTCCACCTGAAAAACAGTACAATGCGAACCAAGAATACCGAAAAGTCTCAGATCCGTCCAAGGACAGTAGATTCCAAAGCCTGCACTGAGGTTAGAACGAGAGCCATCAGAATAAAAGACAATGGACTCATCTAATTTATTAAGAAAAACCTGGGAACTCCACAAATCTCTCGAAGGATAAGCCACCGAGAAAAGATTTGAGAAATGAAATTCGGGTATTAGTCTGTCATTAACCATATCGATTTCTGGTAAACATGAAGAATAATTATTAAAAATTTGTCGATGTCTCACGATAGAACCGAAAAAGCTCCATGCCCCAATGCACCTCAGATGATAAGCTGCAGCACAGGCTGTTCTTAAAATAAAGGTGCGTAACTGAGGCAAGGAAAGAATGGATTCCATAGCTAGAGGACATAGCCCTAGTTATGGCTCTGTAAGCCAGATTTTATAGACCATTAAGCTTGGCTGCAGTGAGTAGTATAAAAAAATAAAATAAATAATTAAATGGAATATTCTAAAACTTATTTTAATAATCATGTTAGAATTTTTTGATTTCAACCAAACATATCAAATTTTATCATAATCGGTTAGAAACAAAAGAAAAAGACTAATTCGGTTCCAGTTCACCATATACCCTAGAACTATCGAGTTTCTTTATAGTCGATCAAAGATTAGCCCAGTTCCGTTCAATTTAGGAATAGTTAAGGAATAGTCTTATTTTCATCCAACAAGTTGAATTTGACCGTTTACCGTTTTTATTGTGTGGATACAAATGTTTGTATTGTACCGTGGCCCTTCGTTGGCATTGAATGCTGCATTCGTTTTTACGGATTAGGTAAATCCGCAACCAATCAAGCAACAACAAACCAAGAGAAAAACCTTCCAGAATTCAAACAAAAAGCTTTAAATGGGAGTAATTTAAAATAGTATTAAAAATGTCCACATGGCATCAAAAGGTTTGTCTTAAAATCTTAAACTACATTTATGTAATCCGTTAAACCACGTTAAACTATGGTATTTGGAACACGAATGTGCCAAACTAAGTTGTTCGGACAAGACTATGTCGTAATATAATCTGACCGCAGTTCCCGCAGCAATAATCATATGGAGGTGGTACATTGATATGCTTGGTATCCGTTAAATTTAATACAATCAATAGTGGAAGCTCAAGATTAAAATCAACCAAATAAATGTATAAACATGTTGCACCATAAGTGGACAATAATTCTGTCGCATTGGTGGCGAATTTAACGAGAAAAATACTTAAATTCGACAGTTTTAACCAGAAATATGGTGAAATGTGATTCCGTATATCGATGTTTAAAATTATTCAGCCCCCCTGGGGATACGTTAAATTAAAAATTAAAATGTTGGGCCATTTGCATTGTTTTTTCTATAGCATTACAATATTACCTACTGTGAACCAGCTTCCTTCATTTGAATGACAAAATATTTTTGGTCAAGCGACAAACTGTTGCTTTTTACATTTTATATTTCGCAAATTCAACATAATTTTAATAAACAATACAACTTTTAAATTAAATTATCTTACTTTAAAAATAATTATTTTAGTTTACTTGACTTTTTGGCTAAATACCTCCAACAGCTTTTTTTTCAAGCATCCGATCTTTTTTTACCCGGCCTTTCAAGTATTTCCCATGGTAATCAAATTTTTTCGTGCAACTAGCCAATGCCACGCTTTCGTTGTTGGTTGTAAATGATTGAAGCCAAGTAGAACGCGAAGAGTCGATCTTTTTGAATTTCTTTTCTATTAGCATAGTTATGAATAGCCTCAAAGAATGACCAGTCACTCACCAGTTATCATGACTCTGAATGCAAAGATTGCTAATTAAGAAAACGGGCCAAGGTTAACAAACAATGAAACTAACAATTCCGGAACCTAATTGAAGACAACACGAATTAACAAGTTCCAATTAAAATGTCGATGCAGTTAGAAGATAAATTAGATATCCTAAACTAAATTATTCAATGCGCAACCTAGAACAATTCTCGCATTAGCTAAACGGAAATGAAGAATAGAATAGAAATAATAGAAGCTATCCGCTGGAAATCCAAGAATTAGTCAAAAACTAAAAGCACAGAAACCCTTGCAGAGGAATCGGCTTATTGGCCAAAATGACACAGAATAGCCTTACTGAATAGCCTTACTGCCCAAAATGACACAGAACAATTTACCGAGCAAATAGCGCAGTGGTTAAAGCTGTGACGTTTGGATCGGGAGGTACCGGGTTCGAATCCCAACAGAGGCGGGGGATGCAAAAAGGGATTTTTCATCTCCCGATTACGATCGGTGATTAAATTGAAAACATCTATGACCCTCTGTTGGAATGTAGAACTCATGGGCCGACCCATCGTTCATGTTAGTACAGGCTAGCATGGAGCTATAGTGTGCAGATGGCCAATTAAAAGACGGACCTGTAGCCGTGTACAAATAGGGATACTGTTCAGAAGCTTTCAAAGGACATTAAATCCACTAGCCGAACAGTCTCTAAATAATGTATGTATGTGTTGGTATTTATTTTAAAAAAAAAACAATGTCGAAATCGTCATAGTAATGCTAAACAAAACACTGGCTTGTTCGCAGCACACGTTGAAGATACTTTTCAACCGTAACCGCGGTAAACACTAGTGATTGAATTAGATGAACATAATAGACTACCTGCAACATTAAAAGATGAAATCAGTAATAATCTAAGTACAAAATATCCAGGATATGACTTAGTTACAGGACAAATAATAATAAAGCACATAATTAAGGAAAACTAAGTCATATAAGCAACGCAGTGTTCAGACTGAAAGGATTTTGTTGCTCCCAACAATATCAAAAATATTCGAAAAACTCCTGCTCAACTCAATAAACCAACTATATAAAAAAAGACATCTTATTCTAATTTGCCTTTAGAGAAAATCACTCCCCTATAGAGCAAGTGCACAGAATTAAAAATATAATTGAAGGCGAACTTGAAAGTCTTCTTGGATGTATCTCAAGCATATAACAAGGCATGATATTAAGGACTAGAATATAAACTCACCGAGATCTACCTAGGTAGTTTCGCCAGATCTTAAAATTGTACATTGCCAATCGACACTTTCAAACAAAATATTAAGGACAGAAGAAACGAATATAACAAAACATTAAGGACAGAAGAAACGAATATAGCAACATTGGCGGATGATACTGCAATTGGTAACAACATAAATGAAGCAACAACCAAACTATAGAAGGCCACTAACGCAGTGAGTACTTGGACAAAAAGAGGTTGAATTAGGCTCAACGATGCAAAATCAACACATGTCAATTTTATTAATCGAAGGAGCATGTGGAAAAGAAACAAAGAGCATGTGGAAAAGAAACAAAAAGAATTAAATATTAATACTTTTGCGGACAGTAGCCAAAATGAGCGGCTCAAAAAACACACCAACTGTTTTTAAGGTTTTAACATTCATAAAACAGAAAACACCGCTTTGACTCTACAACGAGTAGCAAAGTCTGTTGGCATATCCCGTCTTGTTCTTACAGATCGCTTTGTCCGCGAATTTATATGAATATAGAAAAATGTACTGGCTCATATGAACGAATTATGAGTTACCCTACATAATAAATTGCTCTAATATCAGCAAATACTTAAACCTGTATGGAACTACGGCATCCAGCTTTGGGGTTGTGCTAAGAAGGCAAATGTAAAAATAATACTAGCAATCCAATCCACTAGAATTGGGTACCTAGGACTCATACGGCGGTTAAATAAACTTCAATGTCAATTTTACTGAGACAAACCAATGGGTTACACCTCTACAAAAGTGATATATAAGTGAAAACAAGAAAAAAAAGTGAAAATAAGAAAGATAAATTCCTGGATAATTTGTAAATTAGTTGAAAATTTAAATACACTGTTAAAAACTGTGAAAGATTTTTTTTTTGTTGATCAAGTGATTGAATCTGTCATCAACATTTTAATTTTATAAATCTAAGGCAAGCGAAGCATGGGCCATTGGGAATTATGGTTTTCAAAATGCCTTTCTCATCTCATTGTCGATTCGATGTGCAACCCCGCGAGCGTTACTGAACATATAGATTTTGACATTTTTTTTCGTTCCGACGGAAAAAAAAACTTTGGTTTCAGAAAAATTCAAAAACGGAAATTATTTTACAAAAAGCTCAAAGATTATATTTAGCTGCCGCATTTAAAATTTAAAATGAACTTTTTAGCTCAATAAATTTATTTATACATTTTAAATAAATAAAATATATAAAATAATAAAAAAAAATTGCATTTATTTTTATGAATTGATTAAAAATGGATATTCGGTGTATATTGCAGAAAAAAAATAAAAAATAAAATTGCAAAGTACATATCAGTGTTAGTTTGATTATCATCATCATTGGTTGTTCAAAAAACCGAACTCAAACCATTGAATAATTTTTTTTTTGGAAAAATTATATTTTTATATATAATAATTTTTTTTTTTTTAGCGGATAGATAGAGAACAATATAATATTGCGTTTAATAAAACGCGAAAGATGTACTAAACACCACCAAAATAAATGTTATGTGCATCGCGCCGTTTTGGGATGGAAAATAAATTATATTGAATGCATGTATAATTTTTTTTATTTTTTTTTTTCTGTACGTAGTATGTACATATATTTTTTTTAAATGTAATTGTGATGCACTTTTTTCATTATTATTATTATTTTGGGTATGATAAAAAAAAAAAATTATAAAATGCAATAATGTGAAATTAAAAAAAAAACGCGTTATACTAGAATCAAATGTGTAAGTGAATTTTTATTATGATATTTTTCGTTTTTTTTTTTTTTCATTTTTAAATTGTTGGTTTCAAATTTTCTCCTCAACTACTTTATTTTTGTGTTGCATTAAAACATTTATTTTTTTTATGCTTGCCATTTTCGATGACGTTCATCATGATCATAAAAATAATAATAATGGTTTTCAGGTCAGAAGTTATCAACTTTTGGTATTTGAGAAAAAATATTTAGGATGCGATACGTTGAGTTTTTTTTTTTAATTTTATTCTTATTATGGATGAATAACCTAATGTTTTCATGATATTTGATGGCGTCTGCTGGCCGGTAGTTAAATAAAAAGTAATAGGAATAACTTTCGAATAAGTTACGTGAAGGTTGTGTAAACGATGACTCATTCGATAATATGACTTTAAACTATTTCACAGCAAGATTAGTTTTGTGCCAGATGCCTTCAGAATTAGAACGCGAACGCAAATCCGAAGAACTTTCACATTCGATAGTAATCGCAAAGTAAAGAGGTAGTTCCTCAGTGGATCTAAATCTCTGATACAGACATCCATGCCAAATAATAGGCGGCGACTTCAAGAATCTTTTTGCCTGTTTTAAATCCGGGAATAGACTTGATCGTACTTTTGAAAGGAAAAACTGCTATGACTATAATAAAGCACACAGATGAATCGATTTGCCTATAACTTTTGGTGTACCAATACGTATTTCTTACAATTGCCGCCAAGTGATATCGGAAACAATTAAAAGAACCCAGCAATTCACCCAGATGGATCTTTTCGCTACATATTTAAGAGATAAATCTAAATTTACATCAAACTGTTTATGAATATTTTACTTTTCTCTATCAGATAACTGGTAAAAAATTCCCATGACTTCAAACCCGAATTTGTTTCTGGAATCATTCTAGAACTAAGCTGTTGTTTGAAAATGGTAAACACACGAAAAATAGTATTTAAATATAAAAACAATTAAATTTTGTCCTCGGATGTCTCCTAAATGTCATTTTTCAAATTTTCATTTTTTCGAGCGCCCTCTTGTGTTTTTTAAAATAAATTTGGAAATAAGCCCTTTTAATCAATATTTTCCAAAAAAAAGCCTTTTCGTAAAAACCAATTAGAAAATAATTCGATATAACTCGTCTGCATTTTTAGCGCTGAGAAATAGGTGAGGGAATGGGTCTAAAACATAATGAAACCAAAGCTGTACATTTTACGACTGTTCTTCCTCAAAGTATGGAACTCCAGTCTGTCCAAACTATTTTTCAGGTAAGTTCTCAACATACTTCTTTTTATGATTGGAAAGTGCAATACGCAATAGTACAAGTTTTACTTGCTTTCGTAATGGAACTGACTTTTCTAGTCTAGATTGGAGTTTGAAATGTTCATAGCCAGGTATTAAACCGGTAAGTTCACCGGTGTTTTGTTGTTCTTTTTTTTGGTTACCCGCCATTTATTTAGACATCTAAAATTTTACATTTTACAATGATCTCCCATAATCGCAAATCACCGTGCTTTTTTTATTTTTTCGAAATATTCTTCTTTAGTTATGTGTACCGGATATCGACATAAATGATTTTCAATACGCCCAAATGCTTGGCGTTTGGCGATTTAGCAAAAATTTATTGCATCAAAACATGTAAACGTAACATGTTATCATTATTTGAAATATGACAATTTTTAAATAATCTATCCCATACAAAAATACAGGTTGGTTTAGTTTTTTGGTTGAAATTCAAATCAACTGCGCAAAAATTGTACGACTTATAAGTCACGCATAAAATGGAAACTGAATTGTGTGTTCGTGACAATGGCAATTCTTGTTGCAAATCAAAGCAATGTTAAAACATTTGGCACAAATCTTTTAATAAGCTCATAGAAGGCATTAGCTCGCAAAGTATGCACTCGGTTTTGCGTCATAAAATGAAGTTAGTTGAAAATTTAGTGTTGAATTATCCATGAAAAATTTTATGGTGTAATGACTTTTCTGTGTTGGTAGTCTATTCAGAAATGTTCGTCGGATTTCTTCTTGTTTCAAGGATTTATGGGATATGTGTTTACCATCACGATTTTCTTTGAGAATATTTCCTTTCATTAAAGCTTTATTTATATCTCTGATGCGTTTTTCTTTAATACTGAAAACCGTCAAAAATATTTTTTACCCATTGGAACAACTTTTTTGCGACGATTAAATAAATTGTATGTGCCAATTTACGAACTTTAATCCGACTTTAGTCAATTTTCATATTTCTTGGGTCGAGCTTTTGAACTTTTATTATCACATGTTTTTTAAATTTTAAACAAAGGATCTCCGCGTCGATGTACTTAAAATTAGAAACGTAAATCAATTTATGTGAATATCAATAAGTGCTAATCGTCACTCTGGTTGGCACAGAAAGTAGCGTCCCTGCTTTGTTATTCAAGGGTCTCGAGTTCAATTCCCGGTGGTGACCAAAAATCACGTTTTTAATGTGTAAGTATATGTGTTTGTCCGGAAGGCATCACACCATTTATCCGTACAACGGTATTATTGTTCATTTTGATAATTTTTTCTGATTCATATTCAAAGTTTTCAATTGGAATATTTAAACAAGCCGTTACATTTTATACCATATACTAATTGATTTATCGAGATATTTCCGTAGTGTGGAGGCAACACATTTTTAGTTTTTGGCTTTAATATCAACAGAACAATAATACAACGACTGAAAAAGGATCTTTATTGGTTACAGATCAAAACATGAAGAAAAAATAGCGATGGACTTATGCGATAGACACAATATAAATTTTGGAATTAAGTACCTTTTGAAAAAAACGTTAATGTTGTGTTCCAGTTGTAAAAGCCTTTTAATCCTTATTGAATCCTTTCTTTCTTGTGGGAGATGCATTTTAGCCTTCAGAACAGGAATTCGTAATAGTATCACGTTTCACCAAAAACGGAAATACGCCATTTTGAAAAATCACTCCACAATTATTGTCGTACAGACTCTTTCAGTTGAAACGAGTGTTAAGCTACTCCAAATTTAGATTTTAGAAACAAATGTTTTGCTCAATCATAGTTTTGTCTTCAATCACTTTAAATTCATAATTTGTGTGACAAATAGGCTTGCCACCCTCCTTTGTGGAGGACAGTCCTCCTTTCGTAAGAAATTTCCTCCATCCTCCACGGGGACAAAAATGTCCTCCATCAGGAAAATAAATCAAGGACGGACTGTATTAATCAATCAGTTTTGAGATAATTTGGAGAGAATTGGAATTATTTGATGGAAAATCAATTATGGATTAAACTTGTAGACGCTTTCGGAGTATTTATATCTAGGTATATGAATTTTAAGATAATTAAAGAAAATGACGATGGACAAAATATTTAAAAACCTTAGCGATAGTAAGAATGATACACCTTGAGATTTTGTGCTGAGGTGCTTCGTATTGTAAATGTAGTTTTTAAAATTAAGACAGCTCATACGAGTAAAATATTTTTCAGAAATTAGCCTAATATCAATGTTATCAGAACTTCTACAATTTTTCGCTTGTATCCTATGTTTCGTAAGTATTACGCCGTTTAATTTGGGCAATAACATATTCTCCGTTCGATTGTTCAGTACGCACAGCTATCATTTGTCTGAATGGTGGATTTTATAAGTATATTGAAGGCAATCTTTCTTTCGATCCTTCCTCACAAGCAGCTTTCCATTTGGCGAAATATAGCACTTTATTATGTGATTTACACTTCTTTTCACTCCTACATTGGCTTAAATTTGACGTTGATTGTGACAATATGTAAAAATTTCTCATAAATCTGTCCTAAAAAATCAATTTCTGCTTATATACGTTGGTGTGCAAAGCAAACTGTCTCGATATAATAAAGTTTATCATTGGGACAACAAAATTTGTTACGACATGATTTTCTGAATTTTCTAGGGAAAATTCTAGGAAGCTAAGATGTCTTTCGGTTTAAGCTAATCGAGAAAAACATCTATTCGATATATTTATATATGAGGTTATTGCAAACATATTTGTCCGTAACGTCAAAATCCACTACTTTTTCCCAAATTGAAATATTTTTCAGATAGCTTAGACCCAATGTCATCTTGAAATATACGTCATTATGGTGTTAGCTTCCAATGGGTTTCCCAAGAAAACTTGGAATTTATATTATTGAATTTATATTATGAGTTATAAAAAGTCACATAATCGGGATTTAGAACAATCTTCACTCGTCTTTATGGAATTGTGAATTTTGTTTTAAAATTTTTTTATTTTAGAACAAATTTAGGTTAAAATTCACGTGAATGATTGTAATTATTGTTCGATTTTCTTTAGTTGAAGAAAGCATCGTCATATTTTGCATAAATAAGAAGCTAGCACATCACTTTTTCACCATTTTATTTAAATTTTATCACGTGCCTCGATTTCAAGACTAAACCGCCCGGCATAGTTAAAATCGAATTCGCTTTATTTGAATAATATAATTTAGAAACATCACACGTCGGTTCATTAAATTAGAGACTAGACTAGAAAATTTAAATAACTGAGCCCTTGAAAACTTAAGAATTTAAATTAAGTTTGATGAATTTGAATTTCTAAAATTATAATTAAAACGAAAAGCAACCTCCACGAAGAGGTTAAATTAATGTTACGTTTTAGCCTTGTCAAACAAGGTTCTATGACTGAATTTTGAATAAAACAACCATAACACTAAATTTATTTATTTCTGAATTATTACACCAAACACTAATTTAATTAATTCACTAACTCAACTTTGCCTTTTCAACTATCACATACTAAACCTAAAATATTTTTAAATAACACATATTTAAGGATAATCTCAATACATATATGAGAAATTTATTTACTCGTTATATTAAATTAGACCCAACGATTTATTTATTTTAGTTTTGCCGACACTACAAAACTAGCAGATTACTTTTCAGATAATGGAATCATTTATTTCTTTTATTATAAATAAGTGTGTCCCAAAACATCCCTGAAAAGTTTTAAATAAAGTTATGTAATTGAGTGTAAGTATTTCAAGAGGTGATTAATTTTGAGCAAAAGATCGTCCTTGAGGAGAATGTCCATTTTGGAATACCTTCATTCATATTATAATTAATTACTGCTGAGGTAGGTGAAAAAAGAGCACTAAAATGCATTCAAAATGGAGCAGACCATTTGAGAAACTGCTATAAGAAAAATTATTCGAAACAACAATAATAATCTTAAAAAAGCTTTAATCAAAATTAAATGCATTTTAGTGCTCAAAAGCTCTCTGATTTTTACAGCGGTCGCATTAACTCAGTGATTTAGATTTTCTAAATATGAAAAACATTAATTAAACCGTCCACGAGTGCGAATTTACAAGAAACGGTCAGTATAAAGCCGGTTCACCAGTTTACTGAAAAGTGACATTGGTTTCGCTACCCCTGACTTTTCATATTCATTAATAAATTCACGTACACACATTCTAATTTTTTAGAAATAACCTGTTTGACCTAAAAATTGTTCTTCTAGTCATGGTCAACAAATTTCACCCTAAATAACAGATCATCTATAAGGATACCCTAAAATCTATATAGAGATCACACTTGATAATATATCATCTGCTGTGTGTTATTAAAATAACTTGATATGTTGTTTCTCATCCAGGCGAAAAAACACCAAAATCTTTAACTCAAACACAACAAAAAGTACAACAACCCGAAGAATGATTACAGATCCATGATCTTATCTGCAAACTGCGCTATACAAAATAAAATAAAAATTTACTCATAAAATTAGAATTATAAAATGGTAATCATATATATGTGCACAGTTCAAAGTCCTTTAAAATAACCAAAAAAAAAAAGAACATGAATGCCATCTTTAATGCAATCAATCGACGAAGCAGCATAAGGAAAAAAAAAAAAGTTCAATAAACGATCATAATCGCATTTGATCAACGAAGAAAACAATTGCATGCTATGGTACCCAATTGTAAGAGGCCTGAAATTATAGACTATCATTTTTTTGGTAGTGCATATAGTGTTGTTGCATTTTATTTACTTTTATTATGATTAATATTAAACATGCATTTTTATTTTTATTTAATGTACCATCTAAACCCAAACTACTAACAAATAATTTAAATAAAAAAAATTCACTTTGAAAAATGGGATTACACACAGGAGAGATTGTGTAGTTTGTCAATTCTCGCGATTGAATTTTTAGTGTTGTAGTTGTTGTTGTATTTTGGGCATGTTTTTTATTTTTGGTGCACATACATATCATATACATTTTTTTAGTATGTGTGTGTGTGTGTGTATATGTGTATTTGTGTTTTGTTATTATAATAATAATAATAATAATAATATATTTATATATTTTTTGGAGGATCAAACTTTAACCAAAAAAAAAAGAAAAAAGAATATAAAATATCGCATGCATGTATTTGTATGTGCAATAAAATAGGGGGAAAACTATAATACGCGAAATAAAATAAAAAATTTAACAATTTTTTTGTGTATTTTTAGGAGGGGCTAATTTTTGCAACCAAAAAAAAAAAAATTATTGAAATTGCATTATATGAAACGAAAAAAAAAAACGCGGGTTGCACATTTTATCCAAAATAAAATGAAATGAAAATAAAAATTAAATTAAAGTACTCGCATACACACTGATGTAGTGCGGAGAGCTTCAAACTTTTACACACATGCACTTTGCAGTACATACAAATGGTTCCTATTATTATAATTATTATTATTGTTGTAGAGTGCATCTACTAAATAAAAAATTAATACATACGCATACATGTTCGCGTTTTTTTTTGTGTATATTCACGCGAAAATATAATAAAATAAAAAATTGCCGAAATAATAATTTATTTGATAGTGAACAAATTTTTTTTTATTTTTATTTTTTTAGACTAAAAAGAAGAGAGCTTTTGGACAGGTCGTTCATAGTATCGGAGCGCTCTTCAAACATTGAAAAAAAAAAAAATTAGTTATTTGTTAATTTTTAAAAATATTTAATTTTTTTTTCCATTATACATAATTGCAATAAAAACTAAAAATAAAAAAAATAAATATTTTATATAATAATATAAATACATATATGTATATAACGAATTTTGGTTCTCGTTTAATTATGTATTTTTATTTTTTTATTTTTTTATTTTGGAATTGAATCATCATCACTGTGAATCTGAACTGCTGTAACTGTTATTACTTCTTCTAATATTGTTTAATGATAAACAAGTTATAAGTTATTATTGATAATAAAACAAAAAATTAATAAAATTAATAGTTTTTGTTTTAAATTAATTTTCAAAAAAAAATAAAATGGATTATTACAAGTGAAATATATATTTATTATTATTTTATTTAACAAATTTAAAAAAAAAAAAAAAAAGAAAAGTGAAAAATATTAATTAAATTTTTTTTGTGAGAAAATGTCTATATAAGTGAAATTGTGCAATTTATTAAGTTACGAGAAAAATTAAATTGGTGACCAAAAATTAATAATTATTTATTATTCAAAAAGAGAAAAAAAAATATAAGTGAATATTATTTGTTGTGTGGTTTACTTACATATAATTTTAAAAAATATTTATATAAAATATTTTATTTTAATTTTTTATTGTTGAACGTGAAAAACTGAAAATTCATTCAAAATTGATCCGATAAATAAAAGAAAAAGGAAATTAAGAAAAGGTAAGTTTATTTTTTATAAAATAAAAACAATTATTTTAATTATTATTACTTGTACAATATATATGTATGTACGTATATGTAAGGAAATCCTTTTATTTTATTTTATAAAATTCTGAATGAAAAGTAAAACCACTTGTTGAATTTTTCATACTCGGTCGTATACGTTTTTATGTATATTTTTGTGAGTGGGAAAAAAAACTTCATTCATTATCGTTATATGTACAATTTGTTCCAGTTTTTCTTTCGAGAATATATTATGTGCGCTATACCTATATATTATAGGACCTTCATGGTCGGCTATGTTTTATAAATTTTATCCTTTGTACAATTTTATAATAATATGTAATACATACTTGAAATATAATTTTGTAAAAAATACAATTATTTTTTCTGATATTGTCGCGTGTTCTCTTCTTTTGTCATGAGAGTTGAAATACATTTTTAACTTAACATCGTGACATTTCAGCCAGATAAATAATAATTTATAAAATTTATGATTAGTTAAAAACATTGCGAATAACCATTTAAAATACAAATTATATGTTTTTTTCCTAATTTGAGAGTTAGCCTAAATTACCGGCAACATTTTAAAAATACTCACGTTAAATACTTCATGAACAAAACGGATCAGAAAATCTAAAACTAACATAGTCAACCTATGCCTTTGAAATATAAACATTTCTATATGAGACCGCACTCCAAGATTTTTTATTAGATTTATGATCAAGAATTTCATTTAAGCGCCATTGCTATAACACACCTATTTGGCAGATTATATCAATCGAAAAATGATTATCAATTCAGTCTTTTTAATTAAATCACAATCTCCTTAAATCATATATTCATGAACCTTCTCATTTTTTGACGATTTTGAGTTATGAATGACAATCATAAGAGAAAACTCTAAAATTAGATAAATTTCCCAAATTTTCAGAATTTCCTAGTTTATCTATTTCATTAAAAGTAAATTAGTTCTATAATCAACTTGCTCTTTACTTAAAAATTGACAATGTACTAGTTTAGTAATAAAACTAATTATCTGCAGATATCAATTTTATGTGTATTAACGGCTGATACACCTAAAATAAAAAGGTCAACAATATCGATATTTATATAGATTTAGATTTCTGCCACCTTTTTTGTAATAAATTATTTGAATTACAGTCATTTTTTTTTTGTTTAAATGCGATTTCCCAAAAATCATGTTTTTGCAGTTAACTAGTTTCTTAACAAATGTTTATTAAACATTTCATTTTGAATTTATCTAATACATATTAGCTAATTTATATAAACTGCAAAACACACTTGTTCAAACATGTTATATTTAACATTATGTAATAAATTTGAGCAACTGTAAGTAACATTTCTAACAAAAGTCGATATTAAAAATTAAAAAATTAAAATTTGGCGGATTGCTCCAGCACTCAATGCCAGTGATGGGACACGGTGCAATACCCGGACAAACACATATACTTACACATTAAAAACACCCAACCGTGATTTTTGGTCACCACCGGGAATCGAACCCGAGACCCTCGAATAATAAAGCAAGGACGCTACTTACTGTGCCAACGAGGGCGGCCGCAAAGACGATATTAGTGGCAAAGTTTATAATAATGTGCAATTTATTCTGTTTTTATTTTTTTTGACAAACTCACAGACTCTTTCATTTGAAAACCTATACTTTATGCTATTAACCAATAACCACTTTTTATTAACCAGTAACCGCGTACTAATTAGCTAATTAATTAAGCCCTCACGAGGTTACTTTTCGTTTTAGTTATGATTTTATTTGTGATGGGCGACAATAATTGATTACGAAAATTTTTATAATGTTAAATTAACCATTAATTACGTTAAATATTTACAAATATGACTTTATTCGAATAAAAAACTCACTGGATGCCAAATATTATATAAATAGGTGCAGATTTTTTTTGTTACCTTACAATAATTTTCTATATCTAAAATGGGATATAAAACTGTTAAAACCGCCGTTTGTCAAATTTAAGCTTAACTTAAATAATACAAAAATTGTTATTAACTTGAAAATATTCATACTTTAATTTCGGATGTGTAAATAAAACTTAAATCGAAAGGTCGTTTGAAATGATCAAACCTCTAAAATTTGTTAGTTTTATGAAGCGATCATGCGAAAGATCACACTTGCTGAAAATAATGGCCAACCTCCAACGTCAGTTAGCCTAAAATTAACCCTACCTAAGTGGCTATGAATTTCAATTAATGGTCTATAGATCTTAAAACCCAATTATTTAGCACGTCTCATGTTTCAATTGACATTTTCATAAATATTACAGCAGCTTTGCATTAGTAAAACACAATGACCAATTTGTCCTTGCGCCAACCTATTTTTGTCGCTATATTGTGTAAATATATGGGTTCACAAAAACCAACTCTACCAACATATTGTGCCACGGCATACCCACAAAATATATAGTGTCATATTGTAGATGCATGTAACTGATATTAAAATTCTAACCCAAATTTGCAAATTGAACAGTCTAGAATTACTTTTGTCCCTCTAAAAAATAAAATTCTTGTTCATAACACTATAACGATCAACCCCTTTTTTTTAGGAAATTCAAAATGTTTTAAATATTACATTCACACGATCATGCAAACTATATATTATATAAGTATGTATGTATCTAAAAGTTTTCTATCATTAACTTGTGTATAGTCATTTTCTCATGTACGAGTACATACAGTGTTCAAAAAATAATAACATAAGCAAATTATAGCAACAACAAAATAATAACCAAAAACTATTATTTTACGACCAGCCAAAACATACAAAAAAAAAACTGTGTAACAAAAACCAAAAATGCAAATAACCAAAAATCCTGTCTCGTTTTTGTTTAGAGTTTTTATATTTTAGAGTATATAAACTATAACATGTACATAGTTGTGTTTCAAATATACGATTTTCCCTCATTTTTATATTTTGGTCAAATCTAAACTCTAATCACGTTATGCAAAATAGTTTTTGTCTCAGAAATAAACCGAATGTACGTTTCCATTTTTAAAGAAAATGACAACGCGATCATAAATTTATTGAAGAAAGATCAATTACTATAGTGATCGTTTTTTTTTTTTTATAAATGGCGATATTTTCGATTTTTTGGTGTAGTTTAAACTGGTTTGAATGCATTTTTCTTAACATACGTATATATGTATATACAGTTGGGCTGTTTATTATTTTAGAAAGTTTGATCAGTTCAACCAAAAGTACATACACAAAAACGTAAGTGCACTAAAAAAACAAACAAAAAATAACGACATATATGTACTTTTGTAGTTGTTGTTGCTGTTTGTTTCGTATTTACGCGGTGCGCGAATATGCATATTTGTTGCCTCGTACAAGTAGTATGTGTATGCGTTGTGTAAATACAAGAAGTTGTTGCGATTATTATATTGTGTGTTGACGATGATGATGATGATGACGACGACCTGATTGCATTTATAGTTTTTTTTTTTGGTTTTTAATTCTTTGTTGTGTTCGATTTATATATAAATTTTCTTGTCTTTATAGTTTTGGTAAAATGAATAAATTATTGTATTATATTTTTTATTGATTACATCATAGACAAATTAAATTGAATGATAAATGTATGTCTTGTATTTTAAAACACGTACACAAAATGATTTAAATAAAAATTGAGATATTTCAGAATTTTTTATTTTTTTTTTGATCTGCATTTCTTCAGTATTATGTACCATGGTGTTCAAACTGCAGAGAAACTAAAATTCTATATATGCATACATAAATGTTATAACAATATTACATTCAATTAACATTATCCGCAACTTGTCATCCTTGAAATACATTTAACCTGCATATTTTGTAATCGTTTATTCCATTTTGATTGGACTTCAATGCAGTTTCAAAAGATAATCATTAATTTTTCACTTAAGACTTTGTTAAAATAAAATCTTTTTGACGTTTTGTAACAGTTTTGAAGTTTTTAAATTTATAGTTGAACAATATTGTGTGAAATCGATCTGTTATAACGGTTTTCAATTTTGATTGATGGTGGTGTACATAGGTTAAACTGTACCATTTTTATACAAAGTAAAGCAAGTAAAAATTTTTGGTGAAAGTGCAAATGTTTAAAATTTATGATCGTTTGAATTTTCAGAAATTTACGATATATTTTTAGGTTTATGGGCAATTATTCCATATTTAGCTTTATATGGTGTATATAATATATACGTATATACATTGATTTCTAAAGATTTAACAAATCGATAACACCACCAGAAGAAACAGATTCAAATAATTCATAAAAATTCAACTTTTTATCATTTCAGTTTGAAACTAACGAATAAAATTGATTAATATACTCGAAAGTATATGAAAAATCAACAGAACAATATCTGGTCTACATGTCTGTAGGCGGATTATCTCGAAAATTAATTCGAAACGACCGAATTGATACGCGATGCTTTATTATTAGTTGCAGTGAATATCAAGACGCGTCATGTGAGATACTCATATATATATATATATATATATGTATATATATATATATACATATATATATATATATATATATATATATATATATATATATATATATATATATATATGTATATATATATATATATATATATATATATATATATATATATATATATACATATATATATATATATATATATATATATATATATATATATATATATATATATATATATATATATATATATATATATATATATTATTAAAGATAAACTAAATTCGAACTGAAGGGGCATTTTGATCATCAAACTGATAATTAGTATCATTGTCTTCATCCAGTTCTCCCTAAGCATTACTAGTATACGTAAAATATATTTATAATTTTTTTAAATAATTCCTGCAATTTTTATTCATGCTTGACTTATAAAATGTATATTCTCAAACGCCCCAAACACTTCTCTTCTTTAATATGAATCGTTCAAAATCATTAAATTCAGATGCCTTATAGCATATAGTGGCTTAAATGTTAACGTTCCTGCGGTTTAAAATCAATAGAACCGAACAGTCATCAGTTACCGAATATTCCACTATGAGATAATATAGTTTTACCGGGTTTCACCTTTTTCAATTTCGGTCTGGTGGAATAAACGAGTGTTCAGGGATTGGTAATATTAATTCGATTAAGCACTAACATGTTGCGATGGCTCTCTTCGCCATCCAGTATTCGCACATATCCACCACAATCAAATTTTTACTCCATCGTCCACTAAGCAAATTGTAGTTATATTACCTAGGATCGAATTACAAAATTGTTAAAAAAACAACCGAAAAAAATTCCTTAGAACCTTTCGGCCGATTATTTCCCGTTCAGTAAAATAAAAATATTTTACAAATCGGCCCCGACAATACTAGATTTCTAATTAAATAATTATTTCAATTTCACCAGTTTAGAACTATTTGTATGACTGTATGTGTAACAGAAAAAATAGAACTGACATTATTTCGGTGTGTTTACAGATAATGAGCTTTTTACTTCTCTTAATTTGTATATGTAGGAATAGAATTGCTTTAATACTGAATAAGAATAGAGACATTTTTTATGAGTGGTTATCATTTTTGAATTTAACCCCAACATACATAAAACAAAAAAAATCTGGAATTCGTAAGCTTCTGAAAACTGCAATTTACATTTTAAATTTACCAAACCATAACATTCAACAGAACGAAACAAAATCAGTTAATATATGGATTTTTTTAAAATGGAATATGTATATTACTTTAATGGACACTGAAAGTCTTGATTTATTTTTTTTTTGAGTTCTTGCCCAACCTTGGCGAGTCACACAATAATTTTACACGATGGAAAAATAGCCTTATTTTAGCCTATATTATTGGTCTCTTAAATTTAAAAACAACTTGTTTTTTAAAACATTTGATCAACAACGTTGGGACCAGGTTCGTTTATTAACTAAATTTATAAAATGCATCCTCCTGGCCTTCCCTTACTGAAATGGAAGGTGGGTCGTAGCATTTAATTTTGCACTACCATGTGGAATAGAGATCAAAGGATGTAAAATCCTAAATGACTGAAACATCTCGTTTTGATATAATAAAAGAAAATGAATCGCAGAATTGTATAACGAATATTGTTCACTGCCAACGCCATCGAAAGCAATAGTATCAATTTAGTAAAACGAATACAAAACGAAACTGATCGATTTCAAAAGTAGAGCCCAGTTTTTCCATTCCATTCTTTAAATAAATTAACCAAGCCTAAAATATATTGCAATCTTAAACCAAATATCGCCAAATGTCTGAATTTGAAATAGCGACAAAAAACCTGAAAATTTCTGTTGGATTAAAGCAAGAATAGCATTTTTTAACATTGAACATTATTGCTTTTCTGGATTTTAAATATTTCTGAATTTTTCCTTTTTAGCCAAGTACGAAACGAAAATTATTTTATTAGAAATCGGAATTTTCATACTATCTAATACAAATACATATTTCGAATCAAAATGTTGTCCCAATCTAAATTAGAGCAAATAGCGCATTGATTAAAGCTGCGACGTTTGGATCGGGAGGTACTGTGTTCGAATCCCAACAGAGGCGGGATTGCAAAAGGGATTTTTCATCTCCCGATTACGATCGGTGATTAAATTGAAAACATCTATGACCCTCTGTTGGAATGTAGAACTCTTGTGCCGACCCATCTTCCATGTCACTGTACAGGGTGACATGGAGCTATGCAATGCGCAGGTGGTATACTGTACTTGTGTGAATGGGTTGAAAGAATGTTAGTGTGAATGTGGAGTATTGCACCGTGGGCCCATTAGTGGCATTGAGTGCTGGAGTAAAATCCGCCCAATTTTAATTTTTTTTTTTTTTAGAAGATCCAAGGTATTAGAAGTGCGTCAGAAAGTGAAATATTTCATCAAAATTAAGAATAAAAATAACGAATATTTATAGCGGAAATGGATCCAAAATATTATATCAACAAACCATTCTAAATTTGATTTAAATTTATATTTTGTAACCAAAATGATTTAACTTGAACTCTTGAAATATAATTTTTCAAGACAATATATAGTAAGAGCAGCATGATCTTAATCTAAAATTAAGAATTAAAGGATGTCACTACTTGTGTAATATTAAAACTAAATTAGATTCCAATTTACATTTCAAAATCAAAGAAATCGTAAATTAAACCTAGGAAGTCAAGACATGTTCTCTATCGGATCGCAATGAAACAATTTTTGTATGAAAAAAGAAAGGACTTGCAACTTAATTATTACCTTTAAGCCACGTGTTAGTTAATTTAAAATTAAAATTTTGACAGAAAACTCAATTTTTTTTTTGTTTTGTTCACCAATAATAAAATGAACAAATAAATCGAAAAATGTGATTTTCCTGTCAACATTTTAATTTTTAACGATGTTTTAACTAATTGACACAAGGTCTTACTTACTCTTTGTCTTAGCTTCCTATATGTTTTATTTGTGTAAAAACATGTTGTTTTTCAGATAAAAGTGTTGTTTTATGACACCAATGCTAAAAGTGATCACTTTCAAGTTTTAACAGAGTGAGTATTAGGTTTGAATAAAAAATTCCAAAATATTCTTCATTCAATCAATACTATAAACTTCAATTAAATAATTAATTAATATTTAAGTTTATTATGCAACAGGAACAATTTGAAATAATAATTCCTTGAGGATTTTCCAGATATGTTATTTTTATTTACAACGGCGTCTTTTATATAGCTCTCCGTTAGACTACCTGACCTTAGTAGACTGTCAGTGTGTAAATTATAATTTAGCAAATTCAAAAATGTTGTCATGTGGGCAAGCAACTGTTAATGTTATCTGACACACTTCACTTCATTACAAAAAGGTTCAATTAGGTCCTACGTCAAAATCTTAGGTTTTTTGGGATGATAAACCTCAGCTTTTCATTTTAGGAAAGCAATCAGTTTATAAAATTTGCTTTTATATCGGTTGTAATCAACATAGTTTTTACCATTGAGTAATGTAATCTAAGGCTTAGCGACTTCCAGATTTTGGCCTTTTTCTCGAAGTAAGCCAACAAAATAGTTTCGCTATATTTCCCGGAAACATTTTTTCTTTCTGTTCATTTTATAATATTTTTATAGTCGATCTCGTACTGCTGCCTCGAGTTTGTGAAAAGTAAATGAATGAATGTAACTGTATATTTGCTGCTAATTCAATTTCAGCCGGAATTATATCGGCGGGCATTTCTTGGAAAGTGTTCATTTTATGTATAGCTTGAATCAATAGCCGTGTTTCTTGACGTATGATCTGATCCGGATCAGATCATATTTGCTTCCCTTTCATTTGTATAGCCGCGTTTCATGAAATCAACACAAAAATTGTATTATTTTTTGTTTTTAGGTTATTATTTTGATCCTAGTAGCATTTTGGTTCAAAAGTTTGATACAAAAACAAAAAATAGTACAATTTTTGTGTTGATTTCATGAAACGCGGCTATACAAATGAAAGGGAAGCAGATATGATCTGATCCGGATTTGAAACCATATGAATTTTTTACACCTTTAATTTATCTTTTAATTAAAGCATGGTGGAATTAATCGAGTTAGCATATTTTCATAGGATATACTCCTTAATACTAAAGAAAAAATTTGAATTGCAAGTCGTTTATTTGGTATTTTTATACCAATTTATATAATGTCGTTTCTCGTAGTACATGCATAGTAATCAGCATATATAGGTACTGCGTCCTTGGTTTGATATTCTGAGGTTCCGGGTTCGATCCTAATGGTGATCATAATAAATCACGGGTTGGTGTTTTTAATGTGAAATTATAAATATTTTTTATGTATAGGCATCGCTAGGTGTTCCGTGTATGCTTTGTATCTGTAATTTTGAAAAACTTTTCTGAATAAAAATCTAATATAAACTTAACAGGCCATGAAAATTTGTGATTCATTTGAAACCATATGGACCTATATATGTATATTTTTGCATATTACTTTTCTCCGTATAAAGTCACAAAAATATATTTTCAATCAATTGAACACAAACTAAAAATACTGCAACACACCGAATCCTTAGAACTGCTAAACCGGTCACCGGTACATTTTAATGAATAATTTCCGTTTTAATTTGACTTTTTTTTTGTTGAATTCGACTACAGCATACATATAGTATGTATGTATACATACGAGTATACATAACGCAAAAAAAAATAACTAAAACTTTTGCAACCTTATAACAACTAACCCATTCTTCTAAGTACAGAACTAAAACAAAAATGGAAACCAATGAAGTAATATTAATCTAACCTAAAATAAAACTGAAAATCGTTAAAAATATGTTGCTGTATGTTTTCAATACAAATTTTTTTTTTTGCCGTTCAATAATTCATATTTTTGGTATTTCCTTTGTTTGAAAATGAAAAAAAAAAAATCGTATATCCGAATTTTCATTTCTATGTGTACAGCTTTTTTTCCTCTATGGTGGATTTTTTATTTCTTAATGTTGAATTAACCTCATTTTTGATTTATGAAATCTATATTATTTTTCAGGATTCTGTATAAGATCCTATGCTATATTATTATTTTTTTTTTTTTTAGAAAACATTTTTTTTCCTTGTATAAATATGTTTTATGTTGCTGGTTCGGTGTTCGTATTTTATTATACATGTACAGTTGTTTTACTCTCTGGATTATTTTGGTTATTAGAAGTTTTCAGTGTTCTTATATTCAATATATGGATTTAGAATGTGATTCTAACGATTATATGGAATACATTTATGTTTTATGTTTGAAAAAATGCTATACTCGTACAGTCTATGAATTTCTTATCCACAATACATACGTATAATACATATCTATTTATATATCGCCGGAAAATGTGATTAGTTCCAGCGTTATATATACAACGGAAATAGTACACTGTATGGCGAACAAAAAAAAATCTCATTTACGCACGACGTAATCTAATATCTAAAATACACCTTAAATCTGTTCTATAAATTATTATATAGCTTCGTGTAATAAAAGATAGTAAGTCCTCCAACGCCAACGCGCCAAAAAAACAAAATAATAAAACAAAGAGGGAAAATGCTATCGGATCAAATAATCAATGATTTGGTTGGAGTCGAATAGAAAACTATAAAATTTCGCACCCTCGTTCTTTATCTGATAACAAGCAATATGCTCTCTCCACTCCAAAATATAGTTACAGTTTTTCGCGTGTTTTTTTTCATGTTCGATTGAAAATTCAAACAAAACAAAATCTATGAAGATGAAAATGAAATTGGAAAATATGTATATATATATATATATATACGTATTTCTTTTCTGGAGTGATTTGGAAAATGGATACGGTAAACTGCCTGATAGACTCTTGAAAAACATATTTTTGTATTATATATGTTTAAAGGGGGTAGTATATCGAAGATAAAATGTTACTTGGTAGTTTTGTTTATTGGAAATATTGGAATATTAGTTTTTTTTTGTTGCTCTATTTTTGGGGATAGAAAATATATTATGTATAGTAATATTGCTAAGAGGGTTTTATCAGTTGATAACATTTGTATATGAAATATAATTTTTGTTGTTTATAATCGAAATGGAAAATCTTTTCACATAGATAATAGATATATTGAAATGGTATAGGACAATTTTTATTTTGCAATTTGATCGCTTTGTAAAGACATATGAATTATTTATTTAGCTTAAGTGAATATTGAAACATAATAAGACGTATTATTCAATCATTTAGATAAATTTGAAATTATTGTATAAATCTGAATTAATTTAGCACTGATAAATAGAATTTACCATTACAAGTGACCCTCGACTTACATCGTTTGAACCTTCAACTATTTTATGATGTATGTTTTTATAAATTACTTTCTTAATTTTACATTTTTCAAGAAGTTTCTTCAATAGAGAACATAAAGTAGCAACTACACAAGAATTTAAGTAAAATTGAAACTCGCTTTCTAACATGTACTAAAATTAAATGCAACATTTAACATAAATTTGAAATTAATTTAATTAAACTGTGTTTTAATCAAATTTTGAATTTTACATAAAAAAAAATGTAAATGGTATAGAACTGGGCAACATTTTGCTGAAAATTAAATCAACTAATGAGGTAGTAGAGTGAGCATCAATAATCCCAGATGATATCCGAATAAATTCATATGAGATTATGAATATGATTTTTTGCTGTGGTATACGTGTTCTACAGTCTTCGTACTATAATAAATAATAATAATAACAGTGTTAAAGGCCATTACTGGCCCCTTACTGAATCAACAATCTGGCTCCAACGGTTTCGATCCTGAGCTTGGTCTTCATACTGTCTTAGACAATCTGAAGAGGCCAAGTCGTTCTCTACATCGTGGAGCCATCGTCGCCTGCAACGACCTCTGCGCCTACCATATGGTGGCTCTCCTTTCAGAGATCGCTGCACAATTCGTTCCGGATCAGCACGCAGAACGTGACCGAGCCAGCGTACTCGCTGAGATCTAACTTCATGTACAATATCGGGGATCTTCATCAGATCTCTGATCTCGAAATTGTACAGAGCTCGGTATGTACCATCTATTTCGCGTTTAGGGCCGTAAATCACACGCATGATTCTTCTCTCAAATGTAAGGAGCCATCTCTCGTACTCATCCGTCAGCGCCCAACTTTCACATCCAAACATAACAACGGGCCTGATCAACGCTTTGTAAAGCTTCAGCTTCACGGCACTTGATAAGTGTTTAGATTTTAGCAGTGGCCTTAGAGGATATAAAGAACGACTGCCAGCTGCCAGCCGCACTTTAATATCCTCACCCACACTGTTATCGTGAGTGATAAGAGAGCCCAAATATTTGAACCTCCTCACTCCCTCAAACGTGTGGTGGCCACTACTAAAATCTGGTGTGCCATTGTCTCTAAAACCAGAGATCAGGTATTTCGTTTTGGACTCATTGATCTGGAGTCCAACAGAAACTGAAAACTCTACAAGCGGATCAAGTATTTCTTTCACTCCGTTGCTATTCAGTCCAATCACGCATATGTCATCTGCATATGCAAGCACTTGATTGGACTGGCGATATAAGATGTTGCGCTGAGGTGTTTCAGTTTTACGAAAGATGTACTCCAACATGAGATTAAAGAGTATCGGGGACAGAGCATCTCCCTGCCGAACACCCGAGTTAACTGCAAAAATTGTCCATAGCCTGTTCTCAACTTTAACACAGCATTGAGACTGCGTCACTGTCATCCTACCTACGTCACTGTCTTCGTACTATACAATATAATATTTTCCGGCGAGGAATGAATAATTAGTGTTGCCATTTATTTATTCCAGCTTTCTGAGTAGTGCGGCTTTGGCTGAGGCGAGGCTCAATACCTTACTTAAAAAAACGTCAGTGTATCTACATGAATGGTCATCATGCAGATTGACTGAATTTGAAAGGATATCAAATTGTTTCAACTAACACTTTGCCAAGTTCTGCGAAGAAAAAAAGATTAATAGAACTATGTATGAAAAATTAAGTTGTGAAATAAGAAATTAGACAGAAAGTATAAGAAAAATATATTAACATTCTCTGCACGTAAGAAAACTACGCGGTGATCAAGATCTTACAGTATTGCTACTCCAATATTTTTATTTGCATGATTTGATATGCATGATCTTCTCATGGATAGTGTAAAAACCTTCCGATTATTATTACTAAAAACTTCAATGCTAAATTCAAAATATGACATAATATATAGACACGAACGAAACAGGTTCTACCGTTCAAGAGTTTGTAAGTAGAAGCGGTTTGTCTGTTCATTTCAATGAAGATCGTCGCAACCACACACATATTTCCATAACGGTGAATCCAACATTGACCTTAAGTTAGTAGAGAGTGTGGTCTGTTGAAAAGAGTAATCAACTGGCCCAAGTGAATTGCACTACAAGTGATCGATCATAGGGCTGCTATTTTTTTAGACAACGTCGAGGCAGTACAACAGAGCGTAAGTGAATTATAACTAGTTTTATGAATGTCTGAATAAAGAAATTTTTCCTCACTGGCCAGGTGATGAACCTATTTCAGGACAGTGGAACTGAGCTCACTGTGGAAACAATTATCAACATAGTTAAAGAGTCAGACAGAGCAATAGTATACACTCTTGGAATCTTCCTAGGCGTTAGACTATTAAGGAAGAGTTAGACTATTAATAGCAAAGCTTTACTGAACAATAAAATGGCACACTACAAAACAGAGATAATAACGATTGTACGCAAGACTACAGCTCTGGAATAATAATCTTCAACAGCAGGTTGAACGATGATGTCGATAAAGTATAATGTTCTTTACTGGAAATTCAAGAATTGGACCCTCTCAATATGATGAATATTTTTTTTCAATTAGAATACAATTAGTTGGACCAATTACAACCGAATTTATTTTTAAATGCACTCTACTATTCAAGAGTAATTTTCAATTCAATCAACCAAGGAAGGCTCTTTTGTTCAGGACTAGGTACGAACGATATTAAAACTCTAAAGGTCGGTATTCAATTACTCTAATTGAATCAGCTTTTATACACCAAAGCCATATATATACCACTAAAATTTAATATATAGTTTATTTAGAAGTTATAAAAAAAATTTTGTAGCATTTATTGATTTTTTATCCAAAACACAAGAACGAAGCAAAAACATATAAAAATAAGAAATAAGGAATGAAGCGGTACAATTTAGAAATGTAGCAATTATTATTATTGGTTGATTTGATAGTTTTTTTTTTATTTATAAGTATTATATATATTTTTATTTTTATAGACACATAAAACAAATATACAACCTATTTTTTTTTTCTTAAGGACGAGCCCACCCTTTCCGAAATATTTTTATACGTATGCGACGTAATGATGTACATACATATATATACTCGGTTACTATATGTTGTATAATATACAAAGACTGAGAGAGAAACCAAAATAAAAGCCCAAATAAAATAAAATATATCAATTTCTATTTATTCCTTAGTTTTCTTCTTGTTATTTCTCAACATTAGTTTTATTATTATTATTTTTATTTCAAAACGTCTTGCAGACTATATTTTGAAGATTATTTTCAGATCTAAAGCAAATAAAATAAAAAGAAAAACATTATATTTTATACACATATATGGATACAATGTTGATACATACATATATCATGTATATATATGTATGTATATACATACGTACGTAGGAGAGAGACTATGAAACTGATGATGATGCCAAAAAATAACAATAATTCTAATACTAAAACATACCAAATATTATTATAGTATTTAAGATGTAAGACTAAGAAGCATCAAAGAAAATAAAAATAAAGCCTATTCGCTACATATAATGTATGTATTATATACGTACATATATATGTAGCATTTTTGATAAGACGAAAGCAGCAGCAAAAAAAAATATATTGTATATTGGAAAAAAGGGAAAATCAATAAAACATTTTTTTATATACGTAGCTCTGTTTCCTTTATTTCGCTTTATTATGTACGAGTACATACATATATACGAGTATACGTATGTATACACATATTTTTTTTTTGAAAATAGTACATATTATATGATATTGGCCCCTGTGGTCGGGGGGCACTCACATGTCTCGTAAATCAAAATTGCACGAACATGTTTCCCAAGAATACCACCACAGTATCCTTTGCTTGTCGTAGGAGGCGACTAAACGGTTGGATCGCTGGGCTGACGACCCGCATCCGTAAAAAAATATAGTGTTTATAAAGTCAACAAAAAGAAAAATGGATACCGCCAAAACAACACCGGACCCCCGCTCAAGTACCCGGACACGAGATTTAGGATCGGCACGTGGAACGTGCAATCACTAAGGAAACCAGGAGCGTTAGAGGGCCTAATCACGTGCATGAAGGAGTATCGGCTGGAACTCGTTGCTCTTCAAGAAACTCGCTGGCCTAAAAGTGGAGACCATGTGTCCCAGGGCTATACGTTGTTCTACAGTGGAGATGACCTCGGAAATCTTGGAGCTGGATTTCTTCTTGGGCCGCAGGTAAAGAACGCTGTTTTGGATTTCCAAGCAGTCAATAACCGATTGTGTAAGCTTCGCTTGCGCATGAAGTTAGCTAACCTGTCGATAATTTGTGTACATGCGCCCACAGAAGTCAGCCAGCCCCAAGATAAAGACTCATTTTACAATGACTTGGACGATCTGATGGGATCTATACCCGAACACGATGTTAGAATGGTAATTGGGGACTTTAATGCTAGAGCTGGCAGAAATCAGACCGACTTGTGTGAAAACATAGGTCCGTACTCCCGACACGAAACTGCGACCGATAATGGTGAGAGAATGATGTACTTTGCGGTTGCTCATGATCTTAGAGTAGCAAGCACATTCTTCCCTCACAAACACATACATCTTGAGACATGGACACATCCTCGCGGAACTTCCCGCAGCCAAATTGACCATGTGTTAGTTTCTAAAGGACGGGCTCAGGTTGTGCAGGATGTGAGAACTTATCGGTCAGCAACCAAATACGTAGGCAGCGATCATCATTTGGTCGCTGCAAAGCTACGATGGAAGTTTTCGTACAAGTCTGGGAACACAGCGAAACGCATGGTACGTTTCGACTGTGAAGGTCTGATAAATGAAAATCAAAAGAAACGATATCAGTATCTTGTCAGCGACAACATTAATGAAGCTAATTACCAGTCTGACTGCGTGAACTCTGTCTGGGGGGTACTGAAAACTTCGGTTGTCAGTACTGCTCAACAGACTTTAGGTATAGTGAAAGTCAGACCCAAGAATGATTGGTTTGATGACGAGTGTCGTCTTGCAGTTGAGCAACAAAATATAGCCCATAATGAAGTGCAACAACGTCTCACAATCGCGAGGAAAAACAAGGCTGCTCTTGCAAGAAGGGCAGCTAAGCGGATTTGTAGACGGAAGAAGCGAGAATGGTGGAAGGCCGAGGTTCTGAAAGTACAACAACTCAGTAATGAGCGCAGTTCGCGTAATTTCTTTAAAGGAATTACTGGACTGAACCATACTTTCAGGCCTACGTCAACCGCCATTCGGGACCGGGATGGAAACCTCTGTGTCAACATCGACGCAGTACTTGACGCATGGAGTGGACACTTTACTGAGCTGCTTGATGTCCATCATGCGTCACAGACTGTTGTTGAGCCACCTCTAATACAGACTGCGGAGATTTGCACTGAGGACCCATCCCATGAGGAATTCACTAAAGCCATGCAGAGATTGAAACGAAACCGTGCACCTGGAGTGGACTGCATTAATTCGGAGCTCTTGATATTCGGAGGGGATACTTTGTTGAACTGTCTTTTCGACCTTATTCGATTAGTATGGCGAACCGAAGTTATGCCTGACGAATGGAAAGTGGCCGCGATATACCCCATCTTCAAGAAGGGAGACCGCTTGAAGTGTGAGAATTATCGCGGTATAGCTCTCCTTTGCACAGCTTACAAGTTACTGTCATACATTGTATTGGATAGAATCACTCCTCTAGCGGAGGGCTTGGTTGGTGACTATCAAGGAGGATTTCGTCCGAATCGATCAGTCACCGATCAGGTCTTTTCGCTGCGGATGATTCTATCTAAATATTATGAGACATCCATCCCCGTACATCAGGTGTTCCTGGATTTCCGGCAGGCCTATGACTCGATCAATCGAGAGAGTTTATGGTCTGCCCTGGAATACCTAGGAATGCCAACAAAACTGGTACGACTATGTAGGATGACAGTGACGCAGTCTCAATGCTGTGTTAAAGTTGAGAACAGGCTATCGACAAGTTTTGTAGTTAACTCGGGTGTTCGGCAGGGAGATGCTCTGTCCCCGATACTCTTTAATCTCATGTTGGAGTACATCTTTCGTAAAACTGAAACACCGCAGCGTAACATCTTATATCGCCAGTCCAATCAGGTGCTTGCATATGCAGATGACATATGCGTGATTGGACTGAATAGCAACGGAGTGAAAGAAATACTTGATCCGCTTGTAGAGTTTTCAGTTTCAGTTGGACTTCAGATCAATGAGTCCAAAACGAAATACCTGATCTCTGGTTTTAGGGACAGTGGCACACCAGATTTTAGTAGTGGCCACCACACGTTTGAGGGAGTGAGGAGGTTCAAATATTTGGGTTCTCTTATCACTCACGATAATAGTGTGGGTGAGGATATTAAAGTGCGGCTGGCAGCTGGCAGCCGTTCTTTGTATCCTCTAAGGCCATTGCTAAAATCTAAACACTTATCAAGTGCCGTGAAGCTGAAGCTTTACAAAGCGTTGATCAGGCCCGTTGTTATGTTTGGATGTGAAAGTTGGGCGCTGACGGATGAATACGAGAGATGGCTCCTAACATTTGAGAGAAGAGTCATGCGTGTGATCTACGGCCCAAAACGCGAAATAGATGGTACCTACCGAGCTCTGTACAATATCGAGATCAGAGATCTGATGAAGATCCCCGATATTGTACATGAAATAAGATCTCAGCGAGTACGCTGGCTCGGTCACGTTCTGCGTGCTGATCCGGAACGAATTGTGCAGCGATCACTGAAAGGAGAGCCACCATATGGTAGGCGCAGAGGTCGTTGCCGGCGACGATGGCTCCACGATGTAGAGAACGACTTGGCCTCTTCAGATTGTCTTAGACAGTATGAAGACCATGCTCAGGATCGAAACCGTTGGAGCCAGGTTGTTGACTCAGTAAGGGGCCAGTAATGGCCTTTAATACTGTTTATTATTATTATATGAAATATATGTATAAAACTAGATTTATAGGACATATATTATTGAACGAACAAATTCTCTAATATATCATAACAAATTTATAATATGATTGTTTGTTGCTTTATCCTTTCATTGTTCCTTATTTTATTCTCCTTTGCCGTATATACGATATTACGACAAAAGATTCTATCTCAAAATTATATATACAATATTACCCTCCTTCCCGCCAAAAGGTTTTACGAAACGAGAAAAAAAAATGGGAAAACTAGGGCCTAGAATTTTTTATTTCTTTACGGTCATAAAATTTTGAATCACGTGGAAAACATATTATACTATGTACAATATTTTGAGCAGATCGTACAATGCAATAAATTTTAGGAGTTCGTTTCACGACTTCAGTTCAATATAAATCAGAAATTTATTTAATAAAAAACCTTTAGGGCCTTACTTATTCTAGGTTTCGTAACAAATAATGATCGAAGCATACTTCATAAAAAAAGATATAATTAAACATTTTAAAAAGTCCATTGACAAATACAGGCAATATTGTAACTGGCAAATCATGTCATAATTCCAATTTGAATTCTAATTTACAACTCTGCAATAAAATTTGAAATCTTAACTTTACGGATGTTTTTTATAAATTAAGCGAATTTGTATTGAGTATTATTACGATTTAACTATACAGACTACTCCCATCAACCGTGCCAACCAAATTTTCCTCAAACGTATGTATATAATTTTTTTTTATAAAACGAATCTAACTTTGATCAAAATCTAGTCAATGGATGGACGTAATAAAAACAAGTAAATGCTTTAATGCTTCTCTTTCAAGTAAATGAGGTATAAATTATGATGCTTTCATTACATATTCTTAATATTAAAATATAAGACCAAATTTCAGTATTTTGTGGAAGACCTCACCTGGTCAGAGCCTTCATTTTTATTCGATTGGCATCGAATTTAGCAACATATATGAATATTCTGGCGTGATTTTTTGCCATTCTTTTTTTGATGTTTGTTCTAGGTCATTTTTAATTACTCATCTCATCTTAACGAATTTTGCATTGTATCGGATTCAAATCGGATTTGTATCTGCTCTATTACCCAAAATGATAGAAAACAAACAATGAGTAATGATAATTATAAACAAAATAAAATCATAAACCACCTTTAAGCACTCACATAGTAAAACACACGAAAAACTATCATGCATCTGGGCTAGATGATTTTTCGTGTGTTTTACTATAGATTACTGCATGGCATGGCCGACTAAAATTTGGTCTCAAGAATTTTTGATTTTATTTGTTGTTTATAAGTTATAGTAAATGAAATTGTATGACAAAAATATAATACTCTGATCCGTAGGTTCTAAAAGTGCCATAGCATTTTTTGATAAGGAAATTGACATCAAGACAAGAGTATTTGAAAACTAAAGTAATCATCAAAACTTTTTATTTCAATTGTATATGCAAAGTTTAAGAAGTCACATCTTTCAAAGCTCGTGGATTTCCAGTTATACTCGTATATCAAAACCGCATATCCATGACTCGTGACAAAAGTATGATTTCTTTCATCATCACAAGAATTTGTTTTCAAATCATCGACAAAATTTACAACCTCTTCTTGAATAACTATTATTAGCTATTTTTTATTGTTCATGTCTTTGATCCACTCACTAGTAGAGTAACTTTTTTTCAGAACTTCCTAATTTTTTCCTAATTTCTGAAACAATTCAAATTGTTCTTTCGGTTGTTATATTTTTTATAGCGGAATGTCATTTACATATTTCATTTGTAGTATTTCACTAATAGGGCCCATACACGACACAATCATGCATGATCAATCGTTATTTACTTATATTTTGTTCAAACATTGCATTAAAAACCAAAATAATACAACAACAAATCGCAAAATGGTTTGGAACATTCGATGACAATTCCACAAATCCGGAAAAATCCTGACACACGGAATTTTTATTCGGTCCCGTGAGTTTCCGTCTTTGAGAATTTTTACTGTGTACAAAACATGAAAATAGAACACACATAAAATGATTTTTTTAGATTTTGTTGTTACGTTCTGGGCCGGACCATAGTATGGCTCAAAGTGACCCGGTCCCCAGGCGCTGGATATCAAACAAAATTATTATTGTAAATCAGCTGCGTGAACACAGTAAAGACATTTGAAATCGCATACATTTACACATCGACACAAAACAGGAACCGTTTGTAATAGTATTTTTAGAACAGAATGATTATGGAACAAACACTCTATTTCGGAACTACGTATCAAATGGTTTTCTAAATAAATAAATACCAACACATACATTCATTTTAAAGACTGTTCTGCTAGTTGATTTATTGTCCCTTCACAGCTGAACAGAAAGCCCTATTTTGTACGCGGCTGGCTACAAGTCCATCTTTAAACTGGGCATCTACACACTTCTCATAGCTTCATGCCTGTATTAACATGAACGATGGGTCGGCTCATGAGTTCCCATTCTAACGTATCATAGTCGGGAGATGAGAAATCCAGGTTCCTCTCGATTCAAATGCCATAGCTTTAACCACTGCGCTATTTTGCTTGGTTAAAGTTCGTCACGTTTGGATCGGCAGGTATCTGGAATCGGGTTCAAATCTCAATCATAATCGAATAGAAGCATTGAATTTCCACATTCTAAATTCTAAATTTCGAATGACGATTAAGTGCGAAATCATAAAATATTTCCAATAATCGAAATTAGAAATCAAATTTAACGTTTACAATTCTTAATTTTAACTCGAAATATGAACTCGTTTTGAAAACCTAAATTTTTTTAAAACTTTTAAATTTCTTAATTAAATTTTAAAAATCAAAAAAATTTCGAAAGTTTTTCGTTTATGAAAAAATTCAATTTAACTTGAATTTGGGGATATTTTTCAAGTTTTGAATTTTCATTCGAAATTAAGATAATTTTCGTAAATCTTTAAAAGTCACCAATAAATTTTAGAAAATACCCGAAATAATATCCAAACTTTCAGTGAAAAGTCTTCGATGAATCAAGTTCAATTGGATTTTCAAATATATATAAAATTCCTTGAATTTTAGAAAAATTTTCGAACTTTCTTATATTTAAATTAGAAAATTTTTTAATTTTCCAAAATATTTCTTCAATTTTTTTTAGAATTTTGACGGATACTTCAATTTTTCTAACACTTTTATGGATTGAATATGTGTTATATATGATTTAAAATTATGTGAATTCTATTTGAATTTAAAAACCTATTTTTTAGAGGAAGCCATTTTTATCAAGTTTGCTTTATCGCAATCCCTTGTGAAGTTTGTTGGATAGGTCAAAAAGAGCTGCCGATAATGTCTTATTCCATATCCTCATTATAATTGATAATGATGCTATACAGCCAATCTATAAATGATTGGTTCTTGTGAAAGGTACGCAGGTTTATGCGTTAAAACATTTTTTAATTATTTTTTCTAATGAGCTAATTCAAAAGAACATTGGTCAAATACTTGTTTGCAAATCTTAGAAGAATAATATTTGAAAAATTTTCCAAGTTTTAATTTGGTTTCGAATATTATGATTAATTTAATTTTATTGATTCGATAAAAAAAATCGAGAATTATTTTGTAAATTAAATTTTTAAATTTCGAAAATAAAATAGGAAATCAAATGTAACGTTAATAATTTGAATTTTACCTCCGTTTTGAAAAACAAAAAATTCTTAAAACTTTGCATTACTTACTTCAGTTTTTTAATATCTTAATTAAATTTTAAAATTTGAGAAACACCGAAGCCGAATTTTCGTTTATATAGAATTCTAAAAATTAAAATTCGAATTGTTAAATCTTTTAACTTTCATAAAAATCTATAATTGAAGATAGGTAAACATTTTTTTTCACGAATTTAATATTCAGAATATCTCACTCGAATTATACCGAGAAAATTGCACAGTGATTAAATTTGTGACGTTGGATCGGGATATACTGGGTGCGAATCCCAATAGAAGAAGAATTCGAAAGAAATTAGAATTAAATTAGACCTGTATTCGAATAAAACTTCTAGAGACATGAGCCTCAAACCAAGTAGAAAAAAACAAAGAAAAACAAATTCGACATGTTATGTGTGAACAAGGTAGTTCATGATTTTTGGTAAAAAATTGTTAAGTATCCCATTATTTAGTACTGGCCCTAGATCTCGGCGTACCCACAGTCAGACACTGTTTAAGCTGTTTTTATTCATAACACTTTGTTATAAAATAAAAATAAAAGAGCAAATTCAGTAAATTTTCCCATGGAATTCATGCGTAGTAGTGAAAGAAATAGCAAAGTCTATGGTAAAAAAAATTCGACTCGCTATTGTCAAATTGCCGAACCTAAAAAATTTGTAAGAAAAAATCATTCAAAGCATCTTCGTCTTCCACGATCAACCATTGTTCGAAGACATTAAAACTATCCCTTCAATCTCACACGACTCGAAAGATACAAATCGTTACTGAAACGGTTTGGAAGCAAAACCACCAGATAAATTGTTTTTCACGGTGAGCCTTCTGAGTTGATTTACCGTTGTGGAAAATATTACCGCTTAAAATTCAAATGAAGGAATGGATCAGTAATCAAGAAATTTTCTTCGACACTGACTCATCAATGCGTTCGAAAGAAATATTCGAATTTCCTCAACAATGCCACCGTACTCTGCATACTTGGAAACTAAAGCCTGCACCATTTAGTTTCAAAGTATGCAGAGTCATTCACAAGAACATAAACCCATCGGAATATTATTAATAAATAACATATAAAATGAACATCAGGCACGCCTATTTTTTATTAACAGATGGTACACCATATTAGCTGTGGGTTCGTCTATTTTTTTAAATTGACATGCCAAACAATTATAACGATCGTTATAACAATAACAAACTACATCATTTACCAATTATATGTAAAACAAATAAAATTGCGGATATGATGCGATTTACTGGTTTTGTGCATTCTAAATTGCATTGACACTATATTGCCGTCGCACAATAAAAATGACCATATGCCATTATATATACACATAATATGTATATGTACATATACATATATGTATACTCAGTCATTTATCATTTAAATTTGTACAAGACCTACTTTTAGCTCGCCCGTCTTTTTATTATACTGTATTCAAAAATATATATATATAATTTTAAATTAAGACTTAGAAACCAAGAACAATATAAGTATATATTTGCAATTTTACCCTATAATTAATTCCATTGTCGCAGGTCTAGTTTACTTCCAGATTATATATTAATAGTCATAATAATATTAAAGTTCATAATTAAAATTAATTAAAATTTTCCAATTTGTGCGACTTTTTGTCGACACATACACATACATATGTACATACTCGTATTATATACAATGCGACCGCAAACATACATACGAAACAATAAATCTAATTTATAAAATACGCGAAAAACCAACATTCAAACTTTATTCACTACTATTATACTAATCAAGTGACCTAAAAACTGAAAAAAATGTATGTAAATTAACACACAGCGATCGTTAAAACAGTAGCAAAAAAAAAAAAAAAAATTGATCATCTCATAAAAATAAAGTTTATTTTATTTTTCATGATCTTGTTGAACTATTTTTATATTTATAAATATAAAAAATCTTCTTGTTATATATTTAAGAAAATATAAAAATTTATAATTTCATTGATCTTAACATTCAAAGATTGCAACTTGCACAATAATAACGTACGCGTATATACATCTGTCTGTTTATCATGTTAGTATACATGTATAATAATGCACACAGTTTTGTGTGGTAGTTGTGCTCGTTCTAATTTATTGCTTTTATTAATAGATAAAAATTAAATGTATGTAAATGAAATATTTATATAATTAAAATAAATAAAATAAAAATGTATTTTTTTTTATTATTGCAAAGACCAAGACCTAGACATAGACAATATAGTATAATTTTATTATGTGGTTTTTATTTTTATTTTTTTATTTTTTCAGAGCAAAGTCAAGAAAATATTTGTGCAAATATATTTTAATATTTAAAAAAATATCTATAATTATATATTTTTAAACTAAATAGAGTTCATTCATACTATTGATGATCTATCATTTGCAACGCTATTTCCATGTTTATTTTTTTTGCATTGTTTGATGAGTAAAAAAAAAATATGCATATATTTAAAGCTGCAGTTTTGGTTAATATCAAAATGAGCGTATATGCGATGATATTGAAGATCGCGTTATAATTCCCATGATCGTAGTTTCATTGTTACCAAATGAATTTATTATAGTTATATTTATAAATATATAATAGGTGTTGTTGGGCATTTGCCAATGACATTTAATAGAAGATCGAGGTTAGTTATAATCCATTGCTGGTTTTAAGAATAATTAGGTTACAGTTTTCAAAATTAGTCGTAGATATGATTTAATAGATATTAAAAATTATAATTATCAGTGCACATGTAAGTTTGGAATTTAAATTTTTTTTACATACACCTGCTTATGACTTGTCTTGATAGAGGCAATACTGGCGTATGCAATTTTTAAACGATTTGAGTCAGCGTGACTGAATTCTACTATAAGTATGTAGGAACGCATTCATAAAGCATAAACATTAGCTGGTTAAAAATTGTGTACGATAATTTTCCCTTTATTAATTTGTTTAACCATGGGCTGTCGAACCACCAACACACGTATGAATTCTAATTGAATAATCCTAAGTAGGAAGATTCTAAAAATTAATACTCTTATTTCATAGGTTTCCAACCAAATAATGTAATTATAAATTGGGTGTTGTAAAATTACATGATCTCAAAATACTCTGCATTTGTCAATTGCGGCACATTATGCCGTGTGCGCGTGACGTAATCATGATCTCGTTTTTCGTTTATTTCCTTGTTTTAATTTTTCGCTTAGTAAAAGGTCGTGCCTACATCACAAACAAGACAACAATGGCCATTTGTTGAGGTCACCTTGTTTAATTTCATCATATAATTGCGGCCTAAATAGCGGTTTTGTAGCTTCTAATTTTCAATTAATCTTGGATTGGAATTGGCAGAAGACCGACCGTGGAACTTAAGTAAATTGTATGGCATTTTGCAAAATTTGATTCACAAGGAACTTGTTACTATGTTACTATAAATCAACTATTCTCTGCCGTCTCGTCAACCGTATAATTAATTGGCAACAGTAAAAGTATCAATCAATGATAAGATTTAGAAATAATATAATTGAGTTTGTTTACATTGCGAATATTGTTGTTGGTAAGTTGGTTTAAAAAGTAGCTGCAACGCGGAGATTCGAAACAATTTATCTAACAACAATAACGTTAGATAAAACTAATGAAAATCGTGCATTTGGAAAACTGATAAAAGACTGATTGGATCCGCAAAAAAACATGCATTAAAGCATTAAACGGAATCAAATCGAATGATGTTGATGTTGATCAAATCGAATGATGTGATGATGATATTTCTTTGAAATGTATTAAAATAATAATCCCATTTGTATATTATTGTATCGGCCTTCTTATTAATTTTTGCGTGCGGTTAAATCAGTATTCTCAACGTAGTGAAACATTTCGTTAGTGATACTCTTTCCCAAAATATCCCATCTGAAGAATGTACAGAATATGACGCCTATCAATACATAAAAAGTAAATGAAAATCAGTCAGGAATCAGGTTCAATTACAGCTCGGCGAGAGCGTTAATAAAAGTAACATGATGTCTAAAATTGTTTAGATAGTGGCAGATTTTTCTGCTTATTTAGTTAGATTTTCAGCACAATTACAATTCGGATGAAATACAGATAACAAATTTTGAAAGTGAATAACTGCTACAAAACAAAATTTTTATTTTTAAATAAATAAATAATTGTTGTTACATAAGCTTTTTATATAACTTGCATAAATTTACATAAGTTTTTTTTTAAAAGTTCTTGTTATTAAAAGTTATATTGTTTCTATAAAATAATAAAAGTTTTTTTTTGAAAATAAACTTGCTATAAACTAAAAAAATGTCTAAATGTTGTTAATTGATCGTCTTTATAATTATTTTTCTAAATTTTTATCGGTTTGTTTTTAATTTTCATTAGAACTTTTATATAAGCAAAAATTTACGTTTTTTTAAACTTAGTTATCTTTACTTAAAAATTAAAAAAGTATCGCTTGTTGGTTAATAAAACTAAGTATCTGCAGATATCAACTTTATATAAATTAAATTTTGATACATGAAAACAGAGTATCTGACAGCATAATAAAACTATATTTTTGTAATATGTTTATGTAAGGTGCAATTTTTATAATAATTATTTCTAATTTATTTGGAATACAGTCTCTTTTGTTATGAATGCGATTTCCCAAAATTGATGTTTTTGCAGTTAACTAGTTTATAAATAGAACATATTTAAGAGAATTTATTATAAATTTATTTTAATTTTATTCAAATTTATACAATATTATAAAAAAAAAATTTATAAAATTTTAGTATTTAAAAAAATAAAAATTGTTGATTGGGTTTTAAAGTGAATAGTTTAAAAATGTGTTAAAAAATTGAAACTTAATAAAATTTAACATTTCAAAAAATGTATGAAATTAAGAATTTTTTACTATTCAAAATTGATAAAAATTTAATAAATTTCATTAAACTATGTATGTACATATGTTCTTAATTTTTAAAATTTGGAAAGTTTTCTTAATTGAAATATCGAAACTTATTTAGTTTTTGTATTTATTTGTATTTGTATTTATCTAATTTTCAAACATCTAAAGGTATTACCGCTGAAACAATTAATTTAATGCATTTACTGCACAAAATAACTGTACCAGATTATTAGAACCACCTGTGTGGATTTTTTTGGATCTTATTTTAATTTAAAATGTTAAATAATAATTAAAAGACTGATAAGAATTTTCCACATAGTTGAATTATTTTCAATTCATAAATTAATTTAGCTTCCAGAATTTAAAATTGCGATTGGCAAATCTTAAATTTCGATTAACCCCAAGAGTGAAATTGGGTTTCCGATTAATATTTAAAATAAAATGCCAATATATCATTTAAGATTGGCTTGTGTTTTACAAAAACAATTCCAAATAAAATTGTGCATCGGTTTAAATAGTTTCATCAATATTTTGATCAATTGAAAAATTCGTATTACAACTAAAGGATTAATTAAATCGATCTTTAAGTTAAATAAATTAAGAGGACCGCCACGAATATTTCAAAATACATTAATTATTGAAACCAATTTCATATACATACAGTGGAGAGATTTACTTGGAATTAAAATAAAGTGTATTTATTATTTTTTATTTATTAAATAATATTTATTAATCACAAAAATTTCTTTTAAATACATATTTGCTCAATTAGCAATAACAAAAACAACACATCAGGAATTAACTATGTGCATATAGAGTCAAATGCATATAGAGCCCAAGTTCCTCTTATATAATTCAGTAGCTCAATATTTTAACTAACGTGGCGAATTTGCAATGGAACAATAAATTCGGTTCAGATAACTAACACAAAAACAATAAACTAATAATATTTTACACCTGGAGATTCAATTGGAATACGGTTCCAGTAGATGCTCGTTCACCAAGTGAGCAACTTTTATTTGCTAAATAACGATTTGGAATTTAATTTGCATCTTTCTACCGTTAATTGTCATGGCTAAGTTTTAATTTCAAGTTCGAAAAATCTATTACATTAGGTATATCCAGTCCACGTTAGCCTCACTAAAACATGTAGGCATATTAGTAAGTAGGCCTAGTAAGTATTATAATGGGCTGGATACAAAATATATCAATGTTTACTGAGGACTCATTTTTGTCTACTTTTGAGTAAATGTTTTGTAGCCTTTACTATTTTAATTTTTGTCTGTCCAATTTTTTATTTTCATTTCAAACAAATGTAAGAATAATCTACATTGAGCATTGAGCACCTATTATTTTCATGATGTCGCAAATAGAAATAAATATTCGGAAAAAATTTAATTTTAAGTTCTAGTTTGTACGATAATGAGTTTTACTTTTTATGTTAGAACTATTTGTCATTGTAACTCAGACCATTTCAGATTTAAAAAAAAAAAAATCAACAAATGAATTGATCCATTTCGAAATTAATTTGGTGGTTGCCTGAGAATTTTAATACTGATTACCAGAAAAATTATTCCAAACATTAAAATTGAATGTGTTATATCATCTTGCAAGATATATCATGTATGTTCATAACCATCTTAAATTATTTTAATAACCTTTATGCAAAAACATTAATGATTGGCAAAATTAAAACCACTTAACACCCTGCTAGAAATAAAATGAAATCACAAATTAATTATTATTTCTTTGAACATAAATTTAATTTATTTTCTTATTCCTGTTGGTTGTTCCACATACCAACCGTAATGTACTAATTTGGTTTATTTAGTTTTTGACTTTGAATTTTATTCGAATTTGTCGTAGCGATGACATTCGAACTTGAGTACAACAAATAATTTCATAAGAACCACTTAGCCATGAGAATTTATTTTCAAAATTTGACTTTGAATTTACTATACAAGCTTAAATTAGAATGTCATTAAAAGTTGAAATGGAATTTTTCTGAGAATTCGAGTGCGAATTATGCTCATACTCTATATCTTAAAAGATACTTTAAGAAAATTGGAAATAAAATCAGGTTTATAAATGTAAGTGTTTTTCTGCTAAAAATTCGTAGTAGAATTTTATTTATATTTTGTATTTTTAAAAATTTTGAATTGAACTTATATTGGAACTCTTAGAATTTTACTGAGAAGAATTGCACTCTGGGTACATCATACAAAATATAAGAATTTTGGTGCAGAAAAATTTACCACGAATTTATGAGTTGAAATACTCTCAATTCGAAATTATTAGCACCAGTAGCCTTATTAACCAAACTGAACATTTTCTTTTGTGTTGCTACTTTTTGTCATTGGAACTTATTTTGCAGTTTGCTTCAAAAATGATCCTTTGTATTGTTGCTCAATTATTTGTAAATAAACAAAAATATTCAAATTTGATAAAAGTTACAAAAATTTCATCCAAAAGTCATAATATTTTTTGTTATTAACAAAGGCTATACTGATGAAAATTTATTTCGATTAGAGAGGGAATATTTAAACTCTTATGGCAACTTCGTAGTGAATTTTTCTACGCCAGAATTTTTATTTTTTGTATCATACACCTTGACTATGAATTTGATATAAAGCTCCAATTTCAAGTTAGAATTTTTTTTTTAACTATATACATTTGTACTCGTACATATAAAAAGCTAAGTGTCGTTCAAACTCACTCATCTATGGTCGAACCCGTTTGACTTGACATGGGCAATTGAAACTTGTCCAAAAAATAGGTTTTATGTTGTGTATGCGTGTAGTAAGAGAGGAACTATCAAAATGGTCCCCCTGGGAGAAGGTACGAGGAAGATACCAACACAGCTGATTTTTACACATTCTGTTATTAAAAATAATTCGACAAAATTGCTCCTTCTGCGTTTAAGTCAGCTCTTAATTGCATCATTTATTGTTACGAGTATGATGGACACAGTTTTAGTTTTACTTACATAGGACAAAAAAATAAAAAATGTTTTATCGCTAATATTAAATCGCGAAATAAATGAAAAAAAAATGAAGTTGCTGAGTTTTTGAGCACAGTACCTGTAGAATAAGACTTCCAATCGAACTAAGCGTCTGACTTAGATTTGTGTTAGGCTGGCTAGATATTTTGAACGCAAGAAGAAGAATTTAAAGACGTTTTAACTAAGCAATTTTTACACTTCATGCAGTCCAGCTACAGTATGTAATTATTTCAATCATTATAAAATCAGTCCCTGATTTTGAGCTAACTTAATCCCTCAACTGATCTCGGATCCTATAAACAGATCAAAAATTCGTTATTTTATTTGAACTTTAACACGATGTTTTATCAATAAGAAATCGAACCGACAGAGTGATTACTGTGTCAGAAGTACGACTATTTATAAATATTCATGTCTAAACTGTAATTTGATTCCACTAGAAAAAAAATTCTATTGGACATTTTGCTATTCTGTAACTCTGTTCGTCGGAAAAATTCCAACGCAGAAATTTAAATTTTTTGGAAGTTTGCTATTCTATTTGCTGAATTCTAACGATTCCAGTGCAATTTTTGAATATTTTTGTAGAAAAATCTTCATCAGAAAATTGTGGTGGAATTTTTTTGTAAAATTTTTGAAAATGAATGTTTGTTGGAAAATCAGCAATTTTTCTTATTTAGTGGATAAATATGAAAATAAAATAAAAATATAAAATATTCCTAGTTAGTTAAACAGTTAGATAGTTAAAAATGAATTAAGGGAATTTTTTAAACATTATACGTACAATTAAACGGTATTTTAACTATTTTGAAATTTTGTGTATGCTTGACCCATCAACAAGTGCAATTATTTAATAAGTTTAAAAAAAATTGGAAAATCTGTAAAGGCGTCATTTTTTAAAATTTTGGGTTTCGTTAAAAATGGAAGATGTCGGTCAACAGTATTTTTACGAATAAAAATTATTCACGGCTGACTCAGGTATAATAATCTCAACAAGAATTACATGTTTGCAAAATATAAATTTAGTTGTTTGATTTAAAGTAATATAGCTATTTGTTACCGAAACTTTATTATGTCGAAAAGAACATATAAGTTACAAGGAAAATTATTGGATTTGGTGCTGGGAATTATTACCTTGACCAAGAGTACACGACAAGAAACCAAAAATAATTGTATTACATTTTTGGAAATTCCTGTTTTCTAAATAAAAATTACCAAACTTAATTCCAATGGAGTTTTTTTTCGAATGAAAATTTTCCAACCGAGTTACAGAATAGACATGATTAACACTGTATTTGTATAATATTATGTACCAGTAATGTCCACAAATTTCATAAACATTAAAATTCGGCATTTGAAAAATGAAAAATTATCGAAATTCAATCGTGCATCCAAAGTTTTCAAAATACAATAAAACGAATTGAAATTTTAAATTATGCATGCGGAAATGTACGATAAATACGAAAAAAAAATAAACAAATATTTTTAAAACTCGAATTAAAATTTAATTTCCATAAATGTTTCACAAATTTATAAATTTAACATATTAGAAGTAACATTTAACATAGAATTTCTTGTGTTTTATCAACCTACGTTCGATCGAACTGTCGAATTATAAAATTGAATTCAAATTAAGAGGTTGGCTTGCTAAAAAAATTTAAACTTTAATTTTTTAAATGACAAGTCGCTTTAAATTTAACAATTTAGTATGTTTAAAAAATTTGCTTATAGAAATTCAAACTTTAGATATCATTTCTGTTTTTGAAATACATAGAGTTTATGTATGTAAATTTGGCAAACCAAACATATTAAAGAATTACACAATTTATTTTCAAATTTTGGTTGCCGTTTTAGAATTAGTTATTTAAGCAATCTGATTAAATTTGTGCTCTGATAATTTCTAGCAGATGTTATCAGTTTCTACTGGATTCTCCATTCTAAAATATGTTTTAGTACAGCACAGTACACTTAGTTTCTAGTTTAACTTCCAATGCTTCACAGCCCCACACATAGTTCTAATTAGAATCTCAGACTAGTTAATAGTTATTTTAATTGTTAAAGTAAGAACAGTCCTTCAAAACCATGAGTATATCATGGTCGGGATACTTTGTATGGCTACACGTTAAGAATTGTATACGACGGAGTGTTAATGTAATCTTAATATTGTTAGAAATATTGTCTCGCATAATTGTATTCGTTTGTACTATTATATATATTTGTAGCAAAAAAGCATATATTATGTAATATGTTGATTTAAAAAAAATTAGATGGCATTAACTCAACAAGAGTATATTTTGATGATTTTTGCCTAACAAATGAGTATTGAGTAAAACGAATCATAAAGAGTAATAATACTAAAGTAAAGAGTATTTGACTCTTTGTTTCTTTTGAACTTTTGTTACAAATAGCAGCATCGCCTGATTTAGAGAAATTACATTTAGTCTGTCAAATTTTATTTATAATTGTAATTTTTTTGTTTCCTTTCCTATGTAATATTTACTTAGTTTCCAGGACATTTCGAGGATCGAACAACTTTAATCAATTTTATTCAAATTCATTGTACATAAATAACAATCAACTCCAAAACAAATTCTTCTCATATTATCTTTAAGCCATCAAATTGTTTGTTAATTCTACATAAAAAAGTTTAAAACTTAATAAAAACTCTAATACAGTTTGAAAATAATTTGATTGTGATTTTCTGTTCAAAAACCTTAAGCTAATTGCATGTTTGCAATTTTGTAATCACGCCATAGCTTTCTTCTGCTTGGTGAATATTCCTGTGACTTTACTGCGGACTGCGAGGTCTGAGTTGTACCGATTAAAGAAAAATGAGCTAACAGACGATTATGCCTTTCTCAGAAATTCTTTCCCTTTAATGAATGTTCTTTTCGCTTCACTTCTGACAACAACTTTAGCAAAACATAGTAACTAAGTACATAATATAGAAAAAAACAACAAATTATTTAACCATTGATATGCAGTTTGGTGTCAAGAAACTACAAATAACGTTGCAAAAAAAATTTAAAAGAAAACTTGTTTGATAAGAAATTCATTTCAGTTCACGACATTGCAGACAGCTAAATAAAAACTAACAAATATATGCACACACATACACACACACAAACCATACAATTACATTTTTAATCACTTTTAATTTTAGTTAAGCGTAAACAAATAGCGCATAATATTTGCATTTAACGTGCAGTAAACTAACGATAACACACAATAATAAATAAAAAAATTAATTTAAATAAATAGAAACGAAAACAACCAAAGTCATGTTCTAAATAAAATTAAAAAATGCAACACATAAAATATTTTACTGATAACTTTTCCTGTTAAATAAAATAAAATAAATTTTATTTTATTCATCTGTAACACAAAAAAATAATAATAATTGTGATAATAAAACTTAATGTCATTGCTATTAAATATTCAATTTAAATTAGAACATTATATGTACTATACGAGTATGTACAAAAAAAAAGTATTCGAATTCGCCTTATCACTTTAATAACAACAAAAATATATTGCACTTTTGATTGCAATACTGTGTGCTAATTAGCTACTTTTTAAAACGATTTATTATTTTTAAACAAAATAATAACAACATTATAGTAATAATAATCATAATGGTCTGACGATTTTGTTATCTTTTGTCATACGCCAAAACTTTAAAAGTAAAAACTACTTTATATTCAAAGTAGTTTGGTGGTGTATAATATGGATACGAAAAACGTTACAAAATTTTTAATTTTGTTTAGGTTTTGTTAAATGCCATTCTGCAGTAAAAATACTGTTTTTGGTCGCGATAATGTTTTTTTTTTTTGTAGATTAGCTGGAGAAATATTTAAGAATCCCATTCCTCCACTATAATTAATAATTTATATACTTAAAAACTTTCATAATATTAGTTTTTTTTATTAAAATTTGTTTTAATTAAAAAGAAAATTTTTTTATGTGCTCTTTGCGAATACAGTTTGGCAATCGGCCAATATTCAACTTGAATAAAAAAAGTGAAAATTCATGAAAATTTTTCTTTTTATAGTTTTAGGTTTAGTTTTTTTTATTTTTGTTATAAAATTAAAAATCGAAAGTGAAATTTATTTATAAAATGTGATGTATCATCAAATAATGTATTTCACGATCATGATCTTGATGATGATCATCATGATCGCATATATGTACGTCTCCTCTTATATATACTTATTAGAATGCAAATGTGCATTTATAAATAGAAAAATGTATAAAAAGTATTATCAAGTGCAATGTCATGGGTAGGATTTTTAAAATTAGATTAGCTGTGTATGTAGTAAATAATGGGATAAACAATGGCAAATTATTATTCTATGAATATAGTTAGTTGGATTGGAATTTTATTTGTTTGGTTTATTATTTTGTTTATATGCGTTTTTTTTTATTGTGGTGACCAGCATGAAATTGAGAAGACATTTTTTATTTATTATGTATGAATGTTATAGTACGATTGGCGACAAAGAATCGTATTAATTTACAACTATATACTCTAGTGGTTTTATTAAAATTAAATGTAATCTCAGTAAAATTCTACCAATATGCTACGGTAGTTTGAATTGATTTAGAAATGATGGTGACAAAATATTAAATTCATAAATAAGCCTTATATTATCTTATATAACGTGTTCCAATTAAAACGAAACGCCCTAAATAACTTTTGAAATATTATTTTTCGCCGAAACGCCGAGACGCGTTAAACTTCATTTTGAGAAGTAAATATCTTCAATAAACATGAATGGAGGTGCTCAATCTTCCAAATGAAGAGGGGTATTTGTGTAAATTAAATAGAAGTCGAGTGATACCCCATTTGATAAGTGTTTCAAATAGTTTATTCAATGAGGTTCTCGACTAATTTAATAAATACATTTTTAACTGATTAGAAATTTAAATGAAAGTATTTCTTTTTCATTTTTTGGAAGTTAGTTATAAAACCAAAACATAATAAAATAAGGTAGATGAGAAATGAATATAGTTAACAAATTATCTAAAATTGTAGTTCTATTACTTCCACGCCATGGTATAATTGAGAAAGAAAAATCTAACGAACTTGAATGACGTGTACTGGTATATGCCGTTCCAAACAATCCATTTGCTAGGAATACGTTCATGTCCAATAAGTGCCTCGATTATAAGCTCAAGGTACTAATTTGCATTAAAATTAATATTCAATGAACACAATGTTCTATAGCTAATCCTCGGTTGACCAATTTCTCGACATTCACGATAATATGTATATATATATTACATATATATATATATATATATATATATATATATATATATATATATATATATATATATATATATATATATATATATATATATATACATATATATATATATATATATATATTTATATATATATATAACCTAATCGAATAGTTTCATTCTTAACATAGAGAAACTGTTAGACGATTAAACGAAAAAAATAAGGACTTATAAACATTAAAATTTCGATGGCATACTTTTGGCAATCTTCTTTTTAAAATATGTCACTCGAAGGGCGTGTTTCTCCAGAATCACGATTCTCTTTCTTTGGTTTTCCACCAACATAATTTTTAATTACTTTCCGTTTATTCCTCGGGTTATTGGAAAAGTTTACTATAAATAATAATAAACATTTCTGAAACTAATTTCCAATTTAACAAATTTTTAAGATTAAAGATCAAATTAAGAACTTTATTTTTAGTGGGATTCTGGCCAGATTTAATACCATTTTTTTCACCTATTCTGCAACAGTCAAATTGAGTATATATACTACATTGATATTGACAGATATACATATACGCGGACTGCCATAATTCATCAAAATTGGAATAAGTTCTAATGGGCTGTTAAATATTCACAGAATTCAGAAATTTTGCAATTTTGAACTATTTTTAATATTTTGTGCTACCGATCCTAGAAATGTCCACAAGTAGTGTTGCACATTTTCGGTTAGTTTAAGCAAACTAAAATGTTTGTGGTCAAGGAGACAAATGCTAATTGAATTTATAGATGTTACGTAATTATGATAATTTTTTAAATTTTGTACCGTCGATCCTCTAGATGTCCACGGCTTTTCATCCAGATTTTTGGATAGCTTAGACCAACTATAACTAACTGACTTTATGTTTCGTTTCATTTTCCGATAATTTGAGTGTTAGACCATCTAAAATATTTGTAGAATGAAGATGTTACTTGATTTGAATTGGTTTTTAATATTTTGTCTCGCCGATTTTAGAGATACTCGAGTACTCGTCTATATTTTTGGATAGTTTGATTACCTAGTAATGGTAAAGTCCGTCAGATTTGAATCCCTTTCACTCCAAGAAAGGGATTCAAATCTGACGGACTTTACTATTTATTTCACATTATGTTCACTAATTTTAAAAATATTGTATAGCGTCTATATTTTCAAATAATTAAAACCGTAACGATTGTAAAACTTTTTTTCATGGTTGGTTGTTGTATTAGAAAATGTTCTCCATCCCCATAACTCTGAAAATGTTTAGTCCAAAATTCTGAGTGGTAAAAATTGTAGGAGCGAAAAAATTCGGTGTGGCTAGGGTTATCAGGACGTCGATTCTAGTAAGAAAAGCTTTCTCAAGCTTTAGTCGTGCAAATGTAAATCAATGTTGAAATAATGTTTATAAATATTAAATGTACAATTTAAGTCGCAAAAATGAATTCAAAATACTATGCTTATATTTACATATAAAATGCACAAAGCAGTTTGATGTGGCAATTAAATAATATTTCTCTAAGTAGCCAATCTCCTTCCAAACAAATTATGCCTTATAAAACTTGATAAAAACGATAGAAAATGTAATTTTTTAAAATAATTTTTCAATTGTAAATTTAATTCTAACTTTTGTTGATAATAGAAATCACGTTAGTTACTTTAATTTTAGACAAAAAACGATGATAAATTAATTCAGCTGTAAACTAATTTGCATATATGTTTGGAATAAGCTGGTTTTGCTACGCAGATATGGAATAAGCCGATTTTGAAATTAGGAATCGGATTGTATTGAAAGTAAATAAACATTTACTATACGTAGTGATAATATTACATCAGCTCAGTCAGCTAAAAAATTATAATCACAAAAATTATAAACGAAATTAGGTAAACGCGAATGCTTTCGTTTTCAATATTACGAAACTCACAAATGTGGAAAAAAAATTCACTTCATTCACATTCGACTCACAGGTTCAATTTCAGATATAGATAGAATTTTATAATATAAACAGGAAAGGTTGTTTCTCCATTCACCACCAAAATGATTTCATTTCATGTCAATTTTTCATGTTTGACTATGAAATGGTGGGACAACATTTGGACTCATTGATTGGATCAAACTATTTCTTTTCAGGGTAATCGCTCCTTTTCCCAAATCTGACTTGTAGAAAGCTTCGCCACAAACCATAATTTACTTATTTGGCTTCCGTATCAAAGGATTCAAAGAATCTGCAAGTAATATAAATATTACTGAGCCTCGATTATGGTATTCATAGCTTTGATTTTTTCTTCGATTTGTACAGACACACGATCGGATGGAATACCAGTAACCCGCTACTGGGAATATTAATTCTACGTATTTCTCCTCTGTCCAGTGATGCAGGAAAATATTGTCACGGAAAGGTACAAATATAACTGTCGACTATAATAAGCACTTTGGGTAATGCCATTTTCTTGAATGATGTGGTTAATAAATCATTCTTCTGTTCATTTAAGAAATGGGAAAAATAGAAATAACTGGACCATTAGTTTATAAATACTATTTTGACTCATCAACTCAATTCTTTTAGTTTTCTTTTTGTTCCTTGAACCGAAGGCAATTCAATTCTTGACTGGCATAGCCCCGTTTCTAAAATGATCCTTTGCATATTATATGCACACGTTTTCGTCTCACGTCATGTACATTTAAAAATTGCTTTTGGCTCACCAATAGTAACTAATTATTAAGCAACCGAATAAAATGATTAATGGCAAGTAGTTTAAGAGGACCATTGTTAGCCTGTTATGTCCGTTTCGGTGGGCGAATCGTACAATAAATTTAAATAGTCGCGTCTTGCGCTATTTTTTATTTTTTTGCATTTAAGTGTGAGGCCCTTCCATTTTATCATCTTTAGTAGTTTATGTCCTAAATATCTAAAGGCGAATAATTGGAAGAATTAATTTCTGCGATTACTACAAACTTTGGGAAGTTCCGTATTACGTATTTTTCGGCGAAAAACTAAAACATCTGGTGATCCTAGAAAAATGTCAGTTGCTGATTAAAATAATCGAGATTCTGCTTTTTCGAAACTTGTTGGGATAAATTTGGAATTATGATAATTTCTAAAATAGAATAGCTTTAAACTTAAATTTCAATTCAACGGGACGTATAATAATAATATTTCTTTTTTTTAATTCCGCAGGTAAGCGTCATAAGTCGTAATTCGTAAAATATACATGTGGGTCACATAATGTATCCAAAGATTTAGCGGTACGTCAGAATTAGGTAATTACGACATTGACATTAAATGTTATATGTTTAGTTTTTGAATCGAGTTTAATATTATGAACTTCACACTGTAACTGTATGGATGGCGATATAAAATGTGATATTGCGGTTCTAGTCAATATATATAGTTTTTGTTGTTGCTTTTAGTTTTTGAAACCAAAATTTGTGTATTTTTGTGGATGCGTGTGCAATAAAATTACACACAACAGCGGAGCGTAAGTATATAGAAAAAAAAAATCAAATATGTATAAATGCTTGACACAATATATATACATATTATTATACAAATTGAATATGTGTAAAATGCATATGCAGATATAATATATGTATATATACATATTATATAAACAATACATTTATTATATTATGTAGGTATGCAATCACGTATACATGCATACGACGCGATTCGGATCGTATTCTTCTAAACAAAAATAAAGCTACGAAAACCACAGAAATGTATATGTTTGACAAAAAGGTCATTGGCCAAATCATCAAAAAAATATCATCCGCGCTTATTTTTCTTACATACACAGATTTACGAATTATTATTATTTTTTTTTTTTTGCACGAACTGAATTGAACTGCAGTTTGTTCGCGAATATTATTTTTTGACGGTTCAAATGTATGCGTTGCGTTATTATATTCGGTGCAATGTATATACAATATACGAAATGATAAAACGCATACACAACTATAATACTGATATGCACAAAATAAATTTTTAAGTAGACATTTTTGTTTTATTGCTATAAGATCTCTAAGCAGAATGATGTTGGTTTGTTGATATAATATTAAGATAACGAGAATATAATATGTATTACGAAAATTTTGTTTGTATGGCTATGTATATAAATATATAAAATAAATCTACATATGTGTACGTATATATTGTGTGTATATAAGCTAAATCGGAAAATTGTACAAATACACATTGACGCAATTTAGAAACTATCATTTTTTTTTAGATTGGCAAAAATATTTTCTGCTTATTCTATTTTTTTGGGAAATTTTTCTAAAAATAAAAATTTGTGAAAATAAAATAAATTTTTAGTGTTTGCAAATATGTATGTACATATGTATATATACATACCAATGTGGCGATGATCTTGATTTGAATATTCTGTAGTGTGATCTATAGACGAAAAAATATCATCATCATAAAAATTATAATATTATTATGATTGGTGGAGGTTTGTCATTTCGTTGCTTTTTTTTCGTTTTAGATAAAATGGATTATTATTTTTATTTAGTTCGTGACCACATTTTCAGTTTTTCATTCTTTTGATCTTATAAAGATATATATAGGCTGAGTACGTAATATAAATGTTAGAAAAATAGCTAAGTAGTTGAAAGATTTTTAAACGGTTTATAGTACACAATAAATTTAGAAACGAGTTCAGTATGTGGCATTAAAATATTTTAAACGTTTCTAGAATACAGGATGAAGCATACATTTTTGTCAGAGATACCATTTATTAACCAAACACACTTTGCCATTTCAATGATTTTCCATGGTATATTCCAGCTATTCTCAAAATGTAGTTTGCGACTTATCACTGAGAATTTTAAACCTAATCGGGCTTGTTGAAGTTTCACGAATTTTACGATCTTTATAAGAATTCCTAATCTAGATATTTGAATTAGAAATTAGAAATTAAGTTATTAACAATTTCAATGCAATAATTAATTTTAAAAAAATTAAAAATACTAACAAAAAGAAATTTTAAATTTTGAACTCAAATTTTGGAAAATTTTCGGAATCTGGAAAGTTGGTTTTGACAAGATACTTGAAAAAATATTTCCAAATCGAAGGCTAGAATTTTTAAATACTATAATTTTTTTTATGCTCATCTGGACAAATTAGAATGTTTGCCATACCGCCATTTCTTATGAATCTAAGGATTATCCCCAAGCTATACGTGAAATATGAAAAATGATATTAACATCCTTTACGAATTTTTAAATGTATTTATTATTGGACGAGCTGACTTGATAAACATATTAGGACTTGAAATGTTCGCATTCATGGGTTGAGTTTAAAAGTTGGTACTTTTATTTATTTAATTAGGAAATATGCTATATTTGTTGGTGTATAAAAATGATTTACCTTATATTTTATTTATTCACACTCGTTTCATTTATGCTGCTACAACATTTGGCACAGCTGCTAAAACTTAATCCTTTTTATTCTGGATTTACGCGGCAACATTGTCTCGTTTGCTGATTATATGGCGTTATTGTACCATGGTACAGATTTGGATTCCTTAAATCTTGCAATGAAACATGACATTATTTTATTGAAAAAATAGTTCTTCGTCCATTACATGTTTTTGAGTTGTAAGTCTAAATTAATGAATTTCAGTATAGGTGGAACAATTACAGATTTAAATTCAACATTAATGTATCATTCATTATCTTGCATTCAAAACAGGTGTAATCCACAATGCGTTAATATTGAAACCTTAAATTCGTTCAAATATCTTGAATTGCCTTTAGACTCTCAGCTAAATTTTAAGGAACATGTTAATAATTTAAAAAGTAAATTGCGAATGACGTTAAGAACATTTTACTATCTGCGGAACATTTGTAACCCTGAATTTTTAAAATGTTTGTACTATGCAATGATTGACTCGCATTGGTAGCTCTTCAAAAAGCTGTTATACGAATTATTAACTTCTTGCCATTTCCATTGTTTGTTAATCTAAAAATTTTGCCGCTTCGATACCTATATGTTTTTAAAGTCCTTAAAGCTTTTTATATCATTAACGGAAATCGTTCTGTAATTAGCATTAGCAGCGTCACTTACAACCTGCGGAACAAACACAGAATAATGATCCCTTTTCCTAATAAAGAACATTTTAAAAAATCTTTCACATATACCGCTCCAAAGTTTTATAGTCATTACCGCAGTCTATTTTTACTGCAAATAGTTTAAGGGATTTTTGTAGATTATTAAAAGATTGGTTATTTACAATTATTTACAGCAACATTGAAACGTATTTTTAGTTTTTTAGTTTTTATTTTGATTGCTCCATTTTGTGTACTGTAACATTGAAATTATATTTGCGCTTAGTTGTCGATACTACACTCAGGGATGTTGTTATTTTTATTTATTTTTTATTTTTTTATTGATAGAGTTAAATTTTGAATTTTAGTTTTAGAAATCTATTTTTATTGTTTAATACTTTTTTATTTTTATTTTTTCTGAGTTGAATCGTACAGAAATTAAAAATTTATAATATTATAAATCATTTGCAATACCTGAATTCATATATTTAAAATTCTAAATTTATTGTGGAATGAAATACAATTTTCGCGGATATCCAATAATTTGTATATTTCAATTTATGTATTAAATTTGGAAGTGTATTTGGAAAATGTTCAATTTGAGTTCATCGACTTTCCAACGTACTTTTAAAATTCTTATAGCCTTAAAAATATAGATTATAACGATATTTATCTATGAATTCAACTTTTAACAATTTCCAATATCTAAATTTATTTTTGAGAATTTGGAAATTATAAATTATTTAAAATATCGATTTTCAATAATATACATACATATTTTTAATCCTGAGTATTAATTTAATTTTTTAAAGATTAATTTTTTTTATTTTAATTTTTTTTGATTTTTAATTTTCGCTTTCTTAAATTTAAGACATTTTGAATTTTGTAATCAAACTTTTGGAAATCGAAATTTTCGATTTTGTATTATAATAATAATTATAATAATTCAATCGTTTTACAAAATTTAGGAATGCTTTGATGTGTTGAAAATTCATATTTCAATAAAATTCTAAAGTTAAAATTTAATTTTGAAATATCAACTATCGTTATAGTTTATCGAATTTCAAGACTAATGATTCCTAGTTGGAATTCACACTGCTGCTTATAATCAAATTTCGTATGCCAAAATTAACAAAAATGTGTTAAGGGTAACTAGAAAACCCAGTTAAGTCAGAGCTAAAATTGTATTCGAATGTGTACAAACATATATTCAACTAATTTTAAAAGTTTAATCATGTTTATATTTTGGTTTGTATATATTTTGCAGTTCTATAAAATTTGAAATTTTATGATTTAGCAAATTCTAGAAATTTAAATAATTTTTCTTAGTTTTACAGTAGCTATTACAACTTTTTCATACTTTATAATTTTACGATTTATCAAATTTTGTTGCATAATAAATAGTCTTTATAGATCCAGTAATTCTTCTCCAGTTATATAAATTACGATATTATGCGGTCTAACAGGTCTATGAATTGTTCAAAAAACGACAAATATTTTCGATACAACAAACCAAATTGATGGCGTCAGCGTTCTCTACTTTATCAAAGCATAAATTGTTTCGCTTCTTATACAGTACTAGAAAATCAATTGAAAAGCATATATTTCTACAGATTTCGACACCATTCTGCGTAGAACTTTAAGTTGTTTAACATGACAATAATATAGACAACATTAAAACCATTTGACTATTCGTAAAAATAAATTAATAATCAATTTTAAAATATTATTTAAATTATTATTATCCAATTTTGATTGGTATTCTTATATTACAGTCTCACCCAGACACAAGTTATACTATTATTTTCTGATTAACTAAGTAGAACAAAACGTAGTAATTAATGTTATTAATTTAAAAGCTAAAAACTCAATTGAAATAATTAACAAAAAATTCGAAAATTTAGTGGACGAATAAATATAATTATGTAATTAGAATAAAAATTACTCCACAACAATAAGTTTTTACAACTGCATCGGAATGTGTCTTGGCTAAACGCACGTTTGAAAATTGGGAGAGAATTAACATTTCGCATCGACCATTTATTTAATTTATATCCGAATATTATAATGAATAAACTACGATGTGGAAATAAACGAAACAATAAATAAAGCCATATATAGACACTATTCTATCTTTGTACCTCGAGTATGGAATGTAAACAGTAAATTGTTATATGTTTTATTATACAGTATCATATTACAATCAACGTCGAATAATTACAATTAATGATTATTATTAAAAGAATCAAAATAATTTTGGCGCCAATAACGAAATAAAAACGCATCAAACGAATATTATCTCTATTTTGAACTGATTTTGTGGAAAACACACAAAATTAACAGTTTTCTTTACAAATTGACGTCAACAGTAAAATATTTGTTTAAGGTAATTTTGCTTAAATCGTATGTTCTAGATTTAATACTTTTGAGTAATCCTCATACAGACCACCCTAGTTTAGCATTGATTTTATATTTTATAAATTTTATTTCACACACTAGACGAATCAGAGTTGATAATTTTTTAGGTTTTTGTAACATAAATGGACAAATTGTCCAAATTTACAAATTTGAACTGACACAAATTTTAAACTGTCGGGGTTGGGCTACAATAAATCAATTGAATGCTTTATTCACAGTATATGAATATTTCTGAGCTATTTTGCACTGTTCGAAAAAAACTGTTAACCTCTTTAATCTCACAACTCTTAGGGCATCTCAGCAAATAGAAAACAATGATCCCTGATACACACAAAATTTGAATCGGATTCAGCAAAAATTTAACAACAACTAGTAAGCAAAACAGTGGAATTTGATAAATCTCCAGAAATTTATAATCTTTATAGTTTGAAATGCTTTACAATTTAATTTTAAAATATGTTATATTTTGACTTTTCAACTTTTGATAAAATTTCGCAACATATTGAATCCTCGTAGAATTTCATAAAACCTTAAGATTTAAAATTTTCTGGGTTAAGTTGATGTTTTAATTTTTTCGCACATTTCAAGGGTTAGGGCTTTATTATATTTTTTATATTTAAGACAACTTATATTTTTTGGGCCAGAAAAGAGTTGACAACCCAGAAGGCATCAAAAAATTGTATATTTTAAGGATTCACTTGAACTTTTACGTAATTCTTTCGTAACTTTGGAGGACTCAAACCTCAGAGAAATAGTATTTTTTTTAATTAAAAGAATGAAAGAAAATGAAATCTTAATTTAATTACTAACGAGTAATTCTTATAGGTTACGGATTGTCGACAACAATGATACTCTGATGAAACTGTGCAAACATATTTCGATACGTTGTCATTTTATTGATTATTTTTGTATTGTACATAGAGTCGATATCCTCTGGCCTGACGTCTTCTAATAATAAAACTGTATAACAATATAAACCTGAGTGTAAGTTACCTAACATGTTAACGCATAAAATTTTATAGCATTAGCTGTTTGAAGATAAATTTAGTATTTATATATATATATATATATATATATATATATATATATATATATATATATATAGATCTGCCATTTAAATATATATATATAGATCTGCCATTTAATAATATATATATATAGATCTGCCATTTAAATTTTAATGACGTCACCAAATTTAATAATTCTTGAAATATTTTAATTGTTAGAAAGTTTTTGGACGACCGATTTTACGCAGACTGTAGTTTGATTAGTCTGACTGTAACACATTTATAAAAAAAATATATACATGCCGATAGATAAACGAAATATTTCAATAATTTATTATTGTTTCTCTCCTATTTACTTCACATCACGTTTAAATGATTTGTTACCGTCTGTGTCAAACCGTATAAATACATATACAACGACAACAAAAGCTTATATACGTACCTACGTATAATAAGCCAAACAAAAATCCTAACTATAAATCCGCGATGCATATTTTTTTCTTTTTGTAAATTTTGTATATTTGAGAAAGCCACAGAAAAATAATATACAATTTTTTGTTTGTTCTGCGTTGTGTATATTTTCGACTAGCCAACGATCAAGGGGTCATCGACATATTATGTACATATGTACATACATACATAAAAACTGCAAACACCAAATTTTATGCCTGTGTGTATTTTGAAAACTGACGAAAATAAAATATGAAATGCATCACAGAAAAAAAACTGGCTTTTTTTTTAGTTAGTATTAATAATAATAATAGGCCGGGTCCAAATTTTGTGCAACGTGTGTAGATGTGTATGCAAGAAGAAGTAAGCAAGAATATATACGACAACAATAAAAACCATCAAATTGCGATTCATACAAATATATATACGTGTTCTTAAATCAACCAACCAAAAAAAAAAAAAAAAATACTGGGAAGTGGGGAATAGAACCGGGAGTAATACATAAAATAGCAATGCAATTTTTGACAAACACAGAATAAAACTGAAAAAGAAAATTTAAATTATATACATACATATGCACATAATATATATACACAAACTATATACACAGAACTGCATATATATAATATGCGCGAAGAGGAAAAGAGTGCAACGGGAAGAAAAGTATCAAACCAACTAAAATTCTATTTCGCGTTTTTAATTTAACAGCAAAAAATTTAAAGAAAAAACGAGCTCGCATACATAAATCCATAAGAGTTGATTATATTTTAATATTTTGTTGTTGTATATTTTGGAAGATGTGGTGGTTAGATAAGCCGTTTGTTTGCTTCTCATTTTTTTTTGTATAACCCGCGTAAAAGTATTTGTGAATTTTTCTTATTTTTTTTTCTTAATTCGTTTTGGTTGCTTTCAAATATGCTAAGTTTTTATTCGAAATTGCATTACATCTGACTCATACCATCGTAATAACCGAAAAATTGAAATAATCAAAGTGCGATGCAATTTTGGGAAAATAATTTTCTCGACTTGATCGTGATCATCAAATTAAAGATGTAATTATTTCAGCACACTATATAAGTGTACAACAAAACAACGCAGAAAAGCATTTTCACGATATAATTTTGTGCGATGTAATTTTGCAGATAAACTGGAAATGTTAATAGTTTTTTTTTTTACCTCTTTGGCGAAGACACATTCACAAAGGTGGGAGAATGGGTTGATATTTATATATACGTATATAGTACATAGAAGTTCTGAATTTGTTGCATTATATTATATTTTGTGTTATTTTGGCAAATCATTGAACCCATTTCACAACAAGTTTTGTGCCGTCCCACCATCATCGCGTTTTTTGTTTGTATTTTATTTTATTTTTTAATATTAGATGACATGATATGCATATATGTATGCATGTATGTATGTAGTTTATTCCATTCAATTGTGCACGATAAATAAATTTGAGTTTACGTCACTTAAGAATTTTGCCATATGCATTATTTAAATTCATTAATGTCATTTAAACGAATTTTAACCTTCTATTCGACATACATACATATATACACACACTCACATACACACACACACTAAAAAATACACAAAACGCACACACACTATTATTTAGTAAATTGCAAATACTAGTTCCATCTTTAAATTATTTTTTCAATAAAACATGTAAGCGCATATCAACTAAGTATACAGAGTGCATTCGGCGAATATGAAGACGACGGCGATGACGATTGCGACGTGTGACCTAAATTCGATGATTTATTTTCGGAAAAATATAATAATTTAATTCATTTTCGTTGTATTGTTTTACTTAAATTAAATTATTATTTTATTTGTTTATAAAACGCACTACATGTATGTTTGCACATTGCACATAATATATATATACATATGTATATACGATTCTAAGGCGAAGTTCAAGAACCGGAAGATGTATGTGTAATAACAATATTTCTTCGTCTAATAAGTCATCACTTAATTTATATAATATGAGTATAAAACGTATTTTTCTTGATAAATTATCAAATCTTAAGATCAGCCCCCAATAAAAAAGAAAAAACTTAAAATGTCTGGTGGCGTTTTTTCTTCTCGCGGTTTTCTAACGTCCTATATATAAACGAGCTAATATGGTCACGAACAAAATTTAGTTTGATTAGAAAATTATAGTGCATCTAAATTAATTCTAAAATTATGCATTGCAAAATTGATTTCAACAATTACTGTCGAATTCATGATTTATGAAATCAACGATCGCGTGAAATTCTGAACATTTTGCGTGCATGGGTGGCAACTAAATTATACCAAGATCTTTCTAATTATTTATATAAAGTCGATGAATCTTTTATACATACACATATATATACAATATATAATATATAAATACATGTATGGCAAAAATCGTTAAATATTTTTGGTGACAGGATGGCATGTCAAGCATTTTATTTTAATGTTTTTTTTGTTGGTTTCATAATTTTTTATGGTTTTCTTACTTATTAATTTTTTTAATTTTTACAAAGCATGACAGATGTTTCTATATCAATTTTCTCTGCGCTGCAGTTGCAATCCAATTTTCTATTATACTTGCAAACGAAAGTATATAATAAATATATCGAATTTGTTGGTTTTATGACGTAGTTTGGTCTTGTACATAATATTTGTAAAGTATATCTTCTATTAAGTAAAAAAATTATATTACTCAGTATGAGAAAGTACAGTATGTTTATTAGGCTTCCTGTGTACATATATGCGTAATCGTTTAATTTTTACCATTTTTGTTGGAGTTAGGTTTCATGTCATTGAAAATTTACAAACACGAAGCAGGTAACTTATTTAGTAGGTTGATGCAATTTTGGCGTTGGTCATTTTTTTGTAGGGGTTTCAGTATATATAAACAAATTATCAAATTATCTAGGATAATCTTGCCTTCCTGAAAACAATGCCCTTATCAGTCCTTTTAACCGCTTGAATATTTATACCTGAGCAATTGGAGAAATATTAAATCAGAAATTGAAAATAAGTTGTTGTAAATGGGCATATTAAAAACGAGCAATTATACTTAGAATTTAAATGTTCTTAGAAATAGGTTTATTGTACTAAGAAGCACGATCGAATAAAATATAATAAATGGAAATTTCATGAGTTAATTTCAACTTTTCAGTAAATCAAGCAACTGTTGGCAGAAAGAAATACGAGTTGAAAATCAAGAAAATTGAAATATACTTCATTCAGTTCAGTTAAATTAATTCTTTTGCACATTTGGAGAGCCAAGAAATTCAAAGAAATGATGTTTTATGAAGCAATTTTCATTTTCTGGTCCAGAAAAGAATAAGCACGGTATAGATAAATACGAGTTTGAAACCAAGATAATTGAATTTTTGGGCCAAGTTGCAGATAAAAGTATACCTTTCGTAACTCTTCGAGGTCTCAAAACTCTTCATAATTTTTTTATTTTTTGAACAATAGTTTTTAAAAACCCTGAAAATGATAATTTTTTGAATTTTGCTGAAATTCCCGCTAAACTTTGAGGGGATTTGGGGTTTCAAAAATCTCAAACCCTCATTTATTATTCTACTCGCCTGAATATCTGGCAGCCATAAACATAGGTACGGGGAGTTGTAAATTTCTTTATCATTTATAAATAAAGAAAACGAGAGCAAGTAGCCCCGAAGTTGGCTTAAGAGATATTTGGCTCCCCTTATTTACTGCTCTATCACTTATATTTAAGGCTATTTATATTTTCATTTTAATCAGAATGTTTAACTAATATATCGACTGTCGACATTGGAATTTATACTTTCTTCAACTTATGGCCAAATGTCAATTGAAAACATTACACAAAGGTTAATTTTCATTAATCCGGTTGTTTTGCTTAAAGATTAGTCAAGAACACTCCAATCATTCAATTAAATAAGATCTCCTAGTATTTAATAAACAAACTTTTAAAAATGCCATAAATTAGTGGTATTCTGAGATGACATACATATATCAGGAAATTTTTCAAATTTAAAGAGTTTAAAGTCAAATTTAAAGTTTTGATCTAAACAAGATGAAAAGTACGATGACTTAATAAATGAATAACTTGAAAAAATTCGAAATTATTGTTTGTGGAATTGAATATCTGAAAATTGAATCTACAACTCAAGACTAGTCTAAATGCGATAGCTAAAATTTGAATTCTGATTCAGCAGAGTTAGAATTTGACGAAATGAAGAATTTAAAATCCAGATGGAATACTCTACTAGTTCCAAATCTGGAATTAGGATAGTTTCAAATCGTATCTTTTAACTTATAATTAGAATTGAATTATACCCGGAATATGTTTAAATATCCCTTTGCATTTGATTCTATATCCTATATCCATTAAATAATTCAGAAAAAAGAAAATATAATTAAATAATTTTTAATGCATTTAATATCCGTCGATTTGTTGAAATACCGAAAATCATCTAACAAACTAACCATTAACCAAGAAGTAAGGAAAGGAGTTATTAAAGTAAAAAATTGGTTGACTTTACCACAAACACGATATATAATGCCACACAAAATAAATTATATCTCATTTAGCGCTCGTCTTGAAATTTTCTTAAGAAATGTTTTTATTACGTTTTATTTTTTTTCATTTCAAACTGATAAAATTATTTTGCGTGTGTGTGTGTATTAATAATTTTATAATTGATCAAATTGATTTTATTTAAATATAATAATTATTAATTAAACTCATAAACATTTTAAAATAAACAAAATTACTTTTGTGAACACATTTAATGACTGTATGGTACAGTCTAATATAGCATATGTCGTCCAGACGTGATGGACGTGTATTACTAGGTTTAGATGAATAATTATTATAAAAGCTCTTCTCCAACAAATTATATTCTAACAAAGCCTCCTTCTAAATTCGTTTTTCAACATTTCAATTCAAAAACTTATATAACAACTTCGTGGCCGGTTTCAACTTTTATGGCGAAATAAAGGATATTTCCAACAACTAGGATTTTTGTTGCAGTACATTTAAACTAAGACAGTTCATTGTTTGATATTCCATCCATCAGGCGGTTATACTGCTTGATTGAAACCAATACCATTATGAATGATGTTTTTTTGATTCTGAAGTATTTTTTATCCAGATTTTAGAAGTTTGTTAATATTTTTCTATATGGTTACCGATATGCTTTAAAGTGGTCTTGCCCGCAATCATGAGAAATGAGTCAATGCAGCGTAGTTTTCGTCTCTTTTTTTTCCGGGTGGGCTACTACAACTGGCCCTCCCTCCTGTCACGGTCGGTTGGAGGGAAGCTTTACTATATCTTAAGCATTCGTTTTTTCCACCAAATTTTTTCAGACTTTGATGTTAAACAGCCTTGTTTTTCGTCTGAATAGAAATATGATTACAAAACTAGTCAGATCACTCAGAAAAGCCTGTTGTATATCTTTTTAACTGAGTCTCAGCGAAATGTATTTAATCGTATAAATAGTTAATCGAACGAAAAAATGGTATTCATATTTCAATGTGGATTACAATAATGTTAATCGTGATATTCACAATTCTGTAACCATTTTAAATAGAACATTAAGGTCTTCGATGAATTAGATTAAAATAAGAAATCAAAAGCTTTTAAAAATATGTTGAAAATTTATATTCCCTCAAGGGCCGAAAATAAACATTTAAAATAAAACTTAAATGTAAATATTTATTTATTGGAATGAATTTTATCATCCAAAACAAATTATATAACGAGCTGCTGCAAATATGAAAAGTTCATCGAGGTACAGGCTTGGTGAGGACCACTCAAATACGGTGCTGTATTTCGCTATTGCCCAAACACTAAAAAATGTCTATTTTTTATAATTTATTTAAACAATTTTGTGCTTTACAATATCTCTTAGTAACTTTAAGGTTTATTCGATTGATTAAACTGCTTAGTTGAATATTAGGATAATGTTGCTCCAAAAACAAGTCATTGGACGCTAATTTGGAGAATATAAAGATTTATCTTAGAAACAACAAACTCAAAAACATTGGAAAAATTGTTATATTTATTGGAGTTTGTGCAATTAAAAAATGTGTACTGTCAAAACTCATTTTTGATCTTCTATACTTTTAAACCCACCAAAACTTAAACATTGATTTCCAACCTTGGCCGACATAGCATTTTGATCTCCATTTTGGAAAATTTTCAGTATTTTCAAAATGGTATTCCCTTTATTGCGGTATTCATAAATAGTTGTTTCAATCCAGTTTTTTTCTTTTGGGGCGGTGTGTAGGTATCACTTGATACTAAAGATATTTTTGATTTTATTATTTAATTTAAATTTTTAAACCCAAAGTTTTAGTTTGTTTGATAATTCTTCATAATTCGACAAGATTATAATGAAATCGGCGTCTTGATCTGGTAAAAATTTTAATGTATGGTTTGGAGAGTGCACTGAAAGAGAGTCGTGATGGAACTTCCAATTGTTATTAGGATACAACACTTTAAACGTTTCGGACTTATAGGTCTAAACAATAATTTATTTTATCATCTTTGTGTACAAAAATGAGCCAGCGCATTGTATAAATAACCATGAAGTACGCCGTTTGAAAGAGACTGGTTTTTTTACCAATTATTAATTTTTTCGCTTATTGAGTTGAGGGGTTTGTATGACAATTAAACACCTTTCTCAATCAATTCTTCAAAAAAAAATATCTTATCAACAATTTTTTTAATCTTATAAATTATAACATTTCTGGATGTTTTAAAATACTTTGCAAGACTCACCTGTGTTGACACGATCTTTTTATTGTTGCTGATTTTGAAAATATGTTTAAATATTTTACTATACACGGATAAATATAACCACTTTCTTAAACTTTAAAAATAACATCGTAGTCCGCTTTTGTAAACGCCTTGTTTATTACTGAATTGTTTCTTTGTTTTTCCCGGAAAACATGATTTTAAAAAGATTCATTATTAATAAAACAAAATTCATCGTTGTTATAGCAACTACACATGAAGGACATTTAATTCAAATTTATTCGTTTTTTGTTGCTCCAAGTAGTGTTATTTATGTGTTCAGCTCCTCAAGATGGAGTTTTAATTCTGTGATATATATTTACATTTTAAGACATAATAAAATGATGCTAATTGTTTTTAACAATCACCACTAACAACGAGATTCCAATGTTTTAATCCAACATATTCCACAAGCACATGGGAGACATTACATCCACTTCTATTTAACAATGATATAACTTTTATCAATTGGCATACAAAATAAGCAAAAATAAACATCAAAACCAGCAAAGTTCTATTTAAAAAAAAAACTCGAAACAAAACTTTTCAGTTTCTTGTTGTTTTTTTTTGTTGATAATACACAAGTAGAAAAACTTTAAAAACAGAAAACTACATGCAATTATCATTATCATCGCTAATTGTATTTTTATAACATTATTTTAATAATGCAGATTTTTTATATTTTTTAAGCTTAATTTATTTTGAACAATATTTTATGTTTTGGTTATTATTATTATTATTATCGGTTTTGGTATAGTTGGGTTAGTTTATTTAGTGAAAATTCTTCAACAAACAATACATGTATATACGTATGTACATATAATTTCCACTAATTTATATTCTGATAATTTTTTTTTATTTTATAATTATTGTTATTATTGTAAATAAAACCAGAAAGAAAATTTTGCGAGGTATAATGTTATCGTTGGAACAACAAGCAGCTTTTTGTTGTACTGTATGCACCGTATTTTTTGGTCAACGGAACAGAAAATAAAAATTTTAATAGTTTTTTGACATGGAATGGGTTTGATGTAAAATATTATAAGAACAATGATAATAATAATTTATAATTTTACGTTTTATTTATTTTATTTTTTTTTTGGTTTATCAAAATTCTTGATCTCTAAAAAAAAATGTAAATAAAAAAATAACTTCTGTAATAGGACACAACTGCAGTGGAAATATTAACTGAAACATAGAGTCTCATAAATAATGTTACGAAATATACGTTAAGGTTAATTTATACTTTCCTTGCCGCCTGGAACATCTAAAATAATATAACATGACAAAAAAAACTGTTATAGTGTATTTTTGGTAATAAATAGGTTTTAGTGCTTGGTATAGTGCTTAGCTAGTATTTTTATTTTTTTGTGTAGGGACAGCACGAAAAAACCAAAAAAATATAATTAGGCTGCGCATAAACAAGGTGTATGCTAATTTTCGGTACTTGTTTTACATGATATTATTAGAAAAGCTTTTGTTATGCACAGCATAATTGGGCGATACAGCTGCAGTGTACATAAAAATATGCAAAACAATATACATATGCTTGACTGTAGTATCCATCTATAATAATGCATAAATTTAACTCTCATAACGTGATATAGGTATATATGTATACACGTATATATAGCCAAAATCAAAAACCGATAACAATAATTTAATAAACAAAAAAAAATCTGCGCGCCGCGACATTATCAATTATAATAATTTTTTGTTTGTGGGTTTATTTATTTATTTTGTTTAGCGTTACTATATAATATGTGATTATATTTTTAGTTTTGTTGATAGAAACGGATGCAGCACAGAAAAAAACTGAAGACGAATATAAAAATGTTTTGTTGTATTATTTCCAAATATACACAAATCGCATTTTATTGTGTTAATGTGGGTGGAATGCATAAGATGCATATAATAAAAATGCATTTTCGCTAAATACAAAATGACAAAAATGATGTAAGGCTCGCAGTCGCCTCTATGTAAATACTACTTGCTTATATGTATATAAACTCGCCGCTAAATATATTGTTTATATACTGTGTTTTATAATTGTCGCAATTATGTGAGCCAAATGTTTGCCATGACCTGGATATTTTCTGTTTTTAGTCTTCTTGGTATTTTTTAAATAATTTAATTAACATTTACATTTTTTATATTTGTATGATAAATTTGTGTTCATTAAATCAATTTGAGAAAGTTAATTTCATTAAAGAATGAAAATTCTAAAATAAAATAAAAATTGATATAGGAAGGGTATGGATACAGAAAGGTGTATTCAATTTGTAATGGTTTCTTAGGGCACATTCCAAAAATTATTAATGCAATCGGGGATTTTACATTTTTCTTTAATTTTCTGCAGTTCCTTGATAAAATGATAGCGCTAAAACTTATTTAAATTGTGACATATAGTTTGCTAGAAAATAAAGCCTGAATGAACTAAACTACGTTTTTATTAAATACGACTAGAACTACCAAAGTTTCTTTATCAATAGGGATATTCAAAATTATGCAAAAAAGGTGCTTTATTCGATTTCAAATCAGGTAAATTTTAATTGCATATTTTTAAACAAGGCTCTTCATATTAATGGGAAAGTAGTATTTGAAATATTTGACATCGTGATAGTCTATCAATATATTTAACCTTAGATATACGCATACTGCCCTTGGCTAAAAGTACAAAATACTTCTGGCAAATGATTTGAATCAACTTTTAGTGTCAACTCATTGCACAAATTTTTTCCAATCACAGTGTATAAACCTAAAACAAACGGTTTAAAATTGGAATTAAGAGTTCAGAATTTTTAGAATTTTCTTCTAATGTTTTGAAATTTTTTTTGAACCCTGTGAAAAATCAGTTTTGACTTTTGAATTTATTTATTTTATCGAAAGAGTGCCCATCAGAGTTAAGTGTTATATGTTTTAAAAACTGAACAAATTTGGCAATTATAAAAATGTTTAAGAAAGCCTCAAAGTAGTTACGGATTTTAGAAATATTTAAACTCTTGATTTTAAAATGATTCACTCATTTGAAAAACTGGAAAGTTCTTGGAAAACCGCTTCATAACTTATAGACCATTTATTTTATTAGCAATTACCGAATTCGTCTTCCGCCATATATTGAGTAGCTTCAATGATTATACATCAGTCTGTTTGAAATTAAATACTAAATGTCCGAGTTCGGCCAACCAATCATGTTGCTGTGTAGAATTCTGTACGAAACCAATTGTTCGGTAAAATTGTTATTTACATTTTTTATAAATATTTAACCAAAAATTAATTCTTAACTCCAGTTTACTTAATGGCGAGTATTTAATCTTAAATTAATGTCTTAGTTCCCGTTAAAAGTATGATCGCGTATTAAGATTTTCGATTTTATTATTTCTTAATTTTAACATACAATTTTTGAGCTCAGAATCGGTCTCTTTAACTTCTATATTTATTTTATTTTATTCTACACTACACACTATAGTATTATTTCTAAGAATGGTTTTTCCGAACTTTTCGCCCAAACTCGTGTCGAGTTTTCAAAAAATTATAGCAGAATTTATTTTGTTACTTATTTGCCAATTTGTTTTTATTTTAATTTATTTTTTTTATAAAGAATATTGGACATAAGAAATTTAATTTATTTTTATTTCTTATAGGAATTTGACATCATCAAGAGTGACGCATAAAATTTTAAAATTCGTCCCTCGCTTGTCAAGATCTTAAATTTTTTTGATTCTTGGTCGGAAAAGTGTTTAAAATATTTATGAAAATATTAAATTCTTTCTATAAAGATGAATAACAAATTTTATTATCAAGTAAATATATTTATCGGTTCATATGAGGTTCGCAATTAATTAACTTTTATAGCAAGCTTACTTCACCAAATGACAGCTTTAAACAGTCTTTGGAAATTTGTCAATAAAAAAATTGTTAAAATAATATTATGATTTAAATTCCAAGTCAAGGCCAAGTAAGTTTAGAAATTACATACTGAATTAAACGGTTCGAGTAAAATCTAACACAAATTCATAGGTTGGAGAACTTTAAATTCATTATGACATTCTAAGAATCTCTAGGTATAATTTGTCAGTCAAATAGTCAGTAAACAAATAAATACAAAACTATTAACAGTCTTGGCAAATCAACTTCTAATGAAAAAATAATTACAGTTCTAAGTTAAATGGTTGTGTAAATAATCCAAGATGACATTGCCTGTATGCGACCAACCATCATGTAGTAGTAATCAGGTATCTTGTTTTTTACAATTAAAGTTCGTTACTCGATTGTGTATTTCATTTTTCCTCATAGTGTGATATTTGTAAAATAATTTCAATTTAGAAAATGAATGAAAATATAACACAATCGTTGATCATTTTTAAATTATGTTTAATAAAACCATAAGTTATACATATACTGAGTAGATCTTGTATCAAATGTAGCAGCCTATATTTAAAAAAAAAAAATTCTGTTGTTACCAACATACATACGACTTTCTTCAAATAAACCATTTACATTTAAACAATGAAACTGTATCGTTATGAAATCGTTAGTTTTTACTATTTATTTAGTTAAGCGAATACTTAATACGCGGCCTTTTTAATAAAAGTGTATTTCATTTTAGATGACATTTATACTGTTTTCTAAGTATTTTAAATTTTTAATAAGAATAAAATAAATTAACAATAATTAAAAAACTTCAAAAAAAAAATTAAAATTAATAATCGCTGTATTCCCGCTCGATGTGTCTAGCACTTCAAATACAATAAAAGATGTGCAGTGAAATTGCTTTCTTCGTAGATGATAAAATGTGTTTTTTTTTTTTAAATAAAATTCAAAAGCTTTGTTTCGCAACATCTTGACTTTGCCGTCCAAATATAACCGAAACATTGGTCAGTTAAAATTTGATTGTAAAACATCCTTGATTAGGTACCACATGGTACTATATAATAATATTATAACCTAGGTTTTATTTACTATGGAAGAACTTTAATTTTTTTTTTTAATTCATTTTAATGTTAAAGGGGACTTACATATTTTCAAACTAAAAATATAGAAAACTTGCTGAATCATTTTGATTAAAGCTTGATTGGCCTTTATTTATTGCATAGAACTTTTAAATTTAGTTCTTAACAAATTTGAATAATTGGTTAACCTATCAATATTGGGTTATACATGTTTGTAAATTAATGGGGAGCTTTAAAGCTGTTTTGGAAAGCTAATTATGCAAATTTAAGCTTGATAATTCTATTTATAAGGTTATAAATGGCAAAAGTGTTAGTTGTATGAAGTTTAAAACTTTTAGATACCAACTCTCTTAAAAGCTCTTTTGTGAGTTTATGGAGTTTTTTTTTAAATTACTGTGAATTATAAAATTATCAATAGTTAGTTCATTTAAGCTTTAAGCTCTAAATTTAAAGGCAGTATTTTAAAAGCTCCTCATACTAAGCTTTATAACTAAATTATCAAACATACGACAAAAATAACTTTTTTAATTAATAATTTCTTGGATGAGGCAGTCTTTTTGGGTGGACATTTGGAAACTTTTTATTGAGACAAGCATGCTGAGGTTACACAATAAATGAAATTTCATAGAGCTATCTGAATTTTGGTCTGAATTGTTGATATGTGAGTTTAATTAGACCTTTTCATTGGAGCTTTTAGGAAATTAAGTTGTTTGAAGTTGAATGGGGCTTTTCATAAAATCTTAAGGATTCCATTCGTTCCGTAGCAGAAGTAAAAATTAAGGAGGATAAAATAATAATTCGTGTTTGGTTTGGCATTTCGATAAAAACTTTTAATAATTAATTAACAATTAATTGTCTGTTTCTAAAAAAATAAAAATTCGAGAATCCAAGTTTCTTAATATGGTAAGTTCGTGTCAGATCGAATTTTTTCGTTATCGGCTCGGATAGTTTTATAATCGGCTCCCTGAATGAAACCGATTGATCATTTGTCAAATTTCTTGTTTAAAATATCAGAATCGATGTTCAAATTACAAAAATAAACTTGTTTTTTCAAATAAATTATATTAAATTTACTTTAAATTTTTAAATTATATTTATATTTAAGAAAAAGTAAAATAATTTACTTATTAGTCCAAAATACGCGTATACTTTGTGATACAAGAATATCATGTACATTGACATCGAAACAACTATATCGATGAAAAAATTGACATTGAGGCTAGTGTTGTCACGAAATTTGTATGCATTAAGGTTTAAATAGAACCAAAGCGATATCGCTTGAGTAAACAGAACAAAGAGCATCATCGCTAAACCGGAGAAAGGGTTTTGTTTTATTTATGTGCATATGTACATAAAAAATGCCGAAGACAGTTGGTACCAATGCAGAAGACAGTTGGTACCATTATCGACAAAATTGGAAATATAGATTATGTAAAATGTCCGATGATAATGTCGTTGTCAACAATTATTTCAATTTAAAAAATATCCCGGAATTGCTTCTGTGATGCCGGGATTGGAGGATGCAATTATTAAGCCAAATCTTGAGAAATAACGTTCCGGGAATGACTATTCGTCACCTTCACTTGAAGATCATCTTACTTATGGATTATATGGAAAACTAATTAACTCCCACATTAAAAATGGGAAAATTATATAATAACTAATTATTTAGTTTTTAAGCTCGATGAACGATAGCGGATAAAATCCGAGGATTTTTTATCAGTATACATTTTATATGACAAATAATCAGGGTTTAATTTTGTTTTTATTTAAACCACTGGTGGATTTCGTTACCATAGGGAGCAAATTCGAATCGGCAAATAATTCTGAAACCTTGATTTCACATTCTTGATACAATGTGCTCTGGTGGTGCAATTCGGTGGCAAATCAAGGTTAAGTTTTTTGCGAAAGCTAGACTAATTGTAGAACTAGTCAAACTTAACCTATAATTCGTTATATTTTTGGTTTGAGCCATAATATATGTTTGTTTAAATTTGTAACGTATTCGTCTTACTTAATTGTAATAATATTATTACAATATTTCTATAGTAATCTTTAGTCAGGCCCTGGTTCGATAAAAATGTTGTATATTATTTGAGCAAATATTAATTATTTATTATTAGCAAGCACGTGCTTGAAGATAGGAAATCAAATATATTTGTTATTCCGTCGGAAAATTCATAAACAATTATCCACGCCCGTCTAACTGTTAGCGTACTTGTAGGTGTATCAGCTGTTACCGCCGGTTCAGCGTGGTTGAGTTGTTGCAGTCTGCCATAAGCTGCATCAAAACAAAAAATTATCAAAAACAAAGATGCGGATATGCCAACCGATGCTGTGAAATAGCATCACTCGATTATTTTGACCTTCCTGAGATTTTTATGATTTTAATTATTATTCCAACACTTCTTGTAAGTGTTGAAAGTTCCTAAAAAAACTTTTTCAATGGTGGAATGTTCGACTGGCTCAAATGTGGATTAACTGAGATATTGTGAAAGAATTTTGTTGTGATTTTTTAATATAAATTTTAATGATTAGGAATACCTGATTTGGTTTATAATTAAAATAAAAATCTATGATAGGTAAAATATATGATAGCTAAAAGATGACACATAAGTTCGAGATTGTTGTTCAAGATAGTTGTTCTAGATAGCTGTTCTAGATATTGTAATCCATAATGTTCAATCATTATTCAGATTCAGTTCCAATTTGTTGTTTATGAAGTCAATCAGCGATCGATTGTGCTTCTAGCTTGACTAGGCTTACATTGAAATTACCATTAATATAAATGGTGTTTTTTATAGAGTTACACGAGTTTAAATCATAATAAAACAAAGAAATAAATTTTTAACATCAATGAAACGGGCTTTATTGGATAAACAATTTTATGACATTAATGTTTAAATATGATCGGCCATGTGGCCGCCACGGCTGAAGCCCATTTTAGGTTGAATGGGTACGTAAATAAGCAGAAGTGTCGCATTTGGAGTGAGGATAATCCACAACCTTTTGTCGAAACACCATTCCATCCACAGAAAACCATTCCATCCACAGAAAATTACTGTTTGGTGCTTTATGGGCTGGCGGAGTCATTGGTTCATATGTCTTCAAAAACGATGATGGTCAGAATGTTACCGTCAATGGTGAGCGGTATAGCGACATAATTAGAAATTTTTTCGCACCTCGATTAGCTGGCATTAATCTTGCTAATATGTGGTTCCAACAGGACGGAGCCACATGCCACACAGCGCGCTACAATTGATTTACTCAAAGAAACTTTTGATGAAAGAATAATTTCGTGTAATGGTCCAATTAATTGGCCGTAAATGCTGCGAAAAGTTTGTGATAATTGGCGTTTCAGATTGCGCCTTGTACGCGCCAGCCGTAATGATATTTAAACATTAATATCATAAAAAAATTTATCCAATAACGCCTGTTTCATTAATATTAAAAATATATTTCTTTTTTTTATTATGATTTAAACTTGTGTAACTCTATAAAAAACACCCTTTACTTGATATTTTATCCCAATTTTTGATCAATAAAGAGCCACCGTCAACATGCCAGCATATCCAACTGCGACAAATGAAGTTTCACTTCAAAAACTTGATAAAACAATTAATGTCGAAGAACATATGTTGGCGATCACATATACTGTAACAATCTGTTGACATCTACAAAAAAATGTTTTTTTCTTTTTGTATACCATACCGCACCCAAAACGAACTTGTTTCAAATTAATTACAAAATTTCATAACATTATACTAACTTTCACTATCAAAATAAGAAATTTGTAGTTACAGCACTAGTTACACAGAAGGCCCAAAATGAATGATTTGCTTAGTCATGACCATGATTTAATAAGAATAGGAAAAATTCTATACTACTATAAAATACATCAAAACACGGCATAAAGTCATTTCTTAAATTCATTCATACAAATAATACAAACCAACATAAATTCCAAATTCAATTATGCTTTGGTATGACTTTGGTAACAACAATAACCTACTTTACGTTACTTAACTTAAATAAATACATAAACAGTTAACTAGGAATTTATCGAAGCATGAGCAAGGTTAAAACTATCTTCAATAAACGTACATGTACATCACGTTATTGAGGTAACACATAGTAAGAAAATACATATATTTTTATGCTGTCAGCGCGCGCGAAGCAAATCTCTTTTATTCGAATAAATATATATTTCTCTAGAAGAGATGCACGATGCTACGATTATAAGTTATTTAAGCAGCACGCATACATACCAGTATAAAATGTATTTCTTAGAACTTACTTTGCATTTGTTTATATACATATGTATACATAGTAACTTAACAAATACAATTAAATGCACAAATTTATTGTTGTTGTATATGTGTATTAACAATAAAAGTTATTCAACTCCTCAATGAAAACAAACCTAATAACAACAATAATCATATTATTAATAATCTGTCTGTTTGCCTTCTGTCTGTCTATTAGTCATATACAATTATTATTATTTTTATTTTTTTTTTTTTTAGTCTGTGTGTTATAAAACTAAATTCCAATAACCCCTACTTTATGTATTTTTTCGCTTAATTTGTACAGTACTTCACCCCTGATTAGGTGACTCTCAAAACTTAAAGCTCGCAAGTTTTGCGTCTAGCATATTTTTGCAGTCGCAACTGTATTTATGTACATATATTTAGCGCGTCTTCTATTAACGTTTTCTACTCTATACACACAGCGAACAACAAAAAAAATTAAACATTGACCAGACAGTATGACGTAATTTTTTTTTATTTTTTTTTTTTTAGTTAGACGGTTTTATTTTTGTGTTATTAATAAAACTATTCGCGATTTAATGTGTTTTTTTGCGAAATGATTAGATTTTTTTATAGTTTTGTCTGTTGACCGTCAAATCACATAAAACAACTATTTTTTTTTTTTGCTTTTTGTTTATAAAAATTGTAAAATATTGTTATAATTTTTATTTTGTATAAAAGGCAAAAGCAAAAAATGTGTGGTTGTGATTTGCTAATTTTACTTTGAAATATTTATTTTAGTTTTGTGTATAGTAATGACCTTGTTTATATGCATTTTCAAAGGTAAAGGTTGATGATCAGTAAATGATGTTGGCTGTGTTTTTGTTTTTTTGCAATTTTGTGATCAATGACTGAACACATTTTTATTTGATTTTTTTAGTCGGACTTATTTATATGCATATACATATATGTACAACATTTAAAATTATCACATTTTTAATATCGATCAAAACTGGTTTCGTTTTTTTTTTTGTAGTCCGTCTTAATTATATATCGTACATTAAATGAAAAACTTTAAAAAAATTTGGTCATCACACATCTCCTTTTTGTTATATATGTTTTCTTATTTTGTTAATTAATAAAAACGTACTAAGAATTAAGAATGAATGATTGATGAGCTAAACGATCTTTTTTTATGAACTATCTCTCTTATTTATAAATCATAATTTAATGTCATAAAATTATTTATGCATTTCATTAATTCTGTTCTTCTTATTCTCGTTACAGATAAAATTTTTTCTTATCGCAATACAATTGGTAAGTACTTACAAGGTTTTTAAATCAATTTATATGCATATTGGCCTATATAAATGTATTGCATAATTGAATGCATCTTTAATCAGTTTGACAGTATTTGTGGAATGAATAGTTTGAAAGTTGAGGAAAATTAACTTCTCCGCTCTGAAAAATCCATCAAATCTATGAAATTGCATTCAAATTTAAGTAACTTTAGAATTTCAATTTATGTTTCCGTAATAATAGAAACCTACCGAAATTCATAGAAAACTAAGAAGAAGTCGATTTTATCACTTGTAATAATTTATTACAACAGACCGCCACCATATATTGGATAGAACTGGCTAATGTTTACACTATACGTTATACAAACACCATTTCAAGTGGTGTATTTTAACTATTTTTGGTAAAAATCAACTTAGTTTAATAGATACCTACTGGAATTCAAAGAAAAATACCAAAATGTCGAGTTTATCACCTAACCTGTAATAATTTATTATTGACTTTAAATAGATTTTACCCAAAATAATTAAAAATCACCAATTTACAAGGTATATATATATATATATATATATATATATATATATATATATAAATATATAGAATATATATATATATATACATATATATATATATATATATATATATATATATATATATATATATATATATATATATATATATATATATATATATATATATATATATACCATATAGTGTAAACAATAGCCAGTTCTACCCAAAATATGGTGGCGGTCTGTTGTAATAAATTATTATAGGTGATAAAATCGACTTTTTGGAATTTTTCTATGAATATCGGTAGGTTTCTATTAAAATAAGTTTATTTTTCGGCGTCTTAACAATGAACATGAACTGTAATTAATTTGTAATAAATTCTGGTCCAAGTTTTATCTCGATATCACAATTACATCAAAAGTTACAAAGTGGCGGTGTAGGCTCAATTTGATGTTACTCCACCCACGCTTTTCTCGCGAACGGCAAGTGCAATAAACTTAGGCTTTGGTGTAATAAATGTATAATAAATTCTGGCCCAAATCGCATATTGATATATCACCATTACGTCATAAGTTACAAAGTGGCGGTGTAGGTTCAATTTGAAGTTACACCGCCTACGGGTTTCTCGCGATCGGCAACTGTAATAAAATCGGGATCTGGTGTAATAAATTGCAATAAAATTGTGATAAATTATGGGCTAGGTTTCGTTGTGGAGGGCTGATTTGGCTGGTGCGCTGCAAGGCACTGTAAATCGAGAAATCGTAAAACTAAGTCGATGTTGCTATACAAACCTTTTGGAAAATTATAGATGAGTTCCAACTAGTAAATATTCACATAAAAGGAAACCAATACTTAAGAATTGATAACTAGAAGAAAGGGGTATGTTTAACTTTGGTATACAGAACCCAATTTCATCAAGCATGAAATATTTAAAAAAACACAAAAGTAATGAAATAAAAACAAGAAAACACATTCATACAAGCAATGTTTAATAAAAATGCCACGAAAATGAAAAAAATATTTTGTCCGTAATTGCGAGTACAGAAATTTTAAATTTTAATTTAATTGTGTCCGTAACTTTGAATTTCCGTAAAGTGAGCGTCCGTACTCCGTATAGCGAGGTATTACTGTATCTAGTTTTGTTCTGTTGCGTTGCTCGGAGCTAACCGACTTCTGAAAGGTTTAGTTTTAAAATAAAAATCAAGAGATTTGTTTCTCTGGATAAAATAAATATCGTACAAAAAATGTATTCGTTAAGTATTTTGCTAAATTCAGTAAATTCAATTTCAATAAAATCAATAGAATGTTCAAGACATAACAGTTAATTAACAAATTAAACACTTCTACTCAGCAGCTAATGCTTCTTTGCAAAAACATTGTTTGCCCTGTCCTCTGGAGCCAGTATAATCAATGAAGCCGATGTATACTGATCTTTGATCATTAGGGTACCTTAACGTATGTTACTACTGTGCAACAAATATTTAATTATATAAATGGGTAGGCAACGACTTTCTTTTTTTTATAATATACATATTAGCGTCAACTCAATTAGTCATCTATATCAGATGTCTTTTCTTCTAATCGTCTATTATGCATTTCTAGGAAAACTCGATACGAAATTTCACTAATTCATATGTTTTGTATAATAGAAATTTTGAAATTTAAATCGAGTTTTCATAGAAAGAATAATTAACGGATGAAATATGTGAAACGCTGTAACTTTTTCAGTTCGTAGTTTTTCTATTCATTTTGTGGTTGTACAATTAAAATTTAAAAGTGCGTTTAGAATAGAAATTAATTTGAAAAAAGTATACAGGTATGGTAGGTTAAGGTTAACTATAAATGTTTAATCTGTAGTTGCCACTTTAAAAAGAGTTTTGCGATATTAAAGTGATTCAAATTTGTACAGGGCTCACTGTATCTTAAGTTATACCGCAAGAGGCGTTTTTTCAACTTTTTCATTCATGACTCTAGCATAATAGAACAAAGAAAGAATGACGCTTTGCACAGAATCTGCCCAATCATTGGTATGTTTGTAATTTTTTTTCTATGTATGTACATGTATACATATTTGTATACATACTATATGTAAGCAATAAATGTATACGAAAATTGTGTGTGAATTGTATTCTATTTCCAACACAAATGTTTCGTTCATGTATAAAAACATTAAAATAACAACCGAAATGAATGTAATGCCTAGAATTTTTTCAATTACACATTTGTCTAGGGTTCCGTACATAAAATGAAAAGCGGATCTATTATGGTGTCGCTCCGTTGTCCGTTTGTCCAGTCTGTCACAGGCTCATAATTATTTAGCTTTACTTTGGCATGCCATTAAGTCATTTAATCCATAGAGAACTCAATTATTGTTTCAGCCAAAAAATTAATTTAATTAATTAATTAATAATTAAATGTAGTTACCAAAAATTTTTACATTTAATTTATACGGCTCATTAAAATGACATATATTTTAAAGAGCTTAGTTTGACGATTCTAAAAATATTTTTAAATAATTGTTTTAGTTTGTCATAGTTTTACTGAAACTATAGCGAAAATAAAATGTTCAATACTTGTTAAACTACATGGTATTGAAAAGATGTGCTAAACAATTATGTTAATAAAATTTGGGATCCAACTCCGAACAACAAATATTTGCTATTATATATTCTATCTGTAACTGTGGTTGAAATATTACACGTTTCACTTTAAAATTTAGTAAATATTTTGAATTTGGTTTATAACCTAAAATATTTCTCCTTAATTGACGACTGGTAATGTCTGTTTGGCTCCAAATTATTATTGGGCGTATATTGTTTCCATTCCGCTAGACCATTTTTAGCTGTTCTGTGAGCGCCGTTGATCGAATTATAAAGGAAGTAGTTAGTTAAAAATTTTCCAATAGATGACTCCAATCCAACTTCGGCAGTCGTCAATTAATCAAATAAACTTTTACTCAAATACAATTTTACAAACTGATTACAGACGGGCTTTGACTTATGTCGTTCCTGAAAAATACGACACAAATATGTATTTTGGATTTATTTCAGATAATATTTTAGGTAAACATAAATTAAAATTAAATATTTCAATAAAAATTCAAATATAAATTGGTACATTATTTGAATATAAAATAAATATAATAAATCAAACGTGCATATATGTATACATTATGTTCATATATCACATTTGGTTTTAGTCTAATATCCGTTCGAATTCATCAGATGATGAAATAAGTTCATCCGATGATGAATTAGATGATTGAGGCGATGGTGCTGAGACCGGTTATAAATATATTTTAAAGATAGGTTCACTTAAACCAACCGTTTTATTTTCTAGGTATACATGTCGTTTTATAGTATGTAACGTTCTTATATATCGTCTTTCCCAGTCTGGATCCACTTTTCCCACGATCCAGACATAACTAACATACCTAACTTCGTCCAAAGATTTACCAATATTGAAAACTGCGAATCACATCGTAAAGTTTTGTTAGTAATCTTTCACAGTGGCCTACTGTTCTTCGGTCAATTTCATGAATCATTTCTTGAAGAGTACGTCTTAAATAATATGCTTTGAACGTCGCAGTATTCGGTGGAAGCAATATAACCTTTATATTTTCGATAGCCTAGTATATTATCCAGCACGAGCAGAGCTTTATATGCAAGATTATTTTTTATACAATAATCCTTAACTACAAATCAAAAATATACCTTATAGCAATCAGTAATGAGAGTAGCGGTAAACCAAACCTTCTTACTGTTGCTTCTGTTGTCAAACGGTCTTTTGCTGCTTCAAAGCCGGATGCATGTTTTTCTGCTGTGGCCAAATAATGCTCCTAGGTTAATTCGGCAAGATTTCAGAAAATACTCTTCGCTTTGGTTTGGATGATCCACGTACTAAGTAGAATAATTTTTGGATTTGCATCTTTAATTCAATCTATCAACAATGTTTCCATTTTCTCCATTGTTGGAGTTCAGCTTTAGCGTGATCGAAAATATGTTTTTCTTGTTTAAAATTTGTTCTCACAGTTCCTTTCCTCTCCTCCTCAGTTCCATGCTCTCGATGGCTTTCTCACCAGCGGTAAATCTGTCTAAAATATTTAATAAAACGTAATTTAATTGGGCCAGATGATACATTTTTTGATCGCTTTCTACCACTCATAATTAATTCTCGGCAAGACACAAATTAAACTAGGGTCATGTTAGCCAATAAATAAATCTATTTATTTTGAATTTAAATACGAAAAAATAAATTACCTGATTAATTTTACACTTTTTAAAACAAATGGAAACAAAAATTTACAACGAGAAAATAAAATCACACACAAATTATTTACTTAGCGTTAAAGGACGAAGGAGAAACACAAAAGTTAACTGCTTATGTTCAAATGCTTATCTTATTTTTATCGATTGTTTAAAAGAGCTACAATGCACTTGTGTATGTGTTTATGTGTAAAGCAACAAAACGGAAATTCAGCTTTATTCTACAATTAAAGCAGCGTACTTAACATCGGGAGAATTTACCATAGTATTGAGTTGAAGTTAGACGCTGATGCTTTCGCTCAAAATTTAGTCCATTATGTTAGATTTGCTAAATTTTTCATTTTCAATTTGAGATTGACTGTGTCAATACCAAATTATTTATTATTGTGCGTTTTGAGATAACATGTCTTATTTTAGGTTTTTTAATTTATTAGTTCTAGCAGTCATCTTAAATAACAAATAAATTTATCGAAATGGATTAAAATATTGATATGGCCGTATTGGGACTGATTCACTGATTTACTACACAACAACAAAACACGATTCCAAATTAAACGGGGACATTTTGGAACTGTATTGCACTTTTTACTAACAACAATCAATATAATAATTAATATTACTCAAATGACGAAAGGTGGGTGATTTCTAGTAGATCGGCATACCGTCGGGCAAAACGATTCTCATCTCTATGACGGATTATTATCTCTATTACGGTTTATTTTGGATACTCACAAATTATGAACTTTGAATGAATGCGAGTCCCTACTGAAAATCATTTATTTTAATTGGTAATATGTAATAATTATATTACATAAAAATCTAATTTTATTATAATATTACATAATTTTATAATAAATTTAAATATCTACACGAAATATAATTAAAACAATATACACAAAAATTATCGGTGACACGGAATAGAAAAATCAAATCAAATAAGACGTCAAAATTCAAAAAGAGCAAACTATAATATGCAGTACATTTATGTTACACTGCGTATTACAGTTTGCTCTTTTGTCAATATTCAAAAAATTGCTCATAATTTACAAAATAATTATGTTTTAGTTGTTAACCCTGCGGCCCATTTTGCTCAAAGATAGAATTTTTTTAACTCGAGTATGGCAAAAGTAGGAGGGGCTTATATCATTTTAAGCGATTTGATTGATCGAGAGACCGGCAATTATACTATGGTAAATTCTCCCGATGTTATGTACGCTGCTTTAACTAAAATAAGGCAGAATTTAATTCAAGGAATCACAAATTTGTGTTCTGTTTTCTAATTCTCTCTTATGTTGCAGTTTTTTACGACGTCACTCAAAGCAAGCGACGACTTATCTCAAATAAAAGCGCAATTTTTAAACGGCGTAAGTCGAAAAAAAAACCTAATTCAAAACAACGTAAATCAAGGATCGCCTGTATTGTTCAAATAAAATTGGGTAGTATACATATATGTATTTAAACAGCCATACATAGGTGGTCACTGTACGGAACGGGCATTACATTACAAGCTTTATATTAGTACTACAATATAAATTTTACTGAAGCAAATTTACTGGTCAGCCCTACATTATTGATGTACATACATATTACATATGTATTTTTTTGCGAGAATCACTTAACAGTGTATGTAATAAAAAGTAATAATATCAATGGTATTTGTATGACTCACATGCAAGATGTCATGAAAGTGAAGAAACGAATGTTATAGCAAGTGAAAAATTTATGTAAAAGTTTTGAAATTTTTGTGATATTAAATTATAAGCAATATCATGAACAAACCATTCTCTCCTCTTTTTAATTTCGTTTTGCTGAAATTCTGAGCCCATGCAGAATGGCAATTATGGCAACCTATGTAAAAGACACAACTCAAACAAAATGCAGCACAATTTTCAGAAACGTCAGAAAATTACTAAAGCATAAAACCAAAAAAACATGATAACAAAAAATCATTACCTTTTCAACAATTACATAGCGATTCTTGGTAAGAGTACAACATAACAAAATACGATATTTGCGTATTTTCTGAGCAAAACTGAAAATTTGTAAACAGCGAAGTGTTTTAATTTACTATATCAGTATTTTTGAACTCCCCAGTCCACTCCCTTAGAGATCGCTTGCTTACGAAATGATCCATTCTTATTAATGTACGGTTTGGCACATAATATACATTCCTTAAAATTGTAAGGGCTATAACTCTTACGGATTACGCTTCAAAGATTCAAAAAAGAGTTGGCTACCCAAATATAAATAAATATAATTTGGGAACCACTGAAATTTAAATTTTCTGGATTCAGATGTAATGTTAGAAGATTTGTTTTGAGTCATTTTCTGTCAAGAAAATATTTGGCAACGTATAGAGAGAAATACAAGTTGATAACTTTGAAAACCTCGAAGATCCTGGAATTAGTTGATATTTTAAGTAAATCCCTTGCAACTTTGACGGATCTTCCAAATTTGAGTCTTTCAAAATTGCCGGTATCCGATCAATCATGGCCCTGCAACGCCCTGCCTACGTGTAAACATTTCAATATTGATTATAATTTTGTCTTTGTACATTTTCCTTCCCCGTCCTTCAGATACAAAAAATATTTAAAACGTTCTTTTCCGCATGAAAATCTGCCAGCCTTAAAATGCATATCAAGCAATCCATGACTCACTTGATTCAACAACAAACTTAGTGGGTTGGTAAAAAATTTGGATGTTATGGATTTTCCACTCGTAAATCTTTGCTGAATAATATACAATTGTTAGGGTTACAAGGCCTACAAAATAGCAAGCTATTTTTGTAATTATTACAAAACTTGTTTTATGCATTTTAACTAAAACTTATGCAATATAACTAAAATGTTGATGTAAATGATAGAATAGTTGTTCCCGATAGCGTAGCCGCTATAAGTGTGTCTAATATTTTAAATTACTGTTTTATTATTCTTCCGTTTGTGTGGCTTGTGGAGCATGCTCAAATACAAATTTTAATCTAATGCAGCATTTATATGACACATGTATATAGCCATTGAACTTTTGATTAATTTACCTAAGCCATACAACCACCCACCCTATAACCTTGAAACCATACGAAAAAAATTCATCTCTACAACAACAACACCAAAATTCACATACCCCCAAAATACTCAATAACTTCAATTATATTATAATCCTATTCATTTCAAACACAACATTTTATGAAAATCAACTACATATTTTGGTTACACAACAATTTAATTTTTTATAGTTTTTTTACGTTTTAATTAGATCATTAAAATAGTTAAAAATTAATTTATTGGGCCAAATATTTGAAACAATAAACAACAAATTAAAAACGATTGTAAATTTATCGAAATGGTTAAGGTTTTTGTTATTGGTGTTTTTTTTTGTGTTCAACGAATGTATGTATTCGAATTTGTAAACATAGCAATAATCTATCGGTGCGTGTACTAAATAATGTTGGTGTATTATAAATCTAAATAATCTATAGTGTTCAATATAGTAAAATTATTTTAAACATTTTAAGATAAAACTAATAAAAAGATAATAAAATAAAAGTTAAATTTAAATTAAATAATTTAATAAGACAATAAAGATTTTAGAATTTATTTCTGTTGTGAATAATGAAATAATCAGGTATTCACCATTTTCTTTTGAAATATATGATGTTATTGGAGGATCCAAACACGGTCTGAGTAATCGTCGATCCGTGTAGTTTCAAAATTTGAAGAGAATTAATTAATTTTATGATGTCTAATGTATATCAAAAATACCAAATTTCATCAAATCCGCCGTTACTTTGAACTTTACAATATCTGGAAATTCTGACAGGAGCTTAACCACTATAATACTACTATATTATGTTGCATATCAATTTGCATAATGGTGCTTAATTGCTCGATTAATGCAACCTTAATTAAAGTTGCAATGCACTCCATTTGAAACGTCTTATTAACTGAATTGGATTGAAAGTGAGCTTTCAGCATCCCATTTTTCATTTAAAAGGCGCATGATCATTGTTCACCACTTCTCGTAGAATATGAACACTACACGAAAAATAATACTATCAAATTTTTCGGGGGTTATTTACCTTTGAATTAAAGTTCTAAATTTCATAAGCTTTCCTACATAATTATGTTGTTTATGCAGTGTGGTGACATCAAAAAACTGTATTTGACTTATATAGAAAACATAAATTGCATGATTTAAATTTTCTTTGTAAGGCATTCGTGCATTCAAAAACCTCTTTCCACTGGAACTAATTGAATTTTACTAAAATTAATTAATAACATAACTAAATTAAAAACTAAATAATTAAATTTTGATTGAATTTATAAAGCTTTTCCTTTACCATTTCTACCAGAATGACTTCTAAATTAACAAAGTAAAACAATAATCTAAATTGTTTTCTTTGATGTTAATTCCATTGCTGTGCCTAACTTGAGAATTATATCTTATTTAACCGCTCCTTAACCTTATCGAGTTTAAATAAACCATATAAACAATAGTAGTTTAAAGCGAGGGAACACTTTAGCACCATGTAAAGTAAAGACTCGTCGATCTTCATGACCGCAGCTACATGACAGAAAAAAATTCATCATACTTGAAGGTTTAAATGAAATCGTTCGTTCAAGCTTTCATGGAGTCTTGCCTGAAGTCGAAAATTTGTAATTATTTATCACATTTATTATGAATCTTTTAGATGGATTTACTCATGTCAATTGTGAGTATTAGTTGGTCCTCCTTCAATGCTGTTGAAATCAGCAAAACCAAATAAATCCACGCACTGAGAATCGATTTTCCTGTGAATCTAACAGTATTTTCTAAATTCATACAATATTTTTAAATCATTAAACTTTCCAGCTTTTATCAACAAAATTCAAAATTGTGAAGTTCAAATTGCATATGGAAATTTAATCACTTTCTTAATGTACATTTGAGAAAATAATCCCAAATGTTTAAAATACTTTTGGAATTCATCTAAAAATTTGAGAACGCTGAAATGCCGCTCAACGGTTTCTTGAATTTTTTTCCTTTTTCCAATTGAAATTTGTTTTGGTAATGAGACCCTTAAAATATGGAAAAAGCTCAATACCGTTTAACTTCGGATTCTGGAATTATTGGTCAATTTTCATAATTTGTAGTTCGGTCACTCTCTGTTTAACTTATTTAAATCATATAAAAATCAGAAAAATTCAATTGCATTTTTTAAATTACATTTGTTGTGTAATTTTAAAAAGTTCCATCAAAGTATAAAATATTCTCAGAACTTTCTCTCAATGCCAATGCCAAGCGATCATTTTTTAATTTACGTTTTTGAAATATTTTGCAAAAAGTTTTTTGAAGCCATCTTGGAACAAACTGATCTTCTCAAACTCAATAGATTTTAATGAAATTTATAACAATTGTTTACTATATGTACTACTCTAAGTGTATTGTATAGTTTGAAGTATTTTAAATATCTCCTTGTGCTGAAACTTATTTCAACAATAGCCTATTGTGAGTATCCCAAAAAGGAATTCGTCAGAATGTTCTAAATCAAGTTAAGATGTCCCTATGAAATGTTTTGATTTATTTTCTTGGATGCATATTCCATGAGTATGTATGTATAGGTATGTATATTATAAAAATAAAACTATTTTATTTATAATTTTATTTTATTTCACATTTTTTAAGAAACTAAACAAATTTTGAGTAAATTCAAATTAACTCATAAATAACTCCATTTCGAATATAGGTTGAAAGTAAAGGGAGCTTTCACTCGAATTTATTCTCTAGTTATTCAAAATTTGACCCAAAACAGTTATTTAATAAAATTTTTGTTGCTATTTTCAGTGGAAAAAGTGATCTTATTCGGATCAGATTAAACGTTTTCAAATACCGTATTTTTAAGTCAATATAGGTTGAAAAAATGTTCCCATAGTTATAGAATGTAACTTAGGGTCTATATGTGAATTAACCAATCACACAGAAACCAAATTTTAAATTGTTATAATTTTTTAATTTTTAATATTTTGAAATTTAAAGGATGATATAGATAATGAATTTGAATTGCGTGGCCCTTATCACCATTCCGTGACAATTGTTCTCTCACGTAAATATTAATCATTATTGAACATGTTCGGATATGTCATAAATGATATAAAATTATATATATGAGAAATGCAAAAACTAATTTTGGAGCAACTGGTCGGAACATCGAAAAGACAAAACCTTGCTGAAACACAATCAACTCCACAAAAAACGGAAGCGCAATACGTACTGGTGGTTTGGCTTAAATTGGCGATATGTGTTACGAGGAATGAAAAATTTCATTAAATGTGGTTTTCAGACGTTATTTTCTCATGGAATTTTATGTTAACCAATAAAGCCAAATAGTGTTGAATAGTGTTCACTCAAATCGAACATAAAAAAATATAATTTTTATTCGACTTACATGGAACGCGATTAATCGATGGCGTTGCCCATTTATCAGCGAAAAAACACTTGCGCATGACTAGAGGATTGCAATTTATTATGCGACAGATCTTGCCGATATATTGCGGTAATCCAAAGATAACACCGAAACATATGTCATATGATCACATCGTATACTATACAGTAAATGCATCGCATATCCTGCAGGATCTTACCAATTGGAATACAAAAACGATCAAACTGCTAGAATCAATTGGGTAGAAGATAGATTGTTTATTTGTTGAAGCGTCAAATCAAAACTTTTCCGCAGTGCTTAACCAATCAGTAATAGGTGACACCGAACCACTTCGCTCAACCTACGACAAGGAACTGATAGCAATTTACTAGAATGACAATTTAGTATCTTAATACGGAGCCGCCAAATTTGGCTGCCGTATACAACTCGATCCTGTTTTGAAGTTAATATTGGATAACAAATCAAGATACATCTCTTTGTCTTGACTTTATTTTTTTTTATTCAGTTATTATTAAACAAATTTATTAATTTATTATTCATACTTTTCACCACACACTGTATGACACGGTGTCACACAAACTCGACTGCACTTGTCAGAAATGAATGCTCGAACAACTTCGTTCATGAAACGCCCAACCGTTTGTGCGGTATTTCGCAATCCATAATGACAATCAGGTGAATTCGAAAAGGCCACCTCGACTGCAAAACAAGGATCCAACCCTACAGAATTTACTGTCTTATCATAAGAATTTGCCTTCTTCTTCCACATGTCAAACTAGTTCATCAATGAAACTAGAGAGCTTTTTAAATTACCTGGCATCGAAGTCGTTTGCCAAACAACTGCTAACAATCTCGTATACATCGCAAAACCACTTCCTCGAACCATCTTTGACACACTACGTCACCTTTCACATTCTGGTACCCGTGCTACTCGTAAAGTGATTACTGCTCGCTACTTTTGGTATAGTATAAAAAAAATTCGAGATTCCGAAATTCTACCTGGATTCAAACATATCCACCTAGACATCATAGGCCACTCTTTCCTTCTAACGTATATTCGTACCTCATCTGTATCGATCGTTTAACTCGCTAGCCCGAAGCTTACTGCATGACAAACATGCAAACTGCAACCATTGTTACAACATTCATTCAAAATTACGTATATCACGATTGGGTGTCCAAACTTTTCTCGGAGATAACGAAACTCACATCGAATAGACACAATGGCTTACCATCGAAAGGTCCTCTAATGGCCAGAGGAAATACAATTCATTGAACCTCGGAAATCCCAATCGTCTTACTTCGCATCCGAGCAACAATAAATGAGATTTGAAGCGCTCCTCAGTTGAAATGGTTTACGGCCAAAACACCAAGCTGAGTTACGGCTGAGTTCTTTGTCGAAAATTTTCTTTCACCTATGTAGACACCAGCCATCGACCAACTACGACAAAATATGCAAATCGTTGTCCCGTCACGACAATACTTATCCAAACAAAATAATATCTTTGTTTCTAAAATGCGATTTTGTTTTCGTTAGGACAGATAAGATTCGCACGGGATTATCTGCTTGCTGATTATGAAGGTCCGTTCAACGTCATACGACGGTCTCGTAAACATTTCGTCGTATCCATTAATGGTAAAATCCAAAACATTTCAATCGATCGATTAAGACCAGCACGCGTAGTGTGATCAACTGATCAAATATAAGGCCACTAAACACTCAAAACCGATCGTATTACCAAATAATCATTCACACTATCAAGTGGGAAGAATCATTCGCCAACAGTGCGCTAACACCTTTACAATTAACAGTTCATCCACTATAATTTATGTTTCAATATGGGCACTCATCGTGTATCAGGTGATGTCGGGGTCGCCACTCTGAATTAATTATTTATTAATTAATTATTGCACAAGCTTATTAATATATGTCACCACACACGGCATCTTCCGTCTCGGTCACGATTGGAGACCATGTGGGACTATCACAGGTATTACGCGGTTACTACACCTGATCAGAAGATATCACCACATTACCGTTGAACCGGAAAATGTCTATACAGCGGCAATCACGACATTGTTTGGCCTCTTCGAATACATCCGAATGCCATTTTAACATTTCATGAACGAAGTCGTTGGAGCATTCATTTTTGACAAGTGCAGTAGAGTTCGAGTCGTGTCATAGTATGGTTAATAGTATAATAAATTTGTATAATAAATAATAACGATTAAAAAAATAAGTTCGTAGTGGCGACCCCGATGTGATTTGATGAGTGCGCATATATTGAAACATAAATTTTAGTAGATTAATAATTAATTGTGAAGATGCTACAAGAAATAATATAAACAATTAATGCTCAGTGGTAAAATTCATCACCACAGTAAATCATCAAATTAAAACTACTCCACACGGCTTCACAGTTATATTGCTCGGCAATAATCAACCATCTGGTGATTCAAACCAATAGTAATCAAAGACGTTGTCGAGTCATGACGCTATAAGCCTGCTTTGTGCTTGGGCATTGCACATCATAATTATGCAATAATTGATTGTCTTGAGTATTGAATTCATCCGATTTGCTCGACTTGTTTAATTTCCTATTAACTCTATACTTAGATCACAAATTATTTACAAAATGATGGATTGCGAATAAATAAAATGTTCACGCTTGGTGATCACCTTTGAGTGCCATCACAGTAACAATCACCGATCTTCTGGAATTTCATTTCATCACAAAATTGATTTACTGAAAACAGTTTAAGGAAATACTTTACTGTGGAGTAGGTGTCAGAAAACATAAATAGAATAATTTAGAACTGCCATGAATTTGGTATATACCTACAATCGAACAAATATGGATAATACACAATCGAGATTTTATAAAACATATAAATACATATATTCATATTTTATGTATATGGGGATGTAAGCTAACATTTTTTTCCTGTTATTTCGAAAATTATCTTAGATCCGAAAAAATTTCCTGTCGACTACGCAAAAGCAAAATCGTCAATTCGTTTTTCTATCAATCGTAAATCGTGATAGAATAATTTTTATTTTATTTGTTATGTCTATTGAAAGCACTTTGCATTTCATTATTTATTTATTTATTTTACTTGTTAAAGATTTTGTTTTCAAAGAATTATTTTTGAATATTTAAGTAACAGCATTATTTTGGTAAAACGAAGCATCTATCAGCGACTACAGGTGTATCCCAAGTCTTTCAAATATCTATGATAATAGTTTTAAGTCTAAACCATATATTATTCTTGGTTGAAAAAAATGGGTTGAATAATTCAATTCTGATAACCAAACTTAAACTTTTTTATAGTTTTTCACATGTACATCATAATAATAATATATAGTATAGTTACTATAAGTAATTCTTTTAAATTCACACATATGTACATATAAATTCTAACAAATCATATGATTACCGATATCAACATATCGTCTGCCATCAAATATCTAATTACGAGTACATACTCTTTATTATGCACGTTTACCACACATAAAATCTAAAATTTCATTATTTCAATAATCACTAATTGAGTCAAATTTATTTAAAACCAATAGAAAAAAAAAGTGTATATCAATTTCGCGCTTACGTACGCACTTTAATAATTTTTTATTATTATTTATTACAACTGACAAAAATGTACTCGATATATGTATTCCAAAAATTGATTATATTTCTAATAATATTATTAGCATTTTTGCTTCATAATAAATTTAGGCACGTTACCGCAGTCTATGTATTTTCAAACTACATACATATATTAAAAAATTGCAAATGATGAAATTGATAAAAGTACTAACTAATTACGCCGACACTTACGTACATATATCATAAACAATTGTCGCAGTTTTGCATATAACAAAAAAAAAATTTGTGGTCAACTACACTAACCCATCAAATATTTAAACACAAATCAGTTTTTAATTTTGTATAATATATAAATTAATTAAGCTCTAATATTAGTGTTTCTAAATTAACTGTGAATTAGCGCGCACATTTCTAGTCGCCAATGATTCATCCGTAAAATGATTTCTTATAGTTAGACTCGTATGTGCGTCTCTACATATTTTTGTAATATATATAATATAAAACTCAAATAGGATTTAATAAGAAAACTATAAGGTGAGACATTAAAAAATATAAAAACTAAATAATATAAATAAATAAAACAGCGAATAATAAGACGAAGAAGAAGAAGACGATGTAGAATAGGCAAATAAGAAATAGTAGTAGTATTTAAATTTATAAGGAGAAGGAGTATTAATAGTCTAAAAAATCGCGCATATCATAGTTTTTGTGTATACATATATATGTTTATTATACAGTTTCGTATATTATAGTTTTGTTGATATTGTCTCGAATATGGTCATACTATCAGTTTTATATTCATTCTTCAACCGATTATAATATATAAAATTCTCTCGAGCTGTATGCAAAAAGCCGGCCTATTTATGGATTAAGCTATAACTATATACATATCAATATAAAACTAAGAACATATAAATCAATTAGTTTAGAATTAGTGATGAGAGTGAATTTGAAAGTGAATCGCATATGAAAGTGAATTTATTTATAACAGTGCAAGTGTCGTTAGTGCAACATATAAATACACAGTGTTAAAAATGGTTATGATTCAAGGTAAAATAATTATTGTATTGTTAATAATTCCAGCTAGTACATATATAATATAGTTTTTAAGGTTAACAATATAATTGGGTTAGTTACCTCTATCTATATGTTCAAATCGATTGTCTCCTTTGTGTTGTTGTGTATATATACGCGTACATTTATCGTATTTGTTTTGACATTTTTGTTTTTTCTGTGTTATGATTCAATTTATAAAATATTCACCAACAACCGCATTCATTCCATCATCTTATAAAATGTAACAGTAAACGTTGAATAGTTAAAAGTAAAAATTAAATGACTCAATTCGTGGCTCGAAACTTTGTGTAACGCATAATATAGTTTCGGATTTTACATGATGTGTGTTGCCATTGTGGTTTTCCAAGAATTCATTTATTTTTTATTAATTCACCTATACGTTTTAGAGAGATGTGCGTCACATATGACTAGAAGAAGAACGATTTGGTGTTTCCAATATTTTATAGTTTTAGTTTGTCTATTACGTGACATTTCTTTGTTTATTTTAATTATTAGAGTTTACTTAGAAACCATGTCTGGTATTTAGGTGTATAAAGATGACACAGCCTAATTTTTTTGGACGTGTACATTTCTTTTTTTTTTGTAATCTGAACACAAAATTTCAAATATGATCATAACAATTGCATCACGATTTTCATTCCCTATAGTAAATTTAACAAAAAATAAATCTGTCAGCCAGAAAAATGGGCGAAGGAGTTCAACATAAAAACTTCTTGAATTATAAAATAATCAACACATTATGTATGAGTACAATACCTATACTCTATGATATTCTACATTCAGTAACCAATCGGTTAAGATGTTAGTAAATGTTTAGCTTAACGTTGGATAAAGAAATAAATTAAAAATTTCACATTTCGAATTAATAAAATAATTCGATCGTATGTTGATTTCCAGATGTTCAATTGTCTCTGGTTTATCGATGTAGACAAGTGACTTTACATAACCCCACAGAAAATAATCCTATGGGGTTAAATCACACGATCTTGGTGGCCAATTAATTGGACTATTACGCGAAATTCTTCTTTCATCAAAAAGTTAGTCCTGTTGGAACCACATGTCAGCAAGATTAATGCCAGCTAATCGAGGTATGCAAAAATTTCTAATCATATCCCTATACCGCTCATCATTGACAGTAACATTCTGACCATCATCGTTTTTGAAGACATATGGACCAATGTCTCCGCCAGCCCATAAAGCGAAGACATATGGACCAATGTCTCCGCAAACCCATAAAGAATTAGCGCACCAAACAGTAATTTTCTGTGGATATAATGGTCTTTCGACAAAAGCTTGTGGATTATCCTCACTCCAAATGCGACAATTCTGCTTATTTACGTACCCATTCAACCAAAAATGGGCTTCATCGGACAACAAAATTTTAATGGAAATTCAACATCTATATCAATTCGTGCTTCAGCCCATTCGCCGAATTGGCGGCACATACAATAGTCGTTTGGCTTTAATTCCTGCACAAGTTGAATTTTGAAACCTTTTAAGCCAAAATCCTTTCGTAAAATCTTCCAAAAAGTGAAAGGACAACCCAACGCCGACGAATTCATTGATTTGGATCTTTTTCAATGATTTCCTGTACAGCGGCTACATCTGCTTCAGTGCGCACTGTTCGGCGTCTCACGGGATGCACACTATCATTAAGAGTAAACGTGGTCGATTGAAGGACGATTATGTACGCCATAAAATGGACGAAGTGCACGATAAGTTTCACGAACAGAACCATTATTTTGATAAACAATTTCAACAATTTGCAAGCGTTGTTCTGATGTTAGTCTATCCATAGTGAAATGTCAAACCAAACTAAACAAAAAGCAACTATCAGCTGTTAAATAAGTTGTCAAATAAAGAAGTGTTGCCAACTCAAAGTTTGAACCTCTAAAAAAACACCCTTTATACCTAAGTGACTTAACTTTGGGTAACAAATATTTTTAAATTATACAATTTTAGTGTTATCATCCAAATCAGTTCCGCGTCTATATTTGATATCTATATATGTGAAATAGTTAGAGCAATTGCCACCATCTGGCCATTTTCGAATTCAATTATGTTTGTATTTTAGTATTGGTTTAGATACAACCAATATACAAAATGCAGTGACAGTTCAGTTAATAATATTTAAAACGTAATTTTGCTTTTGTAGGTTTGCATATTGGGACAACTGATATCCATCAAAATAAATTAAACAACAAACATGTTTCGATAGATGAAGCAACACGAAATAATCAAATCGCATATTCAAGTTAAATTGAAATAAAAATAACAGTCAAATTCCAATTAAAAATTAAATTCGACAGAATGATAAGAATAGTTAAATTTTAAATAAAAATTGAATACAAATCGGTAAATTTGAAGAGGAATTCCCAAATACGATTTTGTAAAATGTATGTCATTCTATCGGTAACAAATACTAATTTACTCTCGTATTTTCTCAAATCTACGACTAATTCATACTCAAACTTTTATTTGATCTACTAATAAAGTCAAGCTCTCAACAAAAATTGAATATTAAATCATTTTCCATTAAAACTCAATTTTAAATAATAATTAGGGCGTTTTTCTAATAGATATTTAAGTCAACATATTGTTTACACTTTTTTTAACTTCGTTGCGTCATGGATGAAATATTGTCATGAAATAAATATAACGCCCTAATTTTTATAAGCATCCATTTTAGCTTTTACAATAAATACTGTACATATTTACTATTTACATTGGAATGAATATTACATTTAAATCACTCTATACCTGTCAGATTTATGTATTAAAAGATTATTTTAATCGTACATACACAAGGGCTAATTAATTAATATTGTATCTTGATGTTGTATCAGTTGCATCGCGCTGTTAGATAATAGTTATTTTCGTTAATTATTTTCAGTTAATTAAAAAATAATAAAGTTTATTTAAAACGTATTAGATATCTACAATGTTCTTCTCCAAATGTGTACATTGTAGTTGCAGACTACATATTAGATTTACGACCTACCGACTGGGTTTTATTTCAGAAAAAAAAATTCGAGTCACAGGATAATAGTCGGCAGTGACAGGGTTAATTAAATATATTATCATTATAATTTTAACATATAATAGTCATTTAGAAAAAAACGTTTAAATTTTAGTTTTCATCGTAACACGATTTTAATTTAAAATTGTATTAAATCGATGAAATGTTACGCAAAAATTTAATGTAATCTACTTCAAAATTAAAAAAGAAGTCTATGCAATTTAAAGTCGAGTCTAAACGATCAATGCTCAACTCTACGTTAAATTCTTCACTATAGCATTCCAAAACATAACGAATCCCTTCACCCAAATAATGTTGGTTACAATTTTTACAAATGTTTTTTGGTGTTAAATTTTGTCTCAAGACAAACGGATTGTTTACCTAGTATCAATTATAAAGAGCCAATCAGCACTCATATGGTTATTTTTATTTCGTCATTGAGGTAATTTCTTTCCTCTTTCTGTTTCATTCCATACAATTCAATAACAAAAGTTAGTGCTGGAATGGTGGAAGGCGGTGACCAATATTTCTTCATTTTGACCAAATAAAAAGAACTTTCGTAGATTTATGATTCCGCTATATAGGTCTAATAGATTTCAAGTTCAAATCTAAACAATATTTATTGTTAAATTCTTATTATGGACAGGTATATTAGAACTGAAATTTTCCGAAAAACTCTAGGTCAAATATGAAATAATCGAAGCACAATCCTCTATGTTATATTCACCATTAAAAAAGATATCGATGAAATTTACTACTCAAAACATTCTAAAGTCAACATTGAATAGCTGGTTCACTAGTCGTAAATAAAGTTTTAATTTATTAATTTTGACTTTTGTTTTTTTTTTAAGTAAAATTAAAATTGTCAGACGCATATGCATTCTATATTGATTTTTATTTTATTTTTTTTTATGTTTTAATCCTTTTGATGTTTTAAAGTAATCTTTAGTTCTAGAAATATTTTTACTGATCCAACAGGGAATTTTGTTATTATAAATCCTACAAGCTACAGTGAATTTTTAATCACATTTGGAAGCAAGATCTAAATTCTAAAGGATTAAAATCAGTGTCAGTAAAATAACGACATCACATTGGCATAGATTCTATGCCATAGAAGATCTGTCTTACAGTAGTCCATCTTATACGTAAGTCTTCTTTTAAATATAAATGTACATATTATATGCAGTTCCAAGTTAAATTCTTAAGAAATAAATTGCAAGTTTAAGTTCTATATAAGTTATTTTCCAATCCATATCCAATATGAGTTGAATTCTGACACATTTCACTGGAAGTCCATGCTGAAGTTTTAAAAAATTCGCTATCAAGAGGAACTCAAAACTTCAGTCTATTTGGCAAGAAAACAAAGTAATTACTGGTTAGAACATCTATTTTTAGTGCTGTTCGTAATAAAATGCATTAAATGGGAGAAAAATTATGTTATTTCGAAACTGATTTAAAATTAAATTGAAATCAAGATTAAATATGATACAATTTCCACTAAAGTTTAGAAAGATTGTTGTAATAATTTCAAACCTGCAATAATTTTAAACGAGATGTTCAAATCAAGTTTAAACTTTGTTGTTAGTGTAATTCAAAACTTATATTGCTACTTCACTGATTAGACATGCTAATTATTCATCCTAATTGCTGATGCGCTAATTTTCAATTTGAATGGAACTTTGAATTTGATAATCTTGGAACGCTAAAAACTTTATGCTAATTTAAATAAATAATGAGATAATGTCATTCTTGAAAACACGTCGTAAATTTAGGAGGCCACTTATGATTATCCCATCAAACTCCAACATATAATAATCTCACCAGGTTATCGTTTTTTTTTGCATTTCTCGTGTATTTGACCCTTAAGCCGTAACAAATATTTTTTTAAATATAGTCGTGTGTTTAAATTTTATTCGCTGAATAATCATTTTTTACTTTTGTAGGCATGCGAAATTGAACCCAAACTTTTAAAATAAATAAATTGAATCGTTGAGAAAATTATTTTTATATAACATAACATAATGATTATTTTTTTATTTTTTCAGGTAAGTCAAGCTAATGGAGTCATCACATTATTAAATATAATCACATATGTTTTAATCGACCGATAAATTATATCGGATAAAAGTAAGTAAACTCGTAAAAGTTGAATTACAAAATCCACTGAAATTCGTTTTCTGTTTTTGGACTGAGCAACGGTCTTGAAAGTTATTTCAGTTATACATTTTTGGAGTACACCTGGGTATTTTTTGCTTAAGGCTGATGCACTTAATTTACCTAGCAAGTGAAGCGAGCCGCGAATTCATAATGTGTCCCTCCTGATCAAAACAAATTTCTGATCCTTTTCAAAAGAAATTTCAGACAAAAATCCAAAAAGAATCTCAAAAGTCGTATATTTGTATTGCACTGCACTACACCAGTTTTATGTCGAATTTATTAAAACCAAATTTCTTTAATGTCCAATTTTGGATTGGATATACGAGTATATGATTTGATGATTAAGTTTAACAAAAACATTCCCCAATAAAAGTTTCTTTGATATTTACATAAGTTAAGCCCTTACACTATATAAAGTTTCCAATTGGAGAGATTATACAGCATAACTTAAAAATCAACGATTTTTGTTTGTATAGATTTTGGAAAAGTAGAAAACCATTCAATGTATTCAATCCAAAGATTGAACAATAATTGAATTTGGATTACATAAATTTGTTTTACATCCGATAAACGGTGTAGTGCATTACAATCAAAAAACACGACTGAACTCGTGACCGAAATTCATTTTTTAACTGGTATTATACATATATGTCGGTATATTATGTATATAAAGTTAGCCCAGGATTCATCCCAGAAAAACGCAATCGCAACACCATAACTATAGTGACACTTTTATATACACTATCAGCCCAGGATTAACTATCATCCTATAATTTTGTCCCATCCCAGGAAAAATATGTTCTAATATCGCGACAGTTTCATAAAACTATAATCCCAGGAAATCACTATAATCATGAATTTCGTACCAAACCATCTCAATATTAGGAAAAAAAATACACCAAAAAATATCATAAAAAAACGTAAACCATTCAATAATTTGATTAATTAAGTCGGATTCAGAAAAGATTGTGATAAAGCGATGGACGAAGTCGAATCTACTATTAGTTTGGCATACTAACCCCAATTTATTCTGTTCGTTTCAGAAAACTTCCACGGTCGTGAGCGAGTCAATTTAGCTTTAAGCTAACCATTATATATTTTTCATTATTTTTAAATATTTGACCAGTCCCACCGTCTCCAGAGTAAATTAGGTAAAAGTGTCCGGTAAATTGCGCTTAGTACGCCAAACTTAAAAAACACCCGAGCTAATACGACACTTTTACCTAATTGACTCTGGAGACGATGGGACTGGGTGAAATAATTTAAAATAATGAAAAATTCATGTTATTTTGAAAAGCTCAAAAATTTTGTAAATAAATTAATTATTTAATTTAAAATTTTAATCTTTAAATTTGTAATGATTTTGCAACTTGTATTTACTGATTTAAGGATTATATGTATTATATACATAGTTCTATCATGAGAGATAATGGATACTATCACTTGTATATGGACATTTTTTATTTTTCTGGGATATAATTCTGGGATTATTTTTGATACGTCTGTATAATGCTTGTTTCTTAATTTATGTAGCACATCATTCGTATCATTATGGACAGAGATGGCTGCAAGCTTTTTGACTTGTTTCTTAAAAAATCGTAATTCAAAAGTGTGCACGCACAAATCATTTTTACTCGATTAGATAGAATAATAAATGTATGCATTTTGAAAATAATATCTTTTAGATAAATATTGTTTCATAACTGACATATTGCACTGATAATAAATATATTAAATAGTGGCATACAAGATAATAAATTAATTGTCTATACTTAAACACAATACAACATTAATTAATAAAAAAATACCATTTTCTGAAATGCAATCATGTGAAAAGTACATTTAAGTTAATTATTTGATATTTTTCCCGATTTAACTGGTTTACTAAAATAAAAATAAAAACTGTGCGAGGCACAAAATGGTCGCGACCAAACAGTAATAATCTGAAAATCTATGGTTAGTGTACAATACGATATTTTTGTGGAAATACCCAACTTACTAAGTACTTAGTATTTACTTTCACTTTTTGCGAATTTCTAATCACCCTGTTTATAAATAGAATTAGTATATATAATTTGTTTTTGTTACATACAACTACTAGAATAAAAAATTATCGAAAATACTTTTATTTTTTATTGCACACAACGGTTTTTATTTTTTCTAGCGCTATTTTTAACTATACGTATAAAATAGTACAAAGTTTTAGATACTGTATCTCTATTCTCTATCGTTAGTTTGGTTTGCCGAAATTTGATAACGGAATTATATATATATATATATATATATATATATATATATATATATATACATATATGTATATGCATGTAAATGTATTGAGAATTTACTATCTACGTTCGTATAATAAAATACACAATTTCGTATGAAGGTTAAATAGAATTGCAGTGAATGCCAAGAAATGATTATTCACACATTCGGTTCTCGTTTTAGGTTAGGTTAGGTAAGGGTGGCTGTCCTAAAGGACTAGCATAGACACAAAATTGGTCCGTAGCTGTACCACATTCGAGTTTCCTCCTCTTCACTCGCTAAACCATCCTGAGCTTACCAAGAAGCGTTTAAAGTCCCGGATCTCGATTTTACTAAGATCCGAGAGGTCGTTCAAGGGGGAAGTTCCCATAAATTTTGTTCTGCTGTACGCTAGACTAGGGCAGGTGCAGAGCAGATGGAGCACATTTTCCTCCTCCTCCTCATCACCACAGCTGCGGCAGAAATCGTGGGCTGGGACACCCAGTCTGCTCGCATGTATCCCAATGAGACAATGTCCCGTTATAGCTCCCACGACCATACCAATATGTTGCCGTCGAAGCGATATCAGTTGGCCTGATCTGGACCGGTCAAGTCCAGGCCAGATCTGCCTGGTTGTTACACACGAACTGGCTTTAGACCATCTGACGTTCGTTTCTTTTATGGCTTCTTCTTGAAGCAGCAGTTTACATGAAGCAAGCGGTATCTGTATATCCCGCCTGCTTTGGATTATTAGGCGTGCTGTACCCTTGCGGGCCAACTCATCTGCCATTTCATTCCCTGCGATATTGAAATGCCCTGGCACCCACGTCAAGCGGATGTTGAACTGATCAGCCATCTCATTTAAAGATGCCAGACAGTTCTGGGCTACCTTCGACGTCAGGGAGTATGATTGTAGCGTTTTAATAGCAGCCAGGCTGTCCGTAAAAATGCGAATATCCCTCGTAGATATTACATTATACTTCAACCAGTCCATGACTTCCATTATCGCGGTCAGTTCAGCTTGAAAAACGCTGCAAAAGTCGGGAAGACGAAAAGAGAGGTTAACCCCTAGTGCCTCACAGAATACCCCGCAGCCAACCCCTCCATCCCTTTTTGAGCCATCCGTGAAGAAGCTTAAGGCCTCATTGTCCATAACCGTTTCGTTCACCCAGTCCTCTCTGGTGGGAAACTCAGTTTGGAATTTAATCTCAACAGATGGCAAAGGGATAGCGTAGTCGGTAGCTTCCGGAATACCCCTGTTGCATAGGATAGATGAGTGCCCTGCATTATTACAGGTCCACATAGATATGGATTTGAGCCGAATGGCTGTGCAAGATGCAAGCTGCTCGGCCGCAATATCCAATGGAGTAAGATGAAAGAGAATCTCCAGAGCTTGAGTAGGTGTGCTCCTGAGAGCCCCACTTATACACAAGCAGGCCGTTCTTTGAACTTTCATCAATAGTTTCAGGTTGGCCATAACTTTTAACGCTGGCCACCAGACGACAACCCCATACAGCAGTATAGGTTTGACCACTGAGACGTAGAGCCAGTGTACTATGTGGGGCTCCATACCCCATCTTTTTCCAATGGCATTTTTGCAGGAGTAGAGCGCTATAGTAGCTTTCTTTACTCTCTCTACGATGTTTGGTTTCCAGCTTAGCTTGCTGTCCAAAAGTAGTCCGAGGTATTTTGCTCTATCCGTAAAGATCAAGCGAGTACCATTTAATGTCGGCGGGTCACACTGTGGAAGTTTGTGCTTCCTGGTAAAGAGGACCAGCTCCGTTTTCTGTGGGTTTGCGTTCAGTCCGCAGCCGCGTGCCCACTCAGAGAGGTAGCCAAGCGCGCACTGCATGCGCTCACTCAGCGTACTAGGATATTTACCGAAGACCGCAATAGCAACGTCATCCGCGTAAGCAACCACCTTGAAGCCTTGCCCTTCCAGGTTTAGTAACAGGTCATTTATGACCAAGTTCCAAAGAAGGGGGGATAGAACCCCACCTTGAGGTGTCCCTCTGCTCACGTATCTGCCGGCGGACGCCCCACCCAGATAAGCTGTCACGATCCTGCTTCTAAGCATATGATCTATCCAGCCCCTGAGTGACACGTCTACCCCCAGACACGCAAGGGCCCGAGTGATTGCCCCCGGTCTGACGTTGCTAAAGGCCCCCTCTATATCCAAGAAGGTCACCATTGAATATTCCTTATATTCAAGTGATTTCTCAATCGGGCCTATAAGGGAGTGGAGAGCTGTTTCCACCGATCGTCCCTTACAGTACGCGTGTTGAGATCCCGACAGCTCGCCCGGCTTTATTGAGCCTCTAATGTAAGCCTCTATTAGCCTTTCCAGTGTTTTCAACAGAAAAGAAGATAAACTTATGGGCCTAAAGTCTTTGGGATAGCAATGAGAGCTTTTTCCCGCCTTAGGTATAAATATAACTTTTACTTCAGTCCACTTTCTAGGAATGTGACAAAGTTCTAGGCTGCCTTTGAAGATAACTTCCAGCCAGGGTAGGGTTAAGTCAATAGTTCGCTGGATATCCGCTGGGATAATGCCATCAGGTCCTGGCGACTTGTATGGCTTAAAGCTGTTTATTGCCCATAGGATACTCCGCCTTTTTACTATATGACTTACGGAGTCTATACCCCTATTTATCATGGGTCTCTCCGGAGCTAGTACCGAGCACTCTGGAAAATGCGTTTCTAGTAATAGCTCCAGGGATTCCTCACTACATGTAGTCCATGAACCATCCGGTCGTTGTAGATAACTCGGGATGGAAGGACTAGAACATAGTACTTTGCGTAGCCTGGCCGCCTCCGAGGACTCCTGAATATTGCCACAGTAGAGCTTCCAGGCCCTCGTTTTGGCTGCTCTCAGCTCGTACTTATAGGTTTTGAGGACTTGTTTATAACAGTCCCAATCTGCAGCAGCATTTGTGTTCCTCGCTTTCTTGAACAGTCTCCTGCATTTCATACGAGTACCTTGGAGTTCTTTCGACCACCAGGGTGGCCGAGATTTACCCAAGGGTCTACTGATAGGACATGCACCTAACATGGCCTTGTTAAAAGCATCAGATAGCTTGGTTACTAGAGCATCAAGCTCCTGTGTAGATGCAGGAGGGTTTGGAACCGATACCGGTAATAAGTTACCTAGAATGGTTCTGAAACAATCCCAATCAGTTTTCCTCCTATTTCTGAAGGGTGGTTTGCTAGTGGGTTTTGTATCCACTTCGTACTGGAGATAACAATGGTCAGAAAAGGAATGGTCTTCGGACACTTTCCAGTTCAATACCCTCTCCTTAATAAAATCCGAGACAAGTGTGATGTCCAACACTTCCTGTCTATTTTTAGTAATGAAGGTTGGCTTACACCCGACATTACATATATTTAGGTTAGTACTTAAAATAAAATCAAGGAGTAACTCACCTCGCCTGTTTATGTCTGTACTCCCCCAAATTGAGTGATGCGCATTAGCATCACTACCCATGATGACTCCTATCTTTCGTTTTCGAGCCTCCATTATTGCACTGCCCAACCTACCTGGTGGTATATTTTCCTCCTCGTATGGTAGGTAGGCCGATATTAGCCAGAGATTTTGCCCATCCATCTCGATGCTAGTCACCACTACATCAGCGTTGCTGTAATTCAGTAGTATAAAAATATTCAGATTATTTTTAGCGAGAATGCAAGAACGTATCTTACCTTCATTTTTCGCATGTAGTATTTTATATTTGGGAGTTCTGAGACCCAGCACCCGGTCATCATTGACCCAAGGTTCCTGGACCAGAACCACATCAATGGACTCAGATTCCATTTTTAGAAGAAGGGCCGCCGAGGCGGCTTTACAGTGATGGAGGTTGATCTGAAGGATCTTAAGCATTAGTTATTGCTTCCCTCCACCACTGTTGAGTCAGACTCCTCTGACATTGATTCGTCCGTTAGGAGCGCACAGCTTAGTCCCAATGATCTCGAAATCTCCGAGTCCAGGGATAGTGTCTCCTGTGCATCCTCCGGGATGCTGCGGACTTCTGGGTCACCAACACCAGGCGGGACACCACAAGTGGTTTCCCCCCCTGCTGCGGGCGCCCCAGATCTGTCAACCTCATCGCGCTTATAAATTTTGAGCGTAATTGCTCCAAATCCATAGCTGATCAGGCCTCCAGATTTCGCCAAAGCACCCACGGATTCTCTGTCGATGATAATGACGGCCGATCTGTGATCTGCTTCCGCCTTTACCTCTTCTAACCTGGCAACCTTCCAGGTGGCCGTTGGTAGATCCGGATTGCTGAGTTTCAACATTTCCAAGATCTCCCTTGGATCACTAGGCTCAGCAGGGATCCAGGCTCGCGCCCTTGGCCTGCAGGGAATTTCTTCCCTAGTCACCACTTCTAATTTGGCCCCCGGCCAGACTTCCCCCAGGCTGCCGATCGCCTTTTTGTAGAGGGTCACCGACCTTTCATCGGCACAGGCAGTCAGTTTGACGTGATTCCGGTGCCATCCTCCGTCTCGGCAAGACGGAGCAGGTCCTGGGTTCTCCCTCATAATTTTTAGGAAGATGGCGGCTAAGGCCTTCTCCACCTTCCTCCAGTTAAGGGTCGTAATGCTCCCATCTTCTTGAGCCCGGTCCACGACTGCCATGATCAGGTGCTCCTTTAGCACCTCGTTGAAGGGCCTGGTGACATCCGGAACCCGCTTCTTTTTAGCCTCCGTAGGCGGTTCATCATCAGATCTCTGCCTTTTCGGCTGTGAGATCTCGGAACCCTCCTGATGTGGCTCAGTGATACGCCTTGCCCACGCAAGCGTATCCCTGTCCCTATCCGTTCTCTGCTCCAACGGAATGTTGCTGATCTTGGAGATCATCCGCCAGGCTCTCTTCCTGGTCTGATAGTTCGCTGACACTGGAGGGCCAGCATTCGTGCCTTTGCCCTTTGGTTTCGAGGGGCCAGCCTCATTTGGTCTTAAGCCCCTAAATGCACTTTGGAGACCGGGCCTAAAGGCCGATGTCTCCACAGCACTGGTTTCCGGTTTTTTAAGAGCACCGGTCTCTTTTGTTTTTAAATTTTCTGCCATAATAGGTCCCACGAGTAGCGGAGAAAGGAGGTCCACCTGTGCAGAGATCCGCAATACACAGGTAAGGCTACATGATCCGGAGGGCGCCAAGTATCCGGATACACCGTTAGAGGCTGGGCTAGTTTTTATACTGGGCCCCCAGCCTGGCCGGTTATCAGCACGGTACGGTTGACACCTTAACCCGGCCCAGTTATTTAGCGCCGTGTTTTCGCCTAGTACACCACATGGTGTAATAGTTGCCCGGTGGTCACCACGGGGAGGTAACACGCACACTTGTGGAAGCTGCAAGATACGGAGCTGGCAACAAGTACCAACTTGATTCCCCCAAGACAGCTTCACACCTAGACCACCGGGTTCTCGTTTTAGAAGAGAATCAATTAACAGGTGATATAATGCATTGTAGGTGGTATTGTGCGAATGTTTTATCTCAATTTTCAATCAAATTTCGATTTCTTCTCGCACACAAGACTTATGTAAACGTCTTTAAAATTAATCAAACAAAACACATTACATATAAACTTCCCGTTTTTATTATACACATACACGCATTTTCCCCAAACGTACAACGTCGATCAATCAGCCGATTTTCTGTATTTTTTGTATCATCTTAATTGCCAAATTCAAATTATCATCAATCATAGCCAGGTATATTCAGCAGATATGTCGTATTGCGAAATAAATATTCATATCTCAAATCGATTCCTAAGCCAATTTCGCTTACGATACGAGTTGCAATTCTCTAATAAAAGTTCGAGGAACGCAATACGCAACCAACTTTAGAACTCCTAAAAATAAAAACTTGTTTAGGATCGTAAAAAAAAGATGGTTTTTGGAAATTAAAAAAAGGAATTTATGATATACACATACATACACATTATTTATTTGAATTTCATTTTTTATAGGATTTTACGATGATGGGAAAATATTCTAATTTTATGATTGTGAATTTACATAAAAAATTCATGTTTCATACATATATGAAATCAATTCTTGTGGAACCGTTGTGTATATCGTTCGTATCATATACATATGTATATGTTCATATAAAAAGGATCTAAGTGACATATTTTAGTTGTTGTTGATGTCATATTAATTCATGCATGTATTTCGTTAGCAAATAGATTTACAACCATAAAACTATTGTATGCGCCGTCGCGTTCGTGCCAATGAACTAGACACTTTTCAATTGAAAATCTCGCATAACCTTGAGCAAGATGAAACCCAATTCATAGAAAACATAACTTACATTCACCTACTTATTATCTCTATGTGTTTGCTCGTGTTTAACCATAAACCAAACTACATAAATGTATGTACATGTATATTATATATAGTATTTGTCTTATCTATTAAAAAAAAACGAGAATCGTTCGTCATTCGCCAAAAAAAAAATAATAATAATTTTGATAGAAACTATTTTTGTAATTGTGTGTTCGCAATTCATAATACGTTTAAAATAACTATTTTGAGTTTGACGTACTAACAACTCTTTACATTAGAAATAGCAACAACAAAAATCTATAATAAACAATTTTTACCAATCTTTACAAATGTTTGATGATATGAGCTTATCAGTTAAATAATGTGTTTTATTTTATATAATTTCGAATAGTGCTTAGAAATAGCAAATTGGCCTTCATACTTTAGTTTGTATTTCGGCTCGTTTTTATCATTTATATATTTGTTGTTCTAACTTGTGTGTGTGTATTAATATTTTGTTTACTATATAGTGTAATTGTCCCTTAGGTGTTCTATAAATAACAGATCAATAAAATTCTAAAATCGTTGAGTTAGAAAATATCACATTTCCATAGCGTACACAAAACTTTCAAATTAAAATTTTTCAGAATACTGTTTTTCAAAATTTTCCGGAATTTTTTATGTTTTAATGAATTTATTTTGAGAGGTATTTGTAAAATTTGAAATTTTTTAATCGGCTTTATAAATTAAAATTTCGGGTTCTAAAATGTATTATTCCACAAACAAAAATCATTTGAAACGGGAAAGTTTAATTGTTTATCATGACTTATCAAAGAAAACTCCGGGAAAAATTCAAAAGATTATTATTTCATAAAAGAAGAGATCTTATTAAATAATAATTCTTTAAAGTTTGTCCGAAGAAACCTTTCTTCACGTACCGCAGCATGAATAAGTTTCCTTAAGCGTTTAAACATTTCCTTAAAATCCTCTATGCAGTTACTCAGTAACTTCGTTTAAACAAACTGTCAAACAAAACAAAACTATCACAATTTACTAAAAATGTCCAGTATTACAAATATTAAGAATTTTATAAAGTTTTCTTTAAACTTCAGAATTTTTAATCTTTGAATATAAACTAAAAAATTAAATTAAATTTAAAAAAAAAGAATTATAATCAGCTTATGATAAAATTTCAGAATAAGGTATAATACTGGACAACGCAAATCTCGTAATTTTTTGTTTTTTTTTTTACATAATTAAGAACATTCCGAAAATTCAGATGTTAATGAAATTTTAGAATTTATAAAAATTTCATATAAATAATTTTAAATTATCAGATTTGTATACAACTTCAGAATTTGATTTAAAAATTCAGAGAGACATTACAGAATTTGTTTAGACCTCAGATTGGTCTAACTCGACCGAAGCTACACACTTTCCAACTGCAAAATTTTTACTGCCCCTAATGTCGCATCTAATATTCAATTTTCATTCTAAACATAGATTAACCTTCATTTAGCCTGCCTCTCTCCTAAAAAATATTAGAATTTAAAAATAATTATAGAGAAATATAATAATTATGTAAAAACTTCTACAAAATTCAAATATTCAGTAAATTTTAGTATTTATAAAAATTTGCATAATTTAAAAATTTCAAGAGTTCAGAAATTGAATAAAACACTTCAGAACAACCATTTGAATTTTAGAATGCTTTAACATTTAATAACGAGTCAATATTTCATTATACACGTAATTAATCATGAATTTTTTTTTTTTTTATAGAAACTTTAAAATTTAAAATTTTGAACATTGTCTTCGAACCCTTCTAACCACACTCCCAGCAACTTCATAATTTAAAAATATGTTTATCAAAATTTTCAGTATTTAATGTTACATACGAGTATACTCCGAATTTTTTAAAGGATTTTGTCATAATTATTAAAAACAAATTACTATTTTAAAAAATCGAAAAGCGAAATTCAAATTTCATTAATTTTATAATTAAATACAATTTTAAAAATTGATTGATGTGTGTATATTATGTATTCGATCAGCATTTGGTATAATTTCAGAATAAAGTTCAGTATTTTATGGCTCAAGCGACAGTTTGAATTTTATATTTTGATTTTTTATATTTATACAAACTTCAGAACTTATTCTGAAGATATTAGGGTTCAAATTAATTTAAAAATTTACAATTTTTTAACATTTGATAAAATTAGAGTGTTATGATGCTTTAATATTTGATAACAATTCAGAATTTCATTTTAATTAGGAATATCTTAAATTTTATATCTCTTGATATGACCATCATAATCTAAACCACTATACTCTTTGCTATTTTATAAAGTTCCCTTCCAATTTCAGAATTCTGTCATAATTATTATAAACACGTTGGAAAATCCAAGTTCAAACCCTCGTTAACTTTAGAATTAAACAATATGTATGTAAAAAAAAATTAAAATTTTGGCCCACGGTGCAATTACCCGGACAAACACATATACTTACACATTAAAAACACCCAGCCGTGATTTTTGGCCACCACCGGGAATTGAACCTCGAATAACAAAGCAAACATGCTACTTACTGTGCTAACGAGAACGGCGTTATGTATGTAGGTACTAATATAATATTATTTGGTAAAATTTCAGAATTTTAACTCTAAACCCAGATCAAACGTTAACCTGGCTAGCTTCCCAAAATATGTGGATGGAGGATTTTAGAGAAATACTAAAGTATTTAGAGACAATTTAATTACACAGAATTCATTTGAATAATTTTTCGAAATAAACATTTTTGATGTGCAATAATTTGAAAACCTTCAAAATTATATTGGAACATTCGTAATTTTTTACATACATATACACAATTCTAACATTTAACTTTCACAAAATTCAGATTTTTATTAGATTTTAGAATTTATAGAAATTTAAAAAACTTCAGAATTTTGTAAAACTTCGGAATTGGAAAAAAATATTCGGACCTCTCATACCTCTCGACCCACGCAAATAGTGGCTAAGGTTATTAACCATTACTTGATAATTTACATTAATATTTGTCATTAAAACTATCGTAATCTGCTAGATCTATTAATGTTTGATGATCCAGAATTGTACAAAGTTGTCTTCAAATTTCAGAATTTTGTTATACTTACAAAAATTAATTAATTTATTTAATTTAGAATTAAAAAAGGTTTAAAAAATGTAAATGATCAGCATTCGATATAGTTTCAGAATAAATTTCAGAATTTTGAAAACATTTTGATAATATTCGGGCGTTTAGCTCTATTTTTCCTAATATTTTATGTATAAACAAATTTCAGATGTTAGGGCAAAAACTTCAAATTTTTTCAAAATATTAAAATTTTGTAGAACTTCAGAATTTTAATAAACAAATTCAGGTTTCAAATTATTTTAAAAATTAACGATTTTTTAATATTTGATCAAATAAAGTTTATCCAGAATTTGAAGCAATACTAACATAAAATATAATTTTGGGATTTAAGAAAATACCAGAATTTTTCGCACGAAGTCGTAAACTTTTAAATTGCAAAACATTTACCTCTCTTGTGGCATGTAACAATCAATTTCATAGAAACTCTAAACCAAAATCAAGCGTTAATCTGGCCTGCTTTAAAAAATGTGAGCCACAGATTTTAGAGAAATGCTAGTATTTAGAGATAATTCAATCATACAGAATTCATTTGGTAAAACTTCAGTATACAATTACAGAATTTTAAAAATTTAATAAACATAATTTGAGAACCTTCAAAATAATGTGATTTTTGGTCACCACCGGGAAACGAACCCGAGACATAACAAAGCAAGCATGCTACTTACTGTGCTAACGAGGGCGGTGAGAAAATAATATTAGAATATTCGTATTTTTTCTATATTTACAAATTTTAAAACTTTCACAAAATTCAGGCTTATAGAGATTTTATAAACTTCAGAATTTTATAAAAAAAATTTAAAAATTTAGACGGACTCAGGCGTAGTGGTTAAGGTTATGAACTACTATACTACTTACTACGTTAATTGATAAAATTACCATAATCTGCTCAAATAATCAGAGTTTTATAATGTTTTCTTCAAATTCCAGAATTTTGTCATATTTTCAAAAACAAATTAATTAATTTACTTTAGAATTAAATAAGGTTTACAAAAATTATATGATCAGAATTTGATAAAGTTTCAGAATTTCGAAAACATTTCGCTCTAACATCGACCTTGACATTACACCAGCCTTAACATTTTTTAAATTTATACCCCAACCACTACAAATTTGCGACGATTTAGAAAATTCTAACAAATTAAGACGAATTTTAAATGTGACAGAACTTAGAGATGTTCTGCGCGAGGTACACATATAATATTCCAGAAAAATCTAGTAAACCATCTATATCTGCAAATTGATAACTACTACAGAGTATAATTAAATATATAAAGCTTCTTGTAAACCGTTTCTATATCCCAAAAAATGATTAAACATTATGTTTTCAACAATCTCGTCACACCGTGACGTCAATCGAATTCGCATACAGTACAAAAATTATCAACACAAAAAAATGAGAAAACTGATTTGACTATGTACACTAATATCACCCTATAAAATAATATTAATAATTTTTTTATGGTGACCTTATTATTACACATACAGTGTTTTTTTTTCACGCAATCAAAAAAAATTTGCGTGCAAAAAAAAAATTAGTTTTTTTTTCTTGATTATTTTTGTTAGTTTACACAAAAAATTGTTTCATCACAGACAAACATAATTTTTTTTTTTTTTTTTGTGTTTTAAGTAAATTTTTAATTTTAATTAAATTACATATTTTTTTCGTGTACGGGAGTTTCAAGATAAAATTATTAATTTAATGCGTGCGCAAGTTAATATACATTTATATACAATATTATTTTATAGTTTTGAAATAGTGTAGAACAGTTTTTTTTTTGGTAGTGCTGTGAATTCAAAGTGGCCATATGCAATGTAAATTTTTGGCGGTGTACACACATTTTCTCCCTAAACGTATATTAAAATACGTGTTTTGTGGTTGTTGTGCGATAAGGTTGTATGTAGAGAAGCCGGCTGCAGGCGAATATATATGCATAAGAGGTTAATAATTTATTGGCGCAGTCACACATATTTAAGGTAATCATAAAGGCATGCTCCTTTTTTGTTATATGTATTGTAGATTCGAAACATAAGTACACATGTATGTGCATACATCAAACTAGAAAACATTGAACTAGCGTAGCCGGATGCCATTTTTTTTTTCAAAATATGCAATTTTTTAAATTGTTTTATTTTTTTTGTCAAAATTGCAGTTTTACAATTTTTTTTTTATTATTTATGAACATATATAAATTCATACGCATAAACTATTAAAGTTAAATAAATAAAATAATTTAAAATAATAAAATAAAATAAAAATGGAATGTTGTTTAGTCACCATTTTTTTTGTACCAAAATATTCGCGATTAGTTTTTGTTGATAGTGATACTGATGAGTATGTGTATTGTATCTGCATTTGTGTTTGTGTTTAGAGTACGGTGTTTTAAATATACTCGTACTCGTATTAGAAATGTTCAATATGACTCGTGAATTTGTTAGGTTATCGCAGGAATATTAGAGCTTTCAATGTAATATTTTAAATACATACATATATGTATGTATATGTACAACGAAAATAGAAGAAGTTTATGTGGTTTTTATCTATACATATATATCTATCTATAATATACACGTATGTACATATGTATAGTAATATTTTTTGGAGGTTTCGATAAAACTGTGCGAGCGATTGTACACCAAAAATAAAAAATAAATTATTAGTTACTAATCGAATGCAATTTAAGTTATAAATATATTACTAATTATTAGTACTATTTAAGTATGAGTGACGGTCGGTTTGACTTTGCACCAGTTTTAACCAGACATTGAAACAAATGTATTTAATATACAGATTAATACTAGAGATACGCAGGTACTGTAGAATGTCGAAACTGTTAAAATTACTATTAATATTATTTTAACGGGTAATGTATTTTGCATTGTTATGTTTTAACAGAAAATAAATATACGCATAAACACAATTTTAGTATAGTGGATTAAATTTTTTTATTTTAATTTGGGCAACAGTTGGTACCATCTGGGTTGACGTTACATGTAAATTTTAAAAGTTGTATAGTTTTTTTAAATGAGGCAGATTTGTCTGATATTAATGGTTATTCTTATACGTATGTTATGCCTTGAACAAATAATGGTATAATTTATAACCTTTAAATGACAGTGTTTTTAATATTTTTCCGTTCAAAATGATATTAATAAAAAAATCGTAATAATCCTCCAATTCTATAATTTGTATTAATGTGCTTAGAGTTTATACGTAAGAATAATATGTTGTAAACTAATTGAAACATCGAGGCTAATTTTGTGTCGACCATCTTGACTAAGTACGACTGAATTTCACGGGAATCTGGCTGAATTTCAGTCTAAATATAAAATTTTAATCAAATTCGAAATAGTTGTAAAATTTCGAATATTATTATTGATGTTGTAAATTTAACAATTTGAAATATTTTAAAACTTTTACGATTTTAAATTATATTAAATTGTGGTGCATCGAGAATAGTAATAAAATAAAAAAAGAAAACTTCAAGTTTTAAAATTAGAATGAATTTATTTATACAAACTCGGAAATTTGGGAATATTTACAAAATTATTTATTTTATTTTTAGAAATTTTTCGAATTAAAGTTTAATGAACTACTAAATTTTAACTAAACTATTAATAAAATTATAATAGAATTATGATATAATTATAATTCATCGTCAAATTTTATGTAAATAATTTTGAAAAAAAAGAAACATACGTACAAACCTGTCGTTTTCCACTCGACATATTTTATTACGCTTGGTTTTATTTCCGACAAAACTAATCTATATGGTATTTGTTATTTGTGATTATGATTTAAAATTGTCACGATTAAGATTAGACTAAAACAGTTAGTTTTTTTTAAATTTACAGTCAATCAAATGTATGCAGCAATTTCTTTATGATGAAATAAGTTCCGGTTGATCGAAAGTTTCACTTTACTCAGATGTCCTTTAGATAAGCGTATTGCAATATAATAAGTTTTAAAATTTTGTAGTTCAGGACAATAAAAGTAATTTAACTCAAATTATTAGTTATAGTTCTAGATAAATTAAAGTTGTATCATCTGTACACTAAATGATTCTATGATATTTCCATTAAAACTTTTTATTCCTATGACGTAACAATACTATTACATCACAGAAAAAATTAAACAACAAAAAAAATCAAATCAAAATTTTGTTGATGTGTACGGTGTATTATCATGCTGTGGCCAAAGCAGAGTCTCAAGAATGAAATTCATATCCAACAATTTATTCCTTGCAGTATTGGAATACTGGACGGTTTTGCGCCGAATTCGATTGATCGTCTACATGTGTTCTATTCTATGACGTATACCTCGATAAAAACAACAACAAAAAAAACTTAAATCAAATTTCAAAAATATGGAAAAAAACAAACACCACTACTCGACATGAAATACTCGACGTGTATAATTGTATCGGTTCAGGAACAGTCGTCCCTAATTCATTAATGTGTTGACACACTATATAGATCGTATAAACAACCTTAGTGCATAGATCCTTTTGAATTTTATAGTATGTGTGATCCTACTTATAGCTAAACCGTTTTAAAATTTTGTTTAGCGAAATTTACCTTGAGCTCGCTCATTTGTCAAGTTTAAAATAAAATCTAAATCTAATAATATTTTTTGATAGTTTTTATTAACTTTAAATTTTGAAATTGTGACTGAACAGATAATTCTGTTTAATAAATTATTGATGTTTAATTAAAATTGCTCTAAATCCTTACTAGAGATGGATGTAAAACACAAGTTTAAAATTTGTGTTCAGAATTAAAAAATAATAATTTTAGGTATAAAAACACCTTTTATTTTAATTTAATTTAATTACACGATTCTCATAAAATGTAAAGATAGGGGAAGGCCAATAAACCAAACATTATCGATATATTTTCACCATAAAGAATATAATATTCTATACTTTATTTTAATTAAGCCTCTAAAGTAACAATATGCAACATAAAAAAACAATTTGAATCGGGAAGCGGTAAAATGAGAGTGACCATCTGATCATATTTCATTAATTTTTTATCTAAAAGTAACTTTGAAGATCTTGACTAAGAATTTGACTTGGTACTTTAATTTAATTATCATTAAAATCCATCTTGAATTAACCTAATCCCTTAGCATTTTAAATGGGTTTGTCTTGAAATCTCCAAAAAGAAATTTCGTCCAAAAAAATTGTTCAATATTAGAATTTACCTGTTCTCAATTGTCTTATTTTAGGGCCAAACCATCCTTCTATATGCGCGTCCAAAAAATCTGCCCCGAAATGGTATAATATCTGTAGTAGTTTGCATACGGGAAATATTATCTGGAAATATCCAAATGGTTTTCTCAAAACCAGTGATAATATTACTGGGATCTCGATTCGGACGCCTATTGAATAAAAAAGATTTACTCGTATTGTAACAAATTACTGATCAAGAAAACTTTGATACTAAATAGAAACGACATAAAATACCCCATTCATCACCCAGCACTGATGACTACTAGGTCATTATAATATTTTTCTTGTCGTTGAAATTACTGGAAAGGTCGCCTACGATATATTTCCGGATGAGTTTAGATTTTTCAGAATAATTACGTCTGATAACCTTTGCGACTCATTCACTGCTAGCTTTCAGTGTTCATTTTAAAGAGAAATACACGTGGCTGTCTGTTTGGCATATGATATATGTAAGTATATATGAATAAAGCTCCCATAACTACTTGCACTAAAAATAATTTACGCTTGATTGTATAGAAATAGACCATCATCAGTTTACCAACTTACCATACAATTCTAAAACTAAGATACTATCTAAAATCGATGCATAGTCTTTAAAATGCTCGATAATATTAAGCACAAATGGAAACTTGTACTTAAATCTAACAAAACTTGAACTGAAATTTATGACATTGATAAGAACTAATGTCGCAAAATTATTGCAATAAATAGTTCAAAACAATATTATTTCTATAATCATACACACAGACACACAAAAAAATGTTCCTTTTAATCTTACATCAAAAATCGCGATTTTTTTTTAAGTATTCGTTAACCAATTTAATTTTGCTATTAGAATTTAATTTTAATGTGTTATGTACATATGTGTGTGTGTGTGTTCATATAATATACTGATATCAAATTATCAAACTGCAGTGTTTTAGTTTAGACTTAAATACTTTGCGTTTTTCTTAGAATTTCGAATTTGTTATTTTTTGTTGTGCGCTATTTAAAATCGCAAAAATATTTTATTTTTTTAATTATTTTCTAATCATTTAATTACTATGGGACAGGTGTGGACGTGTAATAATACTTTTCATTTTGTTTTAAACTTTGATTTAACGATTATTGGATACGATTTTATTTTATAAATAAGAATCGTTTATTATACTATGGGCTAGTTTTTATTATACTTGTCTAAAAGATACCATCTCATATAAAGGGTGATTTTTTAAGAGCTTGAGAACTTTTTTTTAAAAAAAAACGCATAAAATTTGCAAAATCTCATCGGTTCTTTATTTGAAACGTTAGATTGGTCCATGACATTTACTTTTTGAAGATAATTTCATTTAAATGTTGACCACGGCTGCGTCTTAGGTGGTCCATTCGGAAAGTCCAATTTTGGGCAACTTTTTCGAGCATTTCGGCCGGAATAGCCCGAATTTCTTCGGAAACGTTGTCTTCCAAAACTGGAATAGTTGCTGGCTTATTTCTGTAGACTTTAGACTTGACGTAGCCCCACAAAAAATAGTCTAAAGGCGTCAAATCGCATGATCTTGGTGGCCAACTTACCGGGCCATTTCTTGAGATGAATTGTTCTCCGAAGTTTTCCCTCAAAATGGCCATAGAATCGCGAGCTGTGTGGCATGTAGCGCCATCTTGTTGAAACCACATGTCAACTAAGTTCAGTTCTTCCATTTTTGGCAACAAAAAGTTTGTTAGCATCGAACGATAGCGATCGCCATTCACCGTAACGTTGCGTCCAACAGCATCTTTGAAAAAATACGGTCCAATGATTCCACCAGCGTACAAACCACACCAAACAGTGCATTTTTCGGGATGCATGGGCAGTTCTTGAACTGCTTCTGGTTGCTCTTCACTCCAAATGCGGCAATTTTGCTTATTTACGTAGCCATTCAACCAGAAATGAGCCTCATCGCTGAACAAAATTTGTCGATAAAAAAGCGGATTTTCTGCCAACTTTTCTAGGGCCCATTTGCAAGCGTTGCTCGTTAGTAAGTCTATTCATTATGAAATGTTAAAGCATACTGAGCATCTTTCTCTTTGACACCTTGTCTGAAATCCCGCGGGATCTGTCAAATACTAATGCATGAAAATCCTAACCTCAAAAAAATCACCCTTTAGAACCACAAAAAAAAATCGAATGACTAATTTTCCAATTCAAAAATAAATTAAATAAAAACAATATAGCAACAACAACAAATTAAAATGTCCATCTATTTTATCTAAGCCCAATACAAAATTAATTTAAAAAAAAAAAATTTTATGTTCCAAATATGATTAATAAGACATTAAGATTTTTTGAATGCAAAATAAAAAATTCTGTATTTTCTTAATCTTATTTCCAAAAAAAAAATTAAAGGAAATTGTTTGACTTAATTTTTTTTTATATTCATTTATGAATAAATTATTAAAATTTATTCTCAAATCGTGACTTGTTTCTCTTATAATTTTTTTTTTTAAAGAAAATTCAAATACGATTATTTAAGAAATGATAAAAAAAAATCATCTCAAGGGTAAACGAAACATAAGATTTATCTGCGAGATTGAATCTTTTCGATTTAATAATAATTATATTTAACAAATAGATTTATGATTATGTTGATATATGGGAGTATTATATATAAGCATAAATTACACAACATTTGGACCAACATCGATATAGTCTAAACCTATGTATAAACCCGTATACCAACCAACTATTATAGACAAACATTATATAGTTTTATATTACATGTATGTATGTATTATATTATATTGTATATGCACATATACGTTTATATGTGCGATGGAACGACATCAAACAAAACCACCTGTTACTATATAAAAATGTTCTCTGTCAATTTTCTATATATACATACTTAATAGTAGTATATATAGTGTAGTGAGTTGAGTACACGATTTTCAATGCCATCACACCAAACAAGCAAATAACATTCTTGTTTCGAGCTGTTTTTTTGTTATACTTCAATTTGGAACGACAAAATGCACAAAAAAACGTTTTATAGAATGACTATTTGACTATTATTTTTCACAACTAGTAAAATCGTATTTTGTTATGACTTGATTTTAGTTTGTCAACAAACATTTTTAAAATTTACTAAATCAAATTTTTGCATGTTATATATATGCTTTGATAAAATATTTATATATGTACTATACCTACTATCGTTGTATTTATTATCATGAGAGTTTTGACAGTGTTTTGGTTAAAACGTTTTATAGCAGTGAGTGAGTGGTAGATAAATTGGTTTATGGCAGATTTACATATTTTATTTGGAATTTAAATAGATTCCCTTATTTATGTAGGCGTGGATGAATTGGTCTAGTTTTGATGACGTAATATTTAATATATTTAATATAGAATTCTGAAAAATTGTGTACACATAATCTAATTAAATTTTGCCCTAATTATGTTATTAATTAAAAGAATTTAAGTTTTATTTGATGCTTTATAAATTATAAAAATGTATTGCATTTTATTTATAAACTGGTCCTGAAATTATTACTAAATTCTTAATTGTAAAAATTTGTGTTTTAATTGAAATATCAATTTAAGTAAAATGCTATTTATTTAACTTCTAATATTTAAATAGTCCAATCGATCAATTCACTTTCAAATTTTGATAAAAAGAAATATTAAATTTATATATGTTTTTCATATGAATGCAGTACAATGCCTATAAAGCTAAAAAAATTTAAAATTAAATCCCATTTACATCTAACATACCGAAATTCATCAAAATTTGTCAAGAAATTGCCTACTTCCGTTCCTGTTGGACCTATTCCAATACTTTATCCAAAAATCGTTTTAGAATCTTATTTCCATCCAACATACTAAATAAAGAAAAACAATATTTTTAAAATCACATTTAACGGATTTTGTATAGGAAACTTTGCGACGATAGAATTTAATGCTCGTACTATACTAGGTGGTGCTGCCTAAGCAGACAAAAATTAACAAAATTAATATTTAGACATTTCCTTATTATCAATTATTGGCTTCACATTAACTGTTTTTATGAGAAAAATTACTGGCGGTATTTTTTGGCTGAAAAAACGACAAAAGTAATTTAAAATTGTATCAGAGAGCAAATGATGCTTTTTTGTTAATTTAAATGCTATTATTAAAACTATACCAGCGCTACAACAATATTTTAAAATTAGAATATACAAAAATTCAACCTGTCTCGTGTTTTTAGTCAAAAAATACTGTCAGTGGTTTTTCTAAAGTAATAGCCGCTTCATACCAAATAAACTACTAACTGATTATATCGAAGACCTTATACAAACACATAAAATCATATTTGAATCAGTGACTAAGTAGGCACCGTTCATTTGAATAAACGTACAATTAGTGAAGCTCGGCTCGATCATAAACTGGATAAAATCTGACGAACCTAAAGAATAATCAATTTAGAAATTGTCTTTAGTTCCACAAGTTAGCAGTATTATTTATATCAACTAATACATAAATCAGATAAATCTGTGATTAGAAATATTTATTTTAGTGGTTAGAAATATTTAAATTGCAAACAAATTTTAAAATAACTTTTTGTAAATCATATTATTTGTAAGTTCTGGAAATTTTAGGAAATAATTTTAAGTCTAATGACTTTTGTAAAATTATAATATTTTTTGCCTATACTCTTATCACAACCCAAAAAATTATATTTCGCTCACCAGCTGGAGGAGATGTTTGACGTAATATTGTAACGAAAAAATTAAAAAAAAAACACATTGCGTAACTACCTAAAGTCTTCATATTGAAAATACCCTTACCCTAAAGTTTTCGCGCTAAAGTCAGCCTATTAAAAAAATTACCTAATTAAAAATATTATAAATTTGTCTGAATCACAGGGTAAATAATTTTATTAAATTCTATATGTAACTATTTGAATTCCATGCAATATTCTCAAATACTATAATTTTCTCAATCTTTCTAAATTGCGAAAAGTTGCGATTTTAAATTAATATATTTGATTTTTAAATTAGAAACTAGAATTTCTTTGAATTAAAATCTAAGAAGAACATTTAAAATTCTTATAAGATCTTTAAATTTTAAGAACTCAGATTTTTAAATTTCCAACACGGAAAACGATTTATTTCTAGTACCCCAAAAACGTTTTATTTCTAGTACCCCAAAAATTATTGTAATTTTCATTGATTATTTTGTTCATTAAACGCAAAATTTATAGTTACAATTTATAGCAGAAGAATAAGATTTAAATAATTTTGAAAATATAATATTCGAAATGCTTAGATTATTAGGAATTCACAATTTCAAACTAAATCGTTCAAAATTTGAAGATTTAATTGGGGTTTTAATACTAAAATTTTTAGTCAGCTTTATAATTTAATAATACTTTTGTTTATCAGATAATCAATTATGGTCCATAAAATTACTGAGTAAAATTAATCTTAAAATAATTAGAATTTGGTAAAAATTTCCGTATAAAATTGAGTATCGACCTTTTTTACAGGAAATATCCACGAAAAACCATATTCAATTCGTCTGGATATTAAATTTTTTATGCAACCCACACGCTTTTAAAGCTGAAGCCAGTTTTGAAAAAAATATTTAGCAGCTGTAATGTTGAACTTGACAAATCTGGCAGTGCACATTCCAACAGTGTTTTCAATCATAAAGTTTTTCTTAAAAAATCTAATATAAATAAATAATTAATTCCATTAAAAAATTGTATGTAAATGCTATATAATTTAAAGATAGTATACACCAGCATTACTGAGATTTTGTGATAAAACACGCATAATCGATCTAATTTCTAATTTAATATAAATATTATATACATATATATAATCAAAAATATTGATCTGTACACCAAAAAATAAACTATTCGTGATTTTATTTTTTTCGTTTACATACTATAAAAGTCACGTTTCTTTTATATTTTTAGTTGCCTTATAAATAATAATTTAGTTGCAAGATGAGTGGAGAAATAATTTCAAATCATAAGATTTTCTTGGTGAAAAAAATTTATATATATCTCCCATTAAAAAATACTAAACAAAAAAAAAATCGATTTAAAAATATAAAATAAAAAAATTATATAATTCAAGTTGATTATATTTATTATATATAAATTTATTTTTTTGTTAAACTGAAAATACAACAACAAAAAATTAGGGGAGGTTTTTTGCTAGTTTTTTTATTATTGTGTGTATATAAAATAAAAAATTTGTATTTTATTTTAAAAATTTTAATACATGTACAACACTGGGTGGTATATGCTATGCGGTGGTTTGTTAAACAAGTCCATCATAATATAATATTTTAATTTTAATTCATCAGAGCCACCTTCCTGTGCTGCTGCCGCACACGAGTCATACCACCACCAAAAATTATTTATCCACCGTTTCGCTACTCTATACTATGTATATAGTAGCAGCTCTATATATATACAGTATAATTGTTATATATAATAATAATAGTTAAATTTTTTGTATATATATATATATATATATATATATATATATATATATATATACATATATATATATATAAATATATATATATATATATATATATATATATATATATATATATATATATATATATATATATAATTTTATTTTATGTATAAAATAAAAATGGCCAATCATTTTCAATTTTTATTTTATTTTATAATTTTCATTTTTTATTATTTAAATTTTTTATTTTATACTTTATTTTTAATTTGGAAACAGAGTATTTTTTTATTATGCCGCGCCTAGGTGGGTTGCAAATATTTCTTTTCTTCTCAACAGAAATTTCTTTTTTGCCATTTTATTCCTCTCATCATCATCATCATGATCATCATCTCATTCCTTTTAATAAAAAATAATAATAATAATTTTATATTTTAATAAAAAAAAACCTAACTACCTACATACTTATATTTATATAGATTCTAAAAAAGCATTAAAAAAAAGCTAACAAAAAAAAATACTAAAAAAAATTTCCCCCCCCCGTGTGCGGAGAAAAAAGTTAAATAAAAAAAAAATTATATAAAAAAAAAACATAAAAAAAAATTTTTGCGCATCACCAGAAAATTATTATTATGTAGTTTGAGGTGATATAGAGAGCAGTGAAAAAGCGGGTGTAGATTTAGAATTTAAAATAAAATAAAAAAAATTGTTGTGTTGTATGTACACATAAAAAAATAAAATAAAAATAAAAATGAGAACGAACAAAACCAAAAATTTTGGGGTAAGGGATAGTAGAAACAATATCAAAACACATTTATGTTATAATCAGGGATTTAAAACTAATTATAATTACACTTTTATTGAATTTTTTTGTTTTTGTTATGATGCCAGTATGTACTCTCTGCTATGCAGACAATATGTCTTTTTTTTTGGCTCTAAAATATAGATTAGAATTTGTAATTTGGTTAAGGATATTACTGTTGTTATCATATAACATGATATGTTTCCGTCGAGATATATGTGTTACATACAATATACATACATAGTTAACATCCCAGGGAAGGCAACATATCAGTGACTTAGTTTTTTAAGACATGCGTACAATACAAATAGATCGTATAATAAGCTTATGTTTTTTAACGTCAAATAGCTTTCCATATCCTTATGTGATTCTTAATCTTCTTATATTTAACAAAAATAATGTTTAATTTCTATCAATTAAAATGTAATTGAATAATCATACATCTTACGTAATTTAAATAAAATTACAAATACATATGTTGAAATTTAATGAGCAACATATTAGAGTCTGTTTCCTATAACTCAATTTAAAGTTTGAAATAACTGCCGTCTACAAGTAATTATTACACAAAATCAGACTATAAGATTTATCCTAGTCCAACAATGAAACTTGAGAAATGATCAGTTTATTCGGAATCTAAGATTAACAAAAACCAATTTTCAAATTACCTTTTAAAATTTAGTTCCAAAAATCATCACTGCTTATTGTTTATAGATTGGATTGAAAATTCATCGGAAGCTCAATTTATTTACATCCGGTTTATGGTTCGATATAATTTCAAATGTATATAATTCAATTTTATTTGTATTATTATTTTATTGTTTTGTATTATTATTAATCATCACTGGATTGTATCAATCACATACTCGTATATAAATAAAATAATACCCAACAAACCAACCTTCACTGGCTTAGAAATGCTCATTTGTTTTCATAGTTCTCGATAGTGGCCTTGAATCCAAATGTAAAGCAAACACAAGATTTTTTGCATTATGAATTCAGCAATTTGTGAAATAAAAACTATCGAATTCTTTAATTTTTGTTATACAACCACCACAAAGTGGATTGTGTAACCTACGAGAATATCGAAATTTGTAGGATAAAACAGGTTGGTTGTCAAAATGTTTACTGAAATCATATATTTGTCACAATAGTTAGAGGCAAGGATGTCTGTATGGATGTATGTTCGCCTACGACAATTAAGTACCGTGTTCATTGACTGAGTTGATTATAAGAAAAAGCGCCTAAATATATGCTTTTAAAATGCACAACGTTACCTAGAAACAAAGGGATTTATATTACTGTGGACTATAAAAACAAGGATCGAATTGTTTGTTTGTGTGTCACGCGCCAATTTGAAAGCCTACCAAGATTTTTACAACTAACGAAATTTTGAAAAAATTTCTGTAACTTTCACTTAGCACCTAAGAGACAGTTATTTGCTTCTGTGAAATGTACTTATATTTGTAACGCCCAAAGGCTACTATGATTTTTGCCGAATAAGTAATAACACAAATTAAAGAGCGCTACAGAGTACAGATGATCCGAATTAAAAATCGCTCTTATGTATTTACTTATTTTTCAGTCCAAGACACCTTTTTTTGTATTTGTTTCCTATGAATTTATTAATTTAGAATGACAAAATATCGTCCGACAACATACATAGGATGGATGCTATCCTCCACAAAAATAGAGAAAAATTAATTTTGTTATTTTCACTCCTTGCATTAATTGTGGCCAAATAAGTTTTATAACTTTTCCAAATTTCAAATCTATAGCATTTGTTGTTCCTGTGAAAATCGCTTGTGACCCACAGACAGATAACGAAGTCTTACCATTAGAGTATAGCTGTATCAAAATGATAACTTTTAAAATTTTGCGGCCCCGTTTAATTAAAATACCCCATCCATTTTTTGGTCGAACTAAGCAATATGCCCAAACAAAATATTAAATAACGTTTATATGTAAATACAGGAATTTTATTTAATTTCTTTAGAAAAATTAATAAATTCTTAAATTATTATTTAAATTAAAGTAAAAAGAGAATAATCAATTTTGGGAAAAATAAGTATACTTAATTGTAAATAAACAAAATTTCTAACCTCAAAATAATCTCAAAAAACATAATATGCAAGTTTAGGAAGAATTTAAAAACTTGTATCGATTTATTGAATGATTTTAATATTGAATCGAATTTTTAAAATCACACATTTTTATTTATTCTTGAGTTCACTATTTGTCCACCAGATTTATTTATGAGCAAGATCTGTCAATACCATTTTGATCCAACTATACATATTTTCTATGGAACCCTAATAAAAATAAAATAACGTAAAACTAGGTTTTAGTGAATTGTTTTTAGAGCTGGTACTGGAAGGAAAATTAAATATAATAGAATTGATACAATATACTGTGCTGGGATGTTCTATCATCACTTCGATAGGCATTTGTGTCTCCTTTATGAATTACGTTTTGTCTATTGCGATCTCAGCCTGTTAGAATAAATTTGCAAACTCCTCTTTTCACTTGCCATCGAAAACAAAGACATTGGTGATATTTATCGAATGAATTTATAGAAATAGAATCGAGTAGGCTATGATCACATTATAAATTGCGAAACAGAATACAATTTTGTTCGTAAAAAAAGGGACACAAATGTCTATCGAAGCGAATCGAAGTGATGATAGAACATCCCAGCACGGATGTAATTGACATGCTTTGATCTATTCAACTGCGTCTTAATAATGAACTGAGTTAAATTAATAATTAAATTGATCTAACTTTGCAAAATGATGTACATATGTTGATGTTAAATAATTTCCACTTTAACAATACGTAGAACACTATTCAAAAATTCATAGAACAATTATTTTCTAATTATTGTTAATCAGCATCAAATTTAGATTTGGTCTGTTACCGTTATTCAAACAAAAGTTGGAAATTATATTTTCAGAATAATAAATGTAACTCGTTCAATCTTAAACGATTATATTTATTTAACTTTTCACCATTTGTTGTATCTGCAAAGCCAGAAAACCACAGGAGCAGTCGAATAAAATCAAAAAGGCAGTTTCAAATTTGTTTTTTTATAATATTTATACTCTTCTTCAGCCTCTGTGTGGCCATTGCCAATTCTTTGTACGATGGATCTTTACTGTACATCTCCGAATCTGTATTGGACCGAACCTACCGCCTACAAGTGGCTCTGTTTTTTGCTCTCATCTGCAGTTGTTTATAATTGACTAAGCGTTTGCTGAGCGGTTCTTTGTTTGCCTGATATTTAATTTTTACAATGTTGATTGATAATTTCAAGTCATCTCTTTTATACGCGAAGAAAGTTTCCATTTATACTGAGTAACCTCTTACGGCAAAACTAGGAAATATATAAAATTATTTCTATTTCAACTATATCAATTTGTAAATTCATTTTGATTTCATTAGCTAAGAAAATATCAAAATATTTTTGAGATGGTATCGTGCTTTGCCCGCCTGTTTGTCCGGGTGAAGATTTCAACTAGAGATCTACATATGCTTGTATATAAGATCCTCTCGAAAATCGCAAAAAGTCTGTCGACGAATTAACATCAAAGTTTTCTATTATTATTTCCCCTAAATGTTGATATATTAAAAATATTCTACAAACGTCTGGAAAAAAAACTACACAAAATTAAAAAATTTATTTCCGTGGTAATGACGATCTACGTCTGTGCCCCATGCTATGCATGTACAAATAGCTACACTTTCACTCGCCCTCAACCAAAAATAATTTGAAATTAGTACTATCTGTGAACCAAATATTGTCTAAACTTTAAACAATTTATATAAGCGCCACGTGAGCAAAGAGAGGGTGGAATGACGGCCCGTAGACAAGAAGACGATACACTTTATAATTCAAAAGTGAATGCCTCTACAGAAAAAAGTTTAGTTCGTTTTAGTAAATTTAGTGCTGGTTTCACATTTAAAAAGTGAAATCTGTTAAAATTGATCTTAAATTTGAAATTTTTAAACGCAATTCCAAGAAACTTGAGACTATTAAAGTTAATTCATTTTTTTATGCAGCAAATTCTCCGCATCACTAATAACTTACCCGATTTTAAATCAGCCCACCCAAATTCCCCCGTCAAATTGAACGCTTCTGCAGTACTTCAACATTAACAACAGTGTATCCCGTATACAGCTCCGATTTTCAGTATGTACGCGAAAATTTAGTTGGAAATCTTAGAAGAAATGAAATGACGAAAAAAAAATTAAAATAAATAAAGTGGTAGTAAAGTAATATTATTAGTGGTAGTGCGGGGTAGTCTATCTATATATAAAAAATAGTAGTACTAAAGGAAGTTTTGTTTGTTTTTATTATATCGCACAGCTAAAAAAAAATCGTACATTCTCTCTTTCTAACAACCCGCATTTTTGTATTGAATTTTTTTTTAATGTTATTTTTTATATGTATTCCTTTTCGGGAATTTTCATCGTTTTTCCTGTTTAATTTCTTTATTTGTATGTATACGTATATATTCCTTCTTCTGTGAACATTATAACACAGCAGCGAAATAAAATATGATAAATTTAAGAATGAGTTATGATGAAAATTCTAAAATAAAAAATTGAAACGAAAAAAATGGATGACTGATTTTTTTTTTTTGCACTAGTTTTGTCAGAGAAAATAGATTTAATGGTTGGTTAATATTAGTGAGATGAAAATTGAATAAATATGATGATGATGATGACGACGTTGTTGATATTCTTGATGAAAAATGGACGAACAACTCAAGAAACAACGAGAGTAGAGTATGATATCAATACACTCCATGTCTATATATGAATATTTTTTTTTTTTTGTACAAGAACGGAAAAATCAAGTGAAAATAGGAAAATGTATTTAAAAAAAAAGAAACGGATTTATTTGTTGTATTATATTATAAAATAAAATAAAAATTCTATTACTATTTCGTTTATACATTTTTTTTTTAAATTTTCGTGAGTGAAAGAGAATGAAAATGTACAAAGAAAATAAACAAAGAACAAAAAAATGAATAAGAGTTTTAGAGGAAGCTTTTATATTTAACTTTTACAACAACAACAAATAACAAACTTGGCGTAATGGATGAGGTTGTTTTAATATTTTATATTATTTCAGTTTCTTTATGCTGCTTTTTTTTTATTTCGTTAAAAATTTTGGAAGGAAGGTTTTTGGGACTCGTTTTTTTCGCTTTTTGTGTTTTTGAGATATTAAGGGATAGTTGGATTCGAATAGCATAATTTTGTGCAATTATGCACGTGACTCTCTGTAAAGCGGCAATGATTAAGTTATTTAACGAAACGCGCGCGTAGTCAGTGAAAGGTTTCACAATTTTTTTGTTATCAACATTATTATAGAGACATTATGCATGTATAATAGTAATTGTATATCAGTAAATAAAATCTTTGTAGATATTTTTTTGCTGTACACATTTTTAAAACTGACTTGTAAAGGAAATACTTGTATATATGCACTAGTTACGCTGATAAGATAGCACAATCATAATTTTATTTTATTTATAGACGTGTGTTTTATTGAATTAACGATGGTGACTTGCTGGCTGCTGACTATATATATTATACATATAACATAGAGTTGCTTGAACTCGTACGCTTCTGAAAGTATAGCCATGTCAATTTATATAATTTAAGTTCAGTTCAGGACAACGATTAATACAAAATTCTAAATAGATTTGTTGTCTGAAATGTATACTACATACTTATTATAAGCAGAATGTCTATTATTTATGATTATTAATACGCTGCACTCAAAATATAATATAATAGGTTTTAAACCTACGTGGAATTCTTACATTATTATTATAGCGATCCAATATTCATTCGGCAAATACGCATTATCGACGGTTGTCGATTTCATTCACAAGTAAACAGGTGAAATTTAATAAATGTCAATACATTTATGCAGAATTAACTTAACTATACTTTTCGAATGGTCGAATATTTTAAATGGTACCCACCGCATTGAAAAACAAAATAAAGTCAAAAAATTAAATAAGTTTTTATACGCGGTGACCACATTAGAAGACTTTAAGATTTTATTAGATTTAAACATTAATATCAACTTTAAGTCCATCAAAAGTCCATCTTTATCCATCAAAACATTAAATAAATTCCTGTATGATTAACTTAAGCACGGAAGGTTAAATTGATTTTATACCTGGTCGATTTAATGTAAGACTTATGCCCGATTTCACAAAAACATTGGTTAGCTGAGTGTTAAGCTAACCAACGGTTAACTTTTCTATATAAAATTGTATTTTTGACACCATTTCTGGCCATGCAATCTGATTACAATTCTTTTTTTATATGGAAATATTTAACCGACGTATAAATATTTAGTCGCCCAATTTTGATCAAATAAATATTTATACGTCGGTTAAATATTTCCATATAAAAAAAGAATTGTAATCAAACCGGGCAGTAGCATTTTGATTTTACTTAAGTTAAATATAAGTTCAGCCTCAGCATTTGGCTTTGTGAATACTTGAGTTAGATTTGAAATTTCAGCTAAGCTTACATTTATAATTATTTCTACCGTTTATTTTCAAATTTAGTGGTAAACCATATATACTGATGCACGCTTAATTAAAAATAAAAATGTTCACTCCGATCAGTATTTTAATAATGATTCAGGATTTTAAAAATTTACTAGTTTTTATAGCATATATCACCATTTTTTGAAAAACGTACCAACTACAATAAATAAATCAAATTAATAAAAATTAATATGTTGTGAGACATTTTTCGAATTAATGAATTAATAATTAATAAAACCGTACGTCACTTGAGTCATATTGAATTTTTGTTCGCTTAATTTTTTCACAAGCCATTAATATTGGAACTGGCTTTTTATTTTAGGTACCCGTAATCTTTGAGAGGCCGTAAAAACGTGATATGCAAACATTTAAGTTTAAATTAATTTTCGCTCGCTTTTAGTAAACCGCATGTTTTTTAAACGTCCGGATTTATTTGTACCATATGAAGCTGAATTTCTGATAAAATTAGCTATGATCGCGGCCTAATTTCTCAAAATGAAAGGCTCTCTTCGACAATAGCTATGATTTTGTCTCTTACTCTGTCAATTTTTTAATGAAAAAACAAACTAAAAATCTACTTTGGTGATATAGTTTTGAAAAATAGTAAATTTTGAAAATCTTGAATATTTAACAGTTTCATTTTTAATGAAGCGTACTTCGCAGATAGCCGTAATTTTGCGTTAATTTCTCCAAATATTTTAATTTAGTTATTTAAAAAAATCAAGTGATATACTCGTAGTTATAACGGACTGTATGTACATAAATTAAGTCTAAATAACTTAAGACTAAGATTAAAGCCTTATTCTATTTTTTATTGTACACTAAAATTCGGAGTTCGTTCATGATGCTTGTTTAAGTATGCACTAAACTCCTCTTCGATAAACTATTCTGCCGGTTTAGTCCGCGGCGGTAAATAGAAAAAAATGTAACTTTGTCAGATGATCAAGTTGGATTCAGAATTAACAGAAGTATATCTTTCAGATTGTAAAAGAAACCATAGCGGAGGTACTTTAAAACTAACTATTCTATTAATCTTGAAAATTGGCAAGTATAAGAGGAAATATACAACATTTCATCTGGGACTATTTCAGGGATCACTCTTTTCAAGTAACGACAGAAAATGTGACATGAGGCAAGATTCGTAATGATCGATTAAATCGATATATTATTGCAATCAAAATAGTATATGCACTGCAACATCATAAGATTTCTCGAATTACAAGTCAAATATAGCTATGCAGTAAACAAATCAGTTTCTCGTTTGTCTGGCGGAAGTGTACCATCGGCAACACCAAGAATACATGTGTAAAGTCACTCAAAGTACTGAAATATTTAAAAGCTTTACTTCGTGGAAGTAACATTTTCCAAGTACTCCAAAGTCTGAGTGTCACGCTACAAATAACCTATCAGACAACAGCAGTCATTGCAGAAGCGGGAGTGCTTAATTAATCCAAGAGAAGCGACTTTAAATGTTAAATTGCTTATTGCAGCTATTCATACGCATCTAAACATAAAAAGCAAATGGTCTGCAATGGCAGTATTATACAATATACTAACCAATATTGTATATATAAATCAGATACAATAAACAATTTAATTCAATTAGTCAGTTGCCATTCATCTATCTCTAACGCGATTTTTACAGACTCTCTTGGAGATTCGCGGTAACAAAACAGACGTTGTGCTGTTAAACCCGTTGTAAAATTGATATTCGGTACAAAGTCGGGAACGTTGGAGCCAAGTTAGTCATAATTTGCGGCCTATTCGACTGGGTATAGGCAGGAAATTATGTCCGAATGCATGGTATACTCAAGTCTAGATATGACATTTTCTAATTAGCTGCACTTGCATTGATTGGTAGATGCACCGGATGCATTAGGGCGCGTTCTTAAATATCTAAAGTCTCTATACGTACAATACGTACAATCAGATTTAGCAACCTTAATGCCATATAAAATACAACATTAAATAAAATTTGCATTTATAACTAAAAAAAAATAAAAAGTGTTTTTAAACTAAAATTTGAAATAAATGGTAACACAAAGGTGACAATGCACCAGAAGTCGGTCGGTCCGCATTTTGTTAATACATAATCATATTCAATGACAGCTTTTTTATGACTTTATATTTTTTTTATGACTATAATTTTCTATGTTAAGCTTTATTCGCATGTTTGGTGTACTTAACTTTGGCCATCGACTTTTGGTAGAAGGAACCACGCTTCATCGGCTGTGATATATTTTTCTCCATTTATCACATTTCAATAATTGATATATAAGCTTCTAAAGCTCTGGTGGCTTTTCGTAATATTTGCTCTTTTCATCATCATCTTTCGCCAAGTTTAATTGTTAATTTAAATTACCTCTATATATGGAATAGTAAATACCGATGTTTTGAAATCATATGCTGGATGTTGTGTCAGGGTGTTATTTGTGGTTCCCATTTTCTCCAAATTTGAAAATCTACACTTTCCCTTTCTGTTGGTTTGTACATTTCTGTGTTGGAATTTGGAAATTTTTCTTTCCACATTTTTGTATCACAGGAAAACTATATTTTTATTATAAACATTTCAAAATGACAATCTTTGGCTCTTTTGTCAAGGCCACTGAATTTAAAACAAATTTAACATCAATGCGATTCTTCTAGAAATTGTGTTCTATAGATTAAACTTTGAGCTTTTAAACTTTGCCATTTAGAAATGAAAGGGACCTATAAGCAATTTCAGTATATAACTGACTATTCGAAGTTTAAATTTCTGAAATACTTTAACAGTTCAGTTTCAAATAAATAAATCCAGTATCATCCCTCTGGCAGGGATGATTATATAAAGTCCCAGGTCTAATTGATATGACTATGCTTTGAACGCTTTTGTGAAAAATGAAAAATCTTGTTAAACATGACCGCACACAAAAAATAAAAATGCATAAATCAAATTAAAAATTGAAAGCATCATCAGACTGTATGTAAGCCCTTGCGAACTCCTTGTGCGTATATATTTATACATTATAAATGCGTGTATGTCTAAAAAATAAAAAAATAAAAAACGAAAGTCGCGAGCTTAACATTAATCTAAATTTCTTTATATACGCATATATAGCACACAAAGTGAATTAAACAAATTCGCTCCGCACCAACAACCAATCATTATATAGACGTATAACACAATCCATATATATGTACATATATCTATATATACACGTATATACATATATGTACATATTCGACTATTCACTCTCACATCTTTTCGAGTTTCGCAGATGAAAATTTCGCGTTTTTTATTTTTTATTTTATTTCGATTTCTAAGCAACAGCAAAACCACATTCCAAAATAATAAAAAAACAAAACCTTCATACTTCGTACATACATTTTTTGTGTTGTGTTCAGTTCCAACACATAACCTTTTCATATATAATAAAATAATAATAATTACATAAAGAGAAAACCGGCAAAACAACATTTTCCAAATTTTCCAATCTTTCCCCTAACCCAATTTTTTTTTTATATATTTTTACTGTGTGTACTGCTTTTTTCTGTTTTTTAACGAAACAAAAAAAAACGCTAAAAAATGTTAAAATAAAAAAAATCGAACCATAGAGGAGAATTTTTTTTTTTTATTCTTTTAAATAAAATATATAACGATCTGTGAAATGGGATCCCTCGCGCGTTTTTTCGCGAATACAAAAAAAAAGTTCTTGTTTTTTATTTTTTTTTTATTTTAATGTTTCAGAAATAGATGAGAATGAGATGAAAATAAAAAATATAAAATAAAAATAAAAACGAAAATGATGATGATGATGATGTTGGGGGTGGTTCGCGGTGTTTGTGGGTGATGTTTGGGTGGAAAATGAGAGAATTTTTTTTTTTTTTTTTTTTTTAATTTTAGAGGGAAGTTTTTAGTATTAGTATTATATAATTTTTTTCGTATATGATGTGTTTTTTTATAAACTTTTTTTATTTAATTTTTTTTTTATATATATACATATATATTTTTTTATATTTTGTAAAACAAGCAGCCATTTTGATTAAAAAGGATATTAAAAATTAATATAATGTAAATGAAAAAAAAAAAAAAAAATTAAATAACAAATTTTTATATATTTGGTACAGTAAAAAAAATATTATATTTGGTATATATAGCAATGTATGCGAAGTAGCAAGGCAGAAGTATAGTGAGTTGTGGGGGATGAGCGCGAGTTTAAAATAAAATTATATAAAATGAAATAAAAAAAATTTAATGTTCAACTTTTGGGTGAATATTAAAAAAAAAAAGTATTACAGTTTACATTATTTTATAATTTTTATCATTATTATAACGTTTTTTTAGTCTGGTTGCTAACAACACACACAGTATACTGTATTCGCATATATAAAATATTATGTACATACATATATAGAAAACTGGTAGGAAAAAAAATCGTTTAGGTTTTGGAATCTGAACACAAACATAGTATCGAATTTTCTTTTTCTTTTAATTATTAATTAAAAAGTTTAATAGAATTTGATTTATAAAGTTATGGAACAAAAAAAAAATAAAAAAAAATCTTTTATATACATAAGAAATGGAAATTAAACACCCCGCATCCACCCAAGCGCGCCTCCACCATACACAAGAAAAATCTATTTTTTTCGTTATACAATTTTATTATGTTATGTGCGGAGTCGTGTTAAATGAGTAGTTTGCTTAGTACATTTTTAACAGCCAATCATAATTTGCTATACTAATAAAATATATAATATGTATATATATGTATGTATATATACATAAAAAAATGTAAGGGATGACGTCAATTTTTTTATTTTATTTTAGAAACAAATTTTTGTATTTGATAAGAGATTTATTATGTATGTATGAACTAACTCTGTAAATCTGTGATGAGATGAATTTTTGTGTATGTAATAAAAAGGATGGTGGAACTCTAAGTAATTTGTGGTTTTTTTCATAAAAGCAATTTGATATTTGCTTACAAACGGATTTTTTAATTTAGCTTTATATTTACAAAATAAACTGGTTTATTTGTTTTCAACTATCTAAAATTCGGCTTTTTTTAAATCCGGAATTTTAACTTGTGTTATAGCGATAAAGCTTTGATTATATGGTAAAATCGGCTATAGTGATTGAAACATTATGATTGCTTCAATTGTATTTAAACACTTGTATTGCTACCAACCATGTAAATTGTCAAATTCTACCAGATTCTAAAAGTCGAACAATTTGAAATTCTGATATTTTGAACTTCGAATTTAATATGGGCCGCATAGTATTCTTCTTGCCGCATTTCAAGTCTAAAATACATAGGTCCTTCCAAAATGTTTGACTCAAAGTTTACGAGTTGCTTGATTTATTTGAAATATTTCGACAAACTTATATGGATTTTTACTTTTGATAATTATTAAAATAATCTTGAATAGTCAGGCACAGCTTGAATTATAAATACTGTTGCCATCTATTAATGACTATGCTGTCTAGAAACCGTCAATTTAGTTTAGTCACTAATTTAGTCGTAAAATCGGTGTTAGGCACACAGCATTACTTTGGGATTAGGATTGGTAGTGGTCTGTCATCAGTATAGGCGTAAATTTTGGACGCTGAAGTCAAAGAGTTGTAAATCTTGTATTATACATGTATATGGTTGCGCAATTTCTACTGCAAGTCAATTAAAAAATCAGATTTGCCGCACTCTGCAAAATTAGATGCAAATTTGAATTAATAAATTTTATGAAAATTTTTACCAAATGTTATTGATAATATAAACCTGCATTAACCCCCTTATGCAAAAGAAAACAACGATTCATATATATCTAATGATCAAACATTGATAGTCACCTATAAATTATTATTCCATTGAAAATTATTGATTGATGATTAAATGATTGTTTAAGGTTTAATAAATAACCGCAGACTAAAGTTGACTATACATATAGAAAACCTAACTTACGTTCTGGCCAACCAAAATACGAAGACACACAGCTACAGATTCGTTTTAATTTATACCATGTACCTTTCGTCTCAAATGCCGCAGTTTTAACCATTATGCTCTATCTACTAAATAAACCAATTCGTAATGTCTACAACGAACTAAATGATATTAGCGTCAATTGATAAACCACCTTAATGCTTCAATATCTTTTAAATAAATACAATCTTATTCTTGTTAATTTTAATCTAATACTAAATCATCTTATTAGTCCTCAATAATAAAATTTCAATATATCATATACATATGTACACACAAACATAAATTGATATACCATCCTCTCAATAGAGTACATATATGTACGATAAATAATTACATATAATGCAATAGAACAAAAACTAGAATGGAAACACCTCACAGAAAAATAATAAAAATAAAAGAATGAAAAATTAAAAACAAAATTGAAACTGAAAATGTTAACACAGAAAGGAAAATCCATAGTAACATATAAACAAAAAAAAATATAAGGAAAATCATGTGCAACTTTCCATTTCATTCGACCTTTCCATTTCATGTGTTGTTAAACCAAAATCAAATTGATAACAAAAAATAAAAATAAAAACGAAGAAGAAAATTCCTTGTCTGTCTTTTATAATTTTTTTTTTATTTTTTCGTCTTGTATGTCTGCCGTGGTGTTTTTCACATCATTTACCCTTCCTTATATTTATTTATTTTTTTTTTTCGTATTGTCCCACTTTCTTTCGATTTTTTTTTTTTTTTTTCATTTTATTTCCTATTTTTCTCGTCATCATCATCATCATCGTTGTGATCATCAACTACACCATCATCATCAAAGTGGAAAAACAGAATGAAGCTTTAACTTTTATTTTCAGTATATATTCTGTATTTTTTTTTGTGTATTTGATTTTCATTCACCGTATGCCAAAAGGAAAATAAAGCAAAAAAAAACGTATTTTTCTTCTGTAATTTTTGTATTTCTGTATAATATACTTTAGGGTGTTTATAACGAAAAAATCGAAATGGAAGTGGTCGGTTGCGCTGGTGATAATAGTACATGGAGAATAAAATATGTTGGTATATATTCCAATTTTTTCTTATTTGTATACATATATTTTTTTGCTTACTTCATCCTTCTCAATACATCAATACATATTATAAGTCTGCACATAGATACATATATACATATATATATATATATATATATATATATATATATATATATATATATATATATATATATATATATACATATATATATATATATGTATATATATATATATATATATATATATATATAAATATATATATATATATATATATATATATATATATATATATATATATATATATATATATATATATATATATATATACATATATATATATATATATATATATATATATATATATATATATTTATATATATTTATATATGTATATATATATATATATATATATATATATATATATATATATACGTATATATGTGTATATCTAGTTCATAGAGCTTTCCTCCAACAAACAGATGAGTTTAAAAAAAATGTAAGAATAAATTGAGAAAATGTTGGCCTTGACATTTTTTGTTTTTGTTTTATTTTTTGTCATTCTGTTGTTTTAATTTCGTCTTACATATTTTATAGAATCTAGGGAAAAAAATTAGTCATGTGAGGATGTTATTATAAACTGACTCCTAATCGCTTCTTTTTCATCCCTTGCTCCCCAAAAAAATCTATTAAAAAATAGATTAGACTCATGATGATTGTTTGTCTAGGAAGTTTTCACACACTCTTTTTATTCATACACACCGCACCATGAGTTTTGCAATCATCTGATCTATAATAGCAAACGTGTGTTATTTATTGAGAAAATCGAAAATATGAATTTTATTTAACCGAATAATCTATTGTTGGCGATTTTATCTGTATAATGTATACATGATTTATTTTGATGGAGAAATACATTAATTAAGCAAAAAAGGGAGATACTCCCAGATAAGTATCATTGTGTATGTTAGCGATATGAACGATAGGTGGTTCGATTAACCATTCGAACAAAATAATAAATAACCTAATTCGTGTTTGATTAATTATATATAGTTTGTGGGAAAATGGTATTGACAAACAAATTTGCGTAAGACTTCCTTTTATTTTGAAACATCGACCTAAAGAAATTCGCTCTAAAATTTAGGCCGAAATTAGACTGGCTTTCTCTAAGGAAGTTAAACCTAAATTAGAATAAGGCCAGTTTCACGATGAAAGTTTTTTTCTATTTTACTATAACATTATAATTTAAATCAATAAGATTAGAGATATACAACAACTTAGCTGATGATTACAAAGAATGAGGCGAATAAACAAACGTTTATAGATTAATCAGTATACATATAGAGTTTGTATTGTAACTTGATAGGAGCGATTAAATAATGGCCTTTATCTTAGGTTTATTCTCTTATTACAAAACTTTAAGCAACGAGTCGGGTTACTCCCGCTGCTTCGCTCCTTATAGTTATAAAAATAAGCGTCAGTATATAGAATTTTGTAACTCGATAGTAGCGGGAATACATAGAGACTCATGTTTAGGTTCTATATAAATCCTTTTAGAATTTTTTGAATTTCCGAACACCATAGAATACATTACCTCTGCATATATTCGATTTTGTATGATTTAAACAGCGTATTCTAAACCTAAAGAGTAAACCAAGGAATGTCTCTTCTTAGGCTTTTAATGGGAGCTGGTCAAAAATTGGTTAGCCAAAACGGTCACAAGAAAAAGTGACACCTAAATCAGATAAGATGTCGACTCTATCAACAAGGGAAGTGTGATAACAAAAGAATGAAAGAGTCTCTCTATTGCAACCTTGTATGGATTGCATTCCACTATATGTATAGATACAATATCCACAAAATGAAACTGTAGTTTAGTGACTGTTGAACTGCCAAAATAAAATTCATATTAAGCATAGGTGAAAAGAAATTTGTCAAGTAGTGGAAAAATTAAGAGCATCAGGGAAAATTCCGCAGTTTAGAGGACTTAAACTATAATTTCTTAAATTCTTTTCCGAATTTGCATCCTACATGCCAAATTTCTCAGAAACAGTATCAATTTAATGTTTAATCAGCGGGCACTGGTCCATGATTGATTCCCTCTTTGTTGAAAGTTATATGGATGATTTAACTTATAGTTTAAATCCTCTAAACATCGGATCGCAAACCGGATCAATATTAGCCAAATATCTCTAACCTTAAATCCGGTATTAAACGCAAGAAGTTCCCCGAATTGAAATCATTTTTTTGCAAAGTTTCACAAATGATTATGATATTATGTTACTAAAGTTGATTTGTTGATGTGTGTAATTTAAAAGCTGGTTTTTTGAAGCGTTGGGCGAATTACTCCAGCACTCAATACTACTATTGGGCCCACGGTGCCATACCCGGTAAACACATATACTGACTCATTATAAACGAATGAATCGAACCCGAGACCCTCGATTAACAAAGCAAGGACGCTATTTACAACATATAAACATATAAAGATTGACAAAATCCTTCTTTATGCTTCTGTTTCGAAACACAATCGCTTTCTCATAATTTATTTATAGAGAAATAAGAGAGGGAAATTTCATTTCAACAACCAACACTAAATCTGTTATAGGAAATTATTTTGGTCTCCCTACTGTAAAATAATTATGTATGACATGTCATTGCGTTTACATCTGGCGCAGGAATACGTTTAACGAAAAACACTAAAAAGAATTTCAACATATAAAGATTGACAATGTTAATGGTGGTGGTTATAAAGATGATTCGAAAGCTAGAGGCTCAATATGCAATATTGTATTTTTAATTGACTATGGAGATAAGCACTCCATACTAAAACATAATGAATCTAACAATCATAAAAAAATTTGTCTGTACTATCAAAAACTACACCATTGACAAACTATTTTTTATCGAACAAATTTACTGAATCGGAAGAAAGAAGAAGAAAAATTTCATTAAGTGAACTTATCGTTGCTTATCATACTGTCAATCACAATCAAAGCTTTAACAGTATGATCTGCACAACCAAATTAATTCAGACTATGTATAATAATTTGTCTATTATGTGTGATGCTGCGAATCATAATGCTACTAAATTGTTTCCACTGATGATTCAGTACTTTGATGCAGATGTCGGTATTGAGACAAACATTTTGAATCACGCAGCCCTTCCGGGTGAGACATCAGATATTATAAATAACAATATAATGAAAGTATTACGCAAACATGCGACATATGTCAAAAAGTTGTGGCCTTAACTGCTGAATATACGAATACCAACTTTGGAGGTTTAAAAAGACGAGGCGAGGTCAATGTATTTACTAAATTAAAAACAAGTTTGGATAAAAATATTTTTGGGTTGGAATGTAATACCGATGCTAATAACGATGCAGCTGGAACATTACCAGTCGATATTAAAGGTAACCTAATTCAAATTTACCTGTATTTTAAAAGATTTACAGTTAGGGCTGAAAGCCTTATGTTGTATTGTGAAAAGGCTCGTGTTGAATATTCCTAATTACTAGGGTTCTCGAAAACCAGAAGGTTGACTTTGAGGCCAGCGATTGAACGTATTTATAAATTATTCAAACCGTTAAAGTATTACTTTTTAATCCAAAAAAATTGTCAAAATCAATAAGAAAATTTTTCACAAATTAATCCACACCGTTATATCTCCAGTTTATACATCAGCAAGCATCAATTTGTCACGAAACCGCTTATGGCTGTTTAAATGAATAGATCAAACCCGATGATCTTAAACAATATCAGACGAAATAAGCCGTATTAATATTTTTTTGTCTCCTGAAACTCTTTTAAACTGGAATTGTAATAAAGAGCAATCCAATAAAAAATGGGTCGGTATACTTACACAGTTAAAAAAAATGAAATTCCAATGAACATTTATTGAAGTTGCTAGAAATATGCTTGTGTTTACCTACAACAAATGCGGCAGTAGAACGGAGTTTTTCAATTATCAACAGATGACAAATCAGCTTTGAGATTTGATACTTTGACAGCCTGCGCAGTAATTATTATTAAGATCAATAGTAGTCAGAGCTGCAATGATGACTTACTTAAACAAGTAAAAAACAGCAATAATTATAATTAAATATATTTAACTATTCATAATTTACTATTTTTTTTAAGAAACAATGAATATCCCTATATGTTTATATTTTCATATTTATTTGTAATTTTATAAATAAATTCATCCAAATTTTATGTTATTTATTTAATAATTTTGTCATATACAATAAATTAATTTAAAAAACACTGAAAAATACTATTTTATGTTAATATGTGTCGCAAAACAAAATTTAAAACATGTCTCTCCCAGTGAGTGGTTTGATGTTGAGGCACGTTCAACGATATAAACGACGGAAGTCAGAGTATTGGATTAAAGTTGGAATAAACTGGACTTGGATACAACCCGTTCAAATTATGAAACAGATGGAATTAAAACTTTGGCCTGATTGCTCGAATAGCGGTAGGCAAACTGGGCGGACGCATTGACTCACAAATTGCAGTGCGTATACGAAATTTAGCCAATAGAGGATATAGATGAGTAAGAATCTGAAGCATAAATGTGTCTGAAGCACAATGTGTGCCGAAAAACATCTCATTCAATGGCAATTATTGAAAAAATGCCTACACTGGCTGTCTGCTTAAACATTGTTTTATTACTTGCTTCAAATCACCTGAAAATCAAATATATTATCATATGAAACATATTTCAACATATTCCGTTTAACATACAATACATAAAAGATACCATTTGAGAATTTTAAATGAATTTCAAAGGTTGTTTAGTTTAAAACAGCGAAGACTATACTTTTCTAATTACAATTTTGGAGTTTTAAAAGATAACACATTTAAGACAATTGATGCTTTGGCATCTGATACAGTTTTTATCGCAAAATAATCATTCTACTAACGCTGATATTAACTATATTTTTGTTATTATTTTTATTGAAAGCCCGTACAAATACCATTCTAACTTAAATTAAAATGTTGGGGCTGTTTCACAACAACCTCCCTTAATTATATTTGTTTATTAATAAATTATTTTCTTTGTTTTTTGTAGGTAAGTCAACAAAATATTTAACATTCAGGGGTATATGGCCTTTTAGATTTGGATGGAATTATTCTTATAAAACACACTAAACATACAGTAAGTAAAACAACACGGTTTTATGATTACCCTTATAAATTATAATTAATTGACTTACAAAAATTTTAAATTATTATTTCGTAAAAGTCAAAGAACCATATCATGTAGTCTAATGTATTATATAAACTATTTTAACAATAAATAATAATAATAACAGTGTTAAAGGCCATTACTGGCCCCTTACTGAATCAACAATCTGGCTCCAACGGTTTCGATCCTGAGCTTGGTCTTCATACTGTCTTAGACAATCTGAAGAGGCCAAGTCGTTCTCTACATCGTGGAGCCATCGTCGCCTGCAACGACCTCTGCGCCTACCATATGGTGGCTCTCCTTTCAGAGATCGCTGCACAATTCGTTCCGGATCAGCACGCAGAACGTGACCGAGCCAGCGTACTCGCTGAGATCTAACTTCATGTACAATATCGGGGATCTTCATCAGATCTCTGATCTCGAAATTGTACAGAGCTCGGTATGTACCATCTATTTCGCGTTTAGGGCCGTAAATCACACGCATGATTCTTCTCTCAAATGTAAGGAGCCATCTCTCGTACTCATCCGTCAGCGCCCAACTTTCACATCCAAACATAACAACGGGCCTGATCAACGCTTTGTAAAGCTTCAGCTTCACGGCACTTGATAAGTGTTTAGATTTTAGCAGTGGCCTTAGAGGGTATAAAGAACGACTGCCAGCTGCCAGCCGCACTTTAATATCCTCAGCCACACTGTTATCGTGAGTGATAAGAGAGCCCAAATATTTGAACCTCCTCACTCCCTCAAACGTGTGGTGGCCACTACTAAAATCTGATGTGCCATTGTCTCTAAAACCAGAGATCAGGTATTTCGTTTTGGACTCATTGATCTGGAGTCCAACAGAAGCTGAAAACTCTACAAGCGGATCAAGTATTTCTTTCACTCCGTTGCTATTCAGTCCAATCACGCATATGTCATCTGCATATGCAAGCACTTGATTGGACTGGCGATATAAGATGTTGCGCTGAGGTGTTTCAGTTTTACGAAAGATGTACTCCAACATGAGATTAAAGAGTATCGGGGACAGAGCATCTCCCTGCCGAACACCCGAGTTAACTGCAAAAATTGTCGATAGCCTGTTCTCAACTTTAACACAGCATTGAGACTGCGTCACTGTCATCCTACACAGTCGTACCAATTTTGTTGGCATTCCTAGGTATTCCAGGGCAGACCACAAACTCTCTCGATTGATCGAGTCGTAGGCCTGCCGGAAATCCAGGAAAACCTGATGTACGGAGATGGATGTCTCATAATATTTAGATAGAATCATCCGCAGCGAAAAGACCTGATCAGTGACTGATCGATTCGGACGAAATCCTCCCTGATAGTCACCAACCAAGCCCTCCGCCAGAGGAGTGATTCCATCCAATAAAATGTATGACAGTAACTTGTATGCTGTGCAAAGGAGAGCTATACCGCGATAATTCTCACACTTCAAGCGGTCTCCCTTCTTGAAGATGGGGCATATCGCGGCCACTTTCCATTCATCAGGCATAACTTCGGTTCGCCATACTAATCGAATAAGGTCGAAAAGACAGTTCCACAAAGTATCCCCTCCGAATATCAAGAGCTCCGAATTAATGCAGTCCACTCCAGGTGAGCGGTTTCGTTTCATTCTCTGCATGGCCTTAGTGAATTCCTCATGGGATGGCTCCTCAGTGCAAATCTCCGCAGACTGTTTTAGAGGTGGCTCAACAACAGTCTGTGACGCATGATGAACATCAAGCAGCTCAGTAAAGTGTCCACTCCATGCGTCAAGTACTGCGTCGATGTTGACACAGAGGTTTCCATCCCGGTCCCGAATGGCGGTTGACGAAGGCCTGAATGTATGGTGCAATCCAGTAATTCCTTTAAAGAAATTACGTGAACTACGCTCATTGCTGAGTTGTTGTACTTTCAGAACCTCGGCCTTCCACCATTCTCGCTTCTTCCGTCTACAAATCCGCTTAGCTGCCCTTCTTGCAAGAGCTGCCTTGTTTTTCCTTGCGATTGTGAGACGTTGTTGCACTTCATTATGGGCTATATTTTGTTGCTCAACTGCAAGACGACACTCGTCATCAAACCAATCATTCTTGGGTCTGACTTTCACTATACCTAAAGTCTGTTGAGCAGCACTGACAACCGAAGTTTTCAGTACCTCCCAGACAGAGTTCACGCAGTCAGACTGGTAATTAGCTCCCTCAATGTTGTCGCTGACAAGATCCTGATATCGTTTCTTTTGATCTTCATTTATCAGACCTTCACAGTCGAAACGTTCCATCCGTTTCGCTGTGTTCCCCGACCTGTACGAAAACTTCCACCGTAGCTTTGCAGCGACCAAATAATGATCGCTGCCTACGTATTTGGTTGCTGACCGATAAGTTCTCACATCCTGCACAACCCGAGCTCGCCCTTTTGAAATTAACACGTGGTCAATTTGGCTCCGGGATGTTTTGCGAGGATGTGTCCATGTCTCTAGGTGTATCTGTTTGTGAGGGAAGAATGTGCTTGCTACTCTAAGATCATGAGCAATTGCAAAGTACATCATTCTCTCACCATTATCGGTCGCAGTTTCGTGTCGGGAGTACGGACCTATGTTTTCACACAAGTCGGTCTGATTTCTGCCAGCTCTAGCATTAAAGTCCCCAATTACCATTCTAACATCGTGTTCGGGTATAGATCCCATCAGATCGTCCAAGTCATTGTAAAATGAATCTTTATCTTGGGGCTGGCTGACTTCTGTGGGCGCATGTACACAAATTATCGACAGGTTGGCTAACTTCATGCGCAGGCGAAGCATACACAATCGGTTATTGACTGCTTGAAAATCCAAAACAGCCTTCATTACCTGCGGCCCAAGAAGAAATCCAGCTCCAAGATTTCCGAGGTCATCTCCACTGTAGAACAACGTATAGCCCTGGGACACATGGTCTCCACTTTGAGGCCAGCGAGTTTCTTGAAGAGCAACGAGTTCCAGCCGATACTCTTTCATGCACGTGATTAGACCCTCCAACGCTCCTGGTTTTCTAAGTGATTGCACGTTCCACGTGCCGATCCTAAATCTCGTATCCGGGTACTTGAGCGGGGGTCCGGTGTTGTTTTGGCGGTATCCATTTTTCTTTTTGTTGATTTTATAAACAGTTGATTTTTTTTACGGATGCGGGTCGTCAGCCCAGCGATCCAACCGTTTAGTCGCCTCCTACGACAAGCAAAGGATACTGTGGTGGTATTCTTAGGAAACATGTTCGTGCAATTTAGATTTACGAGACATGTGAGTGCCCCCCGACCACAGGGTTGTTTTTAACAATAAAGCAAGTGTGAAATATACAATAAATTTTCCTAAAATAATATAATTAATTATATAAATTTTTAAGAGTTTTAAACACGATTCTATAGAAATCAGGCACTAATCTGTATATATATACATAATACATATATACATCCGTATATAACGTAGTGTTCTGTTTTATGTACATATATAATATTATATACATATACTATATGTATACGCGAGAAAATCAGAATACGAAACTTTATAACTACCAAAAAAACTGCTACACGAGAGCTGTGAAAAAAAACTCATTAATTTAACATTTTCAAATATTATAAAACAAATTTAATTAAAATATTTAATAATAACAAAAAAATCCATTAAAAATAAAATCAAAATATCTCATACTACTTACCACCACACTCTACCATCATCACCAAATAACCCCAACCATCTAAAAACTTTTCTTTTAAAAAAAAAAAAAAACGCGAAAAATTTTCAATTATTCTTTCTAAGTTTTTCTAAACTACCAAAAATTCTATACACCCACACATCTATATATTTTTATATTATATAAATATAAAAACGTACACATACTGGCTTAGTTGGAAAATAAAATAATTTAATTTAATTAAAATAAACACTTTCCTTCTTTAAATATTTTTTACGCTCAACTATTATATTATTTTTTCGAAAACATACTACTTTCTATATATATATGTATACAGCCAGCCACACTTCTCATCCTCCGGCTTAATTTTAACCGGGGGGTAATAGATTTTTTTTGTTTGTGTGTATTCCTTTAAAGAAGAATAAATTTTTCCGTTTTTTTATTTTATTTTTTCCATATCTTTGGGAGCAAAAAATTATCAAAACATCATATCTGCGTTATATGTACATACATATGTACTTATAAATGTACGAGTATTATATGTGTATTATATTATATAAAAAGGAATTTTTTTTTAAATAAATTTTCGTTGAAAGTTCACTTTCTATTGTATTTCACTAAATTTTCGTGAAAATATATCACATACAATAACAACAACAATAACGAAAAACTTATCTATGTATAAGGATATTTATATACATACCATCTCACTCTTTATACATAGTTGAAAATATATTATATGTATATGTGTGTATTTTTTATATAAATTTAGATCAAGTATCAACAGTACGTTAAACAAGTAAAAAAAAATTGAAGATTTTTCTTTTAAAATATAATAAAAATGAGAAAAACAAAAGGAAAACAATAAGAGATCTCTAACAAAATAAACAAACATAAAACGCAAGAAACAAAAAATCTTCTCTACTTTTATATGTTGTTTTTCATTCGCCTGTTTTCTTCGGTGTATCGGCAGAACATTATATACGAGAGCACAAAAAATTGTAAAACAAAAAAAATTAATTCTGCTTCTTCCACATTGTAATACCTACTCTGTGTACTTGAAATTTCACCTGGATTCAAGAAATAAAATATTTTTATATTTTATTTTTCTAAAACTTAAAGCCTATATTCTCATATTTCAACCTTTGTTCAGAAGCTGTTCGCACAAAATACATAACAATAAGTTGTTTTTCGCAAACATTTTTTTTTTAAGTATTTTCCGTTATAAAACCTAATTTGATTAAAAACTAATATGTAGTTGTATACACGGCATTTAGTGGTTCCCAATCAGAATTTTCTTTACATTGGAAAATTAGACAAATTAAATGATCCCAAAGATTTTTCGCTAAGTTCACAAAATGAACTATACTGCAAATACTAGGCTTAAATTTAAAACATTCTGGACATTCTAGTAATAATTGTTGCAAATACATTTACAAAAATAAGGGGTTAAGTTTAGCTATAAATTATTCCTATATGTTACTAATTATGGATAACCCCTTATAAATGCAATTTACTTGGTTATCTAAGCAATATTTTAACCCGCAAAATCTCCAATCACAATGAATAGAATATTTTCGTGATTTGCCATCATTCATTTGATTTGATGTGTCCATATCAAAAAGCAAATCGATTATGGATGTACAATAATTAAGAAACTTTTAAAATTAAATATCATAATTTTTTTTTAACATTTTAAATATTACAACTGATTACATATATTATCTAGTAATTTGTCTCTGTTTCTTATGTTCGTTTTGTAGAGATATAACCCATTAGTTAGTCTCTAAAAATGTGGCCGCCCTATTGTGGTCTTCCCAATTCCAGAGGTTTCTTACTTTGGAGCCTTCGTACTCCATTTGTGTTACTCTGCATGCCACGTAACTCAACATTTTGATGTTGACCAAGCCGTTGTATGTATTTCTTTGCATGAATTGTTATCTCTTCGCTGACGTTTTCCATCCGAAGGTCTCTATGTAGGTCATCGTTTCTTATGAACCAAGGAGCGTTCACTATTCCACGTTACACTTTATTTTGAGCTTGTATTATTTAAATATTGGTTTTCTTAGTACAGCTCCAAAGCTGAATACCATAAGTCCATATATAGGTTTTAAAACTTGTTGGTATAGTAGCAACTTATTAGGTATTGACAGCTCTAAATATCTTCGAATTAGCCAATACATATTTCTATATTTAATGTGTAGTTCTTCCTTTTTCTTTTTAATGGGCTCTTTCCATTTTAACTTAGCATCGATTTAGCATCTGAGTTGATTTTTCTTTATTTAGCTTAATGCGCCATTTTTTGGTCCAGTTACTTAGTTGGTTCGTAGCCCGTTGCAGTTTTCTGGTTGCTTCGTCTACTTTATAACCAGTAGCTAAAATTGCAGTATCGTCCGCAAATGTTGCTATTGTTGCCCCGCTTATGTTTGGTAAGTAGTTTGTGTAAAGTAAATACAAGACTGGCCCCAGCACGCTACCTTGGGTAGCACATCTAACGCGAAAATATCTGTTATCAATGTAAGATTTCAATATCTGAAAATATTATTTTGGCAAATCTCGATGCAGTTTATATTCCAATTCAGGATGCCATAGTTTATCATACTTTAACCTGTGCTACATCCAGAAATATTGTTGAGCATATTTTCTTATTTTCAAGTGCATCTTCAATAATACTTATAATCCTGTGAATTTGCTCTATGGTGGAGTGGCTTTTTCTATATCCGAACTGATTTGGTGGTATTAGCTTTCTCTCAAGTATTATAGGTCTCCTCCTTTTGTAAACCGTTTCTCAAACAATTTCGAAAGTACTGGAAGCAGAGAAATTGGCCTATATGACTTTTTATGATTAGATGGTTTGTTCGGCTTTGGTATCATAATTATTCCTGCTACTTTCCATTGCAGAGGTACACATTTCAGTCGAAATGAAGCGTTGATTATTTGAAGAAATTTTCGCACCCCTTTTTCAGGAAGTGCCATAGTGATGGTAATTCACCTGTAATTAAATTATAGCCAGGAGATGTATTCGTACTTATGTTATGGTAAATTTCATCTTTCAACTCTCGTAGAGTTACAGGTGGTATTTCCCTACAATCCTCCTTGTGCACTGGTATTATATTTTCATCCGCTGATTGTCTAGCATATGGTTGGAACGTTTCTTCAAGATGAGATGCGAACAGTGCTGCTTTCTGTTTGGCACTTGTTATCCAATTTCCTTCATCATTTTTTATTGGCGGTATTTGATAATTTGACCTTTTTAATGCTTTTGTAGCTTTCCATAGAGAATACTCAGTTTCTTTATTGTCTGTAAGGCTACGAAGATAACGGGTGACCGATTTATTTTTTAGTTCTCTAATTCTTTGCTTAAGCTTAGTGCAGAGGTAATTAAAAATTATTTTGCTTTGTGATGCTCGGTTTCTCTGCCATGAAAGCAAGGAATACTTTCCATTTTTCATTAACCAACTCCCTGATCTCGACTGGATAAGTGAAATTGTTAAGCTCCTTGTTTTGGATTACAGGGGTGCTATTTCATGCTGCTTGTTGTATATTATTGATTAATAGTTCCACTTCATTTTCTAGTTGAACCGAATGCTGGATGGGTTACAAGAAGATCGGTGTTGTCTTCAACCAATTTCCTAAATAATTCCCAATTGGTTTTGTTATTTGTTAGCCTAGGTGGATTTTCCTTGTTAACAATCGTGGAACTAACAGTCAATAATGACAGACGAGTGGTCCGATGAGTGACTTTTACTATTTTGTAGAAAAATGTGGTTTTCGGATATACCTCTTGTAATGTAGAAATCAATTAGATCCGGAGTTTTCCTTGTGACAGTAGGCCAGTACGTTGGTTTTCCTCCTGAAAGAAATAAAAATCATAATACAGCAAAACCCCGCTTAACACTTGAGATACGTTCTTGATATGTAGAGCGCTAAGCGAATCAGCGTTAATCGGGGTCATTTTTACATAGACACATATGAGATAGGTACGGCCAAGAAAACAAATTTATTTATTTTTACAACATTTCTTCCATACTCCGTTTAAGCATTTTGAGGTTACTTCATTCCAGGCTTTATCGATGATCCCTATAGCTCTAACGATGTTATAATCTTTCCATATTTGTTTTACCGATGGTTGATCTGAACAATTAATGCGCTCCATATTTTCTAGTATGGTCTTAAACGCACGACGGAGGTAGTATGCTTTTAAATTTGCAATAACCCTTGGTCCATGGGGCTGCAGAATTGAATTGGTGTTAGGCGGATTCGAAAAGCACTTCTACGGGGATACAGGTCTCTAAAAAGTCTAACCCAACCGGATGGCCAGGAGCATTATCAAGCAATAATAACGCTTTCGGTTCCAAATTCTTCTGCTCGCAATAATGCTTCACCGAGGGACAAAAACATGAAACAAACCATTCTTGAAAAACACTCATTGTTAGCCAAGCCTTATTGTTTGATTTCCAAAAAACAGGGTAAAGTTGATTTTACGATTCCTGGCATTGCTCGTGGTGTTTCAGAACGATAAACTAACAATGGTTTAATTTTAAAGTCACCTTTAGCATTGCCACCTAACAGCAAAGTTAATCTGGCTTTTTCTGCTTTGAATCCAGGTGCATGATTTTCATCTGCTGAAATAAAGGTTCGCGATGGCAGCCTTTTCCAAAAAAATGAATAAATAAAAAATATACTGCATGGAAACAAGCAAAACGAAGAAAATACGAAAAGAAAATAATAAAATTGAGAGAGAGCGTAATAGCGAAACAGCGCTAAACGGGGCAGTGTTAAGCTGGGTTTTCCTGTAAACTATTAATAATCAATAACCGATCGAATGCTAACCCTGAGCGAATATAGCATTTCAAATTAAACCATTGAAAGTTCAATCGAAACTTTATATCTACGATTGGCTGTTATTGGTCATCGAGTATTCATTTTCACTTTTTTGTGTATGCTAGTTTTGTATGACCTAGAAAACCTTTTGTACCGAGCATATAGCACACTGGCTAAAGCTGTGAGGTTTGGATCGGGACATCGTTCATGCTGAACAAAACAAAAACATGTTTGACAGGTGGCGCAAATATGTTCTGTTGAACATAAATCATGTAAGGTACTTGCGACATTATGGCGTACCCAGATTAATCCTAAATTTAATGTTTTCCCGCTTCAATTTTTAATAATGTATTAACATTTATAGTGAATGCTGTTGTTGGTTTTTTTTTGTATTTATAGCACTATACTTTCACTACACGCACATATTGCGGTTATCGTCATAAACTTCACTGTAACAGGGTTGTATTCTTCACAAGAATCAGTTTTTATTCAATTTTAAGAGGCGGTCCTTCACTGACAAAATAAAAATATTAAGTTCTTTTAAGATTTGTAATAGTTTTAGTTAATTTTAAAACTGGTTATCTTAAAATTGAAAACGTTTGAATTGACGAAATAAAAGTTTCAATTGGTTAAATAAAAGTTTCGTTTGAATTTGAAAATGTTTTGTTTGTTTTTGAAAAAGTTTCCTATGGATTCCAAATGGTTTCGATTGTTTTGGAAAAAGTTTCGATTGAACTTTCAATGATTCAATTTGAAATTGAAATCCTATATTTCAATTTTTAAAATTTTTATAATAACTATCGGCACTCTCTATAGTTTAGTTTAAACATGGAACAGCGAATATTGTAATAAGGAGTAAGGCTGATACTGCTCCTACCTTATCAGATTAAAATCTATTAAATTATATTTCCGAAACAAACAGAACAAAATCCTTTTCTGATCTCTCTAAGCTAGATGACATGCTTTTATGTTGTATGAATTCTAAACAAAGTACGCATATTTAAGCACCGAACGTACAAATGCCATAAAAATCCTTATAATGGAGCTATGAAATCATTCGTTGGTAGCTTAGAATCAAAAATTAGATCAAGCACACCAACACAATTTAGAGTCTGATGAAATAATCTATAATCTTATAGTCGGGTAGAGATCTCTTTTTAGAAAATTTAAACTAAATCTGCATGTATGTTTTCCTCATGTATTTATAAATACATGATTTATCATTATCACTCCGACACAATTAATTGGCTCTAAATCCAAATAATTATTAAAATTATATTCATACCATTATTCTCTTTAGTTCAGTTAATGGTTGTTAAATCGGAAGGCTCATCAATAAAATAGGAATTTCCGTAAACTTTGATGGTATAAATCTATTCGACGCCTGTAATAATATTTCTTCGACGGTGAATTCGGTGGAAAGTATGAAATAAAATAAATAAATATGTAGGTGTGAAAAAAATCATAAAATCGTAACAATATAATTAATATTATGCTAAAATTTCATTCCAAACGACTTCACATATCTCGCAAAACATATTTCTACAAATGCATATATACTTATTATGTCGTAATCAGATAAATGAATAAATTTTATTTTCATACTTGAATTTTTAAAATACGTGCTACAATGATAAAATAGTTTTTGAAAAAGGCACCGCTATTGTTGAATATTATAATCCAAACCGATAATCGATAAAGTTTAAAAGTTATCAGTATTTTTATTTTTGCAATCCAAATTTAAGTTACCATATTTGTTGGTTATTTCGTTATTATGAAATATAAATAACGCCCTAATTTTTATCTTCTGATATTTTTAATTAAATTTGTATTCATTCATTTTAAAGAATTCTCGTTTTAAGTATCGGCAGAATTTTGCTCCAATAAAATTCATGACGAATTTTCCAAATTCAAAATAATGTTAATTGTTGTTTGAAAGACTACAATTTTTATTAGTGTGTCAAGGTTATTATCTAAATTATGAAGTATGCTCAAGTCGGTCAGCTAGACTATATTTTATTAACTATTTTTAATTCTAGTATATTCTTGTAAATTCAGAATTAGCAAATATATGTCAGATTTTTATATGAATTGGGTAAATTAGTTTGATGCTATTATGTCTACTCAAATTTAGGTTAAAATTACCAATTCTACTTCATTTGATCCAATTTCAAAGCTCGTTGAAACGAAATGATCCCAATCCCTAGACATTTTAAAATACATATCTTTAAATGGTAATGGCAAAATTATAATTAGATAAATTATTTAGTAACAATTTGTGATCGGAAAAAAGTGTATTTTTTTATTTACTCCAAAATGAAACAGATCAAAAGATCAAAGTAAGCCAACATACAAACACTAAAAAGGATAATGTAAATAAAATTATATCCGAAATTCGAGCATATTACGTATATTTAAATCACCGTTTCAAATTAAATTACAATCAACTAATAATAATTGGCTGTCTAATCAGATATGAAGTCATGATGAATCTAAATAGTTTACGTGATTTTAAAATTTGTAAAATTTTAATATAAAATAACAGCTTTAGTTTGAAAATTATTATTTAGCTGGATAGTGAGTATTAAAACTAATATGTTTAATCCAAATTTCGTCTGCCTTCACATCTAATCCCTATAAAATAAGCTCAATATATTTTTACAGAATTTTCACTTATGCCCAATAATCTCATCCATCAACACAAAAATAATCTCTAGACTTTTTAAAGAATCGCAACAAAAATGAAAAATCATTCAACAATAATGTTATCCTTCATTTAGATTAAGATATGGATTTAATCGATTGGTCTAATGAGTATTGAGCGTATATATTACACCCTGCTGCTGTAACTAAAAAACAAAAAACCGTTTTTATCGCGATAATTAATAAAATCAATACTGAAAAAAATGGATTTTTGTATATCCACATAAAATCTCCCACCCTTTTTTTATGTATCTACATTAATAGTTAATATTTCCAAATTAGTTTTCTTTTAAAAATTTTTTTTTAAATATTATAATCTACAGTATACTATGTATGTATAGTGTGTATCTATATATATACATTTATATATATCTATATATATATATGTATATATATATATACATATACATATATATATACGAACCACCCCTTCGAAACTAAAAGGCAAAATATTTCTGATTTTTTTCTCTCCGAAAATTTTTTTCTATTATCATTATTTTAAATTAAAAATATTTTGAAAAAAAAAAATAAAATAAAATAATATTATTAAAAATAATAATAATAAAGGAACAAACTATAGAAATTTTTATATATTTATGTACCACCGCCTTTGGAAAATATACTTAGATACATATAATAGTACTCTATATACATATGTATACAAGAGTATATAGCAATATCGACTACACTAACCACCCTCGTTAATTTTTTTAATTTTTTTGTTTTCTTTTTTGCTTAAAATCTTAAAGAATAAGAAAATGTTACAAAAAGTAATAATCCAGCTACCATCTCGTTAAAAATAATATAACGATATAATAATAAAAACTAATACACGCACTATTGTTATTATTATTTTTTGCTTGTTGTTATTGTGTAGTGGGTGAAAATAGTGGATTTTATAATTTCAAAAGGGAAATTAAAATTGCCGTATCCTTAAGATGAATTTTCTACTCCTTAACGAAATAACACGGTACATGTCTTGTAAATGAACATGGTTTTTCTTAAATGTGAACACACAGCTACGGTAATCGTTTGGTGGCCGGGAATTGTTCAGGCGTAGCTGTATGTATTTATATTATAATTGACTTACAAAAAAGTCGATATATTTTATACATATACGCGTATATAACTCCAAATTTTATTATCCTTTCGTTATAAATCAAATTTATCACCCATAAGCATATACTTATGAAATAGTGCTTTTATAATAATTTTTTTTTTTAGTATAATTTAAATTATGATTTATGTTGTAATAAAAAATTAAAAATAATAGGAAAAAATACATCTCATATTTTCTAATATAACAGCAACGTTTTTTTTTCTCGTGCTTTCGTTACGCGTGTACATACTATACATACGCAACATCTATTTTTCTAACCTTCTTTTGCTCTAAACAAACAAAGAATTTATTTTTCGTTTTCTTTCTTTCTTTTTTTTTTGGATTTTTAACAAAACATAAATTTTCCTTTTGTTAGTATTGTGTGTATATGTATGTATATACTACAAGTAAACTTGGGAAACTATAAGTAGTAGTGTGTTAAGATGAGGAATAAAAATAAAAGCTCTATAAAAAAATTATTTTACGTAAGCTTTTTTGTGCCTTGAAAAATGAGAAAATAAAATATTACCTCGCGTGTTCTCACCAAAAGGCAGATGAAAAAAAAACTGTTACGAATGGTATATAAAAAAAAAGCTTACCTCTATAATTCATTTTCAACTTTCGACTACAATTTGTTGTTATCAAAACATTATTATCAGTGATGAATATTTTAGAAAAGGGTTATTTTATGTTTCGTTGTTGGAGCGCCAAGGAAAAAACTAAGCCAAGTAAATAAATAAAATTTAATTAAAATATCTTTGGTGTGGTGTATATGTATTTGTATGTATAATGTACAAACATATAATATGTACTCGTATAAAGTAGAAGCGAAATTTGGTTTCGCCATACAAAAAATAACTATTTTTTAGAGCTATGTACTGTGAATCATATACACTACTCTATGTATACAAAACTATGTATGTATATACGTATACAATTTACATATTTTATAATTACATCAAAATTAATTTCCTTTTTTCGGGGAGCACAAAAAAAATCGGAAAGTAGATTTTTATCATTGAAATACCAGTATTTTCCGTTCGCTTTCTTGTTTATATTTTTTTTTTTCCTTTTTGTGTATCAAAAATCAGAAAATCTTCATTCTTCTTATATATATGTATATACATACATACAAACATACATATAGATGGTACGTATTACAAAAAATAATAACAAAAACGGCTGTTTTCTTTCTTTACAATTTTTGTCATCATCAAAGGAAAACAAAATTTCCTTTTGTAATACGTTTATATACAGAGAGATACCTTATTTTTTAAGTTTTCGTTTTTTTTTCGTTACATATAACAACAACCAAAATACAACGAAATAAAAATCTGCGATAAAAAAACTACATTTTTTTTGGAATCATCTTTTTTTTTTATCTAAAACCGTCTCTCATTTCCCGAGCTTTTTTTTTCTGTATGTACATTATATTATTTCTCTAACAAAACTTCAACCATTTTGATATAATCTCAAATAAAATAATAAATAAATAAATAAAGCTCCCTTTTTTACATTACCCATTTATTATTATCTTGAAAAAAAAAAATGAAAATAAAAATAAAAAATCTTCGTTTTGTTAACAATACACAACCACCTACAACACAATTTTTTTTTATAAATCTCGTTCCTATTTTCATTTTTTTATTTTTTTTTTATGTGAATCTGATTCATCACAACTATACACAGCATACAAATATTTCTCTTTTGTGAAAAAAATAAAAAATAAAACCACTCAGTTTTTTTAACGTTTTCTAAGTCGGTTTTATTCGTTTAATCGTGAATTTTTTTTTTCTTTAAATTTTTCCGGTAACTAAAACTGTGTTTAATGTTTTACACAAATATTTTATATGTTTAGAAGATTAGTTGTTCAGAATATGGCGAATTATGTTGATTTAATGCTACAGTTTACAGTCTAGTAATAGAACTAGACAAAATTCTATTTCGTCTGCTCAAAATAGCTTACCAGGATTCTACATTTTTAGCGGGTCAATCGAATAAAAAGCATTTAATGAAATGTATGTGAAGTTTTATCCTGATTCGATCGTAGTTGACGATTGTAAAAGTAGGCTAAGCTCCTCTCGCGGAAAAAATGATTATTAAAAAGAACGATCCATTTGAAGTTTGTGTTATTGTTTTTGTATTCGAAATTAGGTGGCTGTGTGTTTTTAAATGGCAATGCATAATAATAATAATAACAGTGTTAAAGGCCATTACTGGCCCCTTACTGAATCAACAATCTGGCTCCAACGGTTTCGATCCTGAGCTTGGTCTTCATACTGTCTTAGACAATCTGAAGAGGCCAAGTCGTTCTCTACATCGTGGAGCCATCGTCGCCTGCAACGACCTCTGCGCCTACCATATGGTGGCTCTCCTTTCAGAGATCGCTGCACAATTCGTTCCGGATCAGCACGCAGAACGTGACCGAGCCAGCGTACTCGCTGAGATCTAACTTCATGTACAATATCGGGGATCTTCATCAGATCTCTGATCTCGAAATTGTACAGAGCTCGGTATGTACCATCTATTTCGCGTTTAGGGCCGTAAATCACACGCATGATTCTTCTCTCAAATGTAAGGAGCCATCTCTCGTACTCATCCGTCAGCGCCCAACTTTCACATCCAAACATAACAACGGGCCTGATCAACGCTTTGTAAAGCTTCAGCTTCACGGCACTTGATAAGTGTTTAGATTTTAGCAGTGGCCTTAGAGGATACAAAGAACGACTGCCAGCTGCCAGCCGCACTTTAATATCCTCACCCACACTGTTATCGTGAGTGATAAGAGAGCCCAAATATTTGAACCTCCTCACTCCCTCAAACGTGTGGTGGCCACTACTAAAATCTGGTGTGCCATTGTCTCTAAAACCAGAGATCAGGTATTTGGTTTTGGACTCATTGATCTGTAGTCCAACAGAAGCTGCAAACTCTACAAGCGGATCAAGTATTTCTTTCACTCCATTGTTATTCAGTCCAATCACGCATATGTCATCTGCATATGCAAGCACTTGATTGGACTGGCGATATAAGATGTTACGCTGAGGTGTTTCAGTTTTACGAAAGATGTACTCCAACATGAGATTAAAGAGTATCGGGGACAGAGCATCTCCCTGCCGAACACCCGAGTTAACTGCAAAAATTGTCGATAGCCTGTTCTCAACTTTAACACAGCATTGAGACTGCGTCACTGTCATCCTACACAGTCGTACCAATTTTGTTGGCATTCCTAGGTATTCCAGGGCAGACCACAAACTCTCTCGATTGATCGAGTCGTAGGCCTGCCGGAAATCCAGGAAAACCTGATGTACGGAGATGGATGTCTCATAATATTTAGATAGAATCATCCGCAGCGAAAAGACCTGATCAGTGACTGATCGATTCGGACGAAATCCTCCCTGATAGTCACCAACCAAGCCTTCCGCCAGAGGAGTGATTCTATCCAATAAAATGTATGACAGTAACTTGTATGCTGTGCAAAGGAGAGCTATACCGCGATAATTCTCACACTTCAAGCGGTCTCCCTTCTTGAAGATGGGGCATATCGCGGCCACTTTCCATTCATCAGGCATAACTTCGGTTCGCCATACTAATCGAATAAGGTCGAAAAGACAGTTCCACAAAGTATCCCCTCCGAATATCAAGAGCTCCGAATTAATGCAGTCCACTCCAGGTGAGCGGTTTCGTTTCATTCTCTGCATGGCCTTAGTGAATTCCTCATGGGATGGCTCCTCAGTGCAAATCTCCGCAGACTGTTCTAGAGGTGGCTCAACAACAGTCTGTGATGCATGATGAACATCAAGCAGCTCAGTAAAGTGTCCACTCCATGCGTCAAGTACTGCGTCGATGTTGACACAGAGGTTTCCATCCCGGTCCCGAATGGCGGTTGACGAAGGCCTGAAAGTATGGTGCAATCCAGTAATTCTTTTAAAGAAATTACGCGAACTACGCTCATTGCCGAGTTGTTGTACTTTCAGAACCTCGGCCTTCCACCATTCTCGCTTCTTCCGTCTACAAATCCGCTTAGCTGCCCTTCTTGCAAGAGCTGCCTTGTTTTTCCTTGCGATTGTGAGACGTTGTTGCACTTCATTATGGGCTATATTTTGTTGCTCAACTGCAAAACGACACTCGTCATCAAACCAATCATTCTTGGGTCTGACTTTCACTATACCTAAAGTCTGTTGAGCAGCACTGACAACCGAAGTTTTCAGTACCTCCCAGACAGAGTTCACGCAGTCAGACTGGTAATTAGCTCCTTCAATGTTGTCGCTGACAAGATCCTGATATCGTTTCTTTTGATCTTCATTTATCAGACCTTCACAGTCGAAACGTTCCATCCGTTTCGCTGTGTTCCCCGACCTGTACGAAAACTTCCACCGTAGCTTTGCAGCGACCAAATAATGATCGCTGCCTACGTATTTGGTTGCTGACCGATAAGTTCTCACATCCTGCACAACCCGAGCTCGCCCTTTTGAAATTAACACGTGGTCAATTTGGCTCCGGGATGTTTTGCGAGGATGTGTCCATGTCTCTAGGTGTATCTGTTTGTGAGGGAAGAATGTGCTTGCTACTCTAAGATCATGAGCAATTGCAAAGTACATCATTCTCTCACCATTATCGGTCGCAGTTTCGTGTCGGGAGTACGGACCTATGTTTTCACACAAGTCGGCCTGATTTCTGCCAGCTCTAGCATTAAAGTCCCCAATTACCATTCTAACATCGTGTTCGGGTATAGATCCCATCAGATCGTCCAAGTCATTGTAAAATGAGTCTTTATCTTGGGGCTGGCTGACTTCTGTGGGCGCATGTACACAAATTATCGACAGGTTGGCTAACTTCATGCGCAGGCGAAGCATACACAATCGGTTATTGACTGCTTGAAAATCCAAAACAGCCTTCTTTACCTGCGGCCCAAGAAGAAATCCAGCTCCAAGATTTCCGAGGTCATCTCCACTGTAGAACAACGTATAGCCCTGGGACACATGTACCTCGATTTTGTTGCCTTTTTGAGACTATGAGACTATGAGACTGCCAAATATTTTGTATACGTACACTGTGTAGGCTATTAAATATTGTTGTTGTGTGTTGTCATTTTTTGTATGAGTATTTGTTTTGAGAGTGTACAATAAGCATCAAAAATTATCGAATCGGTATAAATCGGTATAAAAAACAAAAATAATACAAACATTTTTGGTGCTTACACTCCGTTTTCTCCTGCTATTGCGACGGAGAATTGACGTTTATGTCATTAGTATAGTACATAAATTATTATGTTTACTTATTATCCTATTATGATATTTTTGAATCCGAAAGCTTTTGAATTTTTGTCAAAATATAATATAAACAAATTGAACAGCGCATGCGCACAAATACACACATACTCACTAATATTACTATTTTCCGGTAATTTTTACTCTCCTAGTCCCATAGTCTCAAAAAGGCAACAAAATCGAGGTAATGGTCTCCACTTTGAGGCCAGCGAGTTTCTTGAAGAGCAACGAGTTCCAGCCGATACTCTTTCATGCACGTGATTAGACCCTCCAACGCTCCTGGTTTTCTAAGTGATTGCACGTTCCACGTGCCGATCCTAAATCTCGTATCCGGGTACATGAGCGGGGGTCCGGTGTTGTTTTGGCGGTATCCATTTTTCTTTTTGTTGATTTTATAAACAGTTGATTTTTTTACGGATGCGGGTCGTCAGCCCAGCGATCCAACCGTTTAGTCGCCTCCTACGACAAGCAAAGGATACTGTGGTGGTATTCTTAGGAAACATGTTCGTGCAATTTAGATTTACGAGACATGTGAGTGCCCCCCGACCACAGGGGCAAATGGCAATGCAGAGATAGTTTTATTTAAACGTCAAGTTTTATTTTTATTTTAAACGTCAATGGATAGATAGTTTTATTTTAGAAAAATTCCGCTACGTGGAATCCATGAAGCCCCAATCGTCAATTGTATTTGATTTTTTTTTTAATTTTTTTTTTTAATTTACCAAACTCATCATTATTTGTTGTGTCAAACTTAAACGACATTTGGGATAAAATATAAAAATACATTTTTTCATAATATGGCTCCCAGTTTAGAAAAAAATCGAATTACATATTCTACCTATTTGCGCAAATAGTACAGAGGCCAGAACTGTGACGTTTGAATCGGGAGTTATCGGGTTGAAATGCCAACAAAAGCATGATGCAAAAATGATTTTTGACTAATGATGTGTTATACTTTAGGAATATTCCAGAAAGACACCCAAGAATAACACCGAAATATCAAATGTATAGCAACTTCAGACGGCAGAGTTTATGAAGTAAACCCGCAAGTCTGATCACGAGGCCGATCATGAACATCGGCATAATGAATCCAAATGTATCGACCACTGGATGGAAGGTGTTCACGGTTGACCAGAAGTCCTTCGAACACATTACTAGGTCCAGATGGTCGTTACAATACATCCTTGCGGGGATCCTTTCAGGGTTACCTCAGGGCCGTATGATGGCGTCCATGCTCGACTATGAACAGATCAACCTGCAACACAGCAAGTCAGCCTCTTATGATTTAAAGAGGCTGCTTGCTATATCGCATACAAATGTTTGTCTAAGAATCGTACATCATTAATGGCGCGGTTTCAGGTTTAGATTCGAAGTTCGGCAGGGTTTTTCTAAAGCCCACCGTCCTTAAAACCAGAGCGTACATGTATATTTCTAATGATATTGATGCCGCTTTTAATAATGAGTGCAGCACCCTATGACTCCACCTCGCCCCCTCCTTCCGAGGAACTGGTTTATCTTGTAATGTGGTGTAAGGTCAACAATTTACCTCTCGTGGTTGGTTGTGACGCTAATGCTCATCATACCATTTGGGGTAGTTCGAATACCAACAATAGAGGATCCTCACTGTTTAATTATATTTACTCCTCTGAGTTAGAGATTCTCAATGTTGGTTGTCAGCCAACTTTTATCAACTCGGTTCGTAAAGAAGTGTTTGATATTAGTTTGAGCTCAATGACCATCGTTCACTTGATTCTAAATTGGAGGGTGGCGGATGATATTCTCACCTCTGATCATAGGTGCGCATCTCTTTTAATATTAACTTTAAAAGACCACCGGTTAAACCATATCGTAATAGGAAACTAACAAATTGGAATTCATTCTCCTCTGAGCTTGTTTCACTATTAGATAATCAGATTAGATCTATTACAGATCTCGCAGGCAACTGTACTAACGACAGCAATCTTGACTGCTTTTGAAAAATCGTGCCTTTTTATTTACAACCAGAAGAAGCTTAACAAACCCTTTTGGTGTTCTGAACTTAAAAATTAAAAATAAAACCAAAAATACGAATCTTATTTCTGATTGTAATCGATTTTTGGTAACTCAAAAAGCCTATATAAAATGGCTAAGATCCGCGCAGAGGGCTGCGTGGAAAACTTCTGTGGGGAAATTGATAGCGTATTCGTTCTCGGCGTGCATTGCTTTTAGTACTGTACCACGATCCTGGAGCAGGACTAGAGTAGTTTTCATAACTAAAGCTGGCAAGTCGGATTATACTGACCCTAAAGCTTTTAGGCCCATTAGAGTGAGCTCTACCTATCTTAAAGCTTTAGAGACGATCATCGACAGATTTATTAGGGATAACTATTTAACTACCTCCCCACTCAGTAACATGCAACATGCTTACAGAGCTGGCAAGTCCCGCGAAACTGCTATACATGAACACGTAACTAGAATCGAACGATCACTTAATTACAAAGAGTTTCTTGTACTTCGTTTTCTTCGATCACGAGTGCGTGTACCAATTTTAATATTAATCAAATCATTGATTCATTGACTCAATGCTCAAGCCCTGTATAATTGAGACTGAGTTAAATGGCACATCAGTGTCTGTCAAAGTAGCCAAAGGTTGTCCGCAAGGAGGAGTTCTCTCAGCGTTGCTCATGGTTATCGATGAATTACTTGTTAAATTGTTAGGTATCTTGAAAAGGGTCGTGCTCTGCTGATTCCTTCAAGGGCTTGTACGGGGCATAAACAGATTCTTAATAAGTTTAAGTCACATATTCCGGAGGTTGAAATGGTGAATGACAGGCTATTGCCCGAATTAAACTTCACCAATTCATTCTCCGTCGTTTTCCCCTCGAAAGAACTGTGGCTCTCCCAGGATTTCTATAGACAGTTGTCCGAGTTGATAGTTTTTTTTTTTGCGGATGGCTCTCGTTCAGAAGTCAGTTGGTTTCTTTTGTCCAAAGTATGGGTTCAGATTCTCGGATAGTCTGGGCAAACACTGCACGGTTTTTCAAATCACTGAATTAATTGCACTTACCAATAGTGCAAGTGAGGCGATTAAGTTTAGTGATTTAGGCAAGGATATTATTATCTGCACGGATAGTAAAGCCGTGCTCAATACCCTTAAAAACCCTTTGACTACATCTAAACTGGTCAACTGATCGCTCAGTAAATTTTGTGGCCCCGAGCTAGCAATTCCTCTATCCTTCCACGGTGGTAAGGATGCTATTAAGAAGTTCGCTTTACTTGAACTGGCGCAAAACTGGTTCATCATCGAACCCAATATGAGGGTCACTAAATGTGGGTTATCCTTAAAAAAGAGGAAACTCAGAATTCTGGTTGCACTTATTACGGCCCATGTACGTTTGAAGGTTCATCTCCGACGCATGGGACTAGCTCAGGATGATCTTTGTGACGACTGTCTAGAGGAAGTGGACGACTGTTTACACTACGTTTGCAGCTGCCCGGCCTTTGTCGAAGCCAGATCCCAAGTGTTCTCGTACGGATCTTTCAACGTAGATCAGTTATTATCCATCTCTTGGTTCAAACTTTTACAGTTTGCTAAGGCTGCAGTGCGCTTATGCGAGTTAGGATAGATCCTCAAGGTTTGCATCATCAGCCTTTTGTAGCATTGAGCGCGGAATCTCTGTAGGTTCCAACCGTTTTAATGAAATAAAAACCACAAGTGGCTCAAAATTATAGAATTATTGTTAAATTCAAAATAAGTGATGCTTAGACGCAAATTATGTGAAAAAGAAAAAATCGATCAATTTCATTTTCTTTTCAGCTTCACTTTTGTGCCATCGTTGTTTTCATATCATGAGGAAAATCAAATGTAAAACTGATAAAACATATATTATATTGCGGTCATATGTCGTAACAATTTAATTACCTTGCTCCTCGGTCGTAAAACAGTTAAAGAATATAATTAAGGAATATATTAAAATACATAACCGACTACAATATTATTATTTCTATGTGAGGGAATAATATTTGTATATTGTATACAAATCGTAAATAAGCTGAAACTTGATAATTGATAAATCAATTAAACTATGTATTTTAATTGCACTATTCGTGCGACATTAATTACTATTATGGCACTGTTATGTATTTACTCGTAGTTACTTATATTTAAAGTTGTTTAAATATGTTTAGTTCAGATATCCATTTGCAGATAAAACTGTATACACGTATTAATAAAAACCCAAATTAGCTAATCATTTATTTTGTGTAATTCCATAAAACATCTAAACAAACAATTCGAACTGAATTATAAATATTTCCAGATCAATTTGAATAGATTAGCCAGTAAAATTGATAAAACATTGATATCAAACTGTAGTTGAAATACGATAAATTGACATTACTATAAAATCTTACAATTTCACTTCCAATCAGAACTGATAATACCTACAATAAAGAAATAACCTCGATAATTCAAATTTTGTCTTATTTCTCATTGAATAAATCGTGTAGGGCAAACCTGGTATATTGCGATATTGTAATAGTTTTTTGGTTACGTTTTATAATAAGTAATTTTCATAGTTATAAATATAGTCAATTAAAATGCATGTATACCACCCACTTCAATTTTTTTTTATTTTTGGGGGGTTAAGGAAAACAAATTAAACGTCAAAAAAATGTTAATACATATTATTTTGTTCGAAGCGGAATGAACTTCATTTTTGTGGTTATTATTTAAACAATTTTTTAAATTGTTTATATATAATAAATTTATTTGAATTGTTTTCCTTTATTATCATTTTTAACGGATCCATGTAAAAATTAACACCAAACATAAAAACGTGGAAAAAGAAAATCTGTAGGTCAGTTTTTTGGTCGATTAATTTTTTATTGTATTGGGTTTAAATTTAAATTTTTTTCAAATCAACTTAAAACAAAATTTAAAAGAAAAATGGGTAAAACCACAGAAAACAAAAAAATTGTTTCAAGAAAAAGTTGAACAGAAACTAAACTAAATCAAATCTTTATCTGTACAGTAGTTATGTACATGTCGATTTCCAGAACGGATAGATGGTTTCCTGAAAATTACGCTACGGCCAATAAAATAAGAGGTAGACATCTTATCCTAAATAAATTATAAGCTGATGTATCCTATGTATTTGCCACACTGTATTAACTGACGAGAAAACTAATAAATGGTAAAAATTCACGTTGTTGAATAAAAAATTTTTTTTAATTATTTATAATTAAACACATAATGATAATTATTTTAACAAGAACATAAAAATTTAAAATACAAATAAAACGTTATCAGGATGGAGCAAAATGTTGCTTCAGCCTATACATTTTAAACTATTTTTGTTCAGAATAGATTCCAACTAGTGGTCAATCCTGGAGGCTATTATGAAACTTATCCGAGTCGGCTTTGTCTATTAATTATAAAACTAAAAAAACAAAATTTTGTAACTGCCAATGGCTTTATTCTTGAATTTTTCTTTATACAAAACTAACGCAGAAGTGTGGAAAGCTTACAATCTAACAAAAAAAAATTTGTGAAATTTTTCGATTTCGTAAAATATGATCCACGGCGGATATTACTATAACCAAACTTTATTTTCTATCGTAAAATTTAAGACAATAAAGTTGGCCATTTTATATTGGTTTTAGCTTAAATAAGAAACCTAACAATCATTCGTTTGTTAGGTTTAATTTAACCTTTAGTTTTATGTTTACTGTGAAAGTAGAAATAATCGTTCATTTGTATATTAGCCGAAATTGGAATTGAACGAGAGGATAATACGGTTATGGATACATTTGCCAATCAACAAGTGATCTTTTCATCCCTAATTTATTCTCGTATTCTCGATTCAAAATAAAAAATTGTTTATAGAATTCAAATTGTATCGTTTTTATATTAAAAAAGTTTTCAAAGTTAAATTTAATAAATCGTAAAAGTTTCATAATAGACCCATTGGTTTTCAAGATAGACGTAATTTTGGTAATTTTTCATTTCTGACAAAATTCCCCCAATCTCAACGATTGATTGAATAATCGGTAGAGCAGTATCGAAGGTTGTGTAATATTTTAAAAATGAAGCAAATATTTCATCAGGACCACAACCGTCTTCACATGGCTGTATATCTTCAAATGTAATACGCGTGGTGTATATGTTCGGCTATGTTGCTTTTGCTCTGGCTGCAGTTCTTAATATATTTAATCTTTTTTTATTAACAAATTTTAAGATACTTTCATATAAAAACTGAAGTTTGATTACCTTAATACTTTAAACACTAAAGAATTCTGCCAAACTTAACGGTCAAACTGAATAGTCAAAGTTTGAGTATTATTACAGCGCCCTTGCTAAATTAGATTTAATGCTAATCCTAACTACAGTTAGAGTATCATTTTCACAATTTAAATTGTACGAACGAAAATTATAATTTGTATTTTAATTATATTATGCTGCGCTGCATGCAGAATTCTGCAGCATTGGTGTATATGACCTAAAATTGTGTCATGTTGTTTGTTATGTAACTTTTCTAATTTATTAGTAATCGCTCTATTGAAGTATGTAGTTGCAAAAAGCAGATATATTTGTTTCATGTTCTTTGATTTAAAAGAGAATTTGTTAGCACATAAGAATTTATTTTCTGGAAATTACCTAGATTTTAGTTTTTCTGCTGTTGCTAAAATAGTTATTGTTTGTAGTACAAAACAAAAGATTATTTTCGGTTTGTTATCGTACCACCATCGTTCATTTTACGGTACTGCGGTACAATTTTTAAAGATAAAAAATAAAAATGTAACAGTGTTATTTTGGCCCGCGGTAAATTTATGTACCGCCGTACATTTTTGTGAAGCATAATTACAAAAAATTAATTTATTTGAAATATTTCTCTCAAATGTCATAAGTCGTCAACGTTCAACACTTACATCCGTATATACAAAACCATTAGCCTGGCCAATACTTTGTATAGTTTCAGCTCATGTGGAATCCTAAAATGTAAAGAATTTAAAAGAGTACACATAGCACTACTCCCAGTGTCAAGAGAATCTCATCATATACACTATCAGCCCGTGACTTCCTTTTATGTGGCACAAGACTTTAGCAATTCGCGCGTTGAAACACAAAACCTTGCATTCATCAGTGTTTGCCAGTCTTAATGAAAAAAAATGTTTAGGGTCGGTCGTTGGAAAAGCCATCAGGAAATATTGGAATATGTTGAGCAAAACTCTGCAAGGACGGAATCAAAATGTTAGTAATCTGGTATGTCAAGTATCGTCAATTAACGGTTGAAATGCAAGAAGCCGGTGAGTAATTAAACGTAAAAAGATACGTAACCGCAACTAACACAATTTTTTTATCCGATGATCAGATTGAAATTCTCTTGAAAAACAGGCAAATGATGAATATTATTTTAATTATTAGAGTAGAACTATAAATTACTTACTGGCGCATCAAGCTATTTTTAAAGTTGGCCCACACTTCCAAAGAAGTTGAATAGCACTGGTCTAGCTAGAGTGATACAAGATTCAAAGTATATCTGTAATCTTCACTCATTCAGAATATTACTTAATCCTGTGTCGTTGAAGCCAGACATGTAATATTTTTATCTCATTAATTTTGATTCCAACGCAAGCTGTAAATTATACATATTAGCGAACTAAAGTTAAATAATTTCTTTCATTCATGTTGCCATTCAGCCCAAACATATATAAACGGTTATCCAATAGCGTATATATGTACATATACTGATTACTATTGTCTGGCATAATATAATGTATGTCATGGCCATTTGATCGCATGGAATCGTTAAAAATTTAACAACGCATACAAATTATCCAAACTAACTATGAAAATATACATTCTATAAAATGTACATTCCACAAAACTCGTGATTTTTTCGTGGCATAATTGCCCCAGTGAGTCATAAATATGTGAAACGCTGCAAGATCAAACAAGTCATCAAACAATCCCTTTATTGCGCTCGATGTTCGATAATTGCCTAATTTCCAGAAACGGAGAGGTCAATTCGCCTCCAAGATGTAACTACTTTGAATTATTTTTTCGAATTATTTAAAAAGTAAAGTGTACATCAATAATCTACAGACACTCACACCACAGTTTGGGATTAACGAAGCCATATGAACGGGATTGTGTTCTACGTTTAATTGCTTCTGCGCTATTTGCTAGTGTCCAACAGATAACGCAGATTATAATCTGCATATAACATAGTGTTCTGACTTCTGAGGGCCTCTACTTTTCCGAACATTGTATTCTAATATAACAAACAAAGACAAGATAATCTAAAACATACATACATATTTCCGATCTTCCTTGGCTTGTACGGATACACTGTCATTCTACCTTTGTAGCGGCCAAGTAATGGTCGCTTTGCAATAAGATCTTATATATATCAACCTAAAATATAATTATGTAAATGTATTTAAGTTCACTAACCTTATTCTGAACTATATAATTCAGTAAATGCTCGTACTTGTATATGTATCCATCTACAACATCTTCGAAATGATTTTCACCAAAACTTAACTTTTAGAACAAAAGGGATCATTTTGCCCTCTGTCGATACAAAAAAGGGCAATAAAATATATAAATCAATTGATTCAAATGTTTTGTAATTTTCTAAAAATGAAAATGGTATAATTAATTTTTTTTTGTTGTTGTTGTTGTTACTTGCTACTGCTGTTTTATAGTCTTTGCAATAAAACTGAAAATCAATTAGTTCTCGTTTCCAGCTTATATACATATATATACATAAGTATTATAAAAAAAAATGGTCGAATTAATTTTCCTTCCCCAAAAGGACTCTTAAGAGATTCCGTTTTTTTTTTCTAAATACATATTTAATTTATATAAAATAAAAAAAAACGAAATAAATTGAGTTCAATTAAAAAAACTTTACAGAATTGAATTCATCTTAATGATAAATTGATTTTTATGTTTTCAAAAAAAATAATTCCTATTTAGATATTTCTTGTATAGATTAAAAAAGGTATATAGGATTTTCCATTTTTATTTCTCTTGTTTAAATAAATTATTACGAAGAACAAAAAAAAAAGTTTCACAGGTATATATTGTAGAAAAAAAAATGTTTCACTTAGTATCCGGGGTGTACATATTTCTTTCTCGTTCTAAATATAATTGTATAATTATGATCGATTGGTTATAGATTTTTTCCGCATAAAACAAGTTTAAAAAAATTGTGTATACAGGAAAAATTGAAAAATCTCGCAATATTCAAATATGTAATACATAACCAACAATACAAACATGAGGAATATAATTTCAATTTCCCAATTGGAATAAGATTTATGGTAATGTTTGAAATGTCTGCGTTTTTTTTTTGATAAGATTATCATTATTTACATAAAAAAAAACAAGAAGTTCAACAACCTCCTACATTTATGTTACATCATAACGATTTCATAAATTTTTCATGTTAACCTAATTTTTTCCCAAAAAATTTTTGCTCTTTTCCGTATATACAATTTTCTTCGGTTCGGATATAATTAATGATTGATGAATACAAAATGTTTATTCCCGACCTATTAATATCCAAGGTCGGTCATGCCAGACAACATGAAACGCAAGGATGTACGAGTAAAAACAACCAAAATTCGGTGGAAAACGAGAAAAGTGGAATGAAAAAAATGTACTCGTGTATGTATATATGAAATCATAACAATCATAATAATAATCAGATCAGACAGACTTTCTCATTCTTCTGCGGGTTTTATTTTTTTTTTCATTATGTGCTGCGTACATATTATATATACATACGTAATACATATATACATATGTACATATATTCTGGTGGCGTATATAAATGTTGCCATATAATTTTTTCCATATCTAAAAGGAAAATAACCGTATTGGTTCGGATAGTGCTGATTCATCGTGTATTGTTAGAAATGACAAATTACTAATTGATGATTGTGGGTTAGAGAGATGGATAAGGATGAATACACATATTTGTATTTTTTTTTTTTCGAAATATAACAATTTTTATAGAAAAAGAAAATGTATTATTTGTATAAAATTCTTGGATAATTCACCGTCGTCTCTGAACAATGGTTATGGTATGTGTGAATATATATGTACGTATAAAAATATAGGTTAGGTACATTATCGGTTCAGTGATTGGCAACATTTTCAAATTATTTTTCGTACATCAAAATATGTTGGGCAGGTTCATTCAATTTTATAAATAGATTCGCGATCGATTATTATTTAAGTCAAATTTTCTTTATTTATGGAGCTCGTGGAAAATTTCTGATAAATACTGTAATAATTCTCTGCATTTTAATTTCGGTTACCTAAATCACGTTAATGTATTTTACTGTTTATTACCAACACGAGTTACGACCTAAAATAATAAATAGAATGCGGTGGCCGGATGTTAACTACCTACAACGTTCAAACTCACACATTACGTCACATAATTCGACGTGTCTCAAGCCGTTTATGAATTTAAAATATGTACTAACCGATTTAAAAGAATATATATAATTTAAATGAATCCTCCAACACTTTTACAAATGATTATTACTTGGTTCTTCAATTCTCACGGATATTTCGTAAATCAAATCACAACTCCTTTGATAGTTTTTTTTAAATATAAATATTTTTTAAATCTGTGTTAGTACTAATCGCGACAGAAAAAAGTATCAAGACAACCCCATGAAAAAATATTATCAGAAGAGCATAAACATATTTCCGCACGTCATTTTGGTACTGCATTAAAAAAATTAAAATTAATTGAGAAAAAAACACAAATTTATTCCCAATGTTACCGCGTCATTACAAAACAAAATTACAAATGCGAATACATTTTTCCCAATATGCAAGTAAGTAAGTAAGTATACAAAAAAAAAATGTTAAAGTGTCAAAATCTTAACGCTTTTAATTTCATGTTTTTGATTTGAGTTAAATAAAACCACCCTGTTCTATATATTTCACAAAAAAACATTTTTTTTTGTAGTTTTTAATAATTATTATTATTTTTTTATTATTTGCTAATGCACATTTAATTTATTATTGCATAATTTATTTAAATAATATTATGGATAATATTGATTAAATATCAATGATTAAAAATAAATATTTAATGTTATGCAATAAACGTAATTTATTTATATCCAGTGAGGGACGGATATCCGTTTAAACACTTCTTTTCCTTAATGTCTATATTAGTGAATAACAAAATACAATGTGCTAAGTCAATAAAGTTTTTCTGAGTTAAAATTGATGCGTATTAATGTCCTTACGGGACAAAATTGTATTACATAATTAAATTGTCGCGGTCGATGATAAATCCGCGGTACATAGCAAATTCGACTAATTATAGGAATAACCTTAACGACTAAAATTCATTGTCACTTCACAATAGAAATTTAAAATAGTTTGCTTATTTAATCCCCAATAATCTTGTGGTCTTAGTTAAATGTATTATGTATTGTTCTTAGAATTTCACATTTAAAGCGAATTCATCAACGGATTTCGGTATTTTCATAATTTTATTTTCAATATACGACTAATTTCGTTTCAAATTTAATTAGAATGGTATATACGAGTATGTAGTTATAGATATTTTGAATTTCACATGAACTTAACTATACACATTTAAAATTGTCGGGATCGTGTACAGTACAGTACATACGAGTATTACATTCATACTTATATTAATTGATGGCATTTGTTCTCAAATCTTTATGTTTACAATTTAACCTCAAAGAAAAATATAAATTTGTTTGATATTCTATTCGTAATATAATTTAAAATAATATTTTTATAAGCAATCCAAAACTATTAAAATTATATTTCAAAGTGAATCTGGTCCAATACGAGACCATTACCAAAATGTTGCTTCCAGTAGTGCTATTTTGTAACGATTCTCACTATATCAACGTTTTAATATTCTAATACCAATTGAAACACAAAATTTCACGATTTATGGAGCTTTTGAAAGGCCAAAGTTTATCGGAAGTAATGTTATTTTATTGAGTCAAAATTGTATAGGCCACTTTAGTGAACGAACTTAGTTTTTCCGAAAAGTAGGAAACAGATATAGGATTGAATATTTTTGAGCACATATGTATCGCTTAAATTGTTATGGAATTATCCTAAATTTTCCTGGTGTTACTGATTAGCGGCCACTTTAGTGAACGAATTTTAATTAAAGCTGGGTCTGTTCTAACGGAAGACCGTTTAGATTTTCCGAAAAAAAGGAAAAGGGGTACTTAGGATCGAGTATTTTTGCCCACAATTATTTTAAAAACTAATATCGAATTTTCCTGGTGTTCTTCATGCGTCAGTGACCGAAAGTTTTAAGGGTTTACACTAAACTGAACTGGATTTCTACTAAACGAAAATATTTTATTTTTTCAGAAAACATCCCAGAAATATTAAATTAATTGATAGAATAAAGAATTTAGAGAGTACAATAAGTGAAGCAATTCCTATAGAAAAAGAACTTTATTATTACCAACGTTTTAATAACTGTAAAAACGATGTGAAATCTCAATGGCGACTTGTAAATGAACTTTTAAATGGAAATAGTGAGAAAGCTATCAGATCTCAGAATAATAATATTCTAAACAAATGAATTTAATACAATAAATATTTTGCCAACATTGCTGAAGATCTTAAAGGTACTATTTCGTGTGCAAATCCGGTGGCATCAGAAGAATCCCAGTATTTATAAGACACAAGAGAAAACTTTTTTCTTTAATCCAACTGAAAGCTGTGAGGTACTTGATACCATTAATTCGTTAAATAATTCATTAGCATACTGATATGATAAAATAAGTAACTCTCTTATCAAATATGTTGGACCGCTTATTTCATCTGTTCTTAGTGATATTTGTAATCTTAGTATGTCAACCAGTGTTTTTCCTGATGTCTTAGAAAAAACTGTGGTCATACCACTACATAAAAAGGGAGCTACAGTTAGTTTGGGTAAGTGTCGACCAATTTCTCTGCTTTCCGTTCTCTCTAAACTATTTGAAAAAATAATTGAGAAAAGATTACATTCCTTTTTGGCAAAATTCAATTTTTTTTCAAATAGCCAATTTGGTTTCAGAGTTGGCAAAAGTACTGAAGATGCTCTGCTAGAGCTCACAAACAAAATAAATTTTGCTGCAGTAAATTTTATAGATGTTAGGTACATATACTGTTGATCACAATTTATTAATATTAAAGCTAGATAAAGCAGGGATACGCGGCATTGCAAACGAATGGTTTCTGTCTTACCTTTCTCATAGACAGCAGGCGGTAAAAATTGGGAATTATTTTGGTGAATTTAGAAAAATTAACTATGGAGTGCCACAGGGATCAGTCTTAGGACCTATCTTATTCTTGATCTAATTAATTATTTTTTCGAACTAAAGTTAGATTGGCAATCAGTTGGCTTTGCTGATGATGTAGAGATGGTATATAGCTAAAGGGATAGTGATACTAATGTCCAAAAGATTAATAACGTTCTTCGAATTCTGAGACGATAGTTTGACCTACACTACATGGTTCTCAGTTCTGAAGCGAATATTCTATATATTAAATTATCTGGAGTCGTGTCTAATCCAACTGATGTTGTATAGCATTCCTCAGACTGTTTAAATAATAGTGTTACCTTCTACGACATTTATACGTTTATACAGTTTTAAAAAATTTCTTTTTACGTAGAGGCCACAGGAATTTAAAAGCAAACCACGTTAATTACCCACCACCAAGAAAGGAGCATTTTAAACATTTTTTTAGCTCTGTGGCACCTAAAATGTATAATCAGCTATCAGATAGTTTAAAACAAATTCCTGTTTATTAGACCTTTTTGAAGGGTGTTAAATCATGGTTAATGGAAGTAAATGATATTGAAACTCTCTTTCACACATTGAAATGAAACCACATTCCTTTTACGTTTTTAGATATAATTGAAACTAAATTTTATTGATTGAAATTCAAAACTAAATTATTTTAAATTCTGTCGATTTTAGAATAATATCGATTCTGATCCATTGCGATCGCAGATATTTCCTAATTCTCTTTAATTTTTTAAGCATATAGAAACTAACGTTTTACCGGATCAGTTTCTTATAAGATGATTTCACCACAGCATGTCATAATATTTGTATTTAAATCATAAGCTTGTTAGCTTATATTCAAAGAAATATTCAATATCCTTTTTTCGATAATTGGGTTCATAAATGCTGAATCCTAGTACCAGTTCCCCCACTTTACAGAAAATCTAAGAGATTTTTTGTAAGATAATAACTCGACTAAAAACCAACAGTCACTAAAGTGCCCGCTGCTCTTGAACAACCATAAAACTTCCATAAAACTTTTAACGATACTTGTGCTCAAATATTACTTTTCGGAAAATCTATCGAATTTCAACTATATTTCCCACTTAATTATAGAAATTTTGAATTACTTTAGTTTTGTCAGTAAAAACTACATTTATTTACTAAAATTTTCATGTTTATCCACAATATTGACTTATCAACTTAGTTACAATTTTCCCAATTTTATTGCGGTACTGAAAAATTCGTTATAACGAGACTTTCACACTAACACATACATATAACACGCATAATATTTTTGGATTATTGTGAAATATCTATTTTTTTCCTAAATATGTATTATGCATGCATATTTCGTACGCTTGAATTTGAAACCATTTCGAATGTCATTTCAAAAACCAATACAGTTTTCGGACACATTATATCCTTAGTTACAAAATACGATGCATAATTAAAAAATCAAAAGGCTTTCCTAACTATAAACGGAGAGCCAATAACATTTCATCTACATCTAAATAAGGACAAACATCTCAATTCACACAGCTGCGTAAAACACAATTTTTTTCGTTAACGAAACTATCTCATCAATAATCTAATTGTGTTAGTTTGATTTCCTTATCTTCAAATACTAAAAAAAAAAGCACTACAAAATGGCCGATTTAATACATAATATTTTTTTTTTTTTCGTTTTTGTAAAATATTGCTCATCCTAATATATATTTTTTTATTTTCCTCTATTTTCTATATAGTATACCCACCTAACGCTTTAATTTCAGCGTAGTAGTTCAACGGAAAGTTTTCCTCCTTGTTTTTTTTTTATTTAAAAGCAAAAACAACGATCATAAAACAAACACATTTAAAAAATTAAGAAAAAAAACTTTTCACCATATTTTCCATTTTATTTCGTTTTTCTTAAATAAAGAACTAAAGAAAACTTTGCTTTTTTTTTTTTATTTAGAAATTTGTTTTTGTTGGTGTTTCTAGTTTTATTTTTTATATGGTGTATTTTACTTTTAACAGTAATAGAAAAACGCGCGTTCGTAGATTTTTTTCCTAACGTATTTTTAGTTGTATTTTTTTTGCTTCTTTTCAAAAGACACATATACTCGTACACTAAGATAAAAAAAACAACCGGGATTTTTTTTAAATATTTTTTTCCCTTCAATGATTTCTTACTAAAAAAAAAACGGGAGAATAGAGGAGAAAGGAAAAAGGAAAAAAATCCGCGCGATTTCAGCGTTTTTTTTATCATTTTCTTTATCGTTAGATTTTTTTTTTAGTTATTTCCTTTACAAATAATAATATAAAAAAAAAAGAAATAATAAAACAACACTGCAGAGTCTATGTAATAACGCGGTATTGATTATTCAATCAATAAAATATAACAGCAACAGCAGTATTAGTAGCAGCAGCAGCAGCGGCAGTACCAAAAGCAAGCAAGTAGTAGCTAAAATAAAATAAAGAATAATAAAAATAAAATAAAAATATATATAATAATAATATAACAACAACAAATGAGAAAAAGATATGTATTTTCCTTAGTTTTTCTTCTTTTTTTTACGAGATTAGAAAATAAAAATATAAAAAAAGGAAAATAAAAAGGAAAAACAAGTGGAATTTTTTATAAGGATAAAATTTATTTATGTTTGTTTTTTGTTTTTTTTTTCCTTTGTTATAGATGGAAAAACGAGAAAAGGGAATAAAACTAGAATTTTCTTTTATATTTAGACTTTTTTATTTATATACATGTACATACTTATTTTTTTTTTTTTTAGAATCGGCTAAATTTTAATCCTTATCGGAAAGAAATTAATTTATAATTACAAGGATTTCTTTGAATATAAAATAAAAATAAGGTCATCATCTTATTTTTATTATATACGTACATACATATACACACATTTGTACGTTTTCTTCTTTTTTTTTTGCCAATGTAATAAAAAAAAACAAACGGGAGACTTTTGTTCTGGTGGTGGCCAGGTTTTATGCTATAAATAAACTTTTATTTCGTGCATGAAAAATTTAAATCCCTTAGGAAATAATAAGGTAAAAATTATTTAACTATTGTTATCTGAAAATACAGTAGAAAATAATAAAACTTTTATAACTGAGATTATTATATGATCTCGAAACATAAACAATTCGCATCGATAAAAAAAGCGCGTTTGAATTTAGTTTTTGGTTAGCCTTAATGAAAACAGTTCCAAAGAACTGTCATGTTAAAGACTTTTAAGCACTATTCATATAGTTAAATTTAACTTTTAATTAACGGTTTAATATCAAAATTTTAAATTCAAATTGTACAAATATGCATTTTAAATTCAAGCTGTCGTTTTAATTTTTAAATATTGAAAATCTAAAAATAGGCATTTAGGTATTGCACACAAATTTATTCAATTTGATCCTGTTAATTTTATTTAAGTTTTATTATAATTTTCACAGTTAGTTCAAATTTGACCGTTTTCCGGAAACACTCACACATTTGGTTGTATTTATTTGAAATTCATTTGAAATTATTTTATTTCTACTTTAACTCTCAAATAATATTTTTAGGAAATTTTAAATTTTGACCTTACTTTCTAGATCATATATTTAAAATTTCATAAAAGTGAAAAAAATGTTCATAATTTGTTCGATTAATAACCTTTTTAAATTTGTTAGATTTCTCTAATAATCTTCCCGGTAATCTTCGATAAGATTTTATGTGGCTTGTTTTTAAAAATGATTGCAAAATACTAATGCATAATACTAATGATCCGTGTTTTCCTGTACTTAATTTAAACTTGATTTAATTGTATTGGCAAACTTAACGTTTCAGTGCCGCGATGAGTTTGTCTAAAACATTATTGAATAGTATCATAACTTCTTAGAGAATCAAAAAATTAAAATTGATAGAGATGGCTTTAATGTAAATTTATATCAATAAATGTAACAAGTTTGCAAAAATTTTAGAATTAAACTTAAACCCACAGATTGATTACAACTGTCTTAAATTACCTCATTTACAGTATTAGCAAAGAAGATATACCAAGGTATATCTTCTTTGGTATTAGACTGAAAAATATTGTATGCATAAAAATAACTATAAAACTACATACACACTTCATCTTTTAGAACTTCTTCATATAGTTCAAAATCAGAATAACATTTTAGAATTCATTAAAATTACAAAACTCACTTTGATTAAAAGTCAGTATTTACTCACACAAAAATAAAAATAATTTGAACTAACTTCTGAATTTATATACATTTTAAAGATTTACGACATCAAATTTCAAATTATTAAAAATTTATACAACATACTTTAAATCTTCTTGGTAATTTTCAATGAAAGATGGGTATATAAATATATATCGGTGTGTGTGTCATTTTCGCATATGTACGATAATCTGTCAAATAATATTTTTTTTAATTATTTGTGATAAACAACCAAATTAGTGTTAGAAATGTTTTAAAATAATTTAAACAATATAAAATCAACAATAAACGACACAGAGTAGAAAATATTTTCAAAGAACAAGAAGCCACAGTATTAGACTTTGTAGAAGCTAACCCAGACTAAATAAATTAAAACATTGATGTAAAACCTCTTGTAAACCTTGGTTGAGTCGGCGAAACTAAAAAATTCCATTTCCACTGGTTAATTTTGTTTAAAATTTGTATTTTGAAAAGCGCAAGCAGTTTAGCGCAGTAACCGCTATTGGTCGTCTTAGGGAAACTTATTATTAATATATATAATGGATACCACCTTAAGGACCAGTTATGTATGTGGTGCGGTGTTGATGTAAATGAAATCGTGCGGACGGTGCCGTAACAAGATTATGTTGAGCCCCATTTCGGAGCAAATCAAAATCAGAATTTCCCTTCTTTAGGTGCCATTGAATGACACTAAGATGGTGAAATATATTCTTCTTTATACAGTAATATTTTACTTTAACTGACACATTTAAGCAAATAATTGACATAAACGAGCAATTGTGTCCTGTGTGAAACCCGGTGGAAAACTCTAAGATCGACCCCATAGAATAAATTGAACAACATTTTAACAAAAAAAATTGAAATCAGTCTTTTTTTCGTTTTTTTATTTTTGGTTCCCATTCTTTTTTTAAAATTAGATTAATGGCTTATTGTTGATGAACACTAAAATGTGAACTCAAATGCTGTTGAATATACTGTTAATAAAAATGTACACTTTCATAAATTTCAAATAAATAATTTGTATCTAGATTGATTGATATCAAGACACCGGTTCTCTTGTATTTGGTGTCACTATCTATGATCGTAACGCATATCCTAAATCGTTTTAAAAATTAATTCATTACTGGAAAAAACTTACAAGTTATTCCCAATTAAAGCTGTCATGTGTATAGAGCCAGGATATTTTACATTAACAGATTTCTATGCAATTTCATTTTTTCATCGATATATGGTATAAATTTTGCTCACTGATGTATTAAAACTTTGACTAACATCTTGCTGATAATATCTTGTAGTAAAATAATTTTAAATATGCAAAAATTTATTTTAAATAATTGTGAACTAAGTTTTTATTTTATTAATTCTAAATACCTTGATAAATATTTCGTCTGAGAACTCAACACAATTCTCTTTTAAATCGTTTTACATCAAATCTTCTATCAGTCTTACAGTTGCAGGAGATAAGATAATGATCCCTAATTGATCAATCCAAAAAAACAGGCATTTTTATTTTGATCAATGCTTTTATTAATATTTTTTACCACAAATACACAACAAAAGGTACAACTATGAGGTGATGATAATGAACAGGAGTAAAACCCTTATTTGGAGTATTATGTCTGGCATGTGTCTTTGAATTACCTGGAAAATACCCTGCACCAAAAGGAGAGGAACACATCATTTTAAATTTCAACACCTGAGAATTTGGAAAACAACTTTCGGATTTAATCTGTAGTATTCGTTAACAGTATCATCCAAAATTGGATAATATCTCAAAAATTGAATTGGACCTTATTATTTTGTAACCCAACCCAAGATCGAGCTTAACAACAACCCTTTACATTTTCAAATTTTAAAATTTTCGTTGATCTTTGCCATTAGAAAGTTATGTTTGTAAGAAATGATATTGTTTAAATACAAAACGAACTTTTTTATCATACACTTTTACATTTACATAATATAAAATGTACTATTTATAAATGCCGTTAACAAATATCCCTTTAAAAAAAATCCCTATATACATATATTACTCCTATGTGTCACATTCAAAATCAAAAACGGCGTACATATACGAGTATCAAACGGTATGTATATAAACATCCAAGGTTTACGGGAAAACGCATTAGCAAAGAATAAAAAAAACAAACTCATCCTTCTCAGAATTTTCTTCGCTTTTTTTACCATGTACACACACACACACACAAACTTATGTGTATGTATACAATATATAGATTCTTCTTTCACAACAAGTGCGTATAGTTTTGAATAAAATAAAGAAATTTTTTTGTAATAAAACATTAAAAGGAGGAAAAATTGAAATTTGTTTTCCTTATATACATTTTTTTTTCTTTTCCGCTTTTTCCTCTACATTTTCCAACTTTTTCCGTATTTCTTCTGTTCAGTTTCATTTTTTTTTTTATTGTACATATATATAATCACAAATGGAAAACTGAGAGAAAGTAGATATATAGAAATATACATACATATATTTACTTTACATTTTTTTTTATTTAGAATTATATAGAAATATTATTGTGAAAATTTAAATATTTCCATGAACAATAACAACAACTAAAAAGAAAATTAAAAAAATAAATAAATAAAAAAATTGTGAAGTAATTTTTTTTTATTCTTTTTAGATTCAATTCAAGAGTAAAAAAAAATTTATATATTTTCTGAAATAGAAAATGTATAGGGAAAAATTTGAAAGGGATTGAAAATAAAAAAAAATGTAAATAAAAGGGTGGTTATAAGATTATATTATTTTCTAAAGATTTTTTAAATTATTATTATTATTACTTTTTTTTTGCTTTTTGCTAAGAAGGAATGAGTTTTCAATAATGAAATACACGCATCGTTTTTTAACCCCTTCTTACGCACGCGAGATAAGTTTTTTATGATATTTTTTTAATTGTACTATTCGCTCGAATTTTTTTTGTTAAGTAATTAATGAAAAATAAATTAAAGTAAATTGAAAGAGTAGATTTTTTTGTTTTTTTTTCAAACTTTTTTCCCTATTTGTTGTTATGTAAAAAATAATTTAACACTTGAAAAATTCATATGGAAGGAAGTACAATTTTATTCTACTATGTAGGTTGTAGAAATATAATAATTATTATGCATAGAAAGCTACTTATTTTTAAGATAATGGATATGTAAGTGATATCTTCGCTTCCAAAGTGTTTGAGATTTGTTTTATTGAAAAATGTAAACTGTCATAAACAAAATTGTTTTATGAAAACCTTAACAAAGTTGCTAGTGAAAAGTGAAGAGCCCATTTGAAGCTGATAAAACTATTTTATTTTCAATTTGTACATAATTCTAAACACAACTCCATATGAGGCAAAAGTCCTAAATAGTGTTAGAAATAGTGTAAAATTGTGGCAAAAATTTTCGATAGGAATTATGCAAAATTTTAAAATTGTAATAAAATTTTTTATAGACTGAAAATATTCTAGAAATCTTTTCTACTAAAATATCTTAATGATTATATGATATGTATTTGAAATTACACCGACAGTTTTTCAATATTCATTTTGCTGTATGATTTTGGGATAATGCTTCATGGAAGAATGTTCCATAATGATTGCTATATATTGACAACAAACGATTTTTTGGAACGTTTATCACATAACACCTTCGAATACTTCAATCTAATTAAATATTCCATTACAGATATTTATGGTGCCTACTCTTCATAAAATACATATAGCCATAAAAGGTATTAGGGTGGTATGTTATCTCAAAAAAATAGTTATATCATAAAATAAACCCTTTCAAATATGTACATATGTATATATACGCAAATTGCATCTATGTATATACTAGAATATTCTCCGCACATAAAAAACTATAAATCCCACCCTTTTTCTAATTTAAATTTAATCCTAACATAAAATAAAATAAAAATCGAAATCATAAATCCAAACTGCGAAATAAAATTGAAAATATAAATAAAAAAACGGGAAAAGGAGTAAAATTCTGGGCAAAAAAAAAATAGTAAATAAAATTTTTATATACATATATGAAACTTGCGTTTAAATAAAATTACATAATCAAATTTTGAAAAAAATGAAAATCTAAAACACTCAGGAAATCAAAAAAAATGGAGGATATACAAATTTATAATGCTGCGAAAGCTCATCGTCCTTGTATATTGAAAATTATATATATAAAAAATGTATACTGCGAATTAACCTTATTCTATAGAAATTTAAGATTAATTGATGTTCGCTGGTTCCTTTTTCTTTGCTGTATGTACTCATACAATAACATGATGAGATATAAATCTATTCATCATGTCAATGTCCTGATACATATTACATAAATAATACAACTTATATTGAGATTGTTCCTCGTACAAACATAATATACATATACACATATAATGTATATACCAGATAGGTTGTTGTACTCGGAGATTTTATACATCCTTTTGTATATATTATTAGATGAACAAAATACAAAAACAAATTAGGGCATATTTAGACACCTGTCGAATCGTTTTATGTTGTATCATCTCTAATCCAGTCAATAATATTTCTTTTTTTTTTTATATTTTGTTTTGTTATCAAACTTTTCCACTTTAAATTCATATTCCCGAATATCATCATGAAAATTCTAAATTGACCTACAAAAGAGGTTCCATTTGCAACCAAAACAAAAATTCCGTCAGCATGATCATTTTTTACCATAAAAAATTAAAATAAACACACACACACACATACATACATACTGGAAAAATGAAAGTTTGAAAATATATAAAAAAAAAACTTTTGTTTTTTTCTCTTATCGTTTCCACTGACGCAACAATTCTATAGAAACCGGGACATGCATATATATAGAACGAACGATATATTATATATGTACATACATTTTTTATATACATGAAATACATAAAAACACCTGTGACCTCAACCTCGTGAAGTACGATGAACATATATATGCTACATATATGTATAATGTACCCATATATATATATATGTAGTATGTATATAACCAACATAAAATCAGACGCATACTCAAATCAAATTCAACATAAAATAAAATTGAATTCACCTTTACCTCGCGTGGTACATAACATACATATATATGTATGTATATAGAAACACGAGAGGATATATTCGTATACATCATGGAGTAGTTTTTCGTTGTGTTATATACTCGTACGAACAAATATGGTTATATACATGCATGTATACATATATATGTATTATATATTATGTATTACATTCTTCTCCAAACGTGTGTATAAATGCTGGAGACATTTCATATTCCTTATCTTTTATAGTTTTATATATTCTCTCATGCCATGTATGTGTATACATAAAAAAATTTCTAAGAAATAGAAAAGCAGAAAAAAAATCAGACATCAATTAAATCAAAACAAAGATTTTCTGTGGGCGATTTTTCATTTTTCCATGTCTATAATATAGATTTTTCTTCTCCCAGTACCATCCCTATAATGTGTGTTGTATATATGTGTACGGATTTTTTTTTTTTCAAACTTAAATTGGATGAAGGTCAAGTAAAAGAGTATGAGTATGTGTGTGTGTGTGTATAAAGAAAACGAAATTTCCTCCTTTTTTTTTGTGCTAAACATATGTATAATATTTTTTTTATCGGTTGACCAAATCCTTATGTATATGTTCAACATAATAATCAACAATTTTTCATGTATTGTGATACCCTCTATATATTATATAGGAAAAAATATTGTATCACGTGAATTTTGGTAGCCAAAAAGGGTGGAAAAATTTTCTTACATTATGTGTCACACACATTTTCTTATGTGTAAAATAGCATGTTTTCTGTGCGACATTTGCATAATTTGAATGAACAAAACAAAAAAAAAATCGTAAAGAAAATACACATCTCTCTATAATATGTAGAATAATATGTGAACGAACGAATAACAGCCAAAACAACACCAACAACAACAAAAGGGATAAATTGAAAAGGATATTCCCAAAATACCCATGTGACTTGAGGCAACATTATTTGGTTTTTCATTCTTATATCCATATATACATACTAATACATGTATATTCGACTATACATAATATCGTCGGTGCGTATATGTATGTATGTATTTTCTTGACTTTGATAGATAGATGGTTGATTTTTCTTTTTCTCTACATATCTAGCAAATCCAAAAGATGAGATTTGTTTATATATTTTTATCGAAACGCACGAATAAAAATAAAAATGATGAAATCAAGAGGAAAAGGGTAAAAGTATATGAGGTTCGTCTTATGTACAATATTTTCATGTTTGTGGTTGTCTAATTGAGTGAAAAATATAAAACAACCGAAATAACAAATAAGCAAAGAAGTATGACAATAAAAATTGAGGAAAAATAAGGGAAATTATATTTTATTTGTTGACCAAGGTCTTGAATTTTATTTTTTCTTATACATAATATGCTCGTCTAACCATACCGCTTCTTTATTTACATGGAATATAGTTAGACAGCATATTTTTGCACAGATTCAAAACAACAAGAAGGCGACAATTCTATTAATTAATTTTCCCGAAAAAGTTATGTAAAGATACGTAATATATATATACTTATATAATAGGTATATATATATATGTATATATATCCTCGTAAATATACAAAGAAAATCAACTAAAATATGTATTATAGAAGGACGAATATTTTATTTCCATTTTTTTATGTTATATTTTTATTACTTTATTCTTAATATTTGAATGGAAGATGAATAGAGGACATTTAAGGGATGAGAATATGAAATTTAACTAGGTAACATGCGCAGATGAGATATTATTTTTATTACAACTTTTACATTTTTTATTTAAAGATAAAAATCTAAAACAACATTAGATAAAAACTTATGTTTAATGTAACAAAAAAATTCGCGTGTTTTGCCTTTCAACCTTCAAATATACATATATACGTATATAAAGCACCGAGAAGAGCAAGCACCATATTTAACAATTTTATGTACATATACATATATATATATATATAGATGTATGTTAAATATATACATACGTACATATTACATATATGTACGCATATATAAAAAGAAAATCACACAATATTAAATCAATCTTCTTCAAGTCTCAAGTTTTTCTTTATGTTTGCGCTTATAGCCATCAGGATTACCGATATTTGGTATGAAACTAAAAAATGTAATACCTATTTTTGAATTACATGTAGTAGTAATGATGTGGGTTGGAACATTTTTTATATTGATTTTAAGTTGCGTTATCATCGCAAGTGTGCTTTAACATTAACTTGGTGTAGTTTTCGGCTTAAATTTAAATCAATCAAATTATAGTGCGTACGTTTAGAAAAAAGAATATCAAGCACATACTTAAATTTGTTCATATTACATTTATAGATTTAGGAAACGCAACTTTTAAAGTAACATTGTTTAGTTAATGTATGTATGTATAAGATAAATACTGCTGCTGCGCAACAGTAATAATTGGTATGCTATTGGCATAAGATTTAGCCATCAAGTTTTAGCAAATCAAGTTAAAAATTTTAAATATATTAAGTTTGTTGCCAACAACAATTGAGCCAGTTTTCTTTTGGAAATTGAAGATCCGGATAGTAAATAATGTGTTAAACAAAATAGTGAGATAATATTTAGAAAATTTTTTGAATGCTGTACACTGTGATAGTTTACCAACTCTGTAAATGCAAAAAATCGAAAGCATTATAGAAAGCATAGTATTCGTACAACATTGTTTGTCGTATGGTGATTTTTTGCTCTCAAATAAAGATATGTCTTACATGGTAAACCCACTTGTTGATTCACGTGTGATACGGTAAAAAGGAAAATAGTATAACACTCGTTATACATATATAGTTTTGTATTCGTTTATATGTTTGGTTTTCCTTTTTTTGTATACACACATATACATATGTACATACTATGATTCTTAAATAATATTTGAGGCTTAGCAACAAAAGGATTTTTCACCATTATATTATGAAAAAAAAAACGTATAAATTAATTTCAAAAAATAAAATGTATAAAAAAATTAAATTATTTATAAAAGTTATCCTTAGCCGAGGAAAAAAAACCATTCATTTAAAAGTCAACCATGTTTTTTGGTCACCACCGACCATCATCATTTACCATCTAATCACCATCACCCTCCTCACTAAAAATACACACAGTAAAAAAAAAACAACAACCCATCCAAAAAATAAAAAACTCTTAAATTCCCATCAACAATAAACCCACTCACACAACTTTTAATTTTTTTTTTTTTTGTTTGGACCGCTTCGCTATTATAACATTTTTTATTTTTATTTTTTTATATTCCTCTGCAGAGAAAAAAAGGAAAAACTGAATATAAAATAAAATAAAAAATCGTAATGATTTTTTAGTGTAGCAGCTCCTTATTCTCCTTCTTTCTCTTTCTAAGTTGGTTGTTATTAGAAAAATATAAAAAAAAAAATTTGTTGGGTTGGAAAAAATCGCGAAAAATGGTATATTTTCATATTACTATAAAAAAAAATTTATACTGTGTAGAATGGAGGCTCAAGAATATATAGGGGTAGAATGGAACAAAATAGAGCTAAAAAAGTATAAAAGTTTTATTTTTTTATGTGTTTGTAATAAAATATGTATATATATATATATATATATATATATATATATATATATATATATATATATATATATATATATATATATGTATATATATATGTACATATATACATATATATATATACGAGTACGAGTAATAATAATATGTATATGAGCGAAACGAAAAAATCGAGAACAAACGGAAAAATCTAAAAAAAAAAAAATTGAAACAGAAAAAGAGGATTTTCATCTCGAAAATATATATAAATACATATATACTACATAAAAAAAGGATAATAGGTATGAGAGATGATGTAGATTTGACTCCTTTTTTATGTTTCTTATAATTTTACATATAACATTATTTTATATAATATGTACGTATATTTCATCAATGTGAATTTAATGAATATAACTTTGTTATATATTTCCCAAGCTTCTAACAAAATTGTTATAATAATAATAATATTTTTTTGGTTCTTTAATTATTTTATTAATGAATTGATTATTGTTTGATAAAAATATATATACATACTCGTACATATATGTATATAAATATTATTTAATTTATTTTAAATTATGTATTTAAAATAACTTTGTGGAGGTGTAAGAGTGCATACGAAAAATCATGTCGTAATTGTTGCTAACCGCTTTTGGAAGGTGAGCAAAATTAATGTTTTTGTGGAATTTATTTATAATTCGCTAGCTTAGAATTTCTTTGTTCGCATATATTATGTACTGCGCATGTGTACTTTTTCATTTTTGTCACTTAGCTTAATAATTATTCAGTTTCATACCCGTTTTAGATATGTATACTAGAGTAATTTTTCATGTATATAATGACTTCGGCAACCAACCGCTCCCCTTTTGTTTACTGTTGTTCACAGGCGTTTGTAGTTAACCATATGTAGTTAACAGCCAGCGTAAACAACAATTGTTTCTAAACAATAAGAATGGGAAATGAATAGGAAATTATAATCTTTGATAAAATATAGTGTTGGCTCTAAACCTATGTATATCTAGAATCAACTGGTCTCAGGAACTCAATTACTCGGGTTATTGGAACCCGATTTTTGGCTCAGCTTTATTCGACGGTTTTCGTATGATCATATTTTAATAAAATCCATACACATAATATACTAAAATTTGTTTATAATAAATCACACGGTACTTAGGAACCCATTTAGAATTAAGAGCCCATTTTCAACAGGATCCACGCATGTACTGAATATTTTATCACATTTAGTTGAAAATACAACGTTGAAGATAATATTATCCAAGCATAAACGAGAAAACTACAATTTTAAACTACAAAAAAAATTATATTTATATTAAAATTAAAATTAAAAATTATATTTATTTTATATTAATAACGTTAAACATTTAAAAAATTGTAAATACTATTTTGAGGCAAATAAAACTAATAATAAAAAAATTAAAATATAACTTGTTTGGTACGTAAACTAAATCATTCATTATTATGATATAGAAATAACGCCCTAATTTTTTATTCAACCTGATTCAAGTTTTATATTTTTACTCTATACTTGAATGCGGTTATATCAAATTTGAAATAACATGAACATTTATATTATTGAAATGATGTAATAATTATACAAAATTATAAAAATGAGGGCCCATCAATGTTTTTTTGCCTAAACGTCCGGAAAACGTATCTATCCATTGAACTGCTACAACTGGCCACCATGCAGATGTACCTGAAATGTTCCCTCGGCCCCTAACTTTGCATTGTTTTACCTTAACATTAGCTTCCCATACTATTGAATTGGGCAGCGTGACAGTAATGAATATCTCGCCGTTATATTTCCGAAAGAAACAACTAAAACATTTAGGTGTTCTCAATTCATGCGATTCCGATTTTTTGTTGTAATTTTAGGCTGAACTATAAAGCCGTATACTATAGTTCTTGTTAAATCTTTAAGATAGACGCTTTAATTAGCGTATATCAATGAACTTGGAAGTCGAGCTCCATATTTAATGCTGACACATCGTCTAAAGCTACCCTCTTCAATTAGCTGCTGTTTTATTTCAAAAATTGAATTTTGCTTATTCCCATAATTACGGTTCAATAAAGATGCATAATGCATTTCCCAAACATATGACAAGATAGTAAGTGTAAACATATTAGAAACTCGAGCCGAAGCATACATAGATTAGAATAATTAATTAAGAAAATAATAAGAAATCAGTTGTAAAATTACTTAAGTGAATAACATGTAATAAATAAAAATAAATATTAAATAAATATTTTTTTTATTTCAATGAAGTTACGACACAATTATAAACATATGTCTATGATAATTATGCATCCAATTTTTCAGACAAATTGAAAGGAAACTCCATGCAAAAAAACACGGTTTAGGAACAAATGAGTACTATCCCAGATTACGCCCAGAAATCTTGCTTCATCAGTAAAACCTAGTCTTAAGCCGTTTAAAGCAGGCTTACTTTCTATTTTGGTTGGACATGAAATTCTAAAATGATGGTTGGCAGAAGTTCCGAAATATAACCACTAGTTACTAACTAATAAATAAATAATAAAACAGTTTTAATTACTTTGTGGTTATTGAAAATATATTAAACGAATAAAATATTCATACCCATCCAATATGAGAACTTCCGTTCGGATTGACCATATTCAAAAATCAACCACTCAACATACCGAATTTGTTTATAATCGGTGAAGCAATGATCTAGTTCCGTTCCTGAGTTCCAGAACATCTGCCAAGAATCATTTTTAATCGCATTTCCATCAAAAACTCCAATTCATTGTAATCATTGGCCGTTCCGGTGTATTTTCCATATTCTATGAATTGTCGTATTCGGTCAATATAGAATCATCGTCATTACCTTGGCGTTCATCGTCATTGCTTTCGTGTTCATCACCTGATTAACTGATGCAAATATAGCATTATCTATAATATGCGTGTTCTTTTACCAATGGAAGCAGCTCAAAAAGTAATACAAATTCTGTTACTTTTCTTACAGCCGAAGATGTTACAAATTCCTATTGGGACAAATGGAAAAAATTGGAGTAGAATCTATCAAAACTAGGTGGTAAGTCATTATTGCAATTAGAAAGGTCCATAAATTACTTAGAGTACTCTATACAAAAACTGCCTCAGAAAATTTACCAATTTAATTAATATAAATTATACATCCAAGTGTATACAGTGATGATAAGTTTGCGGAAAGAAACTGGTTTGGTTAACGGCGATATAGATAAACCAATTTCACTCAAATACAAGTTCCTCAATGCACCAAGAACCTCAAAATGCTATATCATCAATAAGTAATGCTGATCTACCAGCATCATTGAAAGTGCTATTGAGTAGGCACTTGATTTCGCACTACTAATTGTACCATCTCAAATATTTTATCAAGGGCATTATTGACTATCAAACCAAATCAACTTTGACTGCTACAGAAAGGGTCAAAACTTCCACTGCTGAAAACAAAAATTAAAGACGAAACTTAATAAAACTTTTTCGATATTCGCATAATTGATTTGGTGGAATTTTTGCAAGCTCTTCGAAATATGTATAAGGAATTTTACTCACTAGAAATCATATTTTTTCATTGCGAATCTCATCTTGCTAGGCTAAAACGTAATTCTATTTCGTCAATTTATTTGAGACACTCTTCACTATCTTACGATATGAGATATAGTAAATGATTGTTTGCAAATTCATTCGCAGGGGAATGAACGAAGGAAATAACTGATCTATAAATAGTTCTAAGCACGAAAACTATGATGAAAAATACTTCAAGTCGCAAATTCAATATATGGGGTCGGATCTCAAAAGTAATATCAAAATTGTATGTTTTTTCTATTTTTATTGTATAGAACTTGAATATAGAAAAATTTTATGGAAGGCGATTTTTGTTGTTGTTGTTGCCGAAGATACTGAGTGTCAAATATTTCAAAAATGTGCGGACGCGGTAATGTATTTATGTGTGTCAAATAAAACGTAATTGTTGGATAGTTGTGATAGAGGTATTTTTTTTAAGTAAAAGTGTGCCAACTAAAATAAAAATATAAAAATCATATCTTAACTTTCTTCCATCTAAAAATCCCTGACGAAAGTTTGTTTTTCAATTTTCTAAAATACGTTATAACGGCAACGAATTTGACATTTTCCTACAATAATTTTTTCGTAGAATTTAGTTCTCTACATAAATATTAAATATAATACCAGTAATTTTCAGTACCAACTCTGACATAAGTAATTATTCCATGTGCAAACTCATTTTATTTATATCCAACTACTTTTAGCGAAGTTTCAAACCTAATTTGCAACTTAGATAGTAAAAAAGATAGAGGGCATGACTACATACCAAATATTGTTCTGGAACAATTTTTTTTTCTCACATCTTTTCAAAATTATATAATGCCGTGTTAGAGAACGGAATTTTTCCTGAGTGTCTAAAAATTGGCAAAAGTGACACCTATTTTTAAATCAGGAGGTCCTAAATTAATTAATAATTATCGACCGATATCAGTATTATCCGTCTTTGACAAGATATTAGAGAAATAAATTGCAAACAGAATGTTGGAAATCCTGCACAAATCCAATTTTTTCTATTCTTATCAGTATGGTCTTATCGTGATCTATACAATCAAACGCTTTACGTAAATCCCATGCGTTTTTGATTATCAAAAGCTCTATAGATCAGATCAGCAATTTCAATTAAGGCAAATCAGTACTGCTCTCTTTCTTTTTCAAATATACAAAATGATATTAAGTTAATATTAGAATTTTTTAACACTAACCGAATTTCGGTCAATTTCAGTAAAACTAAATTTATAACATTTAATTCTCCATTCTTGCTACATTATGACTTACCACTACTTCAAGTATCTAATTGTATAATAAATTGAGATTTATTTGTTTAATTAGGAAACTCTCTATGTTTGTTCCAGTGCTTCCATCTAAAAACGATCTATTTTTCGATTATTTACTTATGCTTATTATTAAAATACTTGGCCCCTGTTAAAATATTATTACAAATAATAATTTGATAGTTAACTATTATAACATTTTAATATATTTTTATTTGCACTGAAAAGTGTTAGCAAAATTTAATAAATATTTTAAAATTTACATATATTTATGCTTTACATATATTTTAATTTTATTTGTATTTTATTTTTTAGGTAAGTTGGCTTTACTGATTACAATACTAAATCAATTCAAACAGGTAACATGGCAAATCTATATATATGACTATTATTATATTTTTAAAACTGTTAAAACTGTTTTAAAACTGTTTTAATTTAATTATATTTTTAATTGTTTAATTGTATGTAAATCAGCTGTCCCAAGTTTGAATAGTCCTCATAGACTGATGAACCCAAAGACAATTTTTTTCAAATAAGATTTTAGTTTCTAAGAACATAAAAAACCTGTATAGGTGTAAAAAATGTATTTAATTATAAATTACAAGTTGCATTTTATTCCAATAAAATTAACTAACTCACTAAAGGGTCAATTCTAAAATTACAGTTCAAATTTTTGGTAAAATTATTTTTAAAATCTTAATTTGAGTATTTTAGCAATGGGATTGTACACGGAATTTCATATAATTCGGTCTCCCATAAAATTACATGGTTATCCTGAAAATCTGATCTTAAATTAACGATATGAACAATTAATCAATAAATCATAGAATATTTATAAAATTGTCAGAATTTAAGATGTGCTTTAAAATGTTGGGCTTATAGAATGAATTATGTTAATTTTTAAAATGCAAAATGAAACAAAATATACCAATTTTAAAAATTTTCAACATTTCAAATTTTGAGCTGGTTAGAAAAATTCAGCAGCCTATGTACATACATATTTGTTTTTAAGATGGATGTTTAGGATTTAACAGAAATTCCAATTTGACTGTTATTGAAAATTCGACTTTGTGATTTTTTCATAATTGAAAAATTGAAAATTTATTTAAATTAATTAATTTTATTATTTAAAAAACAATTAATTTTACAATTTAGTTTTTGAAAAACAAAAACATAAGTTCTTTCAAAACATAAAATTTTACAAATTTTTTAATTGGCACTATTAAATTTAATCAATTTCAATTTTAAGACCATATTTAAATTTTCATTTTGAATTTAACTCATGTTCAAATTATAATTTGAACCACCATTTTCGAATCGAATTTATTTCAAGTTTTTAAAATTTTCTAGAAAACTGATTGAAGTTGTTTTGATCTTTAATGCCAGTTTATTTAAATTTACAGGATTTCCTTAAACTTCTGACAACCACACCTTAAATAGTTCAACCACGTCTAAAACATTTTCAATGTTATCGAGTTTCACTTGATCTATGTATATATTTACACCAAAAATGCTGATCACCAAAATAAATTTCTTATATTGAGGTGTTTTCGCTACGTTAAATTTTCTAAACCATTTAATGATAATTTAATCTTCCTACAGTTTTCAGAAAAGGTGACAAGTTTTTAATATCAAGGCCTTCATCAATATGTATCCATCAGTAATAATAAAACAACTCTTCTGTACATAATATATTATGTTAATGTAAAATAATTTGAAAATCTGGAAAAATCATGTAATAGTGATTTAAGTCATTTTTCACGATTTAAAATTAACTGTAGGGTCTTATCCCATGTTTTATTGTCCCATGCATGTGTATAATGTAAACTGCATATTATTATCTGAACGGTCATAACTATAGTGACCCCAGGAGGCATATTATTTAATATAACCTTTTTAACCCTTTTGAATAAAATATTCAACACCCCTTCATTACATAAAAAAGGTATGTTATGATAGCTCAGACAAAAACCTCGAACCGACCCGTGTTCCAATTTCATATTCTAAACTAAATATATACCTATGTATATAAGGCGAACCGAACCCTTTATCCATATTATCTATATGTAGTTTTATGCAGTTATTCTGTACTTGAACTGTATACCAAACTAAGGTCATCAGAGTCAATAATCTACTTTCACCCCACTCAAAAAAAGGACTATAGTTTATAGTATTATAGATAACCCGTCTAATATAACCATTTTGCAGTAGATTTTTAGTTGTATAACTTATTGAAACGGTTGATGATTATTAAAAATTTATTTAATTACAAATATTTGTAAACAGACATTATATATACATAATATGTAGAAGCCAGTAGCATCATGAAAACTAATAATGTATGTTTCCTCTTTATTATTTATCAAATCAAACAAAACTGAAAAAAATTTGCAAGCATTTTCTATGATCGAATATTTTTTTTTTACAAATCATTCCACTGTTTGTTCACCTACCCAAAAAATAAAACACCCGTTGAATTCATCTAACTTCCACATTTATCATCATTCTAACTCAAAAATAATAAAAAAAGCAACCTTTTCTCATTCTTCTAAGATTTAAAAAAAAAAAAGGAAATTCTGAACGTCTAGAGAGATTCTATATCATGCAACAAAAAAAAAAAGGAAAACAAAAACAACATTCTCTTTTGTGTTACATTTTTTTTTATTTTATATCCTCGAACATTGTATTACACATATTATATTTTTAATTGTAGTGCTGAACTCGTTATTTCTGCGCACTTTCATCTCGCGAAATAAAAATAAAAAATTATATAAAATATAATATAGGGGGCGGTATTCCCGTCGCCATCATCATCATCATCGTTTTAGTCGTCGTCATCGTCGTCATATCGCTCCTTTTTTTTAATTTTTTGGTATAGTTAGATTTGTTGTTGCTTAATTTTTTCTGCTGTGCCTTACATATTTTCGGTATGCTTCTCATGCTTCTATACACTTTCCACCAAAAAAAAAAAACCGAAATAAAAAATTGTATATACATAAAAATAAAGAAAAAACTTGAGCATTATCGAATGATGTTATGAATTGGTTTGAAATTAAAAAAATAAAAAATACATACATACATATACATATATACACAAAACAAAGTACGAGAGCAAGATGTGGGGGGTAGTTTTTGAGGATTGAAAATTTGATTCTAAATTTACATTTTAAATAAGTACGAGTATATATTTATGTAATATGTATATATGTAGTATGTACATACAGTTTTTTCATTTTTTAATTTTTTTGGGAGGACTAAAAAATTGGGAAAAATGCTATATACATATTTCTAGATTTATACATCACATACAAACACATGTACTTGTACCACATATATATGCATATGTATACGTTTATATACTGATTATGATGACGATGAAAATAATATAATAAATATTTTACATAAAAAACGAAACGAGTAAACTTAAATAACAATTAAGCGGTAGTATGAGAAATTAAGGATACGCGCAATAGTTGAGATATAACGAAAATTCACCAACCAACAAAAAAGAGAATCTAACAACAACAAAAATAACATTCAAAAAAATACCCCGAGAGAAAATAAAATAACTAAAAAATACATGAAGCACATTAAATTTTAAAGGAAAAAAAGGGAAACTAAAAAAAAAAAATTTCCTCTAAAATACAAATACCAATAATATTCGTTTCTAAATATCATCTTGGTATAGATTTTTATATATAAATGTATATACACATATTATTATAAACGCACACTTACTTAACCGGCCTTTATTTCAGTTTAGTTTTTCCGATAATTTTCCTTTTTCGTATATTTTCTATTTCAGCTATTCTCTACTACATCCTAACTATATATGTATCTACATCTCGCTATATACATACTCGTATATATATTTATTATGTATTATAAATACACAGAGAGTAGCTAGTAGCTAGATGCTGTAAAAGAGGAATCAAAAAATAAAATATTATTATTTTAAAAATAAAATAAAAAATTTGGGGGAAAATATGTACACGTTATGTACTTGTACAGTAGAGAAAAAACTATTTTATTTTTTAGAGGAAAATTGTAATTTTTTTTTTATTTAATTTCTATACACCACCCATAATACATATTTGTGTTAAAACTCCCTTATACAAAATGTTTAATTAATTCTTTTAAATTAATTAAAATATATATTCTATATACCGAGTGTAAACAAAGTTCGTCACTTATTAGTTTTTAATAATTTAATATTTAATTGAAAAGGAAAACTATATACGTATATACGAAAAATTGATAATTCGATTTTATATAGATTTATCTATGTTAAATAGAAACGAGTTTTTCCAAAAAAAAAAATACCACCCAAAGTTCCAGTTAAATTATGGATGGGGATTTTGCGATTTCTTTTTCGGAAATATAAAATAAACTTTCAAGGAATTTTTAGAAATAAAAAGTATTTTCTTGGTAAAATATTTTGTATTTTTATTCAACCACAAAAACTAAATTAAGATAAGTTAATTTAATTTGAATTTTTACATACATGATTCAATTAGATGAATTTCGATTTTTGGAAATTTTAATTAGTAATTTAAACCAATCTGCAGCTCAGATTAATATAGTATTAAAGTATATCAAATGCCATTATATGCAGTTCTAAATCGTATTCTTTAAATTAAAAACTTGTAATTTTTGATTGATTGATGAAATTTCGCGTTCATCACCAGGAATACCGACACCAGGTGCACACGTTAATTTAATTTTGAAATGCTAAAAAAAATTCATCAAAATACGTTAAGAAAGTTAAAGTTTGTACAAAAATTATGAAAAATTTAGTTTAACCTTGTCTCAAAGTTGTTTAAAAACTAATTATATATGTAGTTAACATAAAATTAAATACAGTTTAAGTTTGATTTATATTTTTGGAGTACTATAGGAAAGATAAGTAATATTCCGGGAGATTTTGCCCATTCTCATATACTAAGATTCTTTTTCACAAAAAGGTTATAGCAACCAACAATGTTCACGTTCGTTTCGTTTAACGAACATTATTTCAAAAGTGTCAAAATTATTACAAATAGCTGCTGTAATTATTTGGTTGCATACAAAATTGTATTCAATTATAAAATTGAAATTAAAATTTATTTGAACTTTTCAAATAATGTATTGCCAAAGTGCTTTACATTTTCAATCCGCGGATCTCATGCACTTGTATGAGATTTTCTTAAAATACTGAACTTTATATGTTCGTTTATATATGCAATAACGTTTAAGCCTAGCTCAGTTCAAATTCTAATAAGAGCGAACCGATAAGTAAATTACGAAAAAGTTTTAAACTAGACTGATCGAAGCCGGACAAAGTGAGGTTTTGCTGTAAAGAGTGTTTTTTTAAGCCTGATAGAACGGAAATTGTAAAAACTTTGTATACTCTAGCAGATCTCAGTATACTCTGGCAAATCATCATGAGTCTCACGCTTGAATAACGCTATGAAATTATTAAAATTTACTTTGAAAAACAGTCGTCGATTCGCGCTACTTATAGACGATTTCGTTATTTTTATGGCGCACATAATCGGTCATCTGAGCAAGCCATTCGTTGAACTGTAGATAAATTTCGTACCACATACTCTCTAGAGGAGGCAATAACATCCACACGTCGAAGGAATGTGCGTACTGAAGAGAATAACGCCGCTGTAAACGAAAGTGTGGAAGAAGATCCAAATTTATCGATTCGTCATTCGCGAGAATTGGGGCTCTATCCGTCCGCTACATGGAAAATTTTGCGCAAAGATCTTGGCTAACACCCGTACAAGATCCAGCTGGTGCAGGAATTGAAGCCACTAGACCATTATTACCGTCCTTCTTTCGCCGATTGGGCTCTAGAGCAGTTAGCAAATGACCCGTTGCTTTATCGTCAAATTGTATTCAGCGTTGAGGCTCATTTTCGGCTTACCGGGTTTGTTAATAAACAAAATTGCCGCATATGGAGTGAGACCAATCAATTCAGCAACAATTGACGCCTTGGACGCCAGCATTGTCCATGTTATTCTTGACCTACGGCCAGCAGTGCTCGAAAAAGTGGCCCGTTAATGCCATGTATTGATGTTTCGAATAAAAAATGCTTGATTACAATTAATTTTTTGTGTTAATTTTTACAATTTAAAGTTCTATCGGGCTTAAAAAAACACCTTTTACATAATTATACGGAAATTTTAACATACAAAACGAAATATTAAAGAGTTGAAGTACTATTTGTCTTTCTAACTCCTAATGTGAACTAAAATTTTAATAATTTCAATTTTAAGTTGGCAGCACTTTTTCAGTAACAGTCGATTTGCCGGCTTACAGTATACTTTTGGTTAGTTTGGTTTGCCATTACAAAATGAATAGACTTCCGCCAGAGCATCATTAGCAAATTGTTCAAATTTACATCGCGCGCGGCGTCCATTTTATTGTCGACATTGGGAATTGATTCAACATCTTTATGGAGGATTTTACATTAGGATCTTGGTTTAGATGCTTACAAGATTCCAGTTGTGCGGGAATTAAAACCAAACAATCAACGTTCACGCCGACAATTCGATGAATGGGCCGAAGCCTATATTGGCTTCGATGTAAACTTTCCATACAAAATTGTATTCAGTGATGATCATTTCTCAAACAGAACTGACGCATTTGAAGTGAAGGTAATCCATTACCATTATACATCCACTTTTTGTGCCTCATTTGGATCGTATTGACATATAGACACGTGGAACCAACAAGACGGGGCCGCATGCCATACAGCACACGATACAATTAATTTACTGAAACAATCATGTGATGAACGTTTAATATCGAGAAATGGACCGGTCAACCAACCACCGCGTTCGTGTGGTTTAACACCATTGGACTACATATATTATTTGGGAGTATGTGAAGTCACTTGTCTATGCTGTTAAGCCAGAGGCTATTGAACTTTTGGAAGCCAACATTCGACGCGTTATTGCTGAAATACGGCCAGAAATGGTTACGCCATGTACAAGCCAATTTTGTTAAAGCTGATTTAAATCCGCACCAAACTAATTTAATTTAAATAAATTTAATGGTGCAGACTTAATTCATATTGAAAATAAATTAATTTTGGCATACAAAATTGTCGGTGGAATTAATTCGGTCGCCTGATAAATAGTTTATCGAACTTTTTGCATTAATAGTTTAGTTTTCCTCAGTCAATGGCATCACACATGTTCAGTTCGCTTCATATCTTCTGATATAGTGTTTTTTGAAATAAAGAGATAGGGGTAATTATCCGCCCCCCAAACTAACTAAAATTGTATTGTTTTATCATATAAGATCTTTGTTTATTCAAGTTATATGTTTAGTATTAATGGTTTTCCGTTTTAGCTTTTTGTAAATAAATTTTCAGCTTCCTTTTACTGAAAATGAAATCCAATTAGAAAATTCGGAAATTTCCGTTTAATTTTAAAAATTATATCTATATTCAAACCAAAAAATCGTTATTATTCGACGCAGCTCAAATTAGTTTTAATTTTAAAGGTGACCGACCCGAATGATTAGTATAACCTTGAGAGACTACTTGGGTTTAACAAAATGTTTAAATCAAAATCGATAATAGTTTAAATGTTATTTGTGACCACATAAAATTATGATGATTCATTTGTCAACCCAACCGATTTTTGATTAGTAAATGGTTATTTGAGAAATTTAGGAATAGTAATGTTTACATTAATATATGAGTGAAATACAAAATGTCAATTTATGACAAAAAGTATAAAAACCTGTTTTTCATTTGAACACAAGTGTTAAGGAAGGACATTAAACGTGGACATTCACGGAGAGTATATAGAGAACGAGATACAAATGTCTCGAAGATTTGTAAATCTGCGAGTGGCATAGAAAATGTGTATTGGTTTCCACTTATATACATCAACATCTTAGAAAACTTTTCATTTGAATTACACAGTAAAATTTTGTACGGGGAATCATGAAAACAAAGCGAATGAAAGACGTTTCCGTTTTCTATCTTACTCTGATTTCTAGAAATGGTTTTAATTGTATAGAAAATCAGTTTCGCGATTCCCGCCACATTCTATAATCGGAATGAATCTAGCAAATGTTCACCACGTCTGTTTTTAAACTTTCATCATTTTAGCGAAAAATATGTATGTATAATACATGTACATGCCAATGTATCAGTATGCCCCATTTAATTCACGGTAACATAATGCCATAATTATTGTTACAATAATGTATGCCCACCTCAAAATATACCATACTTATCTTTATTATTGTGAACAACAACAACAAAATCAAATTATAAAGATTAATTGAAAGTAAACGAAAATCATTTGATTAATTTGCATTAATCTTCGCATATAACCCAGAACGACTGAAAATGAAATGTATATTTGCATGTACACATGTATTTATTAGCTTTCCTAATTTTATATTTATATCCTGATCATCCCTGACCTACAGCCAATAACAACAGAATCGCAGAATATTATTAAATTTGGAAAAAAATTGTCCTTCTCTTGCAAACCTACAATAATATACAAAACACACAGCATCAGCAGAAGGAAAAACGAATACATATTCCAATTTTCATCATTTTATTAAAAAGAAAAAAAAACCAATACTGTTATCAACAAAAATATATGTATATAAACATTTCTTGGTGTGATTTGTTTTCCCGACGATTTTGTTTTGACTTGATAGACACATTTGACAAATCAAAAAAAAAACGGAAAATACCAAAGAGGAAAACGAAGAAAATTCAACAGTTTAGCCATCATGCTATACATATATACCATTTTCATTTTTTTATATATTTTCTCAGAATTTTTGTTAATTTTCTCAAAAAAAAAAAAAAAAAAATACTTTAAAAAGAAGCGAAAAATGAAAATTTTTGGTAATTTTAACACCAGCTGATGCAAAAGGAAAATGCGAAAATTAATTAATTTTGATTTTCTTGTGAAATAGGCAAATTCAATGAAAAAAAAGCAACACTGAGTTTTTCACTTTTTTATTTCAATTTCAATCTCACAATTGAAAAATAAAGTAACTGAAGAAACGAACCAAAAATAAAAAAAAAAACGGAAAATTACTTTCCCTTTTTTCCTTTTCTAAATCTATGAATGTATACACATATATATATATAGATTTTTTTATTTTACTTTTATGTTAGTGTATGTTTTTTCACGATGGAAAACACGGAAAAATGTTCTCATTTTTTTTTTCGTATACTCATATATCTGGAACAGAAGAAAAACTGTGTGTGTGTGTGTGTGTGTGTGTGTGTATATATTATTTATACATACAATTTATATTATATTCTAAGTGAGTGTAATTGTGAGAAGGAAAAATGAAATGAAAAAAGCACGCACTATTTCTTTAGTGCGCCGCATTTGCACACACACTTGATATGTAGGTATATATGTGTATATATATATATATATATATATATATATATATATATATATATATATATATATATATATATATATATATATAGATTTTTATTTTATTCTTCTAACTTCGGGCACACAGCAGATGTCTCATGTACCAATAAAGAATAACCGACTAAAAAATTATATATACATTCATATATATAGTTACTCATATATACATATATATATATATACCATACATACACATAAAAATTTATTTCGAGGATGGTTGATGTTAGAAACATTGGGGTGAGATGTTAGCAACCCAACACAGTTAAAAAAAATTATATAATAATAAAAAAGTTATAGTTTTAAGAATGGTTGAGGGTGGTTTGTTATTTTATATTTTTTTATTTTATTTAAAAAAATGAAATGGATAAAAATCGTGGAGTATAGTTGTGGAGGAAAGGAGTTTTCAGCTTTTTTTTTATTCTTCTTTTAGTTGAGAATTCAGAGAAACGAACCGAATTTTTGATGTTATGATTTTTTACTATAAAAACTCCACCTTAAAAATACGATGTAGATTTCTAAAGTATAGTTTACAGTTAAATTTTAAATACACTTAAGAATGAAGCAGTATAAATAGCTTAAAAGCAGACAATTAATACTCTTCCTATATTTGACATTTAACAGGCATTTGAATAAATAGGCCCACTTACACATTTTGACATCTGTAATAGGAAATATTATAACAGTAAGTTAAGGTTCTGATGTAAGACCTAATATTTCGATGGGACCAGAAACTCGTAAAAGTTAGCCTACTAATATGTGCTCACTGACCTAACACAAAAAGAAAGCAAATCGTACAAAACAACTGAATACCAAATTTCCGGCAACTAACTCAATCCTAGTTCCACCCTCTGATTGAGATATAGAAGTTTAGTTGAAAAAATGTATAAAAAATGAAAATGGTATGGTATGGAAAAATAGGGGTATTTCATCATTTTGCGAATTTTGTATAGCAGAAAAAAAATGGTATATACATAGTACTAAGAAATAGTATGAGATACTTTCAAGAGAAAGTGAGACAGAATTAAATATAAAAAAAAAAAATTGGAAAATTTAGGAATGGGGCTGGAGGATGGAATGGATGATGATATAAAATTTATATATACATATATATTCGTACATTCAGTTTTAGAGGGTTGATTTTTTTTTTATTTCTTTTTCTCGCTGATTTAAGGATGGGAGCGTTTTTTCGGGTTAAAATAGCAGCCAAAGTCTCTTGAATAGAAAATTATAGAAAAGCAGTTTTTTTATTCAATTTTTTGTTTTGTTCTACATTTACGTATATATACATTAGGAAAATGAGAGGAATAAAAAAAAAAAAGCGACGACGAAAATAAAAAAGGGATGAAATGAAAATATAGAAAAAAAGCGCCCGCGTGTAGGCGGTGTTAGAATTTTTTTCATGATATTTTTTCGGTGGAGAAAATCACAAAAAAGCCCAAGCAACGAAAAAAGAAAATATAAAAAAAATAGTAGTCTGTGCTCTCAAAAGAAAAAAAAAATTATATATTTTATATAATAAAATAAAAAAATATATAATAACACACACAATATACAATATTATATAGAATTTTCTTGTTTTTTCGCTGTTTTTTTTTTTTTTTTTTTTTTGAGAGCAAAAGATTTCTAACCGCCACAGTAGTCATACACACGTACTCCTTAAACGATATCCTTATTTTATTTGGTTTATATATTATAGACTTTTATTTGATTTTTTTTATTTTCTATCATAACAAAAAATCAAAACAGTTAAATAAAAAATAAAAAAATTATTTTAGTTTAGTTTTAATTTAGAAGGAATAACGATTAGAAACTAACAACGACGGCGGGATTAAAATTTAAAAAAATAAAATAAAAAGATATATTTTAAATTAAATATTAAAAAATGTATTGTGAAGTTTTTTTTTTTTTATTAAATAATAAAATGTGGAAATTTTTGTTTTAGTTTTTTTTTTTTTTGGTAAAGTGTTTTTTTAGTTTCCAAGTACATACTAGAAAAATTAAATTATATCCTTTTTTTAGATTTAAATTTTTGTGTTTTATTAAAGTGTTGATAAATGTGTTAAGTTTTAATTTTTCCTGCGTGTGCTTTTTTTTACCCTATATTCTTCTTACTAAACCGGTATATTTGTATTTTGATGTGAGAGAAATGAAATATCACATGTTTATAAATGGTCACTACTGGTTAAGGAAATGTTTTTAATACAGTAGATTTAAAGAGTTGGATGAAAGGATAACGAAGAAAAAGTATTAGAAAATTAGACGAAAATACAAATATTTGAGTATAATAAGTATACACGTATAAAAAAAATTTGTGTTAGTTGTTGTGCATATCATTCGCAATTTTTTTTTCGCGATTTCTTCTATATATTTATTTTTTGTTGATGTACTACAGTCAGTCTAACTTAATACTTGTAGTTTTTGGACATCTAAATTATTTGTGTGTATGTATATAGTATATACATTTTAGATATACACATATAGAACTGCATTTTTTGCAACCTTGAAAATCAACCACATACTTGGAAATATGACTTATTCAAAATAAAACTTTAAAAAAATAGTCAAAACATCTCAAATCGCGAAACTAACACTATCTAACTACATAGTTATTATACTTTAATTAAAAACAAAAAATTAGTGAACATAAAAAATGTTACAACTAAAATTAGATTTTCTATTAATAGAAAATCGCCAAAAATTTCCACCTCCTCTAAGTTTTTAATGTGCGTGATTAATATTTTTCGCTGGTCCACCACCAAAAATTTCACCAATTCGAGGCTTAACTGTAAATTATTTTTTTATTGTTATTATTTTTCGGTGTGTGATTGTATGCTATATATATTTATATATATATATATGTTTTTTTTGCCTTTCCCGATTATTTCGGCATCAAAGTATTTTTTTTTTGTTAGTTAGTTTGGCCCCGTTGTTCACAAGAGATAGAAATACTATATACACATTACTATATATTGCTACTAATAAACTATTTATAATTTTTAATTTTTTTTTGTAATTTTATTTTTGTTTGTTTTTTTTTTTTTTTTTTTTAAATTTAATTTTCCTAAAGTGATAAAATATAATTTGTAAAAAAAAAATTATGTGAAATTTAGAAAATATGTTTGTTTTTGTTTTGTGGGTGATTCATATTATGTATATGCAATAAAATTTATTTATTTTATTATCAATTAAATTTTCTAGTCAAAAAAAAAAAAAATCTACATGTAAATAAAAAAAATTTGTTGCAATATAAGTTTAAAATAAAAATAAAAAACAACATGCCAAAAAACAGTCGAAAAGGATATCATACATAAAAAGTTTGAAAAAATTTAAAAATTGTTTATTAATTATATTTTAAATCAATTAAAAAATGATTTTAAAAATAATTAATTTGTATAATACTAATAATAATCTAAAAGAGATAAATTTTAGTAATAATAATAATAATTATAATAAATATAACTTATGTGATGTGATTTTTATTAATAATAATAATAATAATAATAACAACAACAATAATAATAGTAATAAAATAGTAAAACAAAATTATTTTCACATCACCAAAGCACCAATTAATTTGGATTCTCAAGTACAAACAAATATTAAATTATTTTTTTAAAATACAAAAAAAAAGAAATCTATATTTATTGATAAATAAAAATTACAAGTGATTTAAAAAAATTAAAAAACAAGAACGAAAAACTAATTTTAAAAAATAAACTGTTTTATTCAATAAAATTTAGTTTTGCAAAACACACAACAACAATAAGAAAAATTATAAAATTATTTCAATAATAAATAAAATAAGGTAATTTTTTTTCTTATTTCTAAATGTTTTGTTTTGATTTTGATCAGTATATAAGAAAAATGTCTTGGTTTTTTTTCTTACTCTCAACTCTCAAAATATTGTGTCCATTTTTTTTTTTTTTCATGTTCTCTTGCCTTGCACACAAGAAGACATATAATATGTACACAATTTTCACAAGACATGTTCCATCAAAAACATATGTGATTTTCTTATTGTGTGTATATATCTGTTGCTTTTCTATATATGTATACACATATGTATGTATATATGATATTTTTTTTGGAAAAATGTATGCGTGCATGAAATTTTCATCTTTTTTTTATCTGAATTTTCAAGGAAAAATTAAATTAGAAAATTTGTCAAAATAAAAATGAATGTTTGCATCCATTCTTAATATACTTAATTTTCTTGATATTTATTAATTATAAATGCGTATGATGATTGCGTTTTTATTTATTTTTACATAATATATGCAAATTTATTACTAAATGCATACTCAGCGACGAACCCTTTATATAGTTAAAAGGAAATAATATATTATAGTTCCGACGGGAAATTTTTTAGTTTTACGTTTAATTAGCAGTACTGCCTAACTGATATAAATATACATTTTATAGTTTTTGTTGAATAGATTGTACATAATAGAATGTATATTTAAGCATCATCAAGCGTAAATTAGAATTTAAAATACCATAATTAATTCGAATTAATGAACATGATAATTCGCTACTTCGTTTTAGTGTAAGCTCACTTTCGATAATTAAATGTTGTAAAATGGAAATAAATTGCTTATATTAAAACAAATGTTTCCCTTGAGAGTATTATTATTTAAATCTTTGCATTCCCAAATCGTTTAGGACAATTGCTAAATCCTAATCAAAATATATAGATCAATTTAATAACTGGCTAAATGTTTCCAAAGCTGTATAGTATATAACTCTTAAACGCATGGTTCTACAGGATCATAAATCTTTAAACTAATTTGGCGACTTGAGCTATTACTGTCCACGATCGTACCACGATCTATATATACACTCCAACTAAAATATTTTGTTAATTATCATGAGCATGCGCAAACCGTTTATACCAGCCACACCTTCATTTATTTATCATTTATTACCCAATTGCTTCACTTTGTCTCGTGATAAACCCGTTGATTTATCTTTCCGCCAACAGTGCAAGTCGTTGTATTGTGGAATTAACAAAAACTATGTAATAGATCGCCCCGGTAATAAATACATTAAAAGGACCCCATTTCCATTATTCGTCAATAAAAATTCCAACCGTATGAATGAATTAGTTGACGTCCTCAAATAAAAATATTTTGTAAATGATTTATATTAAATTTCCCAATGAATACAAGACAGTGTAAAAGTATTGGATTCGATCGAATTCAGAAATTGGGACCCAATACTACAGTAAATTGAAACAATCAATGGTTAATTACACAGCACTGGCAGATTAACTAATGTTCATTCCCAAAACAATATAATTTAACAACGACGATCGTTTAATAAAAATTTATTTTGGACACATCAAAATGTTAGTGTATTGCACCGGAAATGAATATCTATACATAGTATAAGGTGGTGGCGGTCACGCGACCTTTCATTATTTAATTAAAATAAAACTGCTAATCCTACAAAATAGATTTTCATTTAATAATATAATTTGATACCAATTATATACGTATGTACACACATACTATATACATAAACTGCAATTCAAAAACTTTTTCTTTACTTAAATTAATTTAATAATATCCGGTTGGAAATAGAAAAACTAAGCTTAACTTAAAAAAAAAAATGCTTATATAATTATAAATGAATTTTCTTATACATCTTTTTTTTTTTACTTTTTTTTTTCAAATCCCACTCGCTAAATAAAACAAATTCTAATTGAATTTTTGAAGGAAAAACTTTCTTTTTCATTTCATCGATAGCGAAAATAGATTTTTTTATTGCTACTAATACACTTTTAATATTTTACTATACTATTTGCTATTTCTATTGAATATTTTGTTTTTGACTTTTCGCTATTTTATCAATATGTCGCGAAATACGCGTATTTGCACAATTTTTTTATTTTATTTAGAGATAAGTAGTAATGTGTTATAATATATTTCAAAGTAATATATGTATGTATAAATATATAATATACAAGACATAAGGTTATTCTTAAATTAGAAACGTAATGTAGTGTTTATAAATATAAGATAGTAATAGTATAGTGTTGATAAACCGTGGTTGTGTTTGTAAATGTGCGAATGTATTTCGCTGCGTATATAATATTTATTCCACTACCAGTATGTGTGACATGTGGTAGTTTTTCTTGTCGTCTTTTGTTTACATTTACTAGAATAGTTAACTAATCACTATTTGACCTACAAAATATCCAAACAGACATGAAATACCCGCTAAAAATAATGAATCACAAAATCGGTTTGATTTTTTTAATAGCCCACAGAGTAGGAACACAAACAATGAATAAAATTATTTTGTCAAACTTTTTATGAAATCATTCGGCTAGAGCGAGATGAAATTGAGGTTAGATATAATATGGTTTTTCTAAGAATTGTTATTTTCTATTGAATATATTAGCTCATAATAATATATACTAGTCCACACAATTTTTTCTGTTATTTAGTATTCAACCATAACATTTACTATATAACCTCATGCATTTCCGTAGTCTAAAACGTACATAAATACATATACATACTCGTAAGTTTAATAAAAGCTTGTGTCATACACGTTACACAAAAAAAAAATTGATCTAATCAACAAAGCACAGAGTTTTTACGAGTGTTACAATGACGCACCAGTATTATGCCAAATTATTTTTTGCCATCTCTGTATTAGACAAAGTAGAATGTCAAATAATTCCTTAGACTAAAATATAAAATATAAAAATTTAAAATACAACAACATTTTGATTTGTTGCATTTCAAGGTTGTCTAATTCCGCCGACAATAGTTAAATAATACGTGATTAAATAATAATTTTTTGTTTATTTTCTATTTAGTTTATAATGCATGTTAAAAATTTGTTATTATATTATGCAAATTATAAATGTATATGTATACAATTTAATTTTGTTGTTAAGCACTTAAGTTTAATCTAGCACAAGGGGTCCTTTTGTAGTGGTTTCTAAACTCTAAACTTTTACTTTTATTTCTTTATTTAAAAAAAAAAAAAGTGAAATTGATTAGAAATCCAGATAATAATTATCTTATCTTTAATTTTTGCTATATAGCTATGTATTACATTTCTAAGTTTTGTGTTTTTTATCGAAAAACAAAAATAGTGATTATCATTTATCACACAATTTTTTTTAAATATATTGCAGTTTTTTAACTATAATTAATTTTGTACTCATGTCATGTGTATGTGTATTATATTTTCTCATCAACCACACAAAACACACAAATCTTACAAATGCATCTTATATAAATATAAACAGCGCGATATATTTAGTCTTTTGTGTATTAGACCTATACTGTTGTAGTGTAGAGAAAAAAAAAAGATGTAGACAACAAAAAGAGCAAAAATTGATATAAAAAAAAGACCTTGACTTAGACAAAAAATTATATAAAATTCTTTCAACTTTCAAAGATGTCGAAATTGCATTTTATATTTATATATGTACGTATGAATTATATGTACACATATGTATATACGTATATCGGCTATATAAGTTGAATTATAATAATTTTGTTTAGAGATAGAAATATGAATATGCAAGTATGTACATACATGTTTTATTATTAACGTTAATGGCTTTAGTTATTGTACATATTCAACGATTCTAATAAGGAAATCTTATAATATATACACACATCCCATTCAAATGCAATTCAAAATGAATAAAAATTGAGTGTATATACCCAAACTATGTTCATATTTTTTTCGGGATAGTTTTATGTACATACTGTACTAATATACTCGTTTTTATATTGTTCGATTGTTGATAAATAATAATTTATTTTTATAATTTGATATCAACGTTTAATAATATCAATTGGCTATTTTTTATATTTAGAATTTCTAAAATGCACTGTTCATATACCTATATAACCATATTTGTATATACATACATATAAATATATGTATAAGTGTATTTGGCATAAAAATAAATTTTACTTGTGCGCGCACGGGTTATCAATTTATAAAAGTTATATGAATTCTGCGAATTTCAGTTCGATCTAATTGCTAATTTATTATATGTACAGCTAGCTATATAGGTAAACCATTTATATAAAACTACAAAAATAAAAATTTATTTAATTTTACCGATAAGGTGAATAAATAAAGATTAAAAGATTTTTTTGTCAATATAATCTAGGATTGAAAATTACAAAAACAAAAGACTATACATATTAATGAAAACTAATTTTTGAATTATTGTGATTCCGGCATAAAAATTTTAAAGAATTAGTAATTTTTTACATTACACAGTGTTGTGATAAAGTGAAGGAATGAGAATATCTGTTTTATATAATTTATTAAATTTCCAAGAAATACGATTTGTTTTATGGTTTATATTTAAGGATTTCTAATTCACAGGAAATTGAAAATTTTCTGTTTAATTATCCAGACCATATTTGGAAACAAAAATTAAATTATTTTTAATCTGATTCACAATACAAAGCTGTTTCGCTGTGTTAATAATTTTTAAAGAATTGCTGTGTGCTGCCAAAATTGACCCATTTGTTTTTTATTTGAAGTTCTGCAGTAAAATAGCAATTGATATTATACCAGTTTGATATCAGTGGGTGGTATCGGTTTAATATAAGTTTTAGGTATCTGCCTAAATCCTATATTAACTAATTGTATTTCCCTAAATAATAGTAGAGGACTGTCTCTGTGTCTGTAACGCTAGATTGGGATCGCGCGAATATTAAAAATTAGGCAAGCTTTGGGTGCAAATTTATAAATTATTTTATTTTGGCTTAAATAAACTATTAAAATAAAATTTAATTATCTACTTAGAAACATCTTATTTAGTATGTCATTTCTATTGGATATTTAATGTTTTCATCGCAAGGGGCGCTTATCCTACTTTTACAATCGACAGAAACATTTATTAAATTTTATAATTTTTGGAAAAGCACGAAGTGTGGTACACAATAAGCGTATTTACATAACGTGTAGTACACATAATATGGAGCCGTTAAAAGTATGGTAACGTATAGCGCAGAATAGCGTAGTGTGCTTTAAAATTGTATGGCACACAAAGTTAAACTTAGCGAAAGTGTGTCTCTGATTTAAATAATAAATTTAAAAGGCTGCGAAAGCTCAGTCTATATACTATATGTATATATATGAAGAAATACTCTAGTTAGTGAACATGTATTAATTAAAAATTGCAATTTTAAATTAACTCCACAAATATTATCTTCTTAACAGAAATCTTTAAAAGACTACTGTTAGATTTGTACTGTATAAATACCCTATAATGTGTCCAAAATTAAATCTAAAACAGTGTAAATGTCCGCTATCAAAATTTATAAAAAAATGTAGAAAAATTTTAAAAAAATATTTTTTTTGACCCGTATAACATCGTCACCTAAGTATATACTTAAGTGTTACAAACAACAAAAACTAAAGTTTGAATGGTTACAAACGTAAAGCTTTACATTGTTTTGGACACATGAATTACAAATTTTTGTATTGTATGTATCAGTTTTTTAGTCTTCTATATGTGTCACTTAAAACCTGAATTATCATTCGCCAGGCCTGCAGGCATTTGTACCATATTCAGCAGGAAAGGAAGTAGATGCAGACGTTAGTATAGATTGAATAATGGAAGGGCATCTGCGACTCGAAGAAACCATCTGGGCCGAGCTCTAAACGTCTGGGCCGAGCTCATAAAGGGTGTTTTTTTTAAACCAGAGCACTTTAAATTGGCAACAATATTTTCTGTGAGCCGATTTGACAGTTCTCGGTTGTTGAGGTTGGTGTGGTTTTATAATTCATCATGAATAGACTCGTGCTTTTATGGTGCTCATAACCGCCTATCAGAGAGATTAATTCGAAAAACTATGGATCTTTTCGCACCACGTTTATTCTAAAAGATAATACGCGTCCCGTAAGACGTCGTACAGTCAAAGGTGAGCGGTACAGACGCATGATTACTAACTTAATGCATTAATGCAGCAGGACGGTGCCAGATGCCACACTGCGCGCGATACAATTTGACGAACGATTAATTTCATGAAATGGACCTGTTAACTGGCCACCTCGTTCGTGCGGTTTGACACCATTAAATTATTTTCTCTGGGGATAGTAAAGTCGCCAATAAACCAGAAACAATTGAGCACTTGAAAGCTAACATTCGATGCATTATTTCCGAAATCCAGCCTAATTTACTGCGAAGAGATGTGTGAAAACTGGACCTCCAGATTATGCCATGTACGCGCTAGCCGCGGCCGCTACATGTCCGAAATCATATTGAAATATTAATGTTATAAACTTATCTTTCAAATAAAGCCAAAACATTTCTGTGTGTTTTATTTCAATTGAAAGTTCTCCATCTCTAAAAACATCTTTTATTAGGTCTAGAAGTGCCAGAGAAACTTATCTAACTACCAACGTTTGCTTTTTTGTGTAAAATTGTGGTGGACGGTTGGGTTAGTATCTGACCTGAATCTGAATTTTATAAAGCACAAATAAAATCTGCATTTGTGTGTGTAATTTAGATTTTGAATGTTTGTTGGAATGTGTTTTTATTTTTCAGAACTAAACACTGAATATTAGACAAAGATCAAAGTATGTATGTATATGTACGAGTATGTATATAATATAGGAAGCGAATTTCATAATAACAATACAATTTCCGAAACTTATTAAAATATTTAAAATTAATCATTTCTCTAAATTATTTACACTTTAATAATTAAAGTATCAATTATACAAGATTAAAATCTTCTGATCAAGATTATTATTTATTTGATAGGGTTGCCTGTCATGAAGTGGAACTACAAACATATTGTTTATTGTTTTTTGAACACTGTATTTTCCTTTGATATGGAATATTAAACATAGAAACTGTATTAATGTGAATTTGAAAGCTTAAGTTTTTAATACAAAAATGCCATGGGAAATGAGAGAAATTTTTTTGGTTTTCATTTGCTTGTATTAAATTTTGTTTCGTATTAAATGGGCAAGAACCTTTTTTCGACATTTCGACTATTGCTCATCTACGAAATATTTCATACGAATTATGATATATTTATTGAGGCTCACGGCTAAGAACGAAAAAGCTCACAAGATGAAACTCCTTAAATAAGGTCTTACTTAAATAAGGCTTAATCGCATTTCCTATAATTTTTGATTTAAGGTCGCATTTGTTTGGAATTGTACTAAATACTTCTAATTAACCACTATGCTTTGATTAACAGTTATGTATATCATATGTGGAATGGAAACACAATAGCTGAAGCCGAATAAAATAAAATGTTTAGCATAGTATGTATGTACTATTATGTACACCTACGTACTTTCTTCACTTTGTTAGGGTAATATTATGTGTACATAACATTAAGTACGTCATATAGATGTAAATAGTCTAGTAGTTTATTCCCTACGGTTAACCAAACATAACACAGGCCGAACAAAATCGAAACTGTTCTCTCGCATAACTAGTAGCCTTGAAAAATATTTTAATTCTATTTTAAATGTAATTTACATACATATTTCTAATCTTTCAAGAAACAACAAAAAAAAAACCAACGAAAAACTTATGTCACCCTGTTAATAATAAACTAAAAATAATTCACTCTCGCTGATCAAAAAAAAAAAAAAATAATAACAATAATAAAAATAAACAAACGAACAATAAATTTATAACTGTGATATAGTAGTAGTTCTATAGAAAAATAGATGAAAAATAGTTTATGTAAATGTGTGTTCATACAACGATTTATAAAATGTGCATGTATTTTCTATTTTTTTATAACACTAATAACATACTGATGTGTGTTACTATAATAATAAATGGACAAATAAAAAAAATATAAGTAGAGACGAAGATTGCAGCGAAATTGAATTTAAAAAAAAAAATAAAACATGTATATAAATATTGTAGTGGTAGAATAAAACGATAAATAAAATAGAAAATAAAAGGCGATCGACCGTTCGCCCGACACTGTCACTAGGTTAAGGTGAAGGTCATATTTAACTTACATATATGTGTATGTGAAATTCAAGTCGCTTGTTTGTTGTTTGTTTCTCTATCTATTCATTTTTTTCATATCAAATTGGAATAGAGAAGAGAATTTTTTTTTGTTTTTTTTTTAGAACTTTTTCATTTTTTGTTTTTTTTTGCATCTCATGTGCAGAAAAAAAATATGTCGACCGCTTTTTGTTTTGTTTTTAACATTGCAAAAGTCGTAATACGAGAGAATGAGAAGCGAGCTGAATACACATAATAGAAGCATATAAATAAATGTATGTATGTTAGTCAAGTGAAAACGAAATTGAAAACAAACACACATGCACATGATTCTATATATACATTATACGCTATACATGTATGTATATTCCGATGTTTGTCTATACAAAAAAAATAGAATATGAAAATGAAAAGAAAATGCACCAAGTAAAAAAGAATATGTGGAAAATTTTTTCTATTTTATGTTGTTTCTGTATTTTCTAACTTTCTCTTTCATATAATGTAATATCATCACATATTCACATGTACATCAACATCGTAATTTTTCTCGATTTGTGTGGTGTTGTTTTTATAACAGAACTGCAATATAGTTGTGTGTATTGTGGTACTGTATGTATACTGTATAATATGCAGAGGAACAAAAAATAAATTTTCCCATCCATGTGTAGGTGGAATTTTATATTATATTTAGGTTATTATTCAAGGTTAAAATTGAAAAAGATGTTGTGTGTAAAGAATATTTTTGCATTCAGCCTAATCTAGTGTGACTTAATTAAGCAGTGTTAAGGGTTAAAGTTTGAGGTTAGATTATAGATTTATATTTTAATTTGCTCTGTGTTGTATAGAATTTTTTTTGTTAATTTTAGGATTTTCTAACAGTATTTCAAGGTAAATATTTATTAATATTTTAATTATAAATTATGTACGTACCTATGTGCATATATTATGTATGTTGTTGGTCATTTTGATAATGGACCAAATTAATACAAACAAAAAAAAAATATATATATATATATATATATATATATATATATATATATATATATATATATATATATATATATATATATATATACATACATATATATATATATATTACAAGAAGAGCTTATTAGTAGAATTTCAAGGTTTTGGCTGGGTTATTAATAAAATGATTCGTTAATGTAATGAATGAACGGTGTTGTTGATCAACAGTTATACAAATTGGGCGATACATTAATGTTTAATTATTGTAATTTTTCGAGCTGAATTCCATATTTATAGTAAAACTTATCCTAAATCCTTTTCGTTTATTCTATTTTTTTTGCAAATTTGTTTGTAGTATGTCGATCAAGATTCATAGTTGTATTGTGGTTTGTGGGTGACGATAATACCGTAGGTTCCCTCCAAGTGTGGTTAAGAAATTATGTCTAGATAGATTATTATATCAACCTACGTCACAGTCAACAATTGAGATTGACTGAACATTCGAAACTAGTAACGAAAGGGTTAAGCCATGAAAATATAGGCTAATAAGTCCTTTATTTACAAACTAATGAAAATTGTAATCTTAATTTCTAATGAGCAATATTCTGGATTAAGTTTTGTTAAATTTGTAAACCATAGATAAATAATTTGAGTACCTATGTTTACATAGGTAATATAATGTATATACTCCGCGGACTAAATAAACTAGCTCAGAAAGTCATAGATCCTCGTATGTATTATTTCGATAACGTTTAAAGCTGAGTGCACTAGTAGCAAACTACAGACGTAAAAGGCTTTTTGTCTTTACTTTAGCCAAAGAGGAAGTAATAGGATTTTCGTTTATCTGGTTTATCAATTTGGTCTTTATGTTTTTAAATTACAATGCAAAACATATGAAATAGTATTTTGGTTTGTTACGTAAGTAACTTAAATTACGAAATAATGTTCTGAATCCATCCGTCTTATAAATTATTTAAAATTTGGTGAGCTTTAGACGTATATATAATATGTTAAGAGCTGTGATACTGCAAGTTTCGTGACGTATTGTAGCGACAGAGAGTAGTAACGAATTGTAGTATTATCAGTCCTCTAATCATATATGAAGATACAGTTTTCCTTCATTTCTGGCAGCATTATAGCGTAAAATAGTTAAAAGTTGATTTTCTCAAATGCTGTAATAAAATGGAAAATTAAAACAAACGGTTGACTATTTTTGTACGTCATATATTTCAGTCAATATTTAGTTTGGCTCTACCTCAGAAACACTCCTTAAACTTTTTATGAAACTATTTTTGTATTAAAAATTAAATTAAACACCATAGTTAAATAATTGAAATTAAGTTGGTTTTCGTATAATAGAAGTTTAAAAATATGGTGTTTAGTTTCTTTTGTTAGAGTAAATTTCGAATTTGGATTGAGTGAATATCATCCCCTAATCCTCGTATAGCAATTATTTGCTTCTAATTATAATTAGCAGAGAATTAAAGATAATTATTAGGTCGGATTTCAAGTTTTAAATTAGATTTAATCAGGGCCGGATCCTAGTATGCCCCAAAGTGACCCCGTTTTAGTGTAGGGCCCGGATATTAAACTAATTTATTGATTTTTTTGAATTATTTACACAATTATTACGTCTGCTACTTAGGAAATAATGAAGATGTGTACGTACTTATGATTTACATGTGTCAATTTCAAAATTACTGTAATATTAAACGCTCATCAATATCTTTCATTTATGGTGGGCATTTTTAGAATTTTAGAGCATTTCTCCAATTTTTGTCATATTTAGAGAACGTTAAATACATTTTTGGACGATATTTCATTCAAAATTAAAATGATTTTGGAATGTTATAAAAAATTTAAACAAAATGTAGGAAATTTTGGAAATCTCCGTAAATTTTAAGTCAGGAATAATATTTACCAAAATTTATAAAATGCCATGAATTTTAGGAAATGTTTTGAACTTTCATTTTAAATATTAGAAAACTTTCCCAAAATACTTAAAAATATATTAATTTTAAAAATGTGTTCTGCGCTGATCATTTAAATCTTATAATATTTTTCAAAATTAAGGAGAATCTACATTTTGTAAAATATATTAACTTTTAGAATATAACACAGCGTTTTAAAACACGCAATTTTAATAAACCGTCTTTTTTTTTAAATTTAAATTTTTTTAATTTTAAAGACTTTTTAAAGGGAGACATTTTTATCAAGGTTGCTATATGCTAAAAATTTTAAAGCTGCTTTAATCTAATGGGTTGTGGTTGTATACTACGCTCATTGAAAAGGTGCAAAAGAACTAGCAAGCCTGCAGTTTTAATTCAGTTTGTCATCACAGTATGAAATATTAGAGCATACAACCCACGACGTTGAATTTCTATAGAACGTTAAAGGCTTTGTCAACATGAAAACTATTATTAATTTTTTTTATTAATTCAATCAATTCAAGATGTACCGTACATTTACTTATTTCAGATTCGGATGTGGTTCATGTTATAGCATATTATAGAATATAGATCACAAGATTAAACAAAAATGTCAATATTTTTGTAAATTTTATTTCCAAATTTGAAAAAATTAAATTCTTGAAGTTTGCCAATTCAGTTTTTAAATTTAATTAAATTTTAATTTCGAAACAGAATTTCTAATATTCAAAATTTACAAATTTAGAGAAAGTTAACTTGAGGATTTTACGGTATTTTTCAATCGAAATTAAGATATTTATTATATATGTATATACAAAATTCCACATTCTCGAATTATACCGAGTAAATAGCACAGTGATTAAAACCGTCACGTTGGGATCCGGAGCTATCGGGTGAGAATCCCAATAGAGGCAGTACGTAAAATAGATTCGAATTAAATCGGACTTGTAATCGAAGCAAACGGCGAGAGAATTAGGAGAACCTTCAGCCTCAGACCAAGTAGAAATGAAACAAATTCGACATGTTTGGTTCTAGTTACGTGGCAGAAATAATCAGCATGCCAAACAAAATTATTTTTAGTATTTTAATCCGGTGTTATTTCAGTCTGGATTCCATTTCACCGATAGTTCCATTTACAGAATATAACATTCTATGAATTTGCTAGTGCCAATGCTAAACCAATGCTGATACACTACTCTGACAATTTTTATCTTTAGTTATGGGCAACTCATGATAGTCCTATAGATTAGTTAAATTGATGAACATATTTAAAAAACCACTGTGAATCGAAATGTGTAGTACTTTTCAAACAGGGTTTGCTTTAAGAGACCTTATATTACACAATACTTTTGCTGACTAGCTCTTGGTATCGTTGTCTTCAACATCATTATTTCAGATCTTCACCGTTGAATGGTTTTGATTTGTACGAAACTGATATCTATCGCTGGTTTACGTAGTGATCAAATCACAATCGGTGTCTACACGGACTTTGTTGCGAACTGAAAATATTTACGTGATTAATTTGCCTTCCAAGAGTCATACGTTGTTAAACCTGAATCCTTTTAATACGGTACCTGCTTCAAATACTAATAAGATATAAAATACACTATGACACCTTATTGGAATGCAGCACTTCCATATACCGAACTATATTTCACGGCAGTACTATGCGTCATGTACTTATGCAAACGTCCAAATGGTGAATTATACAACAAATGTGCTGTAGATGGCGTAAGTTCGTAAAATATAAGTGCATACCCCAAAAAGCATAACCAGTGATTGCGTCAGAGCTATGATTTTCTTACTTACCGATTTATATTGGGGAAATATGTTTGCTTCAATTTTCGAATAGTATAATTATCATGATAAGAGATAATATATTAAAATGGAAGATGGATTTAATAGATTTTAAAATTAGCGATTATTAGATTTTAAGAGTATTCTTCTACAGTTGGAAAGATTTCGATTAAATTATGAAATTCAGTTTGTTGCAGTTTGTAAGTAAATTATAAAAAATTCACAATAATAAGCCAATAGTTTGTCTAGAATTTAAACTAAACACAATTCATACATATAAGAATATGAAAATCTAAAATTACCATCTACCCTTTTATGAATGTTTGGCAACCATCGGCAATTTGTATCAGACATATTCAATATGATCAATAAATTCTTCCCTAAAAATGTATTTTTTGTCCATATCGTATATGATAAAGTCTAAACATTTTTTGTGTCGTCCACACCACCCCCACATTTTATCCGAATAAATAAATTATTATTTTTAGGGCACACACAGTATACAGACGTATATGTATATGTAGCTGGAAAATACAAAAACGAAAACCGAAAAAAATATTCTCAATATTAAATTATGCTAAAATACCATGACCTAGACCGTCACCGTCTCTATTATGACTCGACACTTCTTATATAATTTTTTTCTCACTTTCTTAACTTTTTTCTTTATGTATTTTGCTTGCCTTGTTTTTCACTTATTGTTTTTGTTGTTGTGTCGTTTGAATTGTACATTGTGAATTGTGATGAAGAAGAAAAATTAAAATGTCGTGATCTGAATTGATTTTTTTGCTATCCTAATGTAGAGTAGAAATACGTACATACAATTTTATGTTCTGAAAAATAAACAACCGGTGTTGATAGTTTTGTGATTACAATAATTGTGTAGGATATAATTTAAATAAGCACGCAATGTTATTATTTTTATTTTTGATAAACATTTCAACAAATTAACGTTTTAAGGAGATTCGTTATGGAGTGAATAGGTTTATAAATTACGGCAGTATTAAATGAATTAATGCTGTAGTTTTCAAATTGTTTATGTTCTTAATAAAAGATTTGTTATAGTATGTATAAATATGCAGATTTTTATTTAGTTATGATAATTCATTTTCAATAGAGATCCATTATGTATGCATATATACATGTGTGTATAATAAAAAAATTCTTTTTATTTCGCTATTAGACGAGACGATCTTAACTAAAAAAAAACTACATACACAACCGTTTATTCCTTGTATTTCTATAAATTTTTGCGTATTCTATAGACAATTTATTTTGCAGACAGAGCGCAGTGCATTCAAAAATATATAATACGTATACGAAAACTATTGATACGGTGTGAATGTGTGGTTTTATTTTATTTTATTTTACTCTCAAAATACTAAACACTATTATTTTTTTGGGCAATAGAAATAATATTATTATTTATTTAATTTTCAAGGTTATTCGTAGAATTTTTTTTATTTTTAAGTTGGTTTTTGGCGAATTTGTGCAGTTAAAAAAAATAAATTTTGTTGAACTGTTATTGTTGTCTGGTTTATATACAGGGTTAGTCTGGTAAAAAAAAAACATCTCGATTTCCTCGGTAAGAGTACAGAAATATAGACCAGTTCACACCACGTGTCTCTATGTGAGCTTGTCCGCTCTTTTTGAGATTGATCAAAGTTATATTATTTTTTGGCCACAATTTACGTAAAAGCTTAAATTTGGCGATAATATTTTCTATTTTTAATTTGGTGCTCTATGGTGCTTTTGCAATTCCGACATCACCGCCAAAATAGTTATGCCTACATACATTTAAATTTATTTACATTCTTTGTATACATTAATATCGAAATTGATTAGCACTATATTTATTTAATGTCATAAACAAGTTTTTCTTATTCTAATGAATCTATTTTCAAACAGAACTGTTAAATTTAGATTTGGAATAGTTTTTATTTGTATAGTGTTTAGCTTAATAAAATAGTTTTCAAATTTATTCATCATGATCACTCATTTGTATGGTACAAGAAGCAGACAAGATAATAAAAAGTCGAGCTTTTTTAATTAACACGTGATTTCCTTACATGTTACTGTATAGATATTATTGTTAAATTGATGATTCACCTGTTCTAAAAATTTCGAATTTTCAAATGAATATCCAAACTAAATTGATAGCGTAGTACTAAATTTCATTTGATGAAAATCTTACATTTCTCTAAATTAGATCGGCTGCCACAAACTATTAGTTATCTACATTAGTGGATACAGTGGAAAATTATTTGAATTTGTGCACACATGCAAATTTATCAAATATATTTTATGGTTTATACAATTTTGTTGTGGGTTATCACCAATTTTTTTTACCACAAATTATGTTTTATCAGTTATTGTACGTATTATCAATTTATTAATTGCATTTTATGATTGTCTATATATGAACAAATCATTGTCACACTTCTAATCTTTAATGTTTTGTGTTCTTTTTTTGATGTGTGCAAAATTAAAGTTATCCCCCTGTTACAAACTATTTCCTAAACATACTTTGAAATAGAATCAGAGATAAATATATGAATTTTAAGCAAAACTAGAAAAACCAATTTTATTTATATTTTTATTTATATGCACTCTATATACTGTTACTGCATAGCAAATCAGTTAGCCTATTTGCGCAAATATAACTTTGGAAATTTCAATGAGTTATTCCGAAAATACATATATGGACACGTAATCAAAAATTGTTATTTAATTTAGTTGTTATTGAAATTATCTCGATTTAGAATAGTTTTGTATTTTATTTGTTTTTGTAATAGTTCAGTGTAATTACTCTATGTTCATATGTGTATATCAAATCCCATATCAAAATTAATTCATAATTTTAAATAAAATAATCGTTTTTTGTTTAAGTACAAAAGAAATTGCAACGAAATAAAAAGTCAACAGAAAATACACTTATTTGAGTTAGACCTAGGGGTCTGGGGCATTATTATAAAACTAATGAGTAGTTTTGGTTTTATTGGTATTTTGTTTGTTGCTTTTATAGTTTTTTCGCATATATCGTTTTATTTTCGTTGTATATTATGCTGGTTATTCAATATACTTGTTAAGGAATTGAAATAATAAAACCTAAAAAAAAAAAAACACAGAATGAGAAAAAAACAAGTCTAGACACAATACATCATTCAAATGAGCGAATCTAATAAAAATGGGAATTATAGTTTTTTATTTTTTGTTAATTTTTTGGCTATGTCTGTGTGGGTTTAATTCTCGTCTTATTTTTATTCTTTAAAATGAAAAAGAAACAAACAAAAAATTAGAAATACATACTTTAAAAAATTCTCGATTTTTTGACATTTTAATTTTTCTGGAATTATATAGCAACTAATAAACAATTTTTATATTTGTTTCCAGATAATCATAAAATCAAAATGGTAGATACACAACATTTTTGTCTGCGATGGAATAATTATCAAAGTAGTATAACATCAGCGTTTGAAAATCTGAGAGATGATGAGGATTTTGTTGATGTGACACTGGCCTGTGATGGAAGAAGTCTGAAAGCACATAGAGTTGTATTATCGGCATGTAGTCCCTATTTTAGAGAGCTACTTAAGGTAAGTTTATACAAAAAATACTATATACACTAGTACTATAAACTAAATTTACTATTCGATACGCAATCACCCGAAATATATAACTTATAAGCAAAAATAAAAATTAAATTTGCAAATATATGTATATACATATATATATATATATGTATACATATGTATATTTATATATATATATATATATATATATATATATATATATATATATATATATATATATATATATATATATATATATATATATATATATATATATATATATATATTTAGTGTATATGTGAGTAGTGTTTATATATGCGCGAAAAAAAAATTGTGTTATCAGAAAAAAATTAAAAAAATTTCACAGAAATAAATCCTCTCTTGCCCCGCCGCGTTACCCGACCGCGCTTGGTTCCATTTTTTATATATACATTATAACACAATATTCACTAATATTTTTTCTATTTCTCTATCTCTATACACCAAAATAGAAAAAAGTCATAGTTGTTAAACGCAGAAAAAATGCTCGAAAAATTTAATTTAATTTAACATGCGTTTTATTTCTAAAATTATAATTTTAGATTTTTGTTTTGTTAAATATGTTTTAATACACATAGTTGACACAAAGTTTGTAATTTTAAAAATATTGCGCATTTGCAGTTATTCACTAACTAAAAAATGGGTATTCCTAATTATTGTACTCTATTTTAAAATACAATCAATGTTTTCCCAAAATATTTATTTTATAAATATTCATATATTTATTAGTTATAGTATAGAATTGCTGTTTCGGAATCTGATTTGAATTGATTATACAGGTTCTAATCAATGATTAAACCTCTCCATTCTTCTACAATTTGAAACAATTATACTTTTCACGATACAAATTACGTTTCAGGTACCAACTACTAGAAAATCAATATCACTAGAATTTCCTATTATATACCAAAATTAATACCGTAATCTTCCCAACAAAATTTTAAATCTCTAATTTTTATGTCTTAATATTTCATAAATACTTAAATATTACAAACGAAATACATACAATCAACCAATTGGGTGAATATTCTCGAAACTTTTTTTCGTCTTTTTCTTTTAAGCACAATAATTTTATTAACTCCTCTTGATAAAGCATGAAAATGTAGCAATTCAAGAAAGCTAAAAAATTACTTTTTCTGTTGTTATTCCAAAAATACAAGAAAAAAAACTTTATTTTTGATTTCCATAAAAATATAAAATTTATTCAAATTATTTTAATTAAATATTTGAAATAAAAAAAATATTTCATTTTTTTTTTATAATATTTATGTATATTAAATATAACTATAAAGTTTTCCTTTTTTTATATATATATGTATGTACATAGATATATTATGTACAGTTAGTATATATTTTTCTATTTTGTCTATTTAAATACAAAAATAAAGTTTCAAATTTCAATTTAAAACAATAATTTAATATTTTATTTTATTTTTACTAAAAAATACAAAATAAAAAAACTGTAATGTGACGCATTGCGCTAAAAAAATATTTCATTTTTTAGAGTTAAAAAAAATGTATGTGTATGTACGAGTATACAAAAAAAACTGGAAAATTATATAAATTTTAAATAATAGCAATGAATTAAATGAAAGAAAAATAAAATAACGAGGACTTAGAAAAAAGAAGATTGAAAAATAATAAAGATATATTTTTATTTGGTTTATTCCTTGTGTAACCAACACAACAAGGAAAAGCTTTATTTTAGACTTTCGTATTACGTAGTATGAAGTAACATAAATTACAGTACAAATTCGATTACTTTTTGGTTGCAATTTAAATTATATATACTTACCGATTTTGGTTAGCTCAGCGATATATTAGTTTCTTGGCTCATCTAAAAGATTGGGCAATTATAATATTGTAAGTTGTTTAGTTTATTTAAGGTCATATCATTTTGGAATTGTCACAAACTAGGATTTCTTAAATACTATACATATTCTATTTAAATATGAATTTGATTTAAACATTCTAGTGAGTTTATTAAGAATCTTATAATTCGAATAAAATAAGAAAAATATGTGAAATTTCATGGGTCACAAACACTTGTGAAATGTAATTCCTTTGAATTAATCCAATGCCATCCACAATAAATTTTTCCATATGAAATGGTTATAGAATATTTCCCTTTATAAAGATTCAGTAAACTATAGATGGATCATATCATATACATAAGTAGATGGATTATTAATGTACCAATATCAAGGCGCTGTGAACTGCATGGAAATTTTAAGATCGAAACGTTTCCTCGCATTACCCATATATTACTAATAGAAAAGTATAATTGTCGTAAAATGGTTATGTAGGTGACCAAATACGATACATCATTAAATTGAATTACAACCCTTCTCTTAAATGTTGTCAAAATCTGCCAGTTTTATTAAAAACTCACAAGCCGCAGCATATTAGAATTGGTAACTCCAACAGCAATCATTCATTTTACTTCCCAAATGTAAGTAAAAGTCATCAATTTCACAACGTTATATGTTAGGTGAATTTGGATGGACATATAATGAGCAAGTGGATACAATTTTATCGCTCAATGGGTGTTCGAAAAGTGAATGTGTTTTCTTAGTTACTGTTTGCGATTAGTATTTAAGTTATATGAACGATCATCGTAATTTTTTATTATTGGAATTGATTGCAACAGACATATTAAAAATTTATTTTCTAATACAGAAGAAACAGATCAACTAATGGATTTATTGATAAATCTTCTTAAATTTAAAAATATTTCCTGAGCTCTGAATTATATCCGCCAATTCATTATAATGTATGGATTTTTTCCAAATCCAGTCCTAATGTTGTGGCATGTTAAATCATTTGTTGATCTAAATAAATTAAAGTAAATTTATTAAGAATTCAATGTAACTGTTGAATTAGCTCTTATAATATAGTAAAAAGCTATCAATGCTCTCTTGTAAACTATGTGCAGCAACGTTTTTAAAAATGTCAAATTAAATTTTGGAGAATTTGAAACTTCTTCCATTTTATATTAATTACCAGATTTCGTATTGTATAAGTAAATATTGGAACCATTTGAAATTCATTGAAATTAATTTATTTATACTAGGTTAGGTAGCTTTAACTACATAGCCAAAACTGACAACTAAATAAAATTTCTTTATAATATATACATTTTTCTTTATACATTTTTTATAATTTATCAACTTAGACAGTTTGGTAATGAGTGGTTTTACCTCAAGTAAAATTGTGTCTACAATTTGAGTTAGAAAAAAATTGTATCGTTTATAAATGCCACTGCTTTCAATGTATTAGAACTGAACAAATATACTTTATAAATTCTAGTTTTAGATAATTTACTTGTTTTAATTATTTATGGTAAATTTGCATGATTCACTAAAAATTTACTGTAATAAAAAAAACGAATAAAACTGTTTATAAAGTTTTGAAGATTAAATTTGTAAGCAAAAAATTATAAATTTGCTTCATTAAATATTAAAATAGAAATTTGTGTAAAGGATTTAGATGCAGTAAAACAAAAATTCTAGATTTTAGTTTGTAAAATAAATTTTTTCGATAAGACAGTTTTGTTATATACATATAATATGTTTATTAAATTTCGCTAATCCAAAACCACATTATAACCTTCAAACATTATTATTTTTTGCAAAATGCAATTAGATTTTATTTTTCGTTTATAAAAATCTTATCGCATTTTTTGTTTTTTGTAAAAATATAAAATATTATTATTTTATTTTTATATTAGATCAAGCTAGTTTAAATTATAATTTAGATTAGATTTATAAAAAGAAAAATTTTCTTGTATGTATATTTAAAAGTGCAACTAATAACAAATTTAAAAATAAAACTGCTTATCAAACAAGATAATAAATTAGAAAAGCATTTTGCTGTGCGTCACACTCACACTAGTGTGTAAAGTTGATAATGTGAATTTTATCTTAAACATTTTCGTGTGTTAATACAAAAAATCTATTTAGCTATAATGACTCGGTTACTAAAAATGACCTATAAAATATTTGTATGTACTCGGTTACACAATGAAATTATTTAATTAGTTTTCAATTTACTTTTTTTTTTTGTTTTTTAATAGTATGTACAACGAGTATTACAAAATTATACGAAGGACACTTTCTACAATATTTAATTTTTTTTAAAATATATTTTTGATGTGATTATATATTATTTTCCGTTGTCCTACTTAAAAGTCAAATCACAATACAAAAAATGAAATAAAATATTTTATCATACTTGGTTTACTTATTGCCATACATAATGTATATGATTTTTGATTTGCAGAGTACACCATGCAAACATCCAGTTATAGTACTTCAAGATGTAGCATTTACTGATTTACATGCGCTTGTTGAATTTATATATCATGGTGAGGTGAACGTACATCAACGATCACTAAGTTCGTTCTTGAAAACAGCTGAGGTACTTCGAGTGTCAGGTTTGACACAGCAACAAGCTGAGGAGACACATAATGTGAGTGTTATACATATCAATATCAATGTTATACAAATAAATATCAATAAAATTTTATTATTTTTATTGTATAGCTTGCACAAGTGCAACCATTACCAAATTCAGGTGGAAGAACACCTGTTAATCACCATCCAAGTTTTACTGAAAAGCTTGAAGATGCATTATTTCCACAAGGAGTTTCACCCCCACCTAATTTAAACAGTATGCACACTCCAACTGGTAAGTATTTTATTTCGAGTTTATTAAGACAGTGCATAGAATGATCAAATTTATTTTGCGGGAATTTGATACAGATCTATTTGTGTCATACTGACATAATATTATGTTCTACTTACAACGTACATAGTTTTTTTTTAAACAAAATTAGAAATGTGTTTGATACTATCATTTATGTACATTCACTATAAATGAGTCACGGTATTATCAATCGAAATGGCATAATTCAGAAATTGCACTTGAAAATAATATCGGCAATCGGATCTAACTTTCGTTTGATTTATGCTTTAATTGTCTCTCTTTTAAAATAGCGCACTCTGGAGCTACGGTAAATTTATTATTAAGACGGGCTGCTGCTGCTGCAGCCTTACGCCGTGAACGAAATAACTCAAATCATTCAGAAGAATTATCATTGAAACGTCAACGTCCGGATAATGGAATTTTAGGCAATAATAACAGTCCGGATGTCACTAATCACATGTCTCAAACAACAGCTACAGATTTTTCAACCAGTGCAAAACATAATATTAACCACAACAATAATAACAATAATAATACACCGCCATTGAAAGATGAACGAGAGCGAGAAAGGGAACGAGAGCGGGAAAGAGAACGTGAACGGGAACGTGAGCGAGAAAGAATGGAAAATGGTAGACAATTTTGTGTATTTTATTTGTCGAAAAAAATATTACATTAACTATTTATATTTGTTTATTATTTTTTTAAATAGCAATTATTACATCAAATAACAATCATAACAACAACAACAATAATAATAATAATAACACAAGTAATAATAATAATAACAGTCATGGTAATGCAAATGGTAATGGTTTATCAACTTCATCAACAGCGTCCACTGACAAAGAAAGCTTGACACCTTCCCCGCCAACAAGGCATGTTGATGATGTGAAATCAGAGCCAATGGAGTTGGTGTGTTCTGGTAACAACCCTAGTCCAGACGAACGCAGTAATGACTCAGTTGGTGATAATGAAATGACTAATTCAATAGTTGATCACAAAAGTTCTTTAAGGTAAATTTTGCCAAAATTTAACTGTGTGATTAGTTATACAAAATTTGTTTTTAATTTTTATTTTATGTATCACTTTTTTTTTTCGTTTTCGTTTGTTTTGTTTTTTTTTCTTATTCTCAAATATAGATTTTTCCTTAGTTCTCCAAATGATGATGATATAGAAAGCAGTATACATTCGCACAATGCTCCCTTTCTAATGTCACCGGCTGAAAGTAAACTGTTTCCTACACCAGGATCATTTAATTTTTCAATGGCTGCATTAGCTGCTGATCCATCTGCATTAGCAGGTAATTTAATTTGCATATTTTATCTAGCTTTCCTAGAGCCTAAACTTTATTTTATTTTTATTTCAGGATTTAATTCCCAATTACAGGCTGCTGAGTTAGCTGGTTCTCCTCAAGGTAAGTTATTCTTTTATATAAAAATTTATTGATTTTTTTAATGAAAATATAAAAATACTAAAAAAAGTTTTTTTTACATAGAAAAACAATTAATTTAAAAATAAAAAATTAAAAATTTAATGTTTCAAAAAAATAATTCATTGCTTATAAGTATCCAGAGAAAAATATTTTATTTTTAAATTAATTCTTTTTTTAATTTTTGTGTTTGATTTTTTTTTTAATTTTTTGTGATCATCGGAAATTAATAAAAAAAAACAATTCATCGATATTAAACCAAAATAAAAAAAAATATATATTTAATTAATCACATTTAGATTGAGTCAAATGTATAAAATATAAGTAAATAATTAATTAAATTAATAGAATTATAATTTTTATTTGAATTTTGTGTTGTTTTTTTTGGTGGAATGTTTATAAATATATTTTTTTATATTTTATACATTTAACTCGATATGAATATCCCTGAACCCTATATAAAAAAATAAATATATATATATTAATTTTTAAGGAAAATAAAATTTTATAAAAAAAGTAAAAAAAAAAAAATTTCCGTGAATTGGTTTTGTGTGCTAATTTGTATCGTAAATCGTGTCATTTCGTCGTGTATGTGTGTTTAAAAATGTGTTCTGCTGCATTATGACATATATAACTATATTATTATACATATAAATATAATTATTATTTATATTATTGTTATTATTATCATTATTATTATTATAATTATTATTATTATTATATTTATTATTTTATGTTATTATTTTTCCATTTATTTCATTCTTAATTATTTTTTTATTTAACCAAAAAAGAAAAGAATAAATAATTTAAAAAAATGAAAATTATAAGAGATAAATGATTTCATCAAAACAAGTAATATATAATAATCTTAAATTTAATTAATTATATAAATAAAAGAAACATATACAAAAAACCAAAAATTTATGGAATAAATTCGCGTGTAGTTTTTATTTCGAAAATAATTTGGTATAGAAATCAGACTAATATTTAGAAAAAAAAAATTATAGAAATTATTATTTTTTTATAATCAGTTATATAAACATAATTTTAAAATTTATAAGGCTTATAAGGCTATAATATAATATATACATTTATATTCTTCCAATAATTTGTGTAATCATTTCTTCTTTTGTTTAATTTTTAGCCTTTATTTTATTTATTATTTTGTAATACATATTTATTTACAATAAAAGAAGTTATGATCCCTATAATTATACGTAAGAATAAAATTACAAAAATTTATATATATATATATATATATATGTATATATATATATATATATATATATATATATATATATATATATATATATATATATCACATATATATATATATATATATATATATATATATATATACACATATATATATATATATATATATATATATATATATAATATATAAAATATATTTACTTCAATTACAATGACGTCAAAAACGAAACTACATCAAAATTCTAACCTAATTAAAAACTACTGTATAAATTCATCAACAATGACGGAAAATTATCATACCATGCTAGTGCCTACTGCTAAATTATATAAAATAAGATACCTATATAAATAACGCATCAGAAATTTAAAAATCAAAAGAAAAATCTATATCATCATCATCATCACAAAATATAGAAATATACCGCGCACACGGTGGTGAAAATTAATAATTTTATTTAAACAAACAAGAATACGAAGTCATTAACCAGCGACACATATACGGCAATTTGAAACAATTATTTATATTTCGTGTTAATATATTTCAAAATTTTTTTAGTTTGAAAAAAATTTCGATGAATCGCAAAAAAACAAAAAGATGCCATAAATATCAATTACACGGGTGTATTTGGTGAGGGAAGGATTTGATCTGTTACCCAAAAGATATATAAATAATTTTAAAAAAACCTAGTGTACAGTTATTATTTGTTTAGTGTATTATACATTTGTTTTTAATTCACACGTTTTTTTTTAAACTTTCAATTTGTCATAATTATTTGATTATAACAGAATTTATTATCAACAATATAGAAATTTCTAAATTAGTTTGGTTTTCAAATATATACATTCTTTTTGGTGACCGAATGATACAATTTTCTTTCAAATATCGATTTGAAAAATAACATTCTGGATACATCCATTCAATGTGAACTCTTTTCAAATGTAAATAATTCTTAGAATTTCCCTATTAGACAAAGTTGTTGTCCAAGAAAAATGTTGTAAAATATAATTTGCTAAGATATTTAATCGCATTCCAGACGCTATTGTTTTAAATGAAAACACAACTCGTTTATAGTAACTATTAGCGTTAATTTATAAAGTTCACTATAGTGCTCAGGTTTCTTCTTTCTTAAGTTCTTCGACATATTCGTAATCGATTAATTTTAATTTTCTTGTTATCATCATATGGTAAGGTAACACACCTCAATATTGTAGTATTATGTCATATTTTGTCAGTTTTCATATTTTAATTAAAAATATTAAATGCACACGGTATATGTCAATAAAAATAATGTACGATTTAAATATATACAGAATTTCCTTATGATTTTATCTAATGAACCTGATAAATGTTATATCTAAGACACGCATTCTACAAACTGTTATACATCACATACGATTATACAAATTGAAAATTAGAATTCAAATAATGAAATAAGCGCGTACACCACCAAGAGGGATAATTATATTAATTGTTGTTTTGGAAAATGGAGAAATGATAAAAAAATTAAGTTTATTTATTTATACATAATTTATTAATTAATGCCAAATATTATTTAGTTTGAAAGTTTTACAAAACGCTTTGTTATTATGTTTATTTTTTTTAATGACTAACGGTTGTCGGGGTTTATTATTTTTTTTAATCTAATCCTTTTTTAATGTAGTCAAAACGTGTGAGATTAAAGTTTTTTAATTATTTTTTTAACCGCGAAATTAACAACTAAAAACATGTATTAAGGTAATTTGACATTGTGTATAAAAAGTATATAAATAATAATAAGGAAATTGAATTACCCAAAAAAAAAATAAAATTATATTATGCGGAGTTTTTATATTGGTGATGGTGTGATATGAAACATAAAAAATAAAAATTATAAACACAAAAAAAATATACTTATGGGCTAATTCGACGTGTTTGCCTCTTGTCGTCAGGTAACCTGACGACGTCAACACCACATTCATCAATGATGCCATCTTCTACATCAACACCAATATCAGGTATGAGTGTCCCTGGAAACGGAAATAATGGCGGAAGTGGAAATGGTAGTATACTAGGTTCGGGGTTAGGAGAAGATTTTCGATGCGATCCATGCAATAAAAATTTATCGTCATTGACGCGATTAAAAAGACATATACAAAATGTGCATATGCGACCAACAAAAGAGCCTGTTTGTAATATATGCAAACGGGTCTACAGCTCATTAAACAGTTTACGTAATCATAAAAGTATTTATCATCGTAATATGAAAACGCCTAAAGATGAAAGTCTTAATACAGCATCACATGGACCGACGACTAATCATCCATATTTTCCAATCAATCATCTTAAATAAAATAGTTGAATCTTCTTAAAATACAATTAAAAATCTCAGTTTATCTTTTACATTTATTTTTTGTATATAAATTAATTATTTATTTGTTAAAAAATTTATATATAAAAAAAATATTATTCGGTGCGGGCTATGTGAGAATAATCTTTTTTATTAGAATTATTATTTTTATTTCTAGAATAATTTTTTATAATTAATATAATATATAATATATTTTGTTAAATAAATCAATATATATATATATATATATATATATATATATATATATATATATATATATATATATATATATATATATATATATATATATATATATATATATATATATATATATATATATATATATATATATATATATATATATATATATATATATATATATATATATATATATATATATATATATATATATATATATATATATTAATATTTATATAAATATATATATATATATATATATATATATATATATATATATATATATATATATATAATTATATAAATATTAATATTGCTGTGATCGAAAACCGATTATTTAGACAAACCAAATATTTATAACACGCACGCAGCAATTAAACAAAAAAAATCATAAACTTGCCATCGTCTTATTATTTATTTATAATATATCATTAATTTAATTTTTTTTTATATCTATAATTTTAAGAAAATATTAAGTGCACAATAAATGTTTATTAATCCGACTTGTTCCTTGGAACCAATTGGCTGTAAATAATATATATATAATTTTTGTATTATCTTTTTTTTTGTTTTTATAATTAAGAAGAGAGAGAGCCCATTTTTTATTTTAGTTAATTAATGAACTTTTTTCGTTTTTAAGTTAAAAAATATTTAAAAAAAAAACAAACAAAAGTGAAATAAAATGGGCTACATTACAAAAAAGTTTTAATTTAACTATTTCTCTTGATTTGTTTTTTTTTTATTTCTATTATTTTAATAATTATTTAAAAATCAAAAAAATTACGGGAAAATCGGATTGAGACACTAGTGACAGTTTTAATAGAAATCTATATCTATCTAAAATGGATGAAAATCAGGCCAAAATTTTTTGTTTTATTTTTCAAATTTATTTAAAAAATATATATAAAATTTTATTATTTGAAAACAAAATTCCCAGGTTGACAAAAGTTGATTTATTTATTTGTTTAATATATTGTTTTAATTTTTGCTGAGAGGATAAAAAATCAGAATGAAAGAACCAATTGGTTCCAATTGGTGAACCCGTTGGATTTAATAACAATACAACATGAATTTTTTTTACTCATTTACAAAATAAATTTAATTATTTTTTTATACCGGTTAATTTTTTTTTTTTTTTAATTTTAATTAGTTTGAAACTATATTTTTTACATTTTTTTAAACAACGAAATATTTATTTATTTATTTTTATTTCTTTTTTTTTTGTTTAATAAAATATATTACTAATTAAAGCACGATATTAAAAAATATTTGTTTTTTTTATTATTATTTTTTATTTTTGAAAAATAAAAAATTATTATTATTATGAAAAAAAACTCTAAATTTATCATTACTAAAAATTAATATCGCCTGGGTGAAATATTTTGGAAGAAAATCATTTTTTTAAGTTTTTTTTTATTTTTCAAATTATGTTCACCATTATAAAATGTCCTGTAACTTTAGCCTGAAAACAGTCACACAAAAATAGTCACTATTGTCTCTCTCTTTTCTTTTCCCGGTGCGGTAGGTGTTGGCATCGTCAGCATTACTGGAGGAAATGGTGGTGGTGTAAATGGCGGCGGTAATGGTAATTTAAATAATGATCAATGTGATCGTCGTCGAAGCGAATATGATGATTTAAAAGTGAATGCGGATCGTCGACTATCGTTGCCATTGCCATTGACAGCGTGTCACCGATGCGATGTATGCGGAAAATTGCTCAGCACAAAATTAACATTGAAACGGCATAAGGAACAACAACATTTACAACCGTTAAATAATGCTGTTTGTAATTTGTGCCATAAAGTTTTTCGCACGCTAAATAGTTTAAACAACCATAAAAGTATTTACCATCGAAGGCAGAAACATCATCATCACCATCATCATTCGCATCATCATCAATCACCAACTTTATCACATCATTCATCGCCCATCTCACCCCATGGACAGCCAAATAATAATTTACAACCACCAAATGTTGTTAAGCCATGCATTGATTTTTTATGAATGTGTTAAATTATTTGTAAAGCAAAACAAAAAAAAACAAAAAAAATATTTATTATTAATTAATTATTATTACCCGTAGTATTTTTATTTTATTAAATATATTTCGATCTTTATTTGTAATAATTCAAAATTGTGATCTTTATTTTTTGATTAAATACTCAAATTATATTTTTAAAAGAAATTCGAATATTTTTTAATTTTATTTATTTTATTTAAATAATTATATAGATTTATAAATACAATCATAAACAAAAAATTGAAGATTATCTAAAATTTAAAAGCAAAATGGCTCTCTCTTCATTTGATTTATAAAATATTAAAAAAAAAACAAAAAGAAATTAAACATACAGTGTATTTTCTCAAATATATAAATAATCTATATAAATATAAAATATAAAAAAGTGCCTTAGTTATAATTTTAAGCTTATATAAATATTAGGAATTACGATAAAAAAAATTCTTTTTTGGAAATTTTTTATTTAAAAAAAAAATATTAAACAATTGGCTGATAAAGTGTTAAAAAGCACTATAAATTAAAAAAAAATTAAAATTAAATGTGATTTTTTTTTATTATAAATGAGAAAAGTTATTTATTAATATATATATTTTTTGTAATTTTTATTTGCTGTAGTGAATTAAAAAATAATTAAATTTTAAAATAATTTAACTGCGGTAAGTGATTTAATTTTAATAATTTTACGGATTAATAATTTTTTTTAATTTTTTTACGTTTGTTTATTTTGGGAAAATACACTACAAAACAAAAAAACTGTTATCCCTGTTTAATATTATTTTGATTTTTAATATATACACGTCTAATTTAGTTCTGGCCTAATTATAATATTTCGGACTGATTATAATACAACACGGGATAATAGTTGTAGAAATGCGCGTGAGAGAAAACACTTTTTATTGTGTACTTTTATCAAAATTATATAATTTTATGTTTTTATTTGAAAATTGTACCATACGGCATTTAATACTTAAAAAAAACACAAAAAAACATTTCTAGAATTATTTATCTAAAAAAATTAAATAACATTGACATAAAAATACAAAAACAAAAATATATAATTGACAAATAATTATTATTAAATAAATATTATTACAATAAAAAGCAGATTTAGAAAAAATGTATAACCTATAGAAACAAATACAAAATTTTTAAAATTATGCGATTTTGATTTTTAATAATCTAAAGATCGGTCTCTTTTTCTTAATTATACTAAATATTTATTTTTTTCAATTAGGTTCTATATTTTTCATTACTAAAAATAATAAATTTAACTTCTGGAAGAGTTAGTACTTCATTCGAATTTACAATTAAAAAATATATACATAAAATATGCATTTTTATAATTTAAAAAAAAATAACTAAATCAAATATGGAGACTTATATAATTTACTGAAATTAAATTAAAATTAAAAATCGAATTTGGCAATAAAAATTTATATTATAAATATATTTATTTATATAAAAATGCAAATTTTTTTAAATAATAAAGGAAACTTAGATAATAATTTTTCTTCCATTTTATTATTATTATTACTTAAACAAATTAAAAAATCTTAATATATAAATACGATATAATTAATATTATAATGAACTGATAGAATATAAAAAGCAAAGAAATTAAAAAAAGAAAAATAGAAATTTGTGATGAAAAAAAAAATCTTTAAAAAAACACTTTTTAATTTTTATTTTGAATTATGTGATTTTTAATTAGACAAAACAACAAAATTTGAAAAAATTATAATTATTATTTTATATTTAATTTTATTATTATTTTATTTTATTATTATTTTTTTTCTCAAGAAAAAAACAATTTGTGATTGTCTCAAGACTGAATTTATTAAATTTAAATTTTTATATATTTAAAAAAAAAACAAACAAAAAATGATAAAAACGATAAAAATTTTAAATTTTTATATAATTTAAAAGAAAAAAGATAAATATATAAAAAAAATATATAAAATTATTATTATTATTATTAATTATTGTAATTGGCCTCCAAAAAAAAAATTAAAATTAAAAGTCTGAAATTTGTTCGATACCAAATTATAAAAAATTTAATAAATTAGACAAGAAAATTAATTAAATTAATATTTATAAATTAAAAATTTAATTGGCATCGAGATTTATATATACATATATTTTTATGTATATATTATATATATATATATTCATTATATATATACGTACATATATATATTATATTTTTTTTGTTAATTTATTTAAAATATTAAAACAATTAAATTTTATTTTGTTTTTCTTTTTTTAATTTTATTATCATTATAACTATATTTTTTTTTTAGTTTAATAAAAATGTAAACAAAGTTATCGAAAGTTTGTTACCAATTTTTGATTTGATGCAAAATTTCTTTTGTTATTAATTTTTGGCGCGTCTTGAATAATGATATCACAGTAAACTATAAATCAGGTTAATCAATTAAAATTCTCTATGCAACAAACACCAAGTCTCCATTTTTATAATACACTCCTACATATTTATAAATTGAGAATCTATAAAACTTATAAATAGCAAAACAAATAATATACAATTAATTAAAAAACAAAAAGAAAATACAATAAAATATCTTTCGATTATTTTGTTTTTAATTTTTTTTATTATCAATATAATTTAAATTATTTATTTTTAGTGGCATTTAAAAATTATCTATATTCACAAAAATATATTTAATTTTATATTTTGGTTTTTAATTTAATATTATAATTTTAATCAAAATATATTTTTGTTCATATTAAGATACCACAAAATAAAACAAAAAAATAAAAATCAGTAAAATAGTTTTTACATTAAATGTTTTTTAATTTTTCTTTTTAAAATAAAAAAATAAAAATAAAATAAACATAAAAAAATAATAATTATATTGTCTTTAAGAGCATGATTTTTCGATGTTGTGTAAAACTAATTAATTTTAAATGAAAACATTAAAAAAACAATAAATTACGAGTAATTAAAGCAAAAATATATACATATATATAATTGATAATAATTTTTAAGTTTTAACACATAATTTAATTTTTTTTCTTCTGTTATAATTATAATTTTTATCGAATGTTGTATACGTTGATTTTTAATTTTTATTCTCATATTATATATATTATAATTTTTTTATCATATATAAAATAGTTAATTTTAACAGTTTATTATTATTTCTGATTTATTTAACAAATATAATCTATATACATATATTTTAAAATTTTGTTGGATCTGTAATTAGCAATATATAGGGTGGTTTTGTTATATAGACTATAGGGGTAGGAGTGTTTTGATAGGTGACTTCATTTAAATTTGACTAGACTCGTACTGAATAATCTCCACTACATGTAATCATCTGCAAGGTACGCCACCCCTATGACGCAAAATCATTTTATATGTTTGTTTTATTTTAAAAAATAAAAACAATTATCTCAATAAATATATATATATATATATATATATATATATATATATATATATATATATATATAATATGTATATAATATATATATATATATATATATATATATATATATATATATATATATATATATATATATATATATATATATATATATATATATTTTATATACATATATACTTATTAAAAACAAAAATAAAATAAATATATAAATTTAAAAAAAATCATTTTACATATAATTTTATACTTTATTTAAAATATAAACTACGGCAAATTTTTGAAGAAGGGGCCTGTCTGAAGTTTATCAAATCTTAAAATAAATATATACATATATATATATATATATATATATATATATATATATATATATATATATATATCAATATTTATTTCATATTTTTTAAAATAATTTTCCTTAAAAAAGCAAAAAAAAATCATATATTTCATAAACAAAACAAAAAATATATTTAAAATAAATACTATAAATAGTAATTGATGACATAAAAAAACATAATAATAAAAACAACAATTATTTTAGTTTCTATTTTAATTTTTTCTGTGTCAAAATAAAATAAAATAAAAATTAAAAAAAAACAAAAAAAATTGTTTAAAGAATATTCTTTAAAATTCTTATAAATAAAAAAATGGGAAAAAAGTAATAATTTTGTTTTTTATTTATTTATTTTTAATTTTTTATTTTATTTTATTTTTTATTCATATTTCTTCTTTATTTTATTATTATTATTAATAATTATACATGCAACAACAAAATAATGTTTAAAATATGGTACATATTTTACATAATATTATTTTATGATTGAAATTAAAAATTAAAAAAAAATAATTAGTTTTTTTTTTAGTTTTTAAAAAAATTATTTTTTTTATTTCAAATTTTTTATCAGAGAGAATTAAAAAAAAAATTTTAAAAAATTTTTTAAATGAAAAAAAAAATTAGTGGTCGGAAAGAAGCATTTTAGTCTCTCGGTATTCGCATCTTGGTATCTCTTGTTCCAGGCTGTTCGCCAAAGAAACTGTTCTCATGTCAACTATGTGGTAAAGTTCTATGTTCAAAGGCATCTCTAAAGCGGCATATTGCTGATAAACATGCTGAACGTCAAGAGGAGTATCGCTGCATCATTTGTGAAAGAGTTTATTGTTCCAGAAATTCGCTGATGACACATATATACACGTATCATAAATCAAGACCTGGGGAATTGGATATAAAAGATATAAAATTCTTTTAGGGGTCTATACCGTTAGATTTACAAATATCAACAAGTTTTGATATCCCAATACAAATATCAACAACATATATAACATCTTCACAATATTCGTCGGCATCATCATCATCGTCGTCTATCGCATCGATTACACCACCTATAATTTCATCATCCAAATCAACATCAGCAACTTTGCCTTCGACATCTTCTTACGTTCGCCAAGGTTAGAATTCAAAATAAACAAAAAAAACTCTACAAATCTTTTATAAAAAATTCAAAAAAAAAAATACTTTTTTATAAAAAAAATGGTACAAACAATTGAATGATGATCTTCTCCACTTTTAATATTCTTATAATTAGAGCTAGAATTTATAATTTATATATCTAGAAAATCAAAAAAACAAAAACTTTTTTAAAATATAAAATTAAATAGAAAAAACGTAAAACATTTTTGATAAAATTCATTTTCAATGAAAAACAAATTTTCAAATTAAAATTAATAAAAATATAAATTTAAATTAAATTAAAAAAAACAAAAATTTTTCATCAACATCGGTGAAATATTTTCTACTACTACTTACTACTACCTATCGCTACTTTACTACTACTTGCCATTATATACAAAACTACTACTATTATTATTATACTACTACCTACTACTACTCTCTACAAAATATATCTTCTGCTAATTTCTTCTGCTACTCAAAAACAAAAAAAATTAAATTATTATAAAATTAATTAAACAATTTTATTTCATCTTTTAATTTAAATTTTAATTATTTTATTCTTATATATCACACTTATATTTATTTTTCTCATCTGAATAAAAATGCATTTCCGACAACTACTACTACTGCTATCTAAAAAAAAATGAATTAATTATATAAAATAATTTTTTATTACGCGGCTTTTTCATTTTCATTTTTGCTTCATGGTTTTATATTAATTTAATGGGCAAAAATGAATTCGCGGTTTTAATTTTTATTATATTTTAATCGTCTTTTTCTAGTTCTTTGTTTTTTTGTTTATTTATTTGATTTGATTTGATTTATTTAGTTTGGTATTTATTTTCTCTCTATTTTTAAATAAAAAAGCTACTACTATCTTTTCTACTACTATGTCAATATAATAAATTATTATTATTATTAATTAATTTATTATTATTATGATTACTACTACAAAAAAATATAAGTAATAATGTAATGTGTTTTTATTTAGTGCTACATTTGTTGTTATATTTTTTACTTATTTCACTATAAACTATTTTTTTTTATTAAGTGTTTGTTTGTTTGTGCTTTTCAACCAAAAAAAAACTGTTTTTATTTGTTCTACTATTAATCATTTTTTTTAAGTGAAACTATAATTATTTCTATGTTTTGTGTTTTATCAAAAATTTATCAAAAAATATTTTGTTCTATTAATTAAATATTGTTTAGTTAATAAAAAGATAATATTTTTTGTTAAATATACAAATTTATATTTATATATTCACCGTGCTTTTTTCGTCTATGCATGAAAATATGTTTGTGTTTTTTTCATTGGTTTTAATTTTCATAATTTTTCTATAAAAAAAACAATTTAAAAATAAATAAAAAATAATATCTTCAGCTAATTTATAAAATGAAAAACAATGAAAAAAAATGATAAAAATTTTTGTTTTTATATATAAATGTTTTTTCTGTTTTATTATTTTAGGTAGGTACAAATACTATATTTGTAGTAAGAATAATACAAAATTATTATATAATTTTCTACTATTTTTATTACAATATATTTATAATAATCTATTGTCGCTTTATTTATTTTTTCAAAACTGTTTTTTTTTTCGTAACATCTATATCTCTACATATAGAAAATAAAATTAAAAACAATAATATATTGCCTTTAATGTTGTTAAAAATAATTATTTTTATTTAAATTTTAAATTAAATAAAAATAATTAATTAGAAAGCTTTTTCCGCGTATGTATTTTCTATTAATCCTTTAAAAACAATTTGCATGCATTGTATCATTGTCCAAAAAAAAAAAGAAGTAAAAAAAAAAAAGTATAATTAAAAAAAATTTAAAATTAAATTTAATTTAAAAAATATATTATTTATTTCAATTTTCGCGAAATATACACTATATATTATATTTAAATTATATAAATTATAAAAACGATTTTTTTTGTATTTTTTTATTGTTTTGCCTGCAGGCCCTCAAAATGCTGTTGTTTCGGCTACATCGCCTCAACTAAGAATGCCACCACCCACCAGTGGTGGTATAAATGAGCCGCAAGAATGTCCATATTGCCGTCGTACGTTTTCATGTTATTACTCGTTAAAGCGGCATTTCCAAGATAAACACGAGCAATCTGATACGCTGTACGTATGTGAATTTTGCCATCGACGATATCGTACAAAAAATTCACTGACAACGCATAAAAGTTTACAGCATCGTGGTTCGAGTGGTATGCTGAAACGTTTACTAAAAACGTCGGCTATAAAAAATGTACTTGGACCACATCATACAACAGGGCATCCTAGATCGCATTTATTTGATTTTGCAGCTGAATTAGGACAGCCACCACCGGGGATACAATAATCTTATAATGGAATATTGATTAGTTAAATTGTTTTCCTTATTATAATATTATTATTATTTCTTTATTTATTGAATTATTATTATTATTTTTTATTAATAATATTATTGTAATCCTGGCGAACGTGCAATAATTTTTTTTTTATTACAATATTATTTCATTTGTTGATATTTTGAATTCGATAAAATTTGTTGATTTTTGTTACATAATGAATTATTAATTAATATTAATATTATAATATATAGTTGTAATTTTTTAGATTATTATTATTATTTTGTACTAAACATATGAATTTTTTTTATTTTATTTTTTATAAATATTAATTTTATCGAATTCATTTTTGCAACAAATTGCAATTTTTTTTTCATTTTATATATAATAAAACATTATATATCTAAAATATATATTTTAAATATTATTATTGATTAATTAATTAATATTAAGCATTTGAATTACAATTTTCTGAGGAGACAAAAAAAAATGCAAAAAATACAAAAAAAAGAATATTCTTCGTGTTATATTTTTTTTAATGTAAATAAATGAATTAATTATATTTGTCAGCTGCCAATTCGTATATTATACATATACATATTATATAATATAAAATACAGATATATAAGATTTTTTTTAATTTTTTCTAAAGGTTTCAAAAATAAAAACTAATTAAATTATATAATATTTTAAATTGAATAAATAAAAATTAAACTCAGTGATTCACCATTCAAGTACAAAAAAAAATTTAAATGCGAGTTCAAAATTAAAAAAAAAAAATTAATTAAAAATTAAATTTCATTTAAAAAATTTAATTCTATATATCTATTATATATATTTTTTTTAACCATTATGTGTCCACACAGATAATTAACTTGGCAAACACTTTATCTAACATATCCATTCTGTCAGAAGTTATATGTATAAATATGATGTACCTTTTTTAATTTTATTTCTTAAATAAAATATTTGTAAAGTTTTGGAAAGTATTAAGCAAATGTTTGTGCCAATTATATAACAGTTTTTTAATCGAATAAATTTTGTTAATTAAGTACAAAATAATAGAATGAAATCAATGAAAATAATTAATATTTATTATATATTTTAATATAATTGAACAACGAATAAATTTTCATTGGTTTTAATTCGGGTGCCATTTAAGTTTTTAGTTTTTTCAAACCTCTTTGATATACCTCTTTTTTTATTATTTTTTTTATACAAAAAAAATATAAAAATATTTTATATTAATAATTTTCCACCGTTCATATATAGTAACTATAAATATTTATATAAAGAAATAAAATACAAATTTATTCGATTAAAACCAATAAAATAAATAATAATAAAATGTCAATCGGACTTGGGTACATCATTGTTTAACTATTATTTTTCGGGAAGAAAATTATGTGCCAAAATCTATTACAATAATCCTATATATATAAATGATAAAAAACGCGATCACAATTTAATAATTAATTTTGTAGGTAGAAATTTTCAATTTTATATAAAAAAAAATAAAACGATTGACATTACAAATTATGTAAAAAAAAAATAATAATTAATTTAAATGTAAAGTAAAAAAAATATTAAAATCCAAAACTTTTACTTTTTGAAATTCAATAGATTAAAATTTTAAATTAATAAATTTTCTCAAAAGCATACTCGTAACGTACACATAAAAATGATGCACAAAATGTTCTCCGAAATATTCTTATTTTGCGAATTTTTTTTTTTTTTTTTTGTATAGTATGACGACATTTAAGCCAAATTTCGAATAAAATAGACCAAAAATTCGTTATCATCAATTAATTTGTAAAATTTCGTATTTGGGACACACATTTTGTGTAACTTGAAATTATTAAAATTTGAACAATTTTAAACCAAATGCTCTAAAGGGAGATGTAGGTTCTTTCTACTTACCATATGATATTTTTGGATGTTTTGTCCATATTATATCAACGTTTGGGTATGTTTACATTTTGTGTTATATTCAATTGTAATAAATTGCATCCAAAATTATCAACTTATTAATTGCATCTTACAATGTCTCTATTATAATTAGGAAGGCAATTAATTCATATTATCAGTTATCACGCATATCATTATGCCTTCAAGGGATTAACATAAGTATATATTTTGGTGTTCTATTGATCAAATAATCAGAAAGTTACACATTTGCTGTTGGTTACAATAGATGGCAAGTTCATACTCCCTAAATAAGATTTGGCTTGAATTAGTTATAAGTTAAACAACAAACCATCAAAGTACTTGGACACGCATACGAACTCTCAAAACATAAACTACAACAAACGTCAGTCAGTCACATATATTTGTGAAAATAACAATATATGCACATTTTGCAACAGTTTTTATCCGACAAATAAATATATAAAACAAACACAAAAGAAACATATCATCTTTATAATTTTGCTTATTAAAATTTCATTATTATTAGATTTATTTTTAGTTCTTTTCTAAATTCAAAATTCTAATTTCGAAATATATATACACGTATATATTTTCTTTTTATTCAAAATAATAATATTTCGACAAAATTAATTTATTTAAATCTAAAACAAAAAAAATTAATAAAAAAATCTATAAATAAATAAATAATAATACTAGAAATTACAAAAAAAAAAAATATAAAAAAAGGAAAAATCTGTGATTGCATTAATTTTTAATGTTTATAATTTTAAAGAACTGATTAGATCATTATTAAATTATTTAAAAAAAAATAAATGAAAAATAAAATAATTGGATAAAAATTTTGTTAGTGATTTCGGCTACCAAAGATTAAAAAAAAAAATAATAAAAAATTTAAAATATTTATACTTAAAAAACATTTTAATTAAATAAAATTATAAATCTTTTACATATTAAAAAAGACAAAACTCTGTCGCTCTGTGTGCCATTTGTAAAATTTTGTATATCTATAAAAATAAAACATATCCTGGCTCAAATTAAATAAAAAAAAAAAAAATAAATGAAATATATAATTACTAATTTTTTTTAGTATTACTTAACTAAATAAATAGTTTATATAAATAATTATAATATCATTTTTTTCTTCAAGCAAACAAAAAATAAATAATTTTATTTTATTTTTTAAATGTAAAGAAGTATAATATATAATTCAATTAATATAAACAAAAATTCAAAAAAAAAAATTCAAAAAAATTTAAATTAAATTTAAATAAATTTTATATAATATATATAATTAAGATCTTCTTGATTGGAAATCAGTATTAATATTTAATAATAAACAAAATTATAAATTCATGATTATATTAGTAATAGTCTACAAGATAATAAACAACATTGATTTTCTTTATTTTTGATTTAACATTTGAATAATTATAAATAATTATATATACACACACATATATATATACATATATATATATATATATATATATATATATGTATATATATATATATATATATATATATATATATATATATATATATATATATATATATATATATATATATATATATATATATATATATATATATATATATATATATATATATATATATATATATATATATATATATATATATATATATATATACATATATGTGTGTGTGTGTATGTAAATTTAAAAACAACGATTTTAGGTCAAATTATAAATCTACATTTATTTTGTGTTTTTTTATAATTAATTTTTAACTTCGGGAAGCAAAATTATTACTAAAAATACATAATAATAATAATCGAATTTATTAACTATTCAGTAGACTATTATTTGTACATAAAAATATAATATAATTAAAAATAAACTTTTCAAAAAAGTATAATAATTTTAAATTAAATTTAAATATGTTAAAAAAATTATGTATATAAAAAAATTACAATTAACAAATAATTCATTGAAAATGTTTGAATTTAAAATGAATAATAAATTTATTTAAATAATAAAAATTATATTAAATTAAATAAAAGTCCGAATTTATAAATGTAGATTAAATATAATTATATATATTGCATAAATAAAAAATCTATATTTAATTTTAAATTTCAATTTAAAAAATATATACATTAAAAAAATAAATATATAAATATATTCATTTATTAAGACTTTGTTAATTAATATAATTAAACAGAAAAAAGTAAAAAAGTAAAAAAAAAAAATCCAATTAGTGTGTATAATTGTAGTTTTTATTTTCTTTTTTCTTTTATATTCGTCTTAATACGGAAATAATTAAATTAAATTTAAATTGATAAATTTTAATAAAAAATACGACTTTATTTTTGATTATCATTTTTAAAAATAAATTTCGTTTCACTGATTAATATACAGTGCGACATAAGATATGAAAATTAATTTGAAAAAAAAATACATATTTAATTATTGTTTATTTTTTTTTTTTATAAAATAAAAATAATTGTGATGAAATTGATTGATTTAAAAAATTTGTTATAACTAAAAAAAAATATTCAATCATATCTTTTATTATTTTATTTAAGTATAAAATTATTATTAATTAATTTTAAGATTTAAAAGGAAAAATTCAATCATTTAAAATCTCAATAATATTTTTATTTTTTTATATATTACTATAAATTCAAAATTTTTCTAAATAAAATTAAAAAATATAAAAAAATATAAATTTAGGCTCTCAAAATTATTATTTATTTTTATTTTAATTATATAATTAATTTTTAATGTTTGGCAATTAAAAAAATATTAGGAAATTTAAGGATTAAAAAAAAACTTTGGCTGTGGATTTTATATTTTTTATTATTATAAAATAGGAACAAAAAACCAAAATTATATTATTATTTAATTTCTAATTTGGCATATATTTTAAAATTTTATTTTGTTTGTACTTATTATTATTTTGTTTATTTTTGTTAGTTAAATATTTATTTTGTCATAAAACACAAAAATAAAACATTGTATATGTGAATAGTTGTCGTTGTCGTCGTGTTATTATATCACCGTTTTGTAGAGTGAGCGAACGTGTTCAGAAATTGTGTAAATAATAAAAAGAGACAAGAAAGAAAGATGGAAGAGAAATAAAGAAATTCATATCTTATGTCGATTAATTAAAAAATAATTATAATTAAATGCACGGTCAGTAGTTACATAAAAAAAAAAAGATTAGTAATTGAAAATCAAAACAGCAACAACAAAAAGTTGTTTATTTTATTTTGATTTCATTGTTATTTGTCTAATTATTATAATTACTAATTTTACACTACAAAAACTGGGATAAAACAGGATAATTAACTTTTTTTTTTGTTAAAAGCAGAACCTCCCATATCTATATATATATATATATATATATATATATATTTATACATATATACATATTTCTTCTGTAAATAATTTAGTTAAATAATATTACTACACTCCATAATAAGTTTTATATTTTATTATTTTGCATTCCAATTTAATTTTTATTGCTACTATTATTAATTAAATTATATAAAACATAAACAAGCAGATACAGGTATCATTTTTATTTGCTTTTTTTAATAATATATATTTTTTCAATATCACCTCATAGTTTATATAATTTTTATTTCTCGCTTATTGTTTATTTTAAAATTAATTTTAATTTTATTATATAAATATAAACAGGTTTAATTTATTTACATTTTTTGATAATGTGACAAATAAATAAAAATTAAATGGAAATTAGAATTTTCATGATAAATAAAATGATATATAAAATAAATATAAAAGTACTCATTCTACCTGCAGCTATTTAAATAACATATCAAAATTTATTACAAAAAGGCAGTCCATTCAGGTAGCTACAAATTAGGGTAGAAAAATATATACATATATTTTTCTTATAACAAAAAAATATAATATTTTTTATTTTTATTTTTCTATATATTCAAATTGCACTTAAATAAATTTTTATCTAAACATAACTTTATATAACTCTAAATTAAATAAATATATATATTTATATCACAACATTAAAAAAATTCAAATCCTGGCCTATATACACATTCATATGTTTATTTTCGTTTTTTAGTAAAAAAAAAAATAATAATGATAAAAATCAAAAATAATAAAATAAAATTTGTTTGTTTTTACCATTTTTATCTTTAATTAAATTAAATTTTTATCAAAATGAAATAGATTTATATATGAATAATAATAAAATAAATTCAATAAAATTATATATATTTTTAAAACAATTAAAGCAAAATTAATTAATTAACTAAATTAATAAAAAAAAAATAAATAAAATTCAAATATAAATAATAAATTAAATAAAAAATAAAACAGTTCAAATGCAACCAAGCTGCCTTTGAGACAGTACAACATTATATAAACCTTGTGTCATATTTATAAATAAATAAAAAACAAATTTAATTAAAATAAAATATATATAAAATATGCCGGAAAATTAATAACGAAAATATAAAGAAACAAGAAAAACCTCAGGAATTATAAAAACAAATTAAATGAAAATTAAATTTTTAAATACAAAATAATTTTTAATAAATGTATTAAATATTAATTACATCACATGTTTGTGCTCTCTTTCTCTTTTTTATTAAATTAAATGAATTTAAAAACAATACAAAGTTATATCTTCCAATTACATAATATATATTTATATGTATATATATTTATATGTATATATATTTATATATATGTATATATATTTATATATATTATTTTTTATTATTAATTAATTTTGATAATAAAAATTTAAATAAATAAATAAAACAAGAACATATTCACATTGGCTGCTCTACACTGCCAAATAAAATAAATTAAAATTAATAAAACAAAGTTTGTTTCGGTTTTTTTAGTTTAATATCTTTTCTCCATATCATCTACCTATATACATACATACATATATATATATATATATATATATATATATTATATATATATATAAATATATATATATATATATATATATATATATATATATATATATATATATATATATATATATATATATATACATATATGTATATATATATATATATATATATATATATATATATATATATATATATATATATATTTATATATATATATATATATATATATATATATATATATATATATAAATATAAATAAAAATATATATATATATACTTAAAAAAATATTTTTAATTTATATACATATTATTTTCTATTTTGTCAACATACAAAGAAACTAAAAATATTTTCATTAATTATTATCTACATAATTAATTTTTAAAAATACAAAACATTAAATGAATTTAATTTTAAATTAAATAAAAATATATATCAATTTAATTATAAGGTTACAAAAATGAAAAACAAAAATGAATTCTTTAAAATAAAAATAAATAAATAAATAAAAACAAAATAATAATAATAAAGTGAAAATTCTGAAATTATTATTATTATTTACTTTAATATTATTGTCAGTTTAATTATATAAATATATTTAAAAAAAAAATTATCAATAAAACAAAAAAAATTGAAAGTCTTAATTGTAAGTCATCTTATTAATTAAAAATAATAAATGTAAAAAATTCAAAATTGTTTTTTCCTTCAGTGTAATAATTGTATGAACACAAAACGATCATCCGTCACTTTCTTAAGATGATTTTTATATGATACCACTTTGAAATCCACATTGTTTTTACTTTATCACACTTGCGTAGTAAGGATAAAGTATTGTAATTGAAAAATATGAATTTCTCAGATTTTGTTTTTTTCACATGTCTCTATTTCCCTGAATCCGAATTGACCATTTTGTATAAATCTCTGTATGCGTGGCTGTGTGTAGTAATTGATTTTTCTGTCAACGAACACTTAAAATTTACTTCAGATGTTTAAAATTATTTTCTTTGTGTTAAAATGCAGGTCTGATAGACTTTTGGTAGAAATCTACCAAAGAAATTAATTTGGAATTTTATTCACAAGAATTCGTTTGGATTTGTAGAAAAGGATTAGACGATAAGAAAGTTTTGCAAAAAATCACCTGGATCACAAATGCTGATGAAGATTAAAAATTGAACGAGATAATTATATGAGGGCTTTTTCTAAATTACGTCCAGGTGAATTTTTAGAAATTTAATATATTCTCAATTGCTAGTTTTGGCTTCTCTAATAAATTCGCATTTGACCTCGAGTAATTTTCTCCTGATAATCCTAACATATTTGCTGGGCAACGAAAAATTTACCTTCTTGTAGGCACGTTTCTGTGATGCACACAACCGATCTTTTTATATTGCAGACAATTCAATTTTTGTTTACTATCTAAGTAGCTTCATAAAAGTAATTAAGTTAAAAAAAGACTAAAGACAAATGTGAGTGTAATTGGTGCGCCGAGGGTTCCGTTCAACTGTTTCTGTGAAATGTATAATTTATTGTAACGCTCAGAGGCTACCACTTTTTTTTCGAATAATGAAGTTTGTTGCGTTATTTTTTTTTATCAAAATCAGCAAATGTTAGAGGTAGGATTTTTCACTATTTTTTCTATACACTTTACAAGATCCTTTCTTATTGTGCGTTTTTTTTTCAAATTTTTTGTCTAGGAATTACGGAAATATACGGCCGGGACATTTTTTACCGAACGCTAATATTACAAAAATTATGCAATCTATATAAAACAAAAATGGCGAACAAGTACTTTTGTGATTCTGATTCTTGGAATATTTGTGGAAAAAGAAGTTTTATAACTATGCCAAATTTCATCAGCTTTTTCAAATGAAATATCAGAGAAATTCAGCTGTCCCTTGTCTATAAATCAAAAGTTTATTTTAAGGCTAAATTTATCAGCGCCACTTCAATTTTAAACAACCAAATTGTTTACCATTTTTCGATATCATTCCTTTTTAAATAAAATTCCATTTTTTTTACTAAATAATATTCGATATTTCGGCTTATTTGTTACGTATTTTGCTATTTTTCACATGTTATGTATGTTGCGGTTTTTAATAAGGTGTATCAATATACTCTCTTTACAGCGATTTTGTTAATGGTTAATAACACTTCCGAAAACACAACTTCAATCGTATTCGAGTTATACAACTAACTATTTTAATTTTCGGCAATCCTTATCGACGCGTACTCATATCAGCCGCAAAAGCGTTGAACTCAATAAACCTCTAAGTTACACTCGAATTTTGTTGCACATACAACTTTCCAAACACCGCAACCTCTGTATGAATAGCCAAACCCTTAATGTGTCCAATACTAAACAAGAAACATCAAAATATTCGCTCATCGTTGGTGCATTAGATTCACGTCTATAAGACACTTTCACAGATTTAATTAATACTTTAATAGACACAAAGGTGTTGAACTCTATTCCACAGTTAAACGCGCCAAGTAAACAAAGAACTCGGAGAATCCAAAAACACTTACCTTTACCACGGATTAACTCTTGGATATTGAAAACCCTCTCAATTTCTTGATGTAAATGCAAATTAATTGCTGGCAAGTGTTTCGGTTATTCCTTCTAATCATGGTAGTTCAACTATTCCAAATTCTAACTTTAATCTATTTTCGAGTAATGGGATTATAGCCGGACGATCCATTCTTTCAGTAGAACATTGGTTACACAGCGACTCGGGCTTTTCTTTCACAAGTCAACATTATTACATCCAAAATATTCAAAATCAAACTTAATCTATCGATATCATACGGGATTCAATGATACAATACAAATTCTACCTTTAAAGCACAATATAACTCATCGACTATAAATTCGTAGACCATCGCTGAAGACAGAAATGATCATATAATGGAAGACGTAATTTATTGACATAGCAATTTTGGTTTATTCGAGTGCATTAGAAAGACGAATGCAGCACAGTCATTCCAACATTTGATGCATCCTGCATTGTTCGGCCGTTTAAATTTAGTTTTGTTTATTTAGATGATATATTGATATACTTATTGTAGATTCCAAATCTTTTGAAACCCATTCAGCTACTAAACCAAATCCTTTTCATCCGAATCAGGACTTTGTTGTGAAAATTGGTTAGCTTGTCAAATATCAAAAATTTCCTGACATTCAAAATTATCGTTCGTCAACTTTAATCTAACATTTATTGAACGTTTTACCCGTTAGCCAAAGGCTGTTCCAGTACCTGATATGGCCTTTGCTGTATATTCAAAGTAATTTTCGCAATTCAATGTTAATACATCCATTACAACGGATGAAGGATCCCAATTTAAATCCTAACCGAATTAATAAATTGACTTGGTTTTGGTTATAAGGACTTCAACGAACGGTCACAAGTTAAAACTTAATGGAATGATTGAACGTTGGTATGATTAGACCCGAGTATTATCTTCATCATGTTGTCACATTTCGTGACGATTCAAAATCAACCAAATAAAAAGTGATTAATTATCAAGAAATTAATTATCAACCAATCAAACACCAACAAATGATCAACAAACGATTAGGATCAATAAAAGTAAAATAATTAAATTTATTGGCTCGCTTAAAGAATTTAATTTTCATTTATTAAAAGATTTGCAGCAATATAAACAATAATAAACTACGAACGTTTTGTTCTCGTGGATAATGTTCGTTACAAATTTTGATATATGTACCATATTGAATCACAGATAAATAATAACCAGATGAATTAATAAAACGAATTTATTGATTTTTTCAAAATCGACTGATAAAAGCGCCATTTAGCAAGTGGCATAATAAATAAGCGCCAACCGGTACCCCATGAATTTGTCTATGCTCTTATATGAACCACGTACACATTTCATATAAAGCCATCTAGTGTATGTATGTTGTAAAAATTAAAAAAATATTCGTATCGTATAATTGTGTATGTATGTATGTATACATGGATAGTATATCTTTTTTTTCTTCTCTTTTTGTTTGTATTTTTATTGAAATGTATGAGTTTGAAAAAAATTTATAAAATGTTTCGTTTTTGAATGAAAATTACTTGAAAAAGCTATTTGATAAAAGTAGGTATGTATTCGAAATAAAATGTAAATGCAGAAAATAAAATTTTGGAAAATCTAAAATCTAACCTACATAATTTGGTTAATTTACGAATTTTTTCAGAAAGTAGAAGAGATACATAAATGGTGTAAATGAGAGTTTTGTTTGGGCTGAGACGGAGAATTGAAGATATTTTTTCTTTAACGGATCGTCTGATCAGAGACGCTGGATAATGGTTCAAATTTTTAATTGTAATATGGGTCTTATGATACATCAAATGAAAGGTATTTTATTGTAAAAACAATCAGATAATAAACAAAAAAATAAATACACTTCATGAAATTTAAATATATATAAGTTTGAAGATTTCATTTTCCCTGCAAAACTATTCGCCAATTGGGATTTCTAGTATTTTTATAATTTCCCTTAATATATTTTTCGGCCAACCAACTGCAATGTTTTCTTATTAACACCAAAATCATAAAATTTAAAGTAGATTTATTATGTTCGCAGCAAGGGTTTTGATCATTGTAAAAATTTGGAAATTTAATGCGTGTGTTATGTATGCATAATTTAACAATATGTTCTTTTAAATTTTTAATTTGAGGTTTTTCATAGAACATTCTACCAAACATATAAATTTGGGCTTTACATATTTCAAAAAAGCAATCCGTTGGTGCCTTAAGCCTTCCTAGGTCACTTTCATCTTTGTAATGATTTTTGTGGTGAATAAGATATTCCGATGGTACTTCCAATACATCATTAGGTTTTAAATAATTAAGCTCACATCCAACGCATTTTAACTTTTTAATAATTTTACACGCCACATATCCAACAAAATATCTTATTGAAGCGTCTGTGAAATTGGCAGGTATATCGTCCATATCTAAATTTATAAAATTGTCACTTATATCGGAGACATCTTCCATGTCAAACACGTATTCATTGGTTCCAGGTACCTCTGAAATGCCAATAGGGACACAATTTATTTCCTCCTCAATCAGTTCCGCAACGTCCGTTGGGAGTTTTAAAGATTCGTCTGAATCTTCCTCGCAATTGGCACAATTAGAAAATTGGGTTAGGATTTTGATGGTGGTTAACTTTGCTATATTATGATTGAATTCGTATACTGAAGGGTTCTTGTTATGTCCATTAGCTGCCCTAATCTGCGAAAACAAGTTTTCGATAGGATCCTGATTTAATCTTGCAGTTAGTAAATATTCAATCCCAGAGTTTTCTGACTTAATTTGCAGCGCTAATTCGTTAATCCCATTAATTGTTTGAATTAATCCATCAAAACAGTAGACCGTTGTTTTTTTTACGACTTTAATCTTTGATATGTAATCAACCATATACTTTAAAAATTCCGTTATTTCGTTGTCTAACATAAAAGCACTCGCGAATTTATTTTTGCTAAATTTTGTTTTCGAATTCAAGCAATCGAAGAGTTTGTCGAATTTTTCGATAAACTTAAAAGTAGCAATAGCGACTGATACATTGTCATTAGTGATCTTTCCGAGTTGAACCGCAGTTTTAATTCCAGCTGCTACACTTCTGCTTAATACCTGTACAGCTAGCTTAACCCTCATTTTCTCAAACGTGTTTGGATAAATGTGCTTCTTCGAAATTTTTGGGCAACATTTGGTTACTGAATCTTTTTCTAAATTATATAACTCTTTTACGATATTCCAACTGACTATTCCATCAGGGCATTCTAAATCCGACTTCATTAAGGTATTCCTTACTGATTTGATTAGATGTGGCGGATCGTAAATACCAATTATTTGTTGGTCGCCACATTGTAAAAATGGTTTAGTTACTGTCACTCCACACATTTTGAATGCTTTCCGATTACTGGATCCCTGGTCACACGTTACAGCTCTTACTTTGACACCTAGTTCCTTACATTTATCCAAATTTTCCAAAATTAATAAATAAAGTTTGTCTGATGTTATGGATTCATTGGATACAAAATAACTGAGGACAAATTTCCAGTTCGAAATAATACTTCTAATCATAAAACAACAAATTATTTTTCCGATCTTGTCTTGTCTCTCGGTACCAAAATCAACGAAACCATCAATTTGATCAGAATAAATGTTATATATCAGGTCGCTTTTGATATAGACTTCATCAAATATTAATACAACCTGTTTTAAATCATCGCTCATACCGCTGATTTTTTCTTTAATACTTGAGAAAATATTTAGATTGAATCCAGGACTTAAATGTTTAATAGGTTGCCACCTCACTAATGATGCTTTCGACGGTAGGTTTAAGTTTAGATTTTCTCGTAAATATTTATAAGTAGCAGACGATCTATAATAAATATTTTGAGCCAGAAGCTTTTGGTCGCTAGGCCATTTCTCGTTTTTCGATCTGTAACTTGTTAACATTTTACAGAAGGTTTTAGAGTTTTCGACAATGGTTAACTGGTCAATAATTTTGGGTATTTGCTCTTTCACATATTTAGGTTTGCCTACACGTACGAGTGATTTCTTACGTCTATATCTATTTATTTGTTGTTTGTAATTATTAAGATTCCGTTTTAAATCGGCTATTTGCTTGTCTTTTAAATTTATAATTCGTAACGATTCATAAAATTTTAATCTATAATAATTTTCGTTTTTTATGTTCCGTAAACGATTTTTGCAGTTAGGAGGATCAATTTCGACTTTAGAGTAGTACGGTGGTTCTTCGAAGACCGAAATGTCACTTTGGATATTTTCCTTATCATTCTCACTCGTGAATGATAAACCATAGGTTCTTCCAGAGAAGCGTGTGCACATATCGGTGTCACTGTAACAAGTTTCGTCAATTTCTGAAATATTATCAACTGATAAAATCGTTATCATTGACACGTTATCATCATCGGAAAAAGCGTCGAAATCATCTTGTAAATTTTCGGTTGTGTTACCTACTGGCTTATCGCCCAAATTTTTAGTAGGGACAGCATTTCTTCTTAATCCCGTTTTAGTGAAATATTTTTCTTCAAAATGTTTTTCACAAACCATGATATTTTTAATATTCACATTTTCCACATTACAAGTTTTAATCCACTCATTATATTTTTTATTACACTTATTTAATTTAAAAAGTCGAATATTTTTACGTTTAGACGAATCACAATTATCTACAGCACACCTAATTCCACTTTTTCTCCTATCAAGACCGGCCTCCATTATTTTAAGATCAGTTCCTTTAAAATATTTAAACAAAATATGTAGGTAATTCAATAATAAACAGAAACTCAAAAAAAAATGTTCGACTATATTCTGTAACAAGTAATATTATTTTCAAAAACTAATAATAACTATTTGTGTGATTTACGGCCCTAAACGCGAAATAGATGGTACATACCGAGCTCTGTACAATTGAGATCTGATGAAGATCCCCGATATTGTACATGAAGTTAGATCTCAGCGAGTACGCTGGCTCGGTCACGTTCTGCGTGCTGATCCGGAACGAATTGTGCAGCGATCTCTGAAAGGAGAGCCACCATATGGTAGGCGCAGAGGTCGTTGCAGGCGACGATGGCTCCACGATGTAGAGAACGACTTGGCCTCTTCAGATTGTCTAAGACAGTATGAAGACCAAGCTCAGGATCGAAACCGTTGGAGCCAGATTGTTGATTCAGTAAGGGGCCAGTAATGGCCTTTAACACTGTTATTATTATTATTAATAATAACTATTTATATTTAACCAAATACGTAATACAATAAACTAATTTTCGTTATTCACTAATGAATTCAAAAGTGATTACACTTTTCTGATCAAATTTAAGATTTTATTTTATTCGATTTTACTATAACCATGAAAATTGTTTTGGTTATTATTACACGTTTTGTTTTCACACAAAAAGAATATTTTTCTGTTTCTACTGCATTTAGTACACATTTTCACAGAAATACAATTATACAAATTTTGGGAATCCCACAATACAATACACATGCATAGCTAAATGTGGAAACAGTAGAATAAGTAAATACATAGTAAAAAAAGGAAAAAATATGTATGGATTTATATGTATGTATGTATAATATTGTATATAAATTTTGTATTCGTCAAATGAAGGAAATAAATATTCTATTTTAAATATTGCGTTTCATTTCGTAGCTAAATTCATTTATTTCCTTCACTGTGCTTATCGAATTTTTATGGTTGTTTTATTTTACGCTAGATGGAATTTGTGTAAACCGAATGAAAATAATTTGTAAAGGTTTTTTTCTTTGATTGGGGGTACGGTTGAAGCTTACTCAAAATAATTCACACCGTAAAATGGAGCCATTGTTTTTTTTCAAAATTTTGTTCCTATTGATTCATCTGGGTTATCTGTGATTGAATTTAACTAATAAATGTGACCACTTCTAGCGGCATCATGAATGCATTACATTATGTTTTGGTGACATCTGGTGATATGATCTGTAAAGATGGCAGCACCCAGACAATATTGAGGGAAATATTAAAGGAAACCAAAATTTATTCATGATGACTGATTCATGATGACTGATTCATGATGACTGATTTTCGAACTTCTAATTAAAATAATAATAATCACGGATCCCACACAACGGAAAAATTTTCAAGGGAATATAGAAGCAGTTTGACATTAATTTTTAGAACACATATAGTGAGAAATTTTACCAAAGTGCATAATTTTTATTGAAGAACATTGCTGATTGTATGTATAATTATATTTATTATTTCCTCCTTAGTCAATACCACACAACTCACAAAAGTCATTTTACTTGCATATTTTGTTTTTATTTATTACTTTTACAATCGTCAATATATTATGTGTCTATGATAATATTTAGCAATTATTTTTCAAATCATCGAAAATCGATCAATAAGTACTTCGATTATTTAAGAGATGACTCTGCACAATACCTTAACATGATTTTGGTATAAAGAGAGAATAATTTCTTTATGTATGTATAATCTTTGAGTAAATATAAATAGAGAAATCATGAGCAATTACAATGTTACCTCAATAGATAGCGTTACATACACGATTTTGAATGTTTTTTTAATTTTTTGTGCATAGTATATTTAGGTTGCAATGTATCGAACTATACAGTAAAATTTTTTGCTGAAATGTTTTGTTTTGAGTATCATTCGAACTTTATTTCTTTTCGCTCTTATGTACACCAAAACAACAACAAAACAATTTAAAAACTAAGGTAGACGAATTAGATTTTGTTTTTTTTATCACACAGACAGGACCCGATTTTGATTTTAAAATCTTTGGAAATTTAACTTCGGAACTATCTAGGATTTTCGAAATATATAAATATAATGTACGTTCTTGTAGAAAAATATAACAAGTAGTTAATTAAATGAAGTTTGCAAGTGAAACGATTTCACGCATATTCCAATGTTTATAGGTTTTTCAGATCAAATTGAATGAATCTTTTATAAATTAACAGAAACCTTTTTCAAATAAAACGAGACCATTTCTAAATAGAATGAAACCGTTTTCAATTGGAATGAAACTTTATTCAATTAGAATGATACTAATTACAAATCCAATGAAACCTTTTATATTAAGTTGATCGCCTTTGAATCTAACACTTGAGATTTATGAAGATTAATCTGTAATAAACAGTAACATAGCTGTTTTCAATAATTTAAAATTCGACAAAATTAATTTTTAATTGGTATTAACAATACAAGATTAATCCTTATCGATCTGATAGGAGGACTCATTTTTTTATTTTTTTTCGCTATTTGAAGATTTTCAGTTGCTGATAGTTTTTACCATAAAAATGTATAAAAACCAAGACTTTTTCGTTATTAAAAACACAATAAAACTGTTGTCTATTGTAATTTTTATTATCTTGTTATCATTGTTTTTGTTTTTGCAACTTGAACTGTTTACAAAATGCAGGGGACAATTTTCAAAATTTTTCGGGCAAAACGAGCTAACCGATAGAGATAAAATTCAGCAAGAATGATGAAAACGGGATTCTAAAATAATTTTCACATAGAAGTTCTGGAATATGGCCAATTAGGAAGGAACTTTGCATGTTTAATTCTAAAATTATTTTTACAAGTTCTGGAATATGGCCAGTTAGAAAGAACTTTGTTAACCGGTTATAATAGAATTCTTAACCGGTTATAATGAAATTCGGCATGTTCGAAAGTACTCAGGTGTTTCTTAAAAGATTTCACATCGTCTTCATCATAATCGGTTAATAAATAGCCAAATTCCTTCATAATTTTCTTTATTCCACATCTTCTGCTAAATATCATTTTAGAAACCCATTTTCATTTCACATTTCGAATTTCATCATGATCAGTTATGAAATAACCAAGTTCCTTTTTGACTGCCCATATTACAGAACTCCATGTAAAAACCATTTAGATTCCTTTTGGCAGTGTACATTTCGAATTTCCCAAAAATCGACTAAGAAATTACACTGTTCATTAGTGATTGGTGAAATTCCAGAACTTCATGTATACCAATTATATTATTTAATTATTATAATCCCAATTTCATCGTACATGATGAATTTCATCATAATCGGGTAAGAAATTACCAAGTTCCTTCATCGACTTATTGCAAAAATTATCTATAAAACCGTACCGACCAGTAAGTGTTAAATATAAAGGTTCATTATGAAACTCGAAGAGTCCGTAGATGACACTGAATTCGCACTACCCCAATTCTGTTCTCTCGTTGAACCCAATAAATTTCTGGCCATTGCTTTTATTATATCCTTGATCTGCGCAGTTTTGTGGATTTGTGCATCATCCATTACAAAATAGAACTCAGTTCATTAATTTTGCAGCGAGTTCTTCAATAAATTTGCAAAATTTATTTGAATTAGAGTTTGAATTATAGAGGTAGAGGAGTTTGATTTATTTTGGAACGGATAATGCCCAAATCTATAAAACTGCGCATTTCATGAATAAAATAAAAACCTCAGGAAGTCATTTAAGGTATCTAGTATCTACCACCGTACTCTTTCATGTTGAACTCAATTGAAAAAACTTTTTATAGGCCGTGTTTATAATAAGAAAGTAAAGCAAAGTCGGCTTGGTTGGACATTCCAGGTAAAAAGAAAAAGAGGCTCTTTTATTATTAGAATAAACATGTCCGTCTTAATTGTTTAGTTAGTTTCCTTATTTCAAATCACAGTCTGCTTGCTGCGCTTCGTTGGAACTTGGAAGCAAATATAAAGAGATCGATTCTGGAATAATAAAATGCATGCTGTTTTCTTATTTACCTGCTTTCTAAATGAATTTATTTCGAAAAAGTTTGGTATATCCTACTCCTCAAACGACATTTCGAAAGCGTCATCTATTAAAACGAGACTCTAGCTATAGTCATCTATTAAAAATGTACATATTTATACATCATTAAAATAATCATTTGCATTAAATGCTGTAGTTTAAAAGAGGTTATAGGATTTCTCAAGTGTGCCCAAATACCCTTTCCCTAGTACATACCTTTTAGAATTAGGCTGGGGTTACATTTGATATGAATTGTTACGAAAATTTATTTTTATGAATTTGTACGAAATCATCAAAAGTAAACTAAAAGCTCGTCTAATTCGAACGAACCCTCTTAATTTGAACTGGATTTCAATAGCAACAAAATATTTTGTTTGTTAATCAGTTGTCATTTGAATTATCGGAACAATTATGGCAGACGTCTCCCATTCAAAATCGACTATGTACTGTGCATTCTGGAAAAGGGCTAATTTCTTAAAAAAAAGTCAACAATTTGGTCAATAAATTCAGGAAAAAGAGAAATTGACCACTTCAAACAAAATGGAGCTTATTTAAGGTACTATTCCATGCACTGATTGACTGACTCAGTCAATTTAAAGAAAGAAAAGAAATTATATTTTGTGGTTGTACAAATGAAACAAAAAAAATTTCTCAGTAAAAAAATATTTGAGTTTTAGCAGTGTGAACTGCCATAAAAAGTATCAAATCGAATACTTTTTATGGCAGTCAAACAAACAACATACCTAAAATTTGCGCATGGAAGAGAATTTTACTATAAAGTTTGTGTATGAAAATGAATTTCACTATAAAAATTATTTTTGAGTGGAAGAAAATTGTAAATATCAATTTCAATCCAAGTTGTGATTTTGTAAATGTCAATTTTTCCTTTATAAAAACAATTTTTAAACTTCAAATTTGAAATGTCTAATACTAAACTACGCTGTTAAATTATTTTGCAAAAAAAAAACGTTTATTTGTTGTCTTTGTTACTCTAATGTAATTTTGTTGCTATCATCTTTTCAGTCAACTCAGTCAATCAGTCCATGGAATAGTACCTTTATAGTTAATAAAAGTATTTCTAATTATAAAAGCTATGCCGTTTTTCGAGGGAGACATGATTGCAAAGGCTAGCCAAATTATTTACAGTAAAAAATGGATTTTGAAAAATAAAATTTGTGGAAGAAAGGCGCTCTTTGTGGGACCGAAAACACAAACAGTACAACAGCAAGGGATGAAATAAAAATGATGGAGGAAATTTTTCTTAAATAAATTGAATAAATTAGACCCTTCTGTACAAAATCTGTATGTGAATTTCAACATTTTCGGTTTATTTTAAATATTTTGCGGTGAGATGAATTCTCAAAAATTGTATCCAAATTTTATTAAAATTTGGCATGTATTTTTTTGGATTTTGCATATTTTTTTTTAATAAAATCGAAATTAATTCCTTGTAAATATTTCGATTGATAAAATCTGCGCAGATCTCAAAACAAAGTTTTACTACATACAGTGCCAACAGTTCCCATTCTAATCTTCACCAAAATTCTGAAGTGTTGTTCATTATAACAGATTTGAGGCTTTAAACTCTTGCAGATTTGTGTATATAATTTTGTTTCTTATACATTATGTTTGTGTCATTGTGTGTAAATACAAAATTTGTTATAGAACCAGCGCAATTTCCTCAAATATTCCTAATGGTATTATGACACTGGCTAGTTTTGAAGTGCAATAAAGTGCTATAAAGTGCTGTAAACCAATTTTAGTAAGAAAGAGAAAGGAACAGGAGACAACATTATTATAATGGACGCCACGTGCGTCAGCATCACAAAACGTAAACATAAACAAAATAAGATTAAAATCACCATTTTATTGTAAAAAAAATATAAATTACAATAAACTTTTAAATGTTACAACTTTTCGTTTTTCTTAGGATTTTCATTTTATTTATTTTATTATCACAACAAAAATATTATAATCATATTTACGAAAATGAATACTCAGTGTAATCTTGTACGTTAATAAATCAGTATTTATGTAGAAAGTGACTGAAAACCTAAAGAGTAGTCTACAATTCTTCCAGCTTCTCGAAGTCCACTTAAAAATGCACCATGCACGGTAGCTGAATAATTTCGTATTGTGTGTTCTCCAGCAAAAAATAACCGTGGTAATTCTTTATCGTCATTCTTCGAATCGGTTTGAGATGTTGGTGTTACAGGCAGGCGCGGCGAGTAAATCATAATTTGAACCGGATGATCCAACTGAGACAAAACTGTAAGATTCTCGGGCCCAAGGATCATCATGCCATCTTGTTACTAGTTTATTTTGGTTGTGGTACTGCCGAATTTTTGAAAATACCTTTGAGTACGGCAATACAATGTCCTACAATTACATCATCAGATACGTTTTCCAAAATTGCCGCGGACTGTCCAGCCACAAGGACTAACAATACCGGTGATTGCGAAATACTCCAAAATAAAAATAACTCACTACGACTTGCAGTTGTACTACCAACATGACCAAACAAATTTGACGAAGTATCCCAAAATATTCGATCGAAGCACAGCACAACTTTATTTAAATTTCCGAATCCCAAACGTTGAATGGCCGCTTGTTTCCACTCCAGAAGAGGGGATCAAATTTAACCGTGTTTAATTGATTGGATGATGGAGATACGGCAATTTTCAGTACGCCTAACGTAAGGGTACATAAGACTAGATCAGCTTTATAAGGTACTGATGAATTATTGGTTTTAAAATTTTCCGTAGTAACCTCCACACCGCCAGGAAAATACTTTATCCAATCCCTCCGGTAACGCGATTGGAACACATGAATATCCATTTCGCACAGTTGTATGATTGCCAATGCATTCAAAATCGTCATCTTGGTCTCAATGTTTTAAGGACAAAGTGTTTAGTGGTGTCGCATTAGCGAATTCTAAATTTGCAAAGTGCCAATCTAAAATTTGACGATCGTTTGATGACAGATATACATCAATTGGAGGATTCATTTCCATTTCTTTGAGTTTTGATTCCATTTGATTTAAATTCAACTGTTCTACGTCAGCCCAAAGAACATGCAATTGACGGTGAGCTAAACCAATGGCTAAACGTACATTAAACTCATTCTCAATATACATATTTTTATGTTGTTGGATCACATTATTTAAATGTTGCACTGGTGTTTCTTTAACATGTTTTTCTTGTAATCGTATAATCCATTCCAATGCTTGGCCTAATGATACTGGATTATTTCCGGCATAATTAAAATCTAATTGATGGGAGAACTTGTGAACTCGAGCAGTCTATTAAATTCTCTTTCAACCATTTCATCTTTATGATTTGGTACTGATTTTCCTCCAGCCCCGTACATTGGACAAGCTTGTTTTATTGGAGCCATTTCCATATACCAGTTTGTCTGCTCAATATAGTTAGAGGTTTACCCCATATTCCAGTAACCACCATTGCACCTAGATCAGCAATGTAATTATTATTTCGAAATGTGGCACTACGCCCTCCAACACGATCTCTTGCTTCTAACACAATAACATCCATTCCAAATAGTTGAAACTGTTGCGCTGCTGCTAGTCCTGAAATTCCCGCACCAATTACAACCACTTTTGCAAATTTTTTAAGTGGTAATGATTTTTTTTATATGCTTGAAAATACCGTAAGTTTAATTAAATTTTAAGTTTTAAGTTTTAATCAAATTTTATTCTTACAATGTTTCCAATGTTTACAATTGAAGATGTCAAAAAAAGTGTGAATGTCAAAAAAAAGAATCAAAATGTAATTCTTTTCTGCTAGAATTGCCCACTTTTTTTGCTAGACAATTTGAGCTACGCTGGTTTTTTGACATATAACGATTTTTTTACGTACTATGTCGTATTCACCCACACATGTGTATATTTTGTATACATGTTTTTTTTCTCGCTCGGTTTCTCTTTTCTAGCCGCTAGAAAAGTCGGAAAAAAAGCCAGTGTCATAATACCATAACCAAATTTTGGTTTCGATGCAACGCAATCGCTCACCTTAGACGGAATAAAAAATTGGTACATAATAAAAAAATATTATTAAAAAAGTGAAATAAAAACAAAATTTAAAAAACAAAAGATAAAAAATTTGTTTGTATGTTTGTACCTTTGTAAGGTTATTTTGCTTTTGTTTTTTTCGTTTCATTCTATCAAAGATTATTTATATATAAGATAGGAATACACGAACAAAAAAGTACGGATTTCCACTTTTGGATTCTAAAATTATAATTGAATGCAGCCATCTATAAGAAGATTTATTAATTGTTATAGCTAAGTTCAACACCTGTCATAATTAGTTACATCTGCAAAAGACAATCTAAGCTTGTACAGTAATTTTATCTTCTTTTTTTGTTGTTCGAAAAATTTAAAATGAAATAGAAAAAGTTCAACCTTGGAATGGTTTTTTGTTGTTTTTTCGTATTTTTCATTCGCATCTCTTCCATGTTTTTATTAAGTACAATTCCCAAAGGATTTCAATTTTTAGTAAATATTACAATTCGCTAAAAAACTGAATAGATTCCGTTTTTGATCGACGATATTATCATAATAATACGGCAGATTATCTCTTGATTAAAAATATGGAAATAATTACATACATATACTTACTCGACCTTGATTAACTTATTATTTTTGATTTAAAGTCCATATGCATAAATAGGTATTTAACTTTTTTTTATGGTACAAATGAACTATCTGATGTAATGTAACAATTGAACTATCTGTTTTAAAATATTTTATTATTAACCAACGTGTGATTTCCTTTGTCAAAATATTGCAATATTGCAGATATATTAATTAAAAACGAATAGAATTGTTTTATAATTTTATTTGACATAAAGATTTGAAGTTTATTATTTACTGATAAAATCTTGAATTCCATTGGGCATAAAAACCTCTTCTATGTATATGTATACATAAGTATATCAACAAATAAAATCGCAGTGCCAGAGAGGCCAGAGTTTACATGAAAATAAAAATTGTTTTCAGTTTTAAATATAAATATTTCATTAAAAATATACATATAAAAAAATAAGAACAAATGTCTAAATCTGGTATTTTGTCATAGGCCGGTTTAATTTGGATATTTTGGTATTTTTATGAGTTTATATTAACATTAAATCAAATTAAATGTTTAACTGTATAATTTTGTTTTAATGATAATTCTGTGACTTAAAATGCTTTTCTTCGATTGGGATTTTCAATACGATCATTCGATCATTTATTTCTTATCATTTTTAATATTCTCTAGTTTCCATATACAGTTTTTCCTAATTAAAACGGGAATTAAGAACTTTAGAGCATTTTCCTTGTATCCCTTACATGTTCCTGTGAACCATTCGCTATATCTATCATCTTTATTAGTCGCATTTAAGCAATTTGTTAAATATGGTTTGTATTAATCTTCTGTTATCCAAAATTTTGATAAAATATTTTGCAAAAATTGATACATGAAGCGTAGTAATTTTTAGGAACAAGTCAGTCGGATTTCCTATGTATAAATCATTAGAAGTATTTATATAGTTTCTACATTTTATTAAACATTCAGATAACGACAAATTTTTATCTTGCTTAACCATATATTCCAGGCAAGATTGACAATTCATTTATTTTGTCAACTTATAAATAATATATCCTAAAAAATATCGAAAAATTCTCAAACTTTTCATTAAATTCGTTTACTACATTATTATCACTTTCTCTTTCAGAATCTATAAGATCGGTTTCCTTCACGTTTCTTAAATTTTCAATTTCTTGTCTTGTATTATTTGTAATCTCAAACGGGTCAGTTTCCAAAAAAGTGCATTTATCTGGTTCATAATTTAAAATCGACGAATGAAAAATTAACTTACTTGATATAATTTTAGCAATAACAAAATTAAAATCATACAGCGATGGATTAAAATTGTTACCTCCTTTTGAACCAATTTGAGAAAATAAATTTTCTACCGCATCCGTTTATAATTTTGACGTTGAGATGTATGAGATATTCAGGTTTGTATCACGTATCGCAGAAGTTAAGTCTAAAATACCTCTTATTGTGTGAATCAGTGTGAATCTTAATGTTTTCCAAATACTCACACATAACTTTTACTATTTAACGCGTCAAATGTTTGTCCAGTTTTTCAATAAATATTGCCGTTGCTAAAGCATGCTGTTTTGTTTTATTGGTGTTAAATTTTTTTAAATGGTCGAAAGTTCGAACTTCAGTCGCGCAACTACGGCTTAAAATTTGTGTAGCTAAGTTAACTCTCATTCGCTCAAATATATTGGAGTATATGTGCCTTAAAGTTAACTTAGGGCAAACTATTATAACAGATTCACTGTCTATTTAGTATAGCTCACTAAGTATAATCCACGTAGTCAACCCTTCCGCTGTAACTATAATATCATATGCTAGAAGAGTATTCCGAACTGACTTAAATAAATGTGGTATATCGAATAAGGCAAACAATTTTTGTTTATCCACAATAAAGAATGGTTGAGTTTTACTTACTCCTAACATCTTGTACGTACTATGGTTATTTGTACCTTGATCACACACAATTCCTCTAATATTTAACCCCAATTTCTGTAATTCTGTGTTATTTTTTAAAATTAGCTCCTTTAGTTTTGTTCCACATATGGGATCTTCAGTTGCAAAATAGCTTAAAACAAATTAGTCTGTGCTAAATAATCCTCTTGACATAAATACACTTATGTATTCAGCGATTTTATGCTGTCGTTCACCATCTCCAAAGTCGACTACTCCTATAATTTGATCATTTGCTCGGTTATATTTTAGATCAGATCTTATCTTAATTTCGTCGAACAGTAAAACATGCTCTTTGTCTCGGTTAGACATTTTCTTAACTTATTTTCAATTTGCTCAATTAGGTTTTTATTAATCCCCGGTTGTAACTGGGTTAAAATATTTCAATTGCAAATTGTCCTTACGGCGCGTAATTGCAAATTAAGAGTATTTCTTAAATACTGATAAGTTGAGTTTAATTGAAATTCTATAATTTGCACCAACCGCCCTTCGTCATCTGTATATTTAGAATTTCTGTGACGCTTTCTCAATAACATCTTACATAATTTCTAATCATTTTGAATGAATTACTTTAAAAAAAATTTTTAAATTAAAATTGGGCGGATTTTATTCTAGCACTCATGCCACTAATGGGCCCACGGGACAATACCCACATTCACACTAACATTCATTCAACCTATTCATCCCATTCACACAACTACAGTATACCACACCTGCGCATTGCATAGCTCCATGTCATCCTGTACAGTGACATGGAAGATGGGTCGGCACATGAGTTCTACATTCCAACAGAGGGTCATAGATGTTTTCAATTTAATCACCGATCGTAATCGGGAGATGAAAAATTCATTTTGCATCCCGCCTCTGTTGGGATTCGAGAACCCGGTACCTCCCGATCCAAACGTCGCAGCTTTAACCACTGCGCTATTTGCTCGGTGAAATACTTTCTTCCACGATATCTAGCAAAATAATGATAATCGAAAATACGTTAAAAATACACAAACAAATGTCTTGTATTTATGTTATGTACGAGTATAATAGGTATATACATACATAATGTGCATTTAATATTATTTTTTCTATTTTTCTTTTGTTTTAAATGAAATAGTAAACTAAATAAAAACACTGTCTGGTGCTAAAACCTGTCTACACACATAGACAGGTTTTAGCTTCTATTTCATTTACCATTTCATTTTAAATTTTCCAGACAAAAAAAAGAAGATAAAATTGCTGTACAAGCTTAGATTGTCTTTTGTAGATGTAGCTAATAATGACAGGTGTTGAACTTAGCTATTACAATTAATAAATCTTCTTATAGATGGCTCCATTCAATTATGCTTTTAGAATCCAAAAGTGGAAATCCGTACTTTTTTGTTCGTGTATTCCTATCTTATATATAAATAATCTTTGATTCTATGTACAATTCTATATAATATAGTCGATTGTCGCGCTCTACAATTCGAGCGAGGTAACATTGTAACTTTTATTTTATTATGGTAATCACTCTATATATAAATACACAAAGGTATAATATATAAACCTATTGACGACTTAATACCAAAGTTAGAGTTGAGTCAACTACTCGAAAGGGCTAGCCGTGCGTATCACCAAAGATTATTTATATATAAGATAGGAATACACGAACAAAAAAGTACGGATTTCCACTTTTGGATTCTAAAATTATAATTGAATGCAGCCATCTATAAGAAGATTTATTAATTGTTATAGCTAAGTTCAACACCTGTCATAATTAGTTACATCTGCAAAAGACAATCTAAGCTTGTACAGTAATTTTATCTTCTTTTTTTGTTGTTCGAAAAATTTAAAATGAAATAGAAAAAGTTCAACCTTGGAATGGTTTTTTGTTGTTTTTTCGTATTTTTCATTCGCATCTCTTCCATGTTTTTATTAAGTACAATTCCCAAAGGATTTCAATTTTTAGTAAATATTACAATTCGCTAAAAAACTGAATAGATTCCGTTTTTGATCGACGATATTATCATAATAATACGGCAGATTATCTCTTGATTAAAAATATGGAAATAATTACATACATATACTTACTCGACCTTGATTAACTTATTATTTTTGATTTAAAGTCCATATGCATAAATAGGTATTTAACTTTTTTTTATGGTACAAATGAACTATCTGATGTAATGTAACAATTGAACTATCTGTTTTAAAATATTTTATTATTAACCAACGTGTGATTTCCTTTGTCAAAATATTGCAATATTGCAGATATATTAATTAAAAACGAATAGAATTGTTTTATAATTTTATTTGACATAAAGATTTGAAGTTTATTATTTACTGATAAAATCTTGAATTCCATTGGGCATAAAAACCTCTTCTATGTATATGTATACATAAGTATATCAACAAATAAAATCGCAGTGCCAGAGAGGCCAGAGTTTACATGAAAATAAAAATTGTTTTCAGTTTTAAATATAAATATTTCATTAAAAATATACATATAAAAAAATAAGAACAAATGTCTAAATCTGGTATTTTGTCATAGGCCGGTTTAATTTGGATATTTTGGTATTTTTATGAGTTTATATTAACATTAAATCAAATTAAATGTTTAACTGTATAATTTTGTTTTAATGATAATTCTGTGACTTAAAATGCTTTTCTTCGATTGGGATTTTCAATACGATCATTCGATCATTTATTTCTTATCATTTTTAATATTCTCTAGTTTCCATATACAGTTTTTCCTAATTAAAACGGGAATTAAGAACTTTAGAGCATTTTCCTTGTATCCCTTACATGTTCCTGTGAACCATTCGCTATATCTATCATCTTTATTAGTCGCATTTAAGCAATTTGTTAAATATGGTTTGTATTAATCTTCTGTTATCCAAAATTTTGATAAAATATTTTGCAAAAATTGATACATGAAGCGTAGTAATTTTTAGGAACAAGTCAGTCGGATTTCCTATGTATAAATCATTAGAAGTATTTATATAGTTTCTACATTTTATTAAACATTCAGATAACGACAAATTTTTATCTTGCTTAACCATATATTCCAGGCAAGATTGACAATTCATTTATTTTGTCAACTTATAAATAATATATCCTAAAAAATATCGAAAAATTCTCAAACTTTTCATTAAATTCGTTTACTACATTATTATCACTTTCTCTTTCAGAATCTATAAGATCGGTTTCCTTCACGTTTCTTAAATTTTCAATTTCTTGTCTTGTATTATTTGTAATCTCAAACGGGTCAGTTTCCAAAAAAGTGCATTTATCTGGTTCATAATTTAAAATCGACGAATGAAAAATTAACTTACTTGATATAATTTTAGCAATAACAAAATTAAAATCATACAGCGATGGATTAAAATTGTTACCTCCTTTTGAACCAATTTGAGAAAATAAATTTTCTACCGCATCCGTTTATAATTTTGACGTTGAGATGTATGAGATATTCAGGTTTGTATCACGTATCGCAGAAGTTAAGTCTAAAATACCTCTTATTGTGTGAATCAGTGTGAATCTTAATGTTTTCCAAATACTCACACATAACTTTTACTATTTAACGCGTCAAATGTTTGTCCAGTTTTTCAATAAATATTGCCGTTGCTAAAGCATGCTGTTTTGTTTTATTGGTGTTAAATTTTTTTAAATGGTCGAAAGTTCGAACTTCAGTCGCGCAACTACGGCTTAAAATTTGTGTAGCTAAGTTAACTCTCATTCGCTCAAATATATTGGAGTATATGTGCCTTAAAGTTAACTTAGGGCAAACTATTATAACAGATTCACTGTCTATTTAGTATAGCTCACTAAGTATAATCCACGTAGTCAACCCTTCCGCTGTAACTATAATATCATATGCTAGAAGAGTATTCCGAACTGACTTAAATAAATGTGGTATATCGAATAAGGCAAACAATTTTTGTTTATCCACAATAAAGAATGGTTGAGTTTTACTTACTCCTAACATCTTGTACGTACTATGGTTATTTGTACCTTGATCACACACAATTCCTCTAATATTTAACCCCAATTTCTGTAATTCTGTGTTATTTTTTAAAATTAGCTCCTTTAGTTTTGTTCCACATATGGGATCTTCAGTTGCAAAATAGCTTAAAACAAATTAGTCTGTGCTAAATAATCCTCTTGACATAAATACACTTATGTATTCAGCGATTTTATGCTGTCGTTCACCATCTCCAAAGTCGACTACTCCTATAATTTGATCATTTGCTCGGTTATATTTTAGATCAGATCTTATCTTAATTTCGTCGAACAGTAAAACATGCTCTTTGTCTCGGTTAGACATTTTCTTAACTTATTTTCAATTTGCTCAATTAGGTTTTTATTAATCCCCGGTTGTAACTGGGTTAAAATATTTCAATTGCAAATTGTCCTTACGGCGCGTAATTGCAAATTAAGAGTATTTCTTAAATACTGATAAGTTGAGTTTAATTGAAATTCTATAATTTGCACCAACCGCCCTTCGTCATCTGTATATTTAGAATTTCTGTGACGCTTTCTCAATAACATCTTACATAATTTCTAATCATTTTGAATGAATTACTTTAAAAAAAATTTTTAAATTAAAATTGGGCGGATTTTATTCTAGCACTCATGCCACTAATGGGCCCACGGGACAATACCCACATTCACACTAACATTCATTCAACCTATTCATCCCATTCACACAACTACAGTATACCACACCTGCGCATTGCATAGCTCCATGTCATCCTGTACAGTGACATGGAAGATGGGTCGGCACATGAGTTCTACATTCCAACAGAGGGTCATAGATGTTTTCAATTTAATCACCGATCGTAATCGGGAGATGAAAAATTCATTTTGCATCCCGCCTCTGTTGGGATTCGAGAACCCGGTACCTCCCGATCCAAACGTCGCAGCTTTAACCACTGCGCTATTTGCTCGGTGAAATACTTTCTTCCACGATATCTAGCAAAATAATGATAATCGAAAATACGTTAAAAATACACAAACAAATGTCTTGTATTTATGTTATGTACGAGTATAATAGGTATATACATACATAATGTGCATTTAATATTATTTTTTCTATTTTTCTTTTGTTTTAAATGAAATAGTAAACTAAATAAAAACACTGTCTGGTGCTAAAACCTGTCTACACACATAGACAGGTTTTAGCTTCTATTTCATTTACCATTTCATTTTAAATTTTCCAGACAAAAAAAAGAAGATAAAATTGCTGTACAAGCTTAGATTGTCTTTTGTAGATGTAGCTAATAATGACAGGTGTTGAACTTAGCTATTACAATTAATAAATCTTCTTATAGATGGCTCCATTCAATTATGCTTTTAGAATCCAAAAGTGGAAATCCGTACTTTTTTGTTCGTGTATTCCTATCTTATATATAAATAATCTTTGGTATCACTCAATACTTGACTGTTGTGACAGTTTTGTATACAGTAGAAATTTTAATAACTATTAAATAGCGACCTTTTGTTTAAAGTGATTATTAATTTCACTAGAAAATATAAAAATGTATTAATTAAATAATGCCATCTTTAAAATATTTTAACAAAATTCGTTTTATTCAAACAAAATTTTTGAATTTGGCGTATAAAAATATTTCAATAAAAATATAAGAGATAACCTTATTTAGCTTACTCAGAAAAATATTATACGCAAACGGCTATTTTAAATTTTATTTAGCGAATGCTCAAACCAAAATAATATATTAACTGTCATTTTATAAGCTATTTGAGCCAATAGACAAACCATAATTTAGTTCTTTAAAAATCCGCTTTATTTAAAATGGCCACCGTCGCTTTATAAGTGTAGAGTGATACCACAAATTTGTGGTGATACGCAAGCTGTTCCGCGAGAATTTTCTAAACAATATAAATTCTATACAAATTTGACATTACCTAAATCAAAATCAATCGTCAACTAGCCATAGAGCTGCCATCTATTTTTTCATACAACATGTAACTTTCAGCCCTCTGTTTTAGTTATGTAGAGTTATAGTAATCCACCACTGAACTGTGCTGATTCATTAAAATATATTCGCTGACAAAACAACAACGCACAGTCCACTGAATCGATAATACAGTTTTATTGTGACAGCTGTCAAACATTAACACAAGGCTCTACTGTAATCAAAACAAACACGCTCTTAAGCATTAAACGCTAGCTAAAATAAATATTTTTGAGATTTAATTGGAAAAATAAAATCTACAATCATTGCAAACATGCTGGATGGGTGGTATTGCCGCACTATGGCTAATGAACAAGCGCAGGCAGAACAAAATGACGATGACGATGGCGATGGGAATAATGGGGATAGCAATGGAAGTGAAGAAGATAGTCAAGATGAGGGCACATCGCGAATTAATCAGAAAATGATTGATTATAAAATGCAATACAGTAGTATGAAGAAAAAATTAAAATTCCTGCTTTACGTAAGTAAATAGTCGCAATGACCAACTCAATAAATATTAATCAGCGTAATTTTAGGAAAATGAATATTTTCAAGATGCATTGCGATCCAGCCAAAGGAGGCTGCTGAAAGTTACGAGAGATAAATCATTTCTACTCGAACGATTGCTACAGTACGAGAAGCCCGAGATAACATCGTCTGAAAGTGAAGAAACCGAAACATCAGACGAAGAGATTCGAATGGAGACAACTAAAAAGCGTAAAATGGACAATTCGGCGAACACCGGTAACAATAGCAATACAACTCCGAAAGCACAAAACACAGTTAAAAGGAAACGAGTACCGAAGAAACAAAATTACTCACAAGTCCATAACAATATGAATCATGTTATGGCCGATGGACATATGACCACTGAAGAGGTAGAGCGTCATTTACAATCACGACAATCCCTAATGGAATTAGTACCTGAACGAGCACCGCCGACCGTACCAAACGAGATGTTCAGTAACGAACCGTCTTTGGACTCGGAGTCAAACGATCAAATGATTGAAACTTCGCCAAGTAATATCGGTGAAGAATGTTTGAGTGTTGACATGAGTATGATTCAGGATTGAACTCTATCTATATAATTTTAATAGTATTTCTCTTCTTATATTTAATAAAACAAAAATTATAATTAAAAATGAAATTATATTTTATATTTTTATTAAACTTCAATGGATTCATCTAGTACTACATTTATAAAATCGTATTCAGCGAACACTGCATTATCGACGTTAGATGTTTTTGAGTTTTTACATCATAAGTGCTTTGTCCTTGTGTGATATTAGACATCAAATTGATTATAAAAAATTCTCAAGTAAAATTTTTTTATAATTTCTCGTCTAATTAAGTTTTTAGTGTAATGTTTTAGAAAAAATAACAAACCAAATAGAAAATGTGTTTAAGCAATTCATTATCAACATATAAAATTTTACTTATTTTGTTTGGTGTCGAAAAAGTGTAGTTGTAAATTGTAAATTCATTTTTGCCTTTTCGATTGGTGCGTAATATATAATTTCGTTTCGATAAGAAAATCTTAATATATTTCTACTTATTTTTTCGTGAAAACTTTTAAAAATAGACTTTAAACCAAAAACACACATAATATAATGCAATCGATTTGTTGGACTACACGTTTATTATCACGAGCACTTCGGAATGGTTTTTCAACGCTAATTGAACCCAATATTAAGTCAAAACCACGTTTTGTGTCAGTTGTGTGTGGTTTTCCGAAAGATTTTTCCCAAGCAAAGCTTAATAAATTAGGTCAATTTGGGGATGATGCCTGGTTTACGACGCATACAAGTAAAGCTGATGTTATTGGTAAGAAATTATTGTTTTTTATTATGATAGATTTTGTTGATAGATAATCTCTAGGTTACTAGATTTTAAAAATAGACGATCCAATTCGAAAAGAAAATCTTGGAAGAAAAATGGCGACGAGTTTTTGTTTTTTTTGTTTTTATAAAATTACAGTCTGTCATTTCGTTAATGTCTTGTGACTTGTTTATTTTATTTTCATTCTCGTTTTGCAATTTTTTCCATTTCAATTTATCGTAAAAACAATAGTCTATGGTAACCATATCACAGAAATTCAGTATAAGGTTAATCCAGACGTCTAAACTTTATAATAAAATGTAATGCCTTAATTATTGATTAATTTTGTGTTTGCAATTTTTTTGTATATCATGTGGGTGGTTTTTTACATGAATGTCATCTAATGATGAGACAGTCGTTTCTCACACGAATTATAAATTCAATTTGTGCCATTTTAGCTTACTACTACTGCTACTGTCACAAGTCTAACTAGAACGGTTCAGAACCGGAGCCTGCAGTACCTATTTCATTGCTGCCGCATTCAACTATAATTGGCTAGACTAAACAAGCTGTGGAAGTGTCCATTAATGTAGTGACTTATTCAATCTTAAAACCATATTTTTCACTAAATTATATTAAACATACTAGCATTGACAACCAACACTCGATCTACTTGCTCGCTTGGCTAATTATGTACGCTATGGTTATTTTTCACTTAATTTATTTACAGATATTCATTAATTGTTTTTGTAAGTCAGATGTAATAAGTAATATTCGTGAAGAAAAGATTATATTTATCAACACTGAATAGTTACTAATAATGGGTGTCTACGCGAGATATACTCTTATTATTAGTTTATAGAACAAGAAAGGTACTTGGCCTTGTTTACGTTTGTTTGAGGACCACTTTATAATTAGTTGGCAGGTTTCTGAGATCTAATGCGCAGTAGTTTTTAATGCTATCTTAGAATTACATTAAATCATGTCCATTGCAAGTGCTGCTTTTAATTTATTGATTGTTTGTTTATTTATTAGGAAAACCAACCTTGTTTTGGCCAGTGGAATAATTTAAAATATTTCTCCCTGCCACGTGTCGCAAATTGATCAATATTGGGTTCTTGTAGTTTCGTTGTTTCCCTGTTTAAAGCTACTATCCTAAATGGCACTTATCCAATAGTAATCTGTGCACCAAATTCATATCTAATAAATCATTCAAATTTCAGCAGCAGTCTATTGAACTATGTTGAGACGGTATCAATATTGATATGTTACATCCGATAAAATATTCAAACAAAGAAAAATTTATAACCAAATTTCTTTTATTATTAGGATTACATATGAGAAGGAGGAGTATGTTTAACGTCTAATTATCGATACTCCATACTTATTTCGGAGCGCCATTTTCGAACCAGATAAATAAATTTGAAAGAAATATTTAGTAACATTTTGTCTAGACGAGACACTCCCAAGAATTTATACAGACATCGAAACTAACGTATATACTGAGTTGTTGGCGTCATAATTTTCCTTCTCTCTTTAAATTTTAAGTCTTCGTCTAAGATAGTTTTATAAAGTTAATATTGTTAATTTGCAATGCGTACTCGTGTAGTGAGTAATTTAGTAGTAATTTATACCAAATTAGGGCAATCTCTGGATGTTTCTATTTTAACCAAGTTGTGAATATCGAAATGCGAATAGGAATATAATATGTACTACGTAAATTCATTTGCATAATTTTCAATTATTGATCAATAATTACATATAAGTTAAAAATTATCTTTTGTTACTTTACACCTGGAAAAATGAGAATAAACATATCATTATAACTCATTTTAGCTTTATTGTTATGTACTATTCGCATTAAATCATTGGTATTGTAAACTTAGTACACACATATTAGGGTTGGCTATCTTATCCAGAAAAAATATTTCAGAAATTTTCTTTTTGCGGTTTTTAAATTTGTGGCCATAGGAATCGTTTCGTCAATCTTGCAGGCATGATTATATCGCTCGTATCACTTCTAGATGAACCACAATTGTTTCAAGTTGAAATATTTTTTCTGTTTTTTGGTTGATATGTTCTAGGGTTTAACTGTCATTACTCTGGATTATAAAATTTCAACATTTTTTTTCGCACAAATGTAGTGAATCTCCTTCATGCTAACTAGGCTGCTGCAATATTGTAATCCATTAAACCGGTAACAATTATCAATGTTTGAAATAAAATTTTCACTAGCTTTTTCAAAAAAATAATTGTTTGTATTAGAGCCTCAGAATCGAACAACATCATTGCTGCTGGATTTGGTTTTCATTGGAATTTTTTATTCAATCTTCAATCAGACGATTTTTCTCTTTTTGTTGTGTCTGGATGGTGTAATCAAACAATTGTCTTCAAAAATTTTACGATGCACAGCTTATAAACAGATAAGAATAACACATGAAGGCTCTATTAAAATTGTTCGCTTCAATTGTGGTTCCCATAAAACTGTTTTTATTTTCAATCTTATATAGATCAAAAATTTGACATTTCAATTTAATGTAATTAAATTCGTCCTAATGGTGTTATGTTTCAAAACAGTCTGGGTGGTTGTTTTAATTGCTGAAGAGGAGGAAAATTTACAAACGAAAATAAATTTATGAAATGAAAGGAACATTTCAAGAAGTTACGAGGATCCATTTAAGTTAATCTATATTTTGATATGAAAAATGCGAAAATGTGAACATTTGGATCTAGTCACGGATTTATAAAATTAGTCGCATGAATAAAAATTATTTAAATGATGGTTTGAAAAATCAGCTATGAATGTCAAAATTAATTTTTAAATATCAAAACCAGAAAAACATTATTGGTACGCATATCTCAATTATCACTCGCCCAACTTCAATCATGTACGTATGTATATTAAAATCAGAAAGCGTATTCAAAAATTTAGATAAAAAACCTTCTCTCATGGAGAAAATTGTAATGAATAAAAATTCTACCGATGACTTATGATGCAAAAAATTACAGTGGAAATAATTTCGAGGATATTTTCAGTCCACCTGAACTCATAATACGAATTTCAAAGTGGAGGTAAAATATCCATTCCATTCATGATGTCATGAGGTGTCTATTTTTAATAAGGTTAAAAATAATTTAACATAATATGGTCCGCTACCATCAATTGAATTTTTTAGACAACTTAATAATTGCCTATTTAAATTTTAAATACTTAAATCATCCCATACCGTTGAAGACCTTCACAATATTAATACATAATTATAATACGAAACTAAAATGTGTTTTTTCTATTAAAAATAAAGTTTCATTTAGTAGTGCGTCACATAAATATGTATACGTATATTATATTTTGATGTTAAAGCCATAAATATAGTGGGAATCTAAAATATATAGTTTGGATTTGGTAGAATTCTAATTAAGCTAAAATAAAAACAAAAACAGGTAAATCTATTGGATCATCATTTTTTTCGCAATTACGTTTTATTTAAAGTAACTTTAAAGACAAATGATTTACTGAAACCACCCTGATTGTATTTTTTTTTTTTTATTAGTTAATTCACCTTTCGTTTGTGACTTGTGATGATGCAATAGCATTCTGTCCGATTATCTCAAAATAATACATTTATATGTAAATTAAATTAAAGCACGAGAAAATTATCCACATTATACATACTTATAATACTAAAAACTTATTTCAATTACTATATCGTAGTGTCTAAAGTTCATAATTGTGTTTTGTAAACAAGTGTGATGTATGTAGTAGCTTGATTTTATTTTTTCTGTAAAATATTAAGATTTGTCATTTGTTATGGTGATATAATATATTGGCAATGGCGGGGTATATTATTATGCTTGAGAAAATCACATGAATTTTATTTTCGTTTTGTTAATAAAAAATGAATTTTCATAATAAAATACAAACTAATTGAAATATTACCATTTTTTTTTTATTAAATTTTTAATTTAGCGGAAGACAGTTTAATTACAATTTAATTCTAAATGCTATTTTTATTAAATTTGTTAGAATAAGTTAATTGTTTACATTTTTTAAATTACTCCACGGTTAACTCATTCACTGAAAATGATTTCAATCATAATTTTATGTCGAATTACTCTTTGATATAATATCTACTGGTTAAAAAATTAATTCATCATTAAAAATGTTAATGTATCGCTAATGTTTTTTAATTTAATTCATAACTGAGGTCTGGGTGGCCGGAGTGAAGCAAATACTTGACCCACTTGTAGAGTTTTCAGCTTCTGTTGGACTCCAAATCAATGAGTCCAAAACAAAATATATGATTTCTGGTTATAGGGACAATGGCACACCTGATTTTAGTAGTGGCCACCTACACGTTTGAGGGAGTGAGGAGGTTCAAATATTTGGGCTCTCTTATCACTCACGATAACAGTGTAAGTGAGGATATTAAAGTGCGGCCGGTAGCTGACAGTCGTGCTTTATTTTCTCTAAGGCCACTTAAAATCTAAACACGTAGTGGACGGTGACGGATGAGTACGATAGATGGCTTACATTAGAGAAAAAAATCATGTGATGTAGATGGATCCCCGATCCATAGATGTACCTCTAATAGGATCCCCGATATTGTACATGAAGTGAAATCTCCGCGAGTACGCTGGCTAAGTCAAGTTCTGCGAGCTGATCCGGAAAGAATTGTGCGGTGAGGGCCACCATATGGTATGCGCAGAGGTTGTAGCAGGCAACAATGGCTCTACGATGTAGAGAACGACTTGGCCTCTTCAGATTGTCTTAGACAGTATGACGACCATGCTCAGGATCGAAACCGTTGGAGCCAAATAGTTGATCAGTAAGGGGCTTAAAAACTGATTATTATTGTTTAAAGTATTGTGACAAATCTAGTGCGAGCGAGATTTTGTCCCAAAATCTTTGATTAGAAGTAGGATACGTCCATAAATAATGTTAAATGTAATTAATTTTAATAAATAATCTTTCGTCGAAAACATTTCAATTGTGTCTGCCACAAAAAAATGCATGCGCTTTCATCTCTTGCGACAAACCCGATAATAAATTGACCAAATTTACGAATTTCTGTCATCGTATTGATAGGTTTACGTTCATAATTTTTTTTTTATTAATAATTATTATTGTGTGTCACTGGTTCATCTTTGTAGCAAATATTTATTTAAATAATAAATTGGAGTTTCAAATTAAAATGATGTTATGAAATTTTAATTTTTAATCTCGAAATGACAATATATTGTAAATATATATATGTATATATATAATAGAAAGTACAAATCCAAAGTACATAAAATAAAATTTAAAATTCATTCAAATATGTGGTAAAAATATACATAATAAATTATATATAATTTTCGCTTTTATTATAGACTACGCTGTATGGCGAAATGCCAGTAGTAGAAAATTAAAAATAAAAATCATGTGGCTATTTCAATGCTTGATATTATCATTCGACGTACATTTATATTATGTACACATATATAGTGTAAATCTTGAAATTCAAGTTTGCTTAAGTATATGCGGGTTTATTTTCGTTTTGAAGTGACACTTACACTGTTGAAATTTTTACAGTCGTCGATTTATCCTAATGCTTAATAAGTAGTTGATACTTAGTCTATTGATATATATTTAGTCTATTGACTTTTGTCATATAGCATATAGTTAAAACCAATTTCTTTTAAAATTTGCGACAGGTTAGTTTTGTTTTTCTGAATAAATACAATCATCATAATTTAATTTTAATAAAATACAGATTGGAATTATGGGTGAAAACATTTTCTTTGCAGAACTTCTTTTTACATGCATTTTTTGTACATCAATCTCGAGATTTTATTTTAAAAAATATGCATTTTTTTTATAATTTATAGGTGTGGCAGATGGTGTAGGTGGTTGGCGAAGTTATGGCATCGATCCTGGTGAATTTTCATCATTTCTAATGCGAACATGTGAACGACTTGTGAAACGCGTACATTTTAATCCACAAAGGCCCGTTAGTTTACTTGCATATAGTTATTGTGAATTACTAGAACAGAAAAAACCTATTTTAGGTAAGTTCAATAAATATAAATATTTTGTATTTAATAAATAATAATTTAATGTTTAATTGATTTTTTTTATAGGAAGTAGTACAGCTTGCGTGTTAATATTGAATAAAGAAAATAGTACACTATACACAGCGAATATAGGTGACAGCGGTTTTATTGTAGTGCGTAAAGGTGAAATAGTGCATCGATCTGAAGAGCAACAGCATTATTTTAATACACCATTTCAATTGTCATTACCGCCACCTGGCCATGGCAATAATGTATTAAGTGATAGCCCTGAATCGGCAGATACATATAATTTCCCTGTAAAGGAGGGTGATGTTATTTTAGTGGCAACTGATGGAGTTTTTGATAATGTTCCAACGTCATTACTATTGGATACACTAAAACAGGTAAATTTATAATTAAGTAATTTTATGTATCAATTATGTTTTTTAATTATTTTATGGTTTAATAATTATAGGTCGAAGGAGAGCGTGATCCCGTTAAACTCCAAATGACTGCTAATACAATAGCACTAATGGCACGATCATTATCATTTGATAGTGAATTTATGTCACCTTTTGCGATTAATGCACGGAGGAATCGTATATTTACGACCGGTTCGTATATTTTTTTATTTATTTTGTAAATATATTGTTGCGTAAATAGAACAGCAAATTTCTTTAATTTATTCAATCTAAAAGCTTCATTTATATCAATAAACGTAGAAATAATCTCGTTCTGATGACCATAAACTCGAGAGTTTCGATGACTTCGCAATAAAGGTCTGTCAATGTTATCAATTTGAATATTTTCTTTTAGACGCTGATGTGTCTGTGGATTATTAATATTCACTTTTTCAATAACTCCAAAGAAAGTGATCCAAAGGAGTTATATCACATGAATGGCCAATTAATCTATCCGTTTTTGAAAATTAACTGATTATCGCAGTTCGACAGTGTGGACATGTTCTACCATCATATTTTCGATATTTAATAAACGTTTATGTTCCCTTTTTCACATCACAATTGTATTCTATTTCATATTCAATTACGCAATTTCTATTATCATCACAGCCCGCTTGATTCTATTTCTGTACATTCTTTCTATAAAATATCACCAATTTTTGTATTTTCGATAGTTAGCGAAGTGATGAAAAATACATAGCGTGCACATTTGTTCTAACAGACTGAATTCGCAATAGAAAAAGCGAAATTTAAAGCATTAAGTAGATTGTAGTAAATATTTTATTTTAAGGCATTTTTATAAATTGCGTATATTTATGTTTAGTTGCGTATGCTTATGTTTAATATTATATCTGTAATGGGTGGCTCTTGGTATAACTGAAAAGTACGCCATATAGTTTATGTTCGTGAGCTTAGACAAACCTCTGGTGAAGATGTGATCTATCGGATTGCCGGCGAGAGTGGTAGATGGCACTATTTTAGGATCGCTGTGAATTAAGATTAAAATTTTGCATCTTGTTTGGTTTGGTAATTTAGCATCTTGCTTTCTAACGATTTTTGTTTTTGTCATATAAGTGGTTCACAAGATATTAAATGTATTCGATTATGAGATCTTTTTTAAGCATTTACTCATATTCCTTATCTTTAAAACAGTGCATCTATCGTTCAGTGCTCTAGCCAAATTAGGGTAGGTAATGCGAAAGTCACACATCGCAAATTATGAGTTAATTGGCATACTGAATTATACGATTTTTGCGTTTATGACGTTTTGCGTCAAAATTGGACTGAAATTTTTCGCAAAAGGCGAGAAGCTAGTTTACGTTTTTAATTCTACGAATGATACTGCACACTATCTCGCTTATACGAAATTGTTTTATCTATTGCGATTTCACATTTTCAATCTCGCAACGTAAAGTAGTGGCGAGTGACAGACAAATGTAAATTGATATAGAATTTCATTTTAGTCGAACAAGCTATGTAAGATAGTCATAAAACAAATCATTTTGAATGAGCGAATTGAATTGTTCAAATTTATACTTATAAAAAGGGACATAAACTCGCTTGTCGCCTTCTGTGCAAAATCCCAGCCCTGAAAAAGGACTCATTTCGACAACTTTTTTTTTTTAAATAATCTTTCATAACATCGGAGGAAAATACCAAAGTATTAAAAGGTTAGATTTCTTTCAACTCGCGTAAGGAACAAGTAGGACGAGCCAATATCATTTTAAGTGGCCTGATTTTTTTTTTACGATGCTGTATTACAAAATTATATTTTTAGATGAATAATAAAAATTCAAAATATTAAAATTAAATATTAAATTATCTTTCTGTTTTCATTTCAGGTGGTAAACCTGATGATATAACTGTAGTACTAGCAACTGTAGCACTGGATCCTAACTAAACCCAAGTCCTATACACAATTTTGTTTTTCTCTAAATAAACATAAATATTGATATTAAATAATGATTTTATTTTGTTTTGTGTTTAAAATAAAATCATCATTTTATTACAAAAAAAAAAAATAAATAAAAAAAATATAGAAAAAAACAAAAAATTAAAATGTAAAAATTATTTGATATAATTTTTAAGTATAACACTTATTACATATATTTATAATAATATTGTAGATTAATAAATAATTAAACAAAAGAAAAAAAATAGTTGTGATACAAAGTTATTAATATGCATAAACAAACATTTAAACAAATTACGTTATATTTTAATTATAAATATTAGTTTTTAATTTTTTCAAACATCGAACATTTTTAGTTTGTACTTTTTATTTCTTAATTTTGTTTGTGTATCTAAACAATATAAATAATATGTAATTATAAATTGTGCTTCCTCAAAATACGGTAAATGTGAAATATTTTTTAAATTTTTACGTTATCGAAGTGCAATTGGAAATTATTTTTCCTCCCCAAACTATTTTTATTTTAAAGACTGATAAATATCTGAATAAAATTTTTTGATTTACATAAATATATTTTCGATAAAGTTAAAAATGACTATACCAAATTATTTTTAATGGTGCTAGATTGTACAAAATTTCAAATATGGCTCAATAGTTAAACGGTTTATAAACGTAAGGCAGTCAAAACATTAACATTTAAGCACTTTTCATATTAACGCCTCGGCTTTGCGCTGCGAAATTTTTTTTTTTTTATTTATAGTATTTAACTTTATAAATTAGATTTATTTGGTTAAAAATGTTAAGTTATTTAAAAATTAATAAAAATAATTATCAAATAATTAAATTATAATTGATAATTTTGAAAACTAAAATATTTGATGCAATGAAATTAGTTACGAGGCGTACGCAATGCGTTCCACACTGCGATCCACACTTGACTTCAACAAATCAAAGTCGCGCAAGGCGCTGTCATTTGTCAACCTTACAGCTAATTTGAATGTTTTCCGTTTTATATATGTATATCTAATAGATAGACAGCTGCAAAAATAAAACGACGAACCGTCGCTCTAATATGAATGAGTGATAGGCTTCGTATTTGTGGAATATGAAAAGGTCGAGGCGAGGCGGTAATATGTTAAGTGCTTTAGTGTGCATAATATTGGCTTTTCACGTTTTATTTTTTGGCGGCTATTAGCTTGTGAGGAAGCTTAACTTTTAAAAATTCAACCAATTAAATAATGTAATTACAATCAATTATCAATGCATTTTAAAAAGATTAATATAATTATTGTTAGATGTTATATTTATTTTATAATTTTAAATAATTACCTAAAAGAATAAACATTTTGTTTTATTTTTATTTGTTACATATTATATACAAACCTACTTTTTATTATTATTATAATTTTTTTATTCAGGGAAGATACAAGAATCTGGATCGTATATTTTGTAATCAAAATGATAAGCTATATAATATGCAAATCCTGAAATTAGATTTCTCATTAAATAAATACAGATAAACACTAGTTCTACATCATAGGCAGTATAATAACAAAAAAGTATAATACTATATATACTATGCGGTGGAAAATCGAAGTTCGATAGTATACTGGTGTATTCAAAAATGTCAGTATAATATAGCTATTAAGAATATAATATGTACTATATTTTAATTTTTTATAATGATAACTGAGTACATTTGACATTTTCTCTAGAAATTAACGAAAAATGTTGAATTCGTTATTATTTAATACAAATTAAAATAATTTGTTTATTATTTACGTGCACATTTATAGTTATTAGCCTAACTTCATGCATTTCGAGTGGTGCAAAACGGAATATGGTGGATGTGGGTACTGATTGAAAATAATATTATACTTTTTTTTTATTAAACTATCTGCGATGTTAAACCAGTAATAGTAAACAAAAACTAAGCAAATTACTATGAATTAAATATTAAATTTATTATAGACTGTTTCTTTTTTCTAAAAATAAATAAAATGAAACAACTTGAGAAAACTGCATTTTTTATTAATTTTGTCAAACGTGCAAATTCCATTCTACGCAATATATTATTAGACGATGAAAACAAGATTCTAGAACGATTCTTGGGTGAAATTCTGGAATTTTCTCTTAACCGATTATGATGGAATTCAAAAAAGGCGAAGAAAATGAGATTCCAAAACGATTATTATATAATTTAAGGAGAAGTTCTGGAATATGGCGAATCGGACTAGAACTACGCTTTTACTTAACCGATTATGATGAAATACGACTTGTTCCATGGAAATGTGATTATCAAACGATCCTAGAGGAAAACTCTGAAATATGACCAACTGAATAGAACGATTATAGAGTGATGCTCTGAATATAACTAACTAAATGGGACTGGGAGTTTACTTAATCGATAATAATGAAAATCAAAATGGTCAGTAGAAATGGGATTCTCAAACGATTTTATGTTGAAGTTCTAAAATATGGTCAACTAGAATGGAACTACGCAATTTCGCAACCGGTCACGATGAAATTCGACGTGTTCGATGGAAATGAGATTCTAAAACGGTTATATGGTGAAGTTCTGGAATATGGCCAACTGGGCCCATTTGAATACTTACTATACATACAGCGCCGGCGCTAACCATTTTTGCGCCCTGTGCACTTTTCAAAAATGGCGCCCTAAAAAAAGTCTATTTGCCGTAAATAAACCGTTTCCACATCACCCAAGAGGTAGGATATGCAATGCATTTTTTTTAACGAGGTATCCCAAGTAGGTATAGTCCTCAAAAATAAATAAAAAGAATAAATATTGCTATCGTACTAATCCAGCGTACGAATTTCAATAACAAAAAATTAATAAAATATTTGAATAAAAAGCACTTAAAATTTATTTTCCGCGCTTTGATTCTTGCAAAGTCGTCTATCAAGTCACTATAATCCAAGTTGCTCAGAAATTCACTTTCTATAGATATTCTAGCTAAATCTACCAGTCTTTCTTGTCCTATTGTACTGCGTACATAATTTTTAATTTAGAAAAGCTACGTTCCCCGGAAGCTACTGTGACTGGTATTGTCAATAAAATTCTAAGAGCTACAACTAGGTTTGGTAATATCGGGTCTAATTTCTTCTCAAATATAAAATCTAATGATTCTATAGGGCTTAAAGTTCCTGAAACTATACTTTGGAATATTTTAATTTCGTCACATAAATCTAATCCTACTATATCGGAATTTGAATCGAAAGTTAAATGCCTTTCTAGGGAAAGACAATTATTTAAAAGATCAGAAGCATCTAATGAAACCACAGAAATATTATGCAAAAATTTGAAAATATTATTGTGTTTCGAAATTTGGTCAAATCGTTCGCTAACAGATTGAATTGCCTGATCAAGGATTTGAAACTAAAATTCAACTTTAAACTTGTGTTCAGGATTTGATATAATTTCGTCTCTACCTTCGTACGAAAAAAGTTGAGGTTTTCGACTAGGGCGTCTTGGAGCGTCAGGGAAATTTGGCGGAACATCTAATTTTAAAGCTATTTCTTTAGCTTGAAAGATAAACCCCTGAAATTTTTCCTCATTTCTTAAGTACGTCAAAAATTGTTTTGTGCCATCTAACAAATTTACTGCCGTCGTTAAACAAATACCAGGACTTTGTAAATATTTGCTAAATATATTAATTTTATCTAGAATATTATACCACATAATTAATGAACAAATAAATTCAAATTGAATAATTTTGAGAGATAAACTATTCGCGTTATTTCTTGTTATTCCGTCCTTATCCTTGTCATTTTCTATTTCAACTAAAGCGTCATAAATATTATCTAAACTACACATTAAGGGTTTTAAAGCTTCTATACGGCTTTCCCATCTAGTCGTACAGAGTGGCTTGAGAGTTAATGTTTTCACATTCTTTTTCAAAATGTCCCATCTTGAAACAGAACTAGAAAAAAAAACATATAAACATTGGGCAGTATCAAAAAAATTTACAGCTTGAAGTGAATATTGAACTGAATCCAGAAGGACTAGGTTACTTTAATATTTTACAAAATTAAAATTATCAATTATTAAACATATAAGTGTAAGTATAAGGGTTTTTCCAAAACCGTCTATAGATACAAGGAATGCTGTCTATAGATTTTTTTATTCTGAAATTTTGCCCACTTATGTTTGAGACCCACGGATCGCTACTGGTGAACAGAAAAAATATACTGTGCTTGAGGGTTTTTTTTTCATATAAGAAACGGAAGGGGGTTTTATCGATATTTTTCGTTTCCATATTAACTATGCACAGTGTTGAAAATCTGTGCAATGACAAAATTTTTTATATTTTTCCCTTTTAACATATGGCTATATTAATGCTTTATTATGGATATAGAATTTCTTATATTTTTACACAGTGAAAAAAATATTTTTAGTGTAATAAAAATTTTTTGAAAAATTTTTTTTTAAAAAAAAAATTAATTTAATTTTTTAAATTAATTTTTATTGATGATTAGAATTTTAGCGCCCCGGAATTTTAGCGCCCCGTCAAACTGTGCATACTGTTCCATGGAAGCGCCGGCCCTGTATACATATCGTTGCATGATACGAAAATGCTAGACGAAACGAAAATGAATTGATATTTGTGATTACAAATAGTATTACAATGTCATGTATTCTTACGGAAATTTATTTAGAATGGTTATACCTCTACGGATTTTAAATCTTGGGTATTTTAGCGTTTAAATATAAAAATAAATTAAATATGTACATTTTTGTTGTTTGTGCCATAAAACAAGAATTTCCTGTAACTATATAAATAAATCATCGATTTTAAGAATCCAAAATTATCATAAGTATTATTGAAGAGAACTTCTGTTTGTTTAATTTAATGGTTTTATTTATAAATTCCTTATATCTTTTTAAATACTTCAATAAGGCAGTGGGTTGAATTGAAAGGGGTCTGATACCAAGAGATAGCTGTATTAATCTGGGAAAAATTGATACATTTGGAAATAATTATATGGGTTGCAAATAAAATTTTTGTTTTACGATAATAATCAGGGATGGGCGTTTACGCGTCATCTATTATTTTTTACATTGACGTGTCGACAACCCGTAGATAAAGCCAACAACGTAGACAATCGTAGTCGATAATGTAGATAATTCCTAGAGTGGTTTTGTTAATTAGTTCTAAACTAAAGGGTGACCAAATTTCTTTAGGAACAATGCGTTATTGGTGATAGTTTTATAGAATGTCCGTCAATGCATTTAAATTCTTTTCATAAAGAGCGTAATTTAAAACTAATCGTGCTCAAATACAATGAATCTACTTCAGCGTCATGTTTATCCATTACAAAATTATTAAATTGACCCAAAACAACGATATATAGAGTGGGGCCCTCTTTATAACGGTGGAACGGTATAGAACAGCTTGCAGAAAAATCGGTAAAAACGCCTCACAAAAAATCAGACAGAAAGATTAAAACTTTCATTAAAAATAATCCGGGGAACTTTAACTATGACCGTATCATAAAATTTAACACACCCCACTCCATAGTAAAACGAATTCGAGTTCAGGAAGGCTATAAGTGCTACCGAGTTATTAAAAAGCCAAATCGTTCAGATAACCAACGCTTGTTCAATTATATCAAAACCAACAACTTTCCTATTATTGTGGCAGGATTGTACTGTCCAACAAGAAATTCTATTAAAAACAAACAATACTCAGAGTCCTTCAAGCGTCTGGGAAAAGATTCATAATAGGTGGTGACTTCAATGCGAAGAATACTCACTGGGGTTCTAGATTAACTACAACTAAAGGAAAAGAATTTCTGATTGCCATTAAAGAACTGGAAAACCAACATATTGGCCAACTGACCCAGGAAAAATACCTGACCTGATCGATTTTTTTATAACTAAATGTATTTCTGGACTCTGCTTATTTGATCATCGCCGTACATTTTCATTGCTGTTACATCCCTCTTTTATACTTGGCAATTAATTGGAAAAAATTAAAAATTTTAATAGAAGCTGTGTTGAACTAATTTGTAAGATGAAATTAAATTAAGAAAACGTTAGCCCGTATGACGCTTGAACTCACGTTCACTATAATCATACGCCCGTTACTCTGCAAAATACCATTGAATTGAATTAATTTGTAAGAAATTAAATTAAATCTTTTATCCCTAATCGAGACTTAAACTCAGCTATACCTCTATTTGTTATACTTTCAGTTTGTATAGGGAAATTTTTTATTTCACGTTATTCATGTACTGGCTTAAACTTAAAATTTGTATGGTCAGTGGTCAATATTATAGCCCGCCTAGAAAATCGCATCATGCATTATTGACTGGAACGGAAGTTTTATAATTTTTAAGTTCATAAGTCAAATAGCTTGTCAGATTTTCAACTTCTTTGAAATACACTGCTTGGAATGTCATCGCATTAATTGTTGCACCTGGCACTAAGCAGTTCAGTTAAGTTTCAAACCATATTAATGTTGGGACAATTTTTGGTTAAACTCAGCTTCTGTTAAAAAATTTCCCCCAAGTTTCTCAAATCAATTGGAAAGTATTAAAGAATTGCATAACATCAAATATATATAGGGTGTTGAGCGAGGTAGTATAGTGATTGTCTTTGGATTCGTGGACCAAGGTTCGAGTCGCAGTAGCGACGGTATTATTTTAATTTAATTTCTTTTGTAATTCAAATTGGTGCAACACATCGTCTGTTAAACATTTTCATATTTTTCAAGTAGTGGCATGAATACAAGATGGGTATATAGCGATGGTAAAATAAACGCAGAGTTCATTCCCTAAAATTTTCAATATTTTCTATTCAAATGACAGATATAAAAGATTTGTATTGCATGAAATATATAACCGGCGGTGGTCCAGTAAGCAAAGTAAGTGACTTTGGATTAATGGATATAGGTTCGATTCCCGATCGAGCCAAACATTTTTTGATTTAATTTCTCATGTCAAATTGGTGATGATGAAATAAATTACTCAAATCCAAATCAGCTTCTGTTCAAAACTTCAATATTCTTCATGTAAAAGTGGCAAGTATAAAAGATCGGTATGGATAGAGCGGCAATGAAATTATACGGCGATGGTCAAATAAGCAGAGTCCATTGCCGTTGCTAACATTTTCAATTTTTTTATTCAAATGGCAGCTATAAACGATAAGAATATCACTACTTATATGTATGGGAGTAGCCTGGTGGTAAAAGAAGCTATGTTATTTGATGTGTGTCTTGCTTCATGGCAAGTTCAAGCCTCAACAGTATATATTTTTAATTTAATTTCAAATTGTCATTTTTTTGAAATCAAAAAGCGATTTTTTTTAATTTAATGAGAAATGTGTGGATGTTCGCTAAAATTATTTACCCATATCGAGGTTTGAAGAACACTGCACAACATCATCCACGATTCCAAATCATATCACACCGCTTACTTTACCATCTGACCATTTTCATAGATAGATTTTCCGCTATACTCATCCTTTAAAATTTAATTAATTAAATTAAAAATTTAACGCCAAACAAAACCGAGGCTTGAACTCAAGTTCAAAATTCCAAACGCAACGACTCTGCTTACTGGACCACCGGCGTATTTAAAGTTAGTGCTATACAAATCTTTTATGTTTGCCAATTCAATAGAGAAAATTGAAAATAAATAAATTAGCAAATATAAAAGATTTGTATAGTATTATGTATATTCGACGGTGGTGCAGTTAACAGAGTCATTGCTTTTGCATTCGTGGACTCGAGTTCAATTCTCATCAGCGTCAATACTTTTTAATTTACTTTCTTCGGCAAGTGCCATCTCTTGTGTATGACCGTAATGAAAATGTAAGAGCCATCTCTTGTGTATGATCGTAATGAATTGTCCATTCCGGTTGCTAAAATTTTCAATTTTCTCTATTGAATTGGCAAACTTAAAAGATTTGTATGGCATCAAATTTATATACGCCGGTGGTTCAGTAAGCAGAGTGGTTGCATTTGGAATTGGGAACTTGAGTTCAAGTCATAATTTAATTTATTTAATTTCTCCCTTCAATTGGCAAATATAAAGGATGAGTATAGCGGAAAATCTATATATGGAAATGGTGAGGTGGTAAAGTAAGCGGTGTCATACATATAAATAGTGATATTCTTATCATTTATAGCTGCCATTTGAATGCGCGAAGCTTCTTCACGGATGGCTCAAAAAGGGATAGAGGGGTTGGCTGCGGGGTATTCTGTGAGGCACTAGGGGTCAACCTCTTTTTCGTCTACCCGACTTTTGAAGCGTCTTTCAAGCTCAATTTTTCGCGATAATGGAAGTCTTAGACTGGTTGAAGTATAATGTAATATCTACGAGGGATATTCGCATTTTTACGGACAGCGTGGCTGCTATTAAAACGCTACAATCATACTCCCTGACGTCGAAAGTAGCCCAGAACTGTCTGGCATCTTTAAATGAGATGGCTGATCAGTTCAACATCCGCTTGACGTGGGTGTCAGGGCACTTCAATATCGCAGGGAATGTAAAGTCAGATGAGCTAGCCCGCAAGGTCACAGCACGCCTAATAACCTAAAGCAGGCGGGATATAAAGATACCGCTGGCTTCATGTAAACTGCTGCTTCAGGAAGAAGCCATAAAAGAAACGAACGTCAGATGGTCTACCGCCAGTTCGTGTGTAATAACCAGGCAGATCTCTACCTGTCCTAGTCTAGCGTACAGTAGAACAAAATTTATGGGAATTTCTCCTTTGAACGACCTCACGGATCTTAGTAAGATCGAGGTCCGCGACTTTAAACGCTTCTTGGTAAGCTCAGGATGGTTTAACGAGTGAAGAGGAGGCAGCTCGAATGTGGTATAGCTACGGATAAATTTTGTATCTGTGCTAGTCCTTAAGGACGGCTACCCTTACCTAACCTAAACACACCCATAGTGTTAAAGGCAGGACTGGAAATAATAAATTCGTGGTGGTCAAAATGTAGCGCTTATTGACGTTGGACCAAAAAGTGGCTAGGACAACAATTAATTGGGACTGCCAACATAATTCACTAGAGATTTTGTCTACTATTTATATAAAAATTAATTTAAGGGAATATAATCATTAATCAATATTTACCTTGACTTCTAGTTCAGGGCGCACATTTTCCATTTTTCCAAACATTTCCGGATGAAACAACAGATAATGCAAGCATAAACAAAAACGCTACCATTATTGGTTTAATTATTTACGGTAAAAGGTTAATTATAAATCAAACCAATTTAAAATTAATACTTTTTTTTCATTTATTTATTTATTGGAATATTTATTAATTAATTTTTTGTATTTTTTCGTTTGTGTATATTTTCATTTATAAATTTTGAAAATACTTTTGTTTTAATTTTTTGTTTTATAAGTTAAACAGATTTTCTTTTGTTGTCGTAATTATATTAAATTTTGTTTTTTAAATATTTATTTTATTTTTATATAATAATGATTAATAATATGTAATTCATAAAAATTTTCTTCTTCATCGTCGAATTTTGTGTTTTATTTTATCTCAATATAATAAAAAAATTAGTAATTAATATTATTTTTTTATACATATATTATAATTTATATAATTTTTATAATATACAATAATAATAGAAATAAATTTTGTTTTGTTTAAATAATTATATTGTAATAATTATATATATATTATTTAATTCTAGGTAATTAGATAATTTTTAATGTTAATACAAATGTGTTTATACTTTATTTACAAAAACCAAGCAATAAAAAAAATGTAATAAATGCCTATTGAAAATTAATAAATTTTGGCAATTTTTTTATTTATTTATTATATCCTATTATATATTATATTAAATTATATTATATGTATATATATACATATATTATTACAAATTAATTTTAAATTTGTATATATTTATTTTTTTTATCGTTTTTTTTTATTAAACTTTTTTTTTGTTATATTTTTTTGTTTTTAATTTTTAGAAAAAGGCAAGTTTAGGCAAGTAAAATAATTAAATAAAAAATTGTTTTTTTATTGTATTTTAATGAAAATCAAAATTTTATTTCATGCGAAAAAATAAATAAAATTAAAAATTATAGCGTTAATAATGATAAAATTATAATCGTGTTATAGACTTTGTTTTTTGTGTGTTTATTTAGAATAAATCAAGGAACTTTGAATAAAAATATATTATGTAAAAATGTTAATAAAAATAATTTTATTTCGTTGTAAAATGTGGTGCCAATGTGTGGGGATGGGTATGACTTCGAGATTCGCGCATCACCACAGGCGGGTGGTGGTGAAGAGGAGAGGGATTTTTTTTTTATTACGAATGGTAGTAATAATAAATTAACAAAATGTGAATAAAAAAAGAAATCGACGGCGATTTGCGCGTCTTTTTGTTGGTTGCCTACTTCTTTCTTACAGATAACAGTATAAATAATTTAATTAATTTTTTTTTATAATATATTTTTATTTATAAATGAATTATTAATTATTTTAATACTATTATATATGTATATATTATACTTATCATCTATTATATATCTAATATTTTTTTTTGTCATATTTTGTTAAAGGCACTCATAATATTCTTATACAGACTTATACAGAAAGATGTATAAGTTTATTATATAAATGTAGCTTCATCTTCATTATCCTATTATTATTCATAATTTGTGTATTAAAATTTATTTTTATTTTTAAATTACAAAGCTTTAATATAAATACATAAATGTAATATGAATTGCAACTTATTTTTTGACATGAGAATTCTATAAGGTAGAAATAGCATTTGTATCGTGCGGATGTCAAGGCTAAACCGTTGGTGTGAGATACCAAAATTAATTCATTATTGTTCCTTTGGTTTGAGGTGGGTTGGTAATTTTAGTCATATTACTGTGTATCGCTTAGCTTTTGGCGCTGGAAATTTAAATCAATATTTTAACGATCACTAGCAATATAATGGTCGGAAGAGTTTTTGTTGTGGTTCCAAAAAGGACAATAAATCGTAAAAATGTGTTTGGCACTGTATAGAGCAGAGAAAATATTAGTTTATATTTTTAATTTTAGCAAATAAATAATAATCTTAAACTATCAGAAAACTTTACCAAAACTACATTAAATATTTATTGAATATATGTACTTTCAACAATCAGTATTAATTGAACCAAGCAAATTGATATGTTTCACCAATCAAGTTCAACATTATTTCACCCAGTCAAATTATATCGCTCTATTTGAGTTGGGAAGTTCGACGACCTTTTGCCATATAGTATATATAAAATGTGGGCAAACTAAAATCTAAATAGGTTCATACAATTTTTCATCCATTCCCTTGATTTTCGTGAATTAAGTTTCACTTTTCTAATTTAAAATTAAGTCTCTTGTGGTTTAAGTTGTCTGTGACGTATGATATTTTACCTTTCAGTGCGTCAGTTAAAATGTCAAGACGTTGATAGCAGTTTAGTGCCGTATATTGGAGAAATGGAATATATTTAGATCACTGAACTTATGTTTTACTAAATTATTCGAATACATTTAATTGTTCCTATATGCTGCTACTTGACTAAATTCTTCTTATTTTTCATTTATCGATTTGTGGGTGGCATAAAAAATTGACAGTAAATTTAACTAAAAATAGAAAAACGGATGAGATATATCAATTCGTGATCTTATGGTAGCTGCCCGCAACATCGAAAAAATGATTTCTAATCAGTCCACAACGTCGCACTAAATACTAGTCTGGTTTATGTCCAAAATTAAATTTAGAGTTAGTAGTTGGGACAGGTTTTTCGATTTTTTATACCTTTTTGATGTATCTTCCCTACTTTAAGACATATTCAGTAGTCATTTTAGTGTAACCACTAGAAACGAAAATTACAAATCAGTTTTAGTATATCTGCAAGTTTTATTAATTTCTGTATGCAATTGAACAAAAACGTGTTTCCAATTTGTATAATTACACTGTGGTTTATCTCCATATTTGAACCAATAGAGTCAATTAAATGAGTCGAAAGTAATAGAAAACAAAATTTAGTTTTGGTATAATTTATGGTAATCTGAATATTTTAATTTGCAGCATTTTCTAATTTTTTTAAAAAGTGATAAGCTTTCAGCCAACAACTTTAACTTGCAGATGTGCCTGGCAATTTTTTTTATAGTAATATAAATGTTTCTGGTTGCGGCGTAAATTCCAAAATTAACTTTAATTCTGGCTAGCATTGGCATGACAAGTTATTTACGATATTACATTTTGTTCGACTTTGAAAATTAAAAAATAAAAACTGAATTAGTAAATGTAATGTTACAGCTTCTTTTAAATTGAGAGATAGTTTAAAAGCCACCTAGAATTAGTTTCAAATCCTTCTGAATTTAAAAAGTTTCATCAAAATATTTTAAGCGACTTGAATTTACGAATTTAAATCAAATTTACTTACAAAACCAAAAAAAAAAATGAATTTCACTTGAAAGATTTGGGTTGAATTTTGATGGAATTACTCGTAAATTTCAATTGAAAAAGGAATTTGTAAAATAGCAATGACATAGATGGGATGTAAAAACACAAAAATTAAACTAAAAAAAAATGTATTTATCGTAAAGGGTCAAAAAAAAAAAAAACAACAAGAGTAATAAAAAAATGGTTATGGCCACATCCGGCAATTTTTTATTCTCACATTATTTATTTTTACGTAGCTTGGTGTGGCAGTGGAATGGACTTGCCTCAGCGAATCAGAGCTACAAAAAGGCAGATATAATAAAAGAGTTTCAGGTTACTTTAAAGATAAACTGCAACTATCATGATTATTTCAAACTCGATTTTCTTGACGAGGGCAAAGTAAAACAAAACTATTCATTGAATAATTGCAATAACCAAGGACATCCAACTAGAATTGAAGTGGTACTCATCGCTGATATATGTAATAAGCTGTTTTTATTGATCGGAAAATTAAAACAATTGGCATTATTGTTAAGACCTTTACACTGTTTTAAATTTATTTAAATTGCACGTCAAAAATCCTGATAAATTAATTATTCATTAAAATGCTTCACAAACATAAAATGTTGATCAAAACACCACCTCCAAATATCTGCACGCTCATTCTAATCGCCGGTCCAATCACAAAATAATTTAAACATTTTATTTTTAATTAGAAAATTTACATACATTTTTAAATTAAAAGAGATATTTTTGTATAAAAATTATTTAATTTTTATTTATAGCATATCCTAATTATAATAATATTTAAATATGTACATGTATGTACTTATGGATAATAATTATAAAATATTGTAGTAACAAAACAGAAATATAATTAATAATTACAAATTCATGAAAAATTATAAAAATTTAAATTAATCAAAAAAAATCAGTCCCAATAAAAAAGAAATTTTGTTTCTCGCATATAATTCGACGTGTACTTTTGTTCATATACTTTATAAAATTACAAAACTAATTAAAAAAAAAAAAATTCATTATAAATGTTGCTGATGATAGTAAACAAATTAACACCTTATATAATAATTAAAATAATTGTTATAAAATATATATTTTTGTGTATTATATAAATAAACAGAAATAAAAACCTAATTACAATCAATATAATGCAGTATTTCCGGATTTTTATCCCCCATCCAACCAAAATAATAATTAAATGTACATAATACATAAATATCGAGGCTAGCGATGAGACCGATTTTAACTATACACATTCTGATTTATGATTCGATTAGCGTAGGGGGATAAAAAAAAACAACACATAATTATAATCTGATAATGCAAATACATATAAAATATTGCGTGACTTGCGAGATTTTTTGTAGAATACAATATAGTTTGTGTATAGCGGCGAGAAAATAAATTCATCAAGTGGTTGCATGAAAACATTATCACGTTCGATATGATTACTCAATTACTTGCTATAATTACATAGCATGATATCACAACCGAACGTATAAAATTTTGTATCAGCTTACCATATTATATCAACAACCATATGTATGTATAATAAATATCATCCCGCTACCAAATATATTATTATACGATTCTTAACGAAAAATAAAATAAATCAATAAAAACTATTAATTACTCAATTATTTTGATTGGCACTCAAAAAATAATAATAGATTCTCTAAAAATTCGACCAATAAGATAAAATTCTTAAATAGAATAAAAATAATTGTAATTTTATCTATACATACACACATACACACACACATACAACTTTATTTGTTATGCTCTTAAGATATTCTAGACTAATTTATTATCACTATATTTATATAATACCCTTATTACTATTTACTATCATATATATTTATACTATCTACTACTAAACTTCAGTTCCATCTTCACCCTCATCCTCAAATAATTGATTCGTACTGTTTGGATTGCCGCCACTTACACTAGCTACAGACAAACGTTTTTTTGGTTTTGGCGGTGGCCGTGGCGGCATTTTTGTTGCCTTTTCACCTGCCGCATTGATCACGACAGCTGATCCAGATCGTCCATATAATGGTTCCGTTTCTGAGGTATTCAAATCACTCGAGTCTAGTGATTGTGGTTGCTGCTGTTGAAGATGTTGTTGGTGTTCAGGTGATTGTTTTGGCGATTGTATTACTGCTTCTTGTGGTTGCGCTGCTACTGGATTTGCTTGAGCTGTCGCACCCGCTGCCGTTGAACTACTAGTGTTTGGTGTTGCAGGCAATGGACGATTTTTCATTGAAAATTTAATTGATGCATTTGGATCAAGTTTATTTATATTTAGTGCCGAATTTCCCGCTGCTGTCGTCCTTAGTCCTAAATTATCATAAACTGGTTCTACAATTTCACCCGACATGATTGTTGACGTCGGTGATGTTGGCGGATAGTCAGACATACCCGAATTCATGGACGGTGTCCAACTTGGAATTCTTGGTTTACGCGGTATTGTCACATAGCCCTGTTTCATGAGCACTGGAGGATACATTAATGGAGCGGGAGCAAATGCTTGATTTGAACGAGCTGCTGGCATAACTAATCGTCCTTTTGGATGTTGCAGTGTTCTAAAACCGGTTGGTATAATTTGTCCTTGATAGATCATAGGATTTTGATATACTGGACTTTGTATCGGTGATTTTACATAACGGCCATCTGGAATGTTTGACATGGAACTCTGTAATGAGGGGGACTGCGCAAATCGCGCAGGAAATGCAATCAGGTCGGGGGGTAAAGTTCCTCCATAACCGTCTTCCACATAGGCGTGCCTTGATCTAGGTATACTATCCGAAAGTGCAATCGATTGTGTCTCTTCGTCATGGCTTCCTGCAAATATAAATGAATTATCTAATTAATTTCTCTATTAGTATCCAGTGTTAGTTAGACTATCAATTTGCTGAAATAAAAAATTAATCAAAAATTAAAAAAATATTATTTTTGCCAAAAAGAACCCGAATTGTCATCCAATCTGGGACATACAATGTGTCCACAATCAGAAACTGTTATAATATTTATTCTGTAATCGCATCATTTTAATTTGAGTGAAAATTACAAATGAAATTGGGTGTTAAGGCAGGATGCGATTTATTTACGCAAAACTTTAAAATGTATTAAAGCTAAATTTTGAGGAAGTTTGGATTAAAAATTGGGGTAGAGCTAATAAACATGGATTTTACAAAAATGATTGAATTCTCACATGGTATTCAATCATTTTCAACATGGATTTTACAAAAATGATTGAATTCTCACATGGAAATTAAGCCCAACCTGATTTAACTCAAAGTATGCAGTTAAAATTTATATTAGAGTTTGAGACAAAATTATAATTAAATTTGAGTGTAATTTATAATAGAAATTTATCTAAGCCTGACCACCTAAACGTCTAATACTTTTACAGTATATGGCTCGAAATTATTTAATAAATTTAGTTGAGGTTTTGCCCATTGTTAGAATGAGTGTTTTTTTCATAACAATTTATTGTAATTAAGTAAATCTGATCAAACTAGGCTGCTACTAATCAAACTATAAATTTGGTTTAAATGTCACTCAAATTTCAAAATTTAGGCCTTGTGTCAATTAGTTAAAAAAATAATTAAAAATTGAAATTTAGACAGGAAAATCAAATTTTTCTATTTATTTCTTCACTTTGTGGTGAACAAACAAAAATAAGTTTGAGTTTTCTGTTAATATTTTAACTTTTAAAATTTTTTTTAACCAATTGACACACAATCTACTAATGTAATTTTTACAGTCTTTTTTGGGGATTTAATGCGATATTTGATAAAAACAGTACCCCTCCAAAAAATTAGATACATTCTTTAATTTGTTAAATAACCTATTCTAACAAAAACTGATAAGTATTTTGCCAAATTTGTTTTATTTTTAATCGCTAATTTGACTCTTTCAGTCGGATATATATTGTTTTTCAATCATATCTTGAGTTGCGTTGTTTTTCCAAATATCTTAAATGTTATTCTTTAAGATTTGAACGGTATGGTTACACACACTTTAATTTTATGATATGACCATTGTGTTCATGTCTGGCCAAGGAAGAATAATATTATCCTCTTTCAGTCATTATTATAGCTCCTTTTTGAAGTCTGGCAAGGTTCGCCACCCTACATAAATGTGTATGATGTTGCTGGATGTTTGAGGCAATTCATACCAACAGAATCATGATTTAGGATTAACATTTACTAATAGCTGTTTATTGTTTCTTCAACAAAGTTTAGCAGAAATTTTGCTTCAAATTATCACTGAAATCACAGAATTTCGTTCACCAGGAAATTTACCAATAAAATGAACGGATTATGTTACAGCATCTAGCCGACACTCGTTGCTAAAGATGACATATTCAAAATTGGGGAAAAACTAATTTCTAGTTATTTAAAAAACATTCCTAATCCATCTAACTCCGAATATTTGCCTTTTAATATTGATTCAGTCGTTATCGAGAGTAAGCCTAATGGAATAAAGTCTGCTTAATATTTTTGTCGAAATTTTTGAAATTTCATAATGATTGTAATTTATTAGCAGGATACTGTAACTGTGCTATTCCAATTATGTATATGATTTTTTTTGTAGACATAAAATGATAAATCGATTCAAAGAGGTATTATATTTGAGAAACAAATATCAAAAGCAGTTCAATCCAGAGCAGGAAGTCTATGAACCAAAACATCCAATGAAAATATACAGGAAGGACACTGAAATCTAACTTACACATTAAATGGGATCGAGATTAACCGTCAACGCCTTCAATATGCAAATTAATTCAAACGCATAAGTGAAATCTACAGCCTACAGAATTAGGGCCTAACAAATAATTGGACTCTATTTTTTTGGAAGGTAATAAGGAAGGATATACGGCCGTTAATGGTGATGCATCAGTTAATGGTGATGTATCAGAGCATTTACCGAAAATTTGTATTAGTTTCATAACTACTCGATATAGGTTGGCGGATTCGTGTAGATAACAAATACGGTTCGAAGTTCGAAAATTTTGTATGAATGTATTGTGATGATTATACTGAAATTCCTATATTAGAAAAATAATGAACTCAAATTGAAATATGTTGTGGTATTATTGCAAAAATGAGGAATAAAGAAATATTTTATTTGGGAGCATAAATCAGTAACCATGTGGTTTCGATCAAAAAGTTGAAATTTTAGTGGACAATGGACCACTAAACACGACCAATACATGACGCATCATGTGTAATTACAGTTTTTGTCTCGCACACAAACGTGTTAAGAATTATATATACGAAATACAAAGTTCTCGGTAAACTGGTAAATGAAATTGCTAAAAATTGCCTAAAAATTTTGTTGGCTGGGTAACTCCAGGACTCGCAATGCCAACACAGTGCAATACCCGGACAAACACACATACACACATTAAAAAGACCAGGATCACCAAAGCAACCACGCTACTTACTGTGCCAATGAGTTTAACATGAGATAGCTTAGGAAAATTAATATTTTCTTGGCCGTACAGTTTTAAAATATTTCCGCAGATTTGATATGCTTTGGTATAAAAGGTGAATTGAAATGGATTTGCGGGATATTATTTGTAAACTCTAATTTAATAAATAACTTCATGAAATAAATCATTTTTCACTAAAAAGAACTTTAGAGTTATCTTATAACAAAAAATTAATATTAAAGTGATTATTTGGGCACCCTATATGTACGGGACCAGCGGAAATTTAAGAACTTAAGATCAAAAATGACATACTAAAGATTATCATATCCTATAACTAAGATTCTTCAACATAACATAATTAACAGTTTTATTGTTTGTTATCATTAATTTAAGATGGTTTTGCTATATTTGTAGAATAATCAAACCCATATATGTATTAAATTTCTTTATTAAAGTAAACATAATGGTCATATTTTAAGCATATTATATTTTATTGATCATCATACTGCTATAGCCCAAAAAATTCCATATCTTAAATACAAGTAAGCAAAATAATCAAAACAAAAATATTATAACATATAAATAATTGAAATACATTAATTATAAACTATTATAATTTTTGTTTTAATCTTTTGTTTATTTTAATTATGTCGTTTTCGTTTGAACATAAAAACTTGCACTGAGTGCAAAAAACTACTCGAAAACCGTTCGTTTGAACCAAAAAAAAATGCCTGACAGCTAAATTTTTTGCACTCAGTGCAATTTTCTCTACTCTGGGTTTTTCGACAGAGTTACCCCTTTTTTACACCAATACTATTAACTATAAAGTTATAATGTTTAAAAAAAATCGTCTTCCACGTTCAATTTGTTAAAGCGATAAAATGAAACTGGGAGTTAGTTAATTCTTCGGACCGTCCACGTTATTTCTGGGGCGAACAATTTAACAATGCTACAATCGTCAAAATGAGCGTAGTTGGTCAAAACAACTAAAACCTAAATCTGTCATGTTATTTGGGCTAGATTTACCATTCTGGTAAGCTACCGCTGAAATCCTTCAATTAAGTGGTCAAATTGAACCAAGAAATGGATCGCCGTTAAATTCTCGAGACAATAATTCTTTGCTGGACTTGTGAGCATTATCCTATTAATAATTGAACCTTCCAACAAAATCCTTTTTCGTTTCACAACATTGACTCAACAATGGATTCGAGAACAATTTTCGGATTTTATTTACGTTATGACATGGCCACCGTTACTATCCGGATAAAAATTCTCTCCACTATTATGGTTGGGTATACTTGGGTGACTACAGCCTGTGCCATACCACATAAAAAATTGGAGTTGTTGCGTGCTGTCATTGTCAAGGCCTGGGATGAATTAAAGGTAGATCCCCAGAGGCCACAGAGGCTATTTTAAAAATTGTTAATTCTTGTATTATTTACATATCCAATAAATTTGAAATGATTTACTTCAAATTGTTTATGAAATATTTAAAATTGTATCATTGCAAAATGACAATAAAATGCATTTATTAATCAGAATACTCAAATCATTAATACAGCCGGAAAATGGAATGCTCTCGCTACAACCAATGTTTATAAATCATAATACAATTTTTAGGATTTAAGACCGGGTTATCCTGAATACTTGTAATATTCTATATAAGCAATTTACATAAACTTGCACATGATCAGCAAATAAATGATAGCTACAATTATGAAAGACGCCTGGTAAGCCATGTGTGTGAACATAAAATAGGGCCTAATCCTGAACCTTGCGGAATACCATATAAAGTTAAAACAATCTCTAAATAAGAATCACCATTAAAAATAATAAATTTCCTATTAACAATGTAATTTACCACGAGGTTGCAAGCCGTATGAGAAATTAGACATTGCTTACGTAATTTTCAAGTAAATTAAGATTGCTTAAATGCTCAGTTACGTGCAATTTTAATATTTTTCAAAAACTTTAGATATACTCTAGAGAATACTAATTGGACGATAATCAGACTGCAGGGAAAGATTTTTATTTTTAGACAGAAGATTAAATGTTACTAGTTACCATGCATCTGGAAACGTGACGATGTAATAATAGGATTCATAATAAATAAAAGGTAATTGTGCATAACCAACTTTTATAAATTTAATTAGTATTTCATCAAGTCCGCTACTTTTACCAGTCTCGGAATTAAGTGATCTTTCCAATATGTAGTGATCAGTGCATTTAAAATATAGTTCAGAATCGACCACTTCGGTATCTAATTCAAAAACATCGTTATTCACACCATCACAATATTTACATATAAGCGAACTCTCTGGAAAATGCATTAGCAGAAAACTGGCAATTCTGATTTACACATTTATTTTTACAACTAATTTTATAAGTCAGGTTCAACAATTCTTATGTGGTAAACGAGACTCTAACATATAATTTAACATGCAAAATTTTCAGTATGAATTATAGATGTTACCTTGTTACGTATCTGGGAGAATCTCGTCTTACTTTCGGCAGTTCTATCTATAATTTCCACTTATTCACGGAGAAGTCTCTTTAAACTGTTAAATTTTGAATATGTCGCGTAAGCTCAGGGAGCTTATTTATGGCTTATGTTTGCATGCACATAATTAAATCAAGAAATTTATATCTGTGGAAATATTGGTATACAATTGTTATTGTAAAGCTATCAAAGTAAGACGGCTTTAAAACTCTTCTAAAATTTCGTTAATTTACTAACTTTTGATAATTTATATTATTGTTTTTTTTTGGTATAGAACAGGCGAAAAACTACGTTTTTCCCCAATAATTAAAATGTGGCACTGATCGTATGTGATATGCTCGGTTACCATAACCACGAAACAACGAAAAAAAGTACCTCAACTGAAATTTTCTGTCCTTTAAAATATGTAATCGGATTGCAAAATTGTAAAACAAATGTAGGTTCTGTGCCGCCCGACAACGAACGTCCGCTTGTAGAATAAGTTGTGCAATTTCATTTCATAATTATTCGCCATGAATACAGCAATGGTTTTAAATTCTAACAACGTGACAGGTTTCATTACGTCTCGTCCGGTATTGCACGAGATCTTTTAACCCTGATTCCAGTGCCCTATTACATCAAGCTTACAATTTTGCAATTGTATCTAAATTTTAACAAAATTTGTTTAATAAAAAAGTTTTTAAAAGGCTATTACTGGCCCCTTACAGAGTCCACAGTTTGGCTTCAACGATTTCAATCCTGAGGTTGGTCTTCACTGTCTTAGACAATTTGAAGAAGCCAATTCATTCTTCACATCGTGGAGCCACCGTAGCCTGCAACGACCTCTCCGCCTACCATATGGTGGCTCTCCTTTCAGAGATCGGTTCACAATTGGTTCCGGATCAGCACGCAGAACGCGATCCAGCATACTCGTTGAGATCTTATTTCATGTACAATATCGGGACCTCACACTTCAAGCGGTCTCTCTTCTTGAAGATGGGGCATATAGCGGACACTTTCTATTCATCAGGCATAATTTCAATTCGCCATACTAATCGAATAATGTAGGAAAGATAAAGTCTATAAAAAAACACCCTTTACATATATTTCGCTAAAATGGTGAAAGTTTAAAAAAGTCGCGGTGAACATTTGCCAGATTCATTTCGATTATAAAATGTGGCGAAAATCTCGAAACTGCCTGTAGCACAACTTAAAACAATTTCTATATAGTAAAAATAGAAAATGGGTAAAATTTTCATTCTTTTCATTTTAATGATTCCTCGTATAAACGGGAATATTTTACTGCGGATTTCAAATGAATTGTTATTAAGTAGTTGTTGTACATAACGGAAAATCAATGACACTCGCTGATTTACAGAACTTTTTCTCATTTTTGTATTTATAGTTTTGATATTCTCACCGTCCGCATCTCGTTTTCTAATCCGCGTGGATATATTTTACATTAGTCATGTCAGTGCTAAACACGCTTTTGTTCAAATGGAATAAAATGTTTTGAAAGCTTTTGTTATAATTTGACATTTTGTATTTTACTCCACCTACTAATCAAAAATTGGCGGCATTTACAAATGGATCATTGATCATCATATGTGCGGTCACAAATATCATTTGAACTAAGAATGGTAAATTCAATACATTTTTACGAAGTAAATCAATTTTACTTTAATATTTGTGCTAAACTCCAGTTGTCTAGCTCATTTGCAACACGTTTGAAATAATCGTACACGTCAGTTACATGACATACTTCGACCGGATTGTGTGTATGATAAAACTGTGTATTTATTTTGTGGTGTTCAGGCGAAATACTAAATACCTGTGTACAGGCATTACCTGAGCAAGAAACCTGACTGTGTAGCAATTTCCGTTCAATTATCGCGTTGTAGAATATTGAATATAAGAGGTTGAAGACAGGACGATACAAATATTAATAAGAAAGTTTGTTATTATCACTATAGTATGAAATTAAGCAACAAACCAATGAAACTGGTATTATATATCTTTGTCTGAATGAAACAGTTTTTCTTATTCATGTAAAGTAAACGTACTATTACCAAGCTAACCGAACTATTATTGACAAATCAGTTAAGGATTTCAATAAATTGTCAGTCAGTTTCAATTATTTTTTCTACAACTAATAAACCGACACCTATTAAAACATTACTTATCGACGACATGGACGATCGAATCCTATCAGGTTTACACTGAAATGAAGTTATTATGTAATTTAACTTTGAAGCCTCTTACTAACACTGATATGAAGTTATCCAGCTCTTCAATGAAACTTGTATTATCCAGACAAACATGAGAGAGTGTTCCTTCTCCGTGTAAAGTAAGTCTACTATACTCAAGCCAACATCAGTTAAGGATCTTATTTACGTGTCGGTTAAGGATTTCATAATTCGTGAATTTTAATTTTCTAGTTCGGAAAAATTTGTTAGTCGGCGTCAATTATTTACACAACGGTTTCGGGAAACTCACAAGTTGGGTAGAATTAGCTTTTTAATAACTAATAAGAAGACATCTGCTGAAACATTTATGTTGATGATATGGACAATCGAATCCTATCAGGTTTACCTGTGTGTCTGTGGGCGCATAACAGATATCACGTAAAACTGTACAGTTACTTGGCATAATGACGCATACCTGAACGTGTGTGTCCGGCTTAAGCAAATTTTGATGTATATGTATTCTTTACTGCATGCATATATTTTAAAAAATGTCGGTTAGCTTACTTTTTGATATATCGACCACTCAAGCAAGTTCGATAAGAGAGACTTGATATTAGGCTAATCTAAGATAAATCTCTATATAATCATCTTTAATAAAAGTGTTAATTTATCAAGGTGTTTCCTGTGCTTGTATCGTAACCCCACCACATTCAATGATAGTACGAGTAGCAGTAACAAATCGATTCCGGTCTGTAACACAATATCATTTTATCATATATCTTTATCTCGTTTGTAAATATTTTATATGTATGTATACATTTATTATTATTTCATTTTTATATTTTAAAAAGTGAAGAGGTCAAATTCCTCTATTTAGAATTTAGTTTATCTTATAAAATCAACAGACACAGAATAATGTAAGATAGTAATTGTGAATAAAAAAAAATTCTTGTATATCATAAATTTTTTATTTTGTAACCATCCATATAATCTTTTGTCAGTCATTTTCATAATAACATACACACATACACACACACACACATGCACACAAGACGAAGGGAAACTAACAACAACAACAATATCTTGATGTCAAATTCTAATTTTTTGTCAAGTTTTTTCAAGAAGAAAAAGCAATATAATCTTGTAACGAGAAATAACACGAGATTTTTATTAAAAGGACGTGATAATTTCTTCTTTATTATTTTTTTTATTGTTATTATTATTACAAAGAATATGTTAGAATTTTTAAAATAACCGAAAACTTTTAAATTAATCCAAAAGATTTTCACAACTATACTCGTATATAATAACAATTTTGAATTGGAAAATGGGGAAATGGAGTTGAAAAAATTGTAAAAATTACAATCGAAAAAAATTAATAACCGAAAAGTTTGATAAAGAACATAATTTTTGGCAACATCATATATTTATGAGTTTCCGGGGATGGCATTTTTTTAGTCTACATACACCAAGCTAGTTTCTAATCTAATTTTTTTTTGTGTAATTGTAGTTTATATATGATTCCATACTATCTAATCAGGCAAACAAGTAGAACTGCGAGAAATGTATCCGCACTACAAGAAATTCAAAAATAGCATAAATTTAAAGTTGATGCTTTCTTAACTCCAGTGAAACATATTTTGTGGAACGAGAACATAAAACAAGTGATATGATTAATAATCTTAATCGTATTTCTGAGAAGATTAATAACTGTTGTCAACAGTTATAATGTGTGTGTATAAAAACAATGTGTGTCAGAAATAAGAACAATGCTGTATATTTCTCAGTATTTCTTTTACCATTTTTATTAAATGTAAGGATTTTGTGGACGTACAGTTAGTGACATTGGTATGGCTAGAATTACCAACTAGAATATTTATAATAAAATTGTGTGCAAAACGTTGCTCTACAGTGGTGATGATCTCGGAAATCTTGGAGCTGGATTTCTTCATGAGCCGCAGGTAGAGAACACTATTTTGAATTTCCAAGCAGTCAATAACCGATTGTGTAAGTTTCGCTTGAGCTTGAAGTTAGAACCTGGCGATAATTTGTGTACGCGAACCCACAGAAATCTTCCAGCCCCAAGATAGAGACTCATTTTTCAATAACTTGGACGATCTGATGGGCTCTATATCCGAGCACTATGTTAGAATGATAATTGACATGTGTGAAAACATAAATCCGCACTCCCGACAACTGTGACCGATAATGGTGAGAGAATGATGTACTTTGCAATCGCTCACGATCATAGAGTAGCAAGCAGATTCTTCCCTCGCAAACAGATACATTTGAAAACAAGGAGACATCCTCGCTAGATTTCCCGCAGTAAAATTGACCACGGGTTAATTTCTAAAGAGCGAGCTCGGGTTGTGTAGGAGGTGAGAACTTATCGGTCAGCAACCAAATACGTAGGCAGCGATCATTATTTGGTCGCTGCAAAGCTACTATGGAAGTTTTCGTACAAGTCCGGGAGCACAACGAACGCATGGGACGTTTCGACTGGGAATGAATAAATGAAGATAAAAAGAAGCGATATCCAGGAGGTACGAGTACATTGAGGAAGAGAATTACCAGTCTGACTGTGTGAACTCTATCTGCTACTGAAAACTTTGATTGTCAGTGCCGCTCAACAGGCTTTAGGTATAGTGAAAATCAGACCCAAGAATGATTGGTTTGATGATGAGTGTCATCTTGCAGTCGGGCAACAAAATATTGCCCATTGAGAACTGCAACAAGCGCGAGGAAAAACAAGACTGCTTTTCCTATAGGAGGGCAGCTAAACGGATTTCTAGACGGAAAAAGCGAGAATGGTGGAAATTCTGAAAGTACAACAACTCAGCAATTAGCGCAGTTCGCGTAACTTCTTTAAGGGGATTACTGGATTGCACCATACTTGTAAGCCTGCGTCAATTACCATTCGGGACCGGGATGGTAACGTTTGTGTCAACATAGACGGAGTACTCGACGTATGGAGCGGACACTTTACCAACCTGCTAGGTGGTCAACATGCGTAACAAACTGTAATTGAGTCACCTTAGATTTGCATTGAGGATCCATCCCATGAGGAATTCACTAGGGCCACGCAGATATAAAAACGATACCGTTCACCTAGGGTGGACTGCATTAATTCTGAGCTTTTCATATTCGGAGGGGATACTTTGTGGAACTGTCTTTTCAACCTTATTCGATTAGTATGGCGAACCGAAGTTATGCCTGATGAATGGAAAGTGGCTGCGATATTTCCCATCTTCAAGAAGGGAGACCGCTTGAAGTGAGCGAATTAGCGCGGTATAGCTCTCCTTTGCACAGCATACAAGTTACTGACCTACATTATATTGGATAGATTCACCCCGTTCATAATCGAACAAAATTGGTTCGAATTCGCATGGCGCAATAGGGGAAATTTCGTAACGTATCAAGTAGGCACGAATTCGTATTAGTAATATTCGAATTCGTATTCAAAAATACCAATGATACGAAATCGTACAATTTTTATACAAATTCGTATTCAGGAATGGAGCCCCTGTTAATTACGAGAGATGAGTACGGAAGATGGCTCCTTATATTTGAGAGAAAACGCGAAGTAGATGGTACATACCGAACTCTGTACAATATCGAGACCAATTCAAATTGCATTAATTATGGAAAGCATTTAATTAGCATTTCAAATTTAGCATTAGCTATGTAATTGTTTTATTATATTCTCGCTGAACATTTTCAGCAACAATATAATAAAACAAATACATAGCATATTTTTAATTCGATTTTCCGCTAGAATTTGACATGTACCTTGAATTTTTTTTTAAATTTGACAAAATTTCAAATTTTATTTGAATTTATTATGCCAGCAATCATTTAGTATTTGGTTTGGCTTAACAATGACATTTACTTTACGAAACTGAAGCGATTCTCATACGAATAAGCCTAAGCTTTTTTCGAACCGAACTTATGACATAACAAAAATAACTTATCGAAATATTTCATAGAAATAATTTAACTTTATTATGTTGACTTCGTCACGAGTGCGGATCGAAAAAACTTTAGGTTCATTTGTATGAGAGAGGCATGAATAATAATTTGACGTTCAGCTTAGAATACACAGAATTTGGCTTCCCAAGGTAGGAAATTCGTTTTATTAAATTAATTAAAACAGTTTTAAAGGCCATTACTGGCCAATTACTGAGTCAACAATTTGACTCCAGCGGTTTCGATCCCGAGCATGGTCTTCATACTGTCTAAGACAATCTGAAGAGGCCAAGTCGTTCTCTACACCGTGGAGCCATCGTCGCCTGCAACGACCTCTGCGCCTACCATATGGTGGCTCTCCTTTCAGAGATCGCTGCACAATTCCCGAGCCAGCGTACTCGCTGAGATCTTACTTCATGTACAATATCGGGGATCTTCATCAGATCTCTGATCTCGATATTGTACAGAGCTCGGTAGGTACCATCTATTTCGCGTTTTGGGCCGGAAATCACATGCATGACTCTTCTCTCAAATGTTAGGAGCCATCTCTCGTACTCATCCGTCAGCGCCCAACTTTCACATCCAAACATAACAACGGGCCTGATCAACGCTTTGTAAAGCTTCAACTTCACGGCACTTGATAAGTGTTTAGATTTTAACAGTGGCCTTAGAGGATACAAATAACGACTGCCAGCTGCCAGCCGCACTTTAATATCCTCAACCACACTGTTATCGTGAGTGATAAGAGAACCCAAATATTTGAACCTCCTCAATCCCTCAAACGTGTGGTGGCCACTACTAAAATCTGGTGTGCCATTGTCCCTAAAACCAGAGATCAGGTATTTCGTTTTGGACTCATTGATCTGAAGTTCAACTGAAGCCGAAAATTCTACAAGCGGATCAAATATTTCTTTCACTCCGTTGCTATTCAGTCCAATCACGCATATGTCATCTGCATATGCAAGCACCTGATTGGGCTGGCGATATAAGATGTTACGCTGTGGTGTTTCAGTTTTACGAAAGATGTACTCCAACATGAGATTAAAGAGTATCGGGGACAGAGCATCTCCCTGCCGAACACCCGAGTTAACTACAAAAATTGTCGATAGCCTGTTCTCAACTTTAACACAGCATTGAGACTGCATCACTGTCATCCTACATAGTCGTACCAGTTTTGTTGGCATTCCTAGGTATTCCAGGGCAGACAACAGACTCTCTCGATTGATCGAGTCATAGGCCTGCCGGAAATCCAGGAACACCTGATGTACAGGGAAGGATGTCTCATAATATTTAGATAGAACCATTCGCAGCGAAAAGACCTGATCAGTGACTGATCGATTCGGACGGAATCCTCCTTGATAGTCACCAACCAAGCCCTCCGCTAGAGGAGTGATTCTATCCAATACAATGTATGACAGTAACTTGTATGCTGTGCAAAGGAGAGCTATACCGCGATAATTCGCTCACTTCAAGCGGTCTCCCTTCTTGAAGATGGGGCGTATCGCGGCCACTTTCCATTCGTCAGGCATAACTTCGGTTCGCCATACAAATCGAATAAGGTCGAAAAGACAGCTCCACAAAGTATCCCCTCCGAATATCAAGAGCTCCGAATTAATGCAGTCCACTCCAGGTGAACGGTTTCGTTTCAATCTCTGCATGGCTTTAGTGAGTTCCTCATGGGATGGCTCCTCAGTGCAAATCTCCGCAGTCTGTATTAGAGGTGGCTCAACAACAGTCTGTGACGCATGATGGACATCAAGCAGGTCAGTAAAGTGTCCACTCCATGCGTCAAGTACTGCGTCGATGTTGACACAGAGATTTCCATCCCGGTCCCGAATGGCGGTTGACGTAGGCCTGAAAGTATGGTTCAGTACAGTAATTCCTTTAAACAAATTACGCGAACTGCGCTCATTGCTGAGTTGTTGTACTTTCAGAACCTCGGCCTTCCACCATTCTCGCTTCTTCCGTCTACAAATCCGCTTAGCTGCCCTTCTTGCAAGAGCTGCCTTGTTTTTTCTCGCGATTGTGAGACGTTGTTCCACTTCATTATGGGCTATATTTTGTTGTTCAACTGCAAGACGACACTCGTCATCAAACCAATCATTCTTGGGTCTGACTTTCACTATACCTAAAGTCTGTTGAGCAGCACTGACAACCGAAGTTTTCAGTACCTCCCAGACAGAGTTCACGCAGTCAGCCTGGTAAGTAGCTTCATTAATGTTGTCGCTGACAAGATCCAGTTTTATTAATAATTATTCTTATTTATTTCATTTTCACAATTTTGGACGTCTCAATGTATAAGACAGATTGGGAAGCTGTGTTTCGGCATTGGAATTCTCCAAACTGTTTCGGAGCTAGATGAAACGGAATGTCGCTACATTTTTTTTTATAATTAAAGGTTCTGTGTTTACTGTACTTCTGTCAAACCACAAATGTAAACCAATAAATTCTTAACTTACGTTTAACATAAAGAAATAAATAACAATCATTATATTAACGAGAAGTTTGAACGAACATTTAGATTCGGAATTAAAAATTATGTTAAATCACGATAGCGGTTTTCGTGCAATAGTTTAAGTAGTGTTCAACTAGACTATAGGTCCATTTAACCTTCAAACTTTCAATGAAACGTTCAAAATAAAATGTACTAATTTCATATGCTACAATTATGCATGCGGAAACATGTGGAGCATCTAAACTAAGATGTGTTATGTCGTTTTCGTTTGAACATAAAAACTTGCACTGAGTGCAAAAAATTACACGAAAACCGTTCGTTTGAACCAAAAAAAATTGCCTGACAGCTAAATTTTTTGCACTTTTGTCTACTCTGGTTTTTTCGACCGAGTTACCCCTATTTTACACCAATACTATAATTTTATCTGTCACTGTGCTGCCATTTTGACTTTTGTGAACAAAACCGTCTATCTATATAGACGGTTTTGTTTGTGAATATTCATTTTTTTTTTTCAGAAAACACAAACACAAATATAAATGAGGGTAAATCGGTTTCATGTTCGATTGACGCACAAAATCAGTGTACTCGGCCAATGAGGGGCAAAAAATCAAACGAAAACGGCATTAGTTAATACAATAATATAGCACTAGTATAAAAGTCACTATTTTTGCCTCAACTTACACCAAACTATGACAAATTTGCATGCTTTGATTTTATACATCACTTTACGTAGTATAAATGAAAATTCATCGAAAATTAACCTCGTAAATCGACTTTTCAATTAGGGACTATCAGACATTAGACATTTTTAGTTTAGTTATTTCGAATTCTTTTCTATTGAAACAAAGAGCGAGATTTTTGTGTGAAAAGAACATGGGAAAAATATGATTTTCTTTGTAGTGGTATCATAAACATAACCTATCAGTCAGTCATTGTCGATTTAAAACCAATTTATGCGAAATGGTACCACAGACTAGTAATTAACACAAAAAACTCTAAATAAAACACAATTTATGGCACACGAAGATTAATTTTAAATTTATTTTCGTGAAAGCAGTCTGCAAAATTGACATAATATTTTGTAGAAAGAGCAGTTTTTTTTATAAAAGCTACGAACAAATCGAGATTTTTCAAAAGTGCCTTCGAGCAAAAAGAGCATTTTTTTGTGTTGAAAAGACATGACAAGTAGCTTAAATTTAGTAGCATTATAACTATTGCTTCCCCGTCCTTATGCACACAAACTTCAAACTAATGCTAAAAATTCATGATGACTATGGCAACCAAGTAAATTTATTTTGGTGGTAACCCATTAAAATAAGGAAAAAAATGTAACGAAATTTTAGCACTACCGCGTAACTCGACTTTAATGATTACTGGCTCCATACTGGTAGGATGTAGAATAATAAAACCTATATATTTAATTTGATCAAAAAATAAAAGTCTGTAATATTTATTTTATAGAATTTTCTTTATTTTGAAAGAATTTAGACAATATAAGCCGTATTTTATTGAGAATTATTTAATTTTATTCCTTTTGCATTTATTTTTACAACAACAATTGCGTTGAAACTCAAATATAATTTTGGAGTTATTTAATTATGTTCCAATTTTTATTTTTGATACCTAACATCAGGTGTACCTTGTTTTGTTTTTATTTTATATCATTTTTAAATGTTATCATTTCGATGATAAAATGACAAAATTAAATTTTAGAGAATATTAATTTTGTTGTAAGTTTACGAATTGTCGAGCTTTTAATTTTATTAATTGATTTGAAAATCTTATTATTTATAATAATTTTATAATAATTAATTATCGGGCATTTTGTTGGGAAAAAATAACTTCAAGCTGATTGGAATTAAATTGTATTCGTTTTTCTTTTAGATAAAACAATTGGTTAACAAGACATAAAAACAATCAGATTTTGAAATCTTGTTTAAAATTAGAATTTTTAAATTTATAGTTATTTTACGAATAAAGCTGCCTAATATGTAGAGTTCGATCAAAATCTTCGAAATTTAAAATTAAATTTCAGTTTTGCAAAATTTAGACAAAATCATCTAATTAAATATTATTACCACGTTCCACTGTTGATTTTTAATATGGTGACCGAAAAATATTTTAGGTTTGGACAGAAACACAAAATTTTTACTTTTTATAAGCAATATCTCAAATGATTGGACTCAATATGAAATTGGGTGAAGAACATTAATTCGTTTGACTGTCGTACTAGATTTTTTGGAAAACTTTTACTAGAATTAGGCTTTCAACTAAATCGTCATTAGAATTGGTTGCTTCTCTGTTCAATTAGTAATATTCATCAGTATTTTTTATAAAATTAGGCTATAATTTAAATTTTACGTATCAACAAGGACAATTAAATTTACCGAGTTATGTAAGCATTTGCATGCTAGTTAAAAATTTAAAATAATTCAGGAGATGTGATGAAAATTAGTAATAGAAATTATCTAAGTCATTCAGTAAACACTCTTTCAGTTAGATTCGATTTTATGAACGCGAATAGAAGATTAATTCTCCGACTAATCATCGTTTACGCACCAAAAATATTTAAAATATTAAACAGAATTTAAATAAGAGACTGTCTTGGTCAGACCATAGAACAATTATTTAAATTATGAAAATTACGAAAATTGGTAAAATTATCATTTATAATAAATACTATCGTTTGTTGGAAAGATCGCTACCAATTATAAAAGTACCTAATACTGGTCATAGATTAAAAAGTTGACCAAATTTACGGTTACATAAATACATATACATATAAGGAATGAGACCATTTTTAAGGATCTTTATTTACTAAAAGTTATAAAATATGCGTATACCTCTATGATTTCAGTATAGGTATCATGAACCTATATAAAACATATTTAAAGTTTGTTAACTCTGTAAAAACGTTCCCAAAGTGATATTTCCCTAAAATAAACCGTCATTACCACATATACATAAATTTATGTAGATGTGGATAGATATGTGTTGAAGTATTGAATCATAAATATTTTTATGTTGATATTTTTTTCTTTCTCGATGTTTTAGTTATATACAGATATGATTTTTTGATTATTACAACATGTTCTACATAATGTGGTATCGCATACCAACATTCATACATATGATTCAAACAAATTCGATGTAAAACCTCCCCAAATTTTTCGGCGTGTGTGCGTCTGTATGCCAAATATTATGTGTATTTTTGTATCTAATGTAAAACCGCAATAAAATTAATGATGATGTTATCTCTATGCTGTTTCTTATTTTTTACTTGTTGGTAAAATTCAATTTTTATTTTTACCTGCCTTAAAGATGTGATACAGTCAATAACAATAAATTTAATTATATTGTCTTTATGTTCACAGGCGTATTCAGTTTAATCATTGTTGTTATGTATGTATTGTTAAGTTGCTAACATTGTGTAATGAAATTTCGCTATTAGGTATGTATACGGGATTTGAAGCCATGGAGTTAAGTCCTAAAAGAAGCTGGTAGATATTACATCTTAGATACCTAGACGTACAAGAAATTTGTGTATTAATTTGCTATAAATATTAGCAATAAATATTTACAGCAAATTAATAAGTTTAGCAATATGGCATACTAGCTTTTGGCAACTTATATAATTATTAATCATATAAATGGGCTTCAGGAGGCAAGAGACGGGGGAAACATATTACATTCTGAGTATTAGGAATTCCATGTTAGATATCGGAACATTTAAAAACATTTAGATTTTTTGTTTCATTAATTTGACCCAAAACATTCTTCTTCAATAAGGCATCTAATATAGGTACACCTTTTTAGAAATATTATCATCTATAATCAATGGATATTCACATAATGAATGGTAATTTATATTATAGAAAATGTTGTTAGTCCCGATGACCGTGCTAAATCTTTTGAAAGAAAAATGAAATTAGAACTTAGCTTTTAAGGTAGATATATGTATGCTAATTTATAAATCATGACTAAAATTATGTTAAGGAATATTAATCAAATTTAATAATTGTCATCAGGACAAAAAAAAATGGATCATTGGGACGGACACATTCAAACTTCCATACAAAAACATAAAATACATATTGTGCATACCATAACTGGGTACAAAACAATTCTAAATAATACATATTCCAAAATTAGTTTCAACGAATAAAACATTGGCAAGACCACATATATTTTTTTAAATTTGAAACTGCTCCATTAGAATTTTTTTATTATTTAATTTTGGTTTCATTGAACGTGGAATTCTGTTCAATTAAAGCTGTTCAATTATACTAAAGTAAATATTTGTAAACACGATAGTAATGTAGATGGTTGATCGACAATTCACCAGTGGTATAGGTACCATTAGACTCCTTAATCAAAAGGAAGGCGACTTTAGTTCAATTATATTGCAATATGAGGCCAGATTTTATAGTTAAACGCATTTAAACATAAGTGTCTTTAGAGAGGCTTATTAGGTTAGCCGTGAGTTGAAGAAACTGCTATAACAGCTAAACTAGTAATTCAAATTTTAAAATATTATGTACGTTTGAAAGCTTATAAAATTTACTTTCAAACATTCTATAACTATCGCCGTAATCTGAAAAAATAGTTCCTTATATTGAACAAGAGCATTTTATTTCATTAAAAATAATATTTTGGCTTTCGGAAGCTATAAAATCTCTCTATAGACTATTTTAGATATTAAGATAGCTCTAGATATTGCAGCTTTTTGAAAATCATTAATTTAACGTAATTGTAAGAATTAAACACCTATCAAGTGCCGGGAAGTTGAAGATTTATAAAGCGTTGATCAGGCCCATTGTTATGTGTGGATGTGAAAATTAATAAATCCTGGAGATAAAACATTACCAGATATATTTACAAAATTAAAATTTTGAGAACATATATAGTATGTTAATTTAATGGATTTCTGTATTTATTGAACGTATATAATGAAAATCAGATTTAACTTGCAATTTGCAAGCGAGCCCATCGTCCTCCAATTTAAATAATAGTGCGGGTCTAGAGATTGATAAAACTTTGATTGCTCACTTTGCTAATAAATGGTTTTTGTTAATTTTTTCAATTAAGGTTTTGAGCATTTGACATGCCATTCTGTAACTGAAAACTTGAAATATCAACCAGTTACATAACCCGAAATTGTAATAAGATTCCTATCTTTAATGGTTTCAGAAGGATTTCAGAAACACAATAAAATATTTAGAACAAGTTAGGCCGAGAAGGTTTCTAGTCGAAAAACTTTTATTTCACTTATCTTGACCAAACATATAACCAATGTTTACATAGAGCGCTGCAAAAATGCTTCCAAATGAATCGGTTCCCATATTTAATGGCTAGACGGCCATCTATTCAGAAAAAAACCGAAATTATGTGGGAAAATGGCTCTTTTCTTGCATATTAGATCATTTTTAACAAAATTTTCGTTTTTAACTAGCACGATTTGCGTGACAAACATGGCGAAAAAATGTAAAGCATTTGTCTATGCTGATCATGTAACTGAAACTGATAAAGCTTTACTTCTAATTTTATAGCAGCATCACCCCGTGTTTTCAGAAATAGTTTTCTAGTCCAGCCGATGACAGTACTTATAAGTATTGAGTTAAATAGTTTTAGGTAAATTAACGACTGAAACACACAAAAATTAATCGCTAGATAACCTATTATTTACAGTAAAAATTCCCACATTTAATTGTACCTCAATCATGATTTTTAAATTATACAGATTGAAAATTTTAATTGAATATTACATATATTATGACTTTATTATTACCACAACAGCGCACAATATAAAATTATGTTTTGACATGAGTAGAACAACAATTTCCTCACTGATTCACTAAGCTCTTATATGTACATACTATTTGACATATTTTTACACAGCAAATCTTCTAAACACAAATTTTTTATCCGACGAGAAATTACATATTGCGAAATCTAATGCAATTATAAAATTTTTTTGAAAGAATTGTAAATAATGGAGGCCATCCCATGAAAACCACGGACATAGAGATAGTAGTCTCGACTAAATTGGCCACAATCACAACCCAACACGAACACAAGTTCGATGATGAAATTTTGGATAACTGATAGTGACAAATATTCGCTAGTGAGAGAGATGTGAGAGGATTCAGTAAACCAGTTAATTACGCCGGCTAAAACACCGATTGTAATACTTTGAATGCTCTTTATGAATTATCTCAAGCTATTATAAGCTTGAATTATCGAAAAATCCTATATATGTGCTTATACAAAGATAAATTTTAAACAAGATAAAAATGGTATTACTAAATATTCATTGTCGGATTACTATCTGAATCCAAAATTCAATTAAAATAGTTTATAGAAATGATCAAAACGAGCAAGTATCAAATTTTCGTTTGATAAATTGAGACTAATATGCTATTATTTATCAAATTTTATTAATAATAAATAATACTAAAAACTATATACAAATAAGTAATCACTAATCAGTTATTAGTTTATTACTCATTAAATATTTTTAAATTAATTTAAAATTTGTTTATAACTAACTGAACTAATATTTTTAATTATCGTTAAAGTTAACCAATTCTAACTGTGATTAATTTTAGTTAATTTTTATGACTTTTGTTTATATTTTTATGTTACAAATAAAAAAAACTATAGCACTAAAAAAAATAATTTGTACATTACATATTATAGCACGTCGACAAAGATTATCATTGTTGACCCGAATAAAATACTTCAACAATTATTGTTGTTGACGTGAACTTTTGTCTACTATCTATTTCATTCTATTTATAATAGAACATTTTATTTCAATTTAATTAGAAAATATTAAATAATTTAAATTTGAATGAATCACTAATGTAAAGTTCTTTGAGCCCAAAAAAAAATCGATTTAAGTCAAAAATATTGATGTACATATATCACTTTTGTTCGTTCTTTGGACACAAAAAAAAATCAATTTTTTTTTATTTACATCAATTTTTAAAACTTGAGATTTCTTAATAAAAAAAATACATTTTTGTTAGTGGTTAAAATTGTGGCATTTCAAAAAATATTTTGATTATAAACGAGGAAAATAAAGATGGTCCTCATCACCGATCTCATATTAAAAGATGGAAGATATACACTTTAATGTAAATTAAATTCCCCAAAACAAAATCTTTAATTAATGATTTTGTGTAATGCACAGTAAACTTCATAAAGTGCAACTAGCAATAAGATAAAAAACAGGAAGTAAATCTAACTACTTATAGTTCGGTAACGTTGGAGTATTTTAACCCTTTCTAGCCTGATACCACATACTGGAGAGTAATACAGTCGCAAATAATTCTAAGTTTTACTTTAGTAAAATTTATTTTAGGATTTAATTTTCTGAGAATTTATGAACGAATTTTTTTTTATTACTAATTGACATTCTACTAAATTCTGATATTAGCTGCGTTTTTTATTAACAGAAGTCCTATACAGAACATCGGGAATAATACTGGGAAATTTAAATTAATTTAACCAATATATTATTTTAATTAAGTTCTAATTATTTGAATAAATTTTAACTTCAAACAATATTTTTTCACGTTTATTGTCAAATAATACAGGTATCAAGCAAAATACAATGAAAAATATTTGTTTAAAATATTTCCTTTAGAGAAATTTTACTCTTTTTCTCGAGGTCGTGTACTATGATTTATTCGAGAACTTAAAAAAACCAATGTTTTATCCAGAACATTGAAAAATAAAGTTAATTTTGATTTTATTTCGATAATAGTGAATTAAAATGAATAGTTTAACATTAAATGTATCTTATTTATTGATAAAAAATTAAATTCATTTGGATTTTACTGAAAAAATGAGAAAATTCTTATCCAGAACTAATTTTTGAATAAAAAAACACGACTTATACTATATTCGAACTCGAAAATTATTAAATAAAAAAATACGACTACCAAATTCACAATTCCATGACCAAATTCACATTCATGAATTAAAGACAAGTTCTAAAAACTTCTGAAATTTAATAATAATTCTGGATAAATATTTATGAATTCTTAAATTTTGGCAATTCTGAAATTTGATGAAAGTATACAACAGTCGCGTTTTTTATTCAAAAATTTTCTAGTTCTGAATAAGAATTTTCTCATTTCTTCAGTAAAATCCAAATGAATTAATTTTTTTATCAATAAATATGATACATTTAATGTTAAACTACATATATTTTAATTCAACATTATCAACATAAAATTAAATTTAACTTTATTTGTTAATGTTCTTGATAAAACAATGTTGTTTTCAAGTTCTCGATAAAATCATACAATCACTAACTTCGAAAAAAGGGAAATTTTAAAACGAAATATTTTAAGCAAATGTTTTTCATTGTATTTAGCTTAATACCTGTATTATTTGACAATAAACGTCAACAAATATTGTTAGAAGTTGAAATGTATTCAAATAAATACAACTTAAATAAAATATATTGGTTAAATTAGATAAAATTTCCCAGTATTATTCCCGATTTTCTATGTAGGACACGAAGTTCGTAAAAAACGCGGCTAATATTTTCTAATTTAATTTGATCAATGCTCTGAGATTAATAAAATTCTGAAATTGAATTTTTAAACTTACGAACTTTATGTTATCGAATATTAATTTTAAATATTTGTTCAATTCACTAGAAAAGAGAAAAATAAATTCAAAAGATCGTTTCGTTTTCAAGAGAACAAACCAAAACCAAAAAAGCTCCTGGCAAAATTATTTATTGACTTATATTATAAATTAAAATAAACTAAGAACTTACCAAATACGGTTTCGTCCAGCAACGTTTTTTTCATATCGTTCGAGTCCGTTAAATCATTCCGCGAGTTTGTATCTGATTGTGTACGTCTTGGTGGTTTTTCCACCGGATTCACATCACTCAATAGGCCTTTCTGTGCTTCTGGCATGACTGATCCACGAATCATCGAATCATTATGCGACTTATCCAATTTCATTTGTAGTAGTCCATTTTCACTGGTCGATTGGTTTTTAATACTTTTCCGATTCTTTCGACACAGACAACAGCACAATATTATTAAAATTATAAAAAGTACTACGACTGCAATTGAAACTGCAGCTATGATAAATATAAAATTTGAGTCATTGGCGATAGGAATTTGTGTGCCAGCGATTACTGGAGTACCGGGAAACATTAGTAGTATATCGGCTTCATCATTTCCGCCAGTGCTTTCAACGCGGCACGTATACTTACCTTTGTCGTTCATATTAATACTGTAAATTTTTAATTCGGACATGTATTTATCATTATCTCCGTCAGGATATTCTTTCACAATGAATCGCGTATCGTATTGGTTTATAACGTTCTTTTTGTATAACCAAGATGAACGCGGTTGCGGCCAGCCTTTAAATTCACACGTTAGTGTAATATTTTCATCACTCATTTCAATGTTGGCTGATCGTGATGTTCGTGTTATTGACGGCCTGCATGCAAAATCCTCGGGCGGAATATTTTTCCAGAGCTTATTTTTCAGTTTTTCCGGTGACTGGCAAGACGTCGGCTCCGTATATAAATTAGTGTCAATTACATAATCTTTAAATTGTCTTAGTTCACACGTACAATTCCAAGGATTATCGGCTAACGTGAGTCCCGATAATTTAGCAATATTTTTTATAATATCTTTTGTCATCACGGTCAGCTTATTCGATTCGAGTTGAATATTCGACAGTAGTGGACAATTTGTAAACGTACTTAGTCCGATTTTATGAATTTTATTATAGCTTAAATCGATTTTATTCAGCGATGTTAAATTTTCAAAGAGATTATTCTCAAGTTGTTCGATCAAATTACGGCTCAATGTGATCGATCGAATTTTTAGTAGTGGCCGGAATACACCCGGATTTAATATTCGTATGGAATTATCCGATAAATCTAATTCGATTAGGATGCTCAAATCGTTGAAACCATTATGATGGATTTCTTGTATGGTACTACTACGTATGCATAATTTATTTAAATTAATTAGATTTGCGTTAATAAATTCATCTTGGCGAATTTCTGCGATTCGATTATTCGATAGGGCCAGCACTTGAAGTTCAGAACTTAAATTTCTCGGCACTTGCTCGAGTTGGAGATTACTGCAATTGGCGGTTTTTTTGCCCGCATACCATGAGCAATGGCATCCCCCACATTTTGTTGCAAAATCACTCAACACTAAATTACTATTATTTATTGTTATTAATAATAAATATAAATAAATTAAAAAAAACTTATTAAAAAAATTTATATTAAATTTTTTTTGTAAATATATTATTTTTGTTGGATTCATTTTTATTTCTTTTATTATTAAATTAATAATATTTATTTATTTTAATTTAATTTTCTATTTAATTCGTTCGTCGTCTTGTTCTTTTAGTTTGTTTTCTTATTATTATTTCATGTTAAACTGAAAATTACGATTTTCTTTTGGTTGTACTTGCTGTGTTTTATTTTCATTTAAGCAGTTTTTGTTGCTTTTTGATTCGTTATTCGATTGTGTGTATAGTTGCTAGTTTATAGTAGTAGTAACAGTGGTAGTCAAGTCTGAAAATGAAAAATAAATATACGTAAGAAGGAAATTTAATTACTTAATTATAATTGTCTTTATTTAATTTTTTTCAATTAAAAATGAATTATATTTAGGTTGTGCCACTGGTGAATTTTTCTTATATTACACATTTTATATTTGTTGTTGTTATTGCTATTACTTCTGTTGTTCGTGTTGTTCTTTCTTTCTTAATTAAAAATAATTTGATAAAATTTATTTTATATTATATTCGTACATAATATGTGTATATGTATATAAAGAAATGGAACAAAATAAAGCAACATTAACAGGAAATTTTCAAAAAAATAATAAAGGATTCAAATGTTGAGTAAGTAGTAGTAGTAGAGATGAACTTCTCAAGGATATAATTATTTTTGCTCTTATTATATGTATATGGTTGTTGTTATTTGTAATATTTGTAGAAAATGGAAAATTTATATAAAAGCAAAAATTTTAAAAGTAATTATGAAATAACATTAATTTAATTTAATTTGTTTTTTCATTGCGTTTGTGAATTATTTAAATTCACACTTCATTTAAAATGAAATAAAATTAAAAATGGTAATTGAAATATGTATTATGAAGTTAACAATTTTGATATCATACACTGTTTTGCTGTTTTTAAAACTCTTTACGAGTAGGCATTTTATTAAATTTAATATGAAAAAAGAATAGTAATAAAATAGTAATATAAAATAACTTGTAGTGGTTAATATTAATAATACCAACTTATACATATACATACTAAGGTATGTTAGGCGTAACTTGTCTTAATCTCCATATCCCATAAACCATAAGGACCATGGGAAAATAGGTATATAGGTGAAATAGCCAGCTTTTCTCTCAACATTTTGCTGATTGACTTAGTTATTTATAAAAAACAATTTATATTCAGAGATGGAAATTTGCCATGAAGATCTATCCAGTGTCTATGTTAAGAATAATAGTCAATGTTGTGTTATTGAATATTTTATTATATGGAATTTATTCAGTGTCTCTTTGAATATCAATGAAAAGAACAAAATTGATCACGGTTGATGTAGTTAATATTTAAAAAACTTACACTGTTAAATTTTTGGTGCGTTTTTTTATTAACAGAACTTCAAGTTCTATAAGAACATCGGGAATAATGCTGGGAATTTTTTTTTAGTTTAACCAATATATTTAATTTAAGTTCTATTTATTTGAATAAATTTCAACTTCTAACTATATTTTTTGACGTCTATTGTGAAATAATACAAGTATCAAGCATAAAACAATGAAAAATATTTGTTTAAAATATTTCCTTTTAAAATTTCCCTTTTTTTTCGAGTTCGTGTACTATGAATTTATCGCGAACTTGAAAAAACCAATGTTTTATCCAGAACATTGAAAAATAAAGTTAAATTTGATTTGATTTCGATAATAGTGAATTAAAATGTGTAGTTTAACATTAAATGTATCTTATTTATTGATAAAATATTAAATTCATTTGGATTTTAACTGAAAAAATGAGAAAATTCTATCCAGAACTTCATTCCAATAAGAAAATTTTTTGAATTAAAAAACACGACTTTTGTTACTTTTCCAATTGGAATTTTATTTTTACGAAAATGGAACGTATTATCTGGGAAGTAAATTTTGCTCTTGACTAAATATCTAGATAGCTTAGAGTTTGTGCCAACTGCTATCTTTATGGCCAAGGGAATTAAATTCCAATGGCCTTAACCGTTTCCACAGAATTTAGACGTTTTGTGATTTTGCACGTTTTAATATTTTCTACTACTGATCCTGGGAATATCCACAAAAACTCCTCCGCAATTTCGAATAGTTTAGACCAATTGCTATCGCGGTGATCAAGGGGACTCAATTCTATTTAGGATTTTATTATTTCTTCACAGAATTTGGAAGTTATATAAATTTGATCAAATTTTTAAATTATGCACCGCCAAATCTACATATATGTACATACCACGATTATTCGTTTATATTTTCGGGTAGTTCAGACAAACTAGAATTTAATTTTCCTGACCACAAAAACGATTCTCATTGATCTAAAATTCTAAATTGAGTCCATTTGCTAATTGCTACAACGGTAACAGTTAGTTTAAACTGTAAATATTACTGAAAACCCGTGGACATTTCTATACGATCGACGGTACAATATTTTCAAAGCCTGTTAAAATTAAAAAAAAAAAATTAAAATTGGGCGGATTACTCCAGCACTAACTTCAGATTTTCTCAGGGTCGAAACCGTTGGAGCCAAATTGTTGAGCTTTAAAGTGTTATTATTTTTGCTTCGTGATTATGTGTAGATTTATATTTTGTATCATTTGAAGGTATCGATCTATATAAATTTTCTACATTAAATATTCGTTGGCTTTTAAGTATGGCTTATTATTAATATGTAGCAATTTCAATTAGAAATTTTAATTAGAGATTTTCGATGTTTTAGTGTCCTATACAGACCATCATTAGCGTTACTTTTCTGATATCCTATACATACGTATACTTTAATTAAATTTGATATTTCAATAAAAATATTTGATTTGTAAATATAACGCTGATTAATGAACAGTTATAGTACAAAAGTGCAGAAAAGTGAAGATGTAAAATAAAATCAAGAAATCAAGGTAATTTGACCAAAATTAGAAAGAGATGCGCAGAGATGCCAGTTAATATTTACACTGAATTCTTTAATTAAGAAAACATCTTTTCTTATAATAAAAGAATAAGCATTTTGAGCATTTATTAAAATACGCAATTATAGGTCCTAATAGAGGCAGGAAGCACAACATCTATTACCGCGTGTTGGAGTGCAGGGCTCATGGGTGGAACCATCTTCCATATATCGAAACTACAGAGCGTAATCCAGATTTGTCTGGCAAGGGCATAAGTAACAAAGCCAATAACGAAAGAGTTGGGTATAGCCTCGAGCGACCAGTAAATAATGTAACTTTTCTCCCATAAAAGCGATTATCCTAATTATGAATTTGAGCCACTATACACATTTAGCAAAACATAATTAACTCAACCTAAGGTTATCAAGGCATCATTATTTCAAACCAAAAATTACATATCCAAATTTCTATCTATATAGAAAGGGACCTATTATTATATAAATTCTTGTTTATATTGTCCCCAAAAATTAATGTTAAATTCGACATTAGTTAATGTGTAAATTATACAATATAAATGTTCCCTATACATATACACATATACAACATAGCTTCAACAACCACAAATATTATTATGATAATGGTGTTCTTCCCAATTTATTTTCACCCAAAATTGAACTTTTTTTTGCTCGACTACAATGAAAAATCGTCTTGACCTTCATAATGTAAAGCACACGCAAACAATAACAAAATGGATAATAAGCTTCATCTGTGTATATGTACTGAACTATATATTAATAAAAACTTTAGAGAACATTTTCTGTGAAAATCATTGAGGCATGCGGTTGGTTTCGGTTCATACCCGAAGAATCATAGAAATCTTATTTAATTACAGTATTTTGAAAAAAAAAAATCGTAATCGTAACTCACACAAAGTAAAATCTTATGTTAGAAAATAAATTTTAGGTCAATTAAATTATGAATGACTGAACATAAAAGCGCACACAAAAAAAATATTATTTCTCTCATAAAATACCTGTATTAGGTATTAGATATACCTAAAATTTTCTACAACAACTTGATTTTCAATTTCATCTGTCAAAAATTAAACTTTCTTTATGTTTATTTTATGGTTAAAAATTACTCAAATACTGTATAATTCTTTAAATTTATACACACATGTATGTATATGTATGTATGTATATTCGACAAAAAAAAAAACCAAGAATAATAAAATGAAAATGGAAAAGTGGTATCTAAGTACATATATACATAATATATAAAAATAATAAAAACAAAAGTACAACTTTTTAAAAAATAAAATCTTTATTTTAACTTATGAATACGAAAATCGTATCATTGCAAAAGGGTTTCCTGTTAAGACGGAAAGTTATTTAAAAATTATTATTAATCATAAGGCTAATTTTTATTTTTACTTACATACAATAAATCGTAAATTAACTTAGTTTGATTTTATTTATTTTCATTCAAATCTAAAGACATGAACACACTTGATACTTTTTTGATATAAGACGTAAACTTTATGATTTAATAGAAAGATTTTAAAAAGAAAGCATTTATCTTCTGTTATCCAATTTGTTCAGGCATTATAGAGTGCAGTATAAATACTAAATATCACAGTTTGCAAAATTTACTAATTTTTGTTAAATATTACCAAGTGCCCTGAAAGGCTTAATGCGAATAATATACCTAGCTACTATACATATAGGTTGGTTTTATGCTATAGTATAAATTATATTTACTCTATATAATTGTATATATAAACTCTATACATAAAAGATAATTTCAGTAATAAATTTATTTTCCATTTCTTTCATCACTTTTCCTTACTTACTTACTAATGAAAATAATTGAACGGAACACACAAAAGTTATTTTTACAAAAAAGAAAATTAAATTGTATTTTTTTTGAAGAATTTTATATTTATTGCTTAGGCTGCTTGCTTGGTAAATTGTGTGCATGTTTTGGGGTTTGGTTTGTAAAAATGACGGCAACAATATTTTAATTATATATATTGTCATTATTTATAAAAAAAAAAACGTCTTCGTTTGTGTCCTTGTCATGGTTATTAAAATATAATTACGATGCATTTTTTCATCATTTTCATCTGCTATATGCACACAGGGTGAATGAAGTGTCAATTGCATTGAGGGGTTTTCTTATATAAAACTATATATAGCCATTTTTTTGTGTTAAGTTGAATAATTATTATTTCTGTTATATCTACTATAATTATACTCGACGCGCTTGATATTCCAATGACGATAACGTTTATGATTGTTTTCATAATTGGCTGTGGAGACATTTTATTGTTGATGTTGGTGTTGCTGTGTTATATTGTATATTGTAAGAATGTGTATCTTATATCTTTACAGAATTATATTTTGAATGCATTAATTCTGGTATTTTTAGCACGAATGGGTGATTTAGAAAATGTTTTGTTGAAATTATTGTTCATTGTTGTTATGCATATCGTGGTTGAACTGTAATCAAAATAAAATTGTTCTCTGATTACAGTAATTGGGGATAAAAAATATTGAATTATAATTTTATTTTGCTGTAAATTGGTTAGGTTTTGGATTCCTAGCCAAAATATGTATTTATGAATTATAATATATTTTTAGTTAGATACATACATATGTACCAGAGAATAGAACAAGCGAGCTCGAGTGTAATCGAAAATTTTGTTGAATTTTTTTTTTTTGAAAAAAATAAAAAAATAATTGTTTGTTTTTGCTTGTTACCCGAATTTTTCGTTTCTCTTTTATTCGTTCGTTTTGTTCTTTGTTTGTCCGATTCGCTTGCAAAATTGCAAGTAAGCTCGAGTTGAAAACATAAAAAAATGACAGATATTTAATAATTTTGATTATTTAATCTTCAAATTAAAATATCATACAAAACTGCGGTTGATTTGAGCGAAACTGTGTAAACAACAGATTGTTGACAAGTGTAAAGAAATTTTAGGAATTTCAAACAAACTGTTGAAATGAAATTTAAAAAGATAAATTATCTAGCCTATATAAAATACGGCCCAATTGAGGAACTAATAAGTCATTTTATTTCATTTAACAGGATACAAATCATAAAATGTATAATATAAAATGTACCTAATTATTTAAAAATATTTTTCTCCTTCACTTCGACGAACAAAGAACAACCGAACAACACAAACCGGATAAAAAAACGTAAAATTTCAAACATTTTGGAAAATCCGAACAAATTCTGATTGCTTGCAAGTAAACCGAAAAATTTACAAAAACGAACAAATTTATTTTTTCTAGTTTGCTCGTTCGCACTTGTTTGAATGAAAAGGATAATTGGAAGACAAAAACTACCAAACCAATTTTTTTTGTTTTTTTTTGCCTTTTCTGTTTTGTAGTTGTTTGTATTCGATATAAGAGAATTTTGTTTGGTGTTGATCGAAATTTTGTGCTTGTTTCCAATCTCTGATATGTACACTATATACAATGTTATCTATTAGTATTATTATTCAAATTGGTTGGAACACAAAGAAATTAAATTCACTATGTGCCAACGCTATTATTTTCGTTTGAAATGAAAACTGTTAAAAAAAAACAGACTAAAATCGATCTCAGACCAGACCAAGGACATTATAGATTGTAAATCCAGCACTGAAATAAGATCGCCCTAACGGCTAAAGCGAGAGCCTTTTGAAAAGAAGACTATACACATCTAACGTGTTAAGAAAATCTTGCGAAATCCACAAATTTTTCGATGAATAAACCATCGAGAATGAATTGGAGAATTTGACTATATCAATGCCTATGCCCTTCGATAGTTCCGAGAACATTCCACGTCCCAATGCATCACCAGCGAAACGCTGCAGAAGATGCAGCGCCTATACAATAAACCCATTTCCATCACACAAGGCCAGCAATTTATATATAAAAGACGACATTCTGTAGGGCTTAGACCTAAGATTTAATAACAGTAACACTTAGGAGTTGGCAATCAAGATGATATTTCCACTATCGAGATTACTATCTATAAAAACACCAAGGTTTTAATTTGGTCACGTCTAGTGATCGTTCTCCCAAAAAGGGAAGAAACGAATAGTCCAATATTATTTGTACGCTTAGTAAAGACAATCAAATCAGTCTCGGCCGGATTGGCGTGCAGACACAATAGTTAAGTACATGCCTTAACTATTGTGCGTTAAATCAAATAAGACAGTTAGTTGTTTACTTGAACCAGTTATGACAAGGTCATCAGCATAGCCCTGTGCAATGAAACCAGATTTCTGCAGCATAACAGTGAACCGTCAATGTACAAAAGCCACAACAGTTTCACCGCAGTTACCAACTCCGTATAAGCATGTTGCATGTTACTGAGTGGAGAGATAATTAAATAATGATCTCTAATAAATCTGTCAGTTAGACAAGCTGATCAACTCCATACAATGTTTGTGCCACTAAGAAATTCAATTTGTCGATCTGATCTTTTAACCATGTTTTTCTGTTACCTAGCAAATACATACATACGTGACATACTTGAAGGACGTTGCTCGATCAAATTTTCCTCGGCGTAGTAAGTAAAGAAACCAGCTCAAGAGTAAAATCCCCAATCGATTAATTTCCTAGTACGGTATGTTTTTAGCAACGCTCGCTAAGGATATTGGTATGCTTACTCTATATGTCACAATATTAGTAAGCTCTTCTGAATGAGGAGTTGAGGTGGAATTATACGGCAAGTAAGATTACCCGGCATATACTCTTGAATGAGAGAGGCACTTATGTTAAAGTGGTACTAATAAAAATGCACGCCCGTGTTTTATCGACAGTTATTTTGTTTTATCTATTTAAGTAAATTATCTAACAAAAATTACTTATCAAGAATATATTTACATATAATAATTTATTTATTGTAGAATTGTCCTGGTTGAACCGTACTTATCACTAAATGCACTCAAATTTTTAGGATAGAAGTCCAAATAAGAATTTAGGAAATTACTTTAAATAACTTGTTACAACCCAAAACCAGTAGTATAAGTAGTTAAAAGCTCCTCGAAGATCCTTTTAAAGTCATTTGATCGGTGATTGCTAAGAAAATTTGAAATCAGTTTCATCATAGATTCCCAAGCAAATTTTTACAGATCATTAAGCATTTCTTTAAACATTCATACTTCGTCAATTGCATGATTTGAGGATCCATAAATAAGCTCTCTTTAATTTAAGCGTCACTGATTTTGGGATATATATTTCTTTCAAGTATAAAAATGCAGCACCATCCCGATCCATTGCTTTCACGATATTTTTCATAAGGCCTAGTTTTATATGCAGAGATAAAATACATCATCAGGTTGTACTAGTGGGCATTCTTAAAATTATTCTCTCTAGAGAAAGAGATTCTCTTTTGAGCCAGTCTTTCTTAACATAATGATTCTGCCTGTCCCTACTATTCCATTCACAAATAAAACAACAGAATTTTGTGTATCCATAAACAGTAATCGTAAAAGAAGGGCAACAACTTTTAAATCTCCACAAATTTTATATTTGTGTTCGTCCTATTGAATCTTTTCCAACAGAAATTTCATGTTAAGATCGAATTAAAATAAATATGGTTTGAGGGTAGATAGGTTTTTCAAAATTAGTAAGCACCTTCCTCGTTACAAAATTTTGTTGACCAGTATAATCTTTTCATTTAATCAATTTTATAATTCAAGGAAATCTAATTTAATCAATTAAATATTTGAATTCATGGTGTTATATGTTTACTCAAAATAATTCCAGTGTTCCATATAAAAATCTGATTAAGCCACTGATGGCCGCCCTCGCTAGCAAAGTAAGTAGCGTCCTTGCTTTGTTATTCAAGGGTCGCGGGTTCGATTCCTGGTGGTGATCAAAAATCACGGTTGGGCGTTTTTAATGTGTAAGTATATGTGTTTGTCCGGGTATTGCACCGTGGGCCCATGCGGCATTGAGTGCTGGAATAATCCGCCCAACTTTAATTTTTTAAGCCACTGATGAAAAGGTGATGAACGATGATAAATGCATGTCCTAGTTCGGCTGCGGAACTTATCTTTTGATTGTATAATAAAAAAGTTTATATATATATATATATATATATATATATATATATATATATATATATATATATTTATATATATATAAGTATATACATATATATTCCAGTTGCAGTATATTGACTGTTGTTGAAACTATCTGTAGCCTAAGATAAGGACACGGTACAGAATTTTTTTAATATCTTTCTAATGTATTTTGGTGGATACTCACTTCCAAGACAATAGCATGTTGGGATGGAATGTGCTTGTCGAATAACCTTTAATATCAATTCAAAGAGAATTTTTAAGAATACTAAAGAGCTTTACCATTATTGTTTTTGAAGCAAAGAATTTTGCCTTTACGTTATTTGAATGAATTTAGGGTCCTTTAAGCATTTAATATTATGAATAGGAATCGGTTAGCTAGTAATTGTAGTATAACGTCTCATACCTGTTTCCAAATAAAAATCCTTTTTCCTAAGAAATCACAGTTTCGGAATTTCTTTTACCAAATTATACAGTGTATTATCATACTAAATTATTAGGACTAATAACAAAAATAAATTTAGTAATTTATTAAAAGATTGGTTATTAACAATTAGCAATGTTATTTATAACCTCTTAATTAACAGGAGTTACAGACCGACCTTAGTGATTTTTCATTATTATTACTTAGTTTAGATAGATACAGATATTATACATTTTGTAATTTGTAAATAAATTATGAACAAAAACATTTCTCTTTAGTTTTGCTTTTACTTATGGTTGCAAAGTTGAATAAGTTTTATCAACAGTCACTTATAGTGAAACGATATGTGTCTTTAATTTTTCTTTCATGAGATAAATAGTAAGCCCCACTATATCGTTATTTAAAAATTGCTACGCATGAATATTTTTAGCATAGCATCGCAGAGGTTCCATAGTAATTTGTTGTCCCTATATCCTCATAGTTTATCAATGGCTCCAAGAAAAATCCTTGTCTAATAGAGGTTGAGTTTACAGCTACAAAAAAACTAGTAAGCATATTTCATGTTTTCTCCACCTATTGTGTTACCAGTTCCCATACACACACACTTTTTCCCCAAATCATAAATTCATTTTACTAGATTGAATATGATTAACGATCCCAAATAACTTTGTACCAAAACATGTCGAATGAAAGAAAATTTTCTTTTTTATTTATTAAATAAAAAAATGATTTAGCAGAAATGGATATACTCCCCCCAATTAAATGATATACAAATATTATTCAAATGCATTAAAACTTAAATTGTTTGGACATAACTTTTTTATAAACACGTTTACATTTATATACCGAAAATGTATAAATCTCCTACACCAAAATCAGAAACATTCACCCACTTCGCTATTTATATCGCTATATGATGTTTAACAAACCATTTCGTACAAAAGATGTCATCCTTATATGACAAACGATATATAAACACATAAATTATGAACAAACTAACAAAAAATCATATACCGAATATTACCAAACATGTATATATACATATGTATGTATGTATATCGGTTGTGTTTACGTGCACATAAAAAAAAGTAAAATTCGGTAACCGTATAATTGATCGATTACCTGTAGATACTAGGTAGTGGGTGGTGTGCATATTTAAAATAATTGTATTCAATTCTATTTTCGATTTATAGATTTAGACAAATCATCCTGTTATTATTATTATCGAAACGTAATGTTAAAGTTGAAACTTACAACGAACAAAACCTTAACAGGCTTATATATATATATATATATATATATATATATATATATATATATATATATATATATATAGGTATATATATAGGAAAAAAGTCACCCACAAATCTGTGATTTATGTAAGAAATTTTGTTTCCTCTCATACTTCATTTTTCCAACGAATTCTTATATATAAATATATATATATATATATAAGTGTATATATAAAATATGTATTCGAATCGTGCGTTATCATAATCGATTTTGTATTTCGTGCTTCTAATGAATTTCTAAATTGGAGCAAATTATTATTTAAAAATACAATAATAATTCTCGTTTACTAAATAATAGCAGCGCGATAGATTATCGATTATATTACTTAACGAGCAATAGCTATTTATAGTAAAAACTAGACAATTAACGGCACATAAACAATCGTCGATTATGGTACAATAGAAAAACATTGTGGAAATTAATCTCTATAATTCTCTTAACATTCGTTCTGTTGTTTTCAGATTAAACGCAACATTAAAATCAATTAAAACTGTCTGATCAATCATGTTTCTATTTTCCAACTACATATGTTCATAATATATAGATAATACTATTTTAAATCACTGTGAGGTTTTAATATATTATCACTTTTATGTTTTATTATTTATGTTTGGTGTGCGGTAATGGTTTTCAAATTATTAAGTTTCGATAATCTATATAGATTAAGAGAAAATGTATATAGAAAATTAGAAACGATGGAGACATAACACAACTTCTTCTAAATTATTATTATTTTGTATAAAGAATCGCCTCCAGTTAGTTTAAAGATTTCTGACTCCTGGATTTTTCACGAAATGCGGATAAATTTTGTGCCCTCCGGTGATTTTTAACCCTTACAATTTTCTATCTCGGAAGGGACACCTTTTTTTGTTCTATCCACCATCGGATATACCAAAAAAATTGTTTTTTTTTATTAATAATGAATTTACCTTAAAGCTAGATTTAAATAGATTATGAAATTGAATAATAAATGTTAAAAAATAAGAAGTTGGAAAATTCATGGAAAATTATATCAGCACATAGAAATCGATTTTTATTGAGAGAGCGAGAATAAAGTAAAGAGTATAATTTATTTTCGTTTTATTTATAAATAAAAATACAGAAAAAGTTTAATTTTAAAATGCTCTTGATTTTCATTTGGTTTTAAGCTTTAAAGCTTGGGGATTTAGAAATAAAAATTTTGTTAATTTTTTGTTTGTGTGCATGCGGTTTGTTTAATACTAATTGGCGTGGGTTTGTTTTGGTATGCAGCGGCCTTTCTCATCATTAAATTCAGATGATCATTATATTTCGATTTATTTGAAAAAGTTTTTTTTTGGGTTAAACGTGATGTTTGCCCTGAGCTAAGATGTCAAGTTTTAAAATTTAATGAAAGCTATACATTTATTTTCTTTTTGACAAGGGACCTAGAGAATTTCATAAATTATTTTCTTGTTATTAGAATTGAATTTTCTAATAAACATAATAAGCTTATGATAGACTCAACCTGGACCGAAAAAATTAATTAACTATGTAAAAAGAAAAGGCTATTCTGGTTTTTGAGCGGTAAATGATTTAGTAAGTAACATTTTATTGTATGGAAATTTCAGATCTTTACACGTAACTTTTATATTATATAATTGGGCATGAGCAAAAATAAAAGTGGGTTATGTTGATTCCATAATTCTTATGAACTGTTTCAACAAATAAAAAATAATCTAAATCACAAAAAATGCTAGATGACACATACCTTAATTAGGTAAAACGTTGGTATTTAGCTAAAGGTGAGAGTAGCGATTCATTCAACTTTGAATGCTCTGTATCTCGAAGGATATTGAAAATACATCAGTGACCAGGAAATTTTTTTTATTCATATAAAAGATCTTCTATAGTAACCGAAAAAACAAGCTTAAAAATAAAACAAGCTTAAATAAAAAGATCGGCCGGTAAAATTTAACTGCAGAATCGTTACTTAAATATTTCGAGCAACCGGGCATACTTACAGGTCGTTTCTATATAACTATATATTTAGTATAGGAAAGTATACAATATTTGCGTATCTTATTAAATAGTTAAATACTCGAAAACAGTCTGGCACATTGAGGTACCAGCTATTAAATTAAAGTAGGCAGTTAACGGATATATAAGAAAAAATGTTTTTAATATATTTAGAATATTTGATAAGAAACTGAACAAATTTATTCGTACTAAACGATCGATTTTCAAGATTTTTACAAATTTTCAAAAGTTTTTCAGAGTATCAAAAATAATGTTCAGGAAGTTTTCTAAACATCAAACAACAAACTACATCATCGTTTATTAAATTGTTTCAAGTTTCGGTAATAAAAAGTTTTCAATATATCTTAAAAATTTTTGTAAAAGAGTTGATGATTTTAAAGTTTGTAAAAGTTTCCATTAATCAGGTTTGTAATGTTAAGACACTAAGAATAGTTTCTCGAATTTCTGTACACTTACTTATTTAAAAAAAAACTATTCTTTGTATTGGTGGTGTTGTCTACAAATGAAACTAAATAATTTGTTTCAGGCTATTATATTACATGTGATATTATTTGAGAACGAGTATTAGAGACGCCAAATTACAGTCTAACATCTTCATAAATTCAGTATCGATTTATATATAGCCTTCCGCTTCTTTGTGTGACGGTGCAATCTGTTATATTTTTGCTGATTTGCTTTCAAATGTTTTCAAAGTTATTTTTAACAAAAAAATTATGATAAACGATGGAATTCAATTTTTTCTCATTCATCTCAATTCATAAACTATGTGTTTATCTTCGGTAAGAACTATTAATTTTGGCACTATCCCAAAGTGATTTTCTACTCAATTAAATATGATTTTATTCGAAGTAAAATTGAAATGTTGGCAAATTTTGAAACATTATATATGGGTATATACGGACGGATGGTAAATTAGCAATTAGAATTAATTCGCTAATTACATATTTGTAATATTATTTATTTTATTTTTGAGATGTTTGTTAAGGTCAAATCTATGACTTTTTACAACAACCGTACTAAATATCGAGTTGATATATTGTATCATGAATTAAATTATTGCTAAGTTAACGGTATTCCAAAACTCTGATTTATTTTCTTTAATTTTAAAGGTTGCACTTTTCTATTTTCATATCGATAAAAGTATAAATTAATTTATGTTTTATTAGTTTTCCAAGCAAAAGCAAAATAGATAAAATAAAATAGGAAAAATCAAACTATTTGATACATTTTCACAAATATCAATTTGTCGTTGCTAGTAATCTTTTACTACCGACCAATTTTCTAATCGAGTATTATTTGATTATTTGCTTTGATCAAAATTGAATTTTGATTCCAATTCTACTGATAAAACAAATGTCCTATTCGATATTTTTATAAATTTATCTTAGAGCTCAATAATTCAATACAATCGTCTTTTCTTCTTTAGGCAATTTTTTTAGTAACGTTGTGATTTCTATTTTATTTAATATTCATTTAATATTATGTTAGGTGCTTGCTATTTTATGTTAATCAATTGCACTTATCTAATGTCAGTTTTTGTAAGCAAATATTTGTTACAACTGTAACTTGTTAGTTTCACACAAGTCCATTTGTTTTTTTATATAGTACATATAAATAAATTTACAAAATTTAATGAAGTTGAAATTGGATGAAGATTTGCCAATTTAAGTTTAAAACTGTCATTCAACAATAAAATTCGTAATCGTTGCCACTGTTTGTTAACCATTTTTTATATCTCTTTATTTTCTTGGGTTTTCATGGTATTTTTTACATAATTGCGATAAAATAGTAAAATTTATAGAAATACATATTTTAAAATATATACACTGTGGCCAATGGATCAATATTTTTGGAATTCTATATTTTCAAATTGGTTGTTTTGAGCAGTATTAGATATGATAGATAAAATCTATTTCTTCATAATAGTGCATCCAATATCTAGGCCAACAATTGCTAGACGGTTGATATAACAAAAAACACATTGCAACTGTACGGTAAAATCAAGTTAAAATGTGCTAAAATCAACTGGGAAGTATTACTGTATAAAATGGTACTTAAGCACTCGGTTACTGTAATTAAAGATAAATTAAGTGTTTATTCCCTTACTTACGGTTTTAAGTAAAAATATTTACATTGTAAATAAAATCCTCGTATTAAAATTAATAATAGGGAAATTATTAAAATGGAGATGGAGAAAAATAATGAGGATATGATGGAAAAAATATGATGAGAGATCGACACATTAAATAACAAATGATTTATAATATAAATTAAAAATAAATCCAATATAATTAAAAACGAACAATTTTATAGCTAAATGAAACGGGCGGAAGACCGTGAATACGAGAATCGTTATCCTGCTGGCAAGTACTATATTACCGAACATTTGAAAACGTTCCTAGAAGGTTACCACAGAACGACAAATATTGTTACCTAATGAAAACGAAGACGGTCATATTCAACATGAAGTCAAACAGTGGAGAGAAATCCAACCGATAGTACAAGCCACCAGACGATCCAATTTGCTCGTGTGCTCGGGTCTGATCGAACGTAAAATCAGACGGTGTTGGTTTACTTGTCTAATCAAACTTTGTCAGATCAGGTGATAATTACATCCGTCCATATCGAATAATGTGTAATGGGGTCGGATGGAAAAAACGGTATCAGTGCATAGCGAGATAACTAAAATAAAATATATTGAAAATGGCGAACGTCAAAACTAGTTATTAGTAAATTTTTTAGAGTTATGTAAGATTTAGTCTAGAGTTTTCTGCTTTTTGGTTTTGTTGGTGTAATGATGTACGCTAAGAATATTTAAGGAAGAATATTTATATCAACTGCCTAGTAAAAAACAGGAAAATGAAAATTCGAAGTTATAGTCAGACCGACAAGCCGGATGTAGCACCCTTTACATTAAAACCAAGCATAAATGTGATTTTTTTTTTCTATTTGGCTACTTTTAAATTAACATTTACTAATTTTACCGTGAAGTGAAAGTTTGAGCTACATAGTTAATGTGTTATGCTTGGTTTACACTTTACATTTTGCACGAACTATACATATCTTGTTACACTTCTATGAAAAAGTGTTCACTTAAAACTATACTTTACTTAATATATCAAAAACTCGATACCCAGTTTATCACAAATCAGCTTGTGAACACACACAAACTTGGTTATTGGTTTAAATTTTAAATGCGCTATTCATACAGTTATTCGCGGTGGTGTTGGCGTTTTTATTCAACACAATCTTCACTTTGTGTGTCTTTAATGTAGCAATTGGTCAACTGATGTTCTTATCTTATGGACATTCCAATAGAAAAACATGTTTTTTTTTGTATATACTTGTTTTATAACAAAGACAGAAATGTTTTTTGTAGTGATCTGGAAAAATTGCTGTAGACATACGACATACGCTGCGATATAAATATAAACTTATTACACTTTAGTGAAAGTTAGAATTATTAAATAATTCTTGCATCTTATGGTTTTGTAAGGTTATTAAATGAACCAACACGGAAACAGACTTGATCATGTTTGTTAAGACTCCCCGTGGTGTATGATTTATTTAAAGTTGTTGCGAAAAATCGAATGTAGAAGAAGATATGAGCAAATTATAAATCCTGCAAATGTCTAAAATAGAACTGTGGTTATTTTCGTGACAATTTGTCCAGATAAACGTTCCACAACATGCAAAATAGTGCTGCCACGTCTCGATGTAAATTTATTGCAAAACTTGTAGTAAATAGAACTTGTATATACGCCCTACGGAAAATGCATTTATCTATATTATAGCTTATCGTCGATAATCAATATTGGAAATTGGAAACTTTATAATATAGAAAAACTTATTAGCGTATATTTTCACGTTCTCCTTGAATTAATTAATAATGATTTTTCTTAATTATTACAGAATTCGTTAAATAATCTTGACTTCTAAAATTATTGTTATATTGCATGTCGAGGGGTATATAAAACGAATTTGTGTTATCTATAACAAGTGTTTATTTAATATGATTTGCATTTTCTTGAGCAAAAGGAATCGATTTTCCACTATATCATGTCTCATATATACATATGCAGATACGCTTTAAACAGACATGTTACTGTTTTTATCAAGTTACATATTTTGAAATAAAAAAAGATTATATCATTAATAAAAAATCTATATACATAATATATTGTTCCAACTTAACATACTAAAATTCCCAATTCTAACACATTTCAAACATTTTGTATTCCAAACAAACAATAACGATATAGTAGAAAATAAAAACTTCATAACAATATAATAAATTTGATTTCGTATATTGAGATCACAACAATATTCTGTGTGCTATAAATTTTATTCTCATTGATTTTAGTAGCAAAAACTACTGTCCCAATACCATATTTTGTTTCATAGTATATACCTAGTATTGTTACATACTACCCTTCTGGTTATTGTTACACCTGTAAATTATTCATTGGCCGTATACTAGTGAGTATGTGGAATCGGGATTTTTTTTATTGTATTTAAAATAAAAGGAATATCTTTATAAGTGATAGTGTTGGTGTATGACTATATTATATATAGAGTGTGTGTGCGGTTCTAACACTTCATTTTTATATGTCTTTTATAAAAATTTATATAAAGGAAAAACTAATATTTTCCATATATCTACGAATATGAAAATGGGATAACAATATACATATATAAGAACATACATACACATACAATACAATATGTATTATCTTTTCATTTTTAGTCTTTGGAACTGTATATAAACTACAAAACATAACAAACAATTGTTTATAAAAAGATTATTTTATAGTTTTATTATGGAAACAAAAAAATCGGGAAGAAAACATAAAACTATTTTTATAAAAGAAAAACGAAAGCATATTTTATAATACGGCTTTTTGTTATAGTAAGTTATACACAAAACAAGAAAAATTTACTTAGTAGACAGACTCAGGTATATAGGACACAAGATAGGATAATATGAAGAGAGAATAAAAAAGCTCATGAAAAGCTATGAAGTAGAAGAAAAAAAAATTCTCTTCAGGGTCTGCTGTTGTATTATACATAATGAAAATTTCATTTTTTTTGTCAGTATAAACGGAAATTAAAATTGGAAATTTTTTGTTCGGTTTATTTTGATATTGAAAAAAAAACATTAGGATCTTTTCTCTTTCGACTGAGTGTGTGGTATAGTAAATAAATAAACTCTTGGGCGGGAAATAATGTACCTATGTACGTATATGTATATATAAAGATATTTCAATCAACGTAAAAGCTTTTCTCTCGTTTATATTTTTGGTTAGCATGTGTGTGTGTATAGATTTCGTACCAAAATTATGGCTTAAAATCAGATTTTTCAAATTATACATATATATGTATGTATACAGATATGAATGTTTAGTGCACCGAAAGCATATTATTTATAGTAAGGTAGTCCCCACAATAGCATATAATATTAGAATTATATTCAGATAATTTTTTATAGAGATGAATATGTGGTTTAGAGTTTATTCAATTTTCCGCATATCTACTTGATAATCTCATAATAATTTAACATTTTGCCTACATATTCTAAAGTGCGGAAGTAATTTATTTTAATTTTCGTAATATCGTAATATTGTGCTTCGTTAGTTGGATTAGGTAAAAGGTTTTTTTTTATATTATATATATGAATTTTTAATAAGCATGTATAATTAATATGATGTACGAGTAGCTACTATTTGTCTACTATTTTTCATGTAACTTTACTTCAAAAAGAAGGCTATAGATAGGTTGTCATTTACAGTTTAACACGATTATCAAATATTTTTTATGACATCGATGATTTATCAAGTCTGTGATCATTTAAAATCCAAAACTAAAATGAATTTGTTTGTTTTTCTAATGTCAGGTGTACTTTTTGTACTCAATCCAAATAATTATGCGGGTTAATTGAAAATTATACTATATTTATGTATTGTACATATATACTTAATTGAATTCAAGAGGCTTCTCTTAAAATATCATACCATTTCGTAGATCGTAATAAGAATACTGTATATGTATAAAATGTATTAAATATGTTAAAACCAATTTGCGCATATGATGGTTAGGTAATTTTACAAAAACAAAATAGTTTGTCTCTTATCTCTTGAATGTAAATGAAAAATTTCATGAATTGCAAATTAAGTAACAAAGCAGCAATTGTTGAATGACCAAAAATAAACCATACATAATGCAGATAAACTGAGCATTTGAATTCAAATTTATATGCGAATGGAACGAGCTTGAAATAATCTGATTTTGAAGTTATAAAATTTCTCGGAATATATAGAACATGAGCTGTGATGGTGTAATTACAACTCAATTTATTAGCATAAGTTAAAATTTCCGCTAAAATAAATATTTAAAAAAGTACAATCATAATGCAAAAATCCCATTATTTATTATTTAACAAATCTTAAAATATGTATACATATATGTAAGTATATTTCGAAAATTCAGATGTAATCGCGAATCACTAGAAGCAGCCAAGAGCCGTAGTACTGGTTTAACAAATTACCAACAAATCTTATATAGTGGAATTAAAATGTGTATTACCAAGCAATATTACGAATAGAAACTTAGGAATTTATTATAATGCTACAAAAATATGAATTCTGTAATTTTTATCAATTATCGCATTTATTACAATTCTTCAAACACAGAATTTACTTAAGTTACACAATTCTCTGTAGTTTCCGATTTTTCTATTGTTACTTACTAACAGAGCATTCCAAATGAAAATACTTTTATTTTTCACTTACAGAAAAGTATTAAAAAAAATTTGAAAAATTTGTTTTTTTGCACTGTAGGTTGATGGTTGCCTTTAGGAAAAAGATAACAAATATTTAACTGTTAGAATGACAGTGAGGCAAGTCTCAAAGTGAAGCTGTGTTAAAGTTGAGAACAGGGTATCGAGAATGTTGCAGTTTACTCGAGTGTTCGGCAGGTAGATACTCTTTCCCCGATACTTTTTAATCTTAGGTTGGAGTACATCTTTCGTAAAACTGAAACACCTCAGCGCAACATCTTATATCGCCAGTCCCATCAGGTGCTTGCATATACAGATGACATATGCATGATTGGACAGAATAGCAAAGGAGTGAAGGAAATTATTGATCCGCTTGAATTCATACTGCCTTAAAGAACCCAAAGAATCCAAGTCCGTCTCTAGAACATGGAACCATCGCCTGCAACGACCTCTGCGCTTGTCATATGGTGGCTCTCCTTTCAGAGATTGCTACACAATTCGTTCCGGTTCAGCACGCAGAACGTAATCGAGCCAGCGTACTCGCTAAAATCTTATTTCATGCACAATATCGGGGATCTTCATCAGATCTGTGAACTCGATATTGTACCGAGCTCGGTATGTGCCATCTATTTCACGTTTTGTGCCGTAAATCACACGCATGACTCTTCCCTCAAATGTAAGAAAAAATCTCTCGTACTCATCCGTCAGCGCCCAACTTTCAAATCCAAACATAACAACGGGCCTGACCAACGCTTTGTAAAGCTTCAGCTTCACGGCACTTGATAGGTGTTTAGATTTAAGTCGAGGCCTTAGAGGATACAAAGCACGGCTGCCAGTTGCCAGCCGCACTTTAATATCCTCATTCACACTATAATCGTGAGTGATAAGAGAGCCCAAATATTGGAACTTCGTCACTCCCTCAAACGTGAAGTGGCCACTACTAAAATCTGGAGTGCCATTGTCCCTAAAAACAGAGATCATGTATTTATTTTGGACTCATTCATCTGGAGTCCAACAGTACTATTCAGTCCAATCACGCATTTGTCATCTGCAAATGGAAACACATGATTGGACTGGCGATATAAGATGTTGCGCTGAGGTGTTTCAGTTTTACGAAAGATTTACTCCAACATGAGATTGAATATTATCGGGGGCAGAGCATCTTCCTGCCGAATACCCGATTTAACTGCAAAAACTATTGATAGCCTGTTCCCAACTTTAACACAGCAATGAGACTGTGTCACTGTCATTCTACACAATCGTACAATTTTTGTGGGCATTCCGAGATACTCCAGCGAAGACCACAAACTCTCTCGATTGATCGAGTCATAGGCTTGCCGAAAATCCAGGAACACCTGATGTACTTCGATGGAAGTCTGCTAATATTTAGATAGAATCATCCGCAGCGAAAAGACCTGATCAGTGACTGATCGATTAGGACGAAATCCTCCTTTATAGTCACCAACTAGGCCCTAATGTAATGTAGAACAGTAACTTGTATGCTGTACAAAGCAAAGGTATATCGCGATAATTCTGACACTTCAAGCGGTCTCCCATCTTGAAGATGGGGTACATCGCGGCCAATTTCCATTCGTCAGGCATTACTTCGGTTCGCCATACTGATCGAATAATCGAATGGCTAAAAGACAGTTCCACAAAGTATCCCCTCCGAATATCAAGAGTTCCGAATTAATGCAGTCCACCTCAGGTGAGCGGTTACGTTTTTTCTCTGCATGGCTTTAGTGAATTCTTCATGGATTGGACCCTCAAAGCAAATCTCCGCAGTCTGTATTTGAGGTGACCCAACTACATTCTGTGACGCATGATGAACACCAAGCAGATCGGTAAAGTGTCCATTCCCAGCCTCGAGTACTGCGTCGATGTTGACACATATGTTTCCATCCCAGTCCCAAATGACAGTTGACGCAGGCCTGAAATTGCAGGTGCAATCCAGTAATTCCTTTAAAAAAATTACGTGAACTGCACTCCATAGCTGAGTTGTTGTACTTTCAGAACCTCGGCCTTCCACCATTCTCTGTTTTTCCGTTTACAAATCAGCTTAGCTGCCGTCCTAGTGAGAGTAGCCTTGTTTTTCCACGCGATTGTGAGACGTTGTTGCACTTCCCTATGAGCTTATATTTTGTTACTCAACTGCAAGACGACACTCGTCATCAAACCAATAATTCTTGGGACTGACTTTCACTATACCTAAAGTCTTTTGAGCAGCCCTGACAACCGAAGTTTTCAGTGCCTCCCAGACAGAGTTCACACAGAGTTGTACGAAAACTTCCATCGTTGCTTTGCAGCGACCAAATAATGTTCGCTGTCGGTCATTCACTATAACAGTGTAAATATTTGGGCTCTCCTATCACTCACGATAATAGGACCGTTGTTACGTATGGATGTGAAAGTTGTACACCGGCGGACAAGCACGAGAGGTAGCTCCTTCTATTTAAGAGAAGAATCATGCGAGTGATTTACCCCAAAACGCGAAGTAGATGGTACATTTCCGAACTATGTACAGTATCTAGATCAGAGATCTGATTTAGATTCCCGACATTGTACATGAAGTAAGATCTCGAGTACACTGGTTCGGTCATGTTTTGCGTGCTGATCCGGAACGAATTGTGCAGCGATCTCTGAAAGGAGAGCCACCGTATGGCAGAGGTCGTTGCAAGCAACGTTGGTTCCTCGGTGTAGAGAACGACTTGGTTCTTCAGAATGTCTAAGACAGTATGAAGACCAAGCTAAGGATCGAAACCGTTTGAGCCAGATTCTTGACTCAGTAAGGGGCCAGTAATGGCCTTTTAAAAACTGTATTATTATTGTATTATTTGACAAATGAAGGAATTTTTGTACTCTGCGTATTAATTATGTACATATGTACTTAAGTTTGCTTTAGTTTTAATTTTCCTTAACCATTGGAGATGCAATTTTTAAGTAAAAGTAAAAAGCTTTTCATTGGGGATGACCTCTTAGTTCTACCATTATTGAAATTTTATAACCTTCTTAAATTCTTAAGTTAGTATCAATCTGATAAACTTTCAATTAATTCTACGAATTTTCAATTATGTATTTAAAATTTTGAAAATTTTGATAATGTTCTAAAATTTTTACTAATTTAGTAAATTCGGTAATTTTCAGAATTTAGTAAATTCGTTAGCCTCATAGAACCCACCAACATTTTCTGAACTATGAATTTTTCTGAAAAATTTCGAAATTTTTGTTATGATTTTTTGAATATTGTTGAAAGTTTACTGTTTGAAACTTAAAAGTTTATTAGAGTGTTATTTATCGACAAAGTTAGTAACGGTCAGTTTTATTAAACTTATTGAATTTGAAGGGTTGTAAAATATTGGCACTGCCGACTCCGATAAATCGTATTAGAGGTTGAACTTTTATTTCGTACAAAAAGGAAATAATAATAATAAAAAGATCAGCATATTTTCTTTTACAACTTTATCATCGTTATTCCAACTTTTCGATTTATGGGCAATAAAACTGGTTCGGACACTTCTAGTTCTAAACGGTAGCCTAAACGGTAGTTCGGACACTTCTAGTTCTAAACGGTAGTAGGAAAAAAAGAAATTTGTCCCTCATTCGGATGTCAGATATTTGATTGGAATAAAAATATTTAATTATTACATATATGTATTTATATTCCAATCAAATTGGATAAATTGAATAGATTGGTAATTTAAATCGAATGAGTTATCTGATGAGGTGGATAATATAATAAACTCAGTTTACTAATGAGTTTTATGGAAAAATGGGTGTTGAGGCACATTGTCATATAGAACATTGATGACCTAGATTGTAGTCAAGTTTGGTATTTGGGTTATTGCAATATTAGCTTCATCTATTAATATTATTTATGTCAATCGATCAAACCTTTTAATTATTTATAAAAAAATGATTTTATAATAAAATGCGATTTTGACAAGTATATAAAATTGTTAATGAAAAGTTTCCTAAATTTCTCGACTTTCACTTTTATCAATTTATGCAAATTCTAGATTATACGAATATTTTAGTAAGATAGTGTATCTTAATGAAAAATATAAATATATATATATATATATATATATATATATATATATATATATATATATATATATATATATATATATATATATATATATATATATATATATATATATATATATATGTTGGAGATAGATTAGCTAGTACAATTGAGCATAGTTTTGGACAATATTACGCAGTATGGTTTATTTATAAATCAGCAAATAGTTTCGTAATCATTGTCTATATTATACTCATGTTAAAAATTACTACTCGTCGTATGTTAGTGTATGTGAAGACATCCGATTTGATATTTAAATTTGCAACTCATCACAAATTTTACGCCGAATAGCTGAATCGGTAGACACAATGATATATTAACATTCAAATGTACATTGATGTAACGTTTTTTCTGCCAATTAGAAATTGTATTATACCTATTTTCATGAATTAAATGCCATAAACCAGGCAATGGACCTGAAATTATCAAACAAGCGGTAAATATTGGATTTATATGGAATGTTTATTGAAATTTGTTTAATACTTCCGGAAACAACGTTATCCAAAGGTGTTGAGGCTTTAGGGAAAAGCAATAATTTTTGAAAGAATCGGGAATAAATCAAGGTTTCAGATTTAATCAATTGTTTATCGATTAAATTGGAATCCCTGATGATAATGGTTTTGAATTGTAAAAAACTTTTTATGTATATATGCATATGTATATTTACAATGTACATACATTAAAACAAAAGACATGGTATGTAATAACAAGTCCATTATTCCACGTCCAATCAAATCTAATTGATTTTTTATTTAACTAGTTTTGTTATAAACGTACATATTATAGTCCTAATAATTGTTGCACATTGTGTGTGCAGTGAACTAAATCAATTACTTAAAACCATTTTAATGATTTTATATGTTACAGTATACAATATCAGATTAGTACGACTCTTCAGGGCAGTTCTCTATACCAATTGAATTTCATAAATATTTACAACTTGTGTCCTTCTGTATCCCCATTCACAGTGAATTCATCAGAAATGTAGTTTTTCGTTCGTCTCTCTATGTACGGTACACATACATTTTATATAATTGTTGTCTCCGTACATCATTACTAATATTATTTTTCTAGCATATAGCACTTGTAAATCTCTGGATATAACTGGAAAACTTTTCAATTAACCCATTTTTTGTATATATCTGGTGTGTGCTGATGCTGTTGCTGTATACATTCAAAATCAAATAACCGTGATAAAACGTTTTAATCGACAGTAAATAAAAATCTGTATGTATCTTATTATAAGGTATACCTGCCTCAGTACGTATATTGTATGTACATATATAATGGATAACGCTATTCTCGTTCGCTTATAAATAAACTATCGTTGGTTGGTTTTGTTGTATAGCCTATTATACATAATTAACAATTCAAACTTCATTATAAATGGTTTTATGTAAATCGTCTTCTATATATTATACACGTTTGAACGTAATTTTAATGAACACCTTAAAACATCTGTTTAATATGGTCAGTGAATTCATTTTAATTCTAAAGTAATTTAAAACTACTCATATAATCGTTATACGGTACCATATTAAGTATAACAGAGTGGAGCAAAAAAAAATTATATCTATACTTACTTAAATATGTAATTTGAAATTTTTTCGAAAACCATTTACATATGCTAGTGACTGAAAGGAAACGCAATCGATAGTTCTTCTATTAAGAATGCTAATTTTTGCAATCTTTACTTTTTAATAAATTCCTGCGCTATTGGTCAACTACTGCTCTCCTTCTGCTTGTGAAATAAAAATGACAAATTGTATGATCACAACTTATCCCTTTCATTGCATCTTCAAACAATTTCTGAAAACTGAAAAACATATATTATTTTTTCATACACCCTATATATGCGAATATGTAAAATGCAGGTATTCGAGTGAAAACTATGTATATATTTATATATTAAAGTTTCTGATCTTTACGTATGTATGCAAGATGACGAATTTTTTTATTTCTCATTTCGTGTATGTGTGTGATTAAGTAAGTCTAAGCTAAACTCTGACGAACAAAAGGAATTTTTTTTGCGAAAATAAGAAACTTTAAGATTTTTTATTTTGTTTTTAATTAAAACTTAAATGAAAAACGATTATATAACCTTTTTATTATTAGTTTCCTCAAGCATGTTTTGTTAAATCCTAATTGGTGAAATGTAAATTTGTACTCTTGCTTGTATGTAGTATTCAAGTTGGGGATAGTTTTTAAATATTGTTATCAAAACGAAATTGTACTTTTCTTGTATCACAACAATTGTCCAATTTAATATGTATACGACTATACGAGTATATTATATACTGAATAAAGTTGCTCTCGTGTTTCTGAGAAAATAAAAAATTAGATTTGTTCAATTGGACTGTGTGCATAGAGATACACAGGGGTTGTTTGGAAAAAATAAATGAAAGTTTGTTTAAAAATATATTGAAATAAAAGGAAATAAATAATAGAATAATATAAATTAAGACAGTTAATGATTTATGAATTACAAGATGGTTGAACATTTTTTGTGTATTATCCAGTACATACACTGCTATTTCTGTATGCACATTGCCGTACATGACTGATATTTTACTCTCTCATCACGTACATATGTTTATATAGTTAACAAATTTATGATATTTCACTTAGCATTAAGCTAGCTAGCTTAACCACCTCCATTAAACGCAAAAAATATTTTATAATAATTTTTTTTAAGTTGTTTGCCAATAAATCAAACAAATTTTTCAATATTTCGCTCATTTATTTTATACGAGAACACAATTTGAAATAACATTTTCACTCTATTTTTATACACATACTGTGATACTATGTAATTTTAACTTCCGCCTAAAACTGAAAAAAAACATAAACCATAAAGAAAAATTGTTTTTCCTTCCAAATTTCCCAATGTCAAGACGAATGTTCGTAAGTAACAACAACAAAAAAAAAATTGATTAATGATATAAAATTGAATCGCTAAAATGATACTTAACATAAATATTCTTAAATTCACGTTAACCGGATTGAAATATCTACGACTCGTATATGGGAAATTTTCATTTCCTTTCCTTATGTGTTATATACATTTTCCAATAACCGGATTAGTTCCTTTTATTTATACAGAAAAGACATAAAACAATAATATGTATGTTTGTATATACATATTTGTACAAAAGAATACAAAAGGCAAAAATCTATTTGCTTTTGCTGCCTTGCTTTTCACGCTCATCAATGCAAAAAAAAAAAAAAAATTTGTGATATTGGAAAAATATTCCCTCTCGACCAAATCAAATCCCTATGATATGGAACAAAAAATAATTTCGTTAATCCAATTCCACTATTAAAAAAAAAATGAAAATGTGGAATGGAATACATACTGGCATAGTACACAAGGAGTAATCGGTCAAGTATAAAACAATAAAAATAGACTTCAAAATAAGGATAAGAGAATTAGTGATGATACTTAACATAAAACTTTTCGTTTTTTTGCTTGCTTCTTACGATACTACGCTACTTTAAAAAGAAAAGAAAAGTAATTTTCTTTCGTTTATGGCGTCGTTGTTGTTGCCGTTGTTTATTCAGTTTTCCGTATCAAACAAATAAAAAATAAAATTAAGTATTTTTCCTAGGAGGATTGCTAATTAAAATGAATACCAAATTTAATATGGATTCTTTGGCCGTTGTTGTTGTCGTTGCTGTGTGTGTTTGTGTGTGTAATTTTATTATCATTTTGTGATTCTCGAATACATAAAATTTTCCAAGAAAGTTGACATTTAAAATAAAAAACCGAACAAATGAAAATGATTATTGTAACATTAAGTAAGATCTATTGGTTGTAAATGAATATTATCAATTATTATGTGAAATGTGCAAAAAAAAGGAAAACGAGATTTATTGTGTTCCATGTGATCTGCTCTCTATGAGTTCAACAGATCGTAGATAAATGATATTTTTGTTTTTGTTTTTTGCATTTCGCTGGGGGAAATCATTTTAATAATCTTATTTTTTGATCCTATGAGCTATACACATACATATATCAATTAATTTTAACGGGTACTAGGCTAATGAAAACTATATTTGGAAACCATTTGGACTCTAATTATTGCTTAAATAAATACGGATGATCGACAACTCGTGAAAGTCATTTGTTATAACGATATTGTCGATATTGGCATGACATAGATACAAATCGTTTATAAATTTTAATTCAAAGGTGCACAAAATAACAAACTTATCCGTCAAACACTGTTTCGAATTCTCAACCGAAGTACTTTGCCATTGATGTTGTCAATAGAACTCACATATTTCGAATCAATTGTATTTATGCGACAAAATACAGGATTATAGAATGATTCTGATTTCATCCCATAGTGAATGTTATATACGTATAAAGATACATTTAATTAGTAAAGTTAGATATATTTTTAAATTATTTCCGCATACATTTTTTTTATATTTATTAACCCATTTGATTCATAATCATCACATTAAAAAACAAAATACCAGTTGCAATTATGATTATATATTCGAACTACTTCAAGAAATTTTCTAATTTATCGACTAATGAAATAATTATTCAATCATAAATTTGCTTTGTTGAACTGATATAATTCATACAGGAATTCTGTCTTTATTATTATTTATAGCATGGATATAGCATGATTCAAATGGGTGTTTAACTTGTAAAGGATGTCCCAAAATTAACGCAAGATTTGAATTTGCCGCCATTTGTGCAGTAAAGTGTTGGCAACCCCTAAAAAAATAATTTGACAGCTGAGAGGTTACGGTTAGTAAAAATGTGGCGTTATACGATAGAAAAACTTATTTTCATTATTGAAGAATACCTTAAAAATAATAAAAGTTGGCAGCCGCAGTTCGAAAATTCCATACAAAATATGGTCGGAATAGTGTTTTAACATTGTCAACTGTTAAGAGATCAATTGAAAAATTCAAGGATTCTGGATCAGTTGGAGACGCGAAACACACTGATCGTCCAAAAACAAGCCGTTCAAATGTCAATATCGAAGCAGTGTGTGAGAGTGCTGGAGAAAATCCAGGAACATCAATTCGGCGTCGTGGACAAGAATTGCAAATTTCAAGAAGCTCTCTGCAGCGTATACTCACTAGAGATCTGTGTCTTCATGCTTACAAAATTCAATTAACACAACAATGCCATACAGCCCGTATGGCATTGTTGTGTTAATAAGCAAAAAGGTCATGGAGAATTTCGATAAAAGAGTGCGTATGTGCTAGCAAAGCTGTGGAAGCCATTTGCCCGTTGTGATATTCCATAAATAACCCTATCCTATGTATTTTATGATTCAATAAAAAAAATTACAATCTGAAGACTAAAAACTGTGTTTTCTATTTAATTGAAAAGTTGCGTTAATTTTGGGACACCCTTTACAAATGGACGGTGATGGTGATGGATGCTAAATGATGCGTTTATAGTTGATTACATGTACTGCTTTTATTATTTCCATTTAGAGCTTCTCGCCTTCGGATATATCCGCAACGTATGGTATCTAAATGACGAAATATCATCCTGAATACATATATAGATTTTTTTTTAACTCCAACCATATTCTCATCTCAATGAAATATAATTCTCTTTGTTCTCTCTTCATTTTTCTGCATTTTTTGACAATTGATTTAATATTATTTGTTTCCGTGTCACTAAGCTCATGACAGCTCAATTGAAATGTTTGATAAACAAATATTTCTTCTTTGGACTTTGACTACCAATAGCATTCTAGTTTTCCATAAATGCAACTCCTACATTTGCCCACTTCTGTTGAATTTGTTCTTTTGAAAAAAAAAATTGTCTCTTTCATCTATTTTGGTTGCACATTTACCGAGAGGTAATATAATTACGTTAAGTTATATAGTTTGCATTAAAAGAATTTTGGGAAAAATCTCCCCCAAAACCAACAGTACATGATAAGGCAATATTGAAAAAATGATTTGTGAAAAGCAAATAAAGTGATTTGCTATGTGTATATTAGGAATCAAATACCATACGAGCTAGTTAAAGCGCCATATGTATTTGCCACTGTCAAAGTTTATTCTATAAATTAACAAATTATGAGAGGATTTTCACGGCAAAACAACTTGCAATGTCGCAAACAACGAGTTTTAACTATACCGACCATGTATAGCAAGCTGCTACGTAAAAAAAATTCATTTCGGATACTGAGCAACAGTGTTTTATACAATATTTATCGTAAACACCATGGATGTCTTCTAGCCTATATGAATTGGTTCATACTATTCATACTCTTTTTAAATAAATAGCACAAATTTGACAAATAAATGAGGAGTACGTACACTATAGTTTCGCTAGTTATTTTTGAACCAAAAAAAAAACAATCGTCTAATTCACTTATTTGGAAATATATATGATTCAGGTAATTTCGAACAATTTGCGCATAGTAAGAAAGTGCCCCAGTTTTGTAAAAATTCCAAATACGCTTGACCTGTTAAGTCACATTATTATAAAAAATGTTTCAATAATATATCCCAAATGAAAATATCAGTCCAAACAAGTTGTTTTGTTTGTAATGAGTATATTCTACTGAACCTATCGAAGATTTTCTGTCGACCAATGTCGATAGATGAAAACAATTGTCCGCACCATTAATTAGAAAAAAAATCCCTCTTCTAAAAAGATAAATTTGGTAGTTATTAAAAGTTACCAAAATTATTTGGAAAAATTCTATTCTTAGATTATAATTAATTAATTAATTATCAATTGATTGGACCAAATTAAGCTTTATATTGGATGCTACTTTTCCTTTTTAAGCGTCCGTCCTAATGATCAAATTAAACAATTTATTAAAGCAGTCAATCCAAACCAGTATTAAATTAAAATTTTGCTGTGATAAGAAGTAATCCAGTTGTACTTCTTATAACAGCAAAAATTTACTTATATTAAACTTTTATTTGGGTGTAAACAATTAACCGGAAATTCAAAATCCACCTAAAATTCTTCAGATTCGTGTTTAGCAGAATGGTGATATAGATAGACTTTTGGTTGAAATCAAGTTACGAAAATTCGAGATTTTCATTCAAAAAATCATTTTAATAGATGAAATTGAAGTTTTTAACGATTAGTACATATGATTATTGATGTGATTTGAATAAACTTTAATTTGACATTTCTTTTAGCAACTACAACAAAAAGTAAAACAACTACAAATAATATCCTGTAGATCCCAAAATATAGCAACGAAAAAGCATTACCTCATATACACGCCTGTATGTTACACACACCAAATTTTTTTTAAATACATACATATGTACATACGTATACAACATAAATAAATATTATTCCCAATATGCAAACAAAGCCACCACAATATTGTTCTCTCATAACATTCTTATTATAATTTTATAGGAAAACTTATTCCAAGGATTTTTGTGATCCAATTTAATTAAAAATAAAATCTAAAAACAATCACGAACGAATAAATAATTATATTTTTTTCGTTGATTTTGTTTTTTAATTTATGGGTAAAAGGAGGACGACACCATTAGCATAAAATGTCATTTTTGTTAGTATTTCGTATTTTCGTATTAGTTAAAAGTTTAATTAAAATTCAATAAATAATTGATGCGTGAACTGTTGGTGGCCGCAATGAATATGTATGTATGTATATATAAAGACGCCGAAAATTTTTATTAATCCTCTAATTTAACTAGCTTTATCTATAATTAACAACATGCGCGCGCGTTCATTATCAATTTTACATAAAATAAATTCCTAAAACAGAGTTATTTAAATTACCAAGAAATTATATAACGAAGGTAAAATCTTTTACAATGTTTTTGTTCCAGCGATTTAAATTTTAGACATAATCAATTTTCTTTTTAAAATTTTTTGTGAAAATAAGCGTCTGCGACTGGAAGTTTTATTTTATTGTAAAGTTCATAATATATTGTGTCTTAAAAACTTGAAAATATCGATTTTGTCGGGGTAAATTTAAAGAATCTCGACGATTTTGGGTGTTTTTTGAGACCACACATAAATAAACGACAACCAGTAATAAATTATTTTATAAATAATAATAATAAATTAATTATATCGCACGTGATATTTTACTTCCCTTTCCAATTCCTATCGCCTGCATAAATAGTGACAAACATAATATTTATTTCATTCATAAATTAAATATACAATCTGCAGTCATTTTATGTCTAATTAATTTAAGGGTTGTATTAAAAATTACAACAACAACAAAATTATCTCCAACAAAAGTAAATTATCTTTCAATAAATTTTACTAGGAAAATGAACAATCTTTCTTTTAGCCAAATATAATTTCTTCTACCAAAGTTTAAAAAAAAACTCAATTTTCCCAGAGGAAACATTTTTCTTTTCTAGAGACTGTATTTATATTTTGGGGGTGGAGAAATTTTTCGTATAATTTTCAGCTTAGCAAGGGAAAAATTTCATTTTCTAGAATATTTATTTATTTTTTGATGCAGGATTTTTTAGTTTTCGGTGGACGATCCTTTATTTTATACTGGAAGATACTTAAATTTTTGGTGGCATTTTTAAAAAATGTGTGTGCCATGTAAAAAATTCCAGTGTAATATTAAGATTAAGATTTTTGATTATGGAAATATTTTATGAATCTTATATTTCAGTAAATATTAATCAAGGGGATTAATTAACCAAGTTGAACTAAATTATCAGCTGTTTCAGCTGAAATGATTTTAATGTAAGCTTAAATTGTAATCAAATAAAATAGAGAAAAATTAACATGAACAAAATATTATGAACTTAATTAATTTTAACTTAATAATTTCTTACTATTTTATTGTTGAAGTTCCAGTTCAAACCATTATGTAACTTCATCATAATTTATCCCAATCGATGCATCAGCCTGGTGTGAATTTCATGAACTGCGTGGCGTATATGAACAAGAAAATATTGTAAATATAGATAAGTGTTGTTTTAATTAAAATTATCACAAATCAAGATATGATCACAATAAACATAATTTTAATTTGTTTTACAGACCAGTAACCAGTTGATAATAAATTAAAGACACACCCAAAAAGTGATAAAATAAGCATTGAGAATGCTACTATCGGTGATGAAGTATGAAAGTCCCTTTTTCATTATCTACAGGCGCTTAAAATTATAATTTATCTTTACTGAGCTTAATTTGGAATTTAATAATGGCTAGTAATTAAGATCTAATTTTAGCAAATGTAGTTTATCCACAAAAAAATTAAATAAAATAAATTTACTAAGCATATTATTTTATTTGAATTGCCTTATTACCAGTATTTGAAAGGGCTTAGTAGGCTCAAAAATTACTCAATTTTTAGTAATAAATACTAAGCTTTTTGGTGAAGAACACAATTTTTTGTTCACATTACCTGACTAAAAATGCCGGTTTCAATAGTACAAATACAAATTCATTTTAATTATGTTATGTAAATTTAATGATACAAAGATGATCAAAAATTGGCAAAATTCTAGGCAGATCTAAAGTCATAAAAACATCAATTGAAAATAACCTGCAGCACTATAAAAAAAACAACTAAAAATAATTTTGATTATACAAGATACTCCTACATAGTTGAACTATGTATTTATTATTAATATAAAATTTTACCATTAGTTGTTGAATTCGTTGAAATATAAAAATATTCATGAACTAAAATTACGATATTTTTTGCTTCTCTAAATAATGGACAATATTAGCATAAAATAAATTTGAATTAATAAATTCCTAATAAATTATTGATGCGTGAAATTAATGATGGACACAGACTACAATGTTTATTTAATAAAAATAGAAAAATAAGTGAAATGAACGTTTCAAACACTTTCAGTAAGTTCTTTGATGTGGAATCGATTTTTAGATGGAACACATACAGTATATAATAAAGATCGTATCAGCAGAAAAATTAAATTTACATTTATGGAGTATATAGTTCAAAAAATATATTCGTTGGCCTCAATTGACTAGAGTATATTCATATTCAAATCAGTTAGAAAGAAACATCGGTCCGTGTTCGAATGATAGATATCTATTCTGATATACCTTTGCAATTTAATTAACCTGTGTCTTCTTACTAGATCCAAGAATAAAACAAAATACATTTTACCAGATTTTAATATTTTACTTATTTGAAGGAATGATATTTTCACCATTAGTAAAATATACGAGTATATCTTCCAAAAGAGAATTAAAGAGGATTTTTTTTTCAAAGCGGTTGTTAAAACCTATTGCAAATTAAAAATATGGCCGGTCCCTTGCGATTCGTTATAATCATTTGATCATAGTGTGAATATAATGTAACTAAAACATTTACAAATTTTATATAAAATATTTAAAAAAAAAATTATTTGAGCGACAAAGTTTTTTTGGCGTGTACCTTTTTTAGTTGTTTTAAACTTATAATTAAGAACTTAAAGTTAGCGTTGTTACTTATGATCGATATTTCTATTTCTATCTGTCTGACTAAGAAATTATTTTATTTAGAAAAATTGTATTTCTATGTAAGGTTCTGCAAATTTACTTCAATTCGCTTTTGGAAAACCTAATTGAATCTTCCACTTAATTAAAAATATCTTTATCATTTTTCAGAATTTAATTTAAAAACGAAAATAACAAACAACCGTCTGGTTCTTTCACCTCAACTGAAAATAATTTTTTAATCTATGGCCTAATCAATGTGTCTATCTATACCGTAAATACGAGTACACAAAAATCTATTTTTCCACGTGATTGACATTTCCTTTTGAAAATCCCTTTATATCTATTGTACATATTATATAAGTACGACCTATGGCGATAAGAAGTACGACTACAAAAAACCAAGTTCACAGACGAATGAATTCGTGTAAACAATTCATTAGAGATAATTTTTCTTCAGCACAAGAGATCACAAACACTATATACACACAAATTCACATCATAATTCGTTATTGAATGATCATCTTCTTTGTTTTACAATATCGTATACAGATTAATGAACTGAAACCATCATTTTGTTTATGTACATATAAATTCGTTTGATAAGACGATACATTTTTTTAGACCAGTGGCTTCTAATAAAGTTTAAAACTAATTTCCACTTACCGATTTTCGTTAAAAAAAAAATATTCGAGGCAAGAATAAAATGACTGCACACCTGTAAACAAAAAAAAAATGTTTTGGTTAGTAATAATTAAAAACAAATTTACGAAAAATAATAATATTATATTATAATTATATGATAAAAACTCTTGTGATAAAAATAAACAAGTAAAGATGAACCATCGATTACCCTAACGCTCACCGGCTCAAGTGGCATCACACCTTAACACTACTAAAATTTAACTAACAGGGCTAAAAATACCACGATAGCGTTTGAATTTAATTAATATTAAAAAAAGGGGGGTGCCACGGTCACCACAATCAAAATTTTGATTACATCGAATCGACCAATTAATGCTTTAATCGTTAAGCACATAAAATATGTTATCAGATATTTACCTTTAAGCGGCTTCCACGAAATCCATGTAACTTTATAGGTTATGTTGATTTTAAATTACACTTTTATACAAAGTCAACAAGTTATGTGTCTATATAAATATGTATATACATATATTATATAAAGGTATAACTGTAATAATTTGATTTATTAAATAGTACATAGTACACTAATATTTTTATGGTAATAAATCAATTAAAAATATTTAATGTATGTGTTTGTTTACACTATTTTTGAGTATCAATAGAATTTTTATTTTGACATTTCATGTTTATATTTATGTATATGTATATGTATTTTGTAGTAAAAAATGAAGGATCTAATGAGGCAATTTCATTTAGAATAATTGATCATGTATCGTAAATATAGGGATGCATACTTTTGCGTTTAGTTTTTCTTTTAAGATTTATTATTCATTTATCATTAAGTAAATTCAATAATTTTATATTATTATTTCAATTTATAACATTTTTTAAATTTATTTACAAATAATAATAAGCATAATTTATTGAAAATAAAAAATGGAGGAAGATTGTTTTATTTATCGAATTATAGATGGCACTATTATAGTTTACACTTTATTATGTACAAGTAGAGATAATATAATTAATTATTATTATATATTGATATTGAATGATTATTATATTATTATATATCTATATTAATTGATTATATCGCTTATAAGTCACGATACAATATTGTTCCACTATTAAAGTGGTATATCAGCGTATATGTTATCTATCTACCGTTCAAAACTAATTCAAATCCGACATATCCCTCAAAAGTTACAGTTCGAAACATAAAACCGTTATGTTCTTAATCGGAAATTATATTCAAATTAAATTATTGTATGTGAACTTAGAATGTTCTTACGTGGAGTAGGACTGGTTTTTAAAAAACATAAGAATTACCTAGAAATTTAGCATGATTTTACTCGGATATGATTTTCGAATTTAAAATTGCAAGCACGACTTACAAGCATTTAACCAGTATAGTAAGGTCTAATATATATTTGTATGTAACACATATACGATTGTTTTACTCAAACTATTTTTAAAATATATTATTGAATCATGTGAATCTAAAATAATTTTAATTAACCAAAATACGAGTACAACGAAGATTTGAAATCAAACTATAAAACTTTCTAAACGTTTCATTGTGGTGATAGTAACATATTTTATTACAATTCCTATTGAAACAACTGCGTACTACCTTATAAAACATCAAAAAAAAATAATTAAATGTTTGTAATAATTAAATGGTTGAAATGGCTTTAAATAATGTAAAAGGTAATATTATTATTTAGTGAATATCTTCTTTGTACAGCACCATTTTTAAAATGTTCGAAAAAATTAAATTTTTCTACCAGTCAAAGTTACAGAAAACCACTCGACGCTTGTGATGGAAAAAATTCTAAAATTACTAAAATCTGTAATTTAATAGCATCTCTTGTAGAATCGGATCCAGGGAATAATTTTAAATTTATTTATTTATAGGTAAAGCTTATAAGTAAATTAAAATCTAAAGCGCCTCAAACATTTGAAGTTACAACTAATGAAAATGACAATGTTTGTTTACAAATGACGGCGCAACGCACCTGATCCTGAACTCAGATAGGGTCATTTCTAAATGTAGATGAATCTGACTTAGAATATTATCCAGATAAAACATATATGTACATACAATATATTATTCAATTATTAAAAGAAATCATATTGATCATTAATACATCCCTTTGAATACACGATTTGAAAGAAGCGAAATTTCAACTCCAGCGCATAGTCCTATCACACCATATTTATTAGCAGTTCAGCCGTTCTTCAGTCCATCGAAAACAATTTGAATACGAACCGCAGCTCGCTCGGAAAAGAAAACGAAATTCCGAAAACTGGCAACGAAATAAGTTAAAACTATTGCGAAATTCAGGGAAAGAATATGCCTTGCAGAATGGACAAATGCAATCTGCCAAAGTTTCAAGTACAAAATATTTTTCGAAGTACGTACTATCATTTCTATACAATTTTATGAATTATCTGACAAATCACGACGATGGGATTATTAGAAAATTCGAAAGAAGTCAACAAAAAAGTTACGAATTTTTTTACTGGAAACAGTCGATAATCCTGCAGTCTTAAATACTTTCTATATCTCGTCATTAATAACATACAGGAACTTGTAAGAGTATGTCTTAATACATTTATCAATACTTTGGCAATCAGCAGCCAATGGATTTAGACAGTGTAAAAACGTTTTAGGGTAGGCAATTGTCATTTATCGCCTGATAAAAGAGGAACATTTAACCGAAAATTAGACCCAGAAACTGGTCAATTAAAAATTTCTGTACACGACCACATAAATTTAATCCAGGCTATTGATTGTCATTATCTTCGGGAGCACACAACAACAAAAAATATATCGATGGTGATTTGTTAGCAGCAAAAATACATCGGCTGTACGTCGGGTGGCTTAACGAATCAGACTATGTCTACACAAAAAAGTAACAATATTGAGATATATTCAACTCAGATTGCTACATCGGATTTTATTTGCCTATAAAGGATCAATCTGAGGACTGCCACAGATACAATAACTTAACTGCAGAGAATAAAACCATCAGAAAACCAGTTCAAGATATACACTTATATGTACCACATTCTTGTGAACTAGAGAACAAAAAAATTCGGATAAAACACTCGCAATTAATGAAAGCGGTTCAACGGTTGCAGCTTGCATCGACTTTCAAAAAGTTTAACCAAATAAAATGTTTTGTGTGGGACGAGACAATGCGACAGAAGGCACAAATGAAATGATGAACTGTTTATACTATTTTATTAAACAGGATTTATAAATTTTATGTTTTGGTCGGACAATTGTTTTGGCCAAAATACAAGCCGGGTGGGTTGTCTTTGCGGGCTATACTTGGTTGTCAACATCCCTCGGCATAAACATCTCCCATAAGTTTTTAGGAAAATAACCCACTTAGAATGAGGGAGATAATGTTCATTCTGTGATTGAGCGAGAGGAGAAACGTAAAACTATTTACGTACCTAAGGGAAAGTCCATGCAATTTACGAGTATGTCATAGACATGACATAATATTTTTTTTTTAAATATTTTATTTATAAATAAAAGATTTTTACAAAGTAGCAATAAAACATTTTTACAAAGTAACTAGTCATTTTTAACTAACAGCGTTTAACTCTGACAATATAATAATAAAGTGAGTTCTTTCCATAGTGTTGTTTTGGTTGATTTTGCATTATGCGGACTATTCATGTAACTCAAAAGGTTTTAGTCTTTTGAGTCTTTTTATGATACCCTCTTGATGAAGTAGTCTTACAGGGTGATGATGGAGCCTCTCCTGGTGTCTTTGAGCACACTTCTTTAATTTACTTACGACTGTGTCTATTCTGAGATATCTATGAAGGTCACTATTACGAGTGTACCAAGGGGCGTTTGCAATCCCTCTGAAAACGTTATTTTGAAATCGTTGAACTATCTGCTGATTGCTGGTTTTGGTGCATCCCCATAGTTGAATACCATATGTCCAGACCGGCTTGAGCACTTATTTATAAAGCATAACTTTATTATGAGTGGATAACTGAGAGTTTCTATCAATTAACCAGTACATTTTTCTATATTTTAATTGAAGCTCTTCTGCTGTCTTTTTCACGTGTACTTTCCACTTTAACTTTGCATCAAGGTTCATACCAAGGTATTTTGCTTTATTTGCATGTGGTACAGCAATATTATTGAGAGTCACAAAAAGTGGTTCTAAGTATTAATATATTAGTGAAGTTAATGTGAGTAGACTTTGATTCATTCAATTTAATTCTCCACTTACCTAGCCAATCTTGTATATTATTTATGGCTATTTGTAGTTTGAATGTGACTTCACCAATAGCTAGAATTGCAGTGTCATCTGCAAACGTGGCGGTAGATGTATTGTTCGTCTGCGTTCAGTCGCTTGTAAACACTACGAAAAGGAATGATCCTAAGACACTCCCCTACGGGACCCCTGCTTTAACTTCTTTTATGACGGAGTAAACTCATTCCTGTTTAACTCTAAGATATCTTCTTTTCAGGTATGACTTTAGCAGTTCACAATACTCAAATGTCTCCATTTTCTCCATTCCAGAGTTTTCTCCATTTTAAATATTAACCCATCTATCCAGACTTTGTCAAATGCCTGCGCTATGTCCAGAAATGTGGCTGAACAAATCATTTTTTCCTTATTTTACTTCGTTTATTTCTTTCTTTTGTCCACTGAGTGTTTATTAACGAAAAACTCTCTCAACATTTGTATTGTGACCAAATATACAAAGCGTAAATTGCACAATTTTTAATAATTCTGAGAAGTACTCTAAAGAATGACACTGCTTGAAATAAATCACCCATTTATTTTTCGTTCGCTGTTGATTTTCGCCATTCCGGATTTGCTTCTTAATTTGTCATAAATTAAGTTAAATTGTAAAATTGATCAAATAGTTTGGAATCATCTATATTTATACTTCCTTATCAATAAAATATTTTACATAAACAGTTTTTACCATGCACAGTTGAAATGGAAACCAAGCGATATTGACATGCCTTTCTGAATAAATTATGACAATAAGTACAATTTGAAAACCTAGGACATATTTTAGAACCCCGCGAGGACGGCTTAAAAAAGGGGATATGTCCTCGGAAACTAGGACGGTTGGTCACCCTATCTGGACTTGATCGGTTGTGGAGTGTTTCTCTCTAAACCCACACTGATGAGACGAAACAGCTCCTAATTTTACAATTTCGGGTTTAATTCGCTTTAGTAATAGTCTCTCAACCAGTTTTGACATAATTGGAAGAACTGATATTGGCCTGTACGAGATTAATTCACTTGGTGGCTTACATGGATACTTTAGGTATGTTGGCATTAATATTTCGATTCAAACTATTTACTCACGTACATATAAATAAAACCATATTCAATTTAATGTTGATTTTTTATTTAATTTTAATTTCAGGACTTTGATTTTATTTATTATTTAATTATTAATTTTTATAATTTGGTTTTTATCCCAATGACAAATTGTAAACGACTGCCAAGACTTATATTTTAGCTTGGCTCTACAATATATAACAATGTTTATCTAAATTTAAGTATATAATATACAATGACATTCTTGGTGTGTGTATAGTCATACCGTATTCAATACATAGTAAATAACAATTAATATATAACAAATACAATCTAAATAAATACATTATTGAGGTTTGAGGTACATATATAGTTAATTTATACAAATCTATATGGACCAATACAAATACATAAATTAAAACTGGAATAAAATTTATACTGTGCAAAGCGAATATTTATTTGGTTATTATGTGGTAATACACGTACACGATTGGCGCAAATAGTAAAACCTAAGAAATCCAGATGAAACAAACAATGTTGAGAAAATCGCTGACGTGCAGCGACCGCAACATCACTCCCCTTCCAGTGAAACGCAATGACAAAACAATATTGTTGGTATACGTATAAGTTAACTCATTTGAATGAAACACCATGACGACTTGGAGTACTCAAACTGGAAACAGCATCTGAAATAACATACGCAGGTTTCAATCTATCGATAGAAATCGATAATGATTTACCCTTAAAATTTACAATGAAATATTTCCGTAATCTTCTTAAAACTTTAAAAGGTCCTTCATATGGAGGATGAAGACCAGTTTTGATTTTATCGACTCTAACGAAAACGAATTCACACGAGTTGACCGAGTCAACAAATACGAGTTTGTTAGATTGCCGAGGTTCTGATGGTTTTACATTTTGGATTCGCAATTTTAATAGTTCAGTAAAACTATTAGGATCCGTGGGAATGTTAGATTGAGATGATGTAAAGAATTCACCAGGCACTTTTAATTGCTCACCGTATACCAATTCAGCCGAAGAACAAGCACAAACGGACGACACTTGCCAGTGGAGGTTTCGCACCAAACATACTCATCTGATTCTGATGATTGCGTGTGTTCAAGTTTGAATTTAGAACTTGATTTCCGATTTGTGTCTGACAGTATGGATTGAAGCTCTTCATCGTTCTTTTGTAGGTTGACAAGAACTTTAAGGTCTAGCGATTTATTTCCCACACTAGCTATGTCAGGGCAACCGATTCGAGATAAGCAATCCGCAACAACGTTATCTTTTCCACTAATGTGCCGTATATCACTAGTAAATTGCGAGATGTAATCCAATTGTCGCGCTTGGCGTGGACTGCGCTCTGTTTTTGATGTTATTGCTGTCGTTAGCGGCTTATGATCGGTGTATATGGAAAATTGTCTTCCCTCAACGAAATATCTAAAATGCTTGAGGGAGAGATAAATGCCTAACAGTTCCCGGTCGAACGCTGAATATTTCGATTCAGATGGGCATAATTTCTTAGAAAAAAATGCTAAAGGCTCCCATTTGCCATCATTGAATTGCTCCAGTACTGCTCCAACAGCCCAACTGGATGCATCGGTGGTGATGTTACAAACTGCGTCATATTTTGGATGTGCTAGTAGAGTGTGTGTAGCTAATGCCTCCTTACATTTCCGGAACCAATTATCACATTCTTCTGGCCAAGTGAATTGAGTTTTTTTTACTTTGTTCATTACGGCCAAGTGCGAATGCAAAGGTGCTAGCAGATGAGCAATATTGCGTATGAATCTACTATAATAATTTATCATTCCAATAAATTGTTGTAATTGTTTCACGGATGATGGAGATTTAAAATTAGAGATCACTTCTACTCTACTCGACGAGGGAGAAATTCCATCCTTATTAATAGTATGCCCCAAAAATTCTAAAGACGAAACACCAAAAACGCATTTAGATGCTTTAATATTTAATCCGTATTCGACTAAACGATCGAATAATTGTCTTAAATGGGATTTGTGTTCCGCTTCATCTCGACTCGCGACCAAAATATCGTCTATGTAAACGTAAACGAATTCTAATCCGCGAACCACATTGTTCATAAATCTTTGAAAGGTTTGGCTAGCGTTCCGTAATCCAAAAGGCATCCCGGTAAATTCAAACAATCCGAAAGGTGTTATGATGGCTGTTTTGTGAACATCCTCCGGAGCTACTGGAATGTGATGGTAAGCTCTCACTAAGTCAATCTTCGAGAATACCGTACAGCCATTCAGACATAAAGAGAAATTGTGAAGATGGGCGATTGGATATCTGTCTGGTATTGTTATTGCATTCAAGCGGCGGTAGTCGCCTCAAGGACGCCAATCACTGCTATCTTTCTTCGCAACTAAATGGAGTGGTGAAGATGCGCAGGACGAAGATGGTCGACAAATTCCAAGTTGTACCATGTGCTCAAATTCCAATTTTGCAGCATTGTGTTTGCGTGGATCTAACCTTCGAGGAGTGCAAAATGGTAGAGATCCATTGGTTACGATATGGTGTACCACACAATGTTTCACAGGAAGACTGTAATTTGGGTTTTCCACCAACGAAGGAAACTCGGACAAAATTGTGCCGTACCCACTTTCTAATGAATAATAAAGTGGTATAGGTATGTCACTGTAACTGCAAAAGGCATTAACACTAAGATTAGTTTCTTTGTCCAATAAACGCTTAGCTCTAAGGTCCACCAACAATCCGAACTTACTTAAAAAATCTGCACCAATTATCGGCTTATTAACAGACGCCAGTAAAAATGGGTGTACAAAACTGCGCCTTAAACCTAAATCAATATGTAACAGTTTTGTACCATACGTGCTAATTGTAGAACCATTAGCAGCCGACAAATAATAATCAGGATGTTTGTTATAACTACTGAACATTGAATTTGGAACAACTGACAGGTCAGCACCTGTATCTACTAAAAAGTTTAATTTATTTTTTAAATCTCTAACAAATAAACGGCGGGTTTTGTTAGTTCTGCTGAACGCCGTATCGCCCGCAGAACTTATTCGTTTTTTGGTTGAGTACCATTTGTATTGAAATTGCAAGGCTTATCGCATTTTCTTGCGTTATTTCCAAACTTATGATGGTACCAACACAATGGATATTTGGTCGTATTACGTTTGTTATTTCTACTTCTCGACCGAAAAGCACTTATCGATCGGCTACGACTTCTTTGGTTATTCGGACAACTAGTTTGATTTAGTAAACTACGCACGACAGATTTAAGATCACTTATTTCGTTTGCCAATTGTTCGTATTTATCGTTTTGAACTGGTGCTAAACTTATGGTGGAAGGAGTGTTTATCATGGATACTGAAAATCCAGGAGAAGCTTCGAATATTTTATCGGCTATGTCAGTGAGCTGTGATATACTTTTGCCATCTTTGATTAAAGGAATTAAGGCAACATTAATAACTGGGGACAATCTGCGAAGCCAAAGTTTTCTAATTAAATTTTCACCAAACGTGCCAGAAGTGCCAGCTAATTGATTGAAATGTCTATAGAGTTCCGGCGGATTTTTGTCTCCCAACTCCGTATTTGATAACAACTCTTCTATGCGTCGCTCTTCGCTTAACGAATGTCGATCAATGAGTTTTTCTTTAAGACCTTTATAAATATCAGTCGCAGGTTGATTTTGAATGTAATCTAGAACCGAATCGATCGCGGATTGTGGTAAAGCTGACAAAACATGGTTAAATTTAATGATATCTGACGAAACCCGGGCTAACACAAACTGCGCTTCCGCCTGAATAAACCAAGTCGATGGGGAATTTGTCCAAAATGGAGCCAACTTAACAGATACAGCCTGAACTTCACCCTTATAGGAGTTTCTATTCACGCCTTTGTCATCAGCTTCATCACCCGACATAACGACTAATAGAAACAAAATATTACGCAAAAACACTAATCCCAATTTAAATCACGATGCACAGATATTTACAAAATTACAAATTTACGAGTAATGAATATTATATAATTAACTAAAATTTATAAAATGAATTAAAATTTTCCAATAAAATTTACTCACACATAAATGGTAGCATCTATACACACCAATAAATATTAGTACAATATTAATAAATAGTAATCCATGTGCAATTTCACCTTGACAAATTGCAGTGCTTATCTGGTCATGCGGTTCTGTTTGCGGCTTTCCGTTACTCCTTTCCCAAATTGCGAAAAAAAATTTTAATTTATCGTTTTGTTGAAAACCAATTTTCTTTTGTAATTTTACACGGAGGTTTGATGACCCTATGATGTACAGTAAATGATGAAATTGGAGTCGAAAATAAGTTGATTAGAACAGCCGGTTGCAATAGCGGTTGAAATAACGTTTGTTAAATGAAACAGCAAAGTTAGCAGCAAAAACGTAGATTTCATCCAACAGAAAATTCTTTTTACCGGTAGTCTTGGGTTGTATACGTAGAGTGTATTCAGAAAATTATTGATAACGCCAAATAGATGTTTTCAGCAAATTATTGATAACGCCAAATTGATGTAGTTGTGATGTAGTTGTGAATACTATTAAGCCAACTCCTTTTGAAAAATTTCCTGTCGAGGTCACCATTTGTTGGCATTAATATTTCGATTCAAACTATTCACTCACGTACATATAAATAAAACCATATTCAATTTAATGTTGATTTTTTATTTAATTTTAATTTCAGAACTTTGATTTTATTTATTATTTAATTATTAATTTTTATAATTTGGTTTTTATCCCAATGACAAATTGTAAACGACTGCCAAGACTTATATTTTAGCTTGGCTCTACAATATATAACAATGTTTATCTAAATTTAAGTATATAATATACAATGACATTCTTGGTGTGTGTATAGTCATACCGTATTCAATACATAGTAAATAACAATTAATATATAACAAATACAATCTAAATAAATACATGATTGAGGTTTGAGCTTGAGGTATATAGTTAATTTATACAAATCTATATGGACCAATACAAATACATTAATTAAAACTGGAATAAAATTTATACTGTGCAAAGCGAATATTTATTTGGTTATTATGTGGTAATGACGTACACGATTGGCGCAAATAGTAAAACCTAAGAAATCCAGATGGAACAAACAATGTTGAGAAAATCACTGACGTGCAGCGACCGCAACAGGTATCATTATTACTTCCGCAAATTTCTAAGAAAAAGAGGTATAACGGAGTCTGAAGGAAGCATTATTCATGTCCGATATTATTTTAATAGCTTTATTAGGTAGTTGTTTGAGAATCTCTCCAAGTCATATCCTGGTGATTTTTTAAGTACTACATGGGTTCTTTATTTCTTGTTTCACGTCTTTAGCATTAGTTAATGGGATTTCCTGTCTCAGGTTAGTTGTATGGTTTACAATCAGTATATCCCGTTGATTAAGTGTTGGTAAATTGGGCTGAAAGGTACGCTCAAGATGATCATATTGGTGGTATGTGCAACTGGCCTGTTCAAATTTTTGGTTGCTTTTCACAATGAATAATCACTATCTTTATCATAGGCGAGAGATTATAGGTTTGAATTTATTGATTTATTTTAAAATTCATTAGGCCCGTTGTACATTTCAGCTTAGCTAACCTAAGCGATGTGAGCGATTTTTATAGCTTTCGGTTGCAAATAAAGTTTTAATAGATCGATGCAAACTTAAGCTAAGCTATACGAGCTATGTATTTCTGTTTTGAAGTTTGAAAACTAACATAGCTCTCCGCCTTGCAATCTTCAGCTTTACCGATCACACATACATTAATATTTTCCTATATTTTATTCATAACTTACTATGTGGATTACATAAATAAAAGATATGAACATATAAATGGATGTGTGAACTAATTTATTAGCTAAAATGTTAACATTGAGCTGGCGAGTTAAACTAAACTAAACTAAAATATGTTTTCTCGCTTAGCTTAGCTGAAATTTACAACAAGCCTTAGTTTTCAAATTTTGAGCCATTTCTAAATAGCTTCAATGCATTATATTTTATCGCGTGAAGCAGTATTTATTCTCTGTAAGTTTGTGATATATGTACGTACTTAACCATTAGGACACTTTGTATATTAAACATATCTGAATAACACTAAGCAATTAGCGATTTGGGTTACGCTGTACTGAAAATAAAATATTAAATTGGATTCAAAGAAAATTTTTTATTAGTACTTCATGAAAAAATGTTTAAAATCGGTGTACTGCGATTAACGAATTATTAACAAAAAAATATTGTTAATTGAATGGGTTTAAAAAAAGTGTTTCATGAGCGTCCTTCCATCGTATGTCCTTGTCACAAATTTCATTTATTACTTACTGAAAAAAATGCAACCATATAGACTACGTATTACAGCATTTAAATATCTGAAACATAAAGCCAGTGCCAGTGTTCTATAGATCATACTGTATGCATACATAGAACCCGTCAACATAACACATTTTCAATTGACATATTGATATTATTCGGTTTTTTCGAACGAGTATATGAGTATTCAATATATAGCATGATTGTGCAGAATCTGCGAATAGAATTATTATTATTATATATTTCCTTTTTTTATTTTTGTATATTGGGAAATACATTTTATAGAGTTTTTCTTTTTTTATTGGTTGTTGTTATTATTATTCCATATTATTATTGTTATATGTAACGACGGCATTACTTTTTTTGTGTGTTAAATTGATATATAAAATTTTTTATATGATTTTCAGGTAAGTATTTTTTAATGGTGTGTACGTTTATAGATGCCATTTTGAATTTTATTTGATTTTAAAGGGTTGGCACTTTAGGAGTTACTTTAAAATAAGAAATTTACAATAAACTTTAACAAGAATAAACTTGCCGAGAGCCATTTTGGATTTTATTTGATTTTATAAGACAGAAGCTTTAATAATGTCGATTGGCGAAAATTGATTCGTTAAAATTATTCGTTTGGAATAGCTTAGTACAGTAAATATTCGAAAACGCAACTTTGAAAAATGTAACTTTTCGTATAAAGCAAGCTTTGTGAACGCAACTCTTTTTTGATTCATTTATTAAGATTTATTTGCAAAAGAGAACTATTATAATATTGTTGTGTTTTCTGTGCTGAATTGCAAAATTTTAATAATTTTATCGCGTATCAACATTTTTCCGTCACCCTTTTATAATGAGCAAACGAAAACCAAACATAACTCGTCGTGAAAAATGCTCTATTCTTGAGAAAATAGCAAAGGGAGAGAAAATCAAGGATTTGTGCAAGATCTATAGTATCAATAAAAGCTTTATCTGTAGATTAATACAAAATAAGCAAAAAATTGAAGATTTTGCAGAAAACACGAAAAGGAACCCAAAGAAAGTTAAGAGAATTTCAAAAGCTGTTTTTCCAGAGGTTGAACGAGAGTTGTATACATGGTTTCGCAATGAAAGAGTTAAACACAATGTTTTAAACAACGAAGCACTAAAAATCAAGGCAATGAATATTCACTCAAATTTATGCCTAGAAAAAAGGTTTGAAGCTAGTGTAGGTTGGGTTCAAAACTTTAGAAAACAATACCCCATTAGAACTTTAAAAATTTGTGGAGAACAACTATCTGCTGCTGAGTCACAAATACCTTTATTCATTACCGAATTTGTTGAAAAAATAAGAATAGAAAATTTGCTTCCAGAGCAGATTTATAACGCTGATGAACCCGGTTTAGTTTTCAAGAATTTAAACAGCAAAACATTAATGGCACAACATGAAAGAAATGTTCCAGGACGAAAAAACTCAATGGAAAGAATTACCGTTATGTCTTATGTTAATGCTAATGGCGAGCATAGATTACCATTAATGATCATTGGTAAACCACAAAATCCTAGGGCCTTTAAAAATGTTGTGTTACCAAAAATACATTATCTAAAAATGTCATCTAAAAATGCATGGCAAACTAGAATTTTATTTAAAGAATGGTTTTTAAATAGTTTTGTACCTGAGGTAACTGGTTATTTATAGAGTCAAAAAAACTGCCTATAAAAGCAGTGACACTACTAGATAACGCAACATGTCATTTGTCGGAACAAGAACTTATAACAGCTGATGGTGCTATTTCTGTTGTTTTTTCCAAGTAACACTACTTCTATTCTTCAGCCATTGCACCAAAATATCATTAAGTCTATGAAACTGGCATTGTCTGGTGATTCTACAATTGGCAAAGAGGTTTAAAAATTAAAATGTATGCACATATATAAAACCTAATATAGAATTTATTTGACTTATCCCAAATTTACAAAGTTTTTGTTCTGCAAAACTGCAACCTACAGTCCCTGGCCATATTATTAGACGCACTATAGATAATATAATAAAATTTTAGTTTACAGCTATTTTAATTTGGTTTTCGGATATTTAATTATTCTTAATTTAATCTGTATGTACAATATACTTTATTGCCTAATTGTTATCACAAATAAAACATAATATTTATTTTAAAAATGTATATTTATTAATATTTAAATAATATTTTTGAAAAAAATTCATTATACTTCAATATTTAGTTGAGCCACCTTTTGCCACTATGAGAGCCTTAATTCTGCGCGGCAGACAGCAGTCAATGCAAGACTGTACTGTCTGCTGCATTTGTGGATGATGATACCGGCAAAAGGTGGCTCAACTAAATATTGAAGTATAATGAATTTTTTTCAAAAATATTATTTAAATATTAATAAATATACATTTTTAAAATAAATATTATGTTTTATTTGTGATAACAATTAGGCAATAAAGTATATTGTACATACAGATTAAATTAAGAATAATTAAATATCCGAAAACCAAATTAAAATAGCTGTAAACTAAAATTTTATTATATTATCTATAGTGCGTCTAATAATATGGCCAGGGACTGTATATCAAATCATCTAATTTCATATACATACAGACCTAAACAAATTTTTCCTCATGGCCATAATTATATGATAAGCATATGATATAATTGGTGATATCTTGTATTTCTCAATTGTTCTCTGCAGAACAATAAAATTCAAAAATTCGGCTGCAAAAGTTATAATTCGACAATTTGTTTTGATTTCTATAGTATAATTTATTTATATTCGTTCTAATTTATATGGTTATATTACTACTACAATATTTTGAAATATTGAAAACAATTGCCCGCAGACAATAATATTTATTTGTGATTCAAAATGTTTTCAAATTTTTTGTTCTAATTTAAAATTTACATATTTGACATTTTTTCAAATAATCAACCCAGAAGCTATATTTCTATACTTTTGTATACAATACTAAATAATTAAGATTCCAAGAAAATTAATTATTTTTAACTTAATAATTACTATTTTGTGTTTATATAGAAATTGGTGTTTTAAATAAATAAACATTTTTTTTATTTATAATAAAAAATATTAGAAAATTATTCCTGAAACAGGTTAAATAAATACACAAAACAAAATTGTTAGAATTAATTGGGAAAAAATTATACAAAAATTGAAAAATTCAATTATCTTGCTCATAAAAAAAAATATTTTGTTTCAATCGATTATTTAAATATTTATAACATATTTCACTATATATGCATTTGTTTTCAAGTACAACAAGCAAAACACAAATGTAATTTCTCCAGAGTCACATCTAATTTTAGCGATACGAATATGTATCCATAATGTACACATCGAGGTTTAGAACCGTAAATCCCATATTGTATAATAAATTTTGTAACTCATACACACAGCTCTATTGTTGGAATAAAATAAAACTAACATCATGCAATGTTAACAAGATTTACCACAAAATCGAGGTAAATATTATATTTATCCCTCACTGTATAACCAAATAAAGGATTATAAATTTCACTATTGAGTTTGCAACAACATCGATACAACACACATATACATTTGTATATGTATGCATACATATATATATTTTAGTTCTTGGTTTATTTATACATATGGATAGATACTCGTAGTATAGAAACAAAGTTTCTTATTTTTGTTGTACAAAAGCTAGGTAATTTATTATCGATAATAGTGTATTATTGCATATATTTTGGACTTAAAACCACCTTTAATGAATGTTCATGCACAATACATATAAATTTCAATGACTTTGATAGAGAAATTATTTTCGTCCTTACATGAAAATAATATGTATCTATAGATTGCATAAATAGGTTTAGTAGAATTATAACAGTTTACAGGAACAATAACAAATTTTCATAATAAATTTGATTCTTTTTTATTTTGAAAATTATATTTATACAAATAGAAAATTAATAACGTGTGTGTATGTGGTTTATTCTATATATTGTATTATGTACTTATAAACGAAAATATGTTCCCAGAAACGATTATATAGATATTATGAATTCTAAGCGTATATATATATATATATATATATATATATATATATATATATATATATATATATATATATATATATATATATATATATATATATATATATATATATATATATATATATTATATATTATATGTATATATATATACTCGTATCTGTTGATATCTGGCTTGAAAGCCAGTTGTAGGTTATTTTTTTGTTCATCCTTTAATTGTATAAGAGATGATATTATGAAAAAGGATAAAGTTGCTTAAGCGTTATACATAATAATATGAATATGTAATATGTATACAGATTATAAATAAAAATTATGAATATTAGTTTAGTTTAAAAATGGCGATTGGCGATTAAGTAAATTGGTTTGGTAAATATAATCTCATATTATATAAATACAATATGACGATTTTGTCTAAAAACATACCAATTTTCATTTATTATCAATTGAAGTACTGCGGCCCTATTCCTGAATACGAATTCATATAAAAATTGTATGAATTCAACCATTGGTATTAATTCGTGTCTACTTGATACGTTACGAAATTTCCCTTTTTCCTAAATACGAATTCGAAAAAATTTTGTCCGATTATATGAACGGATTTCTGTACGTTGATGAATTAGTTGACGAGTGACTCCAAATAAAAATATTTTGGTAAGAATTTCTAATGATTTTTTTAAAATAATTTCATAATCTAATTAGTTAAATTAATTGAATTAAAGAAATAACTATAAATTTAATTAAATATTTTAAATTTTTTTATTGAATTTACAACAAATTTTGTCTTACATATTCTAAAGTACGAGTAAATACAAAATATTTAATTTTTTTATTAATGAAAGTGTGAAACGTGGATTGCCCTATTGGATTTGAAATACTGTCAATCGTCTAGGTGGTAACTTTTTCTTGAGACTTTTATAATACCTCTTCAAAATCAAGCATCGGCAGTCTCGAAATTTGATCTCAAATTGAATTTTAAAATTAAATGTACAAAAATTTTTCTCAAAAATACTTATCTTAATTTTGAATTTATTGTATCGTAACTTATTAAAAACGTACAAAATATTTGGGTTATGACACAAACAAGAAATGAAAACTATATACTTTGTCTTTTGCTGAAAAATCTGACTGCTTCCCTTTTATTTTTATTTTTTTTATCGTAAAACCCTTGACAATACCTTTCCAATACGCTATCTTACACGATGGAGATTCAACGCGTTCGAGTTTTATAGAACAAAATGTCATAACCAGTTAGGGTGGAATTTAACATTTCAGTACAATTATTAATTCTAAACTACGAAATTCATGTTTTAGTTCTTACTTTTACAGTTTGTTCCAATAAAGTTAATTTATTTACAAATTATTTTAATTTAAAATTATAAAAATACTCAGAATTGGAAAATCGACGCGCTGTGACGTGGTTGTTACCATTGGGAACAAAGCAATGATAATGAGTTCCTCCGATGGCTTTTACTGAATCAAATTTTTTTGCTAGTGATTGTGCCACCCTTCTGTACTCTTGATTTGTACAAAATCTAAAAGTAATGTTTGATTCATTTGTTGTAGCCCAATCGAAAAGTTGTTGTGCTCTCGTTATTTGATCAGCGTATGGTCGCTGAAGGCTGGCTTTCGGGGCATTTCGTTTGAAGGCACCCCCAATTCCATCGTGTATGTATAATTTGCAGTTCATACATTGGTAACGCCGATGTATAATTCTGTTCTTGGTAATGATGTATAAGATATCGCCGATGTTGGTTCTGCTAAATTTAATTGACAGGCTGCCTTGGACTGGGATCTTGTAATAAGGTGTTTTTCTTAAGGCAGAGGAGCTGGTGGAATGCCTCGGATGGCACTCATCAGACTAACTTCGGTCTGGTTAATTCTTCCAACTTCGGTAGCTGAATTAGATATACCATGAATTGGATTCATTAGAGTTAATTCTGCAGCGCTCAACCTATTTTGGAATAGGCATCCATCATACCAGTCCTTTATTCGGGCCAAAATAAACGTAGTCCAGGTACACTATCCATAATTATTTTAATGGCTTTCTTAACCTCACTTACTAACACTCTTTAGTACTTTTGATTAAATAATTTTTCGTTTGTGTTAGGTAAGTTATTGTTTTTGATTTAAATAAATTATAGGTAAGAAATTAAAATAAGCAAATAAAAATAATTATAGGATTATTATAGACTCGATTGGTAACAATCGTGAAAAAGGTTATATTCACATTTTACGGTAAAGAACTGCGTACTTTGTTTTTTGAATAATTGTGAACTTATATAAGATTTCTTGTCAGAGAAATTGGTTTGAAATTTTGACCTTCTACCGAGCTTTTGTACAAGTTATACCCACCGAAATATTTTTTCTTATAGAACCATACTTTACGTAATTTAAAACTGTTAACAAACGTATACATTAAGGAGTTTGTCGATCAAGTTTGATTATACATAAACTGGCGTCCTTCCGCTATTTTATTAATAAAATATTTATTAATTAACTTTTAGGATACATTAACTCACCGTACATTTTTGGTACGATTATATATTTTTATAAATTTTTCATCATTTCTATATCAGAGGAAGTTAAAAATCGAAACGAAATGCTACGAAAGCCAGCCTTCAGTGACCATACGTTGATCAAATAACGACAGCACAACAACTTTTCGATTGGGCTACAAAAAATGAATCAAACATTACTTTTAGATTTTGTACAAATCAAGAGTACAGAAGGGTGGCACAATCACTAGCAAAAAAATTTGATTCAGTAAAAGCCATCAGAGGAACTCATTATCATTGCTTTGTTCCCAATGGTAACAACCACGTCACAGCGCGTCGATTTTCCAATTCTGAGTATTTTTATAATTTTAAATTAAATTAATTTGTAAATAAATTAACTTTATTGGAACAAACTGTATAAGTAAGAACCAAAACATGGATTTCGTAGTTTAGAATTAATAATTGTACTGAAATGTTATATTCCACCCTAACATGTTATCGAACGCGTTGAGGCTCCATCGTGTAAGATGACTTATTTGAAAGGTATTTGCAAGTGCTTTACGATAAAAAAATAAAATAAAAATAAAAGGGGGAGCAGGCAGATTTTTGAGCAAAAGCCTATTTAAAACTGAAATGTAAACGATATATTGTACATTAACAGTTTAAAACGCTAACTTGAAAGTATGTAAAATTATCTTTCCAACGAGCTATTACACGTGAAAATCGGACAAGGAATACTTAAGATACACGAATTTAAAGATGTGAATGTTTGAGTTTCCGACAAAAACCAATTATAACGGAATTCGGCGTATTTTGACCCCACCGGGTTTTTACTCAAATTATATTTTTTTTTATCTAGACCTACCATCTCCCCGGATTTCAAAATAATTGGACACCTTGCCTCCGGATGGGTGTCTGAATTCGCGTGGAATATATATACATATATATATATATATGGTGAAAAATACGTGAACTCACAAATTCACTATATGGAGCCGTAAGTCATGTTTTAATTTTATGGTTTTTATGTTTTCAATGCATAGCCTTGATTAAAAAAAAAATTTAAGAATACTTAATTTTTTTTTATTGTTGTTGTTGTTAAAAATACAGGGTGTCAAATTTTGAGAAAAATGATAATCATGATGTTGTATTTATGGCAATAAAAAGAAAACTAATTGTCCGATAATTATAATTTTGGGCTCATTTTAAAGATAAATTAATAACAATTAATAAAAAAATATAAAAATAGTATGTTGTTTAATTTCTTCTTCTTTAAATTTCCCGCCAAAATGTTCTTTTTCAATTTTCTCAAAAATATATATTTTTTTTTTTTTTTAAAGAATTTGGTAACTAATGTTTTACAATATATTAAAACACTAGACCTCCGTTATTTTTTGTATTCTTGCAAAATACGTTTTAGTAAGAGCATTATTTCATTTTTATATGGAAAAACTATATTTGAATAGATATGTATGTACATATGTATGTATGTATGCCCATTTAAATAATTCATCTGCATTGGTTATTGTACTGCCGTATTTATTTATTTATTGTACTGCCGTATTCCATTGTGAGACTAGCTCTGGATGCCATTCTTTTGATGGTACCCCCTACTCCATCACATGGACCTTTTCCATGAGCTGTTGCATGAAAATGCCCTTCGCAGTCAACTCCAAAATCCTCTTTGTGTTTTAGGATGTTCTTAAAATTTTTCTTATTTTTATAATGCGTGACTGCACCATCGGTAATATAATAAATTTTAGATAAACTGGATATTTTAGTTTTCAAAAACTGCATTAATTTCTCAATAAATAAGTGAACCGCTACAGTATCGTGGTGAAGACAATCCGATATTATAACGAAGGTGTGGTGATGTAATTTGCCTTCTAAATTTTGGTAAATTACAAATGGATGAATAGTCGCTTGTTTATTATTCCAATGAAAACCTTGTGCGGCATTTTGCATTATAAATGCATAATTTTCTGCAAAATCACTTAAATCTATCACCTCGGTAGACTTCAGCGCCAATTTTTTATTTTTTAAGAAACTGGACTGCTGAAGTGAAATGAAGTAATGAGGCAACAGATTCTTCATCTTTTTTATGAAATAATCCAGAAATACATCTAACGGTTGTGAAAAAGTTTCCAAATTGCATCTGTCGGTAGAAACCCACTGATTAAACTTTAACTCAGCATCCTCGCAGCCATGCTCCAGAAATGCATTTTTCAAATATTGTTTAAAGTTATCCAGTCCTGGGCAGCTTTCGCATTCTAGAAGGTAACATGTTGGTTATCACTTATTCGCTTTCCTACTTTAGTTGCTGAACGACTTAGTGGACCGTTCTTGTCCCGTAGATCTTTAGCTGTTCGGACCATATGTTGCGTTGCGTTGAACTCGCTCTGAATTTCTTGCATGGTTAATGATTTTGGCAATATAGTAAGTAACTGAATCTTATCACTGGTTTTCTCCAGTTCTTGGAATTTGGTTTTTAGGTCACCAATCAATTCATCATATAGTTTAATCTTCCTTTGGTCATCGGTTGACTGATTAAAAAGCGGCACGATTCCCGAAACCAAAGATGTTGATAATATCCGTGTTTCTTGACGTATGATCTGATCCGGATCAGATCATATCTGCTTTCCTTTCATTTATATAGCCGAGTATAGCCGCGTTTCATGAAATAAACATAAAAATTGTACTATTTTTTGTTTTTGTATCAAAATTTTGAACCAAAATGCTACTAGGATCAATATAATAACCTAAAAACAAAAAATAATTCAATTTTTGTGTTGATTTCATGAAACGCGGCTATACAAATGAAAGGGAAGCAGATATGATATGAACCGGATTAGAGCATACGTCAAGAAACACGGCTAATGTCATTGAAGTTAAACCGATTAATTTTTGCTGCTGCTGTTTTGGCCTGACTTCCAATGTACTCGGATACATAGGAGACTTCCCAATAACGGGTAACACCTCATTTATTTTTTCCAAAACAGCTATATTTTTTAAATAACACGCTTCAATATCACTACTATCATCGTCATCGGCTATTTGCGGTGTTATAGGTGATGTTGCTGATGGTCCCGCAACTGGTGACAATTCTGGTTCTATTTTTCGTCGTTTGCAGGTTAGATTTATATAGCACGTTGAACAGAGATACAATTTATCTTGATTCTCAACCGATTGTGGCATAAATTGCTTAACATAATCCGTAACTGGTTTTAGTTTACTCGAACACTTTGAGTCGCGAAATGGTTTACAACACTTTCGAAATTTATCCATTATCAAATTTAATGCACTAGTACTTATTTATCAGTCACTTTAACACACTGTTTTTTTTACAAATTTTAAAAAATGTTGCTCCTTATTTAAATGTTGTTTACAAATAATCACAATGTCAACTAATCAAAATTTTAAATTTTAACTGTTATTTATATCGACAATACTTTTTTTTTGTTTTCAAAAGAATTACTCATCGTTTAACAGGTACACCTGTCAAGTAAATATAATCAACCCCCCCAATAAAAAAGGAAAAAAAACATTTTATTTAGTCTTATAAAATAATCTAAGAAACAAAAGGGATTTATGGTACTATGGTTAACCAATTTTCAAACGATATAAACCAGGGGGTGGCACCTTCCAATTCGGTGACTCATACTTAAATGTGACGCTAAATTGAATATTATTAATAAACAAAACAAAAACAGTAGCAAAACACTGAAATATCTATTCAAATATAGTTTTTCCATATAAAAATGAAATAATGCTCTTACTAAAACGTATTTTGCAAGAATACAAAAAATAACGGAGGTCTAGTGTTTTAATATGTTGTAAAATATTAGTTACCAAATTCATTAAAAAAAAAAAAACAAAAAAAAAAAAATATATTTTTGAGAAAATTGAAAAAGAACATTTTGGCGGGAAATTTAAAGAAGAAGAAATTAAACAACATACTAATTTTATATTTTTTTATTAATTGTTATTAATTTATCTTTAAAATGAGCCCAAAATTATAATTATCGGACAATTAGTTTTCTTTTTATTGCCATAAATACAACATCATGATTATCATTTTTCTCAAAATTTGACACCCTGTATTTTTAACAACAACAACAATAAAAAAAAATTAAGTATTCTTAAATTTTTTTTTTAATCAAGGCTATGCATTGAAAACATAAAAATCATAAAATTCAAATATGACTTACAAAAATTTGTGATTTCACGTATTTTTCACCATATATATATATATATATATATATATATATATATATATATATATATATATATATATATATATATATATATATATATATATATATATATATATATATATATATTATATATAATATATATATATATATATATATATATATATATATACATATATATATAATATTACATAGTAAATAAGAAAAAAATTATTTTATATTCAATATACAATAACAAAATGGTTTTATCTAAATTCATCTGCATCTCATGTAAACTCTAGGAAATAATACGATTTTAAAATTAATTACAATTCCGATTAAAATGATGTTTTCTTAAATAAAAAAACATTTAAAACTGGTATTCTTCTAAACCAAATAGAATAGTATTTGTTAATGGTTTCATGAATTTTCGCTTAAACAATGGCATTGAATGTAATTATTGAAAAATTGGATAAGCCAAATTCTTTTATTTCTCAATTATTTGTTTTTCCCAATTTCCTGATAAATCCGATATTTTATTTTCTGTTCAAATAATTCCACTGTAATTTAATAAAAATTCATCAAGTCTGTTTCGTCTAAAAATCATGATAAGAATAGTAACATAAAAAACCGCAAACAAACCATATAAAGTAAATATTCATCAATTAATCGGATTACAATTAAAAACTATTAGTATTGAGGTTATGCCCTTATTTAAAATTAAAATAATAAATACTAAACTATATTTTCTCATTCCCATGAATACGACAGAAAACATTACACCAACAATAAATAACGTCATAATTATGCTTAACATTTAATTAGTATACATAATGTACACAATTAGTACACAAAAATATGTTATACTAATTTGCCTACAACACACGAGATTATAAATTAAATGAAGACAAACTTTGCCGAAATAAATAAATAAAATAGGAAATTTCACACTCAATTAAATTTTAAAGCTATAATACATGTACATATACGTACTACACGAAGATGATTTTAAGATTTATACAATTATTACAATTAATTTATTATAACTTAATTGTTAAAATATTTTATGCAAATTTTATTCGAAATTAATTTTTGTTTAATTTGAAAAGGATTTTTTTGTATCAAGATTATTTTAATTTATTATTGTGTTTTTATTACTAATTTTACAAAATCGATTTAAATTAATTAATTTATTTATTTTTGTGTTAATTTAGTATAATAAAAATAATTTTTCATACATATGTACATACGTATGTGTACATTTATTTTATATTGATTCAATTCAATTGGTCTATATTAAAATTTTGCCTATTTTATAGATTTTTTGCTTTTAAATCAAAAATAAATATTTTAAATTGATTGTTCATTGAAGAGTAATTGAAGAAATGTTATTAAATAAATATACATTTTAAATATATACATATGTATATCTATCTATCTATATATATATATATATATATATATATATATATATATATATATATATATATATATATATATATATATATATATATATATATATATATATATATATATATTATATTGTAATAACTTGTATACATTAAACATAAGGTTTTTATATGTTAATTTATTGTGTTATTGTTGCGTAATCTTTCGTTTACATGAGATATACTAATTATATCTAAAGCGGAATTTATTATAGGTAGATGTGTTAGTATAGGTCACGATAAATTATTTTCACCACAAGCGTAATTCAACAACTGGTTCACTTAGGCGGCATCATGAGCGGTATCACCACAAAGTAAGTGCGCACCGTAACCAACAATGTTCTTCAGAGATAAATAAGATAATCCATATTTTTTGAAAATTAAGGGATTTGATAGTGGTCGACAAACTAACATGATTTCGTATATTCTTGTATAATATTGCCACCCACAATATTACAATTTTTTTCAAAATAAAGATGAAGGTATTTTTTTAGATATCGCAAATGCCGAGTGAGGGTTAGATGATGCCAGATTAAGTTTTGTATTGAAATATGTGTAAAATACATGACATGAAAATATTGTTATCTCGCAACAACGAAATTAAACATTATGATTATAGTAAAGCTCCCCAGTGTATCTTTCATATATGTAGTTCACACTATATAAATGCCTTGGACTACCACAAGAAACCAGACTGTCCAACTTTCCCAAGTAATTAATCGATTGATACTTTTATAAAATGCGACAGTTTAAATTGGCTAAATTTATTCTCTGCACTGGACGAAAAAAAAATATATTAACAATCAACTTTTCACAATTTATTTGTATACATATAAAATAGAGAGAAAAGTTAAGATTGAAAATTTCAAATAAAAACTAAAAATTAGGGTACACATTTGACAGAGTTTTCGGGATAAATAAATGTACGTTTGTATGTATGTACATATGTATATATGTATACATACAAATAAAATAAAATCGACAATTGCACTTACATATATTTTCCATTTTCTATTATATACGTATATAGTATGTGAAGAAAATTTCATTTCATTTTATATAAATATATAGTACGAAGAAAATTTATGGATTGCACTTTGGTACACATAATACAGCAGCGTCTAAAGTGTTGTGTTTTGTGCTAACTATAATAAAAGTTGTGATGGACTTTTATTTAGTTTCTCTAATGTTTATTTATATATTTTTTTTTATTAAATGTTGTGCTTGTGAAAAAAAAAAATGTTATTTTCTTGAAGATGGAAAATTGGAAACGAACGATTATGATTGAATTTTCATCAAGTAGCTGGAAATCTAAATAAATAATTCCTAACGGTCGAATATGAATTATATTTTCTCGACAACGACCGACATATTAATAAACATGTTTTAATACATATAAGATATAACAAATTTGGAAGAGAAGAGGGTGAACACATGGAAATGAAAAAAGTTGTAATGAATTTAATTTCGAATGTAAAACTCATTTAAAAGAATTCATACCTTTAACTCATTTAATTTCAACAAACCAGTATACGTCTTTTATTACAGTATATAAACAGACCTCGAGGGTAGAGGAAAATTTGAAAAATGTATGTTTAGTTTTTTAATTCAATATATATTCAGTTACCTTTATATTGTAAAATTAAATAAATAAATGTATTACCTGGTAGAATGAAACACATTATTATTGATGAGCCGAAACGTGATATTCATTTGGAAATGGAATTAATAACCTAAAATGGAAATTTTTTTTATACTTTGCTTTATTATATTATGGTTGTGCAGTGTATTTGTTAATTTACTGTTTGGAAAATATTGAATGATGAAAACCGTTCGATTCATAAAAATGGAAAATTGGTTTCTATATAATTGCCAACGAATTATTATTTATTGCGTAATTTGTTATACAAGAACAAAACTTCTATTTAAGCCAAACAAAACGTTAAAATAGACTGAACGAAGTATAAACAAACTAGGAATAAATTCTTAAAAAATACATAACTAAAACAGAACATATCAAGAATTATCAATGAAAAATCCAGTGCTATAATTACTTATCGTTTGGAAATATAGTTAGAATTTTTAATTTATCAGCATTGTTTAAGAATTAAATAGAGTAGTTCCTTATATATGTATATTATGATTAAGTATAGAATTCTTCGACTTAGTACTCTTACGTTATCGATAAATGTTATCTCAGATACCAGCTTAATAGTTCCACTCTTAAGGAAAATCAATTTTACCTGAATTGATCTGAGTTAAATAGAAATGTTACCAAGTTTTGTAACCAAAATGATTTCTGTTATCACCTTATTTATGAAACTTACAGTGACAAAATAACTAAGTACATATATAGTTGTTTAAAAATATTTAATTTATTTAATTTCTAAAATGTTAAAAAAAATTCATTCAACGAAAGCGAATCCTAATTTTTTTGACTTTTAAGTAAACTAATTTTACTTTTTAAAGATTTAAGTCAAATCAGTCATTGGGCAGAAAGATTTCTTGAAAATTGTTGATGCACTTTTTTAGCGTGTGCATTACGTATTTATTTCTTGAAATTGATCTACTTGCATGATCACTAGATATATGGAAATATGGATATAACGATAAAATGATTTAACAATACATTTCCTAAAAATTGTGTGTCCGCGAAAGGTAACACATTTGGTTTACCGGCTACCCTGTATACTGTATACCAACTAATCAATTATTTTTATGTTTCATCATGTTTTCCTAATACCTGTTGCTTCCTTGGTTTTAGTTTTTAATTTGTTTCTGTTAATGTAATGTAATGCCGTTATGCAGCATGATTAAGGTAATACAGTATTTATCTAGTTTTTCAAAATAAATTTATGATATTTATGGAAGCATTTATGGTATTTATGGAAGCAAGAACATTGCGTTAGATTTATCTTCTAATATATATGTGTGCCCCCCGACCAAAGTGGTTAATATATATTTGATTCATCTTATAATAATACTAATAAGTCTCAACGATTGAAACTGGAGCTAAAAAATATATATTATGTTAAAACTATTAAAAAAATGTAGGTTCACACACAAATCTTTATTTCGATCAAAGCTTTCAAAACAACATTTACTAAATTTCATAACTGTATCACCAAATTAAATTTTTGGTTAGTTTTTGGTCACTCAAGTTTAATAAATGAACACAAATCTCAGCATTCTAGTTTTAATTATATGTAAAGTCTGTAGAATAAAATACAAATTATTAAAATAAAATACAAATAAATGACGAGAAGCTTTTATTTCGAGAGCGGCAGAAGGTTAGTATGCGATCATGCTAAAATAGCCAATTTTATCCTAAAGTCTATCTATGGTACAAATAAAACCGGAGGCCTAAAAAACAATGACATCAAGTCGAAAATTGATTGAAACTTAAATGTGCCGTGAAGCATGATTCTTTGGACTGTCAAAGATTGCAAACATTTAAAAAACAAAACATTGAAGCCAGTCTTAAAGTTAATGGCTCGTCATAATATTGAATGACGTAAATTTGTAACGGCAAACATGAGCAACGACTGTTCAAAGTTAATTGAAAATTATCAGGCAAGAAGACTAAATTAATTAGTCCATTGTTAATAGTACAAATAATTACACAGCATTAGTTTATTTTATTGACTGATTAAACTAATCAACTTTATATAAAAGTTATTTAATTTATGATATGTGCATTAATCGACAGAACTAACTAAACTAAACAAATTAAATCTGTAAAGGTATAAATAGAACCAAAGATACAACGACCAAATACAGCGACAAAATACATTTGTCTTTCGGCGATAACGCTAGAATAAACAGAACAAAAAGCGTCACGGTTAAAGTAGAGAAAGGATTTTGTTTAAATTTTTTTGAATGAAAAATGACAACTAAAAATATAGTACCAACATAGCGAGCAGGAAAACAGTTGCTGCAACGCCGTCGACAAAATTATAAATAGATTCTAAAAAAAAGTTCAACGATAATGTCGCTGTCAACATCGACATTAGTTGTGTGAGCATCGCCTACTTTCTTTGTATTTTAATTTGACAGGCGTCACTCCGTTGTCTGTTTAATCTGTCACAGGCTCATAACTTTAGAACCATCATTCGAAAATAGTGGAATTTGTGCATGTACATTTAGACTGTTTCCAAACCAAAACTTATTTGAGGAACCTAACTAATTCAAATAAGTAAGCTGGCGAGGTGATTTTATTTGCTGTCTCTTTCTTGCAAAAAAAATCTAAATTGTTTTGATGTGTATCATTGACGTTTATAGCCAATTTAAAATATGGGTTTGTTAATAATAACAATAATGACATAGCTTTATTTTTCAGCTTTTTAATGAAAATGAAATTTATTTTATTTAAGATTAATAAAAATTAAAATATTTAGTTTTTTCTTTGCATTTCTGCACATGATCTCTAAATTCACAAGTGTTTATTTCCGTTTATTGATTTTTAACTAGATATAAATAGCGATGGCCATCATTTTAAAATTTGTTGCCTGTTTATCATGGTTTCCTTAATTTTCTAAAACCGCAAGTCAGTGCAATGATTTTATAAAAATGATTGATGTTTGCTGCATATTGGTTTACAATTATTGTTTGATTTACAGCTATGCTCGATATTTTTCTTGGTTTTTTCAAATGTTGACATAGATAGTTTTAATTAGTTTTGATAAAGCTGTCAAAATAACTAAGTGAAATCAATTGGAACGGCTTGATTTATTTATTTAGAATGACGTGAAAAAGGTCAATAAGTTTGAAATAAGTATCCGTTTGGAAAACAGTCTAAGGCATTTAATCCACCGATAATTCAACTATTGTTTCAGAAAAACATTAATTGAATTGATTAATTAATAATTAAATGTATAGGTACTAAAAATTTGTCATTTAAAAGGACTCACATTAACGAATCTAAAAATATTTTTAATCAATTTTTATATTGAATTTTTTAGAGCCAATTTTAGGAAAATGTAGCAAAAAATGTATGTCTCCCTCTTCAGCTCTGAAAGTGAAAGAACCAAACTTTTAAAGAATTGTATATAAGGCGATAAAGATTACACGAAAACTATACAGAACATGAAATGTTCTAGTGGACACGAGTATTGATTTTATTGAATATATACTTTTCGCATCCAACAAGACGACATTTCTATCAACAGTTATCTTGATGGAAGACTGTAATGTAGATCTCGTGAAACATCTTAATAACCAAATCTTTACATATTGTCAAAATAAAGGATATATATGTCGACTCGAGATCGAGTATAGATGGTATATTTTACAATATAGAGGTACATTGGAGACGGTCTTTATTCATCATAAGTAGTTATGGTTGCCATTCCGAATAGTTTGGTTCACCCGAACTGTTTTATATAATTTAAAACAAATATAATTTGAAAACAAAATTTATTACTTATTACATTTGAAAAGTGTACTGCTCACGGAATCCTCGACGCATGAAACTTATGCTTGACCGAACTTTTTTAATTTGGAGTAAGTTGAGGCTATTTCGTGACTTTTATACTAGTAATGTCTATTTAAATATTATTCTAACTGATTCGTCTTACTTTGTTAATTTAGTCGATTGAGGCACGCAACATTAGTCGAAAATTTAAAAATGGAGAAAATAAAAAATTGAAGTTGGGTAGATAAACTGCAGCACTCAATGCTACAAACGTGATATATTGATCAAGTTTTTACGAAGATACATGAAAATTTGTATAATGCGTTTGGAAGTGAAATTTAGCGCACTCTTTTTTAAAAAAAGTTATCATTATCAAACTCAAATACAATTTTTCTTGTCAAAATGTAAATACTGTTAGAAATTGCATTACGCTTGCCTAAATATATGATGTGATAGAAAATTGAAACACGTATATTAGTCGTTTTGAGTAGCATTAATTCTAATTCCTAATAAAATTTAATATGAATTTAATTTGGAGTTAAATTACTGGTTATCGAGCAAATATCGCAGTGGTTAAAGCTGCGACGTTTGGATCGGGAGGTACCGGGTTAGAATCCCAACAGAGGCGGGATGCAACAGGGATTTTTCATCTGCCGATTACGATCGGTGATTAAATTGAAAACATCTATGACCCTCTGTTGGAATGTAGAACTCATGGGCCGACCCATCTTCCATGTCACTGTACACGATGACATGGAGCTATGCAATGCGCAGGTGGTATACTGTACTTGTGTGAATGGGATGAATGAATAGATTGAATGAATGTTGTGTGAATGTAAGGTAAGGCTATGGACCGTAAAAGTGTCTATGCCAAGTCCATTTAAAAAAAAAAAAAAAATTACTGGTAAATTCATTTCAGATTATAATCACAGTAAAATTTATTAATAACAGATTTTCAATTAAAATTTTGAAAAGTGAATTAAAAAGTGAGTTCAATTCAATTAAAAGTCACAAAAAATTGTATTAAATAATATATTAAAGTTAAACTTGAAATATGAATAGCATGAAATAGAAAGATAAAAGATTTTTTAAAATTCGAATTCAATTTACTCTAATCCAAATAAATATTCTAAAACCTCACAAATATTATTCCAACCTCATGTCAGGTTTAAAATACAAAAAATAAAATGGAGGCAAATTTAAATAATGTACGAACGACATTATTAAATTGAATCTCACTAAGACGATTTATAAAAGTTTAGTTGGGTTCTACATACTAGACAAATTATTCCAAGGTTTGGAAAGAGGTACTGGCTAAATATTTTTAGTTGCACGATATTAAAATATATTCTGTTTATTAATTATAGGGTATCTAAAAATAATTCATAAAATATCTTTACTTATACAATTTTCTCAATCTACAAAATTCATCGATTGACCTAATTTTCCAAAATGGTTAAAGAATTATTTTCAAAATAAAAAATCAAATTAACCAACATCCCAATATATGGACATACATACATATAATAACCATATACATCATCACTATAAAATGTCAAAGTTATTATACTAAGGCAGGTAATACAAAGTATCACATATATGTATGTATGTAGTATGTATTAAAATCCATAAATAATCATCAAGACCTTAATTACTATTATTCCAGTGCTGTGTACTATACAAATATTGACGTAATGGTAATTTAACATAAAGTTTTTGTATAAAAAACAACAAAATTAAATTATATATTCGTGATAATAGTTTATTTCAGAGCGCATAATAGCTACTTAGTCTAAATTTCACAGTAACAAAAATTACCAACTAAAATATAATTTACTTATATATTAGTATTTTTACTTAACTACCTACTAAAAATATATTTATACATATATAAATCAGCGCCTCTATATCACATCATATAGAGGAAGGTAGTCAAATTTTGTTGTGAGCTTTTTGTTTATACGTAACGTACAGTTTGTAATTCAACAAAAGCTTTACATGCTACTATTGCTTTTATTACCAAAGTCGTAAAATTTTTTTTGTATTACACACAAATGTTACATTTTTATAGTATCTCTACACACTACATATATGTTATGTGTAGTAGATGAGAACAAAACCAGTGTTTGTTCGTATAATAAAAAGGTTTTAAGAGGATTAAAAGAAAAAACACCAACAAAAACAAAAGGTTTAGTTTTAAATCATAAGAGTATACATGTCGAGCGACACACACAATGTGTGTGACATGTACATATATATGTATGTATGTATAATATATATATATATATATATATATATATATATATATATATATATATATATATATATATATATATATATATATATATATATATATAATCAATATACATATATATATTTATATTGTTAATAGATGTCAATCGATTCAGGGTTGTGTAATACATATATCAATAAATCTGATTGTCAAAAAGTTCATATCCATTGCGTACACACAACAGAGTAGATATTGGTATTCAAATCGATCAACCTTCTTCTTATATGTATATTGTGATTAACATGGTCGACGGCATCATCGGCATGAGATTAATTTAATTTTTTTTTTTATTATATATCTCTACTGTGTATTCAAAATGAATTTGAAATTAGATCTAAAAAAATCTAATTTAATTTATCAACGGGTGGTGGGGTGAATAAAAAAAAAAATTAAATACAAATTCTAAATCTCTTGAAAAGAAGTTGGTATTTTTTTAATAACTTAAATGTCCTGTAGTAAGAAGCAATTTCGTAATTTAAATAATGTTATGATGATTTTTCAGTTTAAAAATTTATTGATTTCTTTATTGTTTGTATTTGTATGTGAATTTTTTTCGAGTTTCTGGCACAAATTTTAAATGCTGAGTCGTGTGCCTTTTTTATTATTTTTTAGAAAAATTGGGTTTTGTGTTTCTGAGACACTTTTCGATATTTATTTTAGTTAATCTGAAAATCCATAATATATTTAATGCTGAGTTAATGTGTTATTTTCCGTTCATTACTTGTTGAACTTTTCTTTGTGCGGGTAAAACAAATTTTGCTCCACATAGAATTAAAAAAACAAATCTTTGATGTGGAAAATCGTATTTTAAAGTTCTTTTCAAGATTTTGTGTATTGCGAGAAATTGTTAAGTTACTTTTATATGTTACTTAACAATGGGTTAATTTAAATTTTTGGCTTTATCAACTCATTAGACACATTTTTTGGATTAAAATATAAAGTCATTTTGTACAAATTTGGGATATACATATAATGAAATAAAAATTTAGAATGGAAATATGTTAATTTATAATTGTTGAATTGTGACAGATTGCTAATCCATCGTGTCATTGCTTTGAGAAGAAATCTCCATTAGAAAAGCAACGTGTAGCCGCATGGAACACATTGGTTTATATTTTTCGGCGATCGTGTGCAAACGAGGTTAAATCCTGAATCACTCAACCGAATAAATAGACGGGCATTCGGTTTTGGTCATATCTATAGTAAACAGACAAAACATGGGTACTCCAGTATTATTATGAGGATATGTTCGCCCGACAACAGATCCTTAAATTATGTATGATATTGTGACGATTATACCTATCGTTAAACTCAAACATAACAGTATCATCGGTAGTCTAATGGTTAGAGTCCCAGCTACAAAGAATGTTGTGGTAACGAGCGATGGTTCTATCCTCGCCATGATTAGTAGTTTTTATGGTGGATATTTATTTAAGTCGACCACTGAGGTTGATGCGATGAGTCGCAAAGGCAGAATGATCATTATTTTTCAGTAAAACACAATGTTCGACAAGCAAGCCATGAACAAAAACCATTCCAGGAGAAACGAGCAAAGGCGAGGCGAGAGGGAGAGAAAATGCAATTATTGTGCAAATTGCATTGATTACGTCACATTGAACGAGGTCTTAGGATCGGCGTTAAAATATGAAATAGCTAGAGCCAGCCTAACCTCTAACTCTGTTAAGCTGCGAAACCTCGAGGTAGAAGATATAGCGCAGATAAAGGCGATGATAAAAGCAAACGTAAGACCATCAGTACAAGGCTTCCAAATCAACAGGTGTAGGAGATCTCGCTCTAAGTCTAGATGTTTTAGACGTCAACAACCTAGGCACTATAGCAGAGAGTGTACGCAACCAGCTGCTGAGAAAACCAATCTCAATAAACAGCCAAAAAATTGCGACAGATAGTTGCGCTGCAGCAGGAGGATAGTGAGGCTGATGGAATGTCTAGGAGGTCTTGCAGTAGTCAAAGTAAGCACTATTACAGACAGGATCAAAGGAATCCAATTGCAATTAAAGCAATCGTACAATATAAGGAGTAGATACCGAGGATCACTGGACCAGAGTGCAATTGGCGGCAATGGTTACATCGCTCCGATAATCAAATGGATGGAGAGAGGTACCAAACCGCAGTGGCATGAAATCGCATCGGAAAGTACAACCGTAAAGCGGGCTCAGTGGAAGTTGGAAAATGGGTTATTGGTTAGACTTTGGGAATCGGCCGATGGCAATAACACAAAATAATAGATCGTGCTACCAGAAAACCGGATAAGAGAAGTACTGCAGGAAATCCATAATAGCAAATCTGAAGCGCATTTGGGCATCAATAAAACGTTGGACAAGATAAGCCCGGTTCTATTGGGTCAATTGCAGAAGCGGTGTGGAGGTTTGGCGCAGGAATTGTGAGGTTTACGCCGCCAGGAAGAGACCACAAGCAAAAACAAGAGGAATGATGAAGCTATAGCTACGGATATTACTGGCCTCTTTTCCCTGACAAAAGATGAAAATCGGGACATACTAGTATGTGCCGATTATTTCAGTAAATGGGTAGAAGCATATCCGATTAATCAAGAAGCTCGAATAGTTGCGGATGTATTTGTGAACAATTGGATATGTAGGTTTGGAGTACCGTTAGAGCTCTATTCCGACCAAGGCCGAAATGTCGAACCAGCCGATTTCTAAGAGTGGTGCCAAGTACATACTCAATATCAAGAATACTACAGGAAACTCACCAGCTATGGTCGTATTTGGCAGGATGTCCGATTATCATGTGACATTAAATTTAGATCACCAGAGAGTGAACCAGTCATTAAGCAAGAATACGACGTTGCAGATTTGAGACAAAGGATGATCAAGATTTACGCTGCAGTAAGTGAAAACATAGTGAAAACCAGCGATCGAATGAAGACGAGATGTCAAACAACACAGGATTTATGGAGGCAGATTTGGTTTGGCTTTTCAACCCCAAACGAAGAAAAGGATATTCCACAATGCCCCAGGACAAAAAAGAAAAAAGTCCACGTAGATCGGTTGACACGTTACAACGCCGGGAGCACAGATGAATCTGTTCGGGTCGAACAGAATTAAGGTGAGGGTAATATGACGATTATGCCTATCGTTAAACTCAATCATATCAGTATCATATAGGTAGTCTAATGTTTAGAGTCGTCATGTTGTCTAATTTTTATGGATGATATTTATTTAAGTCGACGACTGAGGTTGATGCAACAATATACTGTTCATCATACATAATTTAGAAAATCTACGATCTCGATCTATTAACGAACAAGAACAAAACAATTGTTCATCTTTTAATAAAGTACAAATATAAAACAAAAATTGAACTTACCTTCGTTGAGATGTACAATTCCAATTATTATAGATCCTAATTATAAAAATATGTTTTCTGTGAAAGAAAAGACAAAAAAAGAAGATTAAAAATTTTCCACTTTTTTGATCTAAATATCATTTCATATGTATATGACATACAATTCTAAAATACAAATACATACAACGAAAAATAATAATTTTAATTGCAAATTTGAAGGGAGCCTTAAGGGAAATTCATATGAGATAACACCGAGATAAACAAAACATTCATCCATTTTATATTCTGAAATATCAAGACTATATAGGGATACTTCTTATATAATGATATGTATTTATAATCATATATTTATAGTGTTTAGTTTATAACCAATTAAATAGTCATTTCAAGTCACATTAAAGTTGTCATTATTTTAGATTTTTTGGTTTCGAGCAGAAATGGTACAACAAATTGCATCCTTTTCTCCATTTCTTTTATAATGTAAACAGAATAACACGAAAAAAAATATTTCTAAATATCTGGAGGGTACAAGCAGATAATATGGTGGGTGGTGAAAGATTCCCGCCTCCTATATAAATAGAAAACAAATAAAAATCGAAAAATATGAATTCAATCGACAAATAAAAGTAAACACCGATTTTTCATATCTCTCTCTATAACTTTATATACATTTTAGAGAATACTATTGACAGCAGCACAAGAAAATTTTATGCTGAAAAAATGATCTGATGTTGCCATACTATAGTGATACTAGGTTTGAATTCATTATGACAACCACTCCAAACCAAACTAAAAAATAAATTACATAATCTAAAAAGCCATAACCATAAATTCTTTTATTGTCCTATTAAGTTTTAAGAGAGATTAATAATTTTGAAAAATATGACAAATAAATTTCAAATCTATCATTTTTTTTGTTGGTTATTTGGTTTATTTGTCTGTATGTGGAATACATCATCTCGACTATATATCTCTGTTTATTAGGTTGATGAGAATTTATATCGATACACTATGTTATACTGTCATCTTTGCATATACATATGTATGTACAATGTATTATAACAACATCATATATGCTGAATGAGTATATCGATAATACGGTACTCAAAATGGGAATGACAGTTTCATTTGAATTCGTAACATCCGTTTGGGAAAAAAAATATTTCCGATTGAATTTTTGGATAAGCATCGTATGATAAGATGTATAAGTTTTAATTAAAGATCATATCAGAATATTAACATGATTTAAAATAGAAAATAGTGCGTATGTTAGATTATTGACAATCGATTTAACACCTACGAGTATATACATTTATTGCTTAACGCATACGTACAGTATATATATTTAAATGTAACATTCCTAAAAATACAATTATTTCTTCGCGTTGCTATCAGCAAAGTAACGTAGTTGCTTGATCAATTTTATACATAATATGTCCATATAACAAATTATTTATTACAGACAAAATTTAAAAAAACTTGAAATTTACGAAAAAAAATTTGTTTAATTTTTTGAAAATATTGCCCTCCAATATATAATGCAGCCTCTCGGCTAACGAGTTTCTGGCATTCATTCTTATGAATCCTAAATTTTATAATTTATGAAAAATTTCATTACATTCAAAATTTTCGTACAAATTTTAAATAAACAATGACTTCAAGTTTGTCATAATTATAAGCTATTCACGGAATAAGCTAAACTACAAAAAACATGCAATTATTCTCAGTTTTTAAAAAAATCGGAAAGTATGAGTAAAGACTGTACAAATTTCCCGAAAGAAATTAAAACTGTATGTGTTCGACTAAATATTTTAACAAAATTTATTTTATTTAAACCCTTGTTTTAGAAGTATCGTTGGGATAAAATAAATTTTTACTTTTGTCAAATATGAATTATCACAGTTTGAATTGAATACATGTTACAGAATTTTACAGAAAATACAGATTTATATGCACCAGATAAATGTATTTATGCAAACATAAGTAAAACTTGAGTTTTACCCTACTATTCGTCCGCAGCAATAATAGTCAAATTCCAGAAATTAGAGCTTAGTCTGTGATTGGACCTCAGACTCAAATAAAACTTGACAGCTTCAAAAATTTTAAGATTTGATCCAAAGTCAAATTTTTATATTTTAATAAGCATTACAATTTTGATTGCAATGTTTTAAATTTTAAAGTTTTTACTTAGGCTGATTCGCCACAGCACTCGGATAAATGATTTACTACGTTAAAAGATGGTTTTAGCATTTTGCGTTTTATACTAGCTTGACTAATCTCAATTGGACAAATCTCTTAATTTTGGGGAATATTAACATTGACATTCTACATAATTTCTTGTGCTGTGATAGATGAACATTTGGATTAGATTCCCTAGTAAACGGTCCCACGTGTACAATTATTGCTAAAACAATCACGCTGTGTCAGTAAGAGACCTAGTATGACTACAAATATTTATTATGAAACATTATATTTTATTTACTAAGCCACAAGAAGGAAATTGAGCCACTGTGCATGCGTTAAATAGCGGTTCATTTGCTTTCAAAGTACTCATATCGTTGGTATCAGCGTACATCAGAAAGAGCACCGTTTTCTTACAAAGTCGAAAAAAAATCGGTAAAGTTGAACCTTGAACTGATCGATGAAAAAAATCAATTTTGTTAAAACAATTGAAAAGGCATCCCAACAATCTAACTAGTATGAAATAATACCTATAGAAATATTGTTTCTTAAATCTTGTGATGCGAGTTGACATTTAGTTTGAAATTTCTATCGAATTTAATAACTTTTTGTGAATATTCCCCCTTAAACTTAATTATGACCACAATATAGCAAATATTAATAACTTAAATTTTAATTAATGTTACTGCCAGTTATGATGGTTCGCTTAGAATGGAATCATCTGAGCCAGTAGCCCAATTAAATTTGTGACTAATTTTAATTAGGAATTAATGTATACAATTTAAGTAAAATTATGCCAATATCAATTTTAAAATTTACATATTTTAATTTTAGTTGGGAGGCTGATTACAAATCCTGTAAAGAGTTAGTAATTACCCAAAAGTATGCAGTTCGCATACGTACACGTATAAAAGAAAACCTGAATCTGCATTTGTACTTTTTAATCTGATAAATGCAATGCTAGTATGCCAACTTTATATGCTTAAGATGTTTTTTAAAAATGGTGGTCACAAATGTGTTAGAGTAAATACAAATTATAACTTAAGAAATAAGAACCAATTCCTTATGTGGTGGTAGTGGTACGCAGAAGCAGCATTCTAATCGCTTTGACACATATCATAATATAAATTTGATTATGAAATTCATGCAATTTTAAAGATTCAACTAAACTTCAGAACATTAAAAAAAGAAAATAATTCAGAATATGATTTTAAAAAAATATGATCTAAGATACGTACCTATTCAAAATTGAATCAACATGTTCAATGCCAAATGATGTTAATTGAATTTGAATTCATATCGGAAGCTGAAATTAAAAACATAATGCTTCAAATTATCAATAAACAGTTAGACTATCATTTAAAATGATATTTGCCTATAAATCTATAAATAAAAAATGAGGTATGTGATTTAATAACGATTGCGCTTAATTTGTTAATTTTTGAAACAGCACCTCGAGTCACTGGTGTAAGCACGAAATAATGGAACTGTGTCATAAAATAAATTACTTGCTGTTTATTCTAAGTATTTTAGATAATTTATTCCTAAACCGTGGCCAAATAAAAGAACTTGACATAGTTAAAGCCTATAACATGAAGATATTTTAAATTGATTTACAAAACAAAATATGTCTTTCCTCGTTTGTTCAGCACAATTTCATTTTTGTTAAGTTTATTGCTATATAATGGTATAGCAAAAAACCATTTTATATTACTCTCGGCTATTGATTTCTCAAAAATACCAAGCTTATCTAATTTTATCCAATGTTATGTTTGAGATATACTGTGGAGCTGACATATTAAACATGTTGAAGGTAAACAATTCTGAAGTTCATACGAATATTGGAAAAAAGAATCTAACATTGACAAACAAAAGTAAAAAAATAAATAAACTTTATAAAGTGAATTTTCGTATTTTGCTGTAACGGGATTTTGACATAACGAAATTATATTAGGAATTGTCTTAAACTTATATTTGCGTGAATTGGTGTTTTCGAGAGAATTCAATTAATAAAATTAAATTAAAAGATATGCGTGAACTATTTGTGCTACTCGTATCACATTTATTATTTAACAATCAACAATATTATCCTGTAGGCGCTGTGGCTATACGAACCGCTGCAATTTAGTAGTTGAAATATAAAAGATTCATTGTAAACAATTGTAACTTTTAATAAAAATGTACACAGTGTATTTTTTTCTTGTTACCAAACATTTTCTTCAAACCACACAATGAAACGGCGCCACAATTCTTTACAATAATTTTCCAAATCAGAAAACTTCAACGACTTCACACAGCTTCTATCTACATCATCCCCTATATACAATATAATGGAAAAATCTAAACCAAATTTGACATTATGTGTTAATTTCCTCCAATGCTGAGCGTATTATTATTATTTTCTTATCAGTTCAATAGAATAGCAAAAACAACAATCATAAAATACAAAAGAATTTTTTTTTCTAATTTATATTTATCAAATCTATATTTGTAATATATACATACAATATTTATTTATAATTTGGTTTCATTCATTCAATCTAAAATATAATATATTATATATGTATTATATAGTTCCTATCTATATAAAATTTCAAATATGACTTATGATGTCATTAGGAAATGATCAATAAATTTTCTTCATAATTAATATTTCGACATTTTCTTTGTCTAGTTTGTGAATTGATGAATGCTCTTTTACAAAAAATTGATAAGCATATAATCAATTGGTAAATAAATGTGTTTTGGTTTAGTATATAGTGACATCGAGTTAATCTATTTCCTAATTAATTATTAACAAATACGTTATATAGCCTATTATTTATTTTGTTTGTACACAGTATTAACATGCTTTTTAAGGGCGAGCTGTGTATATATATACTTCACACAATATTAAACTTTGATAGTAATTATTGTACATATATTTTGTAACCGAAATGCAAGTAAAGATTCGAAGAATTAAAAAAAATGTATACATAAGCGGATCGATAAACCAATATTTACTCATATGCCGCCTGATTCATTAAAGCTAAATAACAAGTGAAAATATTCAAAAATAGTATATCTACTTACAATGTGCCAGTAAACTTAATTTAAGTTGAATTCTTATTTAACGTCTTACAAAGTTTAATAAAAATCTTTAAGTGAAAATTTATTTTTTGCTTTTTGTTGGTAAACCTCCTACTCTCTTCTAATCGAATGCAAATTACGTTTGGCTTTAATGGACAACAATTAATAGAGGTTTTGAATTACCGCGATATTGCAACATCAAATTGTGACTAATCGCAAGAAGGAAAAAATAAAATGATTAATATACGTCAAGCAAATTTGAAAATATAAGTAAAACTGTTATTATCTATACCAAATCATCTTTGTCTCTCTGAAATAACACTTATAGAATCTCATACTATCATATTATACTCGATGTACATTTATATGGAAGTTTAATATTATTTTAAATATCTGTTGAACATTCTAATGCTTTTTTAAAATAAAAAAATCCCTTAGCTATAAACATTATGAACTCCTGCAAACCGTATTGATTTGCAACACGTGGTAGTAAAAAAATCTTTTACGGTTATTCTTTATATACATATACGGTAAGGCATCAAAAATATATGAATAAATTTAAAATCCTTTAAATAAAAAATACAGTCTTATCAAAACGTATATACATATTTTGTGTGTTATGTGACATAAAATATACACGCAAAAGAACATACTATCTACCCGGCCTATCGTAAATATATCACATATGCGTATATTTCACATCTCTCCCATGTGTAATGATTCGCGTTAATTCACTCCCTCTACTGTATAATTGTTACCATAACGATATAAAAATTTACGAAAATACGATATAAAATCATCTTATTTTTCAACAAAACAAAATTTATTCAAGACGATGCATTAAAATTTTCTATTTTCTTTACATTTGTTCGGTTTAACTTCAAAATGAACGAACGGAGAATTGATAAGAACGAAATTTGTCATTTGTTGGAACGAAAAAAAGTAAGAAAAAAACGATCATGGCGACGAAAGTATGTATATTATGTACATATATACATACTAGCATATAAGTATAAGAATAACTGACATATTATTGACAATATTTCGAAAATCTTCGATAATTCAATCAAAGTCATAACTAATTAGCTTTGTCTGCGTGTAATCCTGTATATATCATACGTATTATACGGGTATATGCGTGTAACTTTCACATATTATAAGTATAGAGTAATTAAATTGACTAATTTTCCTGACATAATACCCGTGTGGATATATGGAAAATTGGAAATGTTTTTCCATCATACCGTTATGTACATATGTATATTTTCTATGCCTTATTTATCTTTATGAATTATTTATATAAATTGGTTTGTTGTTGCTAATTTTTTTGTATACTCATACTCGTATTCGTATATACAATTTGAATTTTTGTCATGGCCTTATTAAAAATCAAATTTAACTTGAAAAACACAACACACACACATAACAGAAAATTTAACTTCCATGGATATAGTAATGAAAATTCAATTTAATACGGTACTTTTAGAAATCGAGTGAAAACAAGATGGAAAAGTAATAAATTTAATATTCGGATTCTTATTATTAATAACGTGTCCGAAATGTCTAGCAAAATGGAATATTATAATTGCTCCTATATACATTCTTTTTTGGTTAGGACATGTTAAAGGATCGAAATAAAATTTATGAGTTGTGGAATGTAATTGACCTATGTATGTTTGAAATTTGCATTTATGTATGTGGAATTGCGTGCGGTATTCCCAAAAATAGAATTTTTTTAAATTTATGTTACATTGAAAAATAAAATTTGGGTTTTTGTTGAGATGTATGATATATTATGTATGTATGTATAAATAATAAATATATCCTTAATATGTATTTACAATAATACACCCTGCAAACTGTAGGCATTTTATTTCTTTTAACAACGATCATCAAGAGCAATAATAGTCTAATTTAATGAACGTATATTTATAAATATTAAGCGTCATTGAAATACCTGGATACGGTATTGCTGAACATAAGAGCTAACTTAAAAAAAGGATTATGAAATGTTATTAGTTATTACTGATTTCTATTGATTTGTTGGAGTAATTATTTTGATTAGGACAAAATATACAGGCTTTCATAGCTAATCAAAACAGTTTACTTATACAGGAAGATATACCCAAAAAACCAAAGCAAGTAGAGCAAGTACAATTTAGCTAAACCGATTTGTTTTTATTATTGGTCCATCAATAATATTAATTTACAGGTCCTAAATTTAAAATGAACAAGTCCGGAAGGTTGTCGAGCATCATAAAACTAATTTCTCAGTTCATTGTGGTTTTCTAGAAAATGTATAAAACACGGCCTAGGATCCAAGGAACATTTAAAACTACCTCTGATAACACAAGCGAAAAACCCAACCTTTTTAAATATTTAATTTATACAGTTCCCGAAAAATTTATATCGTCCTAGACGATAGCTTAATTGCTTATAGTTCAATAAATCAAAATTATATTTTGCAAAGTTTAGGGCAGTGTGATTAATTCTCATTGCAATATTCTTTCAGGCTGAGGCACTATGGGCTATACCTCTAGGCCAGCTATGAAACATTTCTGCTTACTTCAAACACCCACAATATATTTGGAATTGCAGAAATTTTTCATAGCTGGCTCAGTACTGGTCTGTAGAGGTCCGAAACAATATCAAGATGGGAAATTTACAGATCGGCCAAAACGTTATGGCTAGAATCATTTTTTTTCTATAAAATTCTTAAGTGGAAAAATGTTTTTTGAGATGAGCATTTTTATACCTCTATTCTTTTTATATAAACTTAAGGATGAACTAACTATATATAAATTAACTATTGTTGAAGAGTGTGGAATGGGGTTCTTCTTACGCTTGTGTTGGTAAGTTTTATTTTGCCTGGAATGAAATTTTGGGAAAACTTACAAGTTACTACCTTAGCCGAATAAAACCATTTAAGAAGTTGTGGGAGTTTCATAAAACCAACAAAAAATAAGATTTGTTAATTCCCTCTTCATTTTCTAATAAACATCAAAACACCTAAAACAAAACATATTTTACATATTTTTATAAGAGCCCAAAATTAATTAATTAATTATATGCAACGATGGCAATCATTGGACTGACCACGGCTGATCATTTACACCAGAATTCGCATCGTAAAAATGGTTCGAAAGTGTCAACAGTAAGAGCACTCAACATCACACACTCAGTAATCTAACTGAGTGATCATTAAAAATAAAATGAGCAATGATTTGAGACACTCTTTTTATTAATTATCTGATCTGATTTAGATTAAAAGAAAATAATTTCAAATTCAGGATAAATTGATCGAATATAATATGGTTGAGAATATTTACTAGAATTGTGAAATAATTAGAAAGGAGTTTTTATAAAAACGTTTAGTTAAGTTTACTAACTAATAGAATTTAAATGAAAACTAATTCTGATATTTTGAACTTCGAAGTTAAATTTAATAAACAATTTTGCAGTTTTATGATAATAATGAAATTATCTATAGTCACTTTTAAGGATACATAATTCTGAACTAGCAAATTCTCACTATTAAAATTTAATAAAAAACGCGTCATACTTATTTATCAAATACTATAAAATCGAAATGTTTTAATTAATTTTACTTCAGCTGAAACAGGTAAGGTGCCGCTAAAATTAGAATACATGAATTTTCTTAAGAACGTAAATAATTTTATAGTCGAATAGCAACATATTAATGTATTTTTTACAGAGATATAATGCTGATTGCAATCACATTAAAAAAATTACAAAAAATAATCAATTTTTGCGCACACGTTAAGAATTCTCACCTCCCTTTCATTATATGGGAAATAGCGTGTATCAGCAGATTCTCCATGATGAATTAAATTATATTCATTCTCCTAGACTAAAACGACCATATATATTTATATTTGAGGACGTATATGTATTTATGTGCACTGTACACATATAAAATACGATTCTCGATATATATATGTATATATATATATATATATATATATATATATATATATATATATATATATATATATATATATATATATATATATATATATATATATATATATATATATATATATATATATATATATATATATATATATATATATATATATATATATATACATTCTTGACAGCTATTAATAAACTTCATATGGTAAATAGAATCGTTAGCATCTTTATTAAATATACATTATTGCTATATACCCATGGTTTATTTTATACAATAGTCCGTTAACTTAACGCTATATGTATAACCGAAAGACACAATCAAAATTTGCTATGGTTTGGTGATCTGTTTATCAGTAAAAAATATTTTTATCAAGTATATTACCAAGCATTAAATTTTTTAAGCTCAAAAACTTAATCCAAATTTCGGCAGAAAAATTTAATATTCAATAAGGAAAATATTTTATAACTTTTACCTTTTTAATGTTTTAACTTTTCTGAGCCGCATAAAATTCTTAACTGCATGCATGTATGGATTTATGAACTAGAAGACAAAATTTTCGTTTATCCATAAGTTACTTCCCCAGCACCATATAAATGATTTTATACATAGTTATAACTATGTATATTCACTGAATGGTTTGTTCAAACTTGTACATTCTCTTTACATTCAAGCATATCTTTAAAAATGATTTTATTAAAAAAAACGCACTGGAATTGTGGTGGTATCTGCCACTAAATTCATTTAGTATAAAAAAAAATCAACAATTTGTGTAAAGTGAGATACCGAAAAGGTCTTTCTGGGGTTAAGCATACGCAAAACTTGGGTAAATAAAAAACAAAATTATTTTTCAAGGGTCAGATAAGAGTATCAGTATGTAATTATGTGTACCATACCCAAAAATTATATATATATATATATATACAATATATATGTACATATCTTAAATAATTTTTTGTAGGTAGCACAAAATAAATAAAAAACAATTTCCATCTTCATCAATTACAAGGTTTTCCTTTTTTGTATATTATACTTGTGTATAAAGTTACCTTTCCAATTATTTTTGTTTTAAAAACTTTATTTTGTTCATTCGTATTCTAGTGTAGTGGTATATAAGAATCGACCGACTCTTAAATATAATATAGGTGCGGAGGATCATAATTACGAAATATTTCGATGAGATTAAATTTCCTAATAAATCAAAAAATAATTAAGGAATGTCTTGTGCAGATAGTTCCGTTTACTGTATATGTATTACAAAAAAAATTTATATGAACAATATGTACTCCGCACTTTCGGTTTGAGTTTATTTCTATGCTTTGTTTTTATTACACATCGGACGAATAAACCATAAATAGCACCAGCACCAGAATGTTGTATGTAGTATACATAATGAAATGGGGAAAGAATCATAACTTTCTTACAATTTTTTTTATTGTTATGATACGGAAGTTTATTGTCATAAAACGGCGGCTACTTGTATGGCGAACGCTATAAAAAAATTGTTGGCATTTTTTTTTTGCTTAAAGTTTTATGTTTGTTTAAATGTTTTTTTGATTCGATTTTCAAAGGAAATAATAATAACCTACATAATATATACATATATACGATATATAGAAACACGACAATATTCAGAATAAATAAAAACCGTGTTGTAACGAAATATTTACCATGTCACAAAGCGAAAAATACAACCAGAACATAATAATAAAAAATAAAATGTCTTACTCAATTATAGTATACAAGAGCACTGAGTAAAATGGCTTTTATCGATCCATCAAATGTTGGGACTTCAAACATAAAACTTTATATATACTACCGCATCTACATAATTTCATACGTAACAAAGTCTGATATGTTAATCATGACCTGCCACAAGAGGCTTTATATATATTTTCACAATACCACTAACTCATAAATCACAGAACATTTTTTTTATTGTATAAAAGAAAACTAAAAGGTAGATTATGACGCACAACGTACAAACTTTGCGTTAAGAAAAAAGACAAGACGAAATAAACTTCGAAATTAGTATTCTATACTGTTAAACCCATACGCACAACGTGTTTCACTAATTTTTATGTTCTAATAAATTTTAATGTATAAACAAAAAGTTATAGGGTCAAAACTACATAAATCGATCTGCATCAGTGGTTATTTTTAATATAACAGCTGCAAAAAATAATATAATATCTTGATTTTGTTCTTACTCAACCACCGTTGTATATGAAGGGATTTTACAACATTTTGAATCTTTTTTTCCACTCAATTATATTTTCCTTACATTATACTTACGATTTCGCCCACAGGTAATCATTTTGTTGTTGTTACTCGCGATGCTGGTAAAAAAGTTATCTGTGTATAATTGGTAATATACGAGTATAACTACAAAAAGAAAAATGGAACAAAATGAAAACTGGGAATGAATTTTTATACAACGGGATTTTATCTCACTAAGGTATAAAAACCAAAAATTGAAAAGTTGTAGGGATGATAATAACAAGAATAGGGGTATGTGTTTTATATGTGTACAGTGAAATGTATGTTAATATTCGTAATATCCTCTTAAACTTGAAATTTATTCATGCGACTAACTTACAATATTTTTTATAACTGTGGGCAGAATCATGAGCAGGTTTTAACAATCAACCAATCAAGGAAATCCAAAGTTCAATGTAGAAAATATAATATCAGACATTTTTTGAGATCATATTTCATATAAATCTTCAAAAATGTAAATTCTATTTGTGCGAACTTTGTAAATTCAAGTTTAAGGTTAATGATTTAATGACTAAGAAACCAGATATTTTTCTGTGATTATTTAGCCGTAAAGGTAAAAATTATTAAGTTCGTAAAATCTAACAATAATTGTGAAACTTCAAGATCGCCTCGGAAATTTTCCAAGCTGTAAATTAAACTTTTACCTTTGAATTAATATTCGGTTCATTCTCTCAAACTACAGACTCTAATATCCTATAATTTTATTTCTGATATTAGGAAAATTAAATTACATGTTTTAGTTAATTTTTTTATGTCTAAAGAATAATAAAAATTATAACTTTACAAGTCAAATGATGCGATAATTTTTATGATCTTAATATTATTTAAAATAAATTCAACTGTAACTTAGTCAATGTTTAAAACGAGGTTAGTTTATTTATCTTTCCCTAATTCTATTCAAATTCAAATCAACCTTTTCTAAAACTTCGTCCAATTTCATTTAAATTCTAGTTTTGAATTTGTTTTCTTGAAGCATTTACACTTCATTCAAAATCTATGCAATTTCTTTAATAAGAAAATTTAAATTAAATTCAAAATTTATTCACATTTTATTAAAATTAAAATAATAACATACAATTGTTATTTCTATATAGTTTCAAGCAAATTTGCCATTTTTATCACTTAAAATCAATTAAACTATTGGGATACCAATTTATATAGTGATTGCTTGAATTCATTGTAAATTCAATTTAAATTTAAATAGATTATTAAAAGGATTATATTTTATTAATTCTATTTAAATTTTAATTCTCTAATAACCAATTTTCATATTCTATATAAATATGTATGTAGTTATTTTGTTGATGGTATAATTGTACAAATCGAATTGTATTTGATACTGGGTATAATAGTAAAACAGTGGTAACAAATAACTGATTGATTCTGTTATTATTTTAAGAATCAAATGACAAAATTGATTAAGCTAAGAAAAATCGTAAATTGAGAACTACATACTCGTATAAGATTATTATTTAGTAAAATGTTTAGTTTACTTTAAAAACTCTTGTAATTTGGAAATATGTAGTTTTATTTGGTCAGAAAAATCTATATAGAAGTATAAACAATTAAGGTGTGGTTCGTCCTTTCAAAATGTGTCAACAATAAAATGAGATATGTGTTCAAAATTATCAACTCAAAAAATAATGTACATTACCATACCATAATTTAATGGCACCCATGAGGAAATGTTAAACGTCATCACATACTTGGATAAAAATCTTGTGCGTACCGTTTTTTGTTTCAAACATGCCATCATATCATTAATGAGTTTATTATTTTAAAAAAATATGTATGTAAAAAATTGTTTTGTTATACATACATATATGTACATATATTATATTACCTTTAAATGCTTTATTAAATTTATGTCTCTTTTAAGCTAATAACAACACATACACACACAAAAAAATGAGCACTCGTTTAATGGTTTCTTGTAAGCGCACTAGGGGGGAACTTTTACCAAAGAATATAAAGTCTCGTTTACCTTGAATTTTCGACTAAATAAATTATTCTAAACCATAATATTGTTCGCGTTTTCGGAAGGAAATGGGTTTTATGTACATGTGTACGTATGTACGAGTATATATGTACATACATATATTTATACCAACCATAAAGCTGTCTTCGTGAACGTTTAAAATAAAAAAGCATTAAAAGAAATTAAGTATTTTGTTTTTAATATTAAACAGAACTTTTTAAAATTATAAACTTATTTTTATGATAATTATTAATTTTTTTTTGTTTTTGCTAAAAATGATTTTTTTATTGTCATCAAGACCAATTTGTGATGGAATCAAAAAAATATATAATTCTGTTTGTATGAAAAAATGTATGGTTTCATCCCTGCAGGGTATTTTATTTATTTATATTCGTACTTTTCGACAGAATTCACGAGTTTCAGGTATGAATTTATGAAAAGGAAGTTAATCAATTCTTTATTTACAAACAAAAAAGTTTCTGGTTTTTTAGTTTAATTCTATTTCCGAGTTGAATCTACAAATTTTTTTTGGATACTATTTTATTTAGGCTCTTAGGAGTTTTGCAAATCGTTAATTAGACGCAATACAAAATTGGGCTAGTCTGGTTTATAATTCGGAAGCCTGATAATCAATTTAAACATATCCATCCAATTTTCAACTAAAATATTGTGAAATATCGAAATATTCGAACAAAAGTCGTACAATTCCATTTCATTTCAATTATACATTATCTTTATTCAAATGCATTTTTCAATACTATTTGGTATAGATATAATCGATAGAGAGTGTATTAGCGCTGAAAGTTATAGAATACATATTATTTTATATCTTTTATATTTTTGTTAGGTGTGGTTTACCCTTTAACACGACCTGGAAAAATATTTTGAGTTCATATATGTATCTTTGTGTCTACTGTCTAGCACATCATGAGCTTTGAGGTTGACAAATAACTCCACTATAGTTAGAAAATTGTATTCGACTATAGTTTGTGGATAAATTGGGATTGTATTGGTTCTAATGTCAGTTTCTCTAAAGTTACGTCGTACTGAAGAGTGGGTTTATTGTTAATTCAAATGATCGCATGCGAATAGCCATACTTTTCATGGTCTACTAAGGACCATTCAATCTAATTTTGATAAAAAAGGTCACAGTATACGTTCAATTGTTGTGATCGAGATCCTGAGAAATTTGAATAAAGTGCAAATTGGATAGCATATAGAGATTTTTTTTTTTTATTAATTATGTAATATGATTTGAAAAACTTTTAGTATCGCACTGTCAATATCTTTGGTAGCTGTAATAATTTTGAATGCATAAACGAAACTTAAAAACATTTACCAAAGATTATCGAAGCCTATAAATAATGAAAACATATTATAGCGTCTGAACTTTATAAGATGAGTTTCAGTTGTTTTCATCATTACACATATTAATTTTATTGAGCGCATGACGTTAAGACTGCCAAAAATACTTTGTCCGTACATAATATACATACATACGCGTATGTATACATATATTCGTCATACATCTATCAAATTAGTTGTGATCCACTCTATGTATAATATTCTTTCCATAAAGCTTTTTAACATCCCCAGAATGAAATATTGCAATCAATAAATGTACCATAAAAAATAAAATCGCAAAAAACTCGCGTACAAAAAAATAATAATCGAGACTTGTTTTCGATTAACACACACAAAAAAATATTTTATGTTGTACAATTCTGTCAAAGTAGCAAAAAAATAGTTTTTTTATGAAACCAACAAAATCAATTAGTAGAATACTAATTTTTGGTTGATTTTTTTGTATAGCTATGTATCTATCATACATACATAAATATATTATAATATGTGTGTGCTACACATGTTCAATGCAGATGCAACAAAAGCAAGTCAATATCAACGATAATGGCATAATGAATCTTTAAAATTTTGTTTTTGCAGTCGATAGAGTGTATATGTATGTAATGTACATTGTTTATAAAACTTTAATTGTTTGTTTAGACATAATTTAAAAACTAAATTTGAATTGCTAAATAAACTATAAGAGTACATTATTTTAGTTTATGATCATAGAAATAACAATCTTTAAACAATATATATTTCAAAAAGAGGAATATATCTTTTTAATTTATATACACTATAATATAAGACAGGATGTGAATCTGTTAATTTTATAGTTTTCTTTAATTTTTCATACAGCATGCACATTTTATTTATATATATATACATAAATACACATACATATACATATATGTATATTATTAACCCCTTACGGTTGGTTCGATATTTAAAATCCCCAAATTGTCTTACTACCGTTGTCTATATTTTGTGGAGCTTTAACAATACTTATATGTTTTAAAAAAAATCCGTTTACACAATTTTTTATAAGCTCTACATTTACTATAAATTTTAATATACAAAATCTAAAAAATATTCAAATTATAAGAGAATTATGTTCAGGAAGGAAAACAACTAAATTAATGAGAAAATACTGAAAAAGCTACACCTAAGCAACAACGTAACATTTGTGGCGGAAGTTCAATTTTTTATAATTTTTTAACCATTAGTCACTAAAATTACCGTGAATCAATGTGCATAGGTTGCTCCGTATTCAAGGCAATGCTAACATGGAATTTTTTTTAAAACGTCATGTCTATAAATCTTTTACATATTATCAAGAATGTTGGTATCAAGTTAGTATGTACAATATACTCGTACATATAACATGTTCATACTTGTTGCAAAAGCAAATTTACATGAAAACAGAAATATATTGCAAATTCGCAACTCCGATCCCATTCTGTGGGTATTCACTCACATTCGACACATTTTTATTTAATCTAGGTTTTACTCGTATTATAAAAATAAAAATGGTGTTCAATATATTTATAGCCATTTCAATATCGCTGTGAAATTTAAGAATGTACCCACCTATATTTTTTTTAATTTCATAATTTACTTCCAAGACGTTTCTAGAACGACAATTTTGTTAAGTTGAATAAAAATTTTCAATTATGTTTGACGTAAAATATAAATAGAATAAAATTGAAAGGCAAGTATGTATTAAATTTTAAATTAGATTACAAATCAAAAAACAGTAAAAGCCATCATCATTGCTCTTGAAAATTATTTCCGAAAGCTATAGCATTGGAGGATATAATCTATGTAATGCAGAATTAGCAATAAAAATTAAGCTTTCTATTCCAAGCGCATTTACTGATCATCATCATTTGTCGAAACTGAATTTGATTTGATTTGATTGGAATGTTCGACCAAGCATTAAGCAGGATCTCCCGGAGATGGCCGGGCCTCACCGAACACCCGTTTACACTTAACATAAAGAGGATTTGGATAGGTCCAGTTAGTATGATAGAAATTGACTCGATTACAGACACCTGGTATAGCCAATAGTTAGTAACACAGGACGATACAGTTCTAATCTACTTTTATAATTTTTAACAGCATCACTGGGCTCTGAAATAAAATTTATTAGTTTGCTGGATCAGACTTATGAGATACTCCTGAAAATTCAACTCAAATTAGTTACGATTATTTAATTCTGCATTCCAAAATTTAATTAATTAATTTAAATTTAACTTTAACTGGCAGAGATCCTGAAACTTAAATAAAAATTTTTTATTATTAGTTCCATATATTTGAGCTGTGCTAGACACATGATAATCAGTTTAGTACTAACATTTCAACTAACAATATTCTTGACAGTAAAACTGAGCTCTGTAATAAAATTTATTAGTTTACTGGATCAAAATTATGAGATACCTCTGAAAATCAATTCAAATAAGTTTCAATTTACTATATTCTAAATTCAAAGCTATAATTAATTAATTAAAATTTAAGTGGCAGAAAACCTATAGTTTAGTTCAATTTATTATTATTACAATAATTCCATATTTGATCTATGGTAGACCTGTAATGAATAATTAGTGTAAACATTGCCGCCATTTGCGTTTAGCACGAGTTCACGTTCTCTCCGCCTTTATCCCTACAAAATTCAAAATTCAAATCCTTCTTTATATGAATTTTACAATACAATTATAATCTACTTTTATGATTTATTAAAACAAAAACTGTGCTCTGCAATAAAATTTATTAGTTTGCTGGATGCGACTTTTGCTTCTTTTATGATGCTTCTGAAAATAATTCAAATTAGTTTCAATTTATTATATTCTGCATGCTTAACTGCAATTCATTAATTTAAATCTAATTTATTAAAACTCCATATAAATGCGGCAATACTAGATGAAATAAAATTAATAAAATAAAATTTAAAATAAATACAACCAAGAATAGTCCTTAAAAGAAAGAAATACAAGAATATAAAATATAAAAGAAACACAAGAAATATAAACCTCGGATGGTTCAAACTTCTTGAAACAGTTCTTCGGTTTTAAATAAATAATTTCAGCAAATATGATTTCTATATTACTACAATTTAAATTTTATTAATTGAAAATATAAAATCATTTTCAAATCTTAATACAAAAAATATAAAATGTCAGCTGATTTCCTATCAATTTGTTATCTTGTTTTCCTAATGTTCTAAAGTAATATATTTATAATTTAAATAAGAACATTGTATACTACATACATTCATATGTTCATATTTATACATTTATTAATAATAAAATTTAAACTTTTTTTCTGTTACACACACTAAAATAAGATGTGTTAAAAGACGTAACATCACCTAAAGCAAATATAATTATTGATTACTTAATAAGAAATAAAATAAAAATGAATATTATGTTAGTATAAAATTAGACTAATTCATTCCACCTAATGCACCATCTAGAAACCGATATCCGTATCAATTGATTCTATTTGTGGCTTGTCACTGTAAATCTAATTAATTTAAAAACAATTCCAATTGGAACATATTTTCCCGTATGCAAAACATCAATGGGAATGTTTTGTTTTGTTATCTAACCAAACTTAACAGACAATTTAACATACTTAAACCAAAAACGTTTCTACTTACGTTTTTTCTGAGACATTTACCTGATTCCTTTTCCAATTTGACACCACTTCAAAAAATCATATTGACAAAAAATTTCATACACACATACATTAATTATGCAGTAAAATTATGTACTAAAATATGTTAATATTGTTCATATTGTCCATATCATTATTATAATTATTGTTTTTGTTTCGACACTTTTAGTTTTTGAATAATTTAATTTAACACACTGAAAGCACAACACTTTAATTAAATATTAACACCAATCTAACTAATTTTAGCTGCTCACAACTATTTACGATTTATTTATAATATAGGAGAACAAAAACGCACGTCTAATCGACATGACATTTCGTTGCTGCCATCATCATTTGTCGAAACTGAATATCACCATATTAGGTAGTACATTTGCTTACCCAATAACACACAAACAATTTCGTGAAAATAAATTAAGAGATTTTAGGAAAAATGATCCGCAACGTTTTGTAGATAAGGTTATACCGGCAGATGAAAAATGTATTTATTAACAAGATTGTATTGATCAATAGAAATGCAAAGGTAGATGTATAGCTATAGTGTATGCAGAGATGGCCATTTCAAAGATGAACCTGTATTCGTGAACAAAAAAGGGGCTATCGTCCAGATTTCGAAGACAAAAAAACCATTAGCTAGCGGCCTTTGATTAATGTATGTGTATGTGTTCAGTGTTGGTATTTAATTTAATTTGTGTGTAAATATGAAACATTATACGCAATTAAACTTTAAACAATAAACTTTATTCGGCACAGTAGTAGCCATGTTAGAACTGAAATTTAAGATAAAATGATTTTTCGATCATGGAATGTTTATGTTGGAAGTTCGATTAGAGCCGAAATTGAGATTATTGCTTTTTCAAAGAGAGTAAAAAATTAATCGAAATCGACACTACTTACTTCAGGTTAGCTGAAGCACATTCAAAAAATTTATTGGTATTATACATATAGCATTCGATTCGAAATTTAGATATTATTGTTAGAATATGTAATCGTTTAAAGTTTGAATTTTTTGCTATTGAACCAAAAGTTACAAGCAAAACAAGCCAGGTTTTTTAATAAAATTGATAAAATTTAGTAAGTCTCCAGTTTGATTGAGTTACGTTACACTGTACGAAATTATAATCGATGTAACTTTTGGTGGCATATTACGAGTTCAGAGTTAAAATTGGATGAGAAAAAAATATCTCGTGGTCGGCTCCGTTTATTGAACTTGTATTTACTATCGTATAAAAGCAATATTCATCAGGAATCTTATATTTTCTTTTCACAATTTAATTTCCCGAAAAATATCAGTTGCCGAACTATGGGTAAAGCCGGTAAACGTTTCGTAGAAATTAATTGAATCAATTCAATCCTAAATACTTAATCAAACTTTGATTTAACGAGAAATGTGAGTTAGATTATTTATTATATTTTTTCAATTAATAATTAATTGATATTTTATGAAATAATTTTTAAACAAAATGGTTAAAAATCGCTTTAAACATAAGATTTCTCGAAACTATTAAAAACATCCAATAGTAACATCTCCTATTTTATAAATTCGGCTTGAACTCATTTGATAATATCAGGTGTATTTAGGTTTTGTGTATGAGCTTGACATGGTTTTGTCTAAGTTAGTACGATCTAACCATTGGTAATGGAACCTTTTAATAACATGGTTTTCTAAGTATTTTATTTTTCTACGAAACGTTGTAAAAGGCTAAATTAACTAGACAATTAGTAGCCTAGCCACCTATTAGAAAAGTAGGCGATTTCGTCGAAAATTTTGGTATGAGGCACACAGCATAAGAAATACATTTTATCCAGATATCTTCGTTTTATGTAGAGCTCCAAAGACATTCCGTATCTTCAACATAATTACATTTTAACTATTTGAAATTTTCACATCAAACTTGAACCATTTCAGTTATCTATATATACATATATCCGCAAAAATGATATACACAAAATTATCATTCATAATTCAATTCCAAATTAAATCATAATGATAATGTTCACACCATAACCAGGGGTTAATATTTTTTCTAATATACAATCAACACACGGAGATATAATACATAAATTATATACATATGTACTATATGCTTATAAGAAACGACCAAAGATGCACAAGAAGTATAAAACGAAGAAAACTTAGTCAGACTGAAAATTGCAAATAAACAAAGAAGGAAAAAAGGAAGAGCTAAGCTAAAAGTAAATTAAAAATTCTATTTTTGGTTTTTCAATTTTTCTCTACTTTAGTGTTGTGCAAAACAAACAAAATATAAAATTCAAAATGAATAATAGATAAAAAAAATACTGAAAGACAATAGTTTTCTGTACACACATAGTTAGCTTTAAAGAAGGAAAAAGCAAGATCTTTTAAAATGATTTTTTTTTCTAATTTATAACTTTTTATTGCAGTTTAAGAATTTTTTGAAGATGAATGCTTATAAGCAGCATAAAAGAGGAAGACAATTTGTACTTTTGAATATAACTCCTCTGTATATGCACCACAGAATAGCATATCGAGTCAGGAATAGTAATGGTAATAGTAATATTATATTATTATCAGTAATGTAATCTATCTTGAAAACTTTGTTTTAGTTTCGATTTTTTTTTTCTTTGCTTATACTTTTTTATAAACAACAAATACTTGAATCACAGCAGATTTTTTTCGTATTTTGTTTACTTTTTCTGCTTATTATTATTCATACATATTATTGAGAAAAACAACTTTGTAACCGCTATAATAAAGAGATTGAATCAGCACGTATCACTGATAGTCTTTTTTATATGCACCCGTACATACTCGTATATAGACGGTTTTTATGCTTCAAAGTAGCCGAAAACTTTTAGAAAATATACATAATGTACTATGGCTGATTTAAGAAAATAGATATTGGTAACATAAGATGGATTAGATTTGAATTTTATGTTGCTATTTTGATGGTTTCATAGGATTAGTTTAACTCAGTTTGAGGTGTATAGTCGAGGAATATAAAAACACGATTATTAAATATTAAGGAAAATTAATATTTTGACAAACAAAAATTAGCTTTTTGGTTTTTCGTGTACATAAATCCATTCATTGCCCAGAAAAAACCAATGTTTGGTGCGGTTTATGGGTCGGTGGAATTAGAGATACGTATTTTTTCAAAGATGACGATAGCCGCAACGTTACCGTCAATGGCGCTCGCTATCGTTCGATGAATTCGGACTTTTTTTTGGCTAAAAAGAATGAACTGAATCTGTTCGATGTGGTTTCAGCAAGACAGTGCCGCAAACCACACAGCACGCAAAACCATGGACTTGAGAAATGAGTTCGATGAGCAATATATCTCACTTTTGGGTCCGATGAATTGGCCGCCTAGACTATTTTTAATGGGGCTACGTGAAGTCTCTCGTCTATGCCAATAAACCAACAACAATTTCTGAAAAAGTGGTGCAAAATTAGACATCCCGCATGAAAGGTAAATGGCAAACATTAACTTCTCGATTCAAATAATTACATACATTTCTACAATTTTATTTTTTAAGTTATAAACCAAACGCTTAAAAAATCACTCGTTAGTTTGGTTTGGACAAACGAAATAGAATAGTTCATATTAATTCCTATAAATTCCTTCAAAAGGTTCCAGCAGGAGAGTAAAAAGTGATATTTTTTCATGGTTAGCAAAGCGAAACCATTATTTCAATATCATAACTTAAATCATCGCAATATCAAACTGAAGTTTATAATTTATAAATTATAAATAATTCGAAATTGATTTAAATAATAAATGGTAACAATATTCACTATCAACAAAAATCACAATATTGGAATTTTAGTAGATAATTGAAATTTTGCAAATTAATTATTGATAAATTCAACGAATATTTCAAAGAAAAATTGATACTCTCAAAATGGTCAATCGATATTCGAGATAGCTAAAATATAATTTAAGAATAAAAAATATTGGTTATAAAAATATGTTCTTAATCAAAAATGTCAATATTTCACGCAAAAAAATGTTTGTTACATTATTTTACCACGAAAAATAAAATGACGTTATAAACCATATTAAATAATAATTAAATACAGATCAACCAGTTTTGCGTAGTAAAATTCTATAATTATTCCACTATTAATTTTATAACTCCATAATTATTTACCGATCATTATTCTCTCGATTCATTCATTTTTAATTTAACGCCACAAATAAGAAATTGTCGACACTAGCTGTCAATCCGGTCCGTTCTACTCCGTTCCGTACTCGCGTGTTTCACGAATTTCAAAGACAAGAGCTCTGCTATATACTAAATATAGCCAATATCTGAGATTCGAGAAATACAATTTGGTGTAGGAGAGTTTATTTATATTAAAGGTTAAAATTTGAAATTCCATTGACTGATTTCAACAGCTTAATGTATCCTGTTTTAATGTTTTTATATGAGTCAATCTCTAAGATATGTGTATTGTTGTTGGATGTAGGGAAGTTCTGTTTATAAATATTCCAAGTATGAATTAAATCGTATTTTACTCAAGCAAAAATAATTATACCGTGAAAATTAATAATTTCAATTTTATTTTAATTATACTGTTAAAAATTGTACACTCGCAATAATTTATTACATATGTTGTCCATAATTATGTTTATCAATTGTTTATTTAAAAATTAAAGTACATTCGCTTATGCACAAAAACTCTTTTTTTTGACCAATAATTACACACCAGTCAATTCTGTATATTATATTCCATTCAAGAATAATGCAACTAATTTTTATAATCAACATTTTACATTAAAATTTCTATGAATGATCAAAACTTAAAATTTGAGCTTGGTACATACTATTCAATTTTTAATCAACATTTTTTGTAAAATTATATTTAATTAATTAATGATTTAAAAAAATCAACGTTTGTTCCGGCTCAAAAAAAAAAAATGATTGTTAAAAAATTATTTAAAAATTAAGGTTGGACGGAAAACCTATTCAAAATTACAATTTATTTTTATTTACTTTAAACGTCTTTTTAACGTTGATCCATTCATAAATTTTAACACATTTAAAATAGCTATCTAAAAATCCAACATAAACTTGTTGAACATATTTTAAGGTTCATTCACTCTACGATCGTGACATATTCCATTCCCCCATACTGTACAAACAATTTTCTTATCCGAAAACACTCCAAATACTACACTAAATATAAATTAAATACCTTACAAATTTGTCTGAGATTTATTTCAGTTTAATAACCCAAAATAACATGCCGTACAAAATTTGAAATAAAAATAAAAGCAAATTTACTTTCTAATAAGAATAACCAAACAAAAAACACATTTCCTTACATTATCAATAATTAAGTTGATAAGACCCGCGAGAAACATTAACAACAATAACAAAGTGTAAATAAATAACCGAAAGTAAATTTATGATAAAATTTTATATTACATAAATAGTAGTATCGTTTTTGTCTATTTTAGGTATTAATTTCCCAATAGCTTACATAGACACAAGATAGCACATAATATAGAAAATGCATGTCACATTTTAAAATCATAATATTTGTACATATATATACCGATCGATTTTATATTGTATCGTATTTAAAGAAGACTCATTATTGAAATATTGTCGACAATTTATTCGGTAATTAATCGCAATTTATAACGATTTTCTAAAAAAAACGTGTGGAAACCCTTTTTCTGTAAATGTTGTTGTGTTGTTTTAATATTTTCCACAATCTACTATGTTTGTATGGGGGTGTGTATACTACGGGTGATGGTATCATACCTTATTATATCTTTAACAACATACATGACAACATGTGTATATATCTCGTATACTATTTATCGTTTGCATGTTATTTTATTTTGGTTAGATCAATAAATAGTTGTTGAATGGAATTTTAATTAATTTTCAATATTTCAAATATAAAAAAAAATTGATGAATTTTCATATTTTGGTAGAAAAAAAATGTAGAAAAAAGTATCGGTAAAATTAAATTCAAAATATTTGAAAATTAGTAATGAAGATATTAACATCGAATAGATATGTATGTACGTCAGCGCAACACAATTCAAAACACAAATACAGTATGTATTCAAATTTGTAAAATTAAAATGTTCAAGTGGTTTAATTGATGTTTGAAGTTGTTGAGTGGAAAATACTTTTTTCCCTATACATATACGTATGTACGAATATGTATTATGTTCTATATATGTAGCTACTCGTATAGTCGAATCTAATGTAGACGAACTTTTTAACACTTTTTGAAATACATTTTATCAAAAATTTTCTTTCGTTTTTTTTGTAAATAACGATTTAAGTGTTTAACGTGCTTGAGATTTTACGGAAATTATACAACATATGCATTTCGATAAAATGTGATGAATTTAATTTATTTTTAAGTTGATTGCTTATTTGAAATTTATGTGTTTACCATATAACCTTTTGACTTTGTGTGCGCTCATGAATATAACTGAAATTATTTCAGTTACAAAATTATCAAAGTACAGTGTAAATTGCAACACAACTGACATTTTAATTAGTATGTATGTAACTTAATTAATAATCCACTATATAAAATAAATAAAATAGATTTGCAAGCAAATAAGATTGCATATTTATTGTAATGGTCATGAATCGGTGAATCGGTCTATGAATGTTTAGATTTATGTAAAACTGTAGATTGCATTAAATAGTTTTTGGGAACTGCTCTAAAGAGTAAAGGTAACTCACTTTTTATTTCACTCAAATATTATATATTTGTATATACCATAGTTTTGTATTTGTACATCAAAATTATTATAAAGCAATATTGCTGAGTCTGTAAACGAACTGTTGTTTCAGGAAAATACCGCCACAGGGTTGGAAAATGATCTCGGTATCTTCTGATACAATAGCCCAATAGTTTTAACCATTATGCCATTTGCTCGGTTTAAAAAGTCGAGTGATCTGTCATCAACAAATTCCAAGATGATCAAGTGCATTAATAAATTTTTGAAAGTGACCGATAAGAGTGATGAAACCTTTACAGCATAAATTTAATTATATTATTAAAAAGTTCAGTGCTGCAGCCTAATTCTTTAAAGAATAAGATAACGTGAAAACGCAAAAACGAGAGCTTTACACGTTTTCATACCAAAATGGCATTCTATAACTTTACACCAAGATAAATTAAAAAATGGGTAAGACAATAAAAACGTCAAAGTGGTTTTAGACACGATAAAATTATTCAGCAAGAAAAAATTTACACGCTGACTACTTTGTTTTATAGAACACCATTTAACCAAAATAATTTTTTTTGTGTAAACTTTTTCAATGTTTCGTTTTTTCACATTATCTTGTTTTTACAGAATTAGCCCGCTGGTATGTTCTACCATCACATTTACGATATTCGATAGAAGTTTGTTTCGCTTTTTTATTGACACGTTTATTGCTATGAATTTCGTGAAATTTGTTTATTATTTATGATAAAATCTATTCTGTATACAGTCGGCAGATGGATGTATTGTTTACTGATTGTAGTGAACATGTATTTCTCTATTTTCAGGCAAGTTGAAATATTCAAAAAAATTATTTAAAAATTACATAATCTTCTATTTATACGAATGTCCTTTCATACTTGGGATTTAATTCCGATACTGTAGCCTAATTCTATAACGAATAAGATAACGTGAAAACGCGAAAACGAGTACTTTACACGTTTTCATACCAAAATGGTATTCTATAACTTTACACCAAGATAAATTAAAAAATCGGTAAGATATTAAACGTCAATAAATTACACATACAATTTATCTTGTGTAGTTCGTTTTCACGGATAAAAATTTAAAATATAAAACTAAAATTTCACGAAGAAGGCGGGCTAGTGCCGAACAAAAAAACCATGTTTGTCCTTGTTACTCTTTATAATTATTATTATATTATGAAATGAAACCCTAACAAAACGTCAAAGTGGTTTTAAACACGATAAAATTATTCAGCAAGAAAAAATTTACACGCTGACTACTTTGTTTTATAGAATACCATTTAACCTAAATAAGATAGAAATTGTGTAAATTTTTTTTGTGTAAACTTTTTCAATGTTTCATTTTGTCACATTATCTTGTTTTTACAGAATTAGACCACTGAACGAGACTAAAATTTCTTAACTAGATGCCGGCAGGGTTATGGTGTAGAAACTTTGCATACTTTTTTCCAACTATTTTTGGCATTAGTGAGATTTTCAGTAAATTTATAATGAGTCAAAAATATTGCTTAGTTTGTGTTATTTCATTGGAAAATATGTTTAATTTAAATGAACGGATTAGAATAAACAATAGGTTATGTTATGAGCCGGCTTTATATTCTATGTCTTAAAAGCATAATGAGTATGATTTTATAGTCGCGTTGTAGTCATCGCGGCTAATGAAATGACTGATAAAAAGTATAGGTAGACTAGATAATTATAGTGACTATATATTTGAATTCATAAAAATGATTGGCTTGCTACATTTCAAAGAAACTATAGTTGAAACAATTTCGATTTTAAGCGAGTGAATAAGAAAACAGAAGGATAGGAACCCTGTACTGGGTCTCAAGCATTGCCAACTCTTTCGCAGTTTGGTTATTTGCGTCTCTTTACCTCACATCGAATGCAAATCGACGACACACGGTTACCGGTTTAATTGGCCATTTCCACATTGCATAGTTTCATGGAAGCCTGTACTGCATGAACGACGGTTTGGATCATGACTCTTTCGGCCGTTAATTTGTCGTACCAAAATACACTTGAGATTTTTGTGTTCGAAATTTTACTTTTGAAATTCGAATTTCGTGGATGATTGATAACTTCACCCAAAGGAATTATTCCCATCACACTATTGAAACAACCTTCTGCTGGTCACTTTCTGTTAGTTCGTATCACCATCAATTTCATTCATCAACTCCAAACAACTGCATCAAAAAATATGAAATGTATGTTACGATGCCTGTGGTTGGGGGCATTCACATGTCTCGTAAATCTAAATTTTGCCCAAGAAAACCACCACAGTATCCTTTGCTTGTCGTAGGAGGCGACTAAACGGTTGGATCGCTGGGCTGACGACCCGCACCGGTAAAAAAATCAACTGTTGATAAAGTCAACGAAAAGCAAAATGGATACCGCCAAAAAAAACCGGACCCCCGCTTAAGTACCCGGATACGAGATTTAAGATCGGCACGTGGAACGTGCAGTCACCGAAGAAACCAGGAGCGTTGGAGGGCCTAATCACGTGCATGAAGGAGTATCGGCTGGAACTCGTTACTCTTCAAGAAACTCGCTGTCCTAAAAGTGGAAACCATGTGTCCCAGGGTTATACGTTGCTCTATAGTGGAGATGATCTCGGAAGTTTTGGAACTAGACTTCTTCTTGGGCCGCTGGTAAAGAACGCTGTCTTGGATTTCCAAGCAGTCAATAACCGATGGTGTAAGCTTCGCTTGCGCATGAATTTAGCCAACCTGTCGATAATTTGTGTTCACGCGCCCATAAAAGCCAGCCAGCTCCAAGATAAAGACTCATTTTACAATGACTTGGACGATCTGATCTGATCTATAGCCGAACACGATGCTAGAATGGTAATTGGGGAATTTAATGCTAGAGCTGGTAGAAATCAGGCCGACTCTTGTGAAAACATAGGTCCGTACTCCCGTCACGAAACTGTGACCGATAATGGTGAGAGAATGATGTACTTCGCGATTGCTCATGATCTTAGAGTAGCAAGCACGTTCTTCCCTCATAAATGGATAAATCTAGAGACGTGGACACATCCTCGCGGAACTTCCCGCAGCCAAATTGACCATGTGTTAGTTTCTAAAGGACGGGCTCGGGTTGTGCAGCATGTGAGAACTTATCGGTCAGCAACCAAATAAGTAGGCAGCGATCATCATTAGGTCGCTGCAAACTACGATGGAAGTTTTCGTACAAGTCTGAGAACACAGCGAAACATGGTACGTTTCGACTGTGAAGGTCTGATAAATGAAGATAAAACGAAACGATATCAGGATCTTGTCAGCGACAACATTGAGGAAGCTAATTACCAGTCTGACTGCGTGAACTCTGTCTGGGAGGCCCTGAAAACTTCGGTTGTCAAAAACTTTAGGTATAGTGAAAGTCAAACCCAAGAATGATTGGTTTGATGACGAGTGTTGTCTTGCAGTGGAGCAACAAAATATGGCCCATAGTGAAGTGCAACAACGTCTCACAATCGCGAGGAAAAACCAGGCTGCTCTTGCAAGGAGAGCAACTAAGTGGATTTGTAGACGGAAGAAGCGAGAATGGTGGAAGGCCGAGGTTCTGAAAGTACAACTCAGCAATGAGCGCAGTTCGCGTAATTTCTTTAAAGGAATTACTGTACTGAACCATACTTTAAGGCCTGCGTCAACCGCCATTCGGGACCGGGATGGAACCTCTGTGTCAACATCGACGCAGTACTCGACGCAAGGTGTGGACACTTTACTGCCTGCTTGATGTTCATCATGCGTCACAGACTGTTGTTGAGCCACCTCAAATGCAGAATGCGGAGATTTGCACTGAGGAACCGTCCCATGAGGAATTCACTAAGGTCATGCTGAGATTGAAACGTAACCGCTCACCTGGAGTGGACTGCATTAATTCGGAGCTCTTTATATTTGGAGGGGATACTTTGTGGAACTGTCTATTCGGCCTTATTCGATTAATATGGTCAACCCAAGTTATGCGTGGCGAATAGAAAGTGGCCGCGATATGCCCCATCTTCAAGAAACATAATAAATTATTATGTTTACTTTTGAATTTTTGTCAAAATATAATACAAATAGGACAGCGCATGCGCACAAATACACACATACTCACTAATATTACTATTTTCCGGTAATTTTTACTCTCCTATTTTCATAGTCTCAAAAAGGCAACAAAATAGAGGTACAGGTGTTCCTGGATTTCCGGCAGGCCTATGACTCGATCAATCGAGAGAGTTTGTGGTCTGCCCTGGATTATTTAGGAATGCCTACAAAATTGGTACGACAGTGTAGGACGATAGTGACGCAGTATCAATGCGGTGTTAAAGTTGAGAACAGGCTATCGATAATTTTTCGACAATTAAAGTGCGACTGGCAGCTGGCAATCGTACTTTGTATCCTCTAAGGCCGCTGCTGAAATCTAAACACTTATCAAGTGCCGTGAAACTGAAGCTTTACAAAGCGATGATCACGCCCGTTGTTATGTTTGGATGTGAAAGTTGAGCGCTGTCGGATCAGTACTAGAGATGGCTCCTTACATTTGAGAGAACAAACATGCGGATAATTTACGGCCCAAAACGCGAAATAGATGGTACATACCGAGCTCCGTATAATGCGGAAATCAGAGATCCCCGATATTGTACATGAAGTAAAATCGCAGTGAGCACGCTGGCTCGGTCACGTTCTGCGTGCTGATCCGGAACGAATTGTGCAATGATCTATGAAAGGAGAACACTCATACGGTAGGCGTAGAGGTCGTTCCAGGCGACGATGGCTCCACGATGTAGAAAACGACTTGGCCTCTTTAGATTGTCTTAGACAGTATGAAGACCATGCTCAGGATCGAAACCGTTGGAGCCAAATAGTTACAAATAGTTCACTCAGTGAGGGGCCAGTAATGGCCTTTTGAAAACTGATTATTATTTTATATTAAGATGCAGTGTTAAACGATTTGTTAGAAAATTGCTTAAAAAACTATCATTAATAAATTAAAGCAAAATTAAAAATTTTAATTTAACACAATTCTTTAAAAACCGATTGCTGATACATAATAATACTGTATTTTCTTGATAAATTCGATCAAATTTTCCAACATCAGTAAATTTGGCAGGAGTAATTCAGTCAATACTATCCATCATTATTTTCAATTGCCGCGGCCAATTACCTATTAAAGATCATTAAACACTTTAGCTGTTAAATGATGAAATTGGCCAATTTTGCCTATACAATGTTTCGGAATTTCTCTGGCAACGTCACTCGCAACTCTGGTTAGGTCCAAATCATCCACATCCATTTAAAATTAAGCCAAATCTATACTATTTATACAGAATTACCGCAGGTTAATCATTTAATTCATTCATTTTCATTGCATTATTTGCATATTACATTTATGTATATGGAATTTGTCAGAATACATCAACATACATCACAAATTTCTATCATTCCAAATTCAGCAGTTGAATTATGGTATTAGTTTTATTATTTCATGTGGCTTATTTTAATTTCCTTTAAGGTTTTGTACGAACAGTACCACCAATTTGTTGAAAAAATATTTTCGATTTAAATTCTTAGTTAAACAATTTGTTTGTTACTTTAACTTTGGGGTTAATTTTATAACATTTCATATCAAGAATTCTTAATAATTTTGTTTTTTCAAGCTGTACTTGATTTGTACCGCGGGCTAACATAACAATTATATACTGCAGTGTTGTACCAACAAATTAAAAAAAATGTATTATTTGTGGTAGAAAAATAATTAATTTTTTGTATAATTATTGTTAAAGATGAAAAAATATTAACTCTTAAGTTGCCCTTTGAATACCGATATACCACAGTACATTTTCGTGAAGCAGACGTTTTATTGCCAATTTTGACTAATTTCGAGATAAAAATGTAAAATTCATTAAATTTGTGTAATGTACCACGTGTGCCTTGCCTATAAATATAACATCGATTCAGAAACAACCTTAAAATGACCTCGTCATCGTTGTTTCAAATGGCAAAACAATTATCTGTTCCAATTCATACACAAGTAAAGACCGTAATCAGCTTCCAACGTACATATACAAAAATTTTGAAATTTCGTATTACGTTTGCGTCGTCCCGCTCCATTTGAAATGTATATATACGTATACGTATACATAATAATGATATATACATATACTTCCTTTTGCCCTCGAGCCTTGAATACTCAAACATATAATATTATGCAAAAAATAAGGAAAATAACTTAATATTTTTCCTACATTTACGGTGTGTATGTCTAATTTTTTATTTCTTGTTTAATTTTATTTTTCTTCACTTTGATCTACTTTTCATCAAAGTGTCATGAAAATTGTTTTTAATTTCAAGAAGAATTTGAGGAAACAAACAATAAAATATTTTTTATTTTAAATGTTAAAATGAAAATCTATTTTCCTTCATTTTTATATTCTGTGTACTATATCGTGTTACATCTTTTTGTTTTTATTTTATTGTTATTGTTCGAAAGAATTTAAGTTTGTACACAGAAGGAAAAATAAAACAAGTCTAAAAATATGTATTATATTATAGGAAGAAAGAATGGAAAATTATTGCAAGCATTTCACTCGTATATAGAAAGTGTAAGGGAACATTTTCTTTATAGTATTACATATACAAGATAAGAAGTTTATAAAATACGAGTATATATACCGCGAGATCGCTGAGTTATGATTTTTATGGTTGTTTTTACTTTGGCACATAAATGTTCATAATTTTCTTTTCATTTTGAGCTCGTTGTGCATTCCGTGGGGTCGGAGGCGATTTCAGATGTTAACAAAAAAAAAAGTTAGGAGGTTAAAAATTATTATATCGTACAATATACATTGTGAGTTTACGGCTTTACGAGCGCACATTTCTTCACTGTGCTGAAAATTTATTTAAACCATTTTTTTTTTGGTTTTGTGTCTGTGCCGTATATTGGAAATAAAATTTATTGATAAAATGTAATTTTATATTTCTCAAAAGTATGATTGATACCAAATATATATATATATATATACAATATTTGATTTGAAATATAATATTATTTCCAAATACATTTATTTATATTTTGTATATAACGAACGATGGAAACTGGTCAGTTTCCATGTCAATAAAAATGAAAAATTGATGTGGGGTAGTAGAAAAGTTAAATAAAAAATAATAAAATCTGATTTATATAGAAAGTTTTTTTTTTCTTCTGGCGAGTGATATGAAAGGGAAATTGTTGAAGGAGTTATAAATGGATTCTGTGCGGTGTGGTTTAACTTTTACTTTATATAACGTATCCTCTGATTTAAGTGGATATATTGATAGTAAAATTTTACTATATGTTATGACAAAAGTTTTTCATTATTGAAATATTTAAATATTATATGTATTGATAATAAAATTAGAAAAGTTACGTATATTTATAAAAATAAGCAATTCCGAAACATAAATTTTAATATATGTAATATATTGAATATATATATGTATTACATTCTCATAATCTATTGTATACATAAACATAATAAAAATAAAATCAGCTCGCCCGGGGCTAGTGTTTTTACAAATTTGGATCAACTATAATTCCGTTCTAATGACAAAGGACATGAGTATAACATAATACAGACATTGGGTTTTGTTGTTTATGTATTTAATACTATCCCTTGAGGATAGGAAGATCCTAATCTGTATATGTATGTATGTATACAGATCTGTATATTTACGAGATGTGCATGTAGGAGATATGTTTATATTTCGCATTCTAGCAAAAATATTTTACGTATATTCTAAAATCTGTTGAATATAATTATGAAATATTAGTTTGTTTAACGGATCAACAGGCTTGTATTTTATAATTTCTGGTTCCTGTTTGTGGTGGTTTTAATGATCTGATAATTTAGTTGGCTATATTAATATGAAGTTTATAGCGCAACATATTTAATTATCCCAAAACCATAAAAAAGGTAGCGAAACGGAAACCAATATACGAATTATGATCCAAAAATTTAAACACATTAATAAGGAAATGTGGAAAAACCTAATGAATTCAAATTTTATAACTACCAACTATTTGTTTTCGATATGCGTGTTATGGAAGAGTCAAGGTCAGCTTTAAACGAAGATTGCGCAGCATTATTATGGTCCGACCTGAATCGATTTGTATTTTTTTTACTTTCTATATTTGCAAATTTATGTTTTCATGTCAAATTTGATTTTCCTATAAATATTCTAGGCAAATTGATTCGATTTTTTGATGGTTTCATTTTCGCTGCATTATATACATTTCTTTTTATATGGTATTGGAAAATCAGAGGGCATTAAATATTTTAATATAACATTTAATATTTTACATTTATTCATTAAAAATATAATTAATTTCGCTTTGGTTAAAAAAAAAAGAAACAATTTTTTACTGTCGCAGACAGTTGTTCGATAAAAAAAAACACAAATACAGGTTTATTGCATCCATATTTAACTGATAATTTTAAAAAATCGGCAGAGTTATGTTTACTAGGAGACCCGAAGCCAAAACCCGAAGTCATCGGGTTAAAATAGATGAGTTGGCTAAGGCTTGGAACTTATTGGTAGAAGAAGTTCCAATGTACTTACGATTAAATATGACGTGTAAATGGAAATGAGGGCACGAAAAGATGCTTTTATGGTGTTAATCAATTGTTTACAAGACCGCCAACCGATCCACAAATACTTTTCAAATGTTAGCAAGAAAAGTTTCAAATTCGATAAAAATATTCAAAAACGACCAATGTCAATGGACTAATCAGGAGTCAATACTAATCAGTTGTTATTAGAAAACGTTAGCCGAAAAAGCTTGAATATAGATGAATACTTGCTGAGTCCGTTAGTCATAAAAACTTGAATGCTGATGAATACTTGTTAAGTTGGGGGATTTAATAGAGTCGGCAGTATGTGAGAATATCATCATAAGTTATGTAAATACCTACATATGTATATGAAAATGATAATAAATCAGTTCTCTTGCCGAACCAGTACATTTCTCTCAGAATTGTATAGTGAAGTGAGGTGAGTAAATATTCTGGGATTTCGGAAAACTATATTAAGACATTTTATGTGCAATTTAGCAGATTTATGTGTAATTAGCTTGATTTAGTTGGAATTTTGGGTAAGATATAAATTACTAAGCGGAGTTTTGGAGAATTTTGTTTTTAAATTAAATTATAGTTTTGGTATAATAATAATAATAATTTGCTTTCATATATAAATGATTCTAGCTCTTTCAACCATAAAATAATTGCGTTGCCTATTTCAATTCCATAATATAATATAATATTTTATGTATTTTTCCGAATAGCACTGTAAATATGTAAAATGATGTACATAATTGCCATCTTAAATTTTGTAAATTAAAGTTTTGGAATAACCAGGAATTTTCTTCTGTATACAGGATGAGTTTATTAATAAATTACACAATGCAAGATAGAAGAAAATTTCTTATAATGAAAATTGTTCAGTGTCGAGGGGGACTTTTAGTGTTGATCTTGTATGACCTTGAAACTTATTAGTTGAGAGATATTGTCGAAAATTAGCTTTTTTTAAATAAAATCTATACTTTTGAGTACACTTTTTGCTTAATCAGTTAGGTTAGGTTAGGGTGGCTGTCCTAAAGGACTAGCATATACACAAAATTGGTCCGTAGCTGTACCACATTCGAGTTTCCTCCTCTTCACTCGCTAAACCATCCTGAGCTTACCAAGAAGCGTTTAAAGTCACGGATCCCGATCTTACTAAGATCCGTGAGGTCGTTCAAAGGGGAAGGATACCATAAATTTTGTTCTGCTGTACGCTAGACTAGGGCAGGTGCAGATCAGATGGAGCACATTTTCCTATTCCTCCTCATCACCACAGCTGCGGCAGAAATCGTTGGCTGGGACACCCAGTCTGCTCGCATGTATCCCAATGAGACAATGTCCCTTTATAGCTCCCACGACCATACCTATATGGTGCCGTCGAAGCGATATCAGTTGGCCTGATCTGGCCCGGTCAAGTCCAGGCCAGATCTGCTTGGTTGTTACACACACGAACTGGCTTTAGACCATCTGACGTTCGTTTCTTTTATGGATTCTTCCTGAAGCAACAGTTTACATGAAGCAAGCGGTATCTTTATATCCCGCCTGCTTTGGGTTATTAGGCGTACTATACCCTTGCGGGCCAACTCATCTGCCATTTCATTCCCTGCGATATTGAAATGCCCTGGCACCCACGTCAAGCGGATGTTGAACTGATCAGCCATCTCATTTAAAGATGCCAGACAGTTCTGGGCTACCTTCGACGTCAGGGAGTATGATTGTAGCGTTTTAATAGCAGCCAGGCTGTCCGTAAAAATGCGAATATCCCTCGTAGATATTACATTATACTTCAACCAGTCCATGACTTCCATTATCGCGGTCAGTTCAGCTTGAAAAACGCTGCAAAAGTCGGGAAGACGAAAAGAGAGGTTAACCCCCAGTGCCTCACAGAATACCCCGCAGCCAACCCCACCATCCCTTTTTGAGCCATCCGTGAAGAAGCTTAGGGCCTCATTGTCCATAACCGTTTCGTTCACCCAGCCCTCTCTGGTGGGAAACTCAGTTTGGAATTTAATCTCAACAGATGGCAAAGGGATAGCGTAGTCGGTAGCTTCCGGAATACCCCTGTTGCATAGGATAGATGAGTGCCCTGCATTATTACAGGTCCACATAGATATGGATTTGAGCCGAATGGCTGTGCAAGATGCAAGCTGCTCGGCCGCAATATCCAAGGGAGTAAGATGAAAGAGAATCTCCAGAGCTTGAGTAGGTGTGCTCCTGAGAGCCCCACTTGTACACAACCAGGCCGTTCTTTGGACTTTCATCAATAGTTTAAGGTTGGCCATAACTTTTAACGCTGGCCACCAGACGACAATCCCATACAGCAGTATAGGTTTGACCACTGAGACGTAGAGTGCTTAATAAGTTAAAAATAAATACATTTTGTTTAAACAAAATTTTTCGTAGTGTATGCATATGGTTTAAACCATGGTTTCAGAGATATGAACAAAATTTGCATTACAATTTTAGCAATTTTCTCTAAGTTTTACACTGTTTCATTGTAACACGATACAAAACTATATAAATTCAATTGAATTCATTAAGCGAATTTTTAATTTAACTACTGCTAAAATTAAATAGAAATGGTATTAAGAGAAAACAAAAAATATTTGTTGTTTTAGTAAATGTTCAAAATGTCTGCCATATAATTCTAAATATTTTTCTAATTGTTCTTCAAAATCATTGTGAAATGGCACCAATTCAGATTCAATTATTTCTGAAAATTTCTTTAATTGTTTGTTTCATTTCACCACTGCTAAAGGAGTAGGCCGATCAAAATATGGGTCTTTAATTTTTCCTTATAAATAAAAATCCATACGTATCATTAAAGATAAACTGGAAATTCAGATATGAACTAATCATATTCACCTGAAATTAATTATTGATTATTTGAATTCTACAGAAATTATTTGTACATATAACCCTGAGTATCAATACGGTATTGAATATGTATGTATAATTATTCTAGTAAATTATAGAAGCATAAAAAAGGGCAAGTTCTCAGGAAAACAATTCACCTCATATTTACATACATACATACATATATGGTTTAAAAATTCCTAACCTCAAAATAAATATATACTTATATATATATATATATATATATATATATATATATATATATATATATATATATATATATATATATATATATATATTTATATGTATACACATATGGTTAGATACATCTTACATCCAATATTTGCCCAGTAAACATATATACATAGATACATGATTAAGAATTTTCCATTAATTCACACATAAAAGCTATAAGTGAAAATATAAACATACAGATACATTTGAATAATTATGAATAATTTTTGTATATAATTAGTTAATTTCTTTATATATAATAAATAATTAATTTGATTTTCCATCCCAAGATGAGGATCGAAAAATGGAAATAAAATTAATTTCCAAACCGAAACTGTGTTTTTTCGGCTTTTTATATTCTTTTTATATTAAAAGATCAGAATCAATATTTCCTTGAGAATCCTACGAGTATATATATACGAGTATATATATACGAGTTTATATATTCGAGTAAATATGTAAATATTAAAATTTACAATATGGGTTTTTGTTGTTGTGATATGTTGTGAAGTTTTCATATATGTATGTATGTATAACACATCAGAATGTAATAAATACACAAAAAATTATACGTATGTACATTATGTTGATATGAAAAATGAGAAGATAAATAATGTTCTGCTATCAAATTTTTATCATAAAATTGATTTTTTTTCGTTCGTTTTTCCCAAACCTATATGGTGTATAAAATTTCCACCTCCAGCCCTAACACTCTCTAATGTTATAGGGTGTATATAAATATACATACATACATATAATGTATATGTACATAACGCAACAACCAAAATGTCGCTTAAAATAATGTCAACAAATCATATGAAATTGTGTTTTCCTGTTATCAATCATTAGTAGATTTACACTGTATACCGAGAGAGCGAGGTAATCTGAAATGTCAAGCAATTAATATTTTTCTTTATTTATTTATTCTTAATGTTTTATAGAGATGGGAAGCTGTGAGTTGTGGCGGAGCGGAAATATTTAGCGAGCTTTTTTTTTATTTATATAAAAGTTTATGTAAGGAAATTATATTTCTTCCCGGTTTCCCTTCGGGGTCTTGATAAATAAATATCATATAGGTAATTTGTCAATAAGCACACACACCATATATGTATATACAGATAATTTTATTGTCATTAACAAACTTCATAATTTAAATTTAATCAATGACTAATCAAAAACCAAATTTAAATATCATCTTTTCGTAATTGTACTATTTTTTACTAAACCACTTTTTTCTTTGTTGTATTTATATATTAACCCTATTTATTGATAGATTGATAATAATTACATCTTTAAGATAACGGCAGAACAAAAATGAAAATGACTGAAAATGACATTACGCACAGAAGGAATGCTAATTTTCCCCAGTTTCCTCGGATCAATTGTACTCGTAAATAACCTAAATTTTAATTTTATTGATCTTGGTGGTGCTGTTCACATATTTTTTTGACAGCTGAACAAAAATTAAAACAAAACAAAAGAAATTATACGCAACACAAAAAAATGTCGCGTAATTTAATAATCCACCTCGAATACAAAACTGTCAATTTTTTTTCTAATTTTTCCAAGAACCGTGGTACAATGTAATTATTTTTATTTTTAATTATTTTCGAATTAATCTATTTTTGTAAAATTGGTGTATATACGGGCCTAAACGACGCGTGCAAGCGGGTATGAGGAATTATATAGATTGTAAACCAAAATATTTTTATATTCCCATCACGAGTATAGGAAATGAAAATCATGGAAATATGTGGAAATTTATGTTGTAAGGGTCAAATATATATAATTTTTAGAAATAACATTTTTTTGGTTATTTTGCTGTTGTTGTTGCTGCTGTGTAACGAAATCTAAATTGTTCCATATATTTATGAATTCGAAGTGAAATTCCGGATAGTACACACGCGCGCGGATGGGGAATGATTGATGGGATGATTATATTTTTGCTCTAGTATTATTATTGTATATACGGAAGGCGGGATGGACGCCCAAATTTTGAGGTATATTTGTTGTTTATGTTTAGAGATTTGTGATTCTGACATGAAAATAAATTAGGGCAAAATAGAGTTTTGGGATAAAATGAAAACAAAATATATATTTTGTATTTAGGAAAGTAGTGCCGTTTATGTGTTTGAAACATCTTCAAGAATCTTGCATGGTACTTACATATTTCTAGGAAATATTTTAGATTCATCCTAATAAAAATGTCCGCTTATCTGAAATGGAAAGAACAACATGAATATATTAGTATTTGTGGTTTAAGATATATTGCAGAAATGAAAACATAGAATGCGCAGTTATGTATTACTAGCCTCGATCAGACTTTATAAAGACATGAAGTCTTGTCTGAAGAACAAAAGTAGTTCCGGGTTTACACTATATACCGAGAGAGCGAGTTAATCTGAAATAGTCCCAGGGCTATACGTGGCTCTACAGTGGAGATGGCCTCGGAAATCTTGGACCTGAATTTCTTCTTGCGCCACAGGTAAAGAAGACTGTTTTGGATTTCGAAGCAGTCAACAACCGATGGTGTAAGCTTCGCTTGCGCGCATGAAGTTAGAAAACCTGTCGATAATTTGTGTACACGCGCCCACTATCAAGTGGTCATTATCAAGATAAAGACCCATTTTACAATGACTTGGACGATCTGATGGGATCTATACCTGAACACGATTTTAGAAAGGTAATTTGGGACTTTAATGCTAGAGCTGGCAGAAATCAAGCCGGCTTGTGTGAAAACATAGGTCCGTACAACCGACACGAAACTGCAACCCGAGCGAAACGCTTGGGACGTTTCGACTGTGAAGGTCTGATAAATGAAGATCAAAAGAAACGATATCAGGATCTTGTCAGCGACATCATTGAAGAAGCTAATTAACCAGTCTGACGGTGTGACCTCTGTCTGGGAGGTACTGCAAATTTCAGTTGTCAGTGCTGTTAAACAGACTTTAGGTATAGTGAAAGTCTGACTCATTAATGATAGGTTTGATGATGAATGTCGTCTTGAAGTCGAACAACAAAATATAGCCCATAGTAAAGTGCAACAACGTCACACAATCGCAAGGAAAAACAAGGCTGCTCTTGCAAGGAGGGCAGCTAAACGGAAGAAGCGAGAATGATGGAAGGCCGAGGTTCTGAAAGTACAACAACTCAGCAAAAGCGCAGCTCAATTGTGTAGCGAAAGTGATCTCTGAAAGAAGAGCCATCATATGGTAGGCGCAGAGGTCGTTCCAGACGACGATGGCTCCACGATGTAGAGAACGACTTGGCCTCTTCAGTATTCTTGGACAGTATGAAGACGATGCTCAGGATCGAAACCATTCGAGACTAATAGTTAACTCAGTAAGGGGCCAGTAATGGCCATTAAAAACTGATTATTATTACAAAATCGTAAAATTTTTTTTAGATGCTAGAAGAAATTCTGGAAATTTGTAACAGATCCAAAGTTTTGTAGGGATGTTTTGTTCTACTTTCGTCTGCTACTTTTTATTATAATGCCTAATTGTTTCCGTGTTACAAGATCTTACAGTCTAAGCTTAAGTTTAGGTATTTTCCGTTTAACCATTTCATTTTAACCCATAACAAAACTTGGTTTGTTACCGTTTTTCAATATGTTTTTTCCATGTTAATTTTCTATCTAGATGTAGGTCTAGATATTTAACGTTTTGATGTTATGGTATAGGATGATATTATTTAGTACCATTGGCAGGCAGGTAAGTTTTAGAAATGTGAATGTAATGTATGCCGATAAATACTCGTTGCCCTTAATTCCTCATTTAGTCATCCAATCTTCTATTTCATTTAATTGTTCTTGTAAGTGTCTTGAAGCTATTGCGGCATTTTGTCGCGAGGCTATTATTGCTGTATCATCTGCAATTGTTGAAATGTTTACGTAATTTGATCTTGGTAGGTTTGCTGCAAGTATAAATCAAACATAATACTGAACCCAATATGCCTTCTGTATGGATCCTTCATGGATTTCGTATAAATAGGTATGGACTATTATATTTCCATTTATTTCCATATTTTTACCAAATAATTTCAATTAAGTATAGATAATTTTTGATGATTACGTAAAAGCCCGCCGGTAGCTATGTTTGGATTTTGTATATACATAAGTCCTTCATGTCATCCTTTATCAAAAGCTTGGACAATCTCTAAAAATGTTGCTAAACACTACTTGTTTTGATCCAAAAAGTTTCTGATTTCTGACACCATTTTCCTTGTCATCTTTTTGGATTTCATATGATTTGCAAAATTATCATACAACCCACGAATTGGTCCTGTTTTTATTATTACATACAACTCACGAATTGGTCCTGTTTTATTTTCAATTAAATTAAATTTTTCGGAAATTTCGATCCGATCGGATTCATTGGGCAAATTTAATTGAAATTCCACTCAAATTTAGTTAAAGTTTTGTCATATAAAATTCGTTAATAAATTATTAATCAACTAATTAATATAAAAACTGATCAATAAACTCTTTTCATTTTTTTGCAAATTGCGTATCCAAATAAAAAATAAGACAATTAACAATGAATTAGTGCATCGATTAAAATTGAAACATCTCCGCTTAGTTAGTGTACATACACTGCAGATCACGTAAACAGGACATTTGCTTTTTTTTGGAATTATAAAAATCTATCTAACTCTTTTTTAGAACATTAAATAATAGAAAATCACATGACAGGAATTACATATAGCTATATCAAATATGTACCAGCTCATTCAAATTTTAAATAAATATTTAAAGTATGTAAGTATTTATAGAAAAGAACAAAAGTACACGGTTGAGTTAATTAAATAAATTTAATAAAAAAATTAATATGATTTATTGATTTTTCCATATGATTAAATATAAATTCGGTGCTTCCTTCTTTCATCTTCTCATGAAATTCAAAAGCTACATTTGTATATGGATTTTTTGGGGATAATACAAAAAATATATATTTCTCTTATATAAGTTTAAAACAGACAACGATTTATCATTACGATTTAGAACTTTAATAAACGCAGATTTTACATACCACAGTAAAATAATTTATTTGGCTCATTTAGGGAGGACGAGGAGAATGAATTCCCATTATCATTGTACGTTGTACAAACCAAGACAGCACAGCAAATCCTCAAACCAATGACTCGCATTAAGTAACATTTAGTGACAGTTCGTCCTATTCAATTTTTATTTAAATTGAAATTAAGTAATCCCATTAAGTGTGTATCAAATCATAACTAAATAATGTCACACAAATAAATTCTTCAATGAAAATTTTTTATGTGTATTGTATATTTTATTCTGTAAATCTATTAATCTACTTTTTTTTTTTTTTTTTTTTTTTTTTTTTTTATGTTTCATTTACTATGGTCGGAATATTACTATCCACATATGACCTACAGATATATTACAATCTACTTGTTAATATGCAACCAGGGACGTTAATTTCTGTCGCCAAAACACAAAACTAAAAACCGTATTTGTTATTTCGGACGAGTATATAAAAATGATTACATACAATATATTCACTTGTATCTTTGTTGTACATATTTTCTTACCAATGTACCTCCATACTTACTATATGTGTTTCTTAAATAATTGTGCAGCACGAATATTTTTTGGATCACAAAGCAAAATTGATTCGAAAAACTAAACAAAATAAATAGATTGGCATTTTTTATCGACGAGCAATACTGAGTTTACTTGATCCACATCTATATCCGAAGCAACTGTACTTTACCTTACAAAAAAATATTGTGTTGCACAAATATTTTTAAAACGCATATTATATAGGTAAGACAAAGAAACAATAAAAGCAATATATGAGTACAGAAAATACTTTGCATGATCTTTTTGTTTTTTCAATGAAACAAAGCTTACGGATTAATCTTTTAACCTTTTTTTTTGTACGTCTATTCTCTAAATGTATATGTATGTATACATACATATAAGTACAAAAACAAAGACGACTCTAGAATATTAAGAAAGAATCCAAGTGAAATAATTCTTGTACGTATATGTATGTATAATACAAGAGGAAATTTGCTCTTTCATATACCGTATACCAAAATATAAAATAAAACGGAAATTACTTCAGCGATAAATCCGAATTTTACACCACACGCCAATTTTAATTTTTTGTTGATTGGTTCGCAAACATTAAATTAAATTTTAATAATATAAAACAAATAAACTGTAGTATTGCACTGTATGTACATTAGTTATATTGTACAATATACAGAAATGTGTGTATATGCACATTGTACATACGTATATAGAAATTGAATTACATAATTTATTGAAAATTTTTAAAATAAAATATGTAAATGGGGTACATAATTTTACAGTAAAACTATTTCAATTAAAATTTAATTTAAAAATATTTATTTGTTTTTTTTGTAAACATTGAATTTTTAGTTTAATTTCGATGTTAGTATAAAATTTTGAAAATACCTAAGTTCATGCAGGTCATTTAGATAAAACCAATTTATAATGCTTATAAAAAATACATTTATAATTTAACTCTCGGTGCTGTTGATTAGGATTTATTTATTGTGTTTTAATTTTTGCTGAGTTTTCATAATTTTCGTAATAATATTTTGAGAAAAGATATTAATTTATGGCTTAACAAATCTTTAACAATATTGAAGGCTTTTATGTTAATTTATATTATTTTGCTGTGAAAACCGCTGGTTAGTAAATAGGATTTCCACTGAATTTTATACACAAATAATTTTATGCGATGTGTAAACACTGATGGGTATATTCTTAAAATATACATTCAAACAATATTTGTTTTCCCGAATAAACGATACACGTAGAGAAGCGTAGGCATGATTGTCACCAAACGTCTATCGTATATCAAGTGTTTTTCCCTAGAAAACACAAATATTAAACTAGTTAATTTACTAGAATTCCTCAACCATATTTCAAAAAAATTGATTGAATTTCGAAGAAAAATATATGTATGTATATCAAAAGTTATGCCAAAATCAGATTTTCCTTCAAGCGTATAAAAAAATAACAAAAAAAATTTGGGAAAATAAAGAAAAATTATTTATCTTCTTCTTAAAGTTAAAAAATAAAACAAAATTTGGTAACTTTCAAAAATTTTCAAAACGACTCTAAATATATTTTTTTAATTAAAATTAAAGACCATTTTATCGATTTTTCAAGGAAATGCCCCTGTATACACTATACACGATAAAATAAGCACAATATTTTTTGTTCGTTTTTCATTTTTTTCTCTTTATATTCATACAAGCTTGTTTGCTGTTTGGAGTGAGTTGCGGAACACAATGTGAAATTGTTGGATAAATCATAATTTTTAATCTGTCAGAGATAGCATTTTTTAAGAGAGAAGTAATATGATTTTTTGGTCAATGTGATAAAAAAAATGCCATCAAAATAATAAGCTTTTCTTTTCAAAACCATTTCGTATAAATAATTTATTAAGATGTGGTGCGAGTTTTTTTTCAATATAATGATATTTAATATAATTGACGGGGGCATAAAAATCTCTTATAATATTTCTATTTTATTTAACTAAACAGATGCGCAACTAAACCTCTACGAGCATTATTATTTAATTTATTAATTGATTATTTTAATCTTAATTTAATGAATACATATTTGATATTTCACTCTGCATAAAATATTTAAATTGCAATGAAATGAAAGGTACATATGTGTCTTCAGTTTACATTTATGGTTTATACTAATGGAATTTGGCAGACCTTTAACTTTTTTTTTAGATGGAATATTATGTACTAGAGTTTAAAGAAAATTACTTATTTAAGTAAATTGTGTTTCAATTGAATAAATTTAAAATTGTCTTTCCTTCCAGATTCCAGTTCAATTCAAATGAAAATCAAATTTGCTCAATTTTCTTTAAACTGTAGCACATAAAATTCAATATAAAAAAAAGTTAAAGGTCAGTCAAATTTTATTTGTGTATGTAATGGGAATTCGTTTACATAAAATTAAAATGAATTACAATAACAGATTTATTTTCAAAACGATGGAAAGTACAAATTACATAATAATAAAATATTACTTACAATTCCATTCATATGCAATTTTTGTTATTTAAAATTTAAAATTAGTTTCTCCTCAAATTGTAAAACAGTAATCAAAAATTTTATTTCCAACATAAATATTCAAATTAGGCTATTTACCAAATTAATTCCTCTTAATTAAATTCAATAAAAATATTAATATAAATTTTAACCTTTGAATATTTTATTAAATTATATTTTTTAATGCTACTCAAATTTTATTAAAGTGAAGTGTTCAATAACATTTGAGTAGCATTAATAAAATCTGTATACACGAGTATAAACATATCGCTATAACGTTCCTAACAGTTTAAACAAGATATTCAAAATGTATTCAATACAGCCAAGAAATTTAATTTAAAAATAATTTGGATTATTCAATTTTGCTATAATTTTGAATGCAGTCATTTCAAATTAAATTTAATTAGAATTTAATTATTAAAACATTAACGCAGCGCGGTACAACTCTATATAATAATCAATTCAAATTTTTATAAAAAAAATTTCCAATTTCGACGAGTACATAAAAGATTTTTAATATAATTTAAAAACAGTTGGATTAAAAAATGTGCTACAATTCATGTTTCTTTCAAATTTTAGAAAAATTTCGTCCAATCATTCCATTCGAATTGTACATGTTAATTTAACTAGTTTTAGCATTATGATAATTTGTTGAAAATGTCGAACCCACGTGGAACCCAAATAATCGTTTTCTCTGAGGTCATTTGTAATTAAACGAGCTCTTGAATTTATTAATATACATAATCATACAACCTAAAAGGATTGTTGAAAACCAAGGTTTAATTAATTAAAACTTAAAAAAATTTTTTTTGGTATATTCAGAAAATGAAGATTTAAAATAATTAGAAATTCTAAACGAACCCTATATAATGTTACTCAAATCGTAGAAAATATTTGCTAATGAGTTCTGATAATTATATGAATATATAGTAATTACCTATTTCTATAGGAACTTTTACCACTAATTCATCAGAAAAAATTCCAATTATAGGGTTTACAATTAAATGTACTTTACGAGACCTAACAAGGTGTAATGTAGCAATTTATATGTACAATATGTACGTACATTATTATTTTAAAATTTATTTTTACATTACTAATTAACCAGAAACCATATATCCCTTGAGTTTTAATTATACAATTCTCTTAACATAAACTATAGGATGCTTTCTACAGATTTTTACAGATCGCATTTCTTGTAAATTCATCATAAAGTTAGACTATTTTTTTGTCCGAAATGTAAATCGTTTTTGTGCCAAAAAATCGTCGTCACCATTCCAAAAAAATTTGATTCTAAGAAATATGATTCATTAGTTCCACCGCAAAATTTAAACAATCAAACAATTTTAAATATCTTCAACTACCGGTGTTTATATACGATGATGGTGAATGAGTGATGATAAAACGTGCAGGTATGCCTATAAACAAAATTTATGTTGATGCCTAAAAAATAATAAAAATAATCAAATATAGCATTATGATGAAGTTCATGTTATATACATAATTCCAAGTGAGAAACTGTTACATTTTCTCACTTGGAATTACATAATATGAATTTCATCCTTATTCGAGTTTATAGAGAAAATTTGATTTATTACTATTCACTATGCTTACATATATACAAGCGTTGTTTTATATTAGGTTAGATGAAGAGAAAACTGATGAATTGTCTCTTGATTATAGAAAATAAATCATCTTATGATGTATCAAAACATATATATACATATATATATTTTTGTTAGGCTTTACAGTAGACTAAATCAAAACGATAAAGATAGTTTTAAAACCAATTTATTAGCGGCAAACACCAAACCCAATATGTGTTTTATTTCTGCCAATCTAGCGAAAATACAAAAATAATTAAAAAATTCACCTGTTTTGTCGTAATTATGAGATAATAAAAGTTCGAAAAAATTGTAATTGGCTGGTTAGCATAAATTGGTGATACAACAACCGTTATATCTTATTTTACTAGTGAACATGCTAAGACAGAATAATCTAATTAAGCTTATAAAAATAAAACTCAGATTTTTGAAAATGTATAGATAAACAAAAAATCAGAATCAACCACTCAAACCCCTTATATGAAAAGCAATATATTTGAAAATCAATTAAACATAAAGCTAAACAATTTTAAACACATATCAACAAAATAAATATTGATGTTATATAGGAAACAAAAGTTTTCCCTGACTTAGAATAATGGAATATTGTCCGGTAAACTTTTTTTTTGTTTTGTGGTACAAAAATGAGAAAAACCTATTCTCAAAGTTCAATTAGTAATTAAATTAATTTTTGTTTCATGCGTGAACCAATTACTATTTGGTTTTAGCCAAAATTAATCTTTGTTTTTATGAGTTTTGCGAATGAAGTGGATTGTCGATATATTTATAGAATTCCTATCATCGAAATTTATTGTTAGTTCGTAATTGAATGTTTTAATATGTATTTATTTATTATTATTAAGCATTTATCTAAAAGTCATTATATATACTGTCATAATAGTAAAATATTAAATTAGTATATCAAGCAATAATCCGTTGACTTCCAACGTGAAATAGAAATTAAAAACATGTGAAAATAAAATTCACGAGTATACTTCTACTATATATATAGGTACCGAGTTTAATTAGTTATTGTATAAAGCTAGTATTTAAATTCCAAATAAAATCGTTATTAAAGAAACTTGTGGGCAAGAAACTCGATGGTGTTAGTCATATTTTTTTAACGTTATTTTCAGTAAACATTTTCAGATATCTTAGATAGCAAATTTATTTTAGTAGTTTGCAACCAATCATTGGTGCTATATCAAGCAGTCAAATGAGAATTATCGAGTATGGGGGAAATTATAATAAGAGTACTTTTAATACACAATTTATAGATTAGCATGTATTATTATTATTAAAGTTGGCTGGAACCTAAGCAGGTTCCGCACTCAATGCCACTCTGGGCCCATGGTGCAAACCGAGGATTCTATCATAATTCGCAAATGCGCTCGGCTGCTCTGGCAAACTGTAACAGCTTAAACCAGGGTACGGGTGACAATTGACCTACATTTAAAGATCTATAATTAAGAAATCGGGACCTAACTATATCTCGAAAGCAGAACAGCCACAGACAAAGTGAATGCTGTCATCGTCATCTTCAAGACAGTTGTCACACAAGTAATCTTCTTTTTAAATGGAGTTTAAAACGACCATAGCCGGTCAGAATAACGACCAGAACTCTCAGTTGGTCTTTCTTTAAGGATAGAGCAAACTTTATGAGTCTCAGATTAGGTTCACAAATGAAGTACTTAGCCACTCGGCAAGTAGTAGAAGCTAGCCAATTACGCTTAGCCTGCAAAAACTTGTAGTTTTTAATAGCTTCCTTACCACAATTAAAGGTCAGGGGCACTGCCGGTTCAGGTCCAATGAATTCCATCCTTGAGCCTGTTTTAGCTAAAACATCAGCTATCTGATTACCTTCAATGCCACAATGAGCCGGAACCCACATAACTCTGACACGATTATTAGAGCAAGGGACGTTAATAAAATGTTTACAGTCCTTGACCAGTTTGGAAGTGATCATAGGATTTCGTAATGAATTGAGCACAGGTTTACTAACACTGCATAGAATAGTGTCTTTTCCGGAAACAGCGAGGTTAGAAGCGTCAATCGCACAACGTGTGAGTGCAATCTGCTCCGCTTGGAATACAGTGCAGTTCCGGCCTAGACTCCCACATGATTGTAGGTCATGTTCAGGACAATAGGTTTCAAAACCTTCACCAAAATTAGAGTGAGACCCAGCAAAAAACACTAGCGACTGAGCCACCCAGTCCTTGAATTCTTGAAACGACCACGAGTTCCTCGTTGGATAAACCACCGAGAAAGAGATATCAAAGCAGAATTCTGGCAACAATTTGTCATTAACCATATTAATTTCTGGTATATATGAGCTGAATAAATTGTAGATTAGTCTATGCCCTGTGATCAGGCCGAGAGCGTTCTACGCACAAATACACTGCAGGCGAAAGGCAGCGGAGCATGCAGAGCCTAGGATGACCGACTGCAGTGGGGGCAGAAATAAAATTGCCTGCAAAGCAAGTATAGAAGAGGACATGCACCCGTAATAGCTCGACAAGCCATACCTTGTATGCTATTAAGCTGCGCAATGACAGAAACTGACTGAACCACAGGCCACCAAAAAACAGACACGTAAGATAGCATAGGTAAAGCTAGAGATTTGTAAATAAACATCAGCATTTTGGGAGTCAGACCCCAGGACCTCCCAAATGCTCTTCTACACTGCCAGAAAATGGAAGTGACCTTTTGCAGTTTTATTTCAATATGAGATTTCCAGGAGAGTTTACTGTCCAGAATGACACCCAGATGCTTTACTGTGTCGGATCTAGCGATCGTTTCTCCAAAAAGAGAAGGAGCAGACAGCTCTCCAGTATTCCTACGTCTGGTGAAGACTATCAGACTAGATTAGCATTACAGTTATAAAAAAATAGTAGGTGAATCGTGAATGTGATACCAAATCACTTTTTGCACTTTGTTGACAAATATAAAATAATCAAAACGTTAAGCAAGTTATTAAAGTTTAAAATTAACAAATCATCAATAATTTGCCAGTACTTTTAACAATTTTTGGTTAAATCCATAAAACATAAATAAATGCATATAATAAAACAAAAATAACTTTTTCAAGTCTTACGAAGCAAGGATAGATGTGCCGGCGAATTTGTGAAATTAAAACAATTGCGAAAAGCGGTTTAGAGAATTTAGAGAATGTTGATGCTATGCAAGAGTCAGTGTTGCAAAGATCTAAATTTATCAATTCCTCGACGATCCCAAGAATTAGGACATGCAAAAAAGGATTCGATTAAATTTTAGTGAATTTTTAATGGTAACTTAACTAGAAATCCAGTTGAGTTTAGGTCGTCAACATTTATTGTATCGTGACCGGCAAACTAAGCATAGATAAACTGGATCGAAGATGATATTTGTTTAAGCCTAAAACAATTTTATGAGGGTTTTGTAACAAAAAAACTCAAATACCACCTATTGTTTAATGGTGAATTCATCAAGAAAATTGTGTTAATTTAAGATTTTTTGAATTTTTGTTATCTATTTATATCCCGTTTAATTTTTATGTATGTTTGCAAACATAAAAAAAATTGAAAGAGATAAGAAGATCACAACTTGAGAAAGTTGTGATCACGTCTAACAAATTTTACTCGATCACTATGAGCAAATAACCATCTATTTGCGACTGGTAATGCCATTTGGCGGTAAATTCAAAAATCATTTTACTAGCGGGCAATTGACGACTTTCAAAATGCGCTATACATTTACATCTCGGGATATTTTTTATTTATTTTTCCACCAAACGACAATACCAGTCGCCAAAGTAAATAATGTCAATGTTAAACCTAACCATATACATATATTTCACAAAAAATACGTTTTTAAAAATTCCACCACAATTTTCTGACGGAGATTTTTCTACAAAAATAATCAAAAGTTACAATGGAATCGAGTTACAAAATGAAAAGTTCCAACAAAATTAAATTCGGAGTTACAATTCCTTTGCGATGGAATTTTTCCAACGAAACAAGATACAGAATAGCAAATTGTCCAATGGAATTATTATATAATTATTAATTAGCACAAAAAAACACAACTGCTAAAATAAAAGATGTTTATTAATTAGATCGAGCACACCTAATTAATTAAAATAATTGGCGCCAGTCCAAAATTGAACGTTTTATTCCTATAAAAAGTTGTATCTGCAATTTACAATAATGACCTGAAATTTGTATTTTTGAGTTTTAGCAGATTTATTTATTTTGAATTCTTGGTAAAAATATCAGTAAAATAATAACATATACATGTACAGAACGATTAATCGTACATAACATTTTTTAGAATACATAATTTAATTTATATATAAGATATAGGACATACTTAATAAATTCCTATATATGTACATATATAAAAATAAAAATCTATGTACATACATACATACATATATGCAATGAATAATAAATTAAATTTTATTCATATGTATTATTTTACCAAATTTGGCGCCCATTTGATTTAATTTAGATAATGTATCCGTTTATTTGTTGTAATAATTTTATCGACCTGTGACATTAATCAAACCAAATACGAAACCCATCCCACATATTTTTTTTTAATTTCGTTACATACAAACTTACCAATCACTCAAATCTTTCTAGATGAGTAAAAAAGACAAACATGTACGATTTAACACATCAACACACAAAATGATTTTTATAAAACTAATTTATTGTTATATATTTAGGGCCATTATAGTTCATTGATATTATATTATGTATAAAAAAATTTGTCATGCATTTAATTAACGAGTTTTATTCATTTATCATAACATTTAATTGTGTGAGTATTATAGTTTTGCTTTTAATACATAAATAACCACAACGTGCAGTACACACAGGGTGTTGTGTATGTATTTAAATGCTAGCTAATCCACTAAGAGGAACCTATTTCTAATATTAAGTCGATTGTTCTTCATTCAAACTTAGCTTAAAACTTAATTAAAATTCATTAGACGTATCAGATTATATTTACAAATTTCCTCAAAAAAAATTAGATAGTCGACTTAAGCAAATTACCTTAGAGGCTAGGCTATTGAGGTAAATGTCGAATAACCTTTTTTAACGCTCGGTATGTTATTGGATATTGAAAATAGATAAAACTCTATCCTCCTAATCCTAAACTTAAAATTGATAAAAGAATTACATCTTAAAGAAGTAGCATGCAAGTACATAACACCCTATTTAAGAGCAATTGGCTTTTAGTTTTCCCATTCATAAAATTTCCCGCAGTAACATTTTTATGTGTATTTTATTTTTAGGTGTGGTTACAGACAATACATGTACAAATGTACAAACAAATAAATAAACTTATAATTCAATAGTTTGTACTGTGTTATTATATTAATTTAGCGAATTAAACTCTATATATATATATATAACGTTTCTAAGAGTCGCGCGAATATGTTTATTTAAATGCTATGATAATATAGTATTACATGAATGACATTAATTACTTCTATTACTTATTTATGTCTGTCGGTTTTTAATTTCATAATAAAATGCAATTTATTATTTTAATGCGGAATATTACTACTAATATAGTTTTTGTTCTGCATCATCGATTTCTTATATAGTCATTTCTTTATCAATTTGAATACATCTTATGGAAATTTAATAAAAAAAATAATAAAACTTATATTTATAGAAGAAAATGAAACAACGAAATCAATATTCTAGAGGAAATTCTATAAAAATGGTTTTCTTATGCTTATAAGACGATATTATATTCTGTATATTATATAGAATCATAACCGCAATTGCAAAAAACTTACTAATGGCATTGTAATCAGTACAAATCGGTATGTGTTGTCGTTGACGTATTTATTTCAGATATGTATAGTTTGTCCTTAATATCTCAACTTACGATACCATGTATGGAAATACGATTTGCATGTTCAACTGCGACATATACTTTGTTTACACAAAGAGTGTAATTGTTTTTAGCAATCTAGTTTTTTGTAGTTAAATTTTATTTAAAATTTGAAATCATAATCTGTTTATAAAATACTCAATAACCATTTTAAAATGTAATTTTAAAAACCACAACATTCAGTCTATTGAAAATAAAATATTTAAATTAAAATTTTAATTATATAAAATGCAATCAGCTTAATTAGAGTAGAATCTTGTTTATCAAATCAAGTTTAATAAACTCGAGCTTATTTGAACATCAAACAAAATATTCACGAAAAATTCTCGTTTACATATTAAAAATTAATTCAACAGAAAATTTTTTACAATAATAATTCACCAATTTTCTCAGAAAATTGCTTTAATTTAAGGATTGATGAGCACAAACGGAATATTTGAAACTGAAATTAAATCTGATTTCAAACACAAAAAAAAAGTATGTTCTATACAGAGTACTTACCTAATATATAGAAATTTAATTGTACAAACCAATTTATTTTAACAATTTTCAGATTAACTGAAAACCAAAACACTATTTACAATCTGCTTAAACCTTGAGTATGTACACATTTAAAAAAAAATATTTATATATATGTACATATGTAAATATATCGTCTTATAAGTAAACAAAATTTTCAGTGGATTTTATCTTAATTTTAATGATTAGTTAATCTTATATCCTCCAAGTAGAAATTGGATTCCAGCAAGCAGATAACTTACAACCTCCATAAAAACGGAAAGCTGTGTTATAAAAACTTGAGAACAAATTTCTAAGTATGTTCTAAGAAATAATTGCATAACTATTCATGTCTATTCTGTAACTTGGTTCGAAAATTTCGCTTGGAAAAATTCCATTCCATTGAAATTTAATTTGCTATTCTGCATCTCGTTGGATTGCAAATTTGTGTTGGCATTTTTTTTTTTGTAGTATTGTTAAATTAGTTTTTCGGAGTGGTATTACTGTCAAATAGAGAACAAAATGACATACATGGTAGCTTTTAATTTAAAAAACGGATTTTTCCAAAAATGTAATACAATTATTGTTGGTTCGTCTTAATTTCGTTTTATAACACTAAACATTAATTCTTATGTGTGTTAAAAAATAATCTTACTTAATAATCTTAATAATCAACAATTTATTTGTTGTTTTCGACATAAACTTTGGGTAACCAAATAGCTGTATTACTACACTACTAACATTAAAAACATTAAGAAATTTTTAACTAAACAATCGAATTTATATTTTCCAAAAAAGTATTTAATTCCTGTTAAGTTTATTATGTGTCAGCCTTCTGTTGAACCTTTCATTTTTAACCAACAACCTCAAAATTAAAAGAAATACTTTTACAAATTTTTGAAATTTATTTTAAACTTACTAAATAAATGCACTTGTGGGTCTAAGTCTATAAAATATTGTAATAAAAGAACTATAATACCGTCTATTAAAAATAAAAATAATTTCTTCTCTTCAGCCTTTCTGCGAAATATTGTGATAGTCACGTATTATGTAAACAATTAATCGTTAATCGTATTATTCAAAAACCGATTAATCAACCATCGGTCATCAAAATCGTTTAACAGTGAATAGAAATTTAAAACGGCATCGAATAGATTAGGAACATTGTGTACCTAGAATAGAATGATACCTCCTTTGGCAATATGTGATTTCAAATAATGCCACCTGGTTCACTACATAGCGAATGAACAGTGAGTTTTTTGCAGTTCAAATTTTCTGATCGTGTCATATGTATTTCTATTTCTCGAAGAAGGAATGTTATTTGATGATCAAGAACATACGATTTAATATTGAGTGGGTTTTCGATCGTTCTTTCTTTGGGCTTACACGAACCGAAAAAATTAAAAATTTATAAATTTAAAAATTTATCTAAAGACAAAAATCAAATCTACTATTGGAACATAACATAAACTTTCACGATATCCTCTTCGAGGCTAACAAAACTTTATATTCTCAATGATGATAGATAATTGTATTAAGCATTTGGCAAGGCTTTTGTGCATAATACAGAAGGTTATTGAAATGAATAGAAATGTTTTATTCTATAAAGTCCGGTTGTAGAGAAATGAAGAGAAGAATAGCATATTGGTGAAATATATACTAGGCTACTAAAAACCGTCCACATAAGCGATGTTGTGCAATATCATTTAATAGTCAACTTTCGCAAAGATGACAAATAAATGCGATGATATAGTACCTAGTTTTATTGGGAAAACTCAAAATTGTATGATTCCAGTTTTATCCTCTTACATCTGGAATTAGATTAATGAGTATTTGATAAAAATAGATTCATTCATATAAACGATCCAAACGAGAATTAACATTCATTTCGGCAAATAATAGAAACTCTCATTATAAATGTAAATTGAAATACATTTTCTAAAAATTCTATAAATTTTTAATTTTTTAAATTTTTCCAAGAAACTTGAAATTTTATTTTTCTTCTAATTTTATGTAATTTAATTGAATTTATAAATATTTCATTAACTTGAAATTGTCAATAATGTTGAAAATAAATCTATACAGAAATGTTATCATTTAAGATTTTGTTAAAATGATATATTCTTTTTAAATATCTATCTACATATTCGTTTGTGTAACTAAGTATTTCAGTGTACTCGTAGTTGATTAGTTCTCAGCGCGATGGATGAAGAAAAAATTATTATTATTACTATTTTTTTTAATTATAATGTACGCATTATATATCCCTTAATATTAATTTAAGGGTCTAGCACAAATTATCTGCAATATCTACATATATACAGTTGTTACAAACTGAAGTACATCAATTTGTGCTATAAAAATAGGGAGTACAAATTCAATAAAAATTATTTAGTTGAAACATCATAAATTTCTAATAACAATAACAATTTTATAAATTTACCAATCGTAGTCGTCATGGAGCAGATGTAAGAATCACCCTGGTATACATCAATATCAGCTCATCACAAAAAATCGGTTTACAATTTAATTGTGTGCGTGTGTTATGTGTAAGTGCCTTTTAATATGAAAACAAAACATATCGACATAATCGAATAGATTTTTTTTTATGTGTACAGTGACAGTAGATACACCAATATCAAAACATATATACATATTTAGATAGATACATACAAAAGCAAGCGGTTAGATTAATAATAAAAAGCAGCTGATACCAACCCCATTGCAATAACACGATAAGATAATGAAAATAAAAATAAAAAAACTTAAACTCCCTTAAAGTTTGTGTATTTTATTTACAAAAAGCCACGCGGCGTGCTTTCTTTCAAAAATAAAATCTCATTTTCCGTCGGTTTGGGTGTATTATATTCGTTTAATTAATTTTATGTTTTTGTTTTGGAAAACTCATATAAACAAAACTGATCTATTCCAATTAAACTTCGAGGGAAGCAAGCTTTTCGGAGCTACCCCATATTTTAAATTAACACAGGCAGAAAAATGTATATTATTTAGATGCTTTCCGAAATTTTTCCAAAAAACGCGGTGTGTACTTATTATTAGACGTGCACATCGTATGGAGTGGGTAGAGAAGCGAAGGTACCTTTATAAATAATATATTAGAAAGGCGGTAACAATTTTAAAAATACATTTTAATGTGTGTCTTTGAAGCGTTTAAAAACATAAAATTTATTATCGCATGTATCGTATACATGCAGAGGAATTAGGTTTATCGAATACGTGGGATATGCGGAGATGAAATTATGTGCGTGTTTTTTTAGTGTTTAAAAAGAAGGAAGTAAATATGTATATTTGAATACTTATACGAACATTTTTAAATATTTTATTTTAATATCTCAAATTATAAGTGTTTTGTTGTTATTGTCGTATTAAATCAATAGTGTGCATACATATATTATAATGGATTGTATTTCGGTTTAGCATAGTTCAAAGATTTAGTATATGTTTTTACAAAATATTTAAGTATGTATGTAGATGGTATGGGCAAATAATAATACAAAATTAATTTAAAATGTACCTTATAGTTAAATTAGCTTCATTACTAATAAAAAAAACAGCAAATATGTATGTTGGTTGATTGTCTTACCTGAAATGAAATAAAGGAAAATACATTATTATACAATAGGATCATTCATCGGAAGTATAATTGACATTATTAGAAAAAATATGACAAAACACGAGTAATTAATTTATTTGACTGATATATTCGATCGAAACTATAATCAATTATGAAATTTAACATATTGTTAATATATATTTTAATATATTTTCGCTCACGCCGCTGTTTTCTTGAAAAATAGTTAGTAACTAGGCAAAAATTACAATATGTATACTTAAAAAGACTTAAAAAGACTCGTCCATTCAGTATTCATTCGAAAGCATCACTCCTCCAGGAGAATCATGAATTATTAAAATAATTTTAAATTTCATTGTTTCCATTTCAATTGAAACAATAAATTATTTATTTGAATTAAAAATAAATATTAAAAAAGTTAAATTATTTAGAACATAAGATTAGATGATTAGCAATTGTCTAGTATTCATGCAAATCCATTAAGTTTACTAGATTTTTTAATCGTAACCAAATCTTACTCTTATAATATGAACAAATTTTTGGGTCATTAACAAATACAATTATCATAGTTCACTCAACTAAGTTTCTTGACCTTGACTCCTTTAATAGTGTTTTCACTTAATATTTTATATGTTTAATTTAATTAAATTAATTATCAATTTAAATTCGCCAAATCCTGTTTAAAAAAAAGAATTTTATAAATGTTGAAAAATCTTAAATGAACATTTAAAATAATTTATTTTCCATTTTAATTTGATTTATTCGTTTATTTCTTAATTTATTTCATTTTTAGAGGAACATGGCGGATGAAGTGTAAATTTATTTTTTATTTATCTTAATTTACAAAAACAAAAAATCCAAATTAATTTCTGCTGTATAAATTATTAGTAATTTGCAATTCAATAACAAATTAGACGATAAATTTAGATAAACAATTAATTTTTTTATCTATCGTTGCCTTGTAGTTTCCTTTTTTTTGGAAAAATAAAGAAAATTATTATTATTCGCGCCTATTAAAAAAAGGAAGCGACACAAAAAGATGCTAATTAACAAACTCATACACACACACTCATATATATATATATATATATATATATATATATATATATATATATATATATATATATATATATATATATATATATATATATATATATATATATATATATATATATATATATATATATATATATATATATATATGTATGTATATATATATATATATATATATACACGCAAAGAACAGAGCAGAAAATTAAATGAAAAGTTTATCTAGATAATTTTTTGGGAAAACGTATATTCTTAGCAATTTTTTTCATTTTTCAGTTGTTGTTATTACTACTACTTCATCAACATTCAGCCTTGTAATTGAACTGGGAATTATTTTAATATTTTTAATGGTGTTATATTTTGGACAACGCACTGAATTTATACATGATACGTGAATATTTACCGTCGCCCCTTCCATGATGCATCATTATCGTTATCAACCTAATTGTATTTCTTTATTTTTCTGTTGTTATCAGGACAACACAAATTTTTAGATTTTACTTTTATTTTGTTGTTTTACGGAAATTTTCTAAATTTTTCATTAAAAAACTGTTTTTTTTGTGTGTGTGTTGAGTTTTCTGTTTGTTTTTCATATTTACCCTTTTATATGTTAAGAGAGCGAAGGAGATGATGGGGTGCACAAGGATAAAACATGTAAATATGTATGTATAACAATATAACATTGTTCATGTTATGTTATGTATTTACATAGAAAGAGCTACATTCTCGTTGTATATACAAATAGATCTTTTCAGAATGAATGTTTTGTGTACACTTTTTATCTGCAGTCACTTGGAATATATAATTAATTATAATAGTCTAGACGCGAAATAGAGGTTGAAAAGCAGAAAATCTAAGAAGAATCTCATCACCAACATCATCGTATAGTTTTCAATCATTCCCAAAGTTGATAGGAAAATTCTCTTTTTTTGTCTTAATTGATAATGGAAAATTTATTCGTGAAAATATAGATAAATAAATATGTAAATTAATTTTATTTTATGGAAAGTATAGTGTAAAGTAGCTATTACTTTCTACATAACAATGGAAAATGCAATTGTATAAATATTCAAAGTTTAATTTTAAATTTACAATTGTATCACTTTTTGTTAAGTGAATTTGTGCTTTCTCCATAATGCACTTAATAATCATTTATGTAGTTTGTAGTATATATAGCATATACATATATTATAATTGCCTATAAATATTTAGTAAATAATTGAAAAAATAAATAATTTTGTAACCAGATTTTCCAGTATAAGTACTAATTTATACTATAGGTACTAAATTTCAAATTAAAAAATCAAATCATATTCTTTCATAATTTTGGGATACAGATTTAATTCACAGATAATTAGTTTAAAAAATATTAAAAATATTTCAACGTTGAAAGTTAAAACACGACTTTCTACGATATATAAACTAGACAAATCTCTTCCTAGAAACAAGATGTTATCGCATATATAAAATATAATTGTATACACGCGTGTACCAGCTAAGTAAAAAAAATCATTTTAAAACAAATTTTCCAGGAATTAAATCAGATTCCATTTCACCGTATACCAATGTAATGTAAATAATGTATGTACCGTACGCAGGATATATCAAAGACAACACATGAGACGCAACATCAATCTCACTTAAAATAATCACAGCAACAAGAAAAGTATGTCTCTAAATGCTGAGAAAATGATAATATTTTAACCCCTTATTGATGGATTTTATTAATAAAATTGAAAAAAAAAAATCGAATAAATAAAATAAATTGATTTAATTTTCCACGAACAATTTATTTAAAAATATAAAATGAAAAACGAAACAAATTTTTTTGTGTTCGTTTTCTAAGCAGCAACAAAGCACCGTAGATATATGAGTACACACAAATTGGAAATTTAATAGGAACAAAACAAATTTTTTGTTTATTATTTATTCATAATTATATTTGAAAAATCAACAGAAAAACCACGTACATATTATGATGGAGGTAAAGTACAAAAATCTTTTTCCATTCGAATTTGTTTGCATTACCCTTTTATTATTTAAGAAAAATTACCTCGATAATTTTGTTATAAATAAATAATAATACAAAAAAAGAATAAAAAAAAATAACGTTTTCCGATACACAAGAAAAATGTAACAACAAAAAGCTCCATAATAAAAACGATACAACAACAATAATTTTTGAAATATCGAAAATACATATTTCTTGATAACTTCAATTATTTCCAATTAAATGAATCTTATACTGTATGTATACGTACTCGTATATAAAACCAAATTGTTTCGTCTTTTTTTATATATTCGTTTCTTATAAAATATTCAAGTTATTACATTTCAATACTTATCGTTAAGCAAATGCAAAAAAAAAATACGAAACGAAATTCAAAACTCTTTAAGAATTTAAGATATCTCTCTAAATAAATATTGGTAAGTTTAATCGAATGGTTTCGAAAACGAAAGGGAAAAAATAAATTTTATGATTATTAAAAAAAAAGTAAGCAAAGAAAAATTTATTTAATTTTAATATAAAAGAATTTCTCGATGAAGGTAAAACGAGATGTGGATAGCATAGGGTGGTTTTTGTGGTTTACATCAAAGAAAGATGAACAAGAGATTGAAACACGTGCAGCTCGCATTTATTTTCTGTATCTATTGAAGAATTTTGCATGGACAATTCAAAACATTTGATTAACGTAAAATTTAGTAGTTTTATAGCCACGTTTTACGTTTGCAACATAAAATAAATCAAAATGTAATTTCACTCAATTTTTGGTACCAAACCAGGTTTCACACAAATTTTTGAAAGCCAACACTATAATCGAATTATGTGAAGTTAATAAAAGTTTTTGATTAAAATTGGTTTATTTTTAACTACAGAAAGCCAAGTTGAAATATCAACTTAGCACGAGAAGCTTAAATACTATAGAGCTGTAATCAATATAATTTTGACTATCAAAGCATTGCATTAAATGAAATTTATTTCATTATTTATTAATCGCTAGCTAATATGGTTTCAGCCGACATGCCCAAACCAGGTGTCGTCTAATCTCTTCAATTACAAGCTTCAAAATATGATCTATACAGTACTTTTACCTAAAAATTATTTTTAGAATTATTACAATTAAATTTCGGGTAAAGTTAAAATATTTTGTAATAAACTTCATGAACATAATAAGTTTAATTTAACAAATATAAAACTATTCAGCTTTACGAGTTAATTTACATTTATACAAAATTATTTCTGCAGATCAAAATTCATCATTTTTCATAATTGTTATATCCATTATTTAAATTTTGATTCTAAAATTGATCTCGTAATTAGTTAATTATTCTTTATAATCCAAATTATACTCAATAAAAATGCCTAAAAAAGCTGAATTTAATGTTCAAATCAAAGCAGATGATTACAAAAATAGAATTTCGGCTTACGAATTATCTAATATATAATAATAATAACAGTGTTAAAGGCCATTACTGGCCCAACCATCTAATATATAGTTTCCACAAAAATACCATTTTGTATGAAATGAAAAACATTGAGAGAACAATACAAAATGTCTAAGAAAGGGTCCCAAATCGAGCAACATCTGCAAGCGAAAACGCACTAATTGCTAGAGCTACCAACCAAAAACAGGAGATTAAAGTAACAGAAAATAAAACAAATCCACCACTCAGAAAAAACCATTTATATAGCTTCTGAATGTTGTGACATTAGTGTCTGGATGTACGTTAATTGGAGATCATTTTATACTGCAACAAAATAATGCACCAATTCATAGAGGCAGAATTATTCTATAATTTTTAAAAGATTTGGATCAATTTTTATTAGAATGTCCGGCCAAGATCCGTGATTTCAATGTAATTAAGAATGTCTTGGCGTATATAAAAAAGAAAAATTTCTTGTAATATTGTATGGAACTTGGAATACAATATTCGATGCTTGGAGCACCATTCAAACCAAGTTACCAACACCATAGAATTTTGTTTTCTAATTTGACTAATTTCAATTAAAACTTAAATTATTGGAATATTATAACAGATTTTTTTTAATTTGCGATCTGCGCAAATAATTTTGTATAAAATTAAATTAATTGTATTGTTTCCTAGAAATAAAATAAATTTTTTTGATTGAAATGTAAAGCTGAATAGTTATGTTAATTAAATTAAAATTATTAGTTTCAAATAGTTTATTATTTAAATAATTGATAAAGTGGTTTGTGTTACGTTCCAATAAAAATTTGGCTTGCCCAAATAATTTTGAATAGGATAGGATATGTATAGAATTATACATATTATGGTTTTAATTTTTGTAAATATGAATAATAAACTAAAATTGTTTTGTCAAATATGTTATATTGACAAATTATTTCACTTTATAATAATTTAAAATTTATAACTTCACGCAGTACATTTTTATTGCTTGATAATTATCACTTAAAAATTATTTATTTAATGACTATTTTTGTTTATTGCCCTTTGGAATGAAATACAACTTTAGATAATTCAAAAATTGAATAAAGGATTTTTATTTTTCAAGCTCAAATTCGAGGCTCGCCCTGCACGAAAAGTACGAAAAGTTTATACTCAAACTACTTTCAAAGTAAATCGCTCATTAAACATTATATAGATTTTTGACTATACAGTTTAAATAGACCGCATATCAAATGTCATTTCCATATAATTTTTAAAAATAAAGTATATCCAACATTTCAGCTAGCGACATCGCTTACTTTTGCGGCAAACAATAAAAACACTTACGATAATTTCAAACAAACTAATATTTAACATTGTAACGTATTTTTTTACTTCGTTTAGTCGCTGTGAGCAACAGCGGTAGTATATGTTGGATACATGTATCAAGTTAGTAACTAGCGGTCCATTTAAACTGTATAGTCGAATATATAGATGAATTATGATCTAAGAAAGTGCCTAACATAGCATTCAAACTTTATTGTTTTAATTGGCTAATAAATATTATTTCCACCCAAATTTTGGAATTTTTAAACTTATTAATGTAAATTATCAGTGACCATAGCATCTATGTAATGTAAAAATAATTAAATTCTATAAAAGATGAATCATATCAATTTCACATTAATGCGCTTTTGAAGGAATTCAATATTTTTATTATTATCGCGTTAACCATAGCATTAAAACTAATTAATTGTCAACATTATATTTTACTAAATTTTAATGGAATATGTTTGGTTTGGACTGTTTTCCATAAAACCGAATTGACAACTACATATTATGAAAAAACTCGTAGCGGGTTCCATTGGCAATTAAAGTTTAAATATGATCGACATTTCATAGAAATTCAGTATTTTATTTTTTTAACAATTATTTTTTCACTACTATGGTAGTGAACGACTGAATTGTAGAACGATAAATATTGCGAGCTTGATAAATCTTATTTTTTTTTTTATATTTATTGAAAACAATTCTTAAATTCTGAAACTTCAGAACTTCACAGTTCATTAAACTTTAAAAACTGTAGAATCAAATTGTGTTTTAAGCACCTAGCAAATTGCGACTGTAATTAACATTTCTGCAAATGGATTTTGCAAACGTTTATAGAGGAACCAATTCAAAAAGTAAATAACGCATTTGATATGAATGGTTAAAATTTATAATGTTAAATGTATATACATAGTAACATAGAAATTTAATAAAATTAGGTTAGTACATTTTTTATTATAAACAACAACTGCGGGTTAGTATATATTCTTGGAAGTTATTGAAAACTCAAAATTTATAAATTGTAAATTAATATTATGAAAATAAAAATATTGAAGAAACAATGAAGAATTTTTTTCTAAGAATTAAGTAAAATTAATTAGTTAAAGATATTTTATGTTTTCTTATTTATAGGATAGCACACTCAAAACTGAAACCCAATAAATATAATTTTTTGGGAGTTGTTGCTAGCGAAATCTTATCTACTCTGTAAATCAGTACAATTTAAAATTTACTACTTTGAGACCAAAGCAACATAACCCGCTAAAATTCGTATCAAATCGGTATAATAAACTTTTCGTCTTAATATCTGCATATCGGCGTATACAAAGAATTTAACCGGAAAACATATGCCAACACATACACTTGGAAATTTATTCACCAACCAAAAAAACACGAGCCGCAACCTGCAAAAATCAATACTCAAATTCTTTGAAATGTCTATCAAGAAAGCGGAAGAAAATAAAATAAAACCGATTCTGAATCTTAAAAGCAAAAAATATAAAACCGATTTTTATTTTTTGGAAAATGATTTTCTTCTCAAACCTAATTATAAACCATAGAAATAATAAAATAGCTTTGTTTTTCTTTCACATACACACACACACACATAGCAAACATCGCAAAAAAATCATAAAATAATCAAAGAAATTACCTTTTCAACTTGAGTGTTTATTTCAAATGAAATTTTTGTTATTTTGACATTCTCAGAAAACCAAAGAAAATAACTATGAGAGAGATCACGCAGAAGCCAGAAATAAAAAAAACTAAAACAATATTTGCTCGTGTTACCTGTGTAACATATAAGATATGGAAATCTAAAAGAAGAAGATAAATTATAAACATTAATTTGATAATTGGAAAAGGAAAAACCAAAAAAATGGCAACTACATATACATATAATACTATTAATTTTTGATGTTAACATGACAATGATTGACCAGCAAAGTAATTACATAATGTATATATACTTACATATGTACATATACATATGTACTATGGGTTGGAAATCTTTATAAATGTATTTGCAATTCTGATAATTTCCAATTTTATTTTTGTCGTCAGATCGTATTTTTTACATACACATGTGTGCATATTCATGATATTCGATTATAACGATAATTTTTATTTGGTGAACGTAAAATTTTTGTATACGTCATTCAGTCATGGTGGTTCTCAATACGTAGATGCATAATATTGAACACGAATATAAATTTTCTTTCTAATATCAATAATGTTTGTGTTGGTATAGATGACGATAGCTAACAACAAAGTGTGGTCAGTTGACCACTATCTGGTTGAAAAAACCTGAATCATTTCGCTTCACATGAATTTTTTATTCGAAATAAGAAAATTTAAGGGAAGGTTTTAAAATCAGATAAGTAGAGAAATATTGATACATTCTAATTTTAAATCTATAGAAATGTAGATGAAGAATTGTTTCTATTGAACTAATTTAATCTTATATATTGTGACGTAACACAGTCATATCAGAATCGTCGTTAATCTAATGGGTATAGAGTCGCAGCTACTCTAGTTACTCTAGAATAAATACACGCATACTTGCACAATTTTCATGCAACTACGCAATATGATCCGTTCGAGAGTTGCGTTGAACGGGTATATAAACCCGACCAGGTTGCAGAGATGATCAGTTTAAATTGAACCAGTGATCAGTGAACAAGTGAAGTGAAATAAAGTGAAAAATTAGTGAACAAGTAAATTGTAAAGTGCTCTAAAGTGAACCAGTGAGATTGTCAAGAGCTAAAAGTGCTGAAAACCGGTGTTAATTTTTACTCGAATAAATTGTACAAGTGTTAAATAAAAGGTTCAAGTATTTTATTGCAAAATCCATTACGAATCCTGAAGAGCCCGAAATTCGTAACAATATGAATGTATGATATCCTGTAATTATATAATTAGTAAGTGGAAAATTATATATATATTAAGTGTATTTACAAAGTGTAATTTCTGATTTTTCCAGGGGCAATAAATCAAAAATTAACTTACCTGAGAGCAATTAACAGTGGCATGATATACGGTCGAATAGCGCTAATTAATTTAATTTAATTTTCAATATCTCCAGTCAATTAATTTTAACACAGATAATGGTCTTGTAAATAAATTTATTAATTAATTGCACGTCATCGTAGAAAGGGTAATAGGTTAAATATTTCTTGGAAATAACGGCAATAATATTATGACTATTACTGGCGAACAATAATACCTTTTGAAGAACGAATAATTTTAGCTGCAAGCTCTTCGAAGTAGCACAGAAATGTGATTTCAACAACAAGGTGTATATGGTACAACAATTTTACCTCCACATATCTGTAAAATTAGCCAACCCTGAGAAATTGAAAATAAAGCGTTATACATATATAATTCTTAATAAGAAAAAATTGTCGATTCAATAATACATATAGATATTTCAAAAAAATGGTAACTGAAACCGATTCTCATAACCTTGGTTGACTAATATTTGCTGATTAATTTTAACATCACGATAATTTGCATAATCTAAATTCTAAGGAACTGATACACCTTAGCAGTCTGAGAAATCTATATTTGGTCAATAATGGCGACCATATGATTCGTGATATTTGTGTATTAACAATGTTATGTTGTCAATATGGTTGAATTTCTAAAATATTTAGCATCTTCTTTAGTTAGATTGTCTTAAGAAATTTTACAATCTATAGTTAATCTTGATACATTTAGTTTAGTAATTCAGCCAACATAGTTCAAGAAAGTATATAAATTAATATTTAAAAATTAAGGTAAATTTATAAATTATGGGAAGCAGCATGTTAAATATCTCTTTCACTATAATATATAAGTAACAGTATATAGTGTTATATTTACGGAAACATTCATTAGGGTATATTTTTGAGTCTTATGATTTTACGTACTCGTATACGTATATTTGGTTGTGTATTTATAAAAATTAATTAATGCTGTAATTATTTCAAAACCATTTAATTTAAAAAGTAAGAAAGGAAAAATAAAATTTTTCATCGGCAGGCAAACCTATGTATGTGTATATATACGTAATACGTATAGACATATACAACAATAATAAAAGTTTATGTATGTATATACAGTATATACATATACAAATACACATACACATCCATGTACAAAAATAATATTAAAAGTCAGTTATTCACTCAGTATGTTTGTACAAAAGAATTTTTATGGTTGCTCCTTCATTATTGCTACATATGTATCCACATACACATAATATGGATCTAAATTATATGTTCTCTCTATCAAAATATGTTACTTTTCATATTATTATAAACATAAAGACATGTCGTCGTCGTCGGATATATTTCATTCTGCCAAAATGAATTCAATACATCATATACCCGGATCCATTTCTCTATACACAACAACATACACGCACATTGTGTTTGAGAGACAATCGCTAACAGTAGAAAAGATGTATATAAAACACTTCTTTCTTTTTATTTTGATGTTATACCGACTAAACTTTTACATTCTGTTCTTCTCTCTATAACTAAATCCTTAAAGCTTTTGCATTATTATTGTTATTTTTATTTTGTTGATAACAACAATTTTATTATTATTATTGTTTTCTTTTTATTTTCGTATATCATTGTTATTATTTTGATGCGAGTATTAGTAAAGGTGCTAGGTTTAGATGAAAGGTAAAGATGAAATGTGATATGTTTGTGATTAAAGATGTCTACAGACGAATTAATCCACTGTGTGATGAATGTACATATATAAATTTTCTTTATAGACAAATCAAAATTATTTAGTGTTGAATGTCACATCAATCTTATTTGTGCTCGGTGTACATGATTTGTTTATAAGAATACTAGCGCGACGTGGTTTGAAATTAAATTATGTATATTAATTTCTTTTATAACCATATTAAATTCAATTAATAATTATATACATTTTATTTCCCCCCTCCCCGCCGTTAAAATGCTGTTAAATTATAAATTATGTAATGTTATCAGAAACAGAAAATCAATCAAATAAATTACCATTAGTGTTATGTACATATATAACAATAGTATACATGTACATATATAACAATATTTCGTATATAGAGGTTCGGAAAATGAGTTTTTTATGACTAAATTTATGCGTTGTGATTTTGTAACTGTGATAAGCTTTGTAAAGGAAAAATTGCTTATTTCATTTTCAATTTTTAATGAACGTAAAAGTATACCCTTCGGAATATATAGAAAATTTTCTGATTGTCTTATCGGGTTTGTTTTCTGTATGTGTCGGTCGAAATTTTATAGTGCCTTAAAAAGAACAATATAAAACGAACCGTAAACGCAATAAGATTGTATGATTTTATATAAATCTATTAAATATATAAACTGATTGTTGTTTTATCTGCTCTAACCTCTAATTGCCTTAATAAATTGCGCGTGCGGATAACTTCAAGTGGCTTTTGTACCTTTTAATTATTCATTTTAAATTATTTGATAAGATTTCTTGAAAATTTGTTGTGATATATGTAGATAAACATGATAGACTATATATAATAAGACAGTATATATTCATTTTTTCTCTTATATATAAAAATACCTTGGAAAAACTAATCCAGCCGTAATACATACATAGACAGGTGCTTGCCAATACTTACTGGGATAGGCAAGCGTGGCTCATTACTGATGGCATGTACAATTAACTGAATTGAACACGAGTTACGACATCAAATAGGGGTGAATTATTGAATTTGACAAATGAACTGCACACTCCGTTATGAGTGAGTTGCTTTTAAAATATCAAATAAATAATTTTATTGAATATACTTTTTCCGAATTTTTTACTGACTCCTAACATTGCCGCACTCAGTCTATATACGGCGGAGACGCGGGGCGATGTTTCTTGTTTGATTTTATCACACTTACTTAGTATAAGAATAAAGTATTGTAATCGACCAAAAATTGTTTCTTAGATTTTGTTTTGTTTACATGCCTCTATATTCACATTGACTATTTTTGAAAAATGTGTGTATATTGAGCTTTCTGTCAACGAAAACCTAAAATCTACTTCAGAAATTTAAAATAATTTGTATTTATGTAATATCCTTGTGTTAAAATGCAGTCTGATTGACTGTTAATAGAAATCTACCAGAGAAAACTCGAGATATTCACATATCAACATAAATCTATCTTTAAGAAAAAAAAATTGAATTTTTATTTCACAATTATTCGTGGAATTTTGTAGAAATGGATGAGAGGATAGAAAGTTTTGTAAAAAATCGCTTGAACCACAGATGCTGAATAATAAGTCAACATTTTTAATTTGGGTTATCTCATGTGAGGTATCAAATAAAACGGACATTTTTATAAGTAATCTAGTGGTACAATCAGGATAATAAGAAATAATTTGTTTATTTATTGTAAATTGCCATTTTTGACCACTCTAATAAATTCGCAATTGAAAGAGAGTAATTCCGTCTCCTGATCATCCTGATATATTTGTTGAGCAATGAAAAATGTACCTCTTTGTAAGACGTATGTTTGATAAATTCATGTTTCACACATCAACGCAATAAATCGCTCAATATTCGTAACAGTCGGTTATTCTATATATAATTGCTTCACCAAAATCACCGGTAATATGTACATGTGCGAGTATAACTAATAACTTTGCGATTATACATATGTATATCCGGATATATCACTTTGAGCGTAACACACACTTATGTGTTAAATTTAACAAATTATTGATATAATATTTACTTCTTGAAAATGAATCTGCATATTTAGCAGTGGGTAGTTAACATAAATACATTTGTTTTAATAACCTGGAAGTTCGAGTTTGTGTTCATGTAAACAATTTGTCTAAATCGAGTATCGATACAGAAAATAATAACTATGTATAGCCAATTTTTTTACTTTTTATTATTTTCCGTATCGATAGTCGATTTATAGACACATAATTGTTTAGACAAATTGTTTTAGACAAATTGCTTTAGATAAAATGTTTTAGATAAACTATTTTAGACAAATTTTTCTAAGTAAATTGTTTTAGATCAATTGACCGTGGATCGATTAAAATATTTCAAAAACTTTTAAGCTATACAAAATTTGCGATAAACTTTGACATACAACTGATATAATAATAATAATAATAACAGTGTTTAAAGGCCATTACTGGCCCCTTACTTCGTCAACAATCTGGCTCCTAAATATATAAAACTGATATAAAAATTTAATGTTTATGTATAGTTTAGAACGAATGAATTTCCATAATGTTACGAAACATTTTCAATTGAAATCTATACGTTTGTTAACTTCTATTATTATTATTTTATTTCGCGTGGTCCTACGGTTTCAAAAGTATCCAAAATTCATATTTCGTTTGTATTGTTTGTTATAATTTAATCTTTAAATCAATATTTGTTTTCGTTTGTGATTTATTTTATAAATTTTAGCCCACAAAACGTAGTTGAATTATTAACTCCAAGTAGGTAATAATAATTAAATGTTACTGACTAATACTTGCTAAAACTATATATGAACTCAGAAGTAGCAATATTTAATATATATTGGAAACATTAATACACAAAATGTTGATTTTTGTAAGGTGCATTTAATTTGTACATTTAAAGACCGATTTGCCAATAAAGTATTATCAGCACCTGTTAATCGGACGTAATCGAATCATATATTTAACTTTAAAGATTTAACTCTGATCGGCTAGTCTCTGTTATTGGCTATTGCGATAGAGGAAGTGCATTGTTATTTTAGACAGCAACAACAATTGCAAATGATGCTTGCTTTTATTAAGGCCCTTGATTTAATATTAGATGTATATCAGCTCAGGATCAGCAATTTTTAGGATATATATATATATATATATATATATATATATATATATATATATATATATATATATATACATATATATATATATATATATATATATATATATATATATATATATATATATATACCGGGTGTTTTTTTTAAACTGAGACGATCAAATATCTCGAAAAATAGCCACTCTACGGAAAAAATGTCCATAATCAAATTTTAATCATACCGCGGGGGAAATACATTAGTGAAAAAAAAAAAATCCCCCCACCCCCGCTTTGTAGGTGGGGCGGGGGTAACTTTTAAACTAAGATAGGAAGCCATATTTTTTATTGAAGATACGGATTCTACGACTAAAAGTACGTATGATTTGAATAAAATATTTTGTTCGGTTCATGATAGATGGCGTTGCAATCGACGAAATTCAATTTTTTCAATTTCTCCTTCTTAGAACACACGCATTCGATTCTGCAATACGTTTGAAATAAAAAACATCACGTTTTCATTGGAAATACTCGAAATTCGTCATCAAAACAATTTATTCAGTTTTGTAAATCTAAATAAGTGTTCAAAATTAATTTCAAGTTTGATTATTAAATTTCAAAAATACAAAATTCAGGCCATCATTTTGAACACTTATTTAGATTTACAAAACTGAATAAATTGTTTTGATGACGAATTTCGAGTATTTCCAATGAAAACGTGATGTTTTTTATTTCAAACGTATTGCAGAATCGAATGCGTGTGGTCTAAGAAGGAGAAATTGAAAAAATTGAATTTCGTCGATTGCAACGCCATCTATCATGAACCGAACAAAATATTTTATTCAAATCATACGTACTTTTAGTCGTAGAATCCGTATCTGCAATAAAAAATATGGCTTCCTATCTTAGTTTAAAAGTTACCCCCGCCCCACCTACAAAGCGGGGGTGGGGGGACTTTTTTTTTTGCACTAATGTATTTCCCCCGCGGTATGATTAAATTTTGATTATGGACATTTTTTCCGTAGAGTGGCTATTTTTCGAGATATTTGATCGTCTGTTTAAAAAAAACACCCGGTATATATATATATACATTGCTAGTGGATTCTGCTTTAAAAAGCATATAGCCATTCACTTCCATCTATACTTGTGGTACTATAACAACAAACAATATAAAATCACGCGATTCTCTCCAATAATTTATTTTTCTCTTAAATTAGTTTATTACCAGCAAAATCTTAACTGCAATCAAAGCCCTCTAAAAAAGATTAACCAGAATACAGCATAATTTCAAACTAAATCAATTTATTATTTTGTAATTTTGGCGCCAAATTTATCTTACAACTCAAACATTTAAATGACATACATATATTTCTCAGAATTGTATTTAAACGAATCAAATCAGAAAACGATTTTCTAAACGTAAATAAGAATTATTATTTTTTACTTTTGTAAAATCTTTTAATTTAGTGAACAATATAAGTTATTTATGATTACGATTCAAATATTTGCTAAATGAACTTTGTATATAAAGTAAACCTGATTCCGTCACACTACCGATACAATACACTGCGTATAACCTCTGTTATGTTTAAAAAATCTAATGTAGAAGTATAGAATCAAAACTCGATCGTTCCAAAAATATACATGTTTGGTTTGTTATTACATTTTCATTTTAATTCAATTGAAATTACATAATTTTCCAATGAAAAACAAGCATCAAGTATAGGAAAACATTACCAGAACAGCAAAAAAATTATAAAATATTTGTTTTCGTTTTTTTTTTCTATATAAAAACATACTCGTACATTACACGTATAAAATAATGCTCTCTCTGTTGAATATATGAGCATAAAAATATGCAAACGAATTACATTAAAACCATAACCTAACAAAAGTTTTTTTGTTATATGTAATATATTATTGTAACCAGAAATTTTAATTTTATATTTGAAAGTTTCGTATAACACAATACTCAGAACATAATAAATATTATGGTGAAGTGCAAATTCGTTTCTTAATAATTTGTTCTAATATTTCAAAAGAAACATATACAATACATAAAAACAACGAACACATAGCAAAAGAAGAAGAAATAGAATGACAATAGTAATAGTAACACAATAATATAGTAATAATAATAATCTTGACAATAACTTTGAAGTCTATGATTATTTCCTTTTATATTAAAATAGAAATAAAAAATTGTTATTCAACAATACTGTTGCTGTTATTAAAAAACCTTGGAATTGTTATTACAGAAATTCGCGCGATGTTTCTCTCACGCTTTTTGATATATTAGATGATATTACAGTATCAACGCTGTATATATTGCCATTCAGCAGCACCCTTAGTAAAAAATAATATATGGGCGGCGAATGGTGTTAGATGATTATACGAGGGTGCGAAACAATATATATGTAGTATGTATGTTATGTAAATACAAAAATTTTCGATCGTTAAAATATGCTTATGAACTTCCTAATATGTATATGTAATAAAATGTACTGGATTCAAATGTTTTTTGCCTGTTGGTAATTTATTTCAACAATTACAAATTCTTGATTTTTTTATTTTGGATAAAATATTCAAATTTTTATATTATAATTTTTTATTTTTTGAAAGAACCGAATATTTGTTCCACTTGGGTGAAAAATTTATTATGATCCGCGCGCGAAATTCTTTGTTTTATTATTTGTTTGGTGAAATTTCGAATTTGAATTTAAAATTTAATCTTTATTTAATGTGTTGAAAATGTTCGTATCATATTATGATCATATACATATATGTTATGGCAGTTCTGTGTATACAAGTCAAAAAGTTTGATTAGCAATTATGTTGATCTAATAAAATAATTCACAGGAACGCCTTTATGTATCTGCATCAAGTAACAAACATATGGCAAGGATAGATAACATTTCTTATTGCTATCGAATTCATTAAATGTTAAAAACAGTGTTATTTGTTACTTATAGTTAAGACGCATCTTTAGTTTATTGAGCTAATTATCAATTTATTGAGTGATTCAATTTGGTTATACTTAAATCGAAGTCTTTTTGCAAATTACAAGTTTGAATGAAAAACCTCTATGTTCATAATTTTATTGGAAAAAAATCGAACTTTATAAATTTTGAGTAATTCAATAGAAAAACATACCAAGCTTATTACATTCTAAGATAAACTTTTGAAAAATTAAATCTAACTTGAAATTATTATAAATAAAAATTGAAACAAACTTGATAAGGTTATGTTCAGATTCGTAGCAGATTTGGATTTTTTTTAAAAATAATTTTAATGTGTTTGAAAATACATACTTTTAGATTTAAACATATGACACATTTGTAATAAACATTTACAAAATTGAAAATTTGAGTTTTCAATAAATAAACACTTGAAATGAACTAGAAACATGTTAAAATGAATTGGGTTAGTAAGAGTATGGAACCACTTGTACTGAAAATCGAAAATCTAAAAAAATAATTTTAGTAGAATTTTAATTATTACAGCTATAGTTATAAAATATAATTTAAAATATCAAAAAGCGACAGACAAAGTATTATGGCATATTTTCTAATTGACCGGCGATGATTAAATAAAATCGAATAATTCTTATTCTCAAATCGTTGTAAATTATTGATTTTTAAGTCAATTAATTTACCACTTATACTTGTGAATGAATGAATAGGTTTCAAAGTTTTAAGTAGAAAATCAAATAAAAACCCACATAAAAAACATAAAATAAGAAATTTTATAAAATATTTCTAATAAGCTTATTTATGTATTTGCTTAACGATATATCTGTCAAATTCTATATAACAGCAGCATATCATATGTGACCAATATTATGTTCTGAATTTCCCAACCATATCACATAGTCACAAGAAAAACTAAGCCAATTTCAAAATAATATAATAATTCCATGTTTCTATTTCTTACACAACCCAACGAACATACACATTACATCTGTATTCTATCAACTTTAAATTTTGACCACCAAATCCGATATAATAGTGTTTGTATATGTATATGTAATATGTTTTTATGTTCAAATTAATACTAAAAACTTGTCATGCATCACAAAAACTTGATGACTCACATTATAATATAACAGATATAAAATGAAATTTTCATTATTTTATTTAATATGTATAATCTAAGGGAAAACGACACTCCAATACACAATGTGTTATGTAACGCAACCTATCAAATATACGAAAAACAGTTTTAAATTTTCCAATAAATAAAAATACCTTTCTGGAAGCACAACAAAAAATTATAAGCATTTTTGAAAATCAATACAACAGGATGGGAGGGCATGGGAGAGTTCAACATAAAAATTCTGGTCGTGTTACATAAAAAATGACATCGCATTCTATTTATATTTAAATCTACTAAATTTCACTTACCAGCTTGACAAGTAGCATAAAACAAAAGAAGAGAATAAAATTCTTACAATAACAATACAACAGCATAACGAAAAACATTCCCTGAAAAATTAAAAAGTCAATAATTTGTCAAAATGAGAAAACGTAACACACCAAAAGTGGGAAAATGTACGGTGAAAAAGGTGAACAATATCAACAATCAATTAGTTTTTATTTATAAATATATATATATATATATATATATATATATATATATATATATATATATATATATATATATATATATATATATATATATATATATATATATATACATATGTATAATGTTTTTTTTAACATGACGACCTTCCACGCCCTCACACTCTTGTACAGACATTCGATATTATAAAAGAACCATTGATTGATAGGTTAGAATCGAAAATAGGAGCTGGCTTGATTTGTGTCTGATATTTAGTGTGAATTTGATGAGAGTGATGATATACGTATCCGTTACACAGTTTTTCCAAAATATTTTTTTTAAATTCAAATTAAATGGGAATTATTTTTATTGTGTAATTTATCACCCGTTGTTTAAGAAATGTCCATAATAAAAAAAAAACATTTCTTCTCGTCTCACTGTGTTTATGTTATTAAGAATGATGTATTACAAACATTTATTAATGTATCTTTTTTACGTTACGCGTTTTCTTTCCCGTTTTAATTGTGTTTCGGAAAAACATGCTGAAATTGAGAATGAGTGAGATATTAAGGTGCATTGATATTTTATGTTTACAGGCTCTTGTAACATTATACTGAACGATTTTGAAGTTAAACGTGAAATTCATCAATGGTTTCTTTCCTTTAAATTTATGTATATTATGAATTTAGTTTTACAGATTCAAAACCATCCGAGTGAATTTGAGGATACTCTTTGGATTAAAATTTTGAAGATTAGGTCATCTTGAAGCCAGATGGAAAGAATAAAATCATTATGAACCAGAATGAGACACAAAATTTGTCTCGGCTGTTTTATAGTAGATATTATATATATTAACTATTCTTACCGGCATTTTTTGTTTCCATTTTTTTGATTTATTTATTTATTTAATTTGCTGTAACATATGTATGTATATACATAGCACAAAATACATAAATACACAATAAAATGTTATATGTCAAAATCAACTATAATATTAAATAACTTTGAACGTAGGCTACTACTTTTGAATGTCCGTATTTATATTTTTATAGCGAAATAATGACGTATTTTCGTCTTTTTTAGTAAAAAGATAACTGCGTTTGTCTTGTTCTATAAAAGACAGCATAATTTTGGGTTTGTTTCTCTGGTTTTGTCTGTTGATTTTCAAAAAGAGGAAGTTCTGTCGTTTTTTCTTGAGTATTTTTCAATGTTGTTTCTCATTTTCTTACAAGACGTCTTCATCTGCAAAATTTTGTTGAATGTAAATCAGCCATAAATGTGAACCAATTTATTAGTTGAAATCTGCAACGCGTTGAGGAAGCGAGCTAAATTAAGCTAAACAAAGATATGTTTTCTCGCTTAGCTTAGCTGAAATGTACAACGGGCCTAAGAATATCTGTTTTATTTTTTTTTTAAATTTTACTTTACATTAATGATATCCAAAAAAATGCATGAGCTTGAGCTTTTTTATAAATATTCGCGAGTGTGACTGATTTCTAACCTAGATGCAATTCCAAATAGCTCAAAAAAAAGTAAGTGCTAGTTGAAACGTGAGATGGAAATTCAAATGGGCTGTAATACATTAATGAAATGTTCCAGGAGACTTACCTAGAAAATAAATTAAAATTCATTCGGTTTAATTTTGCAGCAACCTGTATAGTGTTTTTAACCAGCATACATATATATATACATATACATATATACTCAATTACGTAAATTAATGTACCAATGGAATAATAAAAGTATCAGGAAGTATTGTATTTTCCCAAGAGAAGAGAATTGAATTATACGTGACTGAAACCGCATTCTAATATAGACCAGAAACGTGTTTTAATTTTGGTCGAGAAAATATAATTATCTGCGATTGTTCTTAGTTGTTACTATATATACTTACATACATATAGATATGTATACAGTGAAACTTTCAAAATTGGCCTTCATAAGCATATGCACTAATTCCCTTATGATGATGATGATGGTAAAAATACATGTTTAGTCTGTTGTTGGTAAATTTATTTCCATACGATATTTGTGCGAGCTGGTAATATTTATGTTGCGTGCTATTGCGAGCTAAAACATTAATTTTCTGTCGAGATTATACGTATATGTACGAACGTTAAGAAAGTTTAAAGGACTCGTGAATGTATACATTTTTCTTGCATATTGTAGTTTTTAACACGCAACGCAACATACATAGAAATCTCCAGCCGCTAGTTATCCCTTTTAATTTCACAATTTATATGTATTATACATAATTACCATAACAAACCTCTCATTTGCGTGACTTTTATGTTTTGGTTAGTTGTACAACATGAATAAATTTCGTTTAGGTGATAAAATATTTTCCATGCAATTGGTAATTAAAAATTTAAATATTCGAAAAATCAATATTGACAATACTGTTTAACACGTATGAGAATATTGTGTAAAGGACACGTTTCTATATAACATTGATACAAACCACAATTTAAGCAACATATCTGAAATTTGGTATAATTAATCTGTTATCTGATATACGGTTACTTTCTATAAATTAGTGAAGGATGAGTAGTTAGGTACATGTTAAAAATTAGTTTTGTTCAGTATTGAGATTTTTTCTTAAATAGCAACTCGAATTAAGTTTTTTATAAATATTACTAACCCATCAATTGGAGTCGACGTCCTGCTTGGTGTATTTTATCAATCGGTGCTTTTACTGTTAAACTAATAATATAAACTTAAAAATTAGACCTAAAACTGTTTTTAAAAACGAAAACCGAATATACATATTCGTTCTCTACACCGTGAAGCCATCGTCGCCTACAAAGATCTCTGCGCCTGCCATTTGGTGGTTCTCCTTTCAGAGATCGCTGCACAATTCGTTGTAGATACGCACGCAGAACGTGACCGAGCCGGTGTACTCGGTGAGATCTTACTTCATGTACAATATCGGGGATTTTAATTAGATCTATGATCTTGATATTGTACAGAAATCGAATGTACCATTTTCTTCACGTTTTGGGCCTTATTCACACGCATTCTTCTTCTCTGGAATAACTTTCATATCCATCCACTACAACAAGCTTGCGGGTCTGATCAACGCTGTGTCGGTTTGGCAAAAAACCCGAAATCAAATTACAACACCTAAAAAATACTTAAGATACGAGTAATTTGTTTGTAGTTAAATTAATAGAAATTCAACCATAAAGCGGAGTAGTACAGTATATTTTACAGTTATTCTTGAAAATATACTTGCGTGTTGGTTTTGGTGATTTTTCTCATTCGATGAAGAAAATCATCAAAATATAATATAACGCCCAAAAAGATTTACGAATTTAAGTACTATTTAAACTTTATTAAAACTTTTTTTAGCAAGCTATAGATAAAACAGCAAAAATTAAATACAAGCTTCGACCTAAAATGTCGTTGCTATATTTTTACAAAGCAACTGAGACGCATATTATACATACTCGTATATAGTGTTTTGTATACAACAAAAAAGTGTCTCGAAAAAATTTTATGGACAACCTAATATATATTTTGTTATCACATTTGATATATTGGTTTGAATAAAAATATTTTAGTATTTTATTTAACGAATGATTATTTTGATTCAAAAGTAAAATTTTTCTTAAAAGAGGAATTGTATACACAATTATACCTACATAGTTTGGGATGTTTGATCCTGACCAAAAAGTAACACTATTATAGTTAAGTAAAGTATGTATATCTATATATTTTTGATATTTTTTATTAAGAACGTATTAAATTCTTCTGTGTACAATGTACGTGCATACCTACATAGAGTTGCTCGTACTATTCTATACACAGTTTAGCTGAATTAAATTTCTCTTTGTAAAAATAGCAACGTAATTTTTGGCGGAAATCTATATTAAGGCTGCGGACCATTAATTGGGTAACTTAATTATTATGGTAAAAGATTTAATATTTTTGTTTTATTGAAATGCTTTTGTTATTATCCGCATACTCAATTCGTAAATCTATTATTTGTGTACTCGGTTTACCTTACTTTTTGATAGAGTAAATCAATTTACCGAAAAATAAGTAAAAGGAGTACTGATTGGTCCGTAGCCTAAGAATTATGAGCAAACAGCTTTTTTTCATAGAATTAAATTTTTCATTGTAGAGTTTAGCAAATTTTGATAAATTATACACATAAAATTTTAACTATTTTTATTTGGTACAGCAAAACACATAAAAATTAAAATGGCCATTACATTTTTACCACAGTTTGGAACACAGCCTTATTATGTATTATTAAATTATAGTTAATAGTTTTCTTTTTTTCTTTTGACAAATTCCACCGAAGGGACTAGCATTCTATCTTATTTATTTTCTATTCACCATTAAATTTTTAATTAATTCGATACGTATTAGTCAATTTTAGTAACAGAACTAGAGTTCTCTTCAGTTTCAATGATTTTAAGCCACAAAAATATCACTAGCAGATCGAGTAAAATAAATAAAGCCAGCTGAATTAAAAATTATAAATATTTTAATTAAACAAATACCTACACATTTTGTTCAAATTTACTCGTAAGTACATCCAACTGGGACCCGAAATGTTAGAAAATAATAAAATAATCTTTATGTTTTCATTTTTTTACACAAGTAACATTCTAAATTAAAATGAAATTTTTCTTACCATTTTATGTGTGAGTGTGTGTGTATATATAACATTATGTATTATGTATACAGCATAAGGAAAGATATTGTTTGGGTGTATTACTTTTATAGTTTATTTTTTCATTAAATGTGGTTGTGCAGACATCGCGAAAAACCACATAATTTCAATGAATGAAACTAAATTACTAAAAAATTGTCTCTTTTATATGTACATACTTATAAGTAGTTAACCAAAAGTTATTCATAATAAAAAGTTTTGTCTTTTATTTGAATATTTTTTATTGCTGTTGTGAAGAAATAAGAAATTTTTTCCAAGGGGTAATGTAAAACGATAATTGCTCTCTTAACTATCTTGGTACAAAAAGGGTAGGTATTTAACTTGTTTAATGCATAATTAACAGGGAAATGAAAATGTGATAGAAATTTTCTTTAGCGTTTTTCTACATTGCATTACTTGAATATGTCTCAGGAAGTCATTATGTGAATTCACCAAAAAACGTTAGTATACTCGTATGTACATATTATAACTTTTTGCAATACAAACAAAATTGTATCAAAATATGATAAATTTATAAACTATCACGGACATGAACAAAAAACTTTATTGATTTTAAAGTTTTTCCTCAAATATAAAAATGTCACCTTAAATTATTTAGAACTTATCGTTGTGTTGTGTGTGTGTATGTGTAATTCTTAAATATAATTATATATTTTTAAATATTCTTTTCGAGAAAATTCTAATATTGTTGCTATTATGTTTTCGTAATTTTCATACTTGACAAAATTTATAAGAATTTAATTAATAAAACAAGATCCTTATTTCTCTTTTTGGCCAGTCCTTTTATTTTTTTATGTACATAGTCTATTTTTTAAGACAGCAGAGTTTAATGTGGTCGGATAATTTCTGAATTTAATTTTATCATTTTATTTATTTTGTTTGTAAAAATGGGCTATGGTTTCCATCTTGATGATATATTGACTTCCTTTCGTATTAAAATATATTGCTTTATATAAATTAGAAAAGAAAAAAATGCTATGGCAAAAAAAGAGGAAAGAGATGGAACATTTAAATTAATTTTTCCTTTCTTTAGGTAAAATTTCGTGTACGTATATCCATTTTAATTTTCTGAGTGAGGGAAAATGTCGTTTAGAAATATAAATTGACAGGTTTTTTGAGGTTTTGTCATGTTGGAATTAATCAGAACATAAATCAATGGTTGTAAAATTATTATAAAAACTGTCAATTTTATTTTATTTTGTATAATATTAAAGTGACCAATATGGTTACGGCATAAATTATTAGGCAACAATATTGCAGAAAACAATTCAGAAATTATGACAGAAAAATCGAAAGTTACTTAACAAAAAGGAATTAGAAATTCTCAATTTTTATTAGGGTAATGGTGTGTAGTTGCGGTATATTTGACAAGGTAAGTTATATCATTTACCCCCAGACAGCTAGCAATACAATTGGCTTATATTTTAGCCTTCTCAGGAGGTTGCTTTTCGTTTTAGTTCTAATTTTATTTCAGTTGGTCAACCACAATTGAGATGAAAATATACTTATTTGGAAAATTAGAATTTTAATTACAATTATATTTTATTAAATTGATACTAGGACTGTGGAAAAATACTCGAGTAAAAATCGACTTTTACTCTAATTTGCGGTAAATTCATTTACTCTATCAAAAAATAGAGTAGAGAAGTTCATTTTGTATTGTTCTACGGATTGAATGAGTTTAAGACAAAAATACTTATTTTAATATAACGAAAATACTAAAAATCGACTTTTACCGTAGTGCATGTTTTACCAGAGTATTCGCCCACTAAAATTGGCCTAGGTAAAATCACTCATCAACACTTTAGGAAATACCAAATAAAAATCATCCATCAGAAACAAAGTATTAATATCTAAGAAGCTAAATCAAAAGTGACATTTTACAATAATAAAATTTTATAAAAATTCAACAAACAGGTTTTTGTACTTTTAGCTCTTGGTTACCTTGTCAAATTAGCATATGTACCGACCGGGACATAGAATGTTAATTTTGGTTTATATAGATACTAATGCCCTGGGATAAAAGACTAAATACAATAATAAAAAAGTGGACAATTTTATTTTATTTTTCCGGTACCTCCATCCCAATCATGTATTTACCTTTTAATGTCAACTTTGCTAATATTGTGTTCTTCCCTAAAATACACACAAGCAAAATTGACAAATTATGATATGGGATTTAGCAGGGAATTAAATTCATTTTTCATAATTATCCTAATAAATGACATACAATGTTTTGTATAAATCGTTCATTACCATTGTTGTGTGAAGATTTATACACGTTATTGTTGTTACTGTTTTTTGTTCATTGTTGGTAGATATAAGAACAAGGATTAGCAACAAAAACAATACAATCACATAAGCAAACATTTTCTGTATAATTTTTTTTGTGATAAATTGAAGATGGAAAGGTTTTGCATGATAAAAATAATTAAAACTAAGGAATTGAAATAATTTATGTCTTAAAAATACACCACACAGAAACATACACAAAATATATAGTACATACATAGTTAGTACAGTCGTGGTGTTTATATATGCAGCTTTATCGTGTGGTTGACAAGTGAAAATATTATATCCACCCACCACACGTACTGCGGGAAGAGATCGGACATAAACGAATCAATATTTTAGCTTAGAACTTTTCTATATTGAAATATATTGTCTTGTCACGATTACAATTTTCAGTTTTATCACATAAAATTATATATAAATGTGTACATATGTATATACATACACATATAGTTTCGGAAAAATCTTTTCCATCAGATGGAAAATGCTATGTGTGTGTGTGGTTTTACTTTAATGGTTTTATATTTTTTTTACATTATTTCGGTAAATTTTTTCTTGTGGTGAACAAAAATTTGTTGTGTTCTTTGTTATAAAATATAAAAGAATTGGTTATAGTAAAAATGTGGCTGCGGATGGCATGGGGAGCACACATACGCGCGTAATTAGGATTCTGTGTTGCTTTTTTTTTAATAATCATCATTAAATATAATTTTCGGAATGTTCAGTGATAATATAAATGTCACCATTTTGTTGGTTAAATTTTGTTATGGGTATTAAACCCCTAAAACACTTCGTTTTTTAATGTCTTGATGAGCTTTAATAATAGTGGGACCAAATATTATGTGGGAGTTATGAAAATGAAAATCGGTTAAATGGCTAAATATGACTTCAAACATGTTTTTTTTTTGGGTAAACAAAAAGCTCTTAAATGGACATATAGATGGACGATAAATTATTTAAGCTGCTTTTATTGTGGGTTGAATAAACTTAAATGAAGTCATTTTGCGGAGAAATTATTATTTTAATCGTTTCCTTTTCCTGCTTTCGAATAAAAGATTGCTATTATTATTATTTTTGTTAATGTTATTTACTATTTAGGTTATATCTCTAAGCGGTATACATAATCCATATACAGATAATTGCTATTTTTAGTTACATAAAATAATATTTCAGGTAATTTTGAAGTAAAACATTATTTTAAAAATGGAAATTAAATAATTTCGCCCTTTAAATGGAAGATTTAAGTCAAAACTATAGTTTAGGATTCCGGATTCCAATGTTTGTTATCAAAATAAAATATGAATTATTTAATTCCCGTGTATTTTAAGTTATTGCATTTCTCAGCTTTAGTTTTAATTAATCCATCATCCATTTAAAGTGAGTCTTTAAGTTTAGGAAACAATAAAATAGAAAAATTAAAATATACAAAAATTTAACTTTCACAAAATCATAGTTTAAAATACCATATATACCAATAAGAACCTCAAGAATTATTTTAACAACTTGTACGAGTACGAAACCATAATAATGTATTACATATTGTACATACATTTAAACCCTGGCCGAGAGAGAAAAATAACTAGCTGTTCAGTATATAATTGAAAATTCAAATTACCTGAAAATACATTAAAACTTTTACGAGCAGTTTAATCACTAACTTTAGAATATATATTTTTTTTAAATTTAACCAAAAAAATTATGTTCTGACATCGCTTTGAGGATTAAACTAAAACAAAAACAAAATTATACTTTTTTTTAGCAAATCCTGATTTTTTTTTTATTTGTTGTTCCTTACTGTTGATTTTCTTTCCATCTGTGAAAATCTCATTTCCATGAAAATTACTTTTGACTTATAACTGTCTTGAGACCAGGCGAAAACAAACAAAAAAAATTATCCCATTATCCGTAAAACCAAAGTAGAGAAAATTATAAATAACTTTTGAGAATTTTAACTTCCTCTTGGTATACATGTACATATACATACATACATATTATATATTGAATATAATATACATATGTATATAGTTTAAAAGTGAAATATATATATATATATATATATATATATATATATATATATATATATATATATATATATATATATATATATATATATATCCCAGCCAACCATCCGACCAACCAACACAACTGATTCTCTTATATATTATACCATATAGATTCGGTTTGTTTTTGTTATTTAAATTTAAATCCAAATCGCGTTTCAAAAACATATACAAACTCTTCAGAGATAGCATATTTTTTGTGTTCCTTCAGTAATAATATACATTTTTGTGACGAGACAAAAATCCGCTCTAATAAAATTGTTACAATTTCTCTCGCCCCAACCTCCTTCAGATATACAGAGTAAAAAAAACTTTTACAAAATACAATAGTAACAAACAAACAACAACATCAATGAATAAGGAGTAACGCAAAATTAGCTTATCTATCGTACGTATTTTTAAAGTTGAGAAAATGGAGAGTACCATCAAAGAAGAAACAAGAAAAAATCAAAAATAAAAATATATAAAACATAATTTTCTTGATGGTAGCTAGTCCAAAATTTTCCTAACAGAAAAGTGTATGGCACATAAATTAATTTTGATTTGAATTTTAATGAAGTAAATTTTTGTTTTTGAGTGCTACGACGGTATTATATTTTGTTTTTTACCTCAAAACACCAAAAATGGGAAAATAAATTTTCATTTAAGTGCTATTTTAGGATAAGAATAAATAAAGTAAAATAACCACCGAAAAATTATAAAAATGACTTTGAAAATATTAAAATTGCCCCAATTTTTTTTTTACTTTGAATTTTCAATAACGTCATATTACTTATTCTTTCTTATATTGTAAAATACATACAGATATACACTTTCAAGAAGATCTGGAAATTTACATATCGCATTATATTTATATTAGAAACCGTCAAATAATTTCCCAAATAAAAATATATTATATTGATTTTAGAAATTGTATATACTCTCTCTAGACGCTTGTTTAGAATATAATATGTATACGTATACACACACAAAATTCTTATCAGTTTGGAATATATATTAAAAATAACTGTATGTTTACTCTGTAAATGATAAAGTAAATAAGATATATTCGTTTTCGTTTCGTAATACATACATGTATTATGTACATAAAAAAAAAATCAGCAATTTTTGTACTCACGGCTGAATAAATTAGAATTTTGTTCTGCTTTAAAATACATATTCAGAAAAAAAATGTGAATACGAGTAAAGAATACAGTTTAATACTATATTCCGTGTGAAATGTTGGATGAAATGTATTAATTTTAATCGTGTGGAATAAAGTGATTTTTACAATTCGCCTCTTCCTCCTCCCCTTCTACAATATCGCAGAAGCTTTTCAAACGAAACATTGGGTTTATAGTTTCAACAGAAAACGAGTTGAAAAATCAATTTCTGTTATTTGTTAGTTAAGTAGTAAGTATCTGTTTTGAAGTAAGTGGGATAAAGATATGTGCGACAATGACATTCAATAAAGGTGCGTTGATAAAAAATTAATTTGTCATGGTTGGTTAACAGAATCAATCAATTCTCCAGACATTGCCTATAATGTTGCCATCTGTGGTAAAAGCAGTTTCATTAACATTAAAATTTTTAATTCAGTTAAAGGAACCTAAATTTGGTGCCAAATGTGTATTATTAAAAGAAGAATGTTATCATAAGCACATACTGAGTATAAAGCCAGGTTTAATAGTTAAGATACGTGAAACCGACTAAGAACGACCATCAATATTTTTTGAAGCTTATAAGCGAATTGATGTCTTTACAAATTGAAAGAACGAATATTTGGAAAGATATAATATTCAGATATTTAAATAACCTTTTTACATAGTAAATATTTAGGGAGACACGCAGGATAATCGTAAGCTTGTAAAGCCTTGACTTAAATCAGTGTAGATGTTGGAAAATGCCTAATTCGATTAAAATTTTATTTGAATTTATAATTAATTAACAGAGTATATTTCAATTTATTTGGCGTAGGGAGTCTGGCAGTTTTCACACTTAACAAATATGGCGGTATTTTCCAATATGGCGGAATTGTTTATGATTTTTGATGTATATTTGTATCTTATTGTATTTAAATATGATACAAAATTTAAATTTAGTTTAACTACAAAACGTTCAATATTTAAATTTTTTTTTAAATTAGCATTAATACTCGTACTTTGACAATAATTCTTATTTAAAAATTTATAAATAAAACCTCAACTTTTTCGATATATTTTGTGGATACTTTAAATGATGATCATTTCGTGAATAATTTAATACAAACTATAATTAAGCTATAATCACAGAGTACTTAACATTATAACATTATACCATTATATATATATATATATATATATATATATATATATATATATATATATATATATATATATATATATATATATATATATATGTATATATATATATATATATATATGTATATATATATATATATATACATACATATATATACATACATATACATATATATATAAACAAGAGCTCATATCAAAGATGGTTAACTTAAACCTCTTAAACTTAAGACCTAATGGCGTCTTGTTTCAGAACATTCGTAGAATCATATATTCAACATACGAGATATTACAAAAGCTATAGGCTAATAGAGGCTAAGGTTCTAACTAAAATTACAAAATTTTCAAAAGTTTGTTATTATAATATGTACATATACGTATGTACATAATGTGGCAAGATTCTATCTACATAAAATCGTAAAAATATCTTTTATTAAAATATCCTTGATTTATTTTTCTTATCTTACAATACTACAAATGCATAGAGAAAATGCAAGTAAACTGAATTAATTATGAAAATAGATGCTTCATACTGAACAGAACCAACCCGCATCTAATTATTATTATGGACTTAAGCTAAAAATAAGCTTTTCAATAAAAGACTGGACAATTGGTAATAACATAAAGCTGCAACATTAGCATTGAACTTGAACGTTTGATGTATCCACAAATGCATATTTTCATGTTAACATTATTTCTACTTCAATGAATTTTCTATCTCCCACTATACCATATAATTTTATAAAACCATTTTATATAGTGTACTAAAAATCAAAGTGTAAATTTGCAAAACAACAACAACACCAACAAAATCATGAGTTCACATCTGTCTTCTTCATAAAAAAAATATATCAAATATTCCTCTCTAGACGCCTAATATATATTTTCTTATACAACACAACACCAAAAAATAAAAACTACACAACACATTTTGTATTATTAAAATCTTATATACATGTATATTTCATTTTCTTATCACACCACAACAAAACCTTTTCAACAGATTAATTTTTCCATTAAATAAGAAGAAAAGAAAGATGAATTTCCATCTCTCAGTCCCTTCCATGCAAACGAACACGAAAATCACAAAATAATAACAACAAAAAAAAACAAAAAAGTAAAATTTAATTCTTCAAATCTCGAAAAGAAAATCTAAGTTTCTTTCTTAAGGTTTTTGTTCACCATTCTATTTCTACAGAATATTGTCGTCTTTTCTGTATATAAAAAACAAATATTTAAAATTTAATTTAGTAAAAATACATCTCTAACATCGTCGTCGTCATACTAATCCATCATCGTGATTGTCACACAACACAATCAATATCAAATTTAACTAAATAAATCATTTAGGATTACAGAAAGTTGACAATAGCGCGATAAAATTTTTACCAAAATCGAAAATAAATGGTTTAACGCCTATATAGACTTATTATATAGGAGATTTAGTTTAGTTGACCAGGAAGACGAAATGGGTTGCGAAAAATATTCATACATGTGTAATTATATTAATTTAAACTGACTCGACTTAATTATATATTTCCTGTATTATCTTACCAAGATGATTTTTTTTTATTGTTGTTTAGTCTACATACAAATATTCTCGTATTATATAGTTATACATATATCAGATGTCTTTATGACATATGAGAGGAAAATAAATCTAATAAAAATTTAAGATTCAAGAATTGTATATATGTACATATGTATAGATTTTGTTTACCAAAGAATATTGATTACATTTTTTGGCGGTATAATATGCATGCCGCAAATATACATGTATTTAATAAGTTTTGGTGCTGAAAATCATATCGCGAGCATGTATTTTATTTGCGATATTACATTACAAGAATTGGTTATTTTGTTTTAATGTAAACAGTAGTATCTTATCAACTCAGTTTTTTTTAATCGTAGATATGAAACACTATATTAATCGATTATTTTGATTAGAATTGTGGTAATGATTCAATGGAGAAATACGTTTATTACATAAAAATGAAAAAATAGATTTAAAATTATTTTATTTGTTTACGTATACTTTGTGTATGATTGGTCTATACACTATCGCCTACATAATTTAATCTCTGTTTCAACGATAACTCAAAATTTGTCATAATCAAAATTAATGTAATTTTATATAGTTTATAACTGGCACGTGTAAATTGTTGATTCAATTCAATCAAACCGTTTTGATGTTTAAGTATGAAAATAGATTATCCTAAGCTCCTAACTAATAAATTTCTATAAAGAATTTATCAATTCATATTGTTGAAATATCGAATGTAGATAAGGCGGAATGTTAAATTAAGCAAATGTTTGCAAAATTACTAGCGGAATGTTGGCAGCTGTCAGTTCACTATGGCCGTGTCCAATTTCTGTGATAAATATATTTACTGTAATAATTATGATAGCATTTTGTAAGCAACCAAATAGTTACAGCAGCTATGTGTAATATTTTGACACATCGGAATAACTTTAAACAAAACGCACGTGTACAGTGTTTGTTGCTATAACCAAGAAAAAATATTAGGTTGAGTAGGTTCTGCCTGATTTCCACATCCTTTACGCTATGCGTCGGAACATTTTGAAAAATTGTTCGCCAGCCAATGTGTAAGTGGAAGTCGGATAGCTCCTATACATATTGTATATGTACATATTTAACTATATAGTTAACAAAGTAATTATAAATTTGATCGGATACTAACGAGTGTCTCAAAATGATCTGATATTTTTTATTTAAAAATTGATAAGAATGTTTTTAATTTATTTCAAAGTAGAGACATGGAGGTTATGTTGGAACAAAATATCCGACAAATGACCTCCTCAGCCGAGACATCACATATTCATTTTTTAATGAAAATTTCCATGACATGTTGGCACGTATTTTTCTTTATGGTCCTCAATGGTTTGTGTTTTGTTGATATACACAAAAGTTACAAAATTGACGGGCAACTCACATCAACTTCGCTATGAGATAACACAACCATTAAAGATTGTTTGCAATAATAACTGTATGGTTTCATTGGTAGTGTGAGATGTTGCACCGTTTTGTTGACACTACATATCTTCCATATCCATATCACTAATTTCATGCCAAAAAAATTGTTTATCATCTCACAATATCGAATTCCATTGACGTTAACAGCATATCCAACTACCGTTAAAGTTAATGGAATTGAAGAAGTAAGGATCAATCAACCACACTACCCAAAATGTGTATCTGATCCGTTTTTAATAAACCACAAATATTGGAGGACTTCAAAGAAGAAATTTGTGTTTTGTTCAACAATTTAAATGTCAGTTCATTTTGGGACACCCTTTACAAGATTTAAATCAAATCCTCTAGATACACTCTTCGTTATATCATACAAGTCACCGTAAAATTAAAATCATGTTTTTCTCTTAGGCTGTCGTTCCATTTTCTCAAGCGATACACGTGCTTCACTTATGATTTTATTTTTGTATGAACATTTATTAATTGTTCGTATCTAAAATTGTACACTCTAAGGGCTATATAGCAAGTACACATTCGATTATTTTTGAAAATGCCTGTGGCATTTTATAATAGAGCTAAATTGAGAAGACAGACGAACATTTTTGATGACGTAGAATCACTAATTAAGGTGATTAAATCTGATGTTGACAGAAATTTTGTTATTGTGTGGAAATAATGAAAATCATTGTATTATTGAATTCCCCAGTCGAATTTTTGAAGTTAAAAATTCAAGTGAGAAAGTATTACAAAATATTTTTTTTTTTTTTTTTTATATTTTGGAATGGCTGGTTCAAATAATCCAATTCAAATGATTTAGTTTAAATATGTGATGTGAAAGGCATGCATTTATGTCAAAAAAAAATTTAAAAAAACTAACCACAGCTAAGGTTTAATTTCACCATGAAAGTTTTTCTTAATGAATTTAACATTAAAAAATAAATTCTACCATATTCATTAAAATAACGTATTATATTTTTAAAAATCACTGATGAGTTTAATCACCATCCAATTTGAAAGATGGTAACATTTTTAAGGCACTTTATTTCATTGTCTAGATAATCTAAGAAATTAGAAGAAAATGTTTTCACAATCTATTAATATTTATCTAATCCCGGCAAATTTAAAACAAAATTAAACAGGTAGAGAGGAAAGCTTTTATCAGGGAAACAGTTATTATCGTAGGAAAACTAATACATATATACATATATGTATATGCTCCATAAAATGTTGTCCAACTATGCTTAGAAAGTATATAACTTTTTTTAAAGTTCGAAAAGTTCAAGAGATGACAATTAACCTGTTTATAGGATTATTGTAAACACAAAGAATCCATATAGAATATAAGGCTGAGTAAAACTGCGTAGTATATAATGCTGATCTATTCATACATGTTGAAACTCCTTTCTAATTTTAAAATATGATTCTGCAAAAACTAATATGTAATTTATAAGAATTTGCAATTCATATAGAAAGTACAAAATTGTTTCTAATGTTTCTATTTATTACATGCTACACATATTGACTGTATTACCACAGGATTTAATGAAAAATTGGTCCAGCTTGAAAGTAGTATTATATTGTAAATTAATATCAATAAAATGAAATAATCAAATAAGACTACAATGTTTTATCTATAGGGGCTATAAATCTGTTATAACCGATATGATTTTGTCAAATAAGTTTAAAGAAAATTTTTTGCATATTTTGGTGTCGGTTAGTCCCAAGAAAAATGAAACCGCAATTTTATTACAAATTCAGGGCATCTAGATGTATACACATACTAAAGCTAATCATACGATTATCGCAAATTTGTCTAAATATGAATTACAGGTATCCCTCCTATAACACGGTAGATAGTTTCCTATAATGCGTCGTGTTATGTAAAACCGTGCTATAAGAGACTAGAAGCTAGTGCAAAAAGAGGGGTTATGTTCTAAAATCTAGTTTATTTTGCAAAAAAAATTTACATAAATACATATGTATGTACATATTATTAATTTTACTTCAATTAATTAATCATTTTAATTTATTTAACAATTTTCTTCATCATCGCGGCTCAATAGAATTAAACGGGAACGTTTATTTGGTTGAACTATATCATCTTCACTTTCTGAAGTTTTTCCTGCATTTTTCTGCATCGTTTTTTCTGCATCATTTAGATTTTGCACACCTTCTGCAATCTTTAAATAATCTGTAATCTTGCTTTGTTTCTGTGTCCTTATAAGGCCGTTGTAAATTTCATGATATGGTGATAAGCATTTTTGTAGTTCCCTTTTGAATTTTCGACTTCTTTCAGTGGAAGGGTCTTATATACATAATATACATATTGTGTGTACATAATAGCAAAGAGAATGTAATTTTGATTCTTTGTTACATTGATTCTCTTTGGTAATAGGGTATGTATAATGTAATTTCTACGTACAGATTAAATATTTTCCTTAATTTTTTATCGTTTTATAGTAAAACCGTGTTGTAGGAGGTTTTTCCCGATTATTTTATCGTGTTACAGTGAAACCGTGTTGCAAGATACCGTGTTGTAGGAGGTTTTTCGCGATTTTTTTATCGTGTTCAGTGAAACCGTGTTGCAAGATACCGTGTTGTAGGAGGGTTACCTGTACATTTATTTTCCCTTGTAACACTCTTGTGACGGAATTCTGGAAACCTGAAAACTATTTCGAATCGTTTTTGCCCATAGTATATATAGAAATGAAAATTAAAACGAAAGAGATTCTGAGAAAACTAATATTTTTATTCTTTATACTATGCTAATCAGAGAGACTGACCATTTATTTACAGTGTATTTTAAATAAATTTATTAATTTTTAATTATATTTATTATGATAGGTAAAAATCAGGAGTTTTCAAAGAAGTCAAAAAATTATAATAAGATTAACTGGAAAAATAGTCACATGGGACCCAATTAGTGAATTTAGTTCCAATTCGGAGAAACTATATACATATGTACATATTGAAACCATTTATTATGATAATATTAATTTTTTACAATTTTGTATCTACATTGTGTAAAGGACGTACAGTTATAATATGTATTACATATACATACATATATGTATTTTATTTTTTAAAATAAAGTAAATTTATTAATTTTTATTAACAAACACTTTTATAAAATTTCGTTTGTAAAAGCTGTGCACATGTGCTCCAAATTTTTCAAAACATTTTATTATTGTAATATTTATAATTATTGTCATTACACGTCATCTTAAATCCTGAAATCCATCTATTGCGAGTAGAGCAATAGATGGATTTCAGGATTTGCACCTGCAATAGAGGTTAAATGAAAAAAGAAAAAACAAAATAAATGTTTTGTTTATTTTTCTATATACATATAGTGTGTTCCAATAATAGCAACATGACTTGTTTTATGAATAAATCACAAAATAATTTCATTATTTCAACATAAAATTTAGATTATAAATGGAACTAAATGACCATCTCATCTCTTTTGGGGTTCTCATTCTATTTTTTGGGGAAGATTTGCACCGCATTTTTGCATAATAATACAACATTGGTAACAAATAGTGCAGCTCAATTTTATTTATTTTCTCTGCCTAGCTACGTGCAATAAATTCATGATTGTATGAGTTTGATAAATTTTCTATTTACTTTAATTTAACATTTTTAATTAAATTAATGCTTATAAGATTTAAGAATCTAATTTCATGATAAGTGTTTTTTTAATGGTTTATATATGGTTTATAAGATATACATCGTACAACATAGTTATATATATTTGATAGAAATTATTGAAAAAATTGACTACATACATTATAATTTTGGCCGCATAATTAATAACTGAACATATTTTTTCATTCAAAAATACCAAATATGACTTAATTAATGGCTTGTGAAAAAATTGCGGCATTTCGCTGACCAATTTAGTAATGATTTAATACACAAAGCATGCAAACAAAATTCCTAAAACGTATCAAGTCGACCAGAAAATTGTGGCTGTGCTAAGACGATATATAAAAATCTCGATGTTTTTTGTAAAAGTAGACTTACTTAGTTAAATACATATATATGTATGTAGAATGAAGATACATAAAGGGCTCCTGTGTATATATTTTAAGGATACTAAAAAATCTGCATATTATTTTTTCCAATTTTCCCACTTTATTAAAATATTATTTCCACCTGACTCTCTAGAGCTTCCTATTTTCAACCAATTTTAACTCAATTACATACAAATAATAGCCTATATCCCACTTCATATATGAGTTCCTATATACTATGTACATACATATGTATATACTCAGAAACTAAAACCTCTTTTTTTACCCACTGTGCCAAAATGCTACAAAAAGCTCAACCATAAAATAAATAAACATATTAACCCTAAAAGCCCTCATAGACTAGTCAATGTTCTTTTTTAAAGATTGGTTATACATAAGTATACAATATTGCGTCTGTGAGAATATATTGTGGCTAATTCTAATCTAATCGAAATAAACGTTTCTTTAATATTTTAAAACCAATAAATATTTCACACAAATTTTCAATACCGAAGAAAATGGGAAAATGTGTAAATAACTAAATTTCACCTAAAGCAAAGGGATTTCCCATTTTGCCAACCAAATTAAAATTCTATACACATGATTCTCTTCTTTATGTATTATATATGTATATGTATATAAAACAAAGAACAGAACCAACAAAAAAATAAATTAGAATTTTCTTTTTTGTGTTCTGATATTGCCAGTTTTATTTTTGTGTATGTATGTGTGTGTGTGTGCGCAAATATGTTCTAGAGAAAGATGCTATTGCTAAGTAAGAGTTGAATTGAAAATTCCTCTTTTGTATATTGTAAAATAAGATTCATATATACAAGCTACACAGCTATATACAAAGTTATGTAAGAGTTCGCTTCGCTAATAGAATTGGATTTATTATTGAGTTTCAATATCATTCTTTATGTGTGTGCGTGTATTCAAATCTAGAAACAACCCTTTTTCCATCTTTTCGGCTTCTATACTACTAAATTAGAATTTAATCTTTTCGTTTTTTTTCGTCTTATGTATGTACATATATGAATGAATGAGTGAAATCTGTGATGGATAATAATATCTTTTTATAAAATAATCCTTGAAAAAAAACAAATATACAAAGTCGCCAGCAAAGTTATAGTAAAATAATAAAATTATTACTTATATTCTATTTGAATACGATTCAAACAATTTTTAAAGTTTTAAAATTTCTATATACTCTCTCGTATTGATTTTGTCGTTCGAGTTAAGCACAATCCGTAAAAAAACTGTTGTAAACTATAAACACTTTTGCATATATAAGAAACTAATTAATGTATATACTAAAAAAATTGTGTATATTAGAAAAAATGATATGCAGATAGACGCAATGTTTTTATATGCATGACAAAAGATATCCTTTCTATGTGCAGCAAAAATAATATCCTTTTTATCTTATAAGTAAATAACAATATGAAAAGGAAGCATACATATTTTTATGTATTGTATAGTAGCATTGCTATTCCTATATGTTTTATATCTCTATTTTATATGAAAATTCTGTTTGTTCGTGCTTAATTTATAAAAATGTAAATTATGTCTCAAGCATGGATTACACTTCAAAATATGTTTCATTCCGGACTTTTTTTTTAGCATGTTTAACACAAAAACATAAAACATAAAAATCCTTTTTGCATCTTGAATTTGTTGAAATAGTCATTTTTCTTATCAGTATCTATTATTATTTTTTATACACTATTTAAATTCACAATCCTACAGCGCCCTACACACACATTATTATCTATGGTAAGATGTTAAGAGGGTAAGTAAGATTGATATATGTATATATATATATATATATATATTGGTATATATGTATATATATATATATATATATATATATATATATATATATATATATATATATATATATATATATATATATATATATATATATATATATATATATATATAGGTATATATATATATATATATATATATATATATATATATATATATATATATATATATATATATATATATATATATATATATATATATATATATATATAGATATTTATATATGTATGGTGTGCCAATAAGTATATATGTATAGATATTTTATTATTGTTATAGAAATAGGGATTGTACATAAGTTGTATAAGTTGTATATAGTTGTATATAAGTTGTATATAACAATTTGTTGTAAAATTTCATAATCACATATATTTTTGTATTACAAAATTATTAGAAGTAAGTAGAAAATTAGAAGTTCTCTAGATGCATGTATGTACATACTAGATACATACATTGTTGCTGTGAAATTTAAATAAATAAATTAAATTTTAGGTAACGTATAATTTTCTATGTATTAAAAATATATTTTTTTGGCTCTTACTTTTTTTCTCCAGGAAAAAGTTTCCGCAATGGAAATGCCAGGTTTGTTTTTATTAAATGGAAACACAATTTTTTATATTTCACTCTATACCACTCAAATATAAAAAACAGAATGATCAAAATAATAGAAAAGATTGCCTCCGTAAATGTCTTTTTTTTGTCTAATTTCGCGTGGAATGGCGGTATATACATATGTATGTATATATGTATATACATATTTATATATATATATATATATATATATATATATATATATATATATATATATATATATATATATATATATATATATATATATATATATATATATCAGCAGCATTATAAGCCCATTTCAAAATAATATACAATAAATTTATAAATCTCTTACCAGACAGTTAATTATTTTTCAAATTCTCAGTCATATTTAAAAAGAAAATTGAAAACTTTTATACTTCTTAGTATACATACTAAATACTAATAATATAAAATAATTAAAAAGAAAATTAGAAAAAAATTGTACATCTCTTGTTTTTTTATAAATAGATTATAATACCATATTACATTCCCTAGATATAATATTTATATTATTTATTAAATTCAAACAAATTTAAAACTTGGTATTTCCGATATTCAACAAAAAAATATTCTCGTTCTCTATAAACTTTCTTAGTTCCTTAAATTATCTCAATAAAGAAAGCAAAACCAACCCGAACCAAAGTAAAAACCAAAATCCCTTCTATAAAAGTTGAAATATGAAAAAAATTTAAAGTCTATACGAACTTCTTTTCTTGTATTTATATTAATATGTATTATAAAAAAAATGTTTCTTCTTGTGCTTGTTATTTTAAAAAATATAATTTTGTTCGGTAATATCGCTATTCTATATATCTCCTTAATCCTCTGCATATTTATTTTTATTAAAGATGGTATCAACCCACATACATACAAAAACGAATATTTAAAATGAATTATAATTTAAATATCGAGCTTTATGCTATTTAAAATATTTACAGTGATTTCGTTAAAAACGAAATCAAAATTATTTGTACACGGATAAATTGAATCGATAAAGCTTTGTGATCCTCGGGATTATACGTACATAAAGTAGTTGCCATTAACATAAAATAAGTATATGTATGTATATATGTGTTTAATGAGTCTAATGACTTAAATAAACCTAATAAGTCTAAAGAATTTAAATATGTATGTATGTTTATTGCATATTAAAAGAATTTGAGGAATCGCAATATGAATATAATATGAGGAAATGGACGAATCTACTTAAATAATAATACTTACATAATTAATATAATTTGATAAATTTTAGAAACACATTTCAAATTTTCAATTAAGCCCAGAGTATTTTATGAATCGAGTACCCTGGCTCGGTCACGTTCTGCGTGCTGATCCGGAACGAATTGTGCAGCGATCTCTGAAAGGAGAACCACCATATGGTAGGCGCAATGGTCGTTGCAGATGACCATGGCTCCACAGTGTAGAGAATGACTTGGCTTCTTCTGATTGTCTAGGACAGTATGAAGACCAAGTCCAGGATCGAAACCGTTGAAGCCAGATTGTTGACGCAGTAAGGGGCCAGTAATGGCCTTTAAACACTGTTTTTATTTTATTATTATTATTTTATGAATCAAATACATTAACTATAAATAAATATTTTTGTAAAATTATTACTGTATATCTTTATACAAGTTCTATTGGCTTAGACAACTGTAGTCCGTTTGCTCTAAAAATTCTAATTTCACTGGATTATGCTTAATTCATTATACTCCTCATCCAATATTGTTAATATAATATAGGGTCTTCCAATAAGAGGTTCCATTTTGAATAGCCTACTATTTGAGCAGCTGTCAATTTTGAAGCTGTCATCTTTTGACATTTGACAAGTAAAAACTACACCATTACTAAAAATGGTACGATATACGCTTCATAAACGCATTGAAATTGTTAAAATTCTCTACAAAATGTTGAAAATTTTGCAGTCACAGTTCGCAAAACTAAAGCACTTTTTGGTCGTCGTGTAGCATCTCCTCGGCGTACGTGTAGCATCTCCTCGGCGTAATAAACGTCGTATCTTCGCTGATTGGCTCCTCCAAATGCATCAAAATGATCCGGATTTTCATCGAAAAATCATCTTGAGTGATGAGGCCCATTTTCACCTTGGAGGCTACGTTGATAAGCAGAATTCTCGCATTTGGGGCTCAGGAAATCAAAGAAAGTCTCTCCGTCCTCAATGTGTCACTGTTTGGTGCGGTTTTTGGGTTTGCGGTGGCATGGACCTTACTCTTTCGAAAATTAGGCTGATGCAACTGTTACGGTGAATGGATTCCGCTACCGAACTAAGATTAAAGAATTTGTATGGCCGGAATTGGAAGATATTGATGTAGAGACGTTTATTTTCAGCAAGACGGCTCTTTGTGCCACACAGGCTACGAAGCAATCGCAATTTTGCAAGAAAAGTTTCCTGATCATGTTATTTCTCGAAGAGATGATCACAATTGGCCACTTGAAAGATAAGATCTATGCCAATGCTCGACAATCGGTTCAATACCTTAAAGATGGAATTCGTGAAGTTATCGAGGATATACAGCCGCAAATGTGCGAGTTGGTCATGGAAAATTTCATGAAAAGGATATGGTGCTGCAAGCGTAGCCGTGGCGGCCATTTGGCTGATATCGTTTTCAAATGTTAATGACATACCTTCCTCTTCACAATGAAATAAACATTCATTGATTTCTCTTAAAAAATTCTCGATTTTTTTATATCAAAATGAAACCTCTTATTGGAAAATCCTTTATTATTTATTATTTTGGAATAAGCGAACAAATTTATTAATAATAAATAAATTAATAGGAAAAGAAAAATATACGTAAGAATAAATTTACAAAATAGTCAGTTTTAGAGGTTTCATCTAACGAGATTCTTTGCTTTCGTGTAAAGAAAATATTACGTGTAAATTTTGGGGCCTGCGGCATTAAAAATAACTATGTTAAATTAGTTGAGAAATTATTATCTTGGAAATAAGTATGGAAATTTCTCATCCATAATAAAAACAATGTTAATTAATACATACTTCCCCAACATTTCATTTATCTGCAATGTCTGGTACCACAAACCGTACAGTGGAATTAAAGACTAATTTTGTTTATTTCCCTAGTTATTTGTAAGCCGCTTAAAATAGTAAAATGACATCGAAGCAAAATATCACATATTAAATACATCATCCTATTTCACTCTCTAAAATTTGCTAATTTCAACAAGAACCACAAAAATTACGGAAACAATCTAAATTACTGTTATTACAAATCTAATCTTCTACACAGCCAATTTTTATTTTTGCTTTTCTTCAGACAATTTAAGCGAAATAGTTAGTTACAATGTTTGGTATATTTTTGATGGAAACCACAAAAATAATAATATTATGTTGTATGAGAAAATTATGTATATTTCTTCTGCAGATTGAGTTAATTCATGGTTTCTCAGAATGTTGAAAAAAATTGTATATATATACTAAAAAAATGTAATATAATAAAATGGGGACGACGGTTAATTACAGTTGTACATTTATTATATGCACACACAGAAGAAAATTGTACCTAATCTAAAATTTATTCGTTTAAAAACGGAAACATAAAAAACACATTTCCAAGATTTTATATAATATATGAGAAAGTACATTTATTCTATTTTAAAATTTAAACGCAAACAGCACATATGGTTACAGTGGCGCTGGTGTACTGGGAGGACGAATATAAATGTATGTATAATAAACGCTCCTAAACACAACGCACCAAGAATTTAAATAAATTGTTTTTTATGCTTTTGAATTATTAATCATAAAATTTCGATATAAACTGATATCGATGAGTATGTATATATGTACATTAAAGTTTTATTTTTATGATGCGGTCAATTATACCACTAAACCAAATAATTAGCTAATTAAAATTAAATAAAAGGTCAAACGTTCATATTAAATAATGTGAAATTTAAAAACCAATGTATTATTGTTTTATATCGGGACTGGTTTGAAAAAATTATATAGTCGAATTAACATACATATGGTGTATGTGTGAGTGAGATAACCTCACTTTGCAAATTCATCTGCTTAATAATCATGATTTCGTGTTTTATATTTTTTAACTTACACATTTTCAAAAAATCCTTATTATTTAAGGATCTTAGATTATCTTAGATTTGACACTTACCTTAAAAACAACGTATAAAAGCAACATTAAATTTAATTCACCGACAAATGTTTTCAAAATTAAATTCTAAGTAATATTTTAATTTTGTTTTTTACGTAAAATATAAAAAGGGGTGCAGAAGATGTTTATACGAGTATAAAACGAAAGAAAAATTTTCTCTTAGGAAGATTATATGTACCGAGTGTCTGAAAGCTTGTTTAAAAATATCAGAACAAAAAAATTTAAGGGGAATGAAAAATGTATAAATAAACATTTATCTACTTATGAATTGAATATTCTGTATCTGTTCTGTATAAGAAGCTCAAAGAATATGATGAAAAACGAATTTAAGACCGCAAGATAAATTTCTGTCGATTTTCTATTTACATACATTCGTGTATTATGTACATGTACGTACATACATAAAGCCTCGTTTATATAAAATTGAAAATGACGATATGCCCTTTCGGCAATTTTTTTTTCTGTACTTTATATTTAGTTACTACATATATTTTTCCTATAAAAGTATAAAAAATTATAAATTTTTTGTACATCGATATCATTCTTGTTATGATCTAAAATCAATATGGAACATACACTCAATATTAACTGTACGTATACATAATATTCGTTAACAAATTTTTTAACTATGTTGTTGTATTTAAACCGATTCTATTTTCCATGAATTTTCTTTTTAATTTTATTTTTTCTTATACGAAAATACGACAAATAGGTCGTAAAGCAAAAGCGGTATACAAAAAATCTATATATTTTACTTATTTTAAGTCCCATGTATTACATTTTGGATAGTATTAGATTTGATAGAAGTAATAATAAGAATATAAAAATTGTACAGTGCGACCAGTAAAAAATAATTTTTGTAAAGATAAACTGGTTGGCTAAGATTTTATCAAAAATCATTGCTGTAAAAAAAGAAAAACTATCTGTAATTTAAAAGTGTGGTATGCCTCAAACTAAAAGTTTATCATGGATCTACGCAAAGTAGATGCAGCTAGATATAATTATCCGGGATTCATCAGAGCCATTTATATATGTATGTGTATATACGTATTTTACGTATATGTATATATATAGAGCCATAAGGGCTCGGGATGTTTTTCGTTCCAGCTTACATAAAATAAAAATAACTAAATACAATATATGCAACCTGACTAATATCACTAAATATTAATTGCTCAATTATTTAAAAAAAAAGGAACAACAAATTTAGTTTTCGAACTATATATTTTCTATTTACATAAATAAGACTGATCTTGTGCATACAAGCAAAATTGACAACAAGTTTTTTTAAAACATATACCCTATACCATAATAATAATAATAATAAAACAGTGTTTAAAGACCATTACTGGCCCCTTACTGCGTCAACAATCTGGGTCCAACGGTTTCGATCCTGGGCTTGGTCTTCATACTGTCTTATACAACCTGAGTAAGCCAAGTCATTCTCTACGCCGTGGAGACATCGTCGCCTGCAACGACCTCTGCGCCTACCATACAATGGCTTTCCTTTCAGAGATCGCTGCACAATTCGTTCCGGACCAGCACGCAGAACGTGCCGAGCCAGCGTACTCTCTGAGACCTTATTCATGCACAAAATCGGGGATTTTCATCAAATCTCTGATCTCGATATTGTACAGAGCTCTTGGGCCGTAAATCACACGCATGACTCTTCTCTCAAATGTAAGGAGCCATCTCTCGTACTCATCCGTCAGCGCCCAACTTTCACATCCAAACATAACCATAAGCCCCGATAGCCAGAGATCATCTATTTTGTTTTTGGACTCATTGATCTGGAGTCCAAAAGAAGCTGGAATTCAGTGAATAGCTATTCAGTTGCTATTTCCTTGCTATACCATACTGAATCATAAAATAATATTTATATAGATTTAAGTAAAATAGTTTTGATTTAATTTCTATGTTTTGATTAAATTAAGCCAGAAAGTACATTAAAATCATTTGAAATAATTTATTGTTATAACCTGTCATTTCGAAGAAAATAAAAATAGAGAAAAGGCTCTAAATTTTATAAATTTTATATTAATTAATTCAGTTTATTTATTTATAAAGTATTAGATACGAGTATAAGAGAAAATTCTTTCTTTTTGTAAGAAAACAACGTTGTCATGATAAAATAGTACACCCTTTCTGTTGGCTAAAGATGGAGATTTACGTTAGATACGTTACGTTTCTGTATTTCCAATATCAAGTTGTTTTGTTTTATAAAAAGTGACCCGAAGAAAATTTTACAAACCACTTATATTCGAACTGTTACAACCAGCGATATTCGAACTGTTACTTTGACATGTCTCTTTCCACACATTTTTTTCTGCTTACACTACGTTACTGCCTGCTTGGAACTCATCGAGTATACAGATTACACGAGAAACAATGAATAAAAAAATGTATGTATTAAAATCGAAAGAACTTTTCCTTATACATCTAGTAATATCAAGAGTTCGGATTTAATTTATAAATGATAGGATGCCAGATTCGACAGTTTATGACACTTTCATTTCCAGGAATATTTTATACAAAATTGTTTATACTTTTTTCAATTTAATATTCAACTGTGTTCCTTTGGGGGAATCATAAAATTCATGAAATATTTCCGAATTGGCGAATAATTTGAATTCAATGGAAATTTCAAGTATTATATTCTACAATCAAATGCATATTAAATGAAAGCTAACAACCAAATTTTTAATCGGAATACATTTTTTATTACTATTTTTTTACAAATACATAATTTTGTACCAAATGATTTGATAAAATTTAGTGGGCAAATAAATTGTTGGGCACTAATTTATTAATGCTTAGCATATGTTAGTGTAATCAAACCAACAATGGTTTAAATTTAATTTAAAAAATATTTTTTAGGGCCATAAATTAATATTAATGTATGTAGTTAATTCACAGAACTAAGAAAATCTTTATCTATACATTGTATCTAATAGTTTATATAGATATCTTTAATATTATTAATCGCTTACATTTGTTTATACACAAGTTCTTTCTATGAAAACTAAAAGAAAATCTGCCATAACACACTAAAAACCACAAAAAATGTATTTCCATTTTATTCTTCTCTCTATTACGAGTATGTATATACACATATTTCTTATGTTCCATACAAGAAAAACTTATTATCTTTTACGTCCTTTTTTCGAAATAATATTTATGTCAAACAAGGAAATAAAAAGCAATTAACTAAAACATATTTATGTATAATCAAAATTCCTAGAAGACACAATCAGAAAAGATGATGAGCATCAAATAAATATTTTTACAGAATATGTAGTTCCTAGAGGCAGTCGACATATATGTATGTATTTTAAAATTCAAAATGCAGTCTAAAAAGTATATTTCTGAAATTTAAATTAAAACTCTTACAATAAGGACTGTTATTTTACAACTAGAAATTTTTTAATTTGTTTAACAGGCCTGCATGAAATTTAGCTTTTATCAAAATATTTTAATCCAAAGATTAATTAAAAATAACCGTTTTTATACATTCTCGATTTCTGTGGATTTATAATTCGCTGCCTACAACATCATAGCTAATGGATAATTAGGATACCTCCAATTACGAACTATATTAAAACGAAATACCAAAATAAAATCTAATTAAAACTTTAAGTGGTACTAAAAAATTATGAAGACCTAAAATTCATTTCCAAAAACATTATGTAATTTAATCTTAAATAAAACAGAAAAAAGAAAAGAAAGAATGAACATTGTTTTTCACGTGAAAAACAAAGAAATGTGCGTTGGATGTTTTCTTTGGACTGTTTACGTCATCACAAATTAGCAAAAACATGTTCCTTTTCCCTACAACCAAAATGTATACGACAAACTTTCTTGTTTACGCAATGGAATCGATATTTTCCTCCGTTTTCCTATTTTCGGCTTTATGTATGTACATACATACATATATATGAATGTATGTATGTATGTATATAAAAACAACATCATATGAAAATCGTACAATCATCAATTTACGTTTCGCCTAGCGTAATACAGTTTAGTGAATAATTCTTATATTTCTCGTCTAAATGGCAAATTCATCATGTTAGCAATTTGAAATAGCAATTTCCATGAAAAATTTTTTTTTTTTTTTTTGGAATTAATCCTTCTTAAATTTTAATATTTTTCTTTACAAAATAATTTTTTTTTATTCATAGCGAAAATTACATAATGCCATACAAAAATAAAATTCAACCCATTTTTTTAGGTCGAGCCAGAAGAACAGAATTTTTTTTCCGTTTATTCTTCATGAAAGCATAAGCATAATAATAGTGGAGTGCTATAGTGAATAGAGAACGTATTTTTTTTTTAAATTTTAATTAAGGAAATTTATTATTATTTAATAAAAAAAAAAATTTAATATAGAAATTTACAAAAAAATAAATAATTGATGTACATTAAACTCAAGATTAAATAATTCATATTTTTACGCCTCACATTATAACAGTGGGAATTTAATATTTTTAATTTTTATTTTATATTTTTAAGTACATGACATGGTGTTTTGAATATCTTTGTATAAAGACATTTACTATCAGTTATAAACAAAACACTATTATAGTTCCCCTATGTATTTTTATCTAGGGTTTAAATAAATTTTTGTTTAATTGAATGTAGGAATATATAATGTCAATTGATCGAGTATCGCGTTTCATATAACCACACACATAAGTAAATAGCTCAAAAATCTAAAACTACTTACGTATACATCTCCAAACTGTTTAATTATATTAAATAAAGAACAGCAACTTACCTAAAAGGAAAAAAAAAACTTTTGTTATTTAAAATATTTAGAGCACTAGAGCAGTAAGATTTAGAGGAAAAATCCCTGAAACATAAAAAAACTGGTTTCCAATGTACAATACGTACATAAATGCATATAACCAAATGTATGCAGTATAAAATTCAATTTGTAGTTTTTAATTTTATTGTTATTTGTGTACAGAAAGTTTTATTTGCCACTATGTATGTATGTATGTCAAGGACACATATATGTCCATATGCATAAATTGCTTAATGTGTTTAACCTGTTATCATAATAAATGTCTTCCGTTTAAATGTATTTTATTGTTATGTGACAATGAATATCTAAAGTGAGATAAGTTTTGATGGGGTGTATAGAGTAATCAAGATTATAATGACAACAAACTTGTAAAATCATATAGGATATTCCAATAAGTGTGATGCAATTTTTTGCCTTAGAATTTAATTTAAATATTACGATTATAAACATTTCTACTCAGTAAAGTTTACTATTTCATCACCGAACTTACACATTAGAACGTTACACAACGTTTACAAATAATTTAAATTTATTATTAAAATTTGAGTTCAGTTATTCAAACTTCGTTAACTTTAAGATCGAACTAATTGTTTCCATCTAAACAAACAATTCGAGAAATTACTGAAAGATTTGAGAACACTTATTCTCTACATGATTTTGCTTAGTAACGGAGGTCATTGTTGGATCAATGCTTATTTGTATAAAGTTGTCGTATTTAGGGGAACCAAATCTAATCGTTTTTTATTAAACTCTAGAGAAAGTAAAGCACCAATTTGACTTACTTTAAAATAATACTAAGACTCTATATATTTTTATTTTATTGACTTTCTTGATTTTTATAAACTTCCTCAATCCGTGGATCATTGAAAAATGAATAATTTAAACATCAAAAACGGTTATACTTTAAAAAAGTTTTATTAAATTGAAACAAGATACAATAAAAAGCAGAATATTGTGATTAGTACTATAGTTTCGAAAATTAGTACTATAAAAATTAGTACTATAGTTTCGAGCACCAAGCTCTTTGTCAATTATTTAAAATATTCTGATTTGAATCTGAAGAATATCTGGTAGACATTTTTCATATTGATATCTGAGTAAGAATCACCAGATGTCTTAGTTATTTTTCAACATCGACACATTGATATTTTAACACATACCATAAACAAACTCTTCACCTGTGGCCATATCAATCGAAGTTTAACGTCGTGGTCATAATCTTAACGGACCATCCAAATTATTGCAAAATGCATCTTTATCGTGCGGCCAACTTAAGTGGATGGATGTGCATAACATTGGGGCTCATATGATCTTCATATTTAAGCCATTAAACTTCTTTGATAACAACGGATTCCAATCAACACTTCAATTGAACTGAAATTAGAATAATTCTCAAAAAGTAATCGTGGCTTTGTAGAAATGGATTAGAAGATATATTTGTCAAAAATTATCTGGACCATAGATGCTTGACGATAGATTAAAATTTTAAATTCAGTATGGGTGTGTTCATTTCATGTAGACACTCATATACACGTATATTAAATCAAAGGTATTTATATACGAATAAGCAATTTAATGGCATACAATTAGTTTGACACCATTGATAGTAATGGCAATATGAAGGTTTTCTCGTGAATAAAAACATGTTCGAATGTAATTAACTCCTATAATAGATCCTGAGATATTTGCTGAGCAACGAAAAATCAATGCCTATTGCGTATGTAACAAGTGTTTTATTGAACATTTGTTATAGTTTTGGGATACGGAGTAAATTTAATGAAATATTAAAAAAATTTAATGAATTTGATTAATAAAAGAAGCACTCATCCTTCGTGGTGTGTGAAAAATTCCAGAATAAAATGTATTCATTTAATTTTGTTTTAAATAAGTAAATCGTATACACTTAAACCCAAAGCTATGTATGTTATATGGTTGGGTGTTACAATTACATGTATGTACAAAAAAAATATTTGTCATAAGTTGAAAAGAAAATATCTTAGAACATTTTTTCATCGCTATACTCTATTGATTGTTCTATGCCATTTTAAAACTTTTAAAGTTTTGTACAATATGATAAAAACTAATAAGTGTGGTTAGCACCAAAAAAATGTATATACACATGACAAGTGTATATACAATTTTATTGTGATGACAATAATATATTTATGTATTCAATTATGTGTTTCACGTAAAATCTGTTTTCACATACACCAAGATCCGTACGATATAAATGTGAAAACTCCATCTGAAATAACCGCGTATAATCCGTATATACATGCTTATGCGTTGATAAAATTGAGCACTTTAATTGATTATCCCAACTTAGTTTGGCTAAACATATGTCTTATGGGTTCCCTACATGCATGTGTTTATCTCTTATAATGATAGAAATAATATTCAGTTTGAAATGCTCGCAATAGTTCTTTTTTCATTTCAATGCCGCAAATTAATAGCAGAGTGGATGAAAATACTAAACTATTAAAATTCAACTGTATTATTAGCTGCCGCATGCATTTTAACTTTCCGTTTCGTTTTTGACGAACTTGATGAAATTATAACTAACTCTACGCTTCTGAATTTGTTTTTACCATATAATTTGTTTGTGTTGCAGATGGAGATAAAAACGGTCATGTGATATTTATAGTTGAATATTTTCCAAGAAAAGTTAGAAAAAAGTTAGAAAACTTTGATATTCTAGCACTAAGAACATGCCCGGATTTCACAGAGTGTGTTGATAACAGAAACGCATGCAGTTATTATTTTGAACTAAATTGTTTTAATCGATTCTCTACTACGTTCTTAAATCTAGACAATAGAGTATTTACTTTAAATACTTCATTTTATTTTTACACGTGTACTGAGTACCACCATGGCACTCGTAACACAGTTGAATAACTGATACTCTTTGGGATATTATATTTCAGACATAATTGTCACATGTACCTATAAATAAAATTAAAGGAGGGAGATTAAATTGATTTAGTATATCAAATCGTACTTAAAAACAAACTCAAACGAAAATTATTAGTTCTTTTTATGGACTTTATAACACCTAGAAGCGCGAAAAATAGTTTCAACAAACATTTTTAATTTTATTTTTTACATTTTTAATTAAAAACATTGAATGTCACGTCAACATAAACTTTATCATCATTAAGTCAGTTACCCACAAGCAACGTATTTTTATTTATTTATTCTTTATGCTGCAACGGCATTTTAGATGCATACATATATATACTATACATATTTTCTAGAAGCTATAAATATAAATCTTAAGTTTTTAGAAGAATAATTATTTTAGCAATTATTAATGATATATTCTTGCAGCTTTTAAGTTAAAAAAATTACCAACAATAATGTAAAAGAAGTCATTTCCCACATTAAAGAAAATAAAAAGTTTTATTTTCATCCCGCGCTATTTACTTGACAATCCAGATAAACGTATCTCCATCAATTAATCATGCTGCTTAGTTTTCAAACTGTTAATCATGCTGCTTACTTTTCAAACTGGCAGAATTTATTAATTATTCAAAAAAATTGGACTATGTTTTTTGTTTTATTTATTTAGCAGACCTGGGAAATAAAATGGTAAAAAATTGGTTGGTGGTTTTACGAAATTTTACCACTTTAAAAAACGCTTATGTAATTTGGGAATATTTTATTCGATTGGACTGAAAATTACTTTTGAAAATAATAAAAAATAAATAAAATAACTAATCAATTATTTACTGCATTCGACATAAGTATAACCGGATATTCATTAGGCAACCGAATGAATAATGTGTCTTCAACTTCGCAAGTAGTAGTTTTTCGGGTTCCCCACCACCTCAATGTAAAGTTTTTCCAGATGATCCGAAAAAAAGATCATGATTTTAAATTTATTTTCAGTTTTAGTAGTAACACTCAACGTTATGAATATCATAAATTAATTTCCAATACTATTTATTCTGTCAGTACCATTTTATTAAATTTATAACTTAACAATAAAAAAAGATTTACAAATTGTTTGTTCACTTGTCTGATTTTTAAGAGCATTTCATGGATATATTAGCACACAACTATTAATCTAAGATCGATCTATCAGAACAAACCATTTAGTTTTATTTTCACCTGAGTGAACTACAGTCAGTAATCGGTGAATATCCTACTACTAAGTAATCGTGTACGAATTTTAAATACGAGTAAGTACATAATTACATATTATATTGAATTAGTAATTCGAAAGTATGTCAGATTAATAATGCATATTCCTAAATAAAAAAAATTAACTCATATATTTGTTTTGTTCAACTCGTATACTATATGTATATACAGCCATTCCATACGAAATCAGACACCCATCCGGGTGTAAAAACTCAATCACTATAGGTGAGTTCGCGGGGTCGGATATTTACCCGAGCAATTTACATCCGACCGTAAGATAAAAATATATTAACTCGAAAGTGGGGAAATGGATGAATATTTTTAGTTATGGATGAACTTTTTTGGTGATTTCATTGGTTTAGAGCTCGGATGTAAATAGCTAGGGTATATATACTAGGGTATATAACTCACCTTAAAAGTGAGTTCACGAGGTTGGATTAAGTTCAAGTTAAAATATTTAACGGTAAGGTATTTTCAAGTGGTTGAAAAAATAGAAATAAAACGGGGAGCAGTTTGATTTTTCAGCAAATGACTATTTAAAACTGAAATTTAAAAGATATATTGCACAAAAACACCAAAGTTCAATACGCTTATTTGAAAGTATGTAAAATTATCTTTCCAACGAGCTGATACACAAGAAAATCGGACAAAAGATACTTAAAATACACGAATTGAAAGATGTCAATATTTGAGTTCCCAACAAAAACGAATTATAACGGAACTCCGCGTATTTTGAACCTACCGAGTTTTTACTCAAATTATATTTTTTTTTATCCAGACTAACCATCTCCCCCAATTTCAAAATAATTATAAACATCTTGCCTCCGTAAATGTCTTTTATTTGTCTGATTTCGCATGGAATGGCTGTATACTCGTATATTTTTGTAATTTTAAGTAATTGATTAAATTTTAGGTAAAATAGTGAATAGTAAAAATTTCAAAATTATGTATACATATATATATATACCTATATATATATATATATATATATATATATATATATATATATATATATATATATATATATATATATATATATATATATATAGTGTATGTATCTAAAATATTATTTAACATCTAACAACATGCCTAGAATAATAAAAGTTCATTAGAATACACATAACACCTTTTTATTTTTTCTTCAACAGATAGAAATAAATTTAATTTATATAAATCTAAAAATAAAATAGAATAAAAAATCCGTCCAAATAAGATGAAAATTATAAGTAATTATTCTTACGATACAAAAATTTTGTTTATATGTATTTTAATCTATAGAATACAACACAAACATTTTTGAAGAATGAAGGGGCAAACACGCAAACAACCTGGCAACCAATTTACATTAAATAGTGTTTACATTCCCATTTCGAACTCCGTTCAAGAAAAGAAAACTTAGAATACAATAATAATAAAAAGTTAAACAAATTTAATTATGTAAGAGTATTTTAGATTTTTTTGAAAAAATACAAAAAATTAAAAATCAATATTTATTAGAAAATAAAACTTATTCCTGGCGAAGAAATAACAAAACCATTAGAAATAAAAATACCCTCAGTACATTTAAAAAAATACGACATGACACAAAAGTCGTAATATTAAATATAAGAAATACATTTTTAAATTATTTTAATTAAATTATGTTATTCGAGGCACAAAAATATATTTTTTTCATGCTTGAATATTATATTAGTGTTGTGTTTTCTTTAAAGAAAAATGTTAATGGATAAATTATGGAGTTTTAATGAGAAGAGGAAATGTTTGAATGAATGTCAAATGTGGTACAATTTTTTCCAGTATACTGGATTTATGTGCTGCTAGCTGATCGAAAATATATCGTCACTCTCATTTCATACATATAAAAAAACAAATGGAATATAGCATTGTCCATAAAAGCAGTTTCATAATTTTAAGAATAAATGTTCCAACATTTTTATTAGTAAGAAAAAATGATATTAAATTATCTGGTATAATTAAGATTGAATGTATAGAATAGTATTGAACAAATCTTCGTCGAAAACTAAATCAAATTAGTTCATTATTTTATTAAGTGTTTCATATTTAATTGAATAAATTCTCAAGTAAGTATAGTATTGCGCATTATTAATCTTCGAACGGTTTATAATTAAAATGGTAGTGTGATAATTGCACGACATTAATTAATAATGTAGAATAAAAATTCGCTAACCGTTAATAATATTATATTATGACTGGTAAGTGGGTAATGCTTTAAATTGGGACCGACGATATGTAATTAAATAATTCATATCTACATAATACATATTTATAACTATAAGGTTGAAACGATTAATTTGACAATGTAGTAATCAACTTTCAAATTATTCATTTTCTTACAGGTACGTTTTCACCTAGCGTACATAATTAAATACCACTACTTATTAGTACATGAATTTGCATTGAAAAACAATTTTGGGATAAAAACTGGCATTTGATCTTGTTATGCAGCTACCGCACAGTAAAATAATGATACACTTTAAAGCTGATAACTATACAAGGACTATATAAAAAAATTTGAATATTTTCTGAAAGGTATAACATCTAATAATAATTGTAATTTGAATTTAATTTATGAAAGATAATCTTTGGATTGATAATTAATAGATTATTTTCAATTGGATACAATACTAAATAATAATAATTCTACTAATACACACAAGTTGATTTGACCTACTAGTTTTGAGTAAGTAATATGAATTAAATAATTGATGAAATTAATGATAAAAATTATGATTAATAAAATTAAACATATAAATTGAAATTTGTACACTATTCAGATTTGATTGGAATTTGTGTTTAACTTATCTGCACGACTGTCATAATGTTTGATGTAATGATTTTGATAACAAAAATAACTATTACGCGACTTAGGTAGATGATTTGTAATATAGAAAATAGAAGTGATAATTTTTTCCGGGTGATAATCATATTAATAGTTTGTCATACTTGTGTGATGTTCACTTTCATTTTTATTTTGGTTTTATTGTTGAAATTGAAAAAACATAAAATTACAAACGTTGAAAACTAGGACAATTCAATTCAAGCAATTTAAATAATTTAAACACCATATACCTACTTTTCCATCAAAAATCCATAACATCCTAACTCTACGTAGACCTATGTAAGTACATTAAAAGTTTCAGGAGCGACATGCCATGCAAATCGTGCAACAATCCATTTATTGTCAACTAAATTTGCTGATCGAATAATTTCAAGAAATTGTGAAGTTCCTTGGCCACCAAGAAGCCCGGATTTAACATCAATTCATTATTTTTTGTGGGGTTATTTGAAAGGTAAGGTTGAAAGGTTTATGCTAATCATCTACAGACAATTCAGCAAATAAAAAACAACATTCGAGCTGAAATTGAGATCACTGATCCGCTTTTATTGGAAAAAGCCATCGGAAATTTTGATATTTCGGATGCGGGCTTGTACGCGAAGCCGTGGTGGGCATATAAACGATATTGTTTTTTATATATAAACGGCATAGAACCACCTTTCATTATCAATAAAAAAATTTGACTTTTTATCTCAAAATTGTGTATTTTATTTAAAATAGCAAAAGGATTAACAGATGGCCCACTCTGTACAACTATTCTGGGTTCCGGGTTCTAAATTTTTTTCCTATATAAAACAGTAATACATTTTCTGAATTACTCTCTCAATTCAATTTTTCTAAGAGAACTAAAATTATTTCCCGGGTTTTTAAAATATAAATTTGGCTAGTTTCAATATCTTACTAAACTATTCCAGTAATACAATTCTTGTTTTGTTATATCGTCAATACCTGTTAAACTAAATCAATGTCTTCATTGAATTTCTTTAATTAAATCAATTGGGGTTGAAATACTAAATTATATTTAAATTTCCAGTTCTCATAAATTCAAAATAGCGTATTTTAAAACACTATGTGAAACTAGGAAAATTGAGCAAAATTAGAAAATGCATTATTATATTTGTGTACAAAATTACCAATTGATGCCAATCATTGTTAATGCCCAAGACTAGACGAATCTGCGGATATCTTGAACAGCATGTATTATTTTGCAAATCCAAATATAACATGAATCAAATATCAACAAGATTTGTATTCTGTAGTTAGATTTATGTAAATTAAGGAATACTATAATAAAATAATAAATGTTATTTTATAATGCGCATTTCTGTAAATTATGATAGTTTATTAAAACTCAGTTAGTATTAACTTTGAAAACTTGTAAATATTATATAAATTACACAAACTTATTCCCAAAAATATCGACATTAAATCAAAAAACCTGATACATGTATTCCGGAAATTTGAAGTTCCTTTAAATAAGTAAACATTCTCAAAACTTTAATATTTTTAAAATATTTGTTCTGAATAATGCGAAATAATGACATCATAATTTTACAACAGCAATTTAAAAAAATAAGAAGACCTCAAATTGTCATTAATCTAATGGCAATCGAGACATAACTAATTAAATTTTACAATTTTAACAATCTGAAATTGCTTCTTCTAAATTTGATCGAAAGAAGAATATTGGAAATAATAATAAAACACCTATAATGCATCACTATATGAACTATACACGGGCCAATTCTAAAATAATGTCATTTTTTGAAATTCTAATTAAATATTTGTTATTTGTTTTATCAATTCAACAGCAAACAAGTTGAATAATTGAATTGGGAATAATAGTAGTGCATTGTCATTAAGTTTTTTTGTGTTATTCTATATAACTACATTATGTACATATTCCACAATATTGTAGTTTTGATTAGTTTTCTTTTGTAAAAATATTTTGTTGTGGTGCAACAAAATATAATTACAAAATTTAAATAATAAATTATATATGTATGTACATAAACGTATAACTAAATATGCAGATATATGTATATAGTTTTTGTTTTATATTGTCATTATATTAATACTGAATTCATTATTTTTAATTATTAATAAACGATTATTGAATATAATTAAAATTTTAAATGTGTTTATTCACTTGTTTTATGTAATTTGGTGTGATGTACAAAACTGCGAGATTTGGTTTTTAATTTTTTACATAGCATCATTATGTATGATTTTGTGTAAGTATATGTACGTACAAAATCTAAACTTTAAATTACTGTTTTAGACGGAAACTGGTTATTATATATATTGCAAAGTTCTTCACCTTTAAGTATTTCAAAAATAGATGTCATTATTATGTAAAGGTGAAATCGATTACGCCTTAATTCACAAGTAATACATTAGAATAATAAATTTGTAATTCTAACATTTTATATAGCGTACATAAATACGAAATTCTAAGCGTATTTCCGAATTTCCGACAACTCACCTGAAAACAAACATAAATCCATTAAAATCACAACCAAGCAAAATATTACATAAACTAGAAGTTGTTTATAGCCTATAGTAAAAAAGAGATTTTCAAACCTCAAACAAAAAATCAATCGAAACCTTTCATTATTCATCGCATGTAGTCTTTATAAAAAAAAATTGTAGGACTTCACATCAACGAAAGATGTGGAACTTTGTAGAATTATTTTCTATTTATTCATTTATCTATACAACCAATATTTATAATTCTAATTTTATAATTTACCTTCAATAAATATAATATATATCGAGAATTTATATCTATCATCAAACGTGATTAAAATACATATATTCTCATGTATACTTATTCCAAAACTAATACACCAAATTTGTTCGAAAAATGATAAAATATCTCACCCGTCTGAATCATTTTATATATTCAATTAAAAATTAATCACACGAAAAAAGCACAGGCAGTCAGTCATGTACCTAGTACCTACACATGTATAAAAATTTAATGGAATGAATATCCCGATTCTGAAATTAGAAATTTCTATGTACATATAATATATATATTTATATGAATACATGAATTAATTTTATTTGCGGTATTGTGAGTATAAGTATAGCGCTAGTTGTGAAACATACCGTCTAGACAAATATTTTTTCTTCATTTTATTTTGCTAATCTATTCAATTTTTTATTGCATCAAAACACTTTCTTTCATTTGATCGTTTTCCTTCTTCTTCTTCGATTTTATTATTTTCGTTATTTTAATATTGACAGAATTTAGATTGGAATTTATCTACATTTTCCTTATATATAAAACATATATAATATATACATATATATGTATATGAGAAGGCTTAAAAGCTTATTGCTGGATTTCACTGAATAAAACTTTTAAAGTGACAATGCTTATCGGATAGGTCGATGATTTGTAACATTAGCATAGAAACAGATAATGATATTAATAAATTTACTAAAAATGTGTTTTGTTTCGAATTTTTCACCCCAGCACCCTATAATAAGGCCCAAACATTCGATTCAATTAAAAAAAATTAACCTGAGTCGAGCTATGAAGAACTGATGGAGAAAATACCCATATTCAGAAAGCTCAAACCAAATGAAATTATGAAATGTTGTATAGAAATTATTTGGTTAATCAAAAATATTATCTGCAGTAAAACATATTTATATATATACATTTGTTATATTGGAGAAAATGAACTGATGGATAACATGAATCAATCCACCTTCAATGTCATTGCACTCAATTAAAATCAATAGACTACGTTTATATTCAGATTTGCAATACCCATTTAAAAACATATGGTAAATCAAACCAAAATTTGTCGGTATATATGTATGTACATAAATAAAATTAATGATTTCATTTGAAAAAAACATGAAACAGAATACTAACGAATTCCTGAAAAGGGTAGACATAATAGCACTAAAATGATTATATTATCTCTAAATTTAGAAAGTTAAGATTATGAGATCTAATTGTAAAAAGTGTACTAATCCCGCGATTACGATAGTAAAATTGTAATTAAATTAGATAAAGAAAAAAAACATCTGACAGCAACATTTCTCTCTCACACTGCTAGCTGCGACGTGTTGTAAGAAAGTCGGTGATGTTTTATGTCGTTTGTACAGTAATACGCACAACATGTTTGTACAGAATATATGTATGTATATTTAATAATATATGATGTATGCATTATGCGAACCGTATTAAAGCAAAACACAACATCTAAAATAAATATAAGGTCGTGATTTGACTACCAATGAGCAGATAATAAACTTTACAAATACATCGCTCTACTCAAAACTGTATTCAACACAAATCTCGTAATTCAGACGTCATGATCTTATCACAAAGCTTTTTTTATATTATTCAAATAAATTCATCATGTAAAATTCTCATTGTTATTGACTTCTTGAATTTTATTTTATTATCTTGTTATAACCTCGTGACTCATGCTGTAAAATAAATATATAATTTTTATTATTTTCTTTAAGAAAATAAAATTAAAAATATTGTTAAGAAGCGAAACAAATTTGAAAAAATAAAGCAAAATAAATTTAATTTTTGTGATCTTAATCAAAATTTCTAAAATTTGAAAGTTAATTTTTTTGTTTTCTTCATCTTCTCCTTATTTTAAATTTATTATTCTTATTATAATTTCTTTTTCTGTTAGAATATCTGATAAAAGTTTTTTGTGATTCTTATTACATTTCTTAACGCAAATTACTTTTCAGTTATTTAATTTAGGAGAGATGTAACAACATTTTATTTTTCGTTGTTCTTTATCTTAATCACGATGATGATACACTGTTTAAAGAAATTAGTGGATAGAAATGAATTAAAATTTTGATTTATGAGCGTGAAAGAAAGTACAAAAAATGGATATGCTTAAGTATAATATAAGATTTTCATAGTTTCATATCATTATAGGGATTATAAAAAAATTTACGAGTTTGGTTAATGTGGTGTGGTGGAAACAACAATGTATGTATTTCCATAACCTTTTGAATGTAAACTATTTTCTGAACAATGAATACTTAGGTGTATGATTAATTAATATATTATTAATCGAGTGAAAAATGAAATATAATTGAAAGTGTATTTTAGTTGTTATGAAAATAATATAACGGTAAAGCGGTTATAAATAATTTACATCATGAGTCAAGTAAATTATTAAGTCAAAGTTCATCAGGTCATGGTTAAATAACAATTAAACCATATTAAAAGTAGGTACTCGTATAAATAATTCGAGAAATGACAGAAGAGACAAGAAAAATAAATTGAGTCTACAAAATCTACAGATTCAAAGATATCTTATTACTTTAATTTAATATGATTTCATATTTTTACTCAGCTTCAATCTTCCACAAAATAACTTTGGGTTTTACCAATTTCATAATCCGAATCAAATTGAAATAAAGGTCAATTTGAAATTAAATCAGTTTGGCAAGCATTATCAATCAAGTACTAATGAAATATAAAATTCAGTAATCTGATATGTTTCATAAGTGAACATTAAGTTTAGCTGTTTATCTCATTTCATAGTGCTTTTGAAATAAAATACACGCTTATTACTAAATCAATAGGCGTCACAAAACTATAATCAAAACATACCCGTTCTCAACCCACTCAATCCTCTACCATCACTTATTATCACATTATTTGTTTGATATTCAAAATCTCTCACTATATTCTACACATAAAGCCAATGAATAACAAAACCACCAACAATCCTATAATATTGAACATAACAAACAGGCAGAATTTCGCCCGAAAAAACTTCCAAATATGATAAACCATTTTAACGTTTGTCGTTAACTTAACAAAAACAAATCCGGCAGATACGAGTAGATGATATGTGTCTCGTGTTGTTGTTTTAAATTGAAATCAAACAAAACCGAAAATAATCAAACAAAAAAAACTTTTTTTATTTATCACGATTAACAGAAATTGAATTTTCGTTTTTCTTTTTAAATTATATCTCTTAAATTTAATTTGTTTTATTTTCAAATCGATGAATTCTGCTGATGTTATCTGGCTGTGTGTAACTGGCTGTGTATATCTGTGTAAATAATAATAAAAACAGAAGAATTCTTATTTATTTTATTGTCTTAAAATATTTGTTGCTTTCTTAGCTTTATTTGTGGTTTTAGTTTTTGAATAAAATTCAATGAATTAATATTTAAAAAACTGGAAAATAAGTTTTATTGATTTTACTATTAATTTTTTTTTATTACTTTTATGTATTTCCATTATTGGTTTGGCATTGGATGTACTTTATTTATTTCTATTTAATTAAATATCAATTTTGTTTTATATACAGGGACGTTGTATTTGTTATGTGGTGATGGTAAATTAATGGGGTTGCGATTAAACATAATCATTTTTTTTTCTAGTTGTCTGATTGACTTTGACGCTATTCAATTGGTTGGGTGGCTAAGTTAAATAACAAAAGTCTGTAGACAATGTTTATTGTGAATTGCGATGTAAGAAAATTTAATTCAAATTGTTTTCTTCTCATACCGCCGCATCGATTAATAGTGTTATTTTCCCACATTGTATTTGGTTGTACAAATTTGTTTTAGCGAGCACACAAACAATTATTAGAGTTTTGTCTCTTAGTTAAGATGTTTATAACAATTACATAACATTAATTTGAATTAGTTTTGGGGACACTGTTCATATTGATTTTATTGTTTTAAATTTTTTTTTATTTACATTTAAAAAGTAACAAGCAAATTAATCAATTAAAAATCGTTCTACAGGAATAAGTGTTAAAAATTGAACTTGATAGAATTACTGAAATGGAACAACGAATGTACTGAAAATGTTGCGAATGTTATTGTTTTGTGCTTTATATATTTTGACTACATGGATAGAAATAGATGTTATATTATCTATATTAATATGCACTTCGTAACATACATAAATTGGAGGCGATGGCTCCACGGTGTAGAGAACGACTTGGCTTCTTCAGATTGCCTAGGACAGTATAAGGACCAAGCTCAGGATCGAAACCGGTGGTGCAAGATTGTTGACTCGGTGAGGTGCTAGTAATGGCCTTTTTAAACTATAATAATAATAATATAAATTTAAATCAAATAAACTTTTTATTTAATAAATATTTCCGTAATTCAAATTTTTTTTAAAACTCTATATTTATACTTAATTAATACATATAATATTTTTTTGAAATTTTGATCTAATTAAAATCACATAAAATTGAAAACAATGCGAATTGAGCAAGTATCTTCGAGTTTTTTATCTGTCACTAACTTCGATAAAAATTCACTTATCGAGAATCAAATTTTATACAAACCCTACGGGTCACATTTGACAATAGAAAGTAGATGGCGCAAACATCACAATACAGAAACCTTAAATTTGTGGTAAAAGTTTATCGAATATATCACTACATGTTTATTAAGATTTAAATCTCGGACTAGCAATATGAAATTAGAAAAACAAATGTTTGAATAGAGACACATACAACCTATTTGTGTTTCACATTATATCTTATTAATACTTTCCTTCTGGCGACCTATGATTTTCGAATAGTTCCTATTTTAGATTATTATAGCCGTTTTATATACTTATCACAAATAATCTTGTACAACTTGTTAAAATATTATTTTAATTATTTATAAGCGTGAAAAATAATAATAGAATACAAGAAACTTTAAAGGAATTCATTACTTTCGCAAATTCCAAATTATCGATTTTATAAAAGTTCGAATTAATCTAGAATTAGTTTTTTGTAGAACAACAATTCTGGAAATAGTTGTCATATACTAGAAGTGTGTTATCAAATTAAACCAGAAATTTTTTTAATTTTTATTTAAATAATTTAATAAAATACGTTCCTGTGTATATTCAACTTTTAGGCCTATTTCAGGATTCGTATTTACGCAATAATTATATTATGAATAATTATCAATTTTAAATTATTTCAATTTTAATTTTCAAAATACATAGTTTATTCGATTACGTATAGGTAGGTGTATTCAATAGGATAAAAACTAATTTAAAAATATTTCTAAAACCAGTAGTTTAAATATTGAAATACATCTGTACCTCGGCTGTGTGCCTCAATCGACTAAACTTACTAAACTAAAGTAAAACGCGTTTGGTAACACAATATTTAAATAGATAGCACTAGTATAAACGTCATTTACACTTCACTCAACTTACACTAAGCTAAACTAAATAAAATGTCAAATTTGGCGCCTATGAAACATTAGCAGAAGCTTCAATATTTTTTAGTTTAGTTGATTGAGGCACACAGCATTAGACTTACTTCACTTGATATTTTTATTAAGTTCAAAATACTTATACTTGGGCCAGAAAATGTGATTGTAAGTAAAAAACAAGACTTATTTTTACAAAAGTTAACCTTAATACTAATCTCTATTAATACTTTAACCACATATTATTGAATAAAAAATATTTTTGTTATTCTTATTAATTCTGTCTATTGAAACCTACTATATATGTATTTTTATTCACTGTATACTTTCTTACATGTTTTCACATTTTCATAATGATTTTATAATAACGAATATAACTCACTATTGATAATATAATGAAATGACTTTAGCACCGTAAAATAGCACCTTATTTCCAATGCAAGACTAATGATGTGTGCCTAATTACAAAACTTTCAACTAAATTAAAATGTTTTCATTTCAAAACATCAATATACTCACATATTTATATACTCATACGAATGACTGCTGTAAATTTAGTTTAGAGTTTAGTCACTAATTTAATGAAAAAAATCTGGCATAGTCACACAGCATAAATAAATTTGTTGTCAAGAGGTTATTATGCCACAAATACGGAACACTTTAAATATACCAAAGCGTATTTAATGATATTGTTATAAAACACCCTTTTAGTTTTTGTTGTTTAAAAACTTATTTTTTCCTTGTGCTACCAACATTATGTGGGACACAAGAATTTGAATTTTTTGTCATGTTTTTCGTTAAAATTGCAATAACTCAACGTTATTTATGCATGAATTTAAATATCTCATTCTAAAGGTTTCTAAATTCTCTACAAAATGGATTCGTGAATCAGGAAAGTTCGTTGACAGTCTTAAAGTTTTAATTTTTTTCTCGTTGAATACATTTTTGTTTGACTCAAAAAGTCATAAAAAAACAAAAATTATAAAAAACGGGCCCCACCATCGGAAAGTAGACTAAATTTCCTTCATTTTAAAAGTAAACAAAAAAAAATTAATTATACTTTTAAATTAAGTTTTAATTGTGGTTCCAAACCTCTAAACAGAAAATGCCAGATTATTGGCGTGGTTTACACCCTCTAAACAGAAAATGCCAGATTATTAGCCATCAGCAGAGTTACGATTTTTAAAAAGTTATTTGAACTTCAATCAAATAACTTTTTAAAAATCGTAACTCTGCTGATGGCTAATAATCTGGCATTTTCTATTTAGAGGGTGTAAACTGTAATTACTATAGTAATATTTCCAAGATTTGTAAAGCTCGTATCATAATTATATTTGTGTTGGCTTATTATTTTGTTATTCAAATCCAGAGGTAACTTACGTACATTTCTGACTGAAATAATTGAGTTGTTTTTGATCAAATCATAAATTGAGCCAACATTTTCTCCTTCCGTTTTTATTAAAGCCGTAGCAACAATAAGAATTCGAATATTTGATTTAACATGTCGTTGAATTTGACCTTCCACCTTTTAATTTCATTTTTAATATAATTGGATTTGACTGTAATAATTTGATATTTGCTTAACTATCTGTTAACTATCATTTTATAGAAGCCAATTTTAGTTTTTCGTTCAATTTGAATTTGGAACCATTTTTATAGTACGTATTGCGTGTGGATTACCGCAGTTCAATAAAAACAACTCCACAAATACAATAAAAACCTTGAAACCACTAAGAATGGCGGTAATGTTCAAAATTTATATTAATTTTTTAATTGTTTTTATTTTATATATCCTTTTTTATGAGAAAAGGTTGTCATCGTTAAAATAGTCCAACCGCACATTTTTTATTTCTTGTTTTTCTGTTTCTCAAACAGATGGTCATATAATACTTGATTTTTGGGATGCTAAAATAAAGAAAGATTTTTTGTTTAGTCTACGACTCCACGTCTACATCTGACTAAAATTATATAGTAATAAATGTGGTTATAAATTTGCAATAGTCGTTGACAAAAAAAACCGTTTTACTCGATAAATCACATATCATGCACAGGCTTAAACTAATTCGTGTTCCGTGTGCCTTTTTTATAAAAATGAATTATTAAAATGGAATACATTTTTTAGAAGACGTTATGGCGTACTCGCATTTTAATATCTAGCATAAATAAAATTTATAAAAAAGTATATAAATGTTATTCTGCTGCCCTTGCCACCAATTGTTGTTTAGTTATTTTAAAAATTAAGAAAAAATTGAAAACGATGAAGAACTCTATTTTTAGAGGTTATTTAACCGAAGCGTGAAATCAGATGAAATCTTAAATGTAAAGAATTCTTAATTATGAATAAACATCTACGTTAGAGCCTCATTATATATGTATAAGAAAACAAGATAAATTTAAATATTTCAACTATACTTATATAGAAGACACACAAACATAACAAAACATATAATTAACATAGTGGCGTGGGTGAAGCAAGAAACCAATAATAAGTTGCAGATTATGGATAAATTTAAATTCACTTTGTTTGCTATTATACAAATAACAAATAACTCGCGTTTCAGACTGTATTATTTCTATATAAAAAATCTTGCAAACAAAAATTAATTGAATAAACTTTGAAGAAAAATTATAAAAAACATTATGAAAAGCGAAAGAAACTAATGAACTATATTATGATTATGTATTTTTTGTTTAAATATTTTTTTAATTACACAAGTGCAATAGTAGTTAACTAGCACTATACTCGTATATATTTTGTATGTATAAGACTGTTCAATATGGGAATGTAAATAGCATTTTAATTGATAATAATCAAAACACAAATAGTCTGTGTATAAATATACGCAATAAAACCCAAGATTAACTTGAGATTAGTCAGAAAGTGTAATTCTATTTCTCATGTATGTATACATAATAATTTATAAGAATACATGCTACTCGTATATACGAAGAAAATAATATTATTATTGTTTGTTATCCAAAAATGGTAATTTTATTGCCTCAACACAGTTAATATTCGTTTGGCGCCAAAATACTGTATTTCAAAGGGGTTTTATAGATCGTTTTTATACTTATGCTGTGCTCGAATCAAAAAATAACCAATCGATAGTAAAATAATTTACGAAATGTGAATCTTTTAAGTAAAATTTCTTGTAATGTTTATTTATTTTGATAGATCTTATGCTCTTATACATATATTTTTTGGAATGATTTATTACATACGATGGATTAGATGGAAAAAGCAAAGTTGAATAAATTTATTTGTTTTAAATTTAAAAAAAAACATCAAAATACATAAAAAAAATATTTATTTATATTGTTGATTTGGCGAAAATGTATATTTCACAAAAAATAATAAAAATATAAAAAACTCAATTGGAATTACAAAAGGGAAATGATATCATGGTTTTTATTGGTAGTTTCCTCATGCGATCAACAAGCGATATTATAATAATAATGATGGTGCAGAATAAATATTGATTGTACAAAAAAAAAAAAAAATAAATAAATTGACCTCAATTTGATACCGATATTTATGTACACACATATTATAAATATGTATAATAGTAAATCATTTAGGAACCATACGTGCTGTTTTCCTGCAAAAATTTCTATCGAAATAAAAAATAAACAAAAAACGGGAAACTTAATATCATAAATCATGCAACATGTCAGTTATAATTTGATTACATAATGTGTATATATTATCGATATAAAATACTCGTTAATTATAATGTTTGAATTTATTTTAATTCCACATCGGTTAAAGATATCAGTGTTCTATGCGCGGGAGCTAACTAAGAAAATTTCGTATACTATTATAATGATATATGATATCAAGGTCAAACATGATAAGAATAGATCAAAAATTGATGTATAACAAAGTGATTGATTATTGATATAACATAAAATGCGTATAGGTTTTTAAAAGTATTATTCAAAAATATTACATACTTTAAACTTTACAAACCCTAACATGTACCTCCATTCTATGAAATAACTTCAAATATTCGATCTTTAGGTGAATTTTTTTAAAGATTTTAAGTAATCTAATGAAATCGTTGCCCAGGCAGCTTCAATTCCTGCAATCAACTCTTTTGTTGGCTTCATATTATCTGCCCTATTGATAAACTTTGCGTGTGAGCCAGCCTCAAAAGTTTTCGGTGATATTCAAATCAGGTGACTACGGGGTGCCAATGTTCACAACTCTATGTTTTCCGCAACCCAAGCTTTTATATCAGGAGCGTTATGTATGGGCGCAAATACTGTTGGACAATCCACCGAAGAGGTTCGATTAGTACCTGAATTTCAGGAAAAACTGATTGCTGCAAAGTCAAATATGAATTTCCTATTATTTTATTATAAAGAACAAAAAATAATTTAAGAGCACCCCAATATGAAATTGCGCCCCTTACCATAACACCTCCTTTTATGGAATGATAGCGGGTCAAAAAGGGTTCTTCCTTTCCAATTATTTCAATTACTTATTTCAGGTTGCACATCTTAAAGTGCTGCTTTGTGAATAGCAATTTTGTTGCTTGCGTGCGCAGTGGTGGTATTTTGTAGCTTCTTGAATTTTAGAAATGTAGCACTTAAAATTGTTCATCGAACTGTTGATTTGCTGGCATTAACCTCAGCTGCTGCCCTGACTTTGTTTGGGTAGAGTGCTGAATTAAATGCTAACCTATGAATTTTCTGTTTTTCTTGAGGCGTTAGAACTGTTGCAGACCTTCCCTTGTAATTGTTTTCATATGATTTATGTTATTTTAAATAATTACGTACAGCATGATCACTCCGCTCAATTTTATGAAAATCCCTCCGAGTGGTAGAAATCCATTTTTGTGGAAGATTAGTTAAAATCGTTTTTTGATTCATTATAATTTTATACCAGATATTAAATTTATTTAGCACTCTAGACGTTAAATTGTCTTGGTTAAATTTCACGATACGACTAATCGAGTGAGGCGGAGGACATACTGTGCACATAAGTTTTTTTTACTATTTTTCATGTATTGAGTACGAAAACCCATTTTTGAAACAGTTGCACTATTTGAATTCCATTATAGGCAGTCTTATATAAAATATAATCTTTTTAATTAAAAATAAAAATAAAATCGAATGCCTAGATAAATTTAGGCAAGCCAATGAATGTAGAGGTTCATCATTTATACTCGGAATTGGGAATATACGCTATCCATCTTTATAAATATACTAATATATATTAGAAAAAGCATACATATAATAGAAAAAATTATACCTAGTGTATCAGAAAGATCAACCAATGTTGTTCAGTTATCAATGACCACCCGATGTGTACGATTGGTTGCAGAGCTTTGAGGTAACAAAACCAAATTTGTTGAAAATATGTATATACAAAAGCAATTAATTCATTATTTATGTAGATGCCTAATGTGCATATTTATAAAAAACACAATATTGGAAAAGCCAGTTTCTGTGTCAAAAGTTCCACGATTTCCATAATTTACCACCGAATTCTGAATAAATTTTGTCGAATATTCATATTCCATTATTGCTGAGCTGATATATTCTGTAATTAAACGCGACACTGTGTTTGTGACTGAAAACGGGTTTAATGGTTTTGTATGTACGATTGACCAAAAATAATTAATATCAATAGCACTTGTTCCGGGGTACAGGTACGATGTACCTATTTCGGGAATTTACCCAATAGCAGATACAATGACAGATTTTAATGTTTTCCCGTACAAATTTTTTATGAATTACATAAGTGAATGTATGGTAAAGCAACCCGATTTGTTCATTTGTGGGGGTAGCGGGTTGGTTAATTATACCTTTACTCCCCTTCGCTTTCTATGTAAGAAATTTTTTCGTGTTATTATTCAACACCTCCGAATCATTTCTTACATATCTCTCGGAAAAATAAATTCCGATCTATTTTGATACTTTTATATAAAGTAATTCCAAATATCATTATTTGAGGCGACTCTGTCTTCACGCCTTTCAGCATTCAGTTTCATACTGTTTCCTATGAGGAAATACATTAATAAATCAAATAAAGTTAAATTTATTCAATTCTTTCCTATTTTATTATTATTATTTATTTATTTATTTTCATCAACCGTATAGGCGGCGTCGGCTTCGATATCTAGGAAGGGAGTGAGAACTATCAAATCCTATGTTTTGACATTGTATCAAATATGTCGTCTATAACAATATAATAGCCTACTTATTTATTATTCAACAAAAGCGATGAGAGCTTTCACGCATAATTTATCGAGATATTCCTATTATTTAACGACTGTATTTAACTTAATCTTGATTATTTGAAAGATTAAACTATTTTTCAAAAAACTTACAAGATTTTAATTGTCAATATCATACGATTATTGTTTTGTTTTTTATCTTAAAAAGAAAATATTCTTTAAAATCAGAAAAATATTTCCAATAAAAATTTAACGTTTAAACCAAATTGCTTTTCAGTAAAAATCATTACCAGATTCACTGTAGAAAACTAAACGAGATATAATCTTAATATAATATCCGCAGATTGCTTTAATATCTACAGATCAGATAAATATTTTATATAAGAACCAAGAAGTAATAAAAATGATTTAGCAAGAATAAAATAAAACAAATTATTTTCTAGTACAAGCCTCACCATGCGTGATTTTTTATATTATTACAATTTAAATGTAATTTTGTCTAAGAGATATCTCAAATTCTATCAGATAATTGTTAGTCCAATTTAGCGTATTAGGAATGACAAGCTATAACAATTTTCTCAGGAATAAACCGTTTACGTTTTGTTAAAATTTTATTTTATTATTCGATTAACGTTGTTGCACAGATTTTTTGTACAGATCCGAATCAACAATTGTTTTAAAAATTTACTGGCCAATGCCATTAGACGAAACTATGAAAAACTTACCCAACAAGCGAATTAAGGTCATGCACGATAAAAAATGCCTTTAAGCCCCTCAATTATCCAAAATTATAATTTTAATTTTTTCGATGATTTAAAAATAAATTCTAATGATGATGAACGCAATCATGCTCTTGTCGCGAGTCATGATGGGTTTACGGTTTTGAAGCAGCAGCAAAATTTCAAGCATTTAAGGGTGAATGAATCACGTTTGCAAGAAAAACTCGGCTTCGAAAATCAAGTTGCTTATCTTCTAATTGATTTGAAGAACAATGCTTTAATGTGAATGCTTCAATGTTAATGTGTTTGTCTGATGCTGTATATACGTATGTATACTTGTAGTAAATTAATTTTTTGTAAACGGGATTCTAAAGAGATATAGCCATAACTAACGGAACTGGGTTATTTTTAACCGTTGGCGATCAAATTCGGATCTTACGATGAAAATGGGGTTTTTAAATCGATTGAGATGGCATAAAAGTATATATAGTGATGGAATTTATATATAAATTATTTATATATATATATATATATATATATATATATATATATATATATATATATATATATATATATATATATATATATATATATATATATATATAAATTATTTTGAATTATTAATTCTAACTAATAGCAGTGGGTATTACCAATACATAAGCTTGAGCCGGGTCAATTTCATAAACTCAGGATTATTGGCAGATATAGTCACAAAAATTAATGAAACTAATCAAATAAAATGAAATTAATAAGATACATAGTTCTGTAATAAGGCCTCCAGCGAAATTAATAAAATTCTAAAAATAATGTTTTATTTGTTTTGAGAATAGCTGGTACCTCACCTAGAAACTACAATAAAGTTGAGGAATTGAAGCTGCATAATAGTGGGATTATTAAAATTTCAAATATATGGTTTGTCTCTGAATTTATTAACAACTTCAACTAAAAATGGCAAGGGTCAGGTAAATATGTAAAAAATTATATAAAGCAACTATATTACTTTAATTTTAAATTTTCCAACTTATCTAATGGAACACTAAATCTATTTCCTGTTTTGTAAAGTTGTTTATTGAGCTAATAATAATAATAATAATAAATTGAGTTTTATGACGTTGTATGTCCGACGTTGTATGACATTTTCATTCCAGATCATCTATTGACTAACAATATAACAATTATAGAAAGAAAATTGCCAATTTACTTGACAAACTATTTCATTCACGAAGTTTATCAAATTTCCTGTCAGTCAGACGATACAAATTGTGAGATAAATCCAACATGCCACTCATAACAATTATTTTTCTCTTAAATATAAATGTGAACACAAGTATAAATGTAAATACATACTTAAATGTGTAAACGGATACATAAATTTGTGCTTGGGGCTTCTAAATCACAAATAAGGTGTTAAGGAGAAATAATTTTATGAGTCAAATTCAAATTTCTTAATTTTACAGCTAAACAAGGATCATCTCAATCACGATTACTGATAGCACAATAATGCCATATATTTTATCCAATATCAGACCCTGAATTTTGTTAATATTTTTTAACAGCTCGTAGTTAAACAAATAGTTTCCTGTAACATGTACCATTCTATCGACATTCTAAATTTACCATTCGACAAATTCACTTCTCTTTGATTTAAAATATTCATTGATTAGAAGGAATAGTCAATGGTAAAATGTGTATGGTAAAATGAATTCCTGTAACTCGCCGAAGTTTAGTAAAAAAATTCGTATGTCATGGAGGCATTGTTTGACGGCTTTACAAAAATACGTATAAGGAAAATGTAAAAATTTAAAAGCACCATAGTCCTATGTCCTATCGTTTCAAATCAAAAATAATGTTTTCCGAAATGTTTGTTTTTGATCATTTCATTAAAATTTCCAGAATATTTTTGTTTGCTATGAATTGTGATTTTATTTAATTGCAAATATGCCAAAAAAGAATAAAAACATTTTCCTTTATAAAACAAAATACAATTTTTGTTTTGATTTTGTGCATCATATTTGCATTTGTTTTTATTTTATAAAACAAAACGTGTTGTGTGAGAAAAATATTTGCTAACATTTTGTGTTGATGAATCTGTTTTTTTATATGTGAGTTTGTGAATATGGTTGGGATGACAGTAGAAACTTACAAAAACTATTATATACCTTAAAGGTGAGCCACCAAATTTATTCAAAACCTTGTTCTTATTGGTTTACCTATGGTGTTATATAGCTAAAAATAGTAGCTTGAAATATTTGGCTAAAATAGACTTGAAAGGTAAATATGAAATCCAAATAAAATGTTTTCGATATATTTTTCAAAACTACGTTTGAAGTCAATTTCGTTACCAACAAATACAATGAATACAAAAAATTCGGTAATTTTAAGATTTTAAATTTTGTTGAAGAGTAATTTGCACTTGCTACAACTCAATAGATAATAGATATACATAAGTATGTATGTAAAATAAAATTTTAATAAATTTGATTAGACCTTGATAAAAATTTGAAAAAAAACCTTAAATAGTGAATGAAAATTCACTTACATGCAAATTTATTTAAAATTCATCAATAGTTTGTAGGATGGTAGATTGATTTGTGATTTGTTATTTCGGTAAAAAAAAAAATATTTTGATTACAATTTTGTTTCTCATTTGTTAAATATTTTGAACTTTTAACTTTAACTGGAGAATCATTAGTTAAATGTGGTGTGCAATTGGCATGAGCGTTAGATAAAGGAAACCATACAAAGAGTAGAAAATTTATTCCAACAAAGACATAATATAGACACAATATAGACGCTTGTATAAACGATGCCAGATAGATCTTTACCAGAATTAGAAAGAAAGATAGTCAAACAATTCTAATTTTATTTCATTTTTGTAAACCAATTTAAATATTTTAAGCAAATTGCGTTAGTGTGGTTAAATGGATTTGATGGATTATTTATAAGTTTTATTTAATAATAATAATTTAATGTTTATAACTTTTCGGTGGGTTATAACGATTAAGTGATTTGTAATTTTTTATTTATAATCAATTTTATTAAATTAAACATCAATTAGCTTCGTGCTAAAACTCAAATAAAGACTGAGTGCGGTTAAATGACTTTCGATCACGTAGTACAGGACACAGGTACCGCGTACAGGATATCCCAAAAACGTTATATTATTACATATGTACTGACTGGTCTTATAATAGTATAAATTAAAATTAATTTTAGTTTCTTAAACAATAGAAGCAATTTACTATATAAATAACGAAATATGGCTCACTGATGCAAGAGTTTGGAAAAATGTATTCAATTTTTAAAAGAAAGATTTATTTTTTATATACTTAATTTTTTACCCTCTCTGCATTTTACAACATAATTCAAGCAATATAAAGTTACCATCATAAAAAGTTATACAACATAATGAGGTGATAATGGATTTTAACCATCAAATGTATTTTTATCCGGTACAAGAAACAAGAACATCTCCTCGTTTGCACGAATATACCACGTCGTGTACCACCACCAACAAAAACAAATTGTATCACAAAGCGAATAAGTACATATATATGTATATATTATTTCTACAAGTTACTTAAATTTTATCATTCCTACAATAATTAATTTTAATCCTTGCGAAACATAAGCATAAAAATATATACATAATCATGCATATATATTTATATACACCCATAAATAAATAAGGAAGATTCTCAGAAGCCGCCGAGAAAAATATTAATAATTCCTTTGAAAATATTAAATGTGGTATATGTAGGTATATTTACATATGTATGTGTATATATACATATATATGTATATTATATAATATAATATATGTTACATATATAGACATATATGTACATATATAAAATTTTAAGCGAAGAATCACAAAATCAAACAAACGTAAGTAAATAACAAATAAATAAGCAAATAAAAGTCAAATTTATTAATTTAATATTCTCGCAGCTCAAATAATCATACATTCGTTGCCGCGTCGTCGTCGTTTTCATATCCTTCTTCCCCTTCGTCTTAACATAATTTTACTGTTCTATGAATATTCGAACGATATCCAGGATTTTATTTTTGTATTCGAAAAAAATGAGATACAAATACAAAAAAAAATTATTTGACTTCTTTTGCATGATACGATAAAAATAAAAATCTTATAGACATTCTGGGATTTATGTTACAAATACAAAGATATTAAATAAACATTTGTTTGTTGTCATAATTGTGTTGGATAGAAATTAATATATCTAAAAATAACGTGTATACTTATATATAATATGTTAGTTTAATAAAATTTATTGTTTTTGTTACAACAATTTTCTTTATGTAACTCTAATAAGGACAGCTTCCAATTCAGGCAAAGTAAAATTTGCATGCATAATTTTTGTATATCCGGAAATATTAATAATTCATTTTACATTAGATAAAATTTGAAATAAATTCAGAAATACCGTTTCAAAGGTACGTACTTATAATACAAATAAAAGAGGCTCAAGATACATAAAAACCGAAAATGAGGAAATTGAAAATGCTTTTTTTTCCGATGGATTTTCGGAGATTAAATGGATTCAAATATATTTTTGTGGTATAATAAAACGTCTGTATACACCTATAGATAGACTATAGAACAAACCGAGAACATTTCAAACAATTGTTCTATATTACTTATAATCTTCCCTCGTATAAAGCACATATTAGCTAGAAAAAAATAAATAAATATTACATAAAATGTCTTAAGATTTACGTGTCTCAATGTTAAATTTAAGACAGAACGAAATATAATAGAAAATAAACAAAACCCCAGTATGTGGACCACGAGAGTGATTTATATTTTAACAACAAAGAAAGGTTATTTTCTTAATAAATTATTTAGTTTCTGTAATTGCTTATTTAGTTTTTGCACTTTTATATTTTCGCTTAAAAAACAATAAATGTTCTAGATTTCAGTTTTCTATTTATTTATTTACTTGCTTTGTTTATTTATATTATTCATGCGGATTTATATTGCTAAAATGGAAAAACATTGTGCATGTGAATCATGTACAATGTAAGTACAACATAAACAACACAACCAAAAACTGTGAATAGTGAATTGATATATTAAAGGTTAAACATGTTTTACGTACTCGTATATGGTATGTACACAACCTCCATACACAAACATATATTATTATTTGCTTGTTTACTTGCCAAAAAATTGGTCGCCAATTTACTTTTTGTATGTTTAGTTAATTTTGGAAATCATATATCGATGGATATAATTTTAACGCTGCAATATGGGAAAGATTTTAGGTCATTTTACGGTCAACATTTATTGATTGTTGTCTCTAAAATATTTATAATAGAAACAATTCTGATAGTCATACTATTTAATTGTTTGTAATAAATATACGTCTATTTTTGATCAAAATCATTTTGAAAGAGCTAAAAATACATATAAATACCGAAAATTATTTTGTTTTATATAGTTTGTTTTAATTATTGATTGTAAGTCGGCAAAACTTCCTGTTGTTAAAAAAAATTTAAGTTAATTAGTGGTAGCAGAAACATGTGAGAGTTGAAATAATATTCATATGTATTTACCGAATCCAATTTCTCAGCCATAATTATCAAATAGATTACCTGAAAGAAACAAACAGAACATAAAATTATTAATTTCAGAATCCAGACAACAATTTCAAACTTTTATTATTCAGAATTTCTTGAACAAATAAAAAGAAAAGATGATGACACCAACAAAACAAGTAAAATTAATTAAAACAAACTTTATTTTCGCCATAACATATTACAATTCATAAAATACACAATCTATACTATTCCATTCAATCACACACGGCACATAAATTTGTTAAAACTCTCAAAAAAATTTTATTATTAAATCAGCAACGCTATATAAGGTCATAAAAAGTTGAATGTAACACTTTCAAAGAAAAAGTGGATAAAATTGGGTTCAATAAGTTCACTCAACAGTTCATTAATAAAAACGATAAATTTAGAAAAACAAAAATTAATTAGGTTTTGTGTAAAATGTACACATTATTTAATTGACTCGATATAGTGAACCAGCTAAGATCAAATGTCACTAAACTATTCATATTTAAGTGAACAATATGCTCTTTGTTTTGCTTTTCGCTAATACATATAATAAGTATTACATTTTTACTTTTTCTCGTGAATATATCAATCATATATAAAAATTTTATTTAATTATCTATAGGGTTTTATTTTTTATTCACAATGTATAAACAATAAATATAAATAAAATGATGATCATACGATTTAAATCAATTGATTTAAATTATTGATATAAATCAGTTTTAAATCAACTGGTTGTTCTTTTTAATATAAATCGCTGATTCAATTTAAAATTTATAGAAACAAAAAATAAATTGTAAGAACAAAAATTCAAATCAAAATGTTTAGTGGCCGAAAAAATGAAATTCTAAGAGATGAAGTTGTACGTTTAACATTGGATGGCTGGAGATATGTCAATTCTGGTTATTAATCTATGTCGATATGATTAAAAGTGTAGTGACCACTCTAAAAATCTGGTGTGCCATTGTTCGTATAACCAGAAATCATGTATTTTGTTTAGATTTATTGATCTGGAGTCCAACAGAAACTGAAAACTACAAGCGGATAAAGTATATCCTTCACTCCGTTGCTATTCAGTTCAATCACGCGAATGTCATATGCAAGCACCTGATTGAACTGGGTGTATAAAATATTGCGCTGAGGTGTTATAACTACATATGGTAAATATACTTGAAATAAGAATAACCAATTTTTGAACATAAAAAAAACACAAATTATTCAGTGAGACTAAAATTTTTTTTTATTTGAAAGGTTGTATTATGAAATTATGTATGGAAAATAACATCATTCAAATGACCACCACGAGTTCTTCGGACGTACTGCATTCTGTGAGAACAAATTTACATCCCCAAAGAAAGAAATCACAAGGTGTTAAATCACACGACCTGGGAGGATAATTAACTAGACCAACTCTCTTGAGATAACTTCATCACCAAATTTTGTTTTCAGTAAATCGATTGTTAAGGTGGCTGTGTGGCAGGTGGCACCGTCTTGTTGAAAGCACATATCTTCCAGATTATTCTCAACAACAGCAGGAAAAAAAATCATTTAACATTGTTCTGTATCGTTCTCCATTGACTATTACTCTTCGACCATTTTCTTCAAAGAAATATGGACCAATCACTCCACCAGCATGAATTGCATACCACACAGTGACTTATCTGGATGTAATGATGTCTGAACAGTTTCGTGTTGATTTTCATTACTCCAAATTCTGCAATTCTGTTTGTTTACATAACCATTTAACCAAAAATGAGCTTCATACATGAATACAATTTTTCGAATAAAAATGTTCATCATTTTCAAGTTGTGCAAGAGCAAAACCAGAAAATAAACGACATTTATGGTGGTCTAATGGCTTCAGTTCTTGAACCAGTTAAATGTTGTAAGGATGTAAAACCAGATCTTTTCTTAAAATTCTCCATGTTGTTGTTTGAGAAAGATTTAATTATTGAGAACGACGTGGAACCGATAAATTTGGATTTTCTCTTACACTTGCTGCTACCAAATCAATATTTTTTTGTGTGTGACCATTTCTTTGTGTATTGGTACTTTTGTATCGTGTAAAGAAAATTCACTTTCAAATTTGTCTACAATACGACGAATAGTGCGTCGATTAACTGAATAATCTCGTCCATGAATTCTTCTTAAATTTCTCACAGTATTTACAAATGAGCACTGATTTTGATAAAACAATTTAATAATTTCTAAACGTTGTTGAAGCGTGTATCTTTCCATGATTAAATGGCATAACCCACTGAACACAAATGACATAAGAAATGAATGAATGAATGAAGAATGTCAAAAAATAATACGCATTCCTATTGGAAAACCGTTTACATGATGCAGAATTTTTGCCAGCCTGAATCGTCGCAGAAGTTATGGAATGAACTAATATTCGGTTTAATACCCGTTTATTATATATTCGTTATATACGAGTATAATACACGGCTATTAAAATGAAAAGATATACGATTGAACAACGCGTATTTATTGTAAACAATTATTTTAAATTTGGTGAATATGTTATTCCAGTTCAAAATTGGCTCCGTTACTAAAGACTTTGTTGAAAAAATTTGCATTTTTAAATTTTTTTTGGTATGTCAATTAGCAAATTGATGGCTTTATTATTTAAGTTATCTGAAACTTGTATGCCTTCAAATAAAGATCATTGAGCAAAATTCTGAATAAAGGGGTTGGCGGAATGTGTAATTGCTGTGAACGATAACGAACTAATGTTTTTGGACTAGCACTTACAGCAGCAATATTTTATACGATGGTATATTTTGGTTTTTTCATCTTTTACCGAACCAGTTTTCACAAATCTTGCAACATTTTTTCGACAGTCAATATTCTCTACAAAATTTTCTTATAACTTCTGCATTAACCTTCTTCATTGACTTTTATTTCATGCTTAAGTACTTACTTATGTGTTTAAACTAAGTAAGAATATATAGCAACTAAATTTAATAAGCGGAAACTCATCCCACCGCCAATTTTTGAGCCAATCACAATGTTGCTTTCAAAATAGATATAAAAAGAAAAGTTAGATATACATACGTATACGAATATACGATGTTCTTTTTTACTAACATTTGTTAATTCAGTAAAAATTAAGGCATCAGAGCTATAACTTGTGATTAAGGTATTATAGTTATAAAAGGATAATATGATAGGACAGGCAGATACTAGGCCAGATATTCGAGAATAGTAGAGTACACAGTAGAGATTAGACTATAAGGTCAAAAAGAAAAGAAATTATAAAAAACTGTCCTAAATAAGTAAATTCCCCAAAATATTAAATTATCTAACTTTTACAATAAAAATGTTATAAAAAATACGAGAAATTAAAAGCGTAAAGTTTTCATTATTATATATGTAGGCTTGTTAATACAGCATGAAATATATTTGCTCATAAACTCTCCATTTTGTTTATTATCTCTCACGTCAGTTCGGATTATCCCATGCCTCATCTAACCATTACATACATACATATATAAATAATGTAAAAAAATTTAACAATTTGAAAATTTTATTGTTCTCATCTAATTAAGATTTCCTACTTAATTAAAACAAAAACAAAAAATATAATTGAGGTCATGAAATTCACAAAAGTATAATTTGAAAAAAAAGAAAAGAAAAAAGAAACGATAATCAACAATTTGTTCAACAGATTTGGTACAAGGGTACAATACACTTCCATTTGTTTCATTTTGTTTCTTTCTGTTTTGGACTACCTACCACGACACTCATCGTTTCGCTTCCTCTCCACTATACATTGACTTAGAGCAAAACTAAACCAAAAACATTACAAAGTAAAACGAGTTAATATGTACTACTTTTTTCACGTTCTCGACTCTACTCGTCGCTCTTTCTCTCGATCAATACAAAAAGAACGAAAAAGTTAGAAAAAAAAACTTAAGAAATTGTGCTATTTGTATTCATTGTCCGCAAAAATTTAGGTTCCACAATAATAAAATTAAAAGAACTAAGTAAACTGTTTCTCGTCTTTTCGTGTGTTGCGTATATACGTATGTACATAAATGTATGTATATCCACCACACGAAAGAAATGGTCAAGCTATCAATATAACTTTAATGATTTTTTTATTATACATATATATACGTAATGTTAAGATTATGTTTTTGTTGTACTTTGGGATTAATATTTTGTCAAGAAAATAAAATTTTCTACCTGATCTTACTTGTCATGTATGGGGGTTTCGTTCGACATGTATATAAGTAGAAAAAATATGGTCCATACTTTTCTTTTTTTTTGTGGTTGTTACTTTAATCTTGGCTATTAGTAAAATTATTTGTTCGGATTATACAGAGAAAATGCCAGGCATGTGTGAACATTAAAATTATCTTGAGTATTTGGGTTATTTTTTGCTTTCGAATTTTTGTTTTATTTTAATTTCAATTTGATTTGTTGTCTAATATTGAATTTATTTTTTATTTACAACATGCCTGAAGCACTTTATTTTTTGAATTTTTTATAAATGAAATTAATTCTGTTATTGAACAAATATTCCATTTCATTAATCTTCTTGGATTTTTCTGTTTCTGCAAAAACGTATACACCATTCTTTTATAGTACTGAAATATAATATTTTATGCTCTTTGTGTTGTCCAGAAATTTGTTTGTAAATCTTATGATAGTAGATTGAAATTCAAGGCTTATAATTAATTTACGTTATGATATATGTATATGATGAGTTTGATTGTTTTTTTATTATTTTGATATGGTCGCCGCATGTCGTTATTGCTCCTTTACTTATTCTACATTTAGTTTTAATTTATGTTACAATTTTATTTTATTTTTACTATTGGATTTGATTTTTATGTTCGAGAAAAATGAAAAATTTTGTTTTTGAAACCAAAAAACACAACCAAAAAGGTAATAAAAATTAGTCAGTCAGCAGGGGATATTCTATCTATTTAGGTTATATATTTTTTTATTGATTTTCGGTCGTCCTGTGTTGTTTGCTAGTGAAATCAAGTAAATACTGCTTATACATAATGTCTCTATGTACATTTAGCGAAATACGTTTACACATTCTTATTCATAATATGTATCATCAGTGGAACCATTTCTAGTAAAATGTTATCAGGTTTGATCGTCATATATTAATATTTCGATGAAGCTTTACTGTTGTTTGTTTGGTACAGATGGGGAACTTCATCGCCGTTTGTTCTGATTGCATCGTAGGCCCTTCATGGCAATGTGTGCAGAATTTGTCCGTTCAATTTTAATTGTTTAAACACTAATGTATTTTACTTAAGAGTATCATTTAAAAACATGAGCTAATAATAGCCGTGTTTCTTGACGTTTGATCTGATCCGGATCAGATCATATCTCCTTCCCTTTCATTTGTATAGCTGCGTTTCTTGTAATAAACATAAATAATTTTTGTTTTTTTGTGTATCATATCTGCTTTCCTTTCATTTGTATAGCTGCGTTTCATGAAATAAACATAAAAAAAAATTGTTTTTTTGTTTTTCTATCTACGTTTTGAACCAAAATGCTAATAGGATCAATATAATAACCTAAAAACAAAAAATAATACAATTTTCGTGTTGATTACATTTCAAACACAGCTATACAAATGAAAGGAAAGCATATATGATCTGATCCGGATCAGATCAAACGTCAAGAAACACGGCTAATATTGCATGTAACTGACGCAACAAACTTAATTTTAAAAATTAATTAAGATTGTTATATGTATTTCGTTAACTGTATAAGCATGCACAGAAAGTATTATAGGAGATTTGAATACACCGTTGGTTGTCGACGGTTTATTTTGTGATCACGACTCATGAGGCGCTTTTTAATTTTATTTGTAACAAATTTTCTCTGTGTTATGTAAATTTATTTAGCTTTCCATTTTTCGAAATAGTATATACATACATATATGATATCTGATTAGAATGATTGCTTCGAGGGGATTTAGAATTTGGTTTAGAAATATAAATGTGTGTATTTACGTGTACGAATATTTTTATTTGTATTTTGTGATGGATTTGGGTGTGACGGTTGAATGGAAAAGGGGTAATTAGGGTATATCGCATATCATTTGGTTTGTGAAATTGACAAGTGGTCCAATTAGTTGTTAATTTTATACACATAAACGACTATAGAAATTGAAAAATTGATATTTGTTATTTGGCGGTGAATGAATGAAAATTGATTTTTGAAATGTATACATACATACATATGTATATGATAAAGCATAAAAAGTTGATTTAATATTAAAAAAGAAAATTATTTGTAGAATCATGAAGGTAATGTTTTAATCAAATTGGTTGCTGATTTATTTGTGAAATAAATAAAGAAGACATAATTATTCGACTCACTCATTATTTCAATAAAACTGCTTTAAATAAAAAATCTTAATAAAAGAAAAGGTACTGAGGCTGTTGGGACTCTCTTGTTTATTTTTAATCAAGAGGATACCAAAATTAGAAAACGGTAAATATTTCAATACACAATTAGCCTAAATTAGATAGGATCTTTAAATAGTAGAGTGAGGTTGGTTAAGCGTTAATTAGTTCAATTTCTGACATTTTTTAGATTCAAATAAAACGGGTCCAAACTTGTATTACATTTAGATTAGGTACTAAACAGTTTGTTCTCAACTTGCATTTCTAAATTAGTATGTTAAAGGTCTTTTGAATTAATGATCTGTTAATAAAAAAAAGACGGAAGTCAAAACTTTAGCACGTCAGTTTTAGTAATGAAAATGTATGAATGAGTTGTGAATTTTAAAATTTAGGAAAATATTGGGCCCGTTTCAGCAGATTTATAACTCTCTTTAAGATATTTATTTATTGAATGTATCATCAACTTTTTTTAACTTTCACATCACAATGTATTTTTGAAATTATTAACCGATCGCATGAATGAGCTCATAATAAACAAAATGGTGTGTGTGCCGTGTGGTTGTGAATCACAAAACAAGATCTTAAATTATATTAAAGAATAATCGAAAATGATTGACAATGAACAAGCAAATTGACAACATTAATTGTTAATGCAAAAATGAACCACGTAGGGAAACAAACCAAATCAAAAACTCAAAACGATTCGCGTGTTAACTCTAATTTTTATTATTCTCCAACATTCATTTATAAACAAAAACGTTAAACACATTTGGTGTTATAGTCTTAAAAATAATAATCAATTAACTTATAATTTTCTACCGTAGGCTGTAAAAAATATTATTGTTAGCATTAGATAATTTCTAACCGAAATATGTATCAATAGTATATAACTACATCATTATACATATATTTATATGCATATATATAGCACTACAATTTTTATGTCTAACTAAGTATACATATATATATATATATATATATCTGAGAAACGTACAAAAATATTGTTATAACATTTAATTTCTTATACATATATAAAACCAACTTCACACAGAGACATACATACATAAGAAACTTGTTTTTCTTTTTGTTATGCAGCATAAGAAATCTCGTGAATGTTATGTCATTCAACCTCTAGACAAAATTGGTATATATACGAATTTACTTTATGTATAAACTACAAAAGCACCACAAAAAATATAATAAATTACGATACAGATCTATATTATTAGATGGTATGGAAGAAAAAAAAGTTTTCTAATTCTTGTAGATACAGCTCAGCACGTGTAGAGCAAAAAGATGTAACGAAAAGTACATGAGTCGCAATAAGGCTTTGCTTGGTAAACCGGTGATTGAGAACAGATAAATCAAAAATATCACGGCACTAAATTAGACTATTGAATTTTACATTTAAATTTGGGGATTTAGGACGGTGAACGAATCTATTTAACCAGATCCGATACTCCTTGAAGTGAAATCAGCTATCAAGCAATATTTTAATGAAAAATGTTATAGTCATTATCTGATTTCGAAAACAAAACCTACCAACACGAGATAAGGATCGTAAAGAAAGTATTAAATTTGGGAGGAGTCAATTCCACCACCTTGGAAGTTAAGATAGCAGAATCACGCTTGCTAAGAGCATCATAAAACAGACCGAATCGTGAACATTTTCTGCTATATCGAAAAAAGGTTTCGTCTTATATTTGTACTGTAACCAAAAAAAATGTTGTTTTATTCTTTCTAAAATGCAAATTTTATATTTTTAAAGCAAATACTTACAATTTGGCGGTTTCTGTTTTATTGTTCGAAAAAAATTGAAAAATTATTTCGCACCTGATGCGAGTTTACTAAAAAAAATCGTTATTATACCGAAAAATCTACGAACACAACAATCAATGTGCGGTTTTAGACCCCAGATGTGATTTTTACTCTTCGTATAGTATATATGTATACCATCTCTATATCATCTTAAAGCCTTATGAATAGTATAGTATTTTATTCTAATATAAAACCTAAACCATGAGATATAAAATGAGTATAGACTATAGACACGATTTTAAGATAAACCAAATGATTTTCGGTTTCTTTAACAAATGTGGAGAATGTGAGGGTCGCTTTATATCTCTTTTAGCGAAACGCATTTTATTAGTGTATATTCATATATTTTATCGATTTGTTTTTTGCTGTAGTTAAGTTTGGCTCTCTTATATAAATACATATGTCTCTGATTCATAATGTTTGTGTATTTCTTAAACAGCGAGAGCCAACCATATATATAAATATATACGGAATTTATCATAATGGATATATAAGTATATATATATATATATATATATATATATATATATATATATATATATATATATATATATATATATATATATATATATGTATATATATATATATACATATTATACACATCCCTACCGCACCACTATCACTATATATGTACATACGTATACACAGAACAATTTTTGTCTTATATTATTGATTGAATAAATTTTGTTGGAACTTTAATAAAACTTTGGTTTATTGTATACATATATGTACATATGTATGTACAAACAGCATTTTTATTTTCAATATACAGAAATATAAGAATCTGATTTTATTATTTAAGATATAACCCTCGAATGCCATGCTCGTATTTTTTTTATTTTATTTTATCGGTAAACTTAGTGATGGACAACTTTGTATTTTGATTTAAGATTTTGTTACTTTAAACATCTTAATATTTTATTTTACGTTTTGATCAGTTTGTATAGCTGCCTTTTCAAGATGTAAGTACATAAATGTAGATTTGTCATTTTTTGTTACTTTTAAATCCCTGTAATTCAAATATAAACAAAATCTATACTAACGTAATTTTTTTTTACATTTTTATTAAAAATGAAAAAAACTTATCTTCTTTATGGTACATGTAACGTACATATTATAGTCTTGGTTTTAGATATAAAAAGATAGGAGAAATGACATTTTTTTGTGTCCATTTAGCACTCGAAAAATGAGATGGATCAATTGACCCAAATCATTTATTTAACATTTTTGTAACAAAAAAAAAAGTGAACAACTATACGTTCAAAAAAGTTTAAGAATATTTCGTGACAGTAAATGGGATAGATAGTATAGTACTATGGTAGGTGTTCCTTTTTAACATGACGTTAATTGGCGTATAATTTGGTTTATGGTATCTAAGGTTATACTTATGTACATTTGTATGTTCTAAATTGGAAGAAACATTAATTGCAATGTTCTTTGTCGTTTATATTATTTATAGATGTATTTTTATGTAATATACATTTTAAAAAAATGCGCATGTTGCTTAATTTACACCCTTTGTCATGTACCCAAATTGAATCAACTCCTTACATTATATGGGCGATAAACATTAAAATCTGGAGAATTAAATATTCAATTTTAATATTAAATTTAAGATTATACATTTGTAAGTTTCAAAAAAATTGAGAAGAAAAAAAATTAAAAAACTAAACAGAAAGCTCAACTAAACATTTTAAGTCAAAATAATAATCGTGGCTGATACGATTTCATTCAAACTTTATAACAAAACAAAATTTGAGTAGAATTTCAATAAAAATATACATAATTAGAAATTAAATTTCAATTAAATCAAATTTTAATAAAAAGAAATAAAAAATTAAATATCTTATCAGACTTAAATTATTAATTGAATAAGAAAAGTGAAATTCGATACAGTCAAATTTTTAATTTGATTTATCTGTCCAGATATGAGTGAAGTATTAATAAAATATAACAATTATATTCATAGATAATGATATATTTTCGAATTCGAAAATAAATATATTTTTTCGATTAATTGTTAATTAAACAAATACTTACACCTTTTTAAGTATGAAATTTATTCTTTATGATTTAAACAATTAATGATGTCGAGCATTGGGTTGTGTTTAATTTCTGATGAGAATGAAAATTTACAAACGAAAATACATTTGCAAAATAGAAGGAGATTTTTAAGTTTGGGATTTAGGATATTCAGAAAAAATCATTTAAATGATGTTTTGGAAAATGTGCCGTCAATACATTAGTTTTAAAATGATAGAAAATGAACAAAATCGCATTAAAATTATTAGCAACGTAAAATCTCTTTATTTGAAATTTCGTTATATGTTTGGTATCTATTACAAACGAACTATCAGATCGAAAGATAAATATCATCCAGCTACGTTTAATAAGAAGTTTTGTGTGTATTTTGAACGAAAACTAAAACGAGTTTCAAAAGTAAGTAAGTAATAAGAGTTATACAGTTATTAAATTTCAAATTTGAAGTTTTAGTGTTTAATATTGTGAATCAATGATTTATAAGAAATTGAGGGGGTAAAATCTGTAATTTGAATAGGATATATAAACATTTTAATACCAAGCATATATGTATACTGTATATGTACGTATTATAACATTTCCTATAGATAATTGATTAAAAACTTGTAGAAACATCAGATTACAAAAATATAAATTATGAATAGAACTGGAATTTAAATGTAACTCCGATAGTCATTTTAGTTCAACAAAATGTTGCCTACAATTTAATTATGAATGAGTTATACATAGAATGGGTTGATATACATTGAAATCAATGAAGTTATTTTAAATTTAAACAAAGTTTAAACAACAGTAATTTGAATTAAAATAGTTTGAACTAAAATTTCCAGTAATATTTTAATGATTTTATATGACAAACGGGATTATTTAAATAAACTTGAAAAAGTAAAATTAGAGTTAGAGTTTGAATACATTTTTAAACAGAAACTAAATCGAATTTGAATGACGTGAAATTATGACTACAAATTTTGATTGAATTTTCAAAGAATTTTTCATTATAGTATATTTTTTTATCCGTAACCTAACGGGTATTTGTAACATAGGTTGCTTACATTTATTATATAGAGGTGAAGTTTATGATTTTATTTTATTAATTTATTCATCAATGATACTCATAATTACATACGTACAATTTTATCGATAATATTTAAACGTCGCATTAAATAAAACGCATAATTTTTAATCCCCGTAAACCAATAAATTTCCATAATTAAGTATTTATTTAAATTCATTCATATACAAAATAAACTATTGTAGATATGTGGACTAAAAACTATTGTAGATATGCGGACTAAAAAATTGTTCACAGTAAATCGATTAATTTAACGATAAACATTTGCTAAGGGTATTGTATTATTGCGGATAAGAATAGGCGCTGTTGAAATGCGGGTGTTTTAGGGCGGCAGCTCCCGTCATCTATAAAATTGAATCAAACTAAACCTAAATTATCTGGAAAATGAATTTAAAATTTTCCTAAATATTTGTCTGTCTGCGTGTTTATGCCTTTTCATTGTTTTATTGTGGTAGACGCCGCACAATGGGCACAAATCAAAAAATGTTTATCACTCGAATTTTTTCTTCAGACTATATGAATCAAACCGTAATGGCGAGTGTGCAATGCACCTAGGAGGATGGGGTAGTGATGTCCGGTAGTGGTATGTTTTAATAACAAGTAATATTGTATTCATTGCTCTATATACTTTACAATATGAATTTTAGTTAAGCTTTATTATGTGGGTCTATATTACAAGAAACGATATGAGCGATACGAACTCTTTGATTTGTGTCTAGAATGTTGACGAAACGATTTGTAATCATATACATATGTACAGATGTATTTTTAAAACATGAACTAATTTTTTTGGAACTTCTGCGCTACCATCATTGACTTAGAAAAAAAAAATTGACTTAAAATATGAAGGGTAACTCTAAAAGTATTGTAAAACTACATAAAATACAATAAACTGTATTATATACATTTTATTATATCATTTATATATTTTACATAAAACAATACAAATGTTTATGATTTTGTTTAGAAATACAAGAATTTGTCGTAAAATATACAATCGTAAAAATATTAACGACGCCAGTGGTGAGAATGTTACAATCCATTTTCGGTACGAACTAGGCAAATACGTAAACAAACGTTATTCGTATAGAAAAAAATACAAACAGTTTAACCTTAAAATTGAGCCAATAAAATTTGTTTTGTAAAAGAACAGGAAATCAACATTTGATTAATTAAATTTTAAAACATAAGATTTAGATTTTTTTGCCATTTTAAATTTTTTTACATGCGCGATATCTGTCAGAATTCTCATGCTGAAATAATTTCATTATACGTATATTAGTCGTGTTTTTTAATTCAAAAGTTTTCTTATTGGAATGAAGTTCTGGATAATAATTTTCTCATTTTTTCAGTAAAATCCAAATGAATTTAATTGTTTATCAATAAATAAGATGCATTTAGTGTTAAACTACACATTTTAATTCACTATTATCGAAATAAAATAAAATTTAACTTTATTTTTCAATGTTCTGGATAAAACATTGGTTTTTTCAAGTTCGCGATAAATTCATAGTACACGAACTCGAAAAAAAGGAAATTTTAAAAGGAAATATTTTAAACAAATATTTTTCATTGTTTTATGCTTGATACCTGTATTATTTCACAATAGACGTCAACAAATATAGTTAGAAGTTGAAATTTATTCAAATAAATAGAACTTAAATTAAATATATTGGTTAAACTAAATAAAATTTCCCAGTATTATTCCCGATGTTCTTATAGAACTTGAAGTTCTGTTAATAAAAAACGCACCTATTATTACCGCAGCAGAATTTTAATATTATTGCGTGAAATGAATCCTTTATGACTGTTTAAATAATCGATTTTTCTGTGAATATAACTTTTGTACTGCGGGCCCGTGTTACATAGCGCTTTTTTGCTCTGAATTTCTTTTTTGGCCTTTAGTGTTTTGAGTTTTTTTGCTATCTGAAATTTGATAAGCAGCTCGAGCTTAAAATTACAGATAATTTGTGTAGAGATTTTATATGTCTCTCTTTAGTTTTATTTTTTAAATTTGTATTATTTGAATGACTGTGTTTGAACAACTAGAGAAAAATTATATTTAATAAGCAACGATGCTTTACCAATACACATACTTACTACTTTCCTTTCTAACAAATTTTTTTTAAGGCTGTTCTTTTTTCACATTTAACTTTACCACTAAGATCACTTTACAACTAAGGTCAATTTTGCAGACACAATTACATTATCAATTTTCAAAAGCTTGAAGTAGAACTTTACAACTAAACTAATAATTCTAGTGCGTGGTACTATAAATCAAATGAAAAAATAATTGATGATAATAATTATAAAGCTTTTGGGTACATACATATCATTAAAATATACTTATATGTATATAAGCACGTACATATTTGATTTATGTTCGAACTGAAGTTGAACTGAATATTTTTTTTAAAGCCATATTGTCAATTCACAGAGTGTTTGACAAATGACACAAATGACGAATAAATTCACAAAGTACACATCATTGTCACCCACAATACAAATAAATTAGTTCGTTAAAATTATCTTCACTTGCCATTTTGTTTCGGCATAATATATTTAATAAAAGAGAGCATACACAGATTATAACAGAAAAGAAAATAATAAGTTTGTTAAATATACGAAAATAAGAAGATTAATATCACAAAAAAAGAAGATACTTATTCATATACATATATATTTATACACATAAAACATATTATTAAAGGGTTAGGGAGTTTGGAGAGATTGCAAAATTTATCAAGATCTATGAAAATGATACTTTTAATCTATATTATGACAGCAACCCTTTTTTGAATATCGTATACGACTTACACATATTTATTATTAGACACGAGTCAGAAAATTCGAGTTTTTCGTTATAATCTGCCGTAAAATATTTAGGGGAGAAATATTATAATGAACGTATCAAATTCGGTTTTTTAAATATACATATTATAATGTTATGTATAGTTCTCGACCCAGAGCTATTAAAGCTACTTGATTTTCCAAGCAACCATTAGTGGTATCGAAATTCAATTTTACACATTTTAATGGTTGACGATTAAAAGTCAGTTACCTTTCGTTTCTCGTGTATATAAGTATACGATAGTAAAAACATATTTATGATATTTCTCATTTAATTAAGGTCAACGTTGTGTTTATTTTGGTTATTGCTGTGAGCTTTTTTATAACATAAGGTAATTAAATAATAATAATTCGTTATTGATGTAAAAGATTTATACTTACTTAATGATAGTTAAGAAGTGAAAGTTGAATCTCCACGAATTTTAATGGGTTTTTTATACTCAAGAAAAAACCATATATCCATACATTACTTACGTATGTAATGTAAATGTAATAGACAACCTGAAATTTCTTCAAGGTTATGATTTTAATGAATGGAATTGAAATTGTTAAATTTTGAATCATCATTTTGTTAATAATAGTTTTATTGAGAATTTCATCTGATATACATACATCATACATACTACATATACAGATAAATTTAATTAAAACATGATCCCATTTCCCAGCATTTCTTTTTCTTATCCCACTTCTTTATTGTTAATACCAAGACGGAAACAAGAAAAGACATAATATAGGAATTTCGTCTGGATGACGTCATACATATATTGTTAAATTCAATTAAATGTCTGTATATCTACATATATAAATATGGGAATTGACAATACATATTCTTTGTGTATTTATATAAAATGACAATGAATTATGAATGGAATAAGAAAATACTTGTTTTTTGTTTAAATGATACAGAGAATGGTGAAAGACGTCAGACAGAATTTGTTTTTGTCTGTTATTTTACAATGGGCAATTTGAAATGTTTTCGATTTAAGAGTTAAAGTTTACATAAATTATTAGTTTAGATTAAGAGCTAAATTATTTGCATATATGTACATTAGTATGTATTACACCAATTGTTCGTATACTAATTTAAACAATTAGAAATAGAAATACATAATCGATAATTAATTTTAAATTTAAGTTACATACTATACAGTACAATTTAAGCAATTTTAACTGATACATTACGCTATGAAAGGTAAAATTAAATTATATAGTTTTGTGGAGATCAGAGTGCGACCATACGTAATATCAACATTATCATAGGTTGCTCGGAAAGTCATATACATAATGTAAATTTAAACAAAATTAGAAAGAAACTAATAAACAATGCTGATAAGTCTTTCGATATATCAAAACATAAATAATATAATAATAACAGTGTTAAAGGCCATTACTGGCCCCTTACTGAATCAACAATCTGGCTCCAACGGTTTCGATCCTGAGCTTGGTCTTCATACTGTCTTAGACAATCTGAAGAGGCCAAGTCGTTCTCTACATCGTGGAGCCATCGTCGCCTGCAACGACCTCTGCGCCTACCATATGGTGGCTCTCCTTTCAGAGATCGCTGCACAATTCGTTCCGGATCAGCACGCAGAACGTGACCGAGCCAGCGTACTCGCTGAGATCTAACTTCATGTACAATATCGGGGATCTTCATCAGATCTCTGATCTCGAAATTGTACAGAGCTAGGTATGTACCATCTATTTCGCGTTTAGGGCCGTAAATCACACGCATGATTCTTCTCTCAAATGTAAGGAGCCATCTCTCGTACTCATCCGTCAGCGCCCAACTTTCACATCCAAACATAACAACGGGCCTGATCAACGCTTTGTAAAGCTTCAGCTTCACGGCACTTGATAAGTGTTTAGATTTTAGCAGTGGCCTTAGAGGATACAAAGAACGACTGCCAGCTGCCAGCCGCACTTTAATATCCTCACCCACACTGTTATCGTGAGTGATAAGAGAGCCCAAATATTTGAACCTCCTCACTCCCTCAAACGTGTGGTGGCCACTACTAAAATCTGGTGTGCCATTGTCTCTAAAACCAGAGATCAGGTATTTCGTTTTGGACTCATTGATCTGGAGTCCAACAGAAGCTGAAAACTCTACAAGCGGATCAAGTATTTCTTTCACTCCGTTGTTATTCAGTCCAATCACGCATATGTCATCTGCATATGCAAGCACTTGATTGAACTGGCGATATAAGATGTTACGCTGAGGTGTTTCAGTTTTACGAAAGATGTACTCCAACATGAGATTAAAGAGTATCGGGGACAGAGCATCTCCCTGCCGAACACCCGAGTTAACTGCAAAAATTGTCGATAGCCTGTTCTCAACTTTAACACAGCATTGAGACTGCGTCACTGTCATCCTACACAGTCGTACCAATTTTGTTGGCATTCCTAGGTATTCCAGGGCAGACCACAAACTCTCTCGATTGATCGAGTCGTAGGCCTGCCGGAAATCCAGGAAAACCTGATGTACGGAGATGGATGTCTCATAATATTTAGATAGAATCATCCGCAGCGAAAAGACCTGATCAGTGACTGATCGATTCGGACGAAATCCTCCCTGATAGTCGCCAACCAAGCCTTCCGCCAGAGGAGTGATTCTATCCAATAAAATGTATGACAGTAACTTGTATGCTGTGCAAAGGAGAGCTATACCGCGATAATTCTCACACTTCAAGCGGTCTCCCTTCTTGAAGATGGGGCATATCGCGGCCACTTTCCATTCATCAGGCATAACTATCAAAACATAAAAATTTTAATTATTCGCAGGCTTTAATATGAGAAAAAAAATAAGAAATTCATTTCATATACAATTCATATACTTACATCCAGTTTTGTAATGTAAAACTACCGACTACACTATCTTTTGATGTGAGGTTTTGGATTGTGATCTCCTCCAGAGACGATTGGCTGAGGGATGCAGGTTTAAATTCATGAGTTATAAACTTCTTTACGAATAGTTAAAAAAAAGAGAGGAAATTCAGTGCTGCGCTTTCCTTTTCTTCGACTATCGCGGCGCTTTTCAAGCTGAAGTAACTGCGATAAGGGAAACCATGGTCGAGGTATAATGTAATATTGGCTGTCATATTGGCGTTTTTACGGACCGGCAAGCTGACTTTAAAGCACTTAAATAGTATTCCCTCACATCGAAAGTAGTCCAAAACTGTCTCTCATAGCTCAACGACAGACAATACCTCATGCGTAATACCCCGCAGGTTTGGCCGGGATTGGATTTGGCAAAATCTAAACAACTGATCTCTCCACTAAATGACCTGATAAACCTCAGTAGAATAGACGTCGGAAGTATTCATCGCTTTATAAACCTGCTTGTGTCTAGGATCAACTATTTTGGGCTATCACCAAACCAAATCCTAACCTAAGTAGTGTAGCTGGTACGATATGAATTAAATATTCCACGACAAAATCGAATTTCACTTTGTATAATTGTACTATAAGATTTCAAAAATTTGTCTGATAAATCATTATAAGTAATAATAAAACCTCGTTAAGTTTGCTGCTTCTAATATGATTCGCATTATGTCTCATTCAAAATATATGTAATTTTAGCGATTATTTATGAATAATCACTAAATTGAACGTGTACAAGCATTTTAAATTTCACATAACACTATTTCGTATAATGCTCAGTTTAAGTATAATTCAGGAATAGGAAAATAACTAAGTAGGTGTGCCCAACACAAATTATCCTTTAAATCTTATATATAATAAAGTATATTCAAATACACTTTTATCTCAGGTTATTCTGGGTTTTAACAAAAAAAAAATTGCAGGTGAGTTGTGATCACAAACTCCTACGTTTAATTGCGCATTATTCCCACAAATTGATTTCCATTCTAATTTCAGGAACAAGTGTTGTTTTTCAATTTTATTCAACATAAGTAAATCGTTTTGACTTGACGTCACATTTTATGGGAACATGCATATCTACGATGTAAGTTGTTGACCTGCTTTAATGTTCTATATCTAATAACAATACTGTTTACAAAAGGAAGCGAAACAAAATCATTATAAATTTTCATTTCTTTCTTACTTCCATTTAATTATCTGGTCTTTGTCTTGACATTGGTAAGAAAATAGTTCCTTGCGTTTTTATAACTAAGCATGTAGCAGTAAAAATGTGAATTGTTTGTTAAAAAATATAATATTCATGAGTTTATTATTTTTCAGTAGAAAAACAAACTAAATTGCATGATCTAGCTCTATAACTTTATCTCATTTCTCTAACTATGAATATAATATATTTTTTATCATCCAAATATTATGACAAACTTGATTATAAGAGATTTGCATAAGGGCCAACTTTATTATTAATGCAAAATTTGTTTACTATTTATAACTACTTATATGAAGTACATATTTGAAACACTCACACATGAAAGTACTAACTATAACAAAGTTTTGATTTCGTGACTTTTCGTTTCGCTTCAGAAAACCAGAACGCATGTTTTTATATTAATGCTTAAACATTATGTATGTATGTCATTTGTAATTATAATAATTATGTCGACTACAAAATTTAATTTACAACCAAAACGAATTTTTGTGTTTAATAATTATTGGTACAAATTACAAAGACTATAGTATAGAATAATATAAACATTTAAATAACGTGCGGTATGCAAATTCATTTTTAAATACATGTTACCATTAAAATAATAATATTTTTGGTTTACAAAAGGGCAAAGAAGAATAAAAATGGTCAAATTAAAATTTTTCGAGTTAAGGGAAAATACCACAGTTATAAGTACCAATGTATAAATTTTTTGTCCAAAAATAGAAAAATACTTGGTTGGTTTATAAATGAATTGAATATTTAAAAGTACCACTGATCAAAATAAACCAACAAGCTAACATTTTAACAAGAACACCAAAAATTGAGATACAAACTGAGTACTATTTTGGTTTAGGACTGAGTCAGCGATGAGTTACAAGATCACATCTATATGAGTTATAAGATCACATCCAGATATATTGGGGGGAAAAGTCTTCCATACCATTCAGAGTCAAATTATTAAAGTATAGTAAAATATATGAAATCGCCGTCTTTTCTGAGCATACATGGTAAAATTAAGCCAGCGACAGAAATGTCTTGTGATCTTCTTAAATCGTAGTTAAAACATGACTACTTTAGAAGAACTACCAAGAATTGCGAAGAAAATCGGGAAAAGAAAACTTCTAACTGAAGATTATTTTCTATTGAACAAGGAAATAATACGAAATTAGTAGCTCGGTTTGAGAGACTGGTATAGTAGCATTATCCATTCATCGACGATCACAATCGATATATACATAGCTATAGATCTTGATTGAAAAAATTTATTAATGTGAGTAAAATTGTTAAAATTTGTTTAATCATAAATGCTACATATAAAATATAATATGGTGAAAAAATACGTCAACTCTAAATGTGTAGAAGTCATATAAAAATTTTACGTTTTTTCTTTGCTTATTGTTTAGTACTTGACTAAAGAAAAATTTTATGGAAGACACTTATTTTGTTGTTGTAACCAGATACAGGATGTCAAATATTTGAAAAATACACGGGCAAGGTATTTCTGGCTATCAAATTTTTTAGTTAAAACTGTGCCAATTATGACAAAAATATAAAAACCATTTCATCTTTAAATTTGTCCATCGTGAAAACTTTGTTTTTCATAATTCTATCAAGGGTTTTTTTTTAGACTATTTAATATTCTTACATATAGCAAAAAATAACATCCCCTTCATATTCGTATTTTGTATTTCTTGAAAAACTAATTCAGGTAGGATGTTTCCAATTACTGCTATCTTATTTAAATTACGTGAAGAGATATAAATTGTAAGACAAAAATTGTTCTATACGAAACTTTCAAATTCGATTGTTAAACTATTAATATAAAATTGAAAAACAAAATTTTCACGAGTAATAATTATGTGCTTATAACAAACCATTTTTGTCCTTATAACAAACCACAATTTATTTTGAAATTTTTTGATTAGAACTAAGCCACAATTAGTATTTACTAACTCTTTATATTAGTAATAGTTTCCCCTCTATATATCAGCTTTAATGAAATTATGAGAGACACACTCTTGAATTCATCCCTTTTTTTTTTGCCTTATATACATACATATTAAATAGGTACTATGAATATGTAAACATGAAGCCTGGTGTGTATTAATAATACCATGTACAAAGAGTTAGTATTACAAACCTTGGAAAAGATATCATAGTTTTTTTTATTATTAACCCAATCCCTTTATTTGTGCAAGATAATTTATTAACCATAAATAATCTATATAGTGTGTCTTAAGGGTTGATTAAATGGGCTGATTCTTATTATTCAAACTCGCATATTGTGCATTTATATGTTTTATGGCATTTACCAAATCAAATCGTAAACAGAAAAAAAAAATATACACAACATATACCAGAAATCCGCTGCTTTGGCTTATACATTTTATCACACTTTTCACCAAAAAATCAATTTATAAAAAATAAATAAAAATAAAAAGGTTTTTATGCTTCAGGGGCATATATAAATCAAAAATGAAAATTCAGAATATTTCATGATAACATTTCCATGAAAAATCAGAAAATACAAACAACAGTAAATACAATAAAATGTGTGTACATTTCGAAACTCCATCATTGCATAGCACACTCGCTATACGAGTACAAATATGCGGGGGGAGAAAACATATAATTTAATCATATTTCAATGGTATACAATACAATATTCGAATACGAATATACAATGTTATTGTTTGTTTCATATATATAGCTAGGTACATACATTTTGACGAATTCCCGCAATGATTACCAAAAATAAAAAAACGTAAAGGTAAAAGCAAGATAATTAAATTGAGTGTATATAATGAAAGAAAAATGAAACGAACATCAGCGTACGGAAAAATAAGACCCATCAAAAATGTTTGTCAAACATTATCCATATGTATGTACGTGTATGTTATATGTTCCACTATATACATATACACTAAATAATAATCGCATGAGAATATTTAGAACTTTATTTGCGCGCATACTCAATCTGGACCAAAAATATGTAACACTACCGTATACAAATATGTATAAGGCAGCAACAATGAAAACACAACAAAAAAAAATCCATCTCCAAAAGACCGAACAGAAACAAAAATTGTGATTTACAAAATTAAATATTAATTCAATTAGGATGGTTGTAAATATCTTAATCATAACTTAAAGTAGCTAGTAGCTACCAGCTTTGTATATTTTTTGTTATTTCATGTTGTTTTTACTTTCATATTCATTTGCTTGCTTTTAGTTATGGGTTTTTATGATTTTCCTTTATTTGCTGTTGTTGTTGGGCTCCCTTATAAAAATACACTAGGATGAAGAAAAAACAAAAGGATAAAAGGGTTGTATTTTTATTTTGGTATTTTATTCTATTTTTTTTTTTCGAACAATAGATATAGATAAGTTGTATAAAGAAGAAAATGAAATTGGGAAATCAAGAAAATGTGAAAATATGTCAACGGTTAGAAGCTACTGCTATATAGATTTGGTGACTTGATAACATTAAATAAGTAAATTTATTTCTAATTTGTGTTGTTTTTACGGGATATATATGCGGGGTGGTGTCCCAGACTGAAATAAAATCTTATCAAAGTACTAAGTAATTTTCTCTTCTTAACCACAATAAAAAAAAAACTCATTAGTTAATTGAAAATTGTGGATGATGATGATTCACCTGCGATAATGCATTATACATAAATATAATGTAGATAAGTAAGTAGATATTTAAAGAGAGCGAGAGTTTTAATATTTATTAGAAAAATTTCCGCCTATACAATTATTTTTCCCTACTGAAAAAAGATTTTACTCTCTACAGTATTATACACACATGTAAGTACATATAGCAATATATACAATATGTATATATTTTTTCGGCATAAAACTAAAAACTATGTATCCTTGTTGTTGTTATTTATATCTATCCATATTTTATGGAATAAAAAATGGTGAAACTATATATCGAAAATGTATATGTAAGTACCTTAGATATATATATAAGAGGAAATTTTGTGGAAATTATTCATACGGATTATACGAAAAAAATGTAATTTTAATATTTCAGCCGAGATTAATAGAATAGAATAGTGTTGTTGGCTTCTAAATACAATTTTCTTCCCGTACATGCTACATATGAAATACATATGTATGTATTTAATATTTTATTATTGATACTTACTTAAATTAATTTGATTGTAAATATTCAGACATACAGGGAACCAAAACCAAATTGAATAAATTAGAATTATTAATGCATTTTTCCAGACTATACATAGTCATATGCATGTGGTCTTTGTTAATAGGCTTGTATTATGTATATAAGGTAAAATCCAACATAAAAATAGGGAATTTATTAGCATGACTTGTCGTATGTATACTGTAATAAAATATGTATGCCTAAAAATATTATTTAAGGGTGAACATTTTAAAGAGTACGAGGTATATAAGTAGTGTAATAATTTTCTAATTACAACTTTATAGTTTGAATCTAATTTGATTATAACATGGATTTTATTTTAAACGTGATAAAATGGTGTAGATTGAAATGTCACTTACTTAGAAGGGAACATTTTGTTGGGTGGGAGACTAAACGTGGTTTTAGTATATTATATAATAATATAGTAACCAAGTAATTTTGATGATTTTTCAAAGTAAGGTGGGATAATCATTTATCTGAACTAATAATTATTAACCTGTGTCGTCCTCGGCCGAGTGAGAAATACGCTTACGTTGTTAAAATAGCGATTTCCGTATTATCATTCAGAGCAATTGCGTAAGTATACGTATAATTTTGTATAATTATGAATTAAGATTAACAACTTCACATTTGATTTAGTCCTAATTCGAAGAATCCGACTGAAAACGAAAGGAATTTTCAAACTAAAACACCACTGCCAAAATATTAACACGTTCCGCGCTCAACGTCACATATATGTGACATGCTATTATCCCCAGAAACCCATGCCACACATTTGTGACACAAAATACTATAAGCATAACTTTGCGGTAGTACCTCTTTTGAATATTTTTGATATTTTAATATTTTTAGCAGTATGTGACTGTGCTGCTCAACAGACTTTAGGTATAGTGAAAGTCAGACCCAAGAATGATTGGTTTGATGACGAGTGTCGTCTTGCAGTTGAGCAACAAAATATAGCCCATAATGAAATGCAACAACGTCTCACAATCGCAAGGAAAAACAAGGCAGCTCTTGCAAGAAGGGCAGCTAAGCGGATTTGTAGACGGAAGAAGCGAGAATGGTGGAAGGCCGAGGTTCTGAAAGTACAACAACTCAGCAATGAGCGTAGTTCACGTAATTTCTTTAAAGGAATTACTGGATTGCACCATACTTTCAGGCCTTCGTCAACCGCCATTCGGGACCGGGATGGAAACCTCTGTGTCAACATCGACGCAGTACTTGACGCATGGAGTGGACACTTTACTGAGCTGCTTGATGTTCATCATGCGTCACAGACTGTTGTTGAGCCACCTCTAAAACAGTCTGCGGAGATTTGCACTGAGGAGCCATCCCATGAGGAATTCACTAAGGCCATGCAGAGAATGAAACGAAACCGCTCACCTGGAGTGGACTGCATTAATTCGGAGCTGTTGATATTCGAAGGGGATACTTTGTGGAACTGTCTTTTCGACCTTATTCGATTAGTATGGCGAACCGAAGTTATGCCTGATGAATGGAAAGTGGCCGCGATATACCCCATCTTCAAGAAGGGAGACCGCTTGAAGTGTGAGAATTATCGCGGTATAGCTCTCCTTTGCACAGCATACAAGTTACTGTCATACATTTTATTGGATAGAATCACTCCTCTGGCGGAGGGCTTGGTTGGTGACTATCAGGGAGGATTTCGTCCGAATCGATCAGTCACTGATCAGGTCTTTTCGCTGCGGATGATTCTATCTAAATATTATGAGACATCCATCTCCGTACATCAGGTTTTCCTGGATTTCCGGCAGGCCTACGACTCGATCAATCGAGAGAGTTTGTGGTCTGCCCTGGAATACCTAGGAATGCCAACAAAATTGGTACGACTGTGTAGGATGACAGTGACGCAGTCTCAATGCCGTGTTAAAGTTGAGAACAGGCTATCGACAATTTTTGCAGTTAACTCGGGTGTTCGGCAGGGAGATGCTCTGTCCCCGATACTCTTTAATCTCATGTTGGAGTACATCTTTCGTAAAACTGAAACACCTCAGCGCAACATCTTATATCGCCAGTCCAATCAAGTGCTTGCATATGCAGATGACATATGCGTGATTGGACTGAATAGCAACGGAGTGAAAGAAATACTTGATCCGCTTGTAGAGTTTTCAGCTTCTGTTGGACTCCAGATCAATGAGTCCAAAACGAAATACCTGATCTCTGGTTTTAGAGACAATGGCACACCAGATTTTAGTAGTGGCCACCACACGTTTGAGGGAGTGAGGAGGTTCAAATATTTGGGCTCTCTTATCACTCACGATAACAGTGTGGGTGAGGATATTAAAGTGCGGCTGGCAGCTGGCAGTCGTTCTTTATATCCTCTAAGGCCACTGCTAAAATCTAAACACTTATCAAGTGCCGTGAAGCTGAAGCTTTACAAAGCGTTGATCAGGCCCGTTGTTATGTTTGGATGTGAAAGTTGGGCGCTGACGGATGAGTACGAGAGATGGCTCCTTAATTTGAGAGAAGAATCATGCGTGTGATTTACGGCCCTAAACGCGAAATAGATGGTACATACCGAGCTCTGTACAATTTCGAGATCAGAGATCTGATGAAGATCCCCGATATTGTACATGAAGTTAGATCTCAGCGAGTACGCTGGCTCGGTCACGTTCTGCGTGCTGATCCGGAACGAATTGTGCAGCGATCTCTGAAAGGAGAGCCACCATATGGTAGGCGCAGAGGTCGTTGCAGGCGACGATGGCTCCACGATGTAGAGAACGACTTGGCCTCTTCAGATTGTCTAAGACAGTATGAAGACCAAGCTCAGGATCGAAACCGTTGGAGCCAGATTGTTGATTCAGTAAGGGGCCAGTAATGGCCTTTAACACTGTTATTATTATTATTATGTGACACGTACTTATTAGTTTCGCGTGGTTTCGGTCTGGGGCCACTCGTTATATATATATTTGACATTTTTGTACTACACCTACTTTTCGCGCTCAACGTCACATATAAGTGACTTGCAGGTACCCTCAGAGACTAATGTCATACATATGTGACACACACTATGAAGTATTTAATTAGGTATATTTTTTCTGTAGTTTCTTTTACGATTTTGTGTGATATTATGTAGTTTTTAGCAGTATGGCACGTATTTGTGTCGTATAGTTTCCCTGTAAACCCTTTATGCAGATTTTACAAGTTTTTGTGTTATTCCCCGAATTTTTTTTAGAAAAAAAATAATAACGTTTTTTTTTTGGTTTCGTGTTATTATAACTAGGAATTTAGCCAAATAAAGACGTGTGGTTCAGTTGTTAATTTTTGTTGTGATTTTTTGTGTCTCGTATAGTGTTTTTTAAGTGTCGTTCGTAGTGTTGTTTTGATTAGATAATAAACTGTTACATTATCTTATAAATCCGATACGTTTGAATGTGAGAATTATTTTTATTATTGTTTCTAATTACAAATAAATAAGCTTTCCAAAAACTCACGTCACAGATATGTGTCACTTAATATTATGCCAATCGAAAACACATGTCCCCTATATGTGACATAGAAGTATTCCAAAACTTCACGTCACATATAAGTGACATAACATCATCCCAGAGACTCATGTCACATAAATGTGTGATTATAATTTTACTATGTGTGCTTTTCACTGTACAGCAAAAAAACGCTTCAGCGCGGAACGTGATTGCAAAATGCATATATGCTTACATAAGTTAATTATTAATAGCAATAACGGTTATTAAATGACTATCATATAGAGACTAAATAAATTAGGTGGTTTGATGCATGAACAATTAACGTTTAAGTTTTCCTACAAATAAATAAGATCTGTCGATTTTGAAAAAGCCAAGGCCAAGTATATCAGTTCAGAGTAATAATTGTGTAAAAGAATAAATAAATAAAAGTTAAATTTCCCCTTCTTGTACCAAGTTACAGATGTACATACATATGTATGTATAAAAAGCATTTGTCTGATAAAAAGACACCAACAACTTTTGCACTTGTTGAACTTTTTGTGGAGAAAATCAGCTATGTAGAATTTTAATGACGACTATTTTTAATGAAAAAATCTATATTTTATCAACACAAAAATAGAAAAATGTAACAATTTTAGTTAACGAACAAAGTGATTTATTATCGGGAGATACCAGATTGGTTCACTGCAAAATCTCTCATATGTAATCTATTGATTAATTACTGATTTTACTGAACAATTGTGTTCTCGTATTGAGAAATTAAAACTTAGAACTTAAAGAATAGGAAATGATAAAAAAAATGTTCATGAAAACTGCTAGTTTACAAACATTTTTATATTAATTATAATTTTGTTGATTATATAATTATAATTTATCATAATTTTATGGTTTCTTTGAAACGTCAAAAACTTAAAAAAATAAACGTATTTTAAGTTTATTTTATTAAGTTTTTCACGTTTCAAAAAACAATTATGGTCATTACAGGGAAAATATTATCGTAATTTGATGAAAATGAAAACATATTTACTTATATAACAAAATTTTAGTATTGATGTGTTAAACGTTAAACCGAATAAATAATAAATACTTAATTGTATATAAGTATTATATTATGTACATATGTCGCAAGATGAATTTATTTGATTATATAAATATAAGTATATATAACGATAGGTATGAAAATCATTATAGAAAAAATATGCATATCGGATCATGATAAGTTTGCCCAATATACAATGATAAAATTCATTGGTTATTCTAAATCTATCCCAGATAAAGAAACTTTAACTTCTAGTAACGTATGAAGCTTGTAACGAAATCAAGCGATACAGAAACGTTTTTGCAAAAGCTCGCAAAACCTTTATGCTGACGTGTTTGAAATGCGTAACCGTGATAATTTTGAGCGTTTTCTGTAAATATTTGTAAATAATAATATTTAAATAATAATAATTACTTCAAAAATTGGTACAAACTTATGTGTACTAAGGTAAATAAGAATTTTTTATTATAAACTTTTACATAACATAATGTTGCAACTATAACAAATAGTAAAGTACTTTTTCTGAAAGCTAAGGGTTTCAACAATTTCTATTAAAAAACATTTACTGCCGTTGAGTAAATTGTTGAGAGTTAACTGATACAGAAACAAAAATTATCATTTAAAAGAAAAGTACAACAGTTTCCAATGAATGTAATAATGTAAAATAAAACAGCTAAATACTTCCCAATATATTGAAGATTCTTTAACACAAGATGCTGCACTGGAAGGCTTCTCTAAGCGTTTATAGCTTGACAGGGCACCTCTACATGACCAAAATAACAAATATATTTTATGGCAATAAAAAATAAAAAAATACAGAATAACCGTAGATTGTATAACCTCATGTGAAGGATTAAAATCAGACCGAACAATTATAAGCTTAGTTAATTAATTAATTATAGAATTTATTCGAGAACTCTAGAGGATTTACAGGATTCTACTTAATCGACGGAGAAATTAAAGTTTCACAATTTTGCTACTGGATAATTAATAACCTCCGCCATATTTAAAATTATAATACGCCATCGTCAATAATTCGGCATTCTGTAGTTGATTATGATTTGTATAATAATTTATTGGACTTTGGAAAACGAGGTTTCGGAAAGCAAGCTGTATAAGCCTCCACAAGAGTTCATGAAACAATTAACTGAACATATACATATGCACATATTCTAAATAATTTAATACACATTTGTAAGTACATACTTCGTTACCACACTCTAAACAAAAAAGTGAACTTCACTAAGACATTCATGCTCAAAAATGTTATTTAAACAAAATACATAAATAACTCATAAACGGTCTTTTATCAACGATACATTATTGTATCACTAATTCGAACGATTAGATTCGTTTGTTGTTGATGTCGGCCAATGATCTCAACTCATTAAAGCTTAATGAAATTTTCATAATTTTCCTAAATGTTTATGTTCTATTAAAAAAATCCGACTGCTAATCAAAGATTAATTCCGACATTCACGAATGACTTAATGAGTGGAATAAATAAAAATTATAGGTTTATACACACAGGTTGAGAATAAACTCAAACGAAGAGTTCTTATTCAATTATATTGAATGAAGAAATAAAAGAGGCTTAATGTGAGTTTCTACTTTCTTAATTTGAATTCTAGTAAGTCATGGACGTATAAAAGCACAATAAATACATAATCGGGAATTATAAACGTCATGCAATCATGCAACGTTGACGAAAAGGACTGGAAGTCACTTTATGATTCACCCGAAAAAATGATGAGTCGTTGTTCAACCATATTCTCGGACAATATTTAGAAACGTCAGGAGGAGCTCTTTTAAATGAACAACAGTATAGAAAATTTCTAAGGTACATATTTATATAAGTGATTTGCTGCTTTTCAGATTGGTGTGGCTGCAGACTTAGATCTATATCAGCCCACTGTGTCAAAACCATTACTGATGTTACTGACAAAATTAACCAAGTTAACGCTAAGTTTTCAGTAACTGAAAAGTGGTTGGAATAATATAAAGTTGCAGTGCAACAAAAGTATTCGTTTCCATGAGCAATGATTGCTCTCGTCCAAGGTGATTATACTCAAAGTAACCGATTTAGATCAATTTTGATGAATACAAATGGATAAGATATTAATGTAAATTTACGCAACCACATTATAACAGCATTTGAACGTGATTGTTAAAAGTTAAATCAAAAAATTGCCTTGTTTGTGAATAAAAGTTTAACCTCAGGGCTGGGATTTTGCACAGAAGGCGAGAAGCGAATATATCCCTTTTTTTAGCACTTAGAGTAAATACGATGGAACATACATTTATTCTAGTTGGCTGAAATCACAATAGATAAAACAATTTCGTATAAGCGAGATTAATTCATAGAAATAAAACCGTAAACTTCCTTAGTCTTTTATGCAAAATCCCAGTCCAGTATATAAAGAATAACCTCAGATTTTTTTATTCATTTATATCTGAGTTTATACTCGAACAGAACGTTTATGCTCAAAGTATATTCTTTTGAGCTTTTTCTGTTTTATTCTTTATTCATATACCAACCGAAGGCGTGCTATTATTAAATATTCATTGGGTCCTGGATGGATATATCAAGAGACAGTGAAATGTTATTCCCAAGTTTCGCGACGGTTAAACCTGAAATTATGAGTATAGTAAATGTGAATTAAAATAAATAATATTGGCGGGTATAATTTTTCCAATAAGAATCTGTTTTCATTAAACCCTTCCCTCAACAAATGTCTGATGGTACTAATCCTATATAAAACTTACATTTTTGCAACACCTTAGTGTTACATTTACGAATCAAAAGTTTTTTCGCTTCGTTAACGCAACACCTTGTATAGTCAGTAAATATAGAAAACATCCCTTACCAAATTATTGAAAAGCAAGCCCATGCCGTTAACATACAATTATAGTATTTATCGCTTTTTTCGTGAAATCTATACTATTGAACGAAATATATGTGATTACTATTGGAATGATTTAAACTCGGAACTTTAATAGCATACCCAAAACTCTAGTAGTAAGTATGTACTTATTAAGAATTTCAATATTAGTATTAGTTATTCAACGTTACAGGTACTTTCAATTGATTTAGTTTTCAGAATAGAAAAAATATTTGAGAATTTTATCAATCCGGAGAAATATTCGTACTTATGCATTTCTTCAAGTAAACGCAGTGAGTTGATAACTAATTGTAGTATTAGTGTTTTTATAACAACCTGGGATTTTATTAGCCGCAATTTTATTTCTCATAATAGAATTGATTTTTTCTAATTTTGTTTTTTTGAAATAAGTATACATTTTATTTATTTCGGTGAAAGCTGGGTGCAAATTAAAAAGCCACATTGCCAAATATCCACCAATGTGGATTGTTTGTTAAAATACCAAACGATGTTGGGCAAGAAACCAATGACCAATATACGTAAGCCAAAGTTGGCATGATTGTAAATTAATGAATAATGGGTTACATTACATTCGCCTATATCTACAAACCCAATATTAAGCAAATCGTATGGATGTCCCAAATTTCTGATATTCTTTTTTTTAAATTGAACGGATTACTCCAGCACTCAATGCCACAAACGGGACTACGGTGCAATACTCGGACAAAGACACAAACTTTCACATTAAAAACAACCAACCGTGATTTTTGGTCACCACCGGGAATCGAACCTGAGCACTTCCATTAGCGAAGGACGCTACTTATACTGTGCCAATTAGAGCGGCACATTATACTTACTTATAATGCCAACTTTGGTCAATTTTTGCCCATAATCGGGTAATATTGGACAAGTTTATACAATAAATGTCTAGCTTTAAAAGAAATATCAATTATTTCAATTTGCTGTTCATTTCAAAAACATACATATATACTTACATTTTTGTAAATACCAAAATATACCTTAAAATCGCAAAATATTTCAGAATTGGAGTAGTTTTAAAATTTTAAATTTCAACATACAGTTAATTAAACCGTTTATCAAGCAATCTTGTACGAATAATAATCGAGAATTTAACTCATCGTAGGTCAGAATTTAAATACAATTTGCACCCCACTTTTGCCTGGTTAACTGAAATTGTTTAATTTGATTTAAATAATATTTAAAATTTAACCGATTTTCCCGATCTAGAATTAGTTTCAAAAATTCAACAGGTATTGTATTAGTATTGTATTTACTAATATGAAATGAAATGACTTTCATATGAATATACATAAATAATATAATTTGTTGGATTGTCTAGGAAACATCCAATTATTTGCAATTCATCATTTATCTGCATATTAAATACTTAATATTAATTGTCTTGACTTGTTAGCATTTATAGCGGGCACCAAATTTTTGAATTAAGAATCGTTTTATAAAAGATAACTTAACTAGCATTTATGATTTATCTAGAAAACAATTGCAATTGTAGCATGAGCAATAGTATCAAATAAATTGGTAAAGAACGTTTTATTTCAACATAAGTAACTAAACATAATTTATGTACTTTCTTATTGGAAAATTTTTTAACGCTCGGTAGTTTTGCTATTATGAAATGGTTTCGATGCAAATGAATTTTAATAAGCATTTGAATGAGGAAAATTGGTTTTAGCCATCGTCATCAGATGGATCGACCAAGAAAACTATCTACCAGAACAATTCGATGTAGTGTATCTATGAACCTTCCCTTAATCGAATAAAAAATTAAGATAATAAAATCTACAATGCGGGGGAAAATGTGGCGCCTATAATGATAATTAGCTAAAGAAAATAAAATATATTTACCATTAAAATATGGAAATGTGTTTTTCTGTTATCCAAAAAACTCCAAACTAAACAAAACAAAAATAGTTATCTTCCAATAACTTTATGGTTTCACTGTACTTTAGATTTCACACTTTTTTGTAGTGTTGAATATTACTATTTATAAATGGTTACCTCTCTTCCACTTCACTATTCCACTAAAATGATCATAACAATAATTACACTGAAAACCGCTACATTAGCATTGAAAAATATTAGAGAACCATAAAGAAATACACTAACATAAAAAGCACACAACAACACACTGTAATTTCTACACTAAAAAAGCAACTTGAAGAAAAAAGGTAATTTTCTTTTATTGCACGAAATTTTCCTTTTTTTATATATTGGAAATTTTCATATTTTATTTAATATTTAAGATAACAAACCGAAAACAGAAAAATTAAAAATCACTTAACCCCGACACGAAGGTAGGCAATACACCAACAAAATAACTAATCACTTCATATACTCTACTCACTAAAAAAAAAATTTGTAATCCATTAAAAATCGAGTGCAAGACTATTCGAATTCTTAATCCAGTGCATGATCGTGTGAATGCATTTTTACTTTTTTTTTTATTTATTGTTTTTGTTTACAAAAACATGTTTTTCCAGTTTTTCACTATACAGACAATTTATTATCGTAATAATACACACACTAGTGAAAAATTACATGTAATAAAAACCAATTAATTTTTTTTTAACTTATTTTCTCTTAATTTTATCGAATTATTATTTTTTAATTAAGTCGAGAAAATAAAATTAACGTCTACTACAAGAAACACGGAGCGTATGTTACCACTTCATTGTTTGGAAATGTACTGAAAGTCTGAACTGAGCAACAATTTATTCCGTTCTTCTCATTGAAAAAAAAATTAAAAAATATTTGTTATGTTTTTTTACCGAAGTTGTCCGATCCGTCCGACATGTAAAATAAAATGTCGTTTAAACCAAAACGTACTAGATGCATATAAACAAACATTTATTTTCATAAAATTATAAATGAAAATTAATTATTTTATCAAAATTTTTTAAAATTAACTGTAAATAAATAAATAGTTAAAAGAAAAACATAATTTATAACCTTAAAATGTATTGATTTTTGCGCTTAATCTACTACAATTTCGTTCTAGTACAGCTGTGTACTAAATTAATTTTTAGTACAGTTAATGGATTTTTATTTTATTTAAATTATCATTAATTAAATTGTTGTTATAAACTACAAAGTACATAGATAATCCATATAATCCATATGTACACACAATTATATATAACAAATTTTATGAAAATTGTTTTTTTAAAAACATAATATTCCAATTGGAAAAAATACAATGCAATTGTGAATAATAAGAAAAAAATTTCATTCCATATTTACTTAAAAGAGAAGAGAATACTGAAATATGATTTGAAAGAGAGACGTACCGAATACCGATACACGTAGCAATTTTTTAGGTGACCACATGTACTGTTTTTGCGATGCATACATTTAGGGGCGGCGATGAATTTTTTAGTTAGTTTAGTTTTTTCTATTGGAAGTAAATATTATATTGGAGACGAACGCAAGCCAAAAGAAGTATTGAGATGTTATAATTATAAATCAGTTAGTATAGCGTATTTTATTAAGGTATAAGGCAAACACATTACTTATGTATGTACTACAATATTGTTTAGGTTTTTAAATTTTGTATTAAAATGATCTAGCTTCAGTATGAGCTTTCAGAATTTGCTTTATAAAATGAATTTGATGCAGAGAATTTTCCATTGACATCCAGAACATAGACTACCTTTACTTTGAGTAACCGCTTTATTATTTCGTAACAATATATGTAGATGTTATTTTGAATACCAAAGAGTACTGGTGAGTTAAAGTCAATATTGATTCCCGCGCTGACATCAGTCAAACCTAAACTAAGCTTTCCATCGTGGCCACGGTATGGTATGAATAACCTTGTGTTGTTGGTGGAGCCAGATCCAGTTGCTTAATCGGATTACACATTTACTCGTGCACTCATGCGAATGTCTAGCTTTCGGAGATTCGTGTTCTGAAGAATAGGTAAACGCGAACTCATTTCTTCAAGGTTATTTGAGTAACACTCTTAGATTAATTTATAGTACAATCGTCTATTGTAGATTGAAAGTTGATGTTGCGATTTAGTCGTAATTATTATTTTGCAACGTCATATTACTTTTAGTTTGATTATTGTATTTTAACGATGAAAAACCGACCACGTTAAAATTGAGTCAAAGTAATTATGAACAATTCTGATAGTTAAATAATTCATTTGCCATAAAAAAAGTAAATAAAACAGACATTTTATTCGGATATTCAATTTGTTTTTCTTACGATAAATATTGACACAAAAAATATTGTCTACCGCCATGGGTTTTGATGTTAAAAATAACAACTTTTGTAAACTCCAATTAAAATGGTTATTTGTTATCGATCTAAAATCCAACAAATTCAAATTTAAATTTTAAATACTGAACGTGAATTTCTAGTGTACAAATTTGAATCGCAATTTTAAATTCAAAACGACATACAAACAATTATTTTGAAAAATTCATTAAATGCGATAGTCGAACTATGGAATTTCAGAAAAGTTCAACTCCTTAAACTTTATTTGGTCTCCTTGAACGTGTTAGTTCGATTTGTAGGTATGAGTCATCTCGATTGCTCTTGCTTTGGACTCGTATTTGCGTTGAATACATGACTTGAATGTAATGGATTGGAAACGATTTGTGACGTTTCAGACCTATCAGTGCGTGTCTTCATTTGAATCGCAAAAGTATCAGTGGGTGAATCTAATGATGCTTTTTATGACAAAAATTTACTCCAGAAGGGCCTAAAATAAATGCGGCTATATGCTGAATAATCCTGTTGGCAATAAACACTGATGGCAAGAGGCATCAGTTGCTGTGACTAGAGGCACTAGAGATGAACTTCTCTTTTCATATTCCCGACTTTGGATTGTCGTTCCGGCTGAACTCACCGCGATAATGGAGGTCATAGCCTAGTTGAGGTATAATGTAATATCTATAAGGGACAATTGCATTTTTACCGACAGCCAAGGTGCTATTAAAACGCTACAATTACACTTTCTCATGTCGAAAGTAGCCCAGAATTTTCTCTCATCTATACATGAGATGGCTGGGCAGTTCAACACCTACGTGACGAGAGTCATAGGGCATTTCAACATTGCGAGGAATATAAAAGCAGAGTCCATCAAGGCACAATACGCCTCATCTAACAACCTAACCTAGCCTAACTGAACTGTGCCCGATGCAGCAAACAATTAAAACAGCATATAAACATGAACCGACAAACTCGTTATGATGATTTAAATCAAGAGATTAAAATTATTCGCAATCTTGTAAGCGATGGTGGCTTCCGTATATTTCTATCTGAGGCTACATTGAATGTGGCGGTTGGTTTGATTGAGATACAAAGTTCGGTATTGGTGTCATTGCGCGTGGTTTGAATTAATACCATGGATGGGGTTATTCGTTTATTATAATGATATCACATACTCTAGCACGTACGTCCCTTCTCGAGAAAATCAATAATGAGTCAAATGTTGAATGTTTTACTTCCACAAGTATAGATGCTCAAGCTATTCGGGAATATTCAGCTATATTTTAGTAGTATATGAGTGGTTGCTTAAGCAGTGAATGTTGCTATTCGCAATACAAACTTCTTTATTTAGGTCTTCTCACTTTAAATGGTATCGTTGAAAATGGTAAAGAAAGCTGTAGGGTCGTGCTATTCTTATGCAATACTGCTATTGGAAAAGAATGGAGCGGACTGACTGTGATTCTCTTCAGAGATGATCGATCTTTGAACTTGTCCCTATTTGCTTTAAATCAAACTAGAATCTCTAGGAATGAGCTGACACTTTTGAATGACCTAACAGTATTCAATGCTTCGTCAACAGCTCAAAATGATTACAATGAGTAAGTGTAGAAAACGAAAACTGTAGACCAGTTTTTGTTTTTACCTGTCTTCTTTGGACTCATCAGCGTCGCTGAAGATGAATGGTTTATAGGTTGAGCTGTTCTTATTATGCGGACTTCGAGAACCGGGCGCCCCTCTGCCCTCATCACATCAGACACTTTAGGAGATGAGGATGATTGGAGTGTGTTCAAACAAACCTCCATCATGCGAAAGCCGCTTTTGTGCAGGCTCTCTGCCGAAGGTTTGCTTTGTGCATCGCAATCGCAACAATGGGCCTGATTCAACACCATAAATAATGTAAGCAGCAATAAAGTATTGCTCTTACTGATTTTAATAAAGAGCTTAGGAAGTCAAAATGAAGTTACTGGATGAATTTCTGTGAAGACTTAAATGAAGGATCTGAGATTTCCAGAGCCGAAAGGCTTTGTCAAGAGGTGCATGAGATAATTGAGCATATTCAGAGATACTTAGAGAGTTCTCATGAAGACTCATTTCCATGGATGTGGGGAACACAGAGATCAGAGATGAGCCAAAACTAAGGAAAACAGAATTTAGGGAAGGGTCCTTGCAAAGAAAATAACCATGGTGGAAAGGGTAGGCTGTGGGCGCTACTGTCTTTCAAATCCAATATATCACCTGGACCTGGTGGAGTACTTTCAGTACTCCTTCAAGAAGTAGGGAAATATTAAAAATACCACTATCTAAAATATGAATTATGGCTACGTTCTTTGCCAATGGAGGGAAGTAAACCAAAGGGCAGGTCAGTCGACATTTTGAAGCAAACTCATCTTTGTCAGAGTAAGTAAAATGCAATTTGTTTATCAAAAAACCAATTCCACAGTCATGACATACATAAAATTGTAAAAACCTTTGAAGAAGCACTGGTCACGAAGGAGGTTGATCTGCGTGCCTGTATGGACATAGAAAGCACCCATGCAACGTAGGTATAATAAGATCGTCTATTGGACAAAGCACATGGTACCAAAAGCTGCCTACAAGGAGTAGAAGATCCTTTCTGTTATGGTCGCTAGTAGCAGCTGAATTACTAACAGATTGAGGTCAGCTTTATCATCAATCTATAGGATGTCACTTCGAATTGAAGCAAGAAAGAGAGATTCAGAATTAACCCAAACAAAACAACCACCATACTTTTGACCAGGAGGACTAAACTAGGAGGAAGTTTTGTACTTGGGCGTTACGTTGCATAAAAACCTAACCTGGCAAGGTTTTTACGCTTCTAAAAACAATAAAAAACAAAAATACTATATGGACTAGCAACAAAAATACTATATGGGCTAGTAGGCAAATGGTCGGTAGGACTTGCGGCCCAACGGTAAACTGCTGAGTCTACCAATAGATGAATCTTTTGGCCAGAAATAAACCATATTGCTGCTGTATGAAGGAAGAAAATAGAGCAAAGATGCGCAAAAACGGCTCGATCAAAATGGAAGAGGGAGTAGTAGCGGGTATAGTTAGTTCACGGTGTCCCAAATACATTCCACTCAGAAAAGACATCAGAATCCTCCAGGCTGAAATCTACGCTATTTTAACCGCAACAAAAATCATTAAAGAAGGAACAAATATAAAGAAAAAATTTGCATCAAAGCACTTAACAAGTATTACTTTAGATCCAAATTTCTTTACGAGTGCCACGAAGCCCTTAATAAACCAGGGGACAAGAACCTGATTGTTCATGCCTGGTTCATGAAGGAATCGGTGGCAACAACAAAGCAGATCTACAAGCATAATTGAATTTGCGACCAAACTCTTTATTGTACCATTACCATTTGTGGTTTTAACAAGGGCAATGTGGTGGAGGAGATAAGGAACCGGGGTAAATTGTAAATCTAGAAAGTATGGAGAGCTGTCCCAGAATAACGACAATCCAAAATGTTACTGATGTTTGATATACGAGAAGAGCTAGGAGAGGTCTAGAACAAAGAAAGAGCGATTTAAGGATCCTATATACAGCACTAGCAGGACACAGTTCTTGCAGATACCACCTCAAGAAAATAGGTAAGTTGCTAGATGACACATATAGGTTTTGCTGTGAGGAAAGGGAGATCTCCGGTCACATACTAGCAAAATACCCAGCAACAACAAAGAAGGAAGCACATAGAAGAGCTCAACATTGAAGACAACGTGTGGAGGCAATATCAACGAAAGGAATCCTACAACTTCTTAAAGAAGTGGGAATTTTTGAGTTCAAAAAACAGAAGGCACAACAGGTCTTTTAGGTTGAAGTGGTATGCCTTATTCTTGGTTTCTTCATTAACGTTTAGTCTAAATTTTCATTTAAATTTTAATAACGTATCCGATGTTTGGAAATGACTTACCAAAATTTTTAAGTGTCAATGAACTCATTTTGATTGACTAATAATGGATTATTTGTTACACATGGTTTCTTGATTTCAGATTTATTGAATTTTGTTCCAAAAGTTTCAAAATGATAATCTGTTGCTCTTTGGTCTACGCCATGTTTGTATAACTAAATTTAAAAACAAAAACAAAATGTTACATTAAACTCGATTACTAGATGAATAAATTTTGAATGTATTTTTGAAAAAGTTCCAGTTTTTCAAGAAATTTTAATTTAAATTCGTTTAGTAAACTTCAGTTCAGTTCAGTTCAAGCACACTATACCGTCCAGTATTTATAAGTAAGATTGGTATAATCTCCTGAGAACCTAACGTTGAATGATGCGTGAGAGTACAAAGATGACTGAAGGTCTTTTTGGAATGAGCATTGAAATATTTTAATTGATTTTCCAATTTACTAGAACATTAGAATTGGAAATTTATTTGAAAAATGTAATGGTTTAGAAAGCATATACGAGTATGTTTAGTATATTTTCTACTTCAGCATCGATATTATATTACTCGTTCAAACTAAACCAACCGAACATTATGACCATTGGTTTAGGCACATTTAAAATTTTATTCTTGTTAAACAATCACATTTACTACATCATAAACCATTTTATTCTCTATATATGTACATACGAGTATGTAGTATGTATACATTACATATACAGATCGTACAAATTGCAAAAAAAAAAAAAACTTTCAATTAAACATCAAAATTTTTATGATCTGGCCACTTTATATTGTTTATTACAACATTCAACAATAATAATGAAAACTTTTCGTGTTGTTATTGTTTTTGTTTTATTTTTTATGTTGCACAAGTGTAGACTTTTCATAAAACTCAACAGAAATAATAATCAAGGGTTATAACAGAAGAGAGAGTACATCTATATCATAAATTAAGTTAGAAAATAATTAAATTCTTTCTGAAATGAAATTATCGTAAAATTTATTAAATCTTGTTAGTGTTGCATTTTTGTATATACTGCAGACAACTTTTATGTACGGTACATAGATACAAAATGGGTGGGTGGGTGATTGACCATAGTATTATTGTGTTAAATCTTTCGGGAGTCGGTTGTCTGCCGCATTGAGATTATAATTTTTTTTCTTTCGTTTTTTTTTGTGTACAGAAGCATGTAGTGAGTACATTTCGTAAGCCATGATCAATTTCAATTTAAATTTAAATTAGAGATGAATTTAATCCATACTACAGCAAGATTGATTTTTATTGAACCATAATATATTGAAATTTTTGTTGTAAAGTAGCGATAAAGAAAAGATATTATCTACGTGGAATTTTTAAGTAAATTGAATTAGATTATGTAGCTGGGGTATATTGACTATAAGAAAAATGTGTCGGATTATAAATATTTGTGTATTATATGCTAATATATAAATATATACTAATTAGATAAAAATACATATATATATATATATATATATATATATATATATATATATATATATATATATATATATATATATATATATATATATATATATATATATATATATATATATGTATATATATATATATATATATATATATATATATATATATGTACAGACACATAGGGTGTCTAAATAAGCATTTAAATTTATCAAGAAAAGAGAAATACCATAACAATAATTTGTGAGCATTTCGGCATAAAATTTTGGCTTCGGAAGTAAAGACATTTGTTTGTTTACTCAGTTGTTGAAGATGTTGCCATCGAAAAAGTGTATTTTGTTTGCCAATTAAAAAATGACCAGGTGTCAGAGTTCTCCTTTTAACTGACATAGTGGTCGTGGATTCATCAGTTCCTTGATTTGAACTAGTATGGTAAGTCCCTCATATAGGCGATTATCTTATCTCCAATTACTCTTTTCAAATGATAACGCTTCATTGAATGACGACAGCTCCTCAAATACCACCGATAGGTGGAGAAAGCGGTGGAATGAAATGTTTCTCTTTTCAGAATATTGCAGTATTTCAGATGATGACAAGATTCTGGTAATTTTTGTTTTATTCTACCGCCACAACTATAAAGTTTCAACCGTTGGCGCTATGTATCGTTCTGTAAATTTCACGTCTTGATTGGAATCGTCTTAAAAGAGCCATGACGCATTCTCATATACACACACACACACACCACCAAATAGCATTTCGTTTGCTTAGCTCCTCTGAGTTTCGAATATTTCCAAAAATAGCCTCTAAAATGTAATCTGGCATGATGATACGTATACACACTTGTATAACGAGCTTCACCGCTTCCTTGTATCTAAAAATTTGGTTCCCTTGTTTTAAGATGTTGATTAGTAAGGTTGGCTTTTTTTTATGGTTGGCGTAGTATGTAAGTTCTGCAAGTGCAGTTCTTTAATAATTAATTCCGTCAATCTAGGCTTAAATTGTGATAATATCGGATATTTAAATCCGAAGGCTAAATCAGCATGTTTCAAAATTATCGCCACTTAATTGGGGCCATAAATCTTTTGGTTGTTGCAGTCAATCCTCTCCACCACAAGTTAAATGTTTTTAATGTCGAATGCGTGACACTATTGACTTCGGTTGCTCATTTCCAGTGCGTCTGAAAACCCCTGCAGTTCTAAATCCGTTGTTGACTGTAAATAATTAACCAACGATATATACTTCAGTTTTTAAAAGACATTACTGGCCTTTTATTGAGTCAAATATTTGGCTCCAATGGTTTCCATCCTGAGCATATGGTCTTCATACTGTCTAAGACAATCTGAAGAGACTAAGCCGTTTTCTACATCGTGGAGCCATCGTCGCCTGCAATGCCTATATGGTGGCTCTCCTTTCAGAGATCGCTGTACAATTCGTTCCGGATCAGCACGCAGAATATGACCGTGCCAGCGTACTCGCTGCAATCTTATTTTATGTACAATATCGGGGATCTTCATCTCTCATCTCGATATTGAACAGAGCTCGGTAAGTACCATCTCTTTCGCGTTTTGAGCCGAATCACACGCATGGGTCTTCTCTTAAATGTATAAGGAGACATAAGGAGTAATTTTCACAACCAAATATAACAACAAGCCTGATCAACGGTTTGTAAAGATCGCGGCACTTGATAGGTGTTTAGATTTTAGCATTGATCTTAGAGGATACAAAGCACGACTGCGGGCTGCCAACCGCACTTTAATATCCTCACCCACACTGTTATTGTGAGTGATAAGAGAGCCCAAATATTTGAAACTCCTCACTCCCTCAAACGTGTAGTGATCACTACTAAAATCTGTTGTGCCATTGTTCCTATAACCAGAGATCATGTATTTCGTTTTGGACTAATTGATCTGGAGTCCAACAGAAGCTGAAAACTCTACAAGGGGATCAACTTTTATCGTCTGCTTGAACAAAAAGCCAGCAATTCCACTTTGGTAAACGCAGATTTACTTAAAAATCTCTGGCTAAAATGATTGCCAGATGACGAGTAATCCTAGCGCGGGATAGTGAAAAGGACATACAGGAACTATTACTGGTCGTCGACCAAATTTGGTTTTATCCTCAATCCAGAATAACTCCCTCACTTGCTGAAGTCAAACAGCAACCGTCCTTTGGCAAGGCAACTGCTGATGGCGAATCAGACCTTGCTAGAATGAAAAAACAACTGGACCAGACGCAACAATAATTGGCTGATTTTGAACACTATCCACTATCACTACACTATACACACTATAGCTCATGTTGAGCTTTGGATATTGTGTAAAATCACCATATACAGAGGAAGTTTCCAAAACAGATCCACATCATGGACAAAATCATCTTCTACGTCCGGATTCTGATATACCACGGTCATTTCGGCTCACGCAACTGTACTAAGCCGTGCAATTTCCGACTGGTAGCTACTCATAGTGAAGCTACTTCAAAATTCTCTACGTCTTCGGAAAACAAATAAATCCTGCTGTTTCTACGGCAAACAGTGAGATTAGTTTATCTCGCCGTCTTTTCATCACCTTTCATGAAAATCATTTACAATTTCTGAGATTCGGGGGCTGAAGTATCTTTGATACCCGTTAAAAAAGTTCCACAACAAATAAAATACATCTTTTGCACTGCAGCAAATGGTACTTCAATTTTCACGTAAGGTACACAACTATTAAAAGCCAATCTCGGTTTCAGGCGTTCGTTCATTCATCATTTTATAGTCGGCAGTAGACAGTATGACAAATGCTAACTTTATGTCTAAATATGGCATCGTGGTAGATTTGGAAATCAAAAGACTTTCCGATCCGCTTACTACCCTTGTCGTGAACCCAACCATCGCTCAAATTGATACACCAACTTTAAAACAATTCAGCGTTAACAATTCTAACGACGCTCATTTAAAGAAATGACCTGCGCTCACTGAAGCTCCAAATTATAATTTGGCAGTGAAACATAATGTAGTTCACCACATCGTCGTACAAGGCCGGTTACCTTGTGGCTTGGTCGTGGGAGCTATAACGGGACATTCTCTCATTGGGATACATGCGAGCAGACTAGGCGTTCTAGCCCATGTTTTCTACCGCAGCTGTGGTGATCAGGAGGAGGAGGAAAATGTGCTCCATCGGCTCAGCACCTGTCGTAGTCTAGCGTACAGCAGAACAACATTTATGGGAACTTCCCCTTTGAACGACCTCACGGATCTTAGTAAGATCGAGATCCGGGACTTTAAACGCTTCTTGGTAAGCTCTGGATGGTTTAGCGAGTGAAGAGAAGGAAACTCGAAGGTGGTACAGCTACGGACCAATTTTGTGTCTATATGCTAGTCCTCTATGACGGCCACCCTTACCTAACCTAACCTAACCTACCTTGTGGCAAACCGCGACAACTTGACGCCACTAAACTAAAAACTACATATGGTACAGAACAAAGACAAGGAGTGGTGCCCATGTTGAGACTACCGACATTTAAACACTGTCTCAGTCCCGGATAAATAGCCTATTCCACATATTCATAGTTTCTTGTTGTAACTCACCGGTGCCACTATTTTCTCTCAAATAAATTGGTATGAGCTTATCATCATATTCCCATGGCTCCATATATACATAAAACAGCGATAACTACTCCATTTGGGCTTTTCGAGTTCACCAGAATGATTCCAGCGATTCATTAACGATGTTTTAAAAGCTGAATTTCGTCCTGTCTTATATCGATGATATCCTTATTGCCAGTCACTCTGAGATGGAACATCGAGACCATCTCGAGACAGTATTTTGAATTAATATTAAAGCATCAAAATGGGTTTTCGGCGTGAAGTCACTCGACTGCTAATTTCACACAATTTCGAAAGATGGAATCCTCCTGCCATTAGACAGAGTTGAATCTAGCAGATAGTGGTGAACCATTACCACCGCTTTAAACCACGTTTAGCTGATCTGCATTTGGCCATACTACAAAAGAATGGCAACCACAGAATAAACTTCTCTTGGCTCGAAGAATGCCCTACCTCTTTCACCGAGGTTACAGAGTTCAACATTACTATCGACGCATCTAGTCGCTGAAACGGCCAGTTGCAGCTGTGTTACAACAACGTAATAATGGATGTTGGCAGCCACTTGGTTTTCTTCAAAGAAACTTTCTCCAGCGGAAGTCAAATAGAAGAGAACTTCTTGCTATATATCTAGCAATAAAACTAGAATGAACTCCCCGGCAATTACAACATGTCGATTCTATTGCTCAATTTACAACCGATATTCACCACATCAAAAGTGTCTCGATCTGGCGAGACGTGTTCACCCGAAATCAGCGTCTCTTCTTTCGACATGAAAGAAACAAAACAGCCACAAGGTGAGGCTTATCTAATCAGAGAAATGACGGCCAAAACTAGAAGTAAGATCTTCTACGAGTATAACGAGTACGTCTGTAGATTTGGAGTCCCACTCTATAAACTTAAAGCCGCTTAATAGCTCCATTCTCGTGGGAGTTGCAAGTCTCCTATCGGGCACGTCGCCAGGTGGCGGATATGGGGATGCCCACGCCGGAACACCGTCGGGTAAGTGGGAAATAAAATACCACTCGCAGACCAAAACTTGTAAGAAGTGTCTGGTCACCAGGAGGTGCGGCTTCAAACAGCGTCTGTTTCTTATGTTAGAGGCGGCTGATTTTACCTGGTAGGAGGTATAAAATGCTTGAGGAAGGATACCTTTAACAAAAACCAACGATGAGCTTGAATACAGACAGGAAAATGTACGGTGCAGGGACTCGGAAACCCAAAGCTGAGTGATGAAATTACCCTATTAAAGAGAGAAAACGAAGACCTGAAAAGGATCATCGAATCAGGTAAAGAAAAAAAACAAGTCTGTAATGAATATTACACAGACGAAGAAGAACTCGGAAGAGAAATAGGAACCAATTTCCAGTGGATACTAGGATCAAGAAGCACAAGAAAAACCACCACATTTTATAGACTTTTATGTAACAAAAGATATATCAGATAACTATATTCGTTTGGAAAATAATGAAGAGGTTACGTCGGACCACTCTCCTGTTATTACGACGGTCAGTGAAGCAATAATTGAAAAAGAAATCACAGCGAGACTGTCCAATAAGAATACCAATTGGAAATTTTTTCGAGAATTATTAGAACAAAACATCAATCTTCAAGCACCAATAAGGAACATTATACAAGTCGAAGAGGAAGTAGAAAGGCTAATAGAAAACATGCAACAAGCTGCGTGGCAAAGTACATCTTTCAAATACGCAAATAACAACAACTGTAAAAACTTACCACTTGAAGTAACAGAGCTTGTGGCAAAGAATTGTAAAGCTCGAAAGTCTTGGCAAATAAATCGAACCAAGGAAAATAAAACCGTCCTTAATAACCTATCTAACAAGTTGAAATCTCTGATCAGAACAGTTAAGCATGATTCAATAAGTACATATTTGTGGTCACTTATCAGCCAAAAAGATACCGAATATTCCTTATGGAAAGCAACGACAGTACTTAAGAGACCAACAAATTCGACGGCACCAATTAGAAATGAGGATGGAAGCTGAGCTCAAAGCGCTAAACAAAAAGCTGACTTGTTTACGAGACACCTAGAAGAAATGTTTCAACCATTACCCAGGCAAACTGCGGATGAAAATGTTAACTTACTGAAACGATCTGATGAGTTTGAAATACAAAGTGTATTCTACAAGAACTAAAATAGGAAATCCAAAATTTAAACTCCTGAAAAAATCTCCTTGGTACGACCTCATAACTGTACAAATTATTAAAGAATTACCAAATATAGCGATACGTAAACTTCTCCATATAATCAATGCTGTGTTTAGACTAAGATACGTTCCAAGGCAATGGAAGGTGGCAGAGGTAATCAATCATCACCTCACAAACAAAGTAACTATAAAAAGTCCCCTATCCATACTCCCAGTCATACCCAAGGATTTGGAAAAAATTGCTCCTGAAGAGAATGATACCCATAATGGTGGACAGAAATCTCATTCCTAACCACCAGTTTGGATTCAAAGAAAACCACGCGACTATAGAACAAGTCCATAGAATCATAGATATAATAGAACGTACACTAGAAACTAAAAAAATATGTTCCAGCGTTTTCCTGGATGTAGCGCAAGCATTTGACCGAGTTTGGCACAGAGGATTGGAATTCACGCTCAAGCGAGACCTTCCCAAACAATACTATGAAAGTCTGAAATCATACATAACCGATAGACACTTCCGTGTAAAATATGAAGACGAATACTCGGACCTAAAGAAAATTTCAGCTGGAGTACCACAAGGTAGGGTATTGGCACTGTCTTGTACCTCCTGTATTCTCGGGATATACCACCAATGGAAGAAGCAACTATATCAACTTATGCTGATGATACTGCGATTTTGGCAGTTGGGAACAATGTAGAAGAAGCTACTAACAAATTGCAAAAATCGACAAATTCAGTCAACAATTGGATGAAAAACTGGAGGATAAAACTGAACGAAACTAAATCTGTGCATGTGAACTTTACTAATACAAATATTTCTAATATAATCCCAATCATAATTAACTCTACATAAGTTGTCTATGCAGATACGGCGAAATATCTAAATATGACGCTTTTGCCAAGTTGAGGTGGAAAAAACATGTCAAAAAGAAAAAGGAAGAGCTGAACATGAAATATAGGAAGATAAGTTGCTATTATAAGTAGCTAAGTTGCTTTTATACCGGCAAATACTTAAACCGGTATGGACCTATGGTAAACAGCTTTGGGGATGTACCAAGAAAACGAACATCAAGATGATACAGACCTTCCAAAACAAAGTACTTTGGAATATTGTAAATGCTCCATGGTACATCAGAAATGAAGGCCTCCAGCGAGATTTAAAGATGGAATACATCGATGAAGTTATTACGTACCATGCTCTCATGCATGATTCAAGACTCCGACAGCACGAAAATAAAGCATGTGAAGTTATCCCAGTTTTTCATCCCAGAAAAAAATAAAATGTTCATCAGGCAATACAATTTCATCCCATCCCAGTTTTTTTCTTTTATGTATAACAAATAACATAAAATAATTTTTTTCACTTATTCTATCCCATCCCATCCCAGGATTTCAATTATTTTTTTGATTTTGTTTTACCATTTCTACTATGGAATAGTATAGAATCGTATAACATAAATGAATATGAAATATTGTATTACACTACTATATTCTAAAATCTTGAAGGGCCCAAAACTTTGTGACATGTTTTGAGAAGGTTAAGGTTAGGACAAATTTTTGATTTAGTGAACAGACCAAGTCTATGTACCAAATTCCGGCAATCGGCCAATTTATAATGGCCCCATATAAAATATTTGTATGTATATGAAATATTGTACTACACTACTATCTCCTAAAATCTTGACGGGCCCAAAACTTTGTGACATGTTTTGAGAAAGTTAAGGTTAGGACAAATTTTTGAACTAGTGAACAGACCAAGTCTATGTACCAAATTCCGGCAATCGGCCAATTTATAATGGCCCCATATAAAATATTTGTATGTATATGAAATATTGTACTACACTACTATCTCCTAAAATCTTGACGGGCCCAAAACTTTGTGACATGTTTTGAAAAGGTTAAGGTTAGGACAAATTTTTGAACTAGTGAACAGACCAAGTCTATGTACCAAATTCCGGCAATCGGCCAATTTATAATGGCCCCATATAAAATATTTGTATGTATATGAAATATTGTACTACACTACTAACTCCTAAAATATTGACGGGCCCAAAACTTTGTGACATGTTTTGAGAAGGTTAAGGTTAGGACAAATTTTTGATCTAGTGAACAGACCAAGTCTATGTACCAAATTCCGGCAATCGGCCAATTTATAATGGCCCCATATAAAATATTTGTATGTATATGAAATATTGTACTACACTACTATCTCCTAAAATCTTGACGGGCCCAAAACTTTGTGACATGTTTTGAGAAAGTTAAGGTTAGGACAAATTTTTGAACTAGTGAACAGACCAAGTTTATGTACCAAATTCCGGCAATCGGCCAATTTATAATGGCCCCATATAAAATATTTGTATGTATATGAAATATTGTACTACACTACTATCTCCTAAAATCTTGACGGGCCCAAAACTTTGTGACATGTTTTGAAAAGGTTAAGGTTAGGACAAATTTTTGAACTAGTGAACAGACCAAGTCTATGTACCAAATTCCGGCAATCGGCCAATTTATAATGGCCCCATATAAAATATTTGTATGTATATGAAATATTGTACTACACTACTATCTCCTAAAATCTTGATGAGCTCAAAACTTTGTGACATGTTTTGAGAAGGTTAAGGTTAGGACAAATTTTTAATTTAGTGAACAGACCAAGTCTATGTACCAAATTCCGGCAATCGGCCAATTTATAATGGCCCCATATAAAATATTTGTATGTATATGAAATATTGTACTACACTACTAACTTCTAAAATCTTGACGGGCCCAAAACTTTGTGATATGTTTTGAGAAGGTTAAGATTAGGACAAATTTTTGAACTAGTGAACAGACCAAGTCTATGTACCAAATTCCGGCAATCGGCCAATTTATAATGGCCCCATATAAAATATTTGTATGTATATGAAATATTGTACTACACTACTATCTCCTAAAATCTTGACGGGCCCAAAACTTTGTGACATGATTTGAGAAAGTTGAGGTTAGGACAAATTTTTGAACTAGTGAACAGACCAAGTTTATGTACCAAATTCCGGCAATCGGCCAATTTATAATGGCCCCATATAAAATATTTGTATGTATATGAAATATTGTACTACACTACTATCTCCTAAAATCTTGACGGGCCCAAAACTTTGTGACATGTTTTGAGAAGGTTAAGGTTAGGACAAATTTTTGAACTAGTGAACAGACCAAGTCTATGTACCAAATTCCGGCAATCGGCCAATTTATAATGGCCCCATATAAAATTTTTGTATGTATATGAAATATTGTACTACACTACTATCTCCTAAAATCTTGACGGGCCCAAAACTTTGTGACATGTTTTGAGAAGGTTAAGGTTAGGACAAATTTTTGATCTAGTGAACAGACCAAGTCTATGTACCAAATTCCGGCAATCGGCCAATTTATAATGGCCCCATATAAAATATTTGTATGTATATGAAATATTGTACTACACTACTAACTTCTAAAATCTTGACGGGCCCAAAACTTTGTGACATGATTTAAAAAGGTTAAGGTTAGGACAAATTTTTGATCTAGTGAACAGACCAAGTCTATGTACCAAATTCTGGCAATCGGCCAATTTATAATGGCCCCATATAAAATAAATGTATGTATATGAAATATTGTACTACACTACTAACTTCTAAAATCTTGACGGGCCCAAAACTTTGTGACATGTTTTGAGAAGGTTAAAGTTAGGACAAATTTCCCGCAATCGGCCAATTTATAATGGCTCCATATAAAATAAATTTACATATTTTATATCCCCTTCTGTGTGGTCGGAAAACGTCGATTCATCAAAATTTTAACTAGCCGGATCATTACCCTCCATCTCCAATGCTTGAAGAAATCGTTGCCCCAATACATTTTTCTGACCGACCGTTGACAAACCACGCCGCTCCAACTCCTCCTTTAAATCGGGAATCTTCAATTCGTCTAGAATCATCTTTTAATTCTCAATCCCGCCGCTGTCACGAATTGTTACGTTTTTGCCTTGTCAAATTCAAGGTTCGATCACTGGATTGTGAATAAAACAAACGATGTAAATTCTAGAACACACTAAATTTGTTTATTTCCGATTAAACACTAATTTAATTATTTCACTTATTTAACTTAATTATTTCACTTCACAATAATTATTTTACTACACTTTAAGCACACTATATTACACTTTAATAACACTTTATTTTATTTTATAAACACTTTCCTTTTAATTACTATAAGCACTCTCACGGTTAAAACACAACTAACTTACTCCCAAATGTTTGTCGCGTATTTATACCAAAAATTCTAACCATTCAGAAATGTCCAGAATATTCGATTAGTCTAGATAAGTCTAGACACCTCTACTGTTCTACTTTATAACAATTTTACATTAACGATAGTGTCGCTATTCAAACATAGATGTCGCCACGATCGTAACAATATGAAATATCTTTTCGTAACTCGACTACTGGTTGAGTGATGGGGTTAGTGAATTCTTAATGCAACATATTGATTTATGTTTTCAATTACACTAATTTATTTTGTATCAGTATAGAAATTCTGTGCATGTTTAGTATTTATCAACAAAACTACTTTATATTTAGTAGTTTTATACTTTGAATGAATATATACAAAAATACCTAGTTATAAAGTCCCAATTAAAATAAAATAATTGTCATGCAGAATGTTTTAAAAGAGTACAATAATTTTTACATTACTAGAAATTTTTCATACTAAACTAGAAAAAATTAGTGTAGTACAATATTCAAAATATGTAAATTAATTTCATATGGGGCCATTATAAATTGGCCGATTGCCGGAATTTGGTACATAGACTTGGTCTGTTCACTAGATCAAAAATTTGTCCTAACTTTAACCTTCTCAAAACATGTCACAAAGTTTTGGGCCCGTCAAGATTTTAGAAGTTAGTAGTGTAGTACAATATTTCATATACATACAAATATTTTATATGGGGCCATTATAAATTGGCCGATTGCCGGAATTTGGTACATAGACTTGGTCTGTTCACTAGATCAAAAATTTGTCCTAACCTTAACCTTCTCAAAACATGTCACAAAGTTTTGGGCCCGTCAAGATTTTAGAAGTTAGTAGTGTAGTACAATATTTCATATACATACAAAAATTTTATATGGGGCCATTATAAATTGGCCGATTGCCGGAATTTGGTACATAGACTTGGTCTGTTCACTAAATCAAAAATTTGTCCTAACCTTAACCTTCTCAAAACATGTCACAAAGTTTTGAGCTCGTCAAGATTTTAGGAGATAGTAGTGTAGTACAATATTTCATATACATACAAATATTTTATATGGGGCCATTATAAATTGGCCGATTGCCGGAATTTGGTACATAGACTTGGTCTGTTCACTAGATCAAAAATTTATCCTAACCTTAACCTTCTCAAAACATGTCACAAAGTTTTGGGCCCTTCAAGATTTTAGAATATAGTATTGTAGTACGATATTTCATATTCATTTATGTTATACGATTCTATACTATTCCATAGTAGAAATGGTAAAACAAAATCAAAAAAATTATTGAAATCCTGGGATGGGATGGGATAGAATAAATGAAAAAAATTATTTTATGTTATTTGTTATACATAAAAGAAAAAAACTGGGATGGGATGAAATTGTATTGCCTGATGAACATTTTATTTTTTTCTGGGATGAAAAACTGGGATAACTTCACATGCTTCGAAAATATCGAGATATGCAATATGCGGGACAGACCGTTGGCATTAATACTCTTCAACTCTCCAAAGGACCAAACCAATTGATCTAGTGAATGGAACATAATCAAAAATCAGCGCAATTCGCTAGTAAGACTAAAGCGTCTAGATTAGAACATGGCGCTTATCAAATACCTCTCGGCAATAGGTTTTCTAGCTTGAAGGAGGATGGCGCCGATGAAACAATAGCTAAAAAGATCGAAAAGCAGCCACCAATTTATTTAAGAGAGGCGTCCAATAATGAACTCGTTTATACAATCGACAAGTTAACTCAAAATTATATATTGCCCCGCTTAAAAGGGGCAATATCAATGAAACGAAAATCAAACCTTTGGAAATTGATGGTTTCAGAGTGCTTGTAAACCATTTCGATCAAACCGGAAAGCTATATTACATCGGTTGAGGAACCTTCTTCCGATTTAAAATGTGCCAAGAATACGGGCACACAAAAGCACGTTGAGTGAAGTTTGCGTTATCTGTGGCGAACTTCATGATTCCAAAAAATGCGATAAGACGAGAAATGATCCATCAGTAAAACGCTGTAGTAATTGTGGTGAAAATCACACATCAAACTACAGAGGTTGCCCAGTATATCTGGATTTGAAGCGTAAGGCAAATCCAAAGTTGCGATCCGAACAACGAATGCTTAAGTCACGTTACAATCAAAAAGTTTTGACTCCAAGAAGTACAATTGCCCAACAAGCGAATCCACACTCAACCACACAAAATGACCTGGAGAATGTTACAAGCAGTTTTGCACAACCAGGAGTTGACTATGCCAACATCGTAAAAGGTGCCGCCCCAAAAACGAAAGTTCATTTCAACGAAGAAGAATTAAATATTCACGCAACCGTAAACATACTGACCGAAACGATCCAAAGTTTCATGATGATGATGGAAAGACACATGAGCATGATGATGCAAAACATGAACACACTAATGCAAATTATCGTCAAAAGCCAAAAATGACGCTCCTAAAGATAGCTGTATGGAATGCGAACGGTCTTTCACAGCACAAAGCTGAGGTTCAGACCTTTCTTGTCGATCAAAATATAGACATCATGCTAATATCAGAAACACACTTTACAAAAAATACCTTTTTCGGATATTCAATTTATGACACCAAACATTTAGATGGAAGAGCACACGGTGGCACTGCGGTCTTGATTAAACGAAGAATAAAGCATTATGAACTCAACAAATATGATAAAGATCAGATCCAAGCAACTAATATCTGCTTAGAGGAATGGTCTGGAAATAGTGTAATATCGGCTGTTTACTGTCCACCGAAACACGCAATCAAAAAGCAGCAATTTATCGATTAGTTTAATCAGCTGGGCATTAAATTTCCCGCAGGCGGCGACTCAATGCTAAACATCTGCAATGGGGTTTGAGATTAACATCACCTAAAGGAAAGCAACTATATGAAGCAATGAACGAAAAAAATCTAGATTATTTATCTTCTGGACACCCAACTTACTGGCCATCAGATAGAAATAAAATACATGATTTAATAGATTTCTGTATAACAAAAGGAATTGCACGCACCAATGCTCAGGTAGAAGATTGCTATGACTTATCATCCGATCACTAACCATTAATAATAACTCTGAGTACCAGAGCTTTAACGGCATAACCACCGCAACGTCTAACAAATAAATTAACTAAATGGGCTCTATACCGAAATATAGTCGAACAAAATTGCCAATTGGATATCCAACTTTGATATTGATGTGGCGGCGGATGATTTAACACATATATTGAAAATATCAGCAAAAGAGGCCATCCCTGATATTCACATCTCTGACAAAGTTAATAAGCCTTCACCTAGAGAAACGGACAATACGCCAGCTATGGCAGCAGCAAAAATCTCCATTACTAAAAGGGAAATTGAATAGGGCTATTAAAGCCCTTAAACGAACATTGAGGGAAGAAGAAGACTCAGGAATCCAGAGTTACCTTAGTGAACTCTCGGCGACCGAGAAGACAGATTATTCATTATGGAAGGCAATAAAAAAACTAAAGAGGCCAACATTATCGAATCCATACCAATTAGCCAACCAGATGGACATTGGGCCAGAAGTGACGTAGAAAAGGCTACTGCTTTCTCTAACCACTTGAAAAAAGTATTCACACCAAACGAAAAAACTGGCAACAGTGAATTACCAAAGTTTACGGAGGATCTTTTGAAACCAATTCCTTTAAAATTTAAGTGGAAAAAAGTTAAAAATATCGTTAAAAATTGTATAAACCCAAAGAAAGCTCCAGGACACGATTTTATTACCGGAAAAATGATCAAAGAATTGCCTGATAAATGCATGAAACTCATAACTTACATCTTTAATGCGATTATGAGATGTGGGTATTTCCCTAAAAAATGGAAAATATCGCAAATTACAATGATTCCAAAGCCTGGAAAAGACGAAACACAAGTCGCATCGCACAGACCAATAAGTATACTTCCGATGATTTCTAAACTTTTTGAAAAAATGGTATTACAAAAATTTTAACCAATATTATCTGAAGGACAGATTATACCAGACCACCAATTTGGGTTTCGAGACCAACATGGCACTGTAGAGCAGGTGCACAGAGTTGTTAACACATTTAAATTTGCATTAGAGGAAAAGAAATATTGTTCGGCAGTTTCCCTAGACATTGCGCAAGCTTTCGACAAAGTATGGCATGATGGCCTTATATATAAAATTAAACTTGTCTACCAAAAAAATTTCATGCCGTCCTTGAAAGCTACTCGTTTCAAAGAAAATACCAAGTTAAACACAATTCAGCCATTATACTGAACTAAATGATATAAACGCACGAGTTCCACAAGGCAGCGTACTGGTGCTAGTATTGTATTTGCTGTATACTGCCAATCTACCAACAACTGGTTTTCACATCAACATTTGCAGATGACACTGCTATCATATTTTCACACAAAAATCCTCAAACTGCATCAAGAGAATTGCAAGATCACTTATAACAAAATTAAGAATTGGCAAAGAACGTGGCGGATAAAATCGAATGAAAACAAATCAACACAAATAACATTTACGTTGAATAAGCGTACAACAAACAAATGTCAAATACTTGGGTCTTCATTTGGATAGAAGATTGAAATGGAGAAAACACATTGAATCAAAGCGCAACCAAATAAAAATAAAATTCTCAAAAATGTACTGGCTGATTGGAAGAAATTTAAAACTTTCCCTAGAATGCAAGGTTCTACTATACAAAATGATCCTAATTCCTATATGGACATATGGAATACAACTATGGGGCTGTACAAGCGCATCGAATATAGATCTTTTACAACGAACGCAATCAAAAATACTTCGCTGTATTACAAATGCTCCGTGGTATATCCGAAATTGCAACATCCAACGAGACCTTGGGATTAAAACGGTCAAAGATATGATCGAAGCAGACAGTTTGAAGTACCTTTCGAAACTGGAAACTCACCCCAATGAATTAGCAAGACAACTATTAAGGCAACCGAAATATAGACGGCTTCGCAGAGCGGATCCACTAGATCTAATAATAATAATAATAATCAGTTTTAAAGGCCATTACTGGCTCCTTACTGAGTCAACAGCTCCAACGATTTCGATCCTGAGCATGGTCTTCATACTGTCTAAGACAATCTGAAGAGGCCAAGTCGTTCTCTACATCGTGGAGCCATCGTCGCCTGCAACGACCTCTGCCCCTACCATATGGTGGCTCTCCTTTCAGATCTCGCTGCACAATTCGTTCCGGATCAGCACGCAGAACGTGGCCGAGCCAGCGTACTAGCTGAGATCTTACTTCATGTACAACATCGGGGATCTTCATCAGATCTCTGATCTCGATATTGTACAGAGCTCGGTATGCACCATCGCTTTCGTGTTTTCGGCCGTAAATCACACGCATGATTCTTCCCTCAAATGTAAGGAGCCATCTCTCATACTCATCCATCAGCACCCAACTTTCGCATCCAAACATAACAACGGGCCTGATCAACGCTTTGTAATCAGCTTCACGGTACTTGATAAGTGTTTTTTTTTCTTAATCTCCAATTTAGGAGCATAGGGCGTCTACTGGGCTTTTCCATCTTACTCTGTTGGGGGCTACAGCTTTTATTTCGTCCCATGATTTACCGAGTTGTTTCGCTTCAGCTAGCATCGTTCTCCTCCATGTCATGGCTGGTCTTCCGATTTTTCTTTTCCCTTGCGGGTTCCAGTCCAATGACATCCTCGTTATATCACTTGGTGATTTCCGCAGTGTGTGGCCAATCCATCTCCACTTTCGTCTCTTAATTTCTGTCGCAATGTCTGACTGGTTTGTTTTTCTATGCAGGTCGATATTACTTATCACGTTGGGCCAGAAGCATTTCAGTAGTCGTCGAAGGCATTTGTTTACGAATACTTGTAGCTTCTTTCTGATTTTTTCTGTGTGTTTCCATGTTTCACACCCATACAGTAGTACCGATTTCACACACGAGTTGAACATTCGTATCTTGGTCTTGCATGATAGGACGGAGGTATTCCAGACTTTATGTAGCATGTTGAATGTATGTCTGGCGTTATTTATGCGTTTGTATATGTCTTCCGCAGTCCCACCTGTTTTTGCTACTGTGCATCCAAGGTATACGAATTCGTTTACATCTTCGATTTGTATTTCATTGATGTGGATCGTTGTGGTTATATTCGTGTTGAATCTCATTATCTTGGTTTTCCTGATGTTAATTTTGAGACCAACTTTGTTAGCTAAATCTGATAGCTGTTGTACTTTCTGCTGCATGTCTGAGTGTTTGTGTGTGAGCAGGCATATGTCGTCTGCATAGTCCAGATCATTGAGTCTACCTGTTAATCCCCATTGTATGCCGTTAGGAGATGTAGTGTCTAATTTCCGCATTACACCATCCAGTACGATCAGGAACAGCGTTGGTGAGAGTACGCATCCTTGCCTTACTCCTTGGTTGTTATAGTATGTTTCACTTTGCTTTCCTTTATATTGAACTCGGTTTCCAGCATCCCGATACATTTCTTGTATGAGTTCTATTAATTTCTTTGGAATGCCCATTTCATAAAGTGTCTGCCATAATGCGTTCCTATTTATCGTATCAAATGCGCGTTCGAAATCGACGAATAGCAGGTACAGTGGTGAATTCCATTCGTTAGATTGCTCAGTAATGATACGGATTGAGTTGATATGATCAGTGCAACTTCTTCCTGGTTTAAAACCAGCTTGTTCGTTTCTTAATTTAGCATTGATCGTAGGTGAGATTCGGTAAAGGATGATCATTGCGAGTATCTTTATTGTTGTGTTGAGGAGAGAGATACCTCGCCAGTTTTTGCATTCCCTTAGATCACCTTTCTTGGGGATTGTAGTGGTCAAACCTTCTTTCCATTTTTGTGGTATTTTGCCAGAATCCCACACTTCTTGATTTATAGGTGTTAGTGCACTTGCAGTTGTAGATGAATTTCCTTTGAATATTTTGGCGATTATGTTGTCTGTTCCAGCAGCCTTGTTGTTCTTCAGTTTCTCAATGACACTTTTAACTTCCCGCTCCGTTGGTGGATGGGTGTTGCTAGTTTCGTTATTGGTGCCAATTGACGACCAGAGATTTTCGGTGCTGTCGATGACGTCTTCTTCGAAATATCCTTTCCATCTCTTTAACTGTGCTTCGTCCGTTGTTAAGATTTGACCATTTGCATCTTTTATAGGTGGTATATTTGTAATTTTCCCTGTGACCTTTCTTACACACTGGTGTAGTGCTCGCATATTTTGGATTGCTGCTTCAGCTCTTCAGCATCCTTGAGAATGTTCTCTGCAAATTGTCTACGATCATTCCTTGCCATTTTCTTTACCTGTCGCGCTATTTCCTCATATTTGTGTTTCACCTCTGCCGTGTTATGTTGGTGCATTTGTAACTTAAGTTGACGGCGTTCCACAATTTTATTCCATGTATCATCACTAATCCAAGGTTTCCGATTGTGTTCTTGGTAGCCGAGTACGTCTGAGGAAGCTTTGATATATGCTTCTTCAATTTGGTTCCATCTTTGTTCTATACTGGTGGCTTCATTTCTATGGAGATTGAGTTGGAGCTTTTCATTGAAGACGTGTCTTGTTTCAATATTTCTCAATCTATTTGTGTTAAATTTCCTCCTATTTGTCTTTGTATGTTTCACAGCTGCTGGCTTGATTTGAAATTGATAAGTGTTTAGATTTTAGCAATGGCCTTAGAGGATACAAAGAACGACTGCCAGCTGCCAACCGCACTCAAGAGAACCCAAATATTTAAACCTCCTCACTCCCTCAAACGTGTGGGGGCCACTACTATAATCTGGTGTGCCATTGCCCCTAAAACCAGAGATCCAGGTATTTCCTTTTGAGCTCATTGATCTGAAGTTCAACTGAAGCTGAAAACTTTACAAGCGGATCAAGTATTTTTTTCACTCCGTTGCTATTCAGTCCAATCACGCATATGTCATCTGCATATGCAAGCACCTGATTGGACTGCAAACTCTCATAATATTTAGATAGAATCATCCGCAGCGAAAAGACCTGATCGGTGACTGATCGATTCGGACGAAATCCTCCTTGATATTCACCAACCAAGCCGTTCGCTAGAGGAGTTATTCTATCCAATACAATGTAGGACAGTAACTTGTATGCTGTGCAAAAGAGAGCTATACCGCGATAATTCTCAGACTTCAAGCGGTCTCCCTTCTTGAAGATGGGGTATATCGCGGCCACTTTCCATTCGTCAGGCTTAACTTCGGTTCGCCATACTAATCGAATAAAGTCGAAAAGACAGTTCCTCAAAGTATCCCTTCCGAATTACAAGAGCTCCGAATTAATGCTGTCCACTCCAGGTGAGCGGTTTCGTTTCAATCTCTGCATGGCTTTAGTGAATTCCTCATGGGATGGATCCTCAGTGCAAATCTCCGCAGTCTGTATTTGAGGTGGCTCAACCACAGTCTGTGACGCATGATGGGCATCAAGCAGGTTAGTAAAGTGTCCACTCCATACGTCAAGTATTGCGTCGATGTTGACACATTGGTTTCCATCCCGCTCCCGAATGGCGGTAGGTCTGAAAGAATGGTGCAGTCCAGTAATTCCTTTAAAGAAATTACGCGAACTGCGCTCATTGTTGAGTTGTTGTACTTTCAGAACCTCGGCCTTCCACCATTCTCGCTTCTTCCGTCTACAAATCCGCTTAGCTGCCCTTCTTGCAAGAGCAGCCTTGTTTTTTCTCGCGATTGTGAGACGCTGTTGCACTTCATTATGCGCTATATTTTGTTGCTCAACTACAAGACGACGCTCGTTATCAAACCAATCATTCTTGGATCTCACTTTCACTATACCTAAAGTCTGTTGAGCAGCACTGACAACCGAAGTTTTCAGTACCTCCCAGACAAAGTACACGCAGTCATATTGGCAATTAGCTTCATCAATGTTATCGCTGACAAGATCCTGATATCGTTTCTTTTGATCTTCATTTATCAGACCTTCACGTACACAAATTATCGACAGGTTGGCTAACTTCATGCGCAAGCGAAGCTTACACAGTCGGTTATTGACTGCTTGGAAATCCAAAACAGCGTTCTTTACCTGCGGCCCAAGAAGAATTCCAGCTGCAAGATTTCCGAGGTCATCTCCACTGTAGAGCAACGTATAGCCCTGGGACAAATGGTCTCCACTTTTAGGCCAGCGAGATTCTTGACGAGTTTCAACCGATACTCCTTCATGCACGTGATTAGGCCCTCCAACGCCCCTGGTTTTCTAAGTGACTGCACGTTCCACGTGCCGATCCCAAATCTCGTGTCCTGGTACTTGAGCGGAGGTCCGGTGTTTTTTGGCGGGATCCATTTTTCTTTTTGTTGACTTTATAAACAGTTGATTTTTTTACGGATGAGGGTCGTCAGCCCAGCGATTCACCTTTAAACTATGGTTTTCAATCTAGGAGGGGTGTGATGTAGCGGCACAGTAATTGACATAAAATAAAATAGCATCGGTTGTTGCAAAAATATTTACATCCGCGCCGCTTAATTTTGGGATGATTAAAATTGTTTCGATATTTGCGGATATCGATACACGCTTTTGTTTCCGCAATCAAAAACGACCCGGGCTTTCGTTATTCGCAAATAATAATCAGTATTTTGGGCTTTAAATAATGTCTGGCAACGAATTCGATGGCGTCATGACAACACAGATCATTTTCGTACATTTTTTTTTTTAAATTTAATTTTGCTCTAAATGGGAACATCTTATTTTTACCCACGTAGGATTTAATTTCAATCCGTAAGGCAAACTCATTTTAATACAGCCTTCGCATTCGCTTATCACTTGTTATCAGTATAATATAATTATTAATATTTTTGTTTGTATTTTAAATAGAAAAATAATTTAACATCATCCGTTATAAAAATAAATAAAAAAAATTCCAATTATAATTTTCCTTATTTTCGCAGATTGTTCTCATTTTTCTGTACAAGTATGAGTATACTCGTATAAGCTGCTATCAGTTATACTCAATCAGTATGTATGCTAATGTATTTTCTATTTTTAATTGAAAACACTTACTTATACATACATACATGTATATAAGGAATAAAGGATTAATAAATCTTTGGTATAGCTGTTGTCTAATAGGCTTCTGATTAAAGTTTTTTGTTTACAAATATTTATTGATTTGGCTTCGTTTTCAATCAAAATGTTGAAATGGTTTCATTTTTATAGTATCCATATTTTATAGGGATGCATTTTTTGTTGTTGTGCTTTCGTAAATAAATACAACGTTTTGATTTACAATAGAGGGTTGAAATACAATTAACAGCCAAATCTGTTTTTGTTGTATGCTATATTGCCATCCTGGTTCGATATACATATACAAACATTGTTCATTGTTCCATACGGTGTCACCTCACTAGATCACTTGAACATCCTTATCAATTTATATATACCCTAGAAGCCATATTATTATGATTATTGCTGTGTGACAATATATGCTTTTAGAAAAATTGAATTTTAATACTTTGCCGTCAAACATATGATGCCGTTCATATACTCGTCTATATACTACTCGTATGTGAACAATCAATTGTATGTACATGTAGCTAACAGAATATCATGTTGTTATTTTGCTATGTGGATGTAGGTACATACAATGGGAAAAATATTTTAGGTGAGAGATAATCGATATAATACAGAGTAGCATAGATTATTGTTAATCAATTTTTTCAGATCAGACTGGTTTCGTGGTGTTATAAGTATGTGAGTAAAAAAAACAATTTCCGCCATTTAGACACCTTCATAATTGTTATTTATATACATAAGAACATATGTACATGTATACATATGATAAATTATTATATCTCATATATCTATATTCATAGCTGACAGAATAGCAAATTTTTTAATTGATTAAATTGTTGAAAATTATTGATCTGTGAACTTTCAACTATAAGTCGGAACTAAACTAATAAATACAATTTGAGTTGATATTTTTTGGGATTAAACAACGAAACTAGGGGATAATCGTTTAATGAATCAAATCTCAATATTTCTTATTGTACATATATCGTGTGGCACAGAGAAATTAACTGTTCGTAATACATAAACTAACTTTTAGTCGGCATTTCGTGTTTGTCGCTATTATTATTACTGTCGTTATATAAATGTGTAAGTTCCACTTACTTCACTGAATCAAACAAACAAACAAATAAAGACCATCCAATCCATTATTTTATTAATGGTATTAGAATAACAAATCTACAAGATTCTTAACTAACCAACTCAAAGCGCTTAGTCCGTTTAATCCGTCTGACGATGTTCAAGTTGTCAAGGACCCGTGACGCTAGTATGTGTTTGTTATGAATTTTGGTGTCTCTTAGCCCATTTACAAATTTCCTCCACAACTGATTCAGCCTTCACATCGCTAAGGAGGTGGCTATTTCTAGCAAACCAAGGCGCATCTACAATATTTCGTAGAACTTTATTTTGAAATCTTTGTATTATATCGATGTTGCTCTGTTTGGAGCACAGCCGCACAGACATTTGGGAGTTTCTGCCTATGAGCCAATACAGTAAGTCACTCGACTTGCGTGAATTCGTACTTACGCGATTTACAAAATATTATTTTTGTTTTTGGTGAAAATGAGTAGTTTTATGTACCTAAATATGTACTCTGAAATATTTATATATACGAGTACATATCGGAATTAATAATAATTACTAGAAATAATATAAATAATAATTAAATTAATTAAAACAGTTTTAAAGGCCATTACTGGCCCCTTACTGAGTCGACAATTTGGCTCCAGCGGTTTCGATCCCGAGCATGGTCTCCATACTGTCTAAGACAATCTGAAGAGGCCAAGTCGTTCTCTACACCATGGAGCCATCGTCGCCTGCAACGACCTCTGCGCCTACCATATGGTGCCCGAGCAAGCGTACTCGCTGAGATCTTACTTCATGTACAATATCGGGGATATTCATCAGATATCTGATCTCGATATTGTACAGAGCTCGGTAGGTACCGAGTTTTGGGCCGTAAATCACACGCATGACTCTTCTCTCAAATGTTAGGAGCCATCTCTCGTACTCATCCGTCAGCGCCCAAGTTTCACATCCAAACATAACAACGGGCCTGATCAACGCTTTGTAAAGCTTCAGCTACACGGTACTTGATAAGTGTTTAGATTTTAGCAGTGGCCTTAGAGGATACAAAGAACGACTGCCAGCTGCCAGCCGCACTTTAATATCCTCACCCACACTGTTATCGTGAGTGATAAGACAGCCTAAATATTTGAACCTCCTCACTCCCTCAAATGTGTGGAGGCCACTACTAAAATCTGGTGTGCCATTGTCCCTAAAACCAGAGATCAGGTATTTCGTTTTGGACTCATTGATCTGAAGTCCAACTGAAGCTGAAAACTCTACAAGCGGATCAAGTATTTCTTTCACTCCGTTGCTATTCAGTCCAAACACGCATATGTCATCTGCATATGCAAGCACCTGATTGGACTGGCGATATAAGATGTTACGCTGCGGTGTTTCAGTTTTACGAAAGATGTACTCCAACATGAGATTAAAGAGTATATCGGGGACAGAGCATCTCCCTGCCGAACACCCGAGTTAACTACAAAATTTGTCGATAGCCTGTTCTCAACTTTAACACAGCATTGACCCTGCGTCACTGTCATCCTACATAGTCGTACCAGTTTTGTTGGCTTTCCTAGGTATTCCAGGGCAGACCACAAACTCTCTCGATTGATCGAGTCATAGGCCTGCCGGAAATCCAGGAACACCTAATGTACGGGGATGGATGTCTCATAATATTTAGATAGAATCATCCGCAGCGAAAAAACCTGATCGGTGACTGATCGATTCGGATGAAATCCTCCTTGATAGTCACCAACCAAGCCCTCCGCTAGAGGAGTGATTCTATCCAATACAATATATGATAGTAACTTGTATGCTGTGCAAAGGAGAGCTATACCGCGATAATTCTCACACTTCAAGCGGTCTCCCTTCTTGACGATGGTGCATATCGCGGCCACTTTCCATTCGTCAGGAATAACTTCGGTTCGCCTTACTACACGAATAAGGTCGAAAAGACAGTTCCACAAAGTATCCCCTCCGAATATCAAGAGCTCCGAATTAATGCAGTCCACTCCAGGTGCACGGTTTCGTTTCAATCTCTGCATGGCTTTAGTGATTTCCTCATGGGATGGCTCCTCAGTGCAAATCTCCGCAGTCTGTATTAGAAGTGGCTCAGCAACAGTCTGTGACGCATGATGGACATCAAGCAGGTCAGTAAAGTGTCCACTCCATGCATCAACTACTGCGTCGATGTTGGCACAGAGGTTTCCATCCCGGTCCTGAATGGCGGTTGACGTAGGCCTGAAAGAATTGTGCAGTCCAGTAATTCCTTTAAAGAAATTACGCGAACTGCGCTCATTGCTGAGTTGTTGTACTTTTAGAACCTCGGCCTTCCACCATTCTCGCTTCTTCCATCTACAAATCCGCTTAGCTGCCCTTCTTCCAAGAGCAGCCTTGTTTTTCCTCGCGATTGTGAGACGTTATTGCACTTCATTATGGGCTATATTTTGTTGCTCAACTGCAAGATGACACTCGTCATCAAAACAATCATTCTTGGGTCTGACTTTCACTATACCTAAAGTCTGTTGAGCAGCACTGACAACCGAAGTTTTCAATACCTCCCAGACAGAGTTCACGCAGTCAGACTGGTAATTAGCTTCATTAATGTTGTCGCTGACAAGATCCTGATATCGTTTCTTTTGATCTTCATTTATCAGACCTTCACAGTCGAAACGTACCATGCGTTTCGCTGTGTTCCCAGACTTGTACGAAAACTTCCATCATAGCTTTGCAGCGACCAAATGATGATCGCTGCCTATACGAATTTGGTTGCTGACCGATAAGTTCTCACATCCTGCACAACCTGAGCCCGTGAGGGAAGAATGTGCTTGCTACTCTAAGATCATGAGCAACCACAAAGTACATCATTCTCTCACCATTATCGGTCGCAGTTTCGTGTCGGGAGTACGGACCTATGTTTTCACACAAGTCGGTCTGATTTTTGCCAGCTCTAGCATTAAAGTCCCCAATTACCATTCTAACATCGTGTTTGGGTATAGATCCCATCAGATCGTTCAAGTCATTGTAAAATGAGTCTTTATCTTGGGGCTGGCTGACTTCTGTGGGCGCCTGTACACAAATTATCGATAGGTTAGCTAACTTCATGCGCAAGCGAAGCTTACACAATCGGTTATTGACTGCTTGGAAATCCAAAGCAGCTTTCTTTACCTGCGGCCCAAGAAGAAATCCAGCTCCAAGATTTCCGAGGTCATCTCCACTGTAGAACAACGTATAGCCCTGGGACACATGGTCTCCACTTTTAGGCCAGCGAGTTTCTTGAAGAGCAACGTGTTCCAGCCGATACTCCTTCATGAAAGTGATTAAGCCCGCTAACGCTCCTGGTTTTCTCAGTGATTGCACGTTCCACGTGCCGATCTTAAATCTCGTATCCGGGTACTTGAGCGGGGGTCCGGTGTTGTTTTTGGCAGTATCCATTTTTCTTTTTGTTTGCTTTATAAACACTTGATTTTTGCGGATGCGGGTCGTCCAGCCCAGCGATCCAACCGTTTAGTCGCCTCCTACGACAAACAAAGGATACTGTGGTGGTATTATAATATATTAATTATTTGTGTAGGTCCATTCCACAGAACACATATATAAGGTACTATGCTGCGCAGATGTGTAACAGTTTAGTAGGTAATTAATATGAGAACCCGACTGTTAACAGAAATTATCCATCCAGGGACTATCACGCGGTCTTCCTTGGCCGGCTAGAGCTCAGGGTACGGGATGGGTTTTGATGATAGTCTGGATGGACCTTGTTAGACCGCAGGAGAACAAACAAAAAAATAAAGAGGGAAAAACCAGCCAGCGTAACTCACCTTAATTTAACTCACCTTGATGTCATCCCGACAACTTAATCTGTATTTATTTAAACATCATAAACTAGACAACTGAATTAACTTGAACTTGATTTTAACAAAATTTTATTTAACCGAAAGAAGCAAAAAACTAATAATAATAAAATAAAAGAAAAACAAAATTACTAACTAACTAATACTACCCTTCACCAAAAACTACTAATAATAAAAGAAATAAAAATTTAATTATAACTTAAAATTATAAAAATATAAAAATTAAAATTAAATAGAAAAACCAAAAAAAAAACTTAACTAAAGCCACGCGCGTTGCGGATCCGATGTATGATGCGTCGAAATTTAGTGTTTTGTTATATGTTTTATTCTTAGATATTATTGTTTAATACATAATTAGTTATTTTAGATTAAATTATTATTCCTAGGTTTTATGTTTAGTTACTCGAGAATTATTTTCAAATTAACACTAATTAATTTTATTTTTAATGTTCTTATTTCCGTATAAAGTTTTATTTTTATTATGTCCTTTATTATTAATTTCACTTTTAATTTATTTAACTTATATTAGCCAAGTTACAGGCTTGCTAAACAACGTCCATTTTTATTCTACTTTCCACTGTTCTCATAACTTATTTTTTTTTTTCACAAAATAGAAAATTAATATTATTAATTTTAATTATTATTATTAGAAACTACGCATTTATAGAACTTATTATTATTACTCTTATTATTATTATAACTATTTTATTAATATTTTCTAATATTATTACTATTGTTTTAATTATAAATTAAATAATTATAATCTCTACAATCACAAATTTTATGCTCGATCATCGTTTTTTTTTTATGTGATCGTTTTTGTCATCGTTTTGTTGTATATTTCTTTTAGTTCTACGCGTATCCCAAATCAATCAATAACTGATCATTGACCGATCTCCCATCGTCGTCATCTCTTCTTTTTTATTCTGTCCGGCTTCCGCACCAATTTCTTCTCCCACCATTCCCATAATTTCCCATTATTATTATACTATTTATTACCAGAGATTTTATTTCTTTTTCATATTGCCTTTTATGCGGTTAATACCGGGCAATAATTCACCGGGCAATAATAAAAGTAAATACAGTGAGTAAGTAAATCCAAGTTAAGAGTAATTCAGTTATCGGCACGCTCTAATAATTTAAGTACTGCACATATCTATATATGTGTAGATGGGACGAACCTAATTTCGTTACATTCGTGGGGACGTACCCATCGATCCCTGAGGTCTCATCAAGCTGGGCAACAACGAACAAAAATAATCCGATTATTTATTTATTTAAAAAAAAAAATTATTGAATATTGAAAATTTGTTATAGGTAAATACGAAATTAAGTCTTAACATCCTTGAAGTGGTAGATTCCAAGAATATTGCCCTGATCATCAACTACTTCGCATGACACATTTCCAATTATACGTGTTATTTTAGCCTTTATAAATTTCGGTGCCAATTTTGCCGAATAGTTAGCCGCTGCATTGCTTAGAATTTTTCACAAAGATATTCTGGCCTACCTGATACTTAGGTGGACGACTTCGTAAATTGTACGGAGTATGGGCTTTTAAACGTGCTTTCGCAAAATTCTCACGGACCTTTTCGGACAACCTATATAATTCATCGGGCTTATGCTCCGGTAGCATATAATTACCTGTGGATGAGTACACATCACGCAACAATTCATACAAAGAACCGTGCATTATAGGATGTTGTCCGAATACCAGTAAATGGGGTGCGAAACCTGTCGATTCATGAATAGTTGTACGTAAAGCCTGTGTAACTGCATCGAGATGATTATCCCAGGTTTTATGATCCTCGCCAATATACGCGCGTATTGAAGCTAACACGGTTCTGTTAACCCTTTCCGAGGCATTACTCTGAGGAGAATACTTGGCTGTAAATATATGAGATACACCATATTTTTTTAATAAGTTTTTAATAGTATGAGAAACAAATTGTCGACCGTTATCAGTTACGATTGTTTCTGGAACTCCGAACATCAAAAATATGTTCTTTTCTAGAAATTTAGCAACCTCAATTGCGGTGGCTTGCCGCACCGCTCGGGTTATCACGAACTTAGAGTAGTGATCAACAGCTATCAAAATAGACGTGTTCCCTGCGTTCGTCCTAGGATATGGTCCTAGAAAATCTAAATAGACTCTCTGAAAAGGTCTAAACGTAGTAGGCAGAGAACTATGGGGTGGTCGTAGAACGTGATTAGGAGCCTTAATACACTTACATATATTGCATGCTGCTATAAATTTACGAATATCTTTTGCCATGTTAGGCCAAAAGAAATAACGCTTCAACAGTTCAGCCGTCTTGTGGCTGCCTAAATGTGCAGAAGACTTGCTGAAGTGGTTCCGGAATAACCAACTTCCACTCAGGTGTATCCGATTCTCCATCCAAGCAGTTGGGGTTTTTGAATATGTATAGTTTTCCGTTAATTACCTTTAAGTTTGATTGAATTTTGGACGATTTGACGTGTTGAATTTGTGTTAAGTACTTTGAACTACGGAAATGGTCTGATTGTAAATCAATATGAAACGGATAACAATTATCAACTGTGGAATCTTTACTGCATTTTACAGTTCTACTTAGTTCATCCATGAATACGCGGGATAATGCATCCGGAACACAGTTTTGGGTTCCTTTTCGGTATTCAATATCGAAGTCCCACGTTGGGCGCCACTGTAACAGTTTAGTAGGTAATTAATATGAGAACCCGACTGTTAACAGAAATTATCCATCCAGGGACTATTACGCGGTCTTCCTTGGCCGGCTAGAGCTCAGGGTACGGGATGGGTTTTGATGATAGTCTGGATGGACCTTGTTAGACCGCAGGAGAACAAACAAAAAAATAAAGAGGGAATTCAATGTCTCTAAAAGTATACTTACAACGAAAATCAACAATGCTAAGATTGGAATCGTTTGCGATTGAGAGACTTTGTTCTATATTTGTTTTATTTACAGTCCATAACTAACATGGTAATCGTCAAAAAATTAGTGTAACAATAAATAAAATTTGGCGGAAATTGTGAGTGAAATGTGTATGAAACTATATATGAACTATTTATTTACAATGATACATTGTTAATTATTTTCAATTTTAGGTGAAGACAAAAAGCGAATTTCAGTAGAAAACATATAAAACACTTTGGTATTGTATTTAACATAAAAGTAATAAATTAAAAGACACATTTTATTCATAAAATCGTTTTATTTGATTTACGTTTTTGGTTTCTGTTATTTATTATTCTTGTATTTAATTGCTTAATCCTAAAATACATTCTTGAGCGAAAGAATAATTCTTTGATTTTAAGATCAGCATGAAATTTAACAGAGAAATCTATTAAGGTTTTTATATACTTCTGACTGTATATAATATCATCACCATTAAACTGGTTAAAAATTGGTTCCAGTTGCTTCATTTGATGCATTATCTTTTCGTTTGGTTTTTGGATACCACCTTCAGTTAGTTCGATGGTCCATGTGAAAGATCAATCTTCAGATGTATTCACTATAAAGTTATCTACCACGAACTCAGGATTCTTAATTTTATGGCATATATACCCAACCAAACGTTCTAAAGCACCATACTGTAGAGATTGTAATTCATCTTCTGCAGTTTCTTCGGGAATATTTATTTCGGAACTTAATGTTCTATGTACAGTACTGCTCAAATAGTCGACAGTTTCAATGTCTGGGGTATCGTCTACCATCGTATTTCCCTCGTTTGATAAGCTACCTTCATTTCTGCCCAGAATATATGATCTGAGTCGATACATCAATAGATATGATATACCATATTGAGATTTTAAATCATCGAATAGTAGTTTTAACGATGCATTGGTCATTAGAATACCTAAATTTAAAATGATTTATTATAGAACGGTTCGAATGTACGTATAATAACTCACATACCTTTTTGAAAGGGCATCATACTCTTTTTTTCCATTTACGCGCATTTTCGGTATAGTTGCTGATATTTGGTCGACATTTTCGAACTGGACTGAATCTGAAAGTCCAATGGCTTGTACTCGCTGCCGACTGTCCTTGTAAGGAACTCTTACGTTGAGGCAATCAAACCAATCGTTAACCTTAAATTGTTTAAAATAAAATAAATTTTAATACAAAACTTATTAAATTTAGAAAATTTACCACTTTGAAAAATTCCGCGCCTTTTAGCCAATTATCTGATGTCAATTCACCCAAACTACCAGCACGCAGAATTGCCTTGGAGACAGCGTGAGAGAAAAGTTTGGTTGCTAGCTTTACTTTCTGCCGTTGTGCTCCTCTGACTGTTAAATTTGTAGCGAATATTTTGTATGCCACACTAAGATCCGATTTGTCGTTAGTTTTTGTAATCAATTCTTCGATAATTTTTTTACTGATGATTTTATCATCAATTTCGAAACCATCATGATCAACGAAATTGTTTCTCAAAAGTTTAATTAGATGTGGCACATCAGCGAACACGTAGATTTTTTGTGAATCGTTGCATGGAGTTGAAAAATAAGTTGTTGTTACCGTTATATATAAATCTCTCAGTAATCCTTGGTTTGTCCCTCCTAAATCACATACAATTGCAACTACGTGAAATCCGCAATCTTGAATTGAATTTACAATTTCAAACAAAATGCTTTTTCTCATTCGTTGGTCGAAATCATAGTATATGGGTTGTTTCCAATTTCCAATTATATCATATACAATTTTTTCTTTAACCTTCATTTCGTCAAAGGAAAGGATACATACTTTATCAACATCTATCATATAAACTTTCCCCATAATATTCAATGTACATTGAAGAATTCCTGGGTACACGTAAGTTTAGCACACCATTTTCTTAAAGTTATTACAGCGGGAAACGGATATTTTTTTTTAAGCATCAATCGATATGCTCGTGGGTCAGAAGCGTGAATGGTGAAAAATGTCGTTCGTTGACCATTTGACACGCTTTTCAGGACATTCCAATTTTTTCAGTTGTCCTTTTCTAAAAATATCACCTATAGATTTTAGGGCATTTTCCTGTTTCCAGCATTGGCGCCTTAATTGAATAACTTCTTCTTGTAATGTAAAATAATTTATGCATATTATATATTGAACTCATTTTAGTATTATATTTTGCTTACTGCGAGTATGAAACGATATCTGAATTAGTTTGTGTACATTGAGATGGATTTGTCTTAGAATGAGTCTGTGTGGTACAATCTATCATGCTAAAAATAATCGGCACTGTTTCTGTATACATTATTTTATTAATTTCAGAATCAATAACACTATAATAAAGCCTTCTGATGTGCAATCACTTTGGTCCAGGTTATCGTCTATTGTTCACAGTACACATATACATACCTTGATTGCAAAGCACGTTATTGACTTCTCACATTGCGTGGTGTTGTCAAAGTAGCTTCCTTTTGCATCGGTAAAAAAAGCGTTGGAGAATTACTTTTCGTCACTTGTGCCTTTAATTTTATATTATACTCTGCGTACACTGGGTTTGCTACGAAAAAATCATCCGGCCTAAAATGTTTTGAACATACTCGCGCATACAAGGTTTGCCCCATGGGATTGTGGCATTGAGTGCGGAACTTCTGTAGGTTCCAGCCGTTTTAATTAAAAAAAAAAATAACTTGGCGGAAGATTTTCATATGAATACGTGGATTTAGTGAAGGTCGTGTAACCCATTTAGAAGAAAATGTTTAACATATGAACCACACAACTACATTTGAAAACTTGGAATAAACTGGGAAATGCGATATTTTGCTGTGAATTCAACAGCTTTTAGAAGTTTGGTTCTAATCTTCCTCACAAAAGAACTGGTACAACAAGGTGCATGCAAGTTACATCTTTACAAATTCATCCTTTTCCGTAGCAATTACTCAAATTTCTCAACATTTAAGGTTTCAATGAAAGTAAAAAGTTTGCAAAAAGTCCAGCATTCATAAAATGAATTAAGTAAAAATTAAGTTTATCGTATAAGGTGAAACATTTTATTTAATTCAACACATGACAAGCATATACAGGCGACACATTACGATGAAGCTGGGAAGAAAATTACAGAGCGATATGACAATAAACAGCCAAGAGATATGTAGCTCATTGATAAAGTAATTTTTAGATCAGTTATTTGGATGTCTTAAATAAGAAAGATAGTTTTAGCAGATAAAATAGATGAAATATTGTGAGGAGTTAAGGTATTGAAAAACGGAGCAGAGCACCGAGAAACCAACAATGAACCTACACGAATGTTTTATGAAATGACTATTAATGCACAATTTGCAATGGTCAATTTCAGCAGGCCCAATTCTACATGATACGAAAAACGAATCAACACTTGTGATTAACCAATTTTTAAGAATTATCGGCGTGAGTTAAGGATGTGTTGGGAATTTTTCATCTTTGTATACTGTAGATACTGGATCGCAAGCCACGTTTAATGAACGAATGTTTGAAAGTAAGCTCGAATGAAAGTCAGTGGTCTAGCAACCAGCGGATTGATTACATAAAGGAATTATGGCGTTGATATTCATACACGAGGCGACGAGGATTATATACTGGAAATCAGTCAAAAATCAAGTTAAGTGACCCAAAATTCCATACCACATCGAATGTTAAAGTAAAAATGAGGAAAGTGAGCAGCGTATCCCAAATAACTTTGTTGCGACAATGTCAAATTCTGAACATGATGTTTGGATATGAATCATTTAGCTTTAATCTGAAGTTAGAAATTAATATTGACGGTATTAACATTACATTCAAGAGATCATCGGATGGTAGGTTCATCGTAAAACTTCCATTCAAAGACGAAAAGGCAATCTTAATTTAAATAAATTGGACAACTTGAATAGTGAAAGTTTAACGCCAAGTATTAAGTACGGTCACACATGAAGCGAGTATATCTGATTCTGTCACTGCAATCGAGAAAGATGTCTACGTCGACGACTTATTGACATAGGAAGAAATTCAAATGTTACTGCATTACTGATGAAAAATGAAGTCACCAAGATCCTGCAACCCACTGGCATGGAGTTGAGCAAATGGAGTACCAATTCACCCGAAATTCTCAAAGATTTACCACATGAATTTATCGAGACACAACTTAAAAGTGGCGATTTGAGACGCAACTAAAATTGGCATTTTTTGGTGTCCATCACCCGACAAGTTAATTTTGTTCGTCAACTTCAACCAAACCAAATTCAACTGCCCCAGCGACTGGATCAATAATTTCCCCCAAAATAATTACAGGTACTAGTATACCAAACGGATCGTAAATATTAAAGCGATTTCCGATAAAGTAGTTCTCTTTGAGATCGTTGAACTGCCGATATTAAAGAGAACTACTTTTTTGGAAATCGCTCTAATATACGATCCGTTCGATTGCAGTTGAATCTGACTTGGGATCAATTACTTCCGCAGCATTGGCACATCTATAGTCTCATCGTACCCAACAAATTTACAATTGCCCGTCGTGTGCTCTACTCAAACCCACCACTTAGCATTCAAATACATGGATTTACGGATGTTGTGGGACAAACGATGGTGATGTGTCCGTTAAATTACTTTTTTTTGAAATCTCCGGTTCGCCACTTTAGAAGATAATTTTGTGCTCGCTCCGCTAGCAAACGAAATCAACGAGAACGTATAGTTCAACATTGAACAAATGTGATAATAGAGTCGACGCCGTGCAATAAAAATCGATAAAATAAAATTGGTTGCACGCACCAACTGAGTGTAACCTAGTTGATCTGATATCGCGGAGTATGGTACCAGAAAAGTTAATTCAATCCAATCTATTGCTTCATGGACCTATATTTCTACTCCAAGCGGTATCGCGTTGAAACACGCTCCATGAAGAATTTCTAGAACTTGAGGCACTATGATGAAGAAAATTGTACCAGTTATCGATGTAGCGACTAATTCACCAGACATCTTGACTAAAATCAAATTATACAAAGATTTCAGAATGGAGCTGTCACCACCATCGCTCGAGTTGTGCAGATCCAATGATTTCCCGTCGAGTCTACGGGCTTGGAAAAACAGAATTATGTTTTATAATAACCATCACTTGACACTTTGCCCATTATCGTTGTTCCTATATAGATTAAAATCATATTATTCGGGTTGGTGCTTGTCATTAGTGGTATGTGCCATAGTATATCTCGAAACAGTCGATCCTATTATCTAACTTACATCACTTTACAATAATATACTGAATATGCTACAAAATATTCTGAATATGCTACAAAAGCATTAACAATTTTGCACTCATTTGCCAAAAGCATCCCATAACCTATTTTATCTTCAACTATGAATATTTCTATCTTTTTTCAAAATTCATATCAACAGATTAATATAAATATGTCTTCAACGAAACTAGGCCAATAATTTATACAGCAATTGAATTACCGAAAATGACAGGTTGAAGTGTAAAAAGTCAAAATAAGTAATAAAATTGTTATCACGTTTTGAAAAAAAACAACTTTATATTCATGTGTAATTTAATGCTCATTAGATATTAATTTTATTTGAATATTTCCAAATTGTGAAAAATACGCTATACCACCGACAAAATTACCCAACTAAAAAAAAACAATTTCACATTTGAATATTATTGATATTTTTGCAATAAACGATTTACAATTTATAGGTGAAAGAAGCTCTAAAATACAATTTTATGGGATTTCTTTTTATCTATTTATTTTAACGTTACATTGAACTTTTTGCACAACACGAACGATAATCTTCTAGCGAGAAAAGGAAGTGAATTTTTTTCGTTTTTGGTGGCATATAAAATTGATGGAATATCTTTTATGATAATGTATATATATATATATATATATGTACTTATACGTATTGCAATACAAATTACCTTCCCAAGCTTAATATTTCATGATTTAGTTCGGATTCTAGTCAGATGTGATAACAACAAAACTCTTCTTCACATTTTTTCTCGGAATCTCAGACACATGCAATATAATTATATAACAAAGTGAAATGCATTAGGTAGGGTGCAATGAAAATTGAAAATGTATACGTACGTATTACATGCAGAAGAGTAAGATCAGTTTTCAACTGAACTGAAAATATAAACATTTTTCAAAAGAAAAATAGTAATATTTATATAGTAGGAGAAGGGCCAATGGAGCAAAAAATAAAAATAAATTTATTATTATTGTTTTTTATTTCTGTGTATTATAGTCTTGGAAAATTTTCCCATTTTTCTTCTAGATTTTCTATTACTCTTCGGGTTACTGTTAAAATTATCTACAATATATGTATATATATATATATATATATATATATATATATATATATATATATATATATATATATATATATATATATATATATATATATATATATATATATATATAGTTATATACATGTATGCTTGCGTTGTTATTGTTTGCTTTCTCGTATCACCTTAACTATGTCATAAAGTAATTTAAATGCAATGGTTTATCACAATATATATCTCTATTATAGTTTTCTTTTGTTTCTCGTCCGCTTTTTATCCAATTTTTTTATTATTTAGTTGTTTTTTTTTGCCAACACATCAGCTCTATATGATTGTGTATGTACATAGAGCTGGATTATGATGTTATACAATTTTTCCAGCATGTCGAATTTATTTTCATCCATGTTACTACAAACAATTCGTAAATACTTTGGATTAGCTTTGACATTACTAAGCTGCTTCAAATCGACCATACAATATACTACAATTTACTATTGTATAACACTCGTATACAACTAACCAATACCACAAATCATATACATAATTAAAATAGATACATTGTGCTCTCGATAAAAATAAAAATTAACAAGAAATATTGCAACAATTAAAAATTCAGTTACTGATGTTTTTATTAAAATAAATATATTGAATTTCTGAATTTTCAACAATTTTAAATTAACAACATGACAGTTTTTGTTTAATTAAAATGTACAACTACATCATCATTATACTTACTGATGTATTGCAACACAATATTCGACCTACATTTTTATATGTGTACCTGCGGTATAATTTCAATTTCTCCCAAAACCATATAAACACATCTCAAGGTAATTTATACGAGATTAGGATGTGAATGTCGAACATTAACTGATCTTTTAATTTACAATCACCATTAAAAAGATGTAAATGTGTATCGGAAAATCCATTAAATTTTAATATCTCATCACAGCTATAGGAGCTATGACTTCGACTTCCTTATTCTCACACAGGCAAACCCAAATCTTCCAAATATATACGTATACATATTATGTACATATATGTATATACAAAACCATAAAATAAATAAATAAATTTATATATTTTCAATGCTGCTGCTGTTACCAAAAAGGTGATTTACAAATCCTTAGCTGCTTGCTATACACACACATGTATACATAAATATATCTTTATACCATATAAAAAAAAACATAACCAAATCGAAATTTCCAATAAAACCCGAAATTTAAATTAGTTTTTCACCAACCAACACAACAAAACCAGAAATCAAAATCTTCAGCATAACACTACTGATAACGAAACCACCAGAAGAGCAAACACATATACGAGATATAACACAATAAAATAAAAAATCGATTTAAATTTGAAAACCAAGCAAACATATAGACATTAATAAAATAACAACAACAAAAGCGTGCTAATATTTAACACTTGTGATTTAACCGAACTTTAAGATAAAATTCTTGGGATTTGTTATTGTTGTTATTGTACAACCCTCCTCAATCTTCATTGTATACCATGTGAATGAATATCTCTTGAAACTACTCTACGCTCTTAAAATATATTTTTTTTCCATTTCTCTGCATAATACATTTTCTAGTTCCACAGAAAAGCGGTTGCTATTGTTGTTGTACATAGATGAAATTTATATAGTTTGCATTTACTGTGGATGGATGTACCAAATATTGTTCGTGGTTTATAAATGGTTTTCTGGTAGACGAAAATATAAATAGATTGGATATGAGAACAAATGGTAAATAGAGGTGTAAAACCGTGACGATAAAATGCAAACAGCATACTATTGCTTTTTATTTGCGATCTGTGCTAAAGGCAATTTTATGATAGCCACGGGGGTTCATTTCAATTTGATGGTAACCAGTTACCATATCTAAATTTAAGAAGGATGTCATTTATGTTCGGGAGTGGGAATGAATCGGCTATTGTTGCTTCATTTATATTTCTAAAGTCAACTACTACCCTCCATTTCGGAAGTCCGTCTTTGCCTGTTGTTTTCGGTACAGCTAACTGTGGCCTGTTGTATAGACTGATGCTAGGCTAGACTTGTCGGTTTATCTCGTTTTTGTGTGTCTCGGGAAGTCTGTATCTCTGAACGTGGATCGGTTTGGTGTCTGTATATAAGTTTATGTCGTGTTGCACGCCCTTAATGCTTGTCAGTTTCTCTCCTTCCAGGAAGAATATGTATATGTTTTCCTCAACGTTGTTTGTTAGGTTCAGATTTTTTGATATGGTTTTGATGACTTGTTCTGTTGGTCGTGTTGGTGTGAGTAAAGGTTTAGTTCATGGTAAAATTCATCTAATACTGGGTCTTCCGGCAGCGTGTTGGCGATTAGGATTTTGGCTTTTCGATTTTTGGGTTGTAGGAGTATGTGTGGAGTGTATATTCCTGGGATTTTTTCTGACGCATTGGAATTTTATTGTTCGTTGGTTGGGGTTTGTATCTCTATTATTGTTTCGCTCCTTGCTGGGAGTGCGATGGAACTTTTTGAGTCGTTAGAAAAATGTACAAAACGTTTGTTCTTCAGCCTGCTCTTGCTGTATAAGTCAATTTTATGTTTTTCGAAGATGTCTCTTCCTATTATTCCGTCTGTTATTGGGCAATTATCTTATACTACGTGTAGTCTATGCCTTATAATTAGGTTATTGGTGAGTTGTACTTGTATGTATGCGTCAATTGTTCCTACCGTTATTATTTCAACTTTTCCTATTCCTGTTAATGATGTCTTTATGTCTGTGTTTATTTCTTCTTTCTTTGCGTATTTGATCTTGAGTAAGAATACGTCTGCTCCTGAGTCTATTAGTAGTTTTGGTTTGTGTTCTCCTATTGTCGGTGTAATTGTGTTTGTTTTGTTTTTTGATATTAGTTTGATGCGTTTAGGTTCTTCTAGTTGGAATTGGTTTACTAGTATGTTTTCTTGTTGTTCGTCAAAGATGTTATTTTTTTATGGTTTGTTGGAGGTTGTAGGTTCCAACGTGTGTTGGTGTAGTTAGTGTATGTTAAGTTTTGCCTATCGTATCTCTTGCTTACTCGTAGTTTGTTAAGTTCGTAACAGTAGGTCTTGATGAAATTTTTATGTTGTTTGTATTTTTCCTAGTTGAGAGGAACGTTATTTTTAACTCCTACTTTATTTTGAATATCGATGTTCGGTAAATGTTTCGTATATCTCTTTAACCAGTTAAAAAATAAACTATATTTATGAAATTGATGGTCTAATTTCAAGGCAATTTGGGCGGGATCGCCGAATCTCAAGTAACCAGTATTTTATTTGTACTTCGTCGGGACAAAATTCATTCCTATCATATGTATATGCACCAGAAAATTCCAGAAAGAGATTTCCAAAATCCTGTAAACTTTTTTGAGGGAGCCCCCATTTCCCCATTTTTTGCAGTATTCAAAATTCACACATAATAAGAGAAAGTTAACTATGTGGATAGAATTATAGGATATTTTGCAAATTTTGGATTATTTGATTTTCCTAATTTCGGAATATCACTCGAATTATAAAAAATTTAAATAAAAATTTTGAAGATTTTACAAAATCAGTATATTTTTAAAAGTCACCAGAATCAAGTTTTGTCCGAATTTTAAAAATTTACCAAAAATTTATAAAATTTCATGGGTTTTTTCAAAATTTCCCCAATTTTCAAAAATGTATCAATTTAAAAAAAAATATTCTGTAAGTTCTTTAAAACCTTACAATATTTTTCAACATTAAGCAGAATCTAAACTTTGTAAAAGTATAAAATTTTAGATTTTGACGGATATTTCAATTTCAATTGAAGTTATAATTGAGTAAGTTTTAAACTTCTGAAAAATTTTCCCAATAGAGGTATAGGCTACAAAAGGAATTCGAATTAAATCAGACCTATGATGAAAGCACACTGCGAGAGACTTACCAGGTAGAAAAAAAAAAAACCTATTCAACTTGTTGGATGAACATGGTAATTAATGATTTTTGTAAGAAATTTCTTAGGAAACTTTTTATTTAATGCTGGCCCCAGAGCACAGAGTACCCTAAGTCCGGCACTCAAGTACAAATGATATGTAGCGCTTGGGTGTTCATTTTGTATCAAAAGGTAAAATTCGACCAAACGTATACCTCCGTTGCAGATAAAAGATTTTTGTGAAAAAATTTAACAGGAAAGTCTATTAGCAATGTAGTATACCTTCAAACATGTAAATTTTATTATAGAATTCGATATTTTATATGTTATGTATTGTAAGTTATAAAAGTGGTATTACCAGCGCTAAAAACCATTAATATTTTGTGATAGAACTCCACAAAATTTTGTAAAAATATAACATTTTGGAATTTGGCGGATATTTCGATTTATATAATACTTTTATTGTTTGAATATGTCTTATATATGATTTAAAATTGAGTTAGTTTTAAAATATTTAAAAATTTTCTCAATAGAGGAAGGCTGCAAAAGGAATTCGAATTAAATCGCACCTGTGATCGAAGCAAACTGCAAGAGACTTGGGCGTCAGACCAAGTAGAAAAAAAACGTATTCCATTCTAGTTGGATGACAAAAGGTTCATGATTTTTGGTAGAAACTTGTTAGAAAACCTGGCTGGCACCAAAACCCGGAGTACCTTAAATCTGTCACTCTTCCAAAGCACGCATAAAAAAAATATAAAAATCGACCATACGTACCATACGACCCCAGGTGGCAGGCCTGATTTTCAGGAAAATCTATCCTCGTCAAAGGCCGGTCCCAAGGATTCTGGGGGGACCAGGTATTGCATTGCTATAATCAGAAAAAATCCCATGATACGTTGAGGAATCTTAATACTTAATACTGTATGAGAAAATTAAAACAATAACTAAAACAGATAAGTTTAATACAAAATTAATGAGTGGAAACAACATCAAAATAAACTTAGAAGATGGTGAAACCTACAGAGAAATGACAAAAATGTTAGGCGAAGAGAGACATTTTTGGCATACCTTATAAATAAATAAATTAAAGTTGGGCGGATTTTACTCCAGCACTCAATGCCACTAATGGGCCCACGGTGCAATACCCACATTCACACTAACATTCATTCAACCCATTCATCCCATTCACACAAGTACAGTATACCACCTGCGCATTGCATAGCTCCATGTCACCCTTTACAGTGACATAGAAGATGGGTCGGCCCATGAGTTCTACATTTCAACAGAGGGTCATAGATGTTTTCAATTTAATAACCGATCGTAATCGGGAGATGAAAAATCCCTTTTAAATCCCTTCTACCTCCCGATCCAAACGTCGCAGCTTTAACCACTGCGCTATTTGCTCGGTTGACTACCTTTCAAAACAAACAAATCAGAACAATTAGGGTAATTGCTAAAAATATGCACTCTACATGTAAACCAGAACAAATAATTGAGGACCTGAAAGGAAAAGGTTTTAATGCAGCTGAAGCATCAATTAAGCTAAAACGGAGAAGTAAGGAATGTATATGCTGACATTCAGCTCAGATGATGATATTGAAAAAATACATCAAAAAATGTCAAAAATGTCAAGTATATGGACATACTCAAAAATAATGTAACAAAGAATCCAGGTGTGTCAAATGTCCAGGTAAACACCATACTAGAGATTGTGCCAAACCCACAGATGTACAGCCTAGATGCGTACATTGTGGATAAAACCAGCCAGCTAACTACAGAGGATGCAGTGTTGCCATTGAATTGCAAAATATGAAAAATAAAAACATAAATGCTAAAAATACAAATGTAATAAAGAAGCAAACTGCTAGAACTAACAGGCCTGAATCATTTAAAGGAGACATAAGGCGTAAAGCGTTGATAGCCTCTCAAGCAGAAGTGGGCAAAAAAGCTTAGGCTCAAGTAATGATAAGTAACGAAAACAGACAAAAAACTCCTCAAACAGACGACATAAATCAAACGCTTAAGCTGATATTAAGCAAACTTAATACTTTTGATCAGCGATTACAGTACAGGATACAAACTAGGATACAGTACTAAGGGAGCCATCCCTAAACAAAACCATGTCTAACGACTTAAGAATTTTATGCTGGAATGCCAATGGACTCCAGTAACACCAACAACATATCACACTATTCGCCCGGGAAATACTGCTAAGGGAGGTAGTGCTGTTATAATTAGAAATAGTATTAAACACTTCGAGGAATTAAAATATGAAACAGAACAAATACAGAAATACTCTCTAAAAGAAGAAGATTATCTTGAATTTTTTAGTATGTAAACTAGGGAAATTTTAATGCAAAAAATTTTCACTGGGGTTCTAGACTAACAACAACTAAAGGTAAAAAACTCCTCAAAGTTATCAGAAAATACGGTTGTGAAGCCTTATCAAATGGTAAACCAACCTACTGGCCAACTGATCCAAATAAAATACCAGATCTAATTAATTTCTTTATAGTGAATACAGAATATATCTGTAAATTAGATACATATAGATGAAAATCTTAACTTAAGCTCTGATCACTCCCCAATACTTTTGACATTAAGTGAACAGATCATTCAAAAAGAAAGCTATCCTAGTTTAGTAAATAAGCATACAAATTGGGGATACTTTAGACTGTCTTTAGGAAGAAAAATTAACTTAATGGTTCCGCTAAGGAGTGAGGAGCAATTAGAAAAAGAAGTTCACGAGTTCATATGTGATATTCAGCAGTCAGCTTGGGAAAACACCCCTGAAGATAAAAAGAACATTAAGAGAAACCACTACCCTAAAGAAATTAGGGAGCTCTTGACAGAAAAAAGAATGGCAAGGAGAATATGGCAACAAACTAGAGCCCCTCAAGATAAAACTAAGCTAAACAATCTGTCTCAGCTACTTAAAAAGGAAATCAAAGATCTGAAGGACGCATCTATCAGTAACTACCACAGAAATAATGCAACAGGGGTATTCCGGAAGCTACCGACTACGCTATTCCCTTGTCATCTGCTGAGGTGAGATTCCAAACTGAGTTTCCCACTAGAGAGGACTGGGTGAACGAAACGGTTATGGACAATGAGGCGCTAAGCTTCTTCACGGATGGCTCAAAAAGGGATAGAGGGGTTGGCTGCGGGGTATTCTGTGAGGCACTAGGGGTTAACCTCTCTTTTCGTCTTCCCGACTTTTGCAGCGTTTTTCAAGCTGAACTGATCGCGATAATGGAAGTCATGGACTGGTTGAAGTATAATGTAATATCTACGAGGGATATTCGCCTTTTTACGGACAGCATGGCTGCTATTAAAACGCTACAATCATACTCCCTGACGTCGAAAGTAGCCCAGAACTGTCTGGCATCTTTAAATGAGATGGCTGATCAGTTCAACATCCGCTTGACGTGGGTGCCAGGGCATTTCAATATCGCAGGGAATGTAAAGGCAGATGAGTTGGCCCGCAAGGGTACAGCACGCCTAATAACCCAAAGCAGGTGGGATATAAAGATACCGCTTGTTTCATGTAAACTGTTGCTTCTGGAAGAAGCTATAAAAGAAACGAACGTCAGATGGTCTAACGCCAGTTCGTGTGTAATAACCAGGCAGATCTGGCCTAGTCTTGACCGGTCTAGATCAGACCAACTGATATCGCTTCGACGACACCATATTGGTATGGTCGTGGGAGCTATAACGGGACATTGTCTAATTGGGATACATGCGCGCAGACTGGGTGTCCCAGCCCACGATTTCTGCCGCAGCTGTGGTGATGAGGAGGAGGAGGAAAATGTGCTCCATCTGCTCTGCACCTGTCCTGGTCTAGCGTACAGCAGAACAAAATTTATGGGGACTTCCCCTTTGAACGACCTCACGGATCTTAGTAAGATCGGGATCCGGGACTTTAAACGCTTCTTGGTAAGCTCACGATGGTTCAGCGAGTGAAGAGGAGAAAACTCGAATGTGGTACAGCTACGGACCAATTTTGTGTCTATGCTAGTCCTTTAGGACGGCCACCCTTACCTAACCTAACCTAACCTAACTACCACAGAAAATTATCTATTGATACTAGTACTGATTATTCTCTCTGGAAAGCAACCAGAAGAATTAAAAGGCTAATAATGCAGATTCCTCCAATCAGAACAGAAGATAAAAAAATGGGCCAGAAATAACGAAGGTAAAGTACGAAATTTTGCTGAATACCTATGGAAAAAATATTTGAACCACATGATGACCAATCATTGGAAGCTTAAATAATAACTGGAGAGGCTGTACAGGAAAGAAATCCTACGAACAACACCAAAATAAGTTATGTATGAGATAAAAATAAATATGAATATGAACACCAGTGGGAAGAAGCAATAGATTAATACCACATAGTAAATTAAGCTAGAATAAAATTGCTCATTAGTCCAGGTGACCAGATTGTAATAATTGTTTATTTAAAATATTAAATAAAAACCACAAAAAAAAATATATAACCTCGACAGAAATTTAAATTCAATTGAAGTTCGATTAAACGTTATGAATTGAAGTTGGTAGGAAGGTACATATACTCGTCTCAATAGACAGAAAATATTTTATGAAATTAACATTAATCCGCAACTCTACTGAAAATGTTTTCAAATTAAAAGTACCTCTCGTCTAACAAATGATTATGTACTACATAAATTACCGGTGCTCATTAAAATATTTAAAAAATAATTACATAGTTTGATCAACAAAATGCACTTGACAATTCACATACAGGATGCGTCTTTAAACCTAATAATAAAATAAATTGAAAATTTCTGTAAAATTTTCATCCTAAACCGTATTTTTTAATTATGTACCGACATTTTCGGCAGAATTTTAGGTTAAAAATCAGTTGGTAAATATATGATAAACGGCGTAGAGGCACCCTGTATAATGATTTGCAGTTGTATAATATATGCATATTTGTTTGGATTGAATAAAAAGAGTTAACAAAAAAATTATTCCCAAAAAGCTTTATCGTTGGTTTGAAAAATTAGTCCCTAACACTTCTCATGAACTCGTATAGACTACAAGTATGTACGAGTATGAATGTAAATAAATATTGTAAAAAACTATAAAAATTTTCATTAACTTTCACATGCACACAAATATGGTTTACCACAAAGCTATTAGTTTTAGCTTTATGTTTGTGTTATAATAGAATATTGTTTGTATTATATTTAAATTCTATTGTTGAGAATGGATAATTGATTAAATTTATTTGGTTTATGTGAAAAGAAATGAGTTCCAGAGTATAAAAATAGATTCCAATTAGTAAATTTTACTTTATATTTAAAATATTTCCACATTTTTTTAATTTTCAATATACGAGTAAATACCTTATCGATTTAATTACGTGAGACACTAATTACATGTTTATGGCATAAAATTTTACATACAACTTTTATCTCTGATTTATTTCGCATAACTCCTTTAAACGGCAGGGTTTTAATAATTCTTATACGTATGTTTTATTTATATAGAAACAAAACAAACCGCGACCATCATGATGTTTTATAAAAATTATATTCAGCAAAATACGTGATTTATCGCAAGGAAGTAAAACTTCAAAACTCTTATACCGAATGCAACTTTATGAAATATGAATCGTGAAGGGGGGACGATGACGATGGAAATGTCTCGAGTCTTATATGTATACGTTTTGGTATTAAAAATGAAGATTTAAACTCTGGAACCACGAAAAATATATATTGAATATTTTCAATCAATCAAAATAAATTATTTAAATGGAGAATGTACTTAAATTAATGAAAAATAACAAATTTTTTCCCGCAAATATATTCAAATTGATTGATTTATGAAAAAGACTTTAAAAGTTTTTTTTGTTACTTTTCAATTTTTATAAGGTAGTAAGGAAACTAAATATTACGCTGAAAAATTGGATGAAGTTGAAATTTTTTTTGGACATGACATTGACGCTTTTCGTCCTCTCGTACATGTTCTAGCTATTTTTAGGATTGGGACGGTTAGCAAAAAGCAAATTTTCATTTTTCTGAATAATTTTTTTTGGCGAGTACGGAAAAGATGCCCCATTGGGATATAATTAAAAGTTATGAACATTTTATAATATTTTGCTGCCATTGAAAGGTTGAGCTCTCCAAGAAAATATATATGTATATAGGTGGACTTATTTTACTGTCTATGAATTATACATGTCTCTCTGGGCCACAGCTGGAAGAATACGATTCGCTTTTATTAATTTTACCAATCTCTCGGTGGTCAAAGTAGGTGCTGAAAAATTTCCAGAATTTCCGACTCAATTAACTCGATGTAACATATTACTCATCGCAGTTATATTAAAAGTTGGCTTTGTAGCTTCAAATAGGTAAAATTCCCCAAAGAACATCACTTATTTTGTTTCAATTGTCTGATACTCATAGATGCCGAGACAGTTTTATGGTTTTACGGTAAACGTCACAAAGAACATAGAATATGATACCAAAAAAATTGTAGTGGAATTATTTTTTATCGATGGATGTTCATTCCATATGCGTAATACTAAAACATTTTAAAATAGCAACTTAACCTAAAAAGAATATGTGATTTTCAGTTTAAGTTGACAATTTTTTTTAGCGATATTTCTGGTTTTATTATTCTTTCACAGTCACATCATATAATATGTGCATACCGTTTAGTAAAACCACAAACATTTTTATGAAGTTTTATAAACTATTAGGGGACTACGCCCGCTATGCGGCGCGACGCCTCCGGTTTGTAAATAGATGTTACTGATAACTACGAGGGCGGATTGAAAATGAAGCTACCTAAGTAGGAAAACAAAATTTTTTTTTGCCAAAAACCATTTATTTCTCAACATAGTCTCCTTTTACTTCGACACACTTAGTAAGACGATATTCCAACTTTTTTATACCATCTGAATAATACGATTTCGGGAACCCCTCAAAATACGCGGTAGTTTCGATAATCACTTCTTCGTTTGAGATGAATCTTTGTCCTGCGAGCCATTTTTTCAAGTTTGGAAACAGGAAAAAGTCACTAGGAGGTAAATCTGGACTATAAGGTATTTCACGTAATTTTAGCATCGTATCTAATGCTGTGTGAACCGGTGCGTTGTCTTGAAGAAAGAGCACTTTTTTCTTCTTTAAATGTGGTCGTTTTTCCTTGATTGCATCAACCAATTGATCCAATAATGCACGATAATACTTTCCTGTGATTGTGGATCCTTTTTCAAGATAATCGATGAGCAATATTCCGTGCGCATCCCAAAATATAGTGGCCATAACCTTGCCAGCCGATTTCACTGCCTTTACCTTCTTCGGAGCACTTCCACCAGCTTCCACCCATTGTTTCGATTGATTTTTGGTTTCAGGTGTGTAGTGGTGGACCCACGTTTCATCAACAGTAACTAATCGACGCCAAAAATCAACAGGATTACGCTTTATCATGTCCAAACACCGCTGTGAAGTGGTCTGTCGAACTCGTTTTTGTTCGACACTGAGCAAACGCGGCACCATCTTGCCGATAGCTTTTTCATATGCAAATGTTCATGCAAAATGTTGAACCCACGTTCATATGATGTTTATACCATTTCAACAATCTCACGCAACTTGACTCGGCGATCATTCATAACGATATCGAGGATTTTCTAGATATTTTCTTCAGTAATCACCTCTTTTGGCCTTCCTGTTGATGGTATTGTTGCAGTGCTTCTTCGGCCGCGTTTAAATTCAGCAACCCAATATTTTACCATGCTACAACAAATAAACTAATCGATGAATTTTGGTGAAATTTTAACAGCTGACGTTTGACAGATCGCAATTTCTAAAAAACAAAAAGTGTTTGTGTTTGTGCTGCCATTTAGCGCTAGGTAGCATCATTTTCAATCCGCCCTCGTACATATACGAAAATTAATTTTCAAATTTTGTACAGTAAGTAAATTATATTAAAATGTAAACATTATAACATGAAAGTCGGCTGCCGTTGATCGTGGAATCACTGGTATTGTTTGTCGAAAATCACCTGCCAATAGAATTATCGCACCACCAAGCCGGTTTTAGTTGTTTCTTAAATCTTACATCATATGCGGTCTAATGCCTCCAAAGATTTTTTGTGTGCCATCGTACAATCATCCCAAACGATCAATTTGCTTTACTGTAACACTTTGGTCATTGCAAAACTCCTCGAAAAGTTGCAAGATGGAGTTTCATTAGTTTGCATGTTTAGCGGTAACTTGCGTGCTAATGAGCTATTTCACCGCCTTCCAACAAAGTAGCTGCAATAATTTGGCAATCGTTGCCAAAATCAAATATATTAAAAACGTTTTTGCTAATTTAAAAGGGGAACGGTTTCGCGTCAAAACTCTCGTCGTGCATTGGGCGTTGTCATTCCTAATTGTGCTAATCCTTTGTTGCTAAGCATTAAATACATGTCCTCAATTAAAATTAATACTTCATTGAGGAAGTCTACGTAGTGTAATTTTTTAAGATTATATCGCGGTGGGCAAAAATTGCCGTTACGGCTAATGACTGATTTTTAGTTTTAATGCTGACGATAGTTGCTTGTATTTCTTTTGTTTCATATTTTTTCTCTTCGTAATGTTGTATATTACTTTTTATTATTATCGCACTTCCTCCTCTGGCTGTATTATCTGGGTGTATTGTATGGTATACTTGATAACCTCTAAATTTTAGAAATGATTGTTTTGTAAAGTGTGTTTCGGATATGAGACAGATATCAATTTTTTGAATGTCCAATAATAATTGCAATTCTTGCTGATGTTGCAATAACCCATTGGGGTTCCATGCTACTTGCTAGTATTCTAATGTCACTATTCATTCTAAAATATGGGTGACAGGAGCAGTCCTGATGCTGTTTTCTAGTTTCGTTAGTCTTTGAATGATTGATCCAATAGCTTTTACTAGCTTTTGTTCTTGCTCATCCATTCGGTTTAGAATTGTTTGCAACATTTCAATATAACGGTCAAAATCGTTTTTCAGTTCTGTTCCCCCTTTAGCAACTTCAGCATATGAGATACCTGGAGCTTGAATTATTTGATAAGCAGGTTTTCTTATCTTTTCTATTTGATTTCTTGGCTCCTTTAATTTGCCTTTTGGTATATCCTTTTTGTTGTTATTATTTTTTCTCATCTTCTGTAGTTCTCTGGCAACTATAAATCCTCTATAATTTGCGGGGTGTGAATCTCCACAATTTTCACACTTGGCCGGAGTTTCTCTGGTTTTTGTACATTCTTTGGATGAATGCTTAGCTGCGCACTTAACGCATCTTGGGTCTCTATTGCAGTAGTTCTGAGTGTGCCCAAATGATTGTCACTTTTTGCATTGCGGGAGCAATCTTGATTTTCGTAAAGCTTCAATCTCCACCTTCTTGAGGATATACCTTATTTGATAAATATTTTGTATGTCTTCTTTTTTATCCAAAGTTAATATGAACAATGATAGCGGAGTTTTATCCTTTCTCTTCAATATTTGTGTAACCTCTTTTATTTTCAAATTTTTAGTAAGTAATTCTTCCTTTATTTCTTCTGGCTGGCAGAATGGGTGCAGATTTTTTGCCACAACTTTAATCGGCCTGGATCTTTTGTCCTCATAGGAGTACCATGTATTTCCCTTTTCATTAAGTGAAAGGGTCAGTTTTCTATAATTCTCCTCGTCTGGGACATTGACTTTAAGGTCTCCACTACTGAGCATCGTTGTTTGGTATTGTATTTGGTTTGAATCCATCGTTTTTCGTATATCATTGTAGTTTTCAATCTTATTTACAATGACTGGTGGTGGTTTGGGTTGTTGCACCTTTTTACTGTGATTTTTTATTTTCTTTTTTCTTGTATTTGTTCTGGAGATACAAAGGGTGATTTGCTCAGTCGTCGCTTTTTTCCTTGTTTCTTTTTTTTTAGCACCCAATTTGGAACTCTTTCCAAAAGGGTTAGTAACGGGGGTTTCTTCGGTAACGTTCTCCGATTGTGATCATTCCTTTAGCAATGGTAACCTTACATATGAGAGAAGAATTATGCATGTGCAACAGAGATCCCGATATTGTACATCGCAGCGAGTACACGACTTTGAGAAAAATTTGGAACATTACCTCTGTATAATTTTATTTGTTGCCTTAAATAATTCTCATGACAATTAATAATAATCGATAAATGTTTTAAAAATAGAATTATTTGAAATGATAGTTCTTTCTCAAATTGATGACGGGAAAATTATTTTTGTTTATCATAAATCATCTTCCGCTTCTATATGATGATAAATGTATCAATAATAATAATAGTAATATAGTAATAAAAATGAATGAAAAGGGAAAATTTGAACATCCATTTTTTTGTTCGATGGAATAAATGTCCTCTTTCTAGCTGTATATATTATACTTATTCTTATAAGGTATAAATAAATATATCCTTATCAAAATTTGTTTGTATTATATACACAAAAAAAAGGTTCAATACACACATCTACGAGTATGACAGTTTTTGTTTATCTACTTCTTTACTATATATACATAGTAATACTATTATAGAGAGAGAAAGACACCGAGATAGAATGGCAACACACAGTAGTATTTAAGATGTAATTTTATTTGTCGTTAGTGTTATTATATATTGGAAGGTAATTGTTATGGTAATACTATAAGAATGTTAAGGGATCATTCAGGATGTGTCTTGGTATTTTATATAGGGTTCTTTTGGTGTTTTTAATGTTTCAAGTGGATTTATTAGTTAAATAAAATATTCGTTTTTTATGAATTCGGCTTTTATGTTGTGATATTGATTTGTTACGATGATGAGTAAAATGCCACCATTTACGGTAGATTCGTAAAAATACACATACTTATGTTACGCACAAAGTAAAACCTCATTTGAACTTTATTTGACTTCCCAGTAAACTGATATTTTTACTTCCTTCCAAAATTTCTAAACTTACATAAAATGATAAAGTCAACAGTAGGACTTTTTAAATGTTTTCGAACAGCAATCATCATCATGTAGATTTTCATTTTGCGTGCGCTTAAAAAAAACAGAAACTGTGAACTAAGTACAAAAAAGGAAACTAAAACGGCTTTCAAAATCAGAATTATACTCCAAAAAAAAAATACCAAACAAAATATGAAAATGTTCGGTTCAATTAGAAAAACATATATACAATTTTTTTTGTATTTCCCTATAGAAAATGTAGGAAAATTTAAGGACATTTTCTCCAACAACAATCAAACGTCGATATATACACACATATACACACAGTTATAAATGTATATATGTACGTTTATAGAAAAAAGCTCAACTTTGTGATAATTTAAAATCAAATAATACATAGAATGAGGGAAAATTGAATTTCAAATACATTTTCAGGGACTGAACAAAAAATGAAAGCTCCAAACAAAACGAAAAGTTTTTGGAAAAATATTTTTTAATCTAATTTATGCATACAACAAAAAAAAATTCAAACTTTTCTAAATTAGTTTTTCATTCTTTATAGATATGTACGTATACGTATTATATACATATATATATATTTTGTTTGCGTATATGTATGTTTGTAAATATATTTTATATATGTCTGAATGTTACTTCATGCCAATGTTTAGAGCTGGGAAATCCCTGCTGATTCTTAATATATTTTGATATGTTCAATGATTGAAAAAAGTTTGTTGTTTGGTTTGTTTTCTTATATCTATGCTTTATGTACTACACGTATTTTTAGTTTCTTTCCATATACACACATGTATACATATACATACATGGAACATTTATTTTATTTATTGCATGATCATAATTCAAATTTATGTTGGAAAAATTTTCAATTATTTATGTATTGCTAACAATATATGTATGTATAGGTAAACAAAATATAATATGCGGAGTTGTCATCACTAAACTTTTAAAGCATATATAGAAAACAACAAGTTGTTTTAAGATCATTTCTTTCGTGTTAATTTATGTTGTGAGAATTCAATAATTAAAATAAAACATATTATCCCAGAAATTTACGACATCTATAAAAATAAATTTGAATTGCGAAAATTAAATTTTAATTGGAACCAATATCCAAAATTAGACTTAAGTATTAACTGTTTTGACTTAATGATTAGCTGCTAACCGGCTGGTGGTAATTGTTCGTAATTAACTCTATTTTCCATAATATTCCCTTATTCCCTTATTTGAGATGAAATGCATCGAGCAATACGCCAGCATCATCCAGGCGATTGTTAATATTCACAAATAACATCGTTTGAAGTTGCAAAATGGAGATGGCAGCGGATATTTTTCGAAAAATGGAACGTTTGGTAAACGAAGTGCTCGGCCCAAACGCAGTTAGGCCAATTCAGCAATGGAGACAACTGAAAATGATTAAAAATAATGACAAACAACTCTTGAACAAATAACAAGGATATGAAAAAAAAACGAGCAGTCAAGTTTTGGATCTCAAAGACGGGAGAGCGTAAGATAAAATAAAACAAATGTAAAATAGGAACAGATAGAAATGGACAGACAGATCAACGGCGTATTTCTCTTGGCCTCCAAAATATTCTTCTACAGCGGACATTACTTCACTGTCACTTTGAAAATCTTAGCCCCGTTAATTTTTTCTTCAAATTTGTATAAACCAAATAACTTGGGGCTAGATCTGGGTTGTAAGGTGAGTGCGGTAATTCATTGAACTTGCAATCTCGTAAGGGTTGTTGTGCAACATTCACCATGAACTGGGGTCATTGTCATGTAAAAGCAATATGTTTTGCTTAAAATTCAAAATTATGAGGTAAGTAGTCATTCATCAAAATTCCATCAGCATCCCATAAAATTGCAAAATGGAAGGATAAGGGTGAATGAAGTGGAAATCAGACAGGTGAGTTTCCCTCAAGTTAGTTCTTTTCCGCCTCTCTCCAATTTCTTTTGTGCATAATTTCGTTTGTCTGTTGGTTTTCACGCTGTTGAGTCGGTTGAGTGTTGAATTGGCATATTTTGTAGCCAAGAAAAGTCTTGCCCGAGTTCACCTGCTCGAATTTGAGTATAGCCAGACTTACGTGCTGGTAAACTGGAGGCTAACGATAAATTTTTATCTAATGTGGTCTATCCAAGCTACCAAATCCAACAGAGTTGGAACAGCACGTTACAACCATCATTTCTCTGTCTAATTTCCTTGTAAAATGTAAATGATTTTACTATTGACTATTTATTTATTTGAAAATAGCTATAAATACTGAATAAAGGTCTATGAGGAACATCCGGTTTAATCGTCGCTTAGTCGTTAAATATTCCAGTCAAATGACATCGACGCTTAACCACCAGTCTTTCATTAAGTCTATAAAATAAAACTATAGTCTGCACCTTTTGATAGACAAGGATATTGGGTCATTTTGTACTTTTAAAGTTTACCAAATTTTAAGTTGGGAGTTACTTTATGTGATGGGAATGAGAATATGAAATTTAATAGTTTTTGAACTGCTAATTTTTTTAAAATTAATTTAAATTATTGGCAATAAGGCTACATATTTATAATCGCTCAAAATTTTAATCGAATAGATGTCATTGGCATGTCCAACAAATTATTTTTTGAAAAGAGATCATAATTCGGAAAATCTTCAAAATCACTAATGTTTGAAGCACCCTAATTCCAATCTTTTCTAATTGATAAATCCTGCTAATTTTGTTGGGTTTGGCAGATGGCACCAACTATTTTGATATAATTTCACATTACAATAATAATGATATACATATAAGATTCCAGAGCGCTGGTTAGTTTACAAAAATGTCATATCGATCAGATGTGCGTTTTTTACCTCTAATATAAAATAATTTATTTTAAGAGTGATAGACGATTAAAACTAAAACAGTGTGATTGGTTTTGATATAACGGTTAAGTGTCGTAGTTTAAAATGTTAAATAAGATATATAAATATATCGTGGAAATAACAGCAAAATAAGTAATATATATGAGGGAAAAAAACAACAACCACAATAAAAGTTACATGCCTAAAGCATACAAATTTGCAATACCAACCCAGGTAAAAATGAAGGGATATGGTAAAGAAAACGAATTGGAATATGTCAAACGAAATTGAGTCAGGTCACGGTAGTGGATGATTTTGACACTAATTTATTTATGATATTATTTAATAATTTATGATGAAAGAAAAAAAGGAAAAATATATTTAGGAGGTGATGGGAAGTAGGATAGATTATAAGTCACATAGTATATAAGAAGTTCTAACAAATATTCTGGTTTGCTCCGTAAACTAAACGGGCGGAATCCAACAATGTTGGTAAATAAACTTCAAGATGCTAGATGGTAATAAAGCTCACAATTTCAGATCATAATTCATTAGATGATCCGTATGAACTAATCTTTTCCAGCTGCAGCTGATGTATCACGACATTGAAAAGGCAATTACCACCTTTCATTTTAAAAATAAAAATAAAATTTTATGTTTTAGTTTTTGATTTTATAGCTCTATTCTTCCTTATGGTGACAATATTTATTTTTGATTTTTCGGTAAATCGATTTCGACTTGAGTCTTCCTCAGTACCATTTTTAAACTATTCTAGAATAGTTTAAAAAAGGTACTGAAGAAGACGCAATTCGAAATCGATTTACCGAAAAATCAAAAATAAATATTGTCACCATAAGGAAGAATAAAGCTATAAAATCAAAAACTAACTGTTCTGTACCAAAAGGTTAGATTTCTGAACACTAATTAACAAAACTTGGTACAGATGTGATGATGCAATAAACTTTGTTGGTTGATTTGATATTTAAATAAACTCGCAATAATAATAAAATTTTATTAGATTTAATGTGAACACTTTGATGATTTGTTATATAAGATGAAAATATATTGTGTTAACAAAATGACTTTGAAAAAATGTAGTTTACATTATTTAAGATAGATTTGTAATTAAACTTAAGCTAGTTAATGAACGCATTCATGGTTTACTTTTATATAATTCAAATAGATGGATCTAAATTTAATATATGTATACGTAATGAACGCATCTATAATTAGAGTTAAGCTAATTAACATTTATAAGGTTTTGAATGTCAATCGAATTGACATTTTACATAATTAATCAAATGTTTTCTTTATAAGTAAAGTGAAGTGAATTAAATTGATATAACTTAGATAAGTATTAATTTTGAATAGTTTAATATTAAGTATAAATATAACTAATTGTTTTTATTTTCATTTTAGGTGTTTGCTGTCTTCAACACTAACACATAAAGTTTTATTTTTATTTTTAAAATAAATTATCTAGTGACAAAAGATCACACAAAAAACATAAAAATGAATAATATTCATTTTAACTCAACAATTACCATCGCCGGGTATCGGATGAACTTCCATTATAATTACCTAATAGCTCTATCTAACACAATAATTAAATAAATTTATCTATGTTTAATTTAAACTTAGGCGTATATATCACTCTTCTAACAAACGCTTTGTAGGTTTTTTTAGATTTTAAATCACAAAAAAGCAACAACAACTAATGTCAAAATTTAGGATTCAACGTGGAATAATTTCAACGAAGAAATAAGATGAGAGACATCTGTTGGGGATGATCGACAACTATCGATGTCTACAGTAACTTTACTCTTAAAGTTTGGCCTAGTGGTAGTTAATTGTTAGTTACATGGTAGAGACGGAGAAAGTGGGTTGGCTGAATAGGTATATGGAGTACAAATGACTTGTGGTAGAACGGGGAAGATTGCTGCAGATTTGAGTGTCAGGATGAGGCCGTTTATCGTAGTTAGGCTGTATTAACTAGATGGTCTAGCAAAAAAAAAAAAAAATAAAAAAATATTCTTGTTGAAGGATGATTGGTGCGCCATCTTTGGGAGGTAGCTTTGTTTATTTGTGTCGTTAACGTGAGGTCACGCGAGTTTATTATGGGAATCTGAAGTAGTTTCCCTTATGGTGTTATAAGCTATTTGATGGAGTATGAACAAGGGGTAAATGGGTATATGTTTAAATCGAGGGTTGAAAAAAGTGGCACTAAATTAATTATCATTCATTACAGGGAGTATCGCAGCTCAAATATATGGAATTAATAATAACAAATTGATCTAAATTACAGGATCTATGCCGGTTAAACTTAAATGTAAATTAATCAATTAAAGGTTGGAATGCAGAATAAAATAAATCGTACCTAATTTGAGTTGAATTTTCAGGAGTATCTCATTAGTCTGACCCAGTAAACTAATAAATTTTATTTCAGATTCCAGTGATGCTAAAAAATTATATAAGTAGATTAGAATTGTATCGTTCTGTGTTACTAACTATCGGCTTTCCAGGTTTCTGTAACCGAGTCAATTTATATCATTCTAACTGAACCTATCCAAATCCTCTTTATGTTATGTGTTAACGGGTGTTCGGTGAGACCCGGCCAACTGTTGCTTAATGCTTGGTCGAATATTCCAATCAAAATTTATTGAGGAACAAATATATTTAGTATTCAATTTTATATTCATGAAAAACTATGTGAAGTCAAACATAATTACACAAATGATTCATACATTTATATTGCTCTGGTAAGTCAACATTTAAATTTAAATTCCATCAACGCATTTCTAGCAAAAAAGGTGGTGACAATAATCTCAAAAGCATTAACTCGCGGAATACGATTACTAGTTTTAGTGAAGTTAATAGATTAGCGGTTTACGAAAACTTTAACGATAAATTAGGAGATAATAACTATCTAAGTGAAGAAAATATAGAAATAGATAATTTAATAAATAATTTTGAAAAAATTTAAGAAGGTTTAAATAATATTAAATTATTAATACATTATACAATCAATTTAAATTTTAAATCCCCGACGCGGTGACGGACTTACCAAAATAAATGAATGTAACGTTGTAGTCATTGAAACTCAAACGAATTTATTCAAAGAAATGTGTCTAGCAATATTTCTTGCTTCGTTAAAAGAACCTTTAGGGAGAGCATAGTCAGAGCCATGCAACCAGGTGAAATAACAGAATCATTTACATACTGTATTAAAGAACAAAATATACTCAATATATCACAAAAAACCTATTAGAAATTTTCAACAACAAGACCAAACTACGATACTATAAAGACAATATAATCCACAATACAATACTCAACCAGCATTTCAACCTACGTTACAAACATTTAATCAAAAACACTCGGCGTTTCGAGCCAATGAACACTAATTCAAACAACAATAATAAACAACATCTAGTTCAGAAGCTTATTCCGAAATTTCGCATGAAAATAACTGCTCTAATCTTGACGGTAACCCAAATGAAATGTATATACTGGAAGAACAAGAAACAGACTACTTCCAATAGGAATACTAATGGATTTTCGGCAAGCTGCCTTGGATCCATCGGATATATTCAGCTGAATAAATCACAAAGCTCATCGTTCCCTTACATATTTATAAAATTGAACCCAGCTAAAACCTTAAAATTCCTAATTGATATTGGCGCTAATCGGAACTTTATCAAACCAATACATCCTACACGGATTAAAACTATTTCACCAATAAAAGTAAAAACCTTGTTTAACGAACACAAAATAAAAAATTCTGTAATCTTTAAGGACCCCAATAAATTTAACACAATGGAACCAATCGATTTCTTTCTTTTCATAAAAATTATGACGGGTTAATTGAGGTCGAAAAATCATAAAAATTCAATGCAAAATTAGATTCCCACAAATCCATACTAGAATCACCAAACGACTCTATCCCTCTAAAATTTTCCAACGTTACTATTTATGTACAAGAGTATTTAAAATAGAACCCCGAAGCAAACAAATATTTAACATTCCAGTTGACAAAACTCAAAAAATCTCATGATTCTTAGAGACAAGTTTATATAACGCCTTTAATGGTTACCCACCCATGGATATTACAAATTTTTCTAACGAAACTAAACAATTCGTAATAGAAGGACCATTAAAATCAGAAGGTGTATAAACCCATTATAGTATTGAAATTAACCGTTCTTTAATATTCTCTAGTGAGAAGGACGAAAGACATATCTCAGAATTAAATCGAACTTCACATTTGAAGCCTGAAGAGAAAAAAGAAATATTAAAGTTATGTAATTCCTTTAAAAACCTATGCCAACGAGATAATGAAAGACTATCTTTCACGAATCAGGCAAAACATAAAATTAAAGTATCAAACTAAAAACCGTCGTTTGTAAAAAGCGCTATTTTACCTTGAAATTCATAAAAAAGAAGTAAATAGTCAAATTTCTAGAATGTTGTAATATCATCAGACCAAGCTTACCTTGACGTTTCCTATTTTGATTGTTCCCAAAAAAGCCGATGAAGGTGAGAATGTAAAATGAAGACTTGTGGTAGATTACCGCACGTTAAACAAACATGTACTAATGATGATCGGTATCCCCTACTGAACACAACTGAAATCCTTGACAAATTGGGCAAGTGCACGTACTTCACTACTCTAGACCAATCCTCAGGACATCACCAAATCGAAGTAGAACCAAAAGATATTCCATAAACGGCATTCACCGTCGATTATGGGCATTACGAATACGTAAGAATGCCAGTTGGATTGAAGAGCGCCCGATCAACCTTTCAGCGGATGATGGACATTGTTCTAAAGAAATTACAGAGAAAAACCTGATTATGGATGACATAATATTTTTTTCCACATCCCTTCAGAAACATTTACTGAAAAAATTAAGGCAATAAATGATTTTCCTATTCCTAAAACAATGATACATATTAAATCGCTTCTCGAACTTTTAGGTTTCTATCATAAATGTATACGAAATTTCGCAATCATTATCAAACCTGTGACCACATGTCTCAATCGGGTCCGATAAACCAATATGTAATGCATCAATGACCCTTAACAGTAGAATTATTCCACAATTGAGAAAGAATTACTCGCAATTGTGTGGGCCTCTAAATATTTCCGGCCATACGTCTTTGGACGGATGTTCACGATTCATTCAACAGACCATAAACCACTTACCTGGTCATTTAGATTTAAAGAACCAAACTCCAAACTGGTAAGATGACGGCTCAAATTAGAGAAATAAGACTATGAGATTAATTATAAAAAAGGAATAAAAAACACGAATGCTAACGCATTATCAAGATATAGTTCCCGAAGCAGAAAGCTATACAAGCATTATTTCAAATATATCATCACATGACGATATCGAATTAGACACAAGAGTAACTAAACTAAACACTCAATTTAAAATCCCTTCACTTCAAGAAAAAAAGATATTGGTTCAACACAACAATTTTAATGATGAAATAATTAAACAAATTTACAAGGAATACATAAAAACTGGTGAGGAGCAAAAAATTAGTTAATTATTTGGAAGACGACACCGAACAGAAAGTTATAATTTTAAATTACCATAACCAAACTAACCATAGGAGTATCACAGAAACTTACGAATCAAAACCTTAAACGAATCGTATATTTTCCTAACATGCAAAATACAATAACCTCTACTTACTAAAATACAATAGAAATCAAAAACTAATTAAAATGGAATTTATCGAGAATACTAGTAACTTTTTAAATACGTCGGCATTTATTCGGTTACTAAAATAAATTTCTGAAATTTTTGATAAATTTTCAAAATACGGGCAATCATATCACCCAACTATGCAAGGTAGTACTAAATCGATAAAACAACTTAAAGTATTCTTTTCCCACCATGGATTATCATCCAAATTGGTAACAGATAACCGTGTTACCACTGCAAAAATATTTAAAGATTTTTGCTCCCTACACAACATAACTTTGCATATTACCTCTCCCAAGAGTTCCAATGGGAACTTCTCAGTATAAAATTTCCATTCCACTCTGACTGAAACATATCGCGTAATTTCCGCAATAATAAAAGTTCCACAGAAATAATGAGTGCATCTGTCATTACGTATAACAATGCGATCTATTCCGTGATGAAACTTACTTCATTTGAATTAATTAATGCGCACATCCATAAACCAGACCCTTTTCAGATTAAACTTAATTTTAGTAGTAAACAAGGCTATATTGAATACGAGTATCAAATAAAAATTATCAGAAACTCATCAATCTATTACGAGTATGTATATCAGCAAAACGAGTAAAATTAAACGCTAAACAAAAGTTGCTAAGCAATTGTTGAATTGCTAAATTGCAAATTTTTTAATTTTTTTAAAACCTACGCTGCTTGTGGAGTACCATTTACTCTTTGATGTCATATATTTATTGTATTTATTACGAAAACCATCATGATTCCCAATTAAATTATTAATCTCTACCAGAATATTCTTTTTTCTTTTATAAATCATATGCATCAAGCCCCTTTGCTGTGTTTGGTAAAATTAATTATAATTGTAAAAATTTTTAGTGCTGATGATATTTACAGAATGACGAGAGTAATACTTTACATTTTTTTATCTATATAGGTTATACGACTAAAGCAGCGTACATAACATCGGGAGAATTTACCATAGTATATTTCCCAGTCTCTCGATCAATCAAATTACTTAAAATGATGTAAGCCCCTCCTACTTTTGCCATACTCGAGTTAAAAAAATTCTATCTTTGAGCAAAATGATCCGCAGGTTTACCAACTAAAGCATAATTATTTTTGAAATTATGAGCAATTTTTTGAATAATGACAAAAAAAACAAACTATAATACGCAGTGTAATATAAATGAACTGCATATTATAGTATGCTCTTTTTGTTTGCTCTCAGATGGCTACACACTGAAGGCGGTTAAGAATTGGAGTTGCATGGATTTGCGGATGCTTCTGAATTGGCTTATGCTGCGGTAATATACAGTAGAATGAAGACGGAAACTAGTTACCGAGTAAATATCTTCACAGATATAAGACAAAAGTGTCACCGATCAAAACCATAAGCATTCCACGCCTAGAGCTCTGTGCGGCTGTATTACTAACAAAGCTGATGGTATCGGTCTTGCGTATGTATAGGAATACAAAGATTAGCCAGTATCGATTGCGGACTGACTCAACTATAGTGCTAAATTGGCTATCATCATGTCAAAGGAAATGGCAGACATTTGTCTAATAGAGTGTCATATGTTCTACAGCACACAGACCGTAGTCAATGGAACCACGTATCATCAACCGATAACCCAGCAGACTGTGTCTCCGGAAGAATTAATCCAACACAACTTATGGTGGAACGGTCCACACTGGCTAAGAACATCAGAGAGACATTGGCCCAATAACATGTTGACAACAGAAACTTCAGAAGTGGCGCTAAGGGAACAAAAAATAAACTCGATCGCACATAAACCAATCGTTTACAATTCCAAATTGACGAGTCTTTTTCCATTTGTAGATAAAAACGGTTTATTGAGGGTTGGTGGCAGATTAAATAATGCAGATATTCCATACGAGATGAAGCATCCAATAATCATTCCAGCCAATCATCATGTAACGACAATAATTATACGAGATGAACACATCAATCAGCTGCATGCAGGCCCTAAGATTATGATGACAACATTAAGGCAAACATATTACATCATGAGATGCAAGGATGCAGTTCGTGCAGTTATTGGCAGATGTGTAAAATGCGTCCGATTGAAAGCACAACAACAACAACAACTTGGGACAATTACCGCAAAGTAGAGTGTGTTATCACTGGCCTTTTGTTTCGACGGGAGTGGATTATGCCGCACAGCTATTTATTAAGACATCTAGGCTGCGAGGCGCGGAAATTATAAAGGCGTATTTGGCACTTTTCGTTTGTATGACAACCAAAGTTGTACATCTAAAGGTAGTGAGCGACATGACTACTGAGACGTTCTTGGCCGCTTTACGACGCTTCCATGGGCGACGAGGAATATGCAAACATTAATACAGTGACAATGGGTCTAATTTTGCGAGCTGATCACATGATTTGCAATTACAAAAAAATTTGTTCATAGTGAAATTTATAAATAAATATTGAATTAACGATTAAAATAATTTTGTTTTTCAATAAATAATTATTTTTCAACAAGTGCGTACACCTATATATATTTAATTATGCAATAAATAATTACACGGCCTGTAACAGACAACATAATACAATATGAATTTCTAAATTGTGTGCCATAAAATGTATCAATCAAGATTCTTCTCCTACGACTCAATAAACCAAACCGTCATTTATAAACCAGTAACTCTAACAATTTATAGCTACCTCTAACTACAAAAAAAAAATATTGCAACCTCTCACTTTAAATTTACGCCTTCGTAATTTTTTGTATTTTTTTACTTGCCAAACCAACCGAATTTTCAGAATTTAAATATATTCCGCAATATAAAACTAATTTTCTAGTCATGTTATATATTCGAACAAAAAATACATTTTACGATAACACAATAAATAGAGCACAAAAAAAAAAAATGTAAAAATGGGAAATCTATTTCACCATAAAATAACACAGAAACAAACTTCATTTTGAAGGTCAGTAGATCAAATCACCCTATATATTGTATAGTATTCGATATAATTTTTTTTTCTTCTCCGGAAAAAGAAATAATGGTTTTCCTATTCCAAACACATTCACACACACACAAACATACAAACACAAAATAGTACAATAGAAAAGTAGCAACAACAAAAAGGTAAATTCGTTTTTATGCAAATTTCCAGTTTTTGTTTATTATTTGGAAGAAGAGCGTAAGAAAAATATTGGAAAAAAATATTTTACAAAATTTAATCAATTTCCCATTTTTATGTTTTTTGGGAAAAGCAGAAAGATTTTTCTGTCTGTGTGTGTTGTTGTTTTGTTGTGTAAAAAAAAGGAAAAATATAAATTTTTATTTACATTTATTTTAACAAAATTCGAATTATTTTTGCTTAAGATATTCCATGTTTCATTTTGTGTCCCATCAATAAAATTCATAATAAAAGGAAAATCCTCTGGAAAGATAAGAGTCTTCTATTATCTGTATCTTTTGTATATTGCATCGAAATATTTTTACCTTCTTTTGTTAAACTATCAATATATGTACATATATTTCGCCCTGACCCAGTATCATTATGGCGCTCTTTAGTGATGTTGATGATCTGTCTAGCTGCCAATATCACATTAGGATTGATTTTTTTTTTCAAAAATTCAACGATATTCTGGGGCGAATATAAAAGGTGGAAAAAATATAAACCTGCCCTTTTATGTCATTGCGTCAAGAATTAATAATAATAAAACAGTGTTTAAACGCCATCACTTGGTTTTAGGTGTTTCAGCTTTACGAAAGATGTACTCCAACGTGAGAAGAAAGATTATCGAGGAACACCCGAGTTAACTGCAAAAATTCTTGATAGCCTGTTCTCAACTTTAACACAGCATTGAGACTGTGTCACTGTCATTCTAGTATCATTTTTGTCGGCATACCTAGATATTCTAGCGCAAACACCTGATGCACGGGCCTGGAAGAGTCATAATATTTAAATAGAATCATCCGCAGCGAAAAAACCTGATCAGTGACTGATCAATTCGGACGAAATCCTCCTTGATAACCACCAACCAGGCCCTCCGCTAGAGGGGTGATTCTCTCCAATATAATATAGGACAGTAACTTATATGCTGTGCAAAGGAGAGATATACCGCGATAGTTCTCACACTTCAAGCGGTCTCCCTTCTTGAAGATGGGCATATCGCGGCCTCTTTCCATTCGTCAGGCAATACTTCGGTTCGACATACTAATCGAATAAGGTCGAAAAACAAGTTCCACAAAGTATCCCCTCCGAATATCAAGAGCTCCGAATTAATGCATTCCACTCCAGGTGAGTGTTTTAGTCATGTTTTAGGCTCTGCATGACCCTAGTGAATTCCACATGGGATGGATCTTCAATGCAAATCTCTGCAGTCTGTATTTGAGTTGAATCAACTATATAGTCTGTGATCCCATAACTATTGTTTTATTTTAATGTAAATTGGTCATTGGTATGTAAATTTTGTAAGGAACGTGATATGGCAATGACATACTCGTATGCACATAGCACAATAAGACATGAGATTGATAAATGCCAGGCAGCCGTTAAAATAAAATAAAAATATTGAGTAGAGATAAATTGACGCTACTGCACCTGATATATTTTTTCTAAATTACCGTATCTGGTATACATTTGTCATAAAATGAATTGTTTTGTTATTCTTCAGCGTTATTTCAAAATCGTTTCGGAATAAAAAATGTAAATTGGCTTTAAAAAATTAATTAGAAAAATAAATAATTTTGTTTATAATAATTATAATATAATTATTATAAAAAAAAAATCACAATTTGGCTGCGAACTTTAAAAAAATCACCAAAATAATGAAAATAAGATGAACTCAACTCGTTCATCTTTTTTTTTTGAAAAAGACAATGTTTATTTGGCTATGCCTACTTTATTTTTTCATGCAAATCATATCAATGTACTTGTTTCTCTTACGTCCATTTTATGGAATATAGAAAAAGATTGAATGTAAATTAGCCTTTAGTTTAATCTTAGTGTACATTTAACATTAAGTAGGCTATGAAATCAGAATTCAAAATTTTTTGTCGTGCAATTATTTCAAGTAGGCTTAGAAGTCGTTGAAGCATCATTTATTATATTCCATAAATATGTTACTAGGACTGTGTCCGAAACCTGTGATAAAAAATCGTGAATTAATTTTTTGACATTTACTTGAAAATATGTGTTCGGTACCCAAGTTATTCGAGTCTATTACTATGATAATTTTTGACAGCTATCGAATAATTTATGTACGCATGTGCAACGTGTGATTTATACATACATAATATATGTATATATTCTAAAATTATTAATACATATTATAATAATAACGTGACATTAATAGGATTATCGGATCCATTATTTTAATATTCATTTTTTTAAAATTTTTTTGTGCAATTTTTTAGATGGCACAAAAAATTTGAGGTTATGAAAACTAAAATTGACATGTATAACGTGGGGAAAAAACTTATGAGGTGGGGAGATTTATTACACATTTCGGACAGCATAAAACTTCGTGAATGTAGGGGAATAATTATCAAAGAAATGTCTAAAATTAATTCTCGATTTTTTATCACAGGTTTCGGACACAGTCTAATTAGGATACGAATTATATAGAAAAAGCATGGATTTCATGAAATTGATAGCTTTGATTGTCTGACAAACGAGCTTACAAGTGTTGTTCAAAAGTGTCATACAATAAAAATACAATAAATAACAATAAAAATACATACAATAAAAATGAAAAACGAAAACAGATATACAACACCTTTGTTGACAACCGATATTCATGTATAGTATTATTAAGTTAATATAGAAGATTTACAAATTAAGAAGAAATGCGAGGAACTTGTAACCCACATCGGTCACAAAATCCTTTTCGACGAACTAGTGATTTACTGTACGGACGAAGATGAATTGGCTATAGACATAGAGTGGATAAGGGTTCGGTTTAACAATACTCTTACACCCCCTAATAAAAATACAAATTAAGCAGCAGAAAACCAAAAACAACTAAAAATTTGGAAGCAATCTGCTCCACAAAATCTTACGAATGGATTTTTGATATATTTATGAGCAATATGGATTGCAGATAGCTGCCAAATCAAACTTCTGAACGTCCAACGAAACGATAAAGACAGAGGCAAATAAAGAAAAGCAACTAAAATGTTAGATGAGGGTTCCTTTGCATAGCACAGACATGAAGATAAATAAACAAGTCCCATTAAAGTAATGGTCGAAAATCTGTATCATTCTTGCAAGCCAGAAAAAATTACGAACTACTTAACACAAAGAGGATTTAAAACCAATGGGGCAGTTAATAAACTGAACTGGGAAAATATGTATGTTAACATTCGAGACCTGCAGAACAAAGCTCTAAGAGAGAACAAGAGTTAAAGCAGCATAGCAAGTCAGCAAAAATTAAGAAGCTTACATGAGTGAATTAATCAGCCAACTACAACAACAAATCCATATCTCAACATAAGAAGTGCAAAATATATAAAAAACAATATGTGAATGCAAATACGACCGGAAAGCAAAAACATTTGAACCAGTGATTTACTGTACGGACGAAGATGAATTGGCTATAGACATAGAGTGGATAAGGGTTCGGTTTAACAATACTCTTACACCTCGTAATAAAAATACAAATTAAGCAGCAGAAAACCAAAAACAACTAAAAATTTGGAAGCAATCTGCTCCACAAAATCTTACGAATGGATTTTTGATATATTTATGAGCAATATGGATTGCAGATAGCTACCAAATAAAACTTCTGAATGTCCAACGAAACGATAAAGACAGAGGCAAATAAAGAAAAGCAACTAAAATGTTAGATGAGCGTTCCTTTGCATAGCACAGACATGAAGATAAATAAACAAGTCCCATTAAAGTAATGGTCGAAAATCTGTATCATTCTTGCAAGCCAGAAAAAATTACGAACTACTTAACACAAAGAGGATTTAAAACCAATGGGGCAGTTAATAAACTGAACTGGGAAAATATGTATGTTAACATTCGAGACAGATAAGATACTAGCAAAATCTTTGAAATCAAAAATATCTTAGGTTATAAAATAGAAATTCAACATGACATTCGTAAAAGTGGTAGGGAGCGCCGATGATAAATTCACAAAATAACAGTCTAAAAATTATGTTGCGGAATGCAACAAGAATTACAAGCAGTCCTAGATATTGTAACGATCTTCGGTGCCGTAAGGTGGTCAAAAACGTTAACAGCAAAATTTCTTTGAGATCGTTAACAGATAATTTGTTTTATTTACTAAACGAATTTGATAGCGGTTGTTCGTTGCCAGCTATGACTCAGTGGTGGGGGTGGGTGATATTTTCAAATGTTTAGTAAATCTAGCTTTAACCGCTATATTAAAAGAAAATGAAATGTTTGGTGGGACCTGCAGAATGATATTGAGGCAGGCAATGATACTTACCTTATGTTGACCACATACTGATACTGCCACATCCTCGTCCAAAACTGGTTAATTATCTCATCCTGAAACACTTAATTTCACGAGAGAGAAAAAAACAACAACAAGTAGAAATTTCATAACGAAGCAAGCTAAAATCGAAAGATCGTTAATGGTGGATTGATTCTTTAACTGTACAAATTTTCTATACACTTATAATTTTAGTTATTTGAGAATAAGATTGCAAGAAAAAAAAAAAAATTATGAAAATCAACTTAAATAAATAAAAATTAATTAACAACAAAAAAAATGTAGACCCATTAGACTTTTAAATCAAATTATTTATGTTAGTGTAGGTTAGTTTCATAAAACTAATGATAATAATTAAGACGTAAAAAAAAAGAAATTCTTAAGGCGTATCAAAAAAATAGCTTAAATCATAAAATATAAATATAAAGGTATAATATTAGAATAAATATATAAATTATGAAAAATAAATATTATAAATTTTTATAACAATAATTAAATAGTATTACTTGTATTATAAACAGCTGGTCGACATTGATACCGGATACACGGTGAAGATGTTGGTCATGATAATATAACATGACATCTTACGAGATACTAATATCACGTAATAATGTGTTTTAAAATTATACAATTTAAGTTTCGTTCAACGGTTTATATTTATAGTTTAATTAGAATTTCACTGTCCCATTTATTTTAACATACGAATATTGTACTTAATTTTTAATCAAAATATTTATTTGGAATACATAGTTTATAGCGCACTATTATTAATATTATTATTATTATATTATTATTATAATTTTTTTGAATTTAGATATGAGTTGTTCAATATATTACTATATTATATATATATACGAGTATATTATTCAAATAGTCACATCACATTTTTATTATTGTGAGAATGGAAATTCAAAAACCATTCCTCTTAAAAAAACCACAGAACATGACAACGGCCATTCAATTACCGTTCAAATTGTCCACCTGTGAACTTTCACATACACAATTTGTTTATATTATTATAATTTATTATATATATATATGTATATATATATTTATTTTTTTTAAATACTTAAATCACCGTATACCGAACAGAACATACATAGTTTATTATTATAATTTAACATTTATTAATTTATCTTAATCAATTATAATTATTACAAGAATACTTTTAGTTTAATGCTCCACAAAAAATTCAAATTTATTTGTAAACATATATATAGAATTTAAATTTTAAATAAATATGCAAAAAAATTAAACAAATAAATAAATTATTTTATCTTATTTAAATGGAAATACATCGTTTTTGTCGACTTTTAATTACTCAAGCACCAAAAACGAACTCCCCGCGTGATGACAAAAATCATCATTTATACCTCTTTCAAAAACTGTTAGACATTTCTCTCTCTCAATTTGAGATCGGATGTTGTATCAATTAAGCTTGGCTTTTTGTAATTGGTAATCGCAAAGCCGTAAATATTATACCAATACATTTAAAAAAATAATTAATCATCAGGGGTGATCCACCCATGCAACCATTGTAGCGAAGACTCGTTACAAATCGTGGGGACGACCTGCCCCTGAGATGGGTCTTTGCCGGGCCACTAGAAGAGAAATACTGTTCATTTGGTTTTAGGTAAACAAAACAATTCCAAAAAATTTCAAATTTTAATATCTTTTAGGTGATAAATACCCATTAATTTTCCATTACTGTCAGAAAGCTTACACGAGGATGTAACGATGATCAGTATGTGGTATGTCACTTGATGGTATAGTAAAAAAAAATATATATATATAATAAGCTAGGAAGTATCATTGCCTGTGCCGGATGATTATATAAAAAAAACAGAATGAGCGGATGGTTCTATTTAAACATACAAATAAGTCAACATCTGTTGATGGAAATATTTGCGAATAGGACCATTTAAGAGATTTGAACATAACATAATTACAGAAATAAGTTCGAACATTAAAATCAACAAATGAAATTTCATTTGGAATTAATGCGATTTCCGTAATTTAGTTATCATGGGTTCATCCACAGTTCCGAATTCCGCACCTAAAATCAACATATATAACATGGAACTTAGTGCGCATTCAAATCTGAGAAATAATCCCAAGAAATAACGGATGCAAAAGCAATATATATTTAATCCATATAAGTAACTAACATCTGGATCGACATTTAAAAATGGAGACAGATGCGAATATGGATTGAATGAAACATATAATTGAACTGAAATATTTGGTATCAGAAATTTACTATAATTGCAAAACATAAGGTTGGAAATTGAAATGGAAAATATGATAATAAAATAAAACGGAAGCCAGTGTTTGGGCGCCACTGTAACGATCTTCGGTGCCGTAAGGTGGTCAAAAACGTTAACAGCAAAATTTCTTTGAGATCGTTAACAGATAATTTGTTTTATTTACTAAACGAATTTGATAGCGGTTGTTCGTTGCCAGCTATGACTCAGTGGTGGGGGTGGGTGATATTTTCAAATGTTTAGTAAATCTAGCTTTAACCGCTATATTAAAAGAAAATGAAATGTTTGGTGGGACCTGCAGAATGATATTGAGGCAGGCAATGATACTTACCTTATGTTGACCACATACTGATACTGCCACATCCTCGTCCAAAACTGGTTAATTATCTCATCCTGAAACACTTAATTTCACGAGAGAGAAAAAAACAACAACAAGTAGAAATTTCATAACGAAGCAAGCTAAAATCGAAAGATCGTTAATGGTGGATTGATTTTGAATTAAAGTCACATTCTTTAACTGTACAAATTTTCTATACACTTATAATTTTATTTATTTGAGAATAAGATTGCAAGAAAAAAAAAAAATTATGAAAATCAACTTAAATAAATAAAAATTAATTAACAACAAAAAAAATGTAGACCCATTAGACTTTTAAATCAAATTATTTATGTTAGTGTAGGTTAGTTTCATAAAACTAATGATAATAATTAAGACGTAAAAAAAAAGAAATTCTTAAGGCGTATCAAAAAAATAGCTTAAATCATAAAATATAAATATAAAGGTATAATATTAGAATAAATATATAAATTATGAAAAATAAATATTAATAATGTGTTTTAAAATTATACAATTTAAGTTTCGTTCAACGGTTTATATTTATAGTTTAATTAGAATTTCACTGTCCCATTTATTTTAACATACGAATATTGTACTTAATTTTTAATCAAAATATTTATTTGGAATACATAGTTTATAGCGCACTATTATTAATATTATTATTATTATATTATTATTATAATTTTTTTGAATTTAGATATGAGTTGTTCAATATATTACTATATTATATATATATACGAGTATATTATTAAAATAGTCACATCACATTTTTATTATTGTGAGAATGGAAATTCAAAAACCATTCCTCTTAAAAAAACCACAGAACATGACAACGGCCATTCAATTACCGTTCAAATTGTCCACCTGTGAACTTTCACATACACAATTTGTTTATATTATTATAATTTATTATATATATATATGTATATATATATTTATTTTTTTTAAATACTTAAATCACCGTATACCGAACAGAACATACATAGTTTATTATTATAATTTAACATTTATTAATTTATCTTAATCAATTATAATTATCACAAGAATACTTTTAGTTTAATGCTCCACAAAAAATTCAAATTTATTTGTAAACATATATATAGAATTTAAATTTTAAATAAATATGCAAAAAAATTAAACAAATAAATAAATTATTTTATCTTATTTAAATGGAAATACATCGTTTTTGTCGACTTTTAATTACTCAAGCACCAAAAACGAACTCCCCGCGTGATGACAAAAATCATCATTTATACCTCTTTCAAAAACTGTTAGACATTTCTCTCTCTCAATTTGAGATCGGATGTTGTATCAATTAAGCTTGGCTTTTTGTAATTGGTAATCGCAAAGCCGTAAATATTATACCAATACATTTAAAAAAATAATTAATCATCAGGGGTGATCCACCCATGCAACCATTGTAGCGAAGACTCGTTACAATATATGTACATAAAATTGAAACTTATTAACAGTGCATAGTATCGGTTATCAAAATTTTCCATTTAATCTGTGTTAAAGTGTGTCCAATTTTAAAAAGTCGATCAAATTCCGACATGCCTAACTACCGCCCGATCACCATTTCAAATTCATTGACTAAAATTGTTGAAAATATTATCAACCAAATTAGAAACATTCCTGGAAACTAACATATAATTTTACAATGGCCGTTTGGAATCACCATAAATTCCAGTACAGCTGCGGCTTCCTTACAACTTATCCATAGTCCAACTTACCCATAAGTTTAGTTATAGATAAAAAAGCGTTGTATCTGTTCTATTTTTGGAACTAAGTAGGGCATTTGAAGCAATAAATCATAGAATATTGTTGTTAAAATTAATGAAACTAAATTTGTCCTATAATCAAACTACATTTTTTGAAAACCATTTAAAGAATAGAAGTCAATTTGTTGATGTAAAATGCCAGTGAAAATGTTACTAATTTTGTTATAAATTGCGTCATATGTAGTTAGTAAGCTTATAGTACAAACTTCACCCGATATAATAGGAAACTCTATGGCCGATTCTAGCCAATATTGAGTATCCACAAATGCGATACTGGGCCAAAATATGTATTTTGGTTTGTTCCAATTAGTTCTTTGATAAAGTGTGGGTTTTCCGGAAATCATGCGTACAATTATACAAGAAAACCGTAAAATGGCCAATGTAGAGTATGCACAAACGCGATACTAGGCTAAAATGTGTATTATAGTTTGTTTCAGTTAGTTCCTTGGTAAATGTTGGGTTTTCCCGAAATCATCCATAAAACTATTCCAGAAAAACTTAAATTTGATATATTCTGGATACGATTCTAGCCAATGTACAGTATGCACAAATGCGATGCTGGGCCAAAATGTGTATTATAGTTTGTTTCAATTAGTTCCTTGATAAAAGTTGAGTTTTGCAGAAATGATCCATACTATAGAACTATGTATAATGCATATAAAACCCAAATCAGTAAATACAAGTTGTAAAATCATTACAAATTACGTTTAAAGATTAAAGTTTTAAATTAAATTGACATAACAAACTGCAAAATACATTCAACATAAACAATATTAATTTATTTACAAAATTTTTGAGCTTTTCAAAATAACACATATTTTTCATTATTTTTAATTTTTTCACCAGTCCTATCGTCTCCAGAGTCAATTAGGAAAAGTGTCAGATTGGCTCAGGTGCTTTTTAAGTTTGGCATACTAAACTAACATCAATTTATCCTGTTTGTTTCAAAAAACTTCCACGGTCGTAAGCGAGCCAATTTATCTGTAAGCTAACCATTTCAAATATTTTAAATTATTTCAAAATATTTTTAATTATTTTAAAAGTGTTGGATTAGCTCCGGTGTTTTTTTAACACCAACTTTTCCTATTCGTTTCGAAAAATGCAACAATCGCATGCGAGCCGCATGAATTTCATTAGCCAGATTAGCTCGTATTATTTAGAATCTTTCGGCCTATTATAGCACCATCATTATTAATTAATAGAATAATTATGAATTAATAGTTCAAACAAGATGGAGCCGCAGCTAACACAGCTCGTCCAACTTTGACTCTCTTGCGCAAAATTTTTGGCGATCGAATAATATCGGGTTTTTCCTGATTTTAACTGGCCACCGCGTTCGCCTGATTTAACTGCCGCGATTTCTACATAATTAAATTATAAGAAAATTGATGTTAGTATCTCAAACTTAAAAAACACCCGAGCTAGTCCGTCATTGGCTCGAGTGTTTCGAAGTAGTTGTTTTTGTTGGCCAATTATAAAAAACACTTGACTTCATCCGTCACTTAATCATAATCTTTTATGAATCCGACTTAATAAATCAAATCATTGAATGGTTCGATTTACGTTTTTTACGATACTGTTTTGTGTATCTTTTTCTTCCGTGATATTGAGATGGTTTAGTACGATATTCAAGAGAATAGTGATTTCTTGGGATGATAGTTTTATGAAACTGGGATGTCTGGGATGAATGCTGGGCTAACTTTATATACATCGTTTACAGTTGGCCGATTTTGGCCTATCCTTATGGTGTTACTATTGCGTTTTTCTGGGTCTGGCATGAATGCTGGACTAACTTTATATAAATCGTTTACAGTTGGCCGATTTTGGCCTATTCTATTCATAGTACGAGTGTGGGGCAAAAAAATTTAGTTATGCTCAATGTGGCAGAACCGAAATATGTTATAAATCGGAATTAATATGTTATTCTATTAAAAGAATGATATGGGATTTCTGGTGTGATAATCACGTCGTCATGAATAAATATTTTAGCTAAGGGTATAAATTAGTATAAAAAATATAAAATATTTGAGTTTTCTAATATGGGATTCTTGGCGTGATTCTCGAATACAAAACCATGTTTGTGTGACAAAATACTGATTTGAACGAAACTTAGTGTTTGGTAAATTAAGTAAACTAGAGCCTTAATCTATCAAACAATAAATAACTTATTAAAACACAATTTTCTATTAATTAGAACTTTGGATGTTCAGGATTATAATGTACAGCGACGATCTTTCTTCCGTTGTCTAAAATTTACAACATCCGCCTCTATAACAACACTGTATTAAATCGTGGCAGTCCAATTTGGTGCTTGCATATGCAGATGACATATATGCGTGATTGTACTGATTAGCAAGTAAATACTTGATCCACTTGTAGGGTGTTCAGCTTCTGTTGAACTCCAGATCAATGAGTACAAAACAAAATATATTATCTCTGGCTATAGAGATTATAGCACATCAGGTTTTAGTAGTGGCCACTACACGTTTGAGGGAGTGAGGAGGTTTAAATATTTGGGTTCTCTTATCACTAACGATAACAGTACGTGTGAGGATATTACAGACCGGCAAGCAGTAGGCAGCCGTGCTTTTTTCCTCTAAGGCCACTGTTAAAATCTAAACAACTAACCATGAAGCTGGAGCGAAATAGGTAAATCCATCCAATGCATGATAAATTATATTTATTTGAAGAATCGAAAAAAATATTAGAATCAAGAGATAATAGATTAGCACGAGGTAATTTTTGTTGAACCCTGTATAAAACGATTTTATTACTGTCCCTTAATGTTGAACCCAATCTTTATTTTGTTTGTAATTGTAGGTGCCCAAAATTAGAACTTGTTCACACCCAAACAACTCTAATTTGAATAAATTTTAATAGGAATCCTTGTTTTTCATTCTAATCCTTGTTAAAACAACAGATAACTTTTGAAACTTTTAGTTCCTAAACATAATTATCTCCCAAAACAGTACTAAACTATTTAATTATCTGCCAAAACATTTAAGCACTTTATATTATTATCTTTGTTGCTATGTTGTTGGTGTAAGGAAAATAAAATCCGGGGAAAATCAAACTCTATATATCCTTTGAACATATATAAAATTTGTTTCAAAACATTTTCATTGTATTTAAATTTTTTTTTGAGTTTTTTTTTGCCAACTTTACTAAAGTTTTTTTTTTTTTTTTGTGTACATATAGTTTGCACTGTTACCCTTTTCTCTATGTTTATTTCCTCCTTTTTCTGTTGATTATTTTACTACACAAAAACTAAACGAGCTTTTATTTACCTTTTAATCTGCTTTTCCGTTTATTTTCTATTTTGCTTTTCATGGTGAAGGTATACGAATTGAAGCTTTCATATAGTTTTACCTGTATGTTAGCATACACTATATGCAATCAGAACAAAGAAAAAAGTGTAAACTTGTAATTTTTATTGTAGTAATTTGTTAGTATATGTATGTATACATAAGTTTGTCGAAGGAAATGAAAACATAATAATGTAGCAAACAAAAAAAAAATAAAAGGTTTACAAGTTTGTTTAGGAAAATCAATATGATATTGATTGTTTTTCCTTCAAATCCGTGATGGAATACATAATGCAGTAAGTGAATGATTTTTTAGAGATTCTCTTTATTAAACAAACTAATTTAGACTTTTTTACCTGTATCGATCGCATAATAGCGATATTTATACGTAAATATACATATAAGTGCATAATATATTACACATGCATAATTAATGACTTAAAATAAAATGTTGGAAACCCACATGCCACATCACCAATAAACCACAACGATTCTGTGAATATTTTTATTTTTAAATGATGATGAATTCCCTAATATACCAATTTTGTAATAAAATACATACATATATGTATAAAATATATTCTAGAGTAAAAATAATTTTCACACAATTTGACATTCGAAATATGTATGTAATACAATACAATATTTAAAATAAATCGTTAAATAATGAAAAACTATAACATTTTTATTTCAAGCTTTTATGTATGTATATTTATATCAAATATCAAAATTACCAAATATGTGTGTATGTGTGCATCGTCTCGTCTCCTATATTATGGTAAAAATAGAAAATGAAAATACATGGAAATTGTGGAAAAATCATAAATTTTCCCAAACAAAACATACATACATACATTTATTTATACAGCAGAGAGAAAAGAATTATTATTATAATATTTTTTTATTATTTTTATAATAAAATAAAATACATTTTTTATTTATAAACATTTACATACGTACACACACAAATATACATTTTTATTTGGAACATGTAATGAATAATTCACAAATGAATGTTGACCATTTTTATACAATTTTTGACAACAACAACAACATATTTAAATTTTTTTATGCTCACTGCTCAGCAGAATTACTGATGAATGATGATATATAAACATTAAGATTTCGTCTTTAATGTAAACATTTCTGTGATGCAGTTAAATTCTTCGCGCTGAATTTTTTGAAGTACCATTAAAAAAACTTTCTGTTATACAGCACATGACTTTCCAATTCCTCCAATTTTGTACATATTGTTTAAGAAAACCTAAAAAATTATGATGTGGATCCGCCTGAAAATATAGCCGAGTAACCAAAATTGGTGATCAGAAAATTTTATACCAATTTGTCACAAATTAGAAGGTCATTTTTACCACTAATCAATGGTGATAATTTTACGACTTATTAATGCGGATATTTTGTGACAAAACACAGGCTGATTATATTTATACAAATAAAGAGATTTTCATTACATTTATTTGACAAAAGCTTTTATTTGCGTATAACCAGAGCCACCAATATATACAGAGCCGTAAGGATCAGCTATGTTTTCTGTCTAGCTTTTTCTAGAGGAACTACTTTTTGCATTATCCCATAAGAATCAATGTAGAAGTGACCATTTTTGAATTACTTTTCATCAGAGGGATAGAGTACAAAATTATTCTAATAGGCTGAGATGGCAATAGAAAAAAAATGAAAATTGGATTCACGAGATGAGACATGCTATACGACTTTTTTTTAATTTAGTTCAATTCTTATGCGTAGGTGGCAATAGCGTAGGAAGGCTATACTTTGACGTTAAAACACAAATAATTTAAGCAAAAAAATTCGTTAATTAAATTCCACCACTTTTTAAGTGAACACAAGTGAACACGCTGGATTAATGCCATCCCAAAACATTCCACTACGTAAGTTGGCTATAACGAGAAATAACAATGTAAGCAGAAGGGACGAACGATATTGCAATCAGAAGAAAAATTGGATTGCTGTTGTTGTGCCGGTTTCAGAACCGGAACATATCGAGTCCTCGATAAATAATAGAACAGTCATTATTTCCACAGAAGATCAAACAACACAAACCCAAAATAATACAAAAAACAGAACGCGTTTCTTTTCTTCGGTTTTCAATTAACATCAACGATCAATTACAATATTTTACCGGATTGGATTCTGTATAAGAACCAAGCACAAATCATAGCGGAAAAAAATGTCGATATAATTTTTTTCAATTTGCTAGAAAAACATATAATTTGCATGCATAGTAGGCTTTTAACAAACTATTTAATTTATTTTATCGGTACCTCAGGATGTACCGCTAAAAATTATTTTTATATGCGTGATTTACACGTTCCAACAAATTTTTTCTAACATTTTTTGTAGACATTCAGAGCTACACGCAATAGAAAAAATGTGTATGCGATAAAAGAGATATAGCATAATACAAAAATGGCGTCGTGCTAAAATTTTTTGGCGATGTAAAATTTACAATATAATTTTTGACGGATAGCTTTGAATCGAAAACAGTGAAAATAAATTATAAATGGCGATTTCGGTTGGTTTATTTGTTTTGCGCTTAAAAATTTGACAAAATCGCCATTTTTATTGTGTTTGTTGCTATAAAATTTACTCGGGTCGTATGTTTAGTATATTTTATAGTCAAATTTTATTTTTAGGAAACAAATTAAAAAAAAAAAAAAAAAATCCAACAATATTTTGTTTGTCTATATGTTTGTTCTTGTCTTTCAAATGAATTTCGCGATATACTAATCTCTTCATTTTTTGTTGGCCAACATTGTTGGAACGTGTAAATCACGCAATATATACATATAGTTTTCAAAGTTTTGTTATGACGAAACAATAAATCTAGCAGTTTTGGTTGCATATTGAGTTTACTCAATAAATTTGCGTTTGGTGCCTAATTCTTATACAGATCGATTTAATTTTTTTGGAATACTTGGGGTCCAAATTAATTGTACACGACACTATTTCGATTTTAATTGTTTATTTATTATATTTAGGGGGACTGCGGGGTCTATATTGTGAGGGAGTTCGTCGGTCGCGTGACCTGCTTCGACCTCGTGTTAGCCCTTCTAGTCTTGACTCGATGCGTGCGAGTCTTGCTTCGAGAGATAATGGTGTTTGCTTTGTTAAACGGGGAGTTCTGTCTCCACTGCGTTCATTTTGTGGTTGTCGCCGGTATGGTACATTGACTTGACTGACGCTTGGTTGGTTGATGTGTATGACATCATACATTTTGTCGGCAATTCTGGCTAACATTTGTGTCGTGGAGGATTCGGGCTGTGCCACCAGCGCTATGCGAATCAACTCCGGCATTTTCCGGATCCATAGCGATCTGATTATTGTTTCGGAAAAGTTGTTGTTAGCCAGTGTTTGTGTGTGCCGTAAAGCGTCAGATGGTGTGCGGTCGCCTAATTGCTGGCCTGAAAGCAATTGTTCCAGTTGGCGTTCGCTCGATGGTGCTAGGCGTTCTAGCAGTGTCTCTTTGAGTTTGTTGTATTGGTTTGTGGTTGGTGGATTGAGCAGGAAATCGGAGATCACATCGCACGTTTCTGGTTGTAAGGCTGACAAAATTTGCATGTATTTTGTTTTGTCAGCTGTGATGCCTTGTAGTCCGAATTGAATTTCGGCGAGCTGAAACCATGTGTTTGCTCTTTGTGGCCAGAACAGTTGAATGGCGATTCGTTGTTTTAAAAAAAAATCTTGCGATTTTAAATTTTAGCAATTACGGTAAAAAAAAATTTTTTTAGATCAAGCGAGGTGAAATTGAACAGCGGGTTTTATATCACCGTTGTGATGGCGGGAGGACGTGCGACGAGAAACGACCAATGTGTGTGAGATTATGGATGGGTGGCAATGTGGTGGTGAATAATATATATATAAAATTTTACATTAGTAAAAGAGTTTACGTTAAATTTTGAGAGAAAAAATGATTCTTAGTTTGTAATTGAAAAAAAAAATGAGTTTACGTTAATATGTATGAAAATAAAAAATGATTCTACGTTAAAAAATGAGCAAATAAAAATAAAAAAATGTTACGTTAAGAATTTTAAAGTACAAGAAAAAAAAATTTTATATACAAAAAAAAAAAAAAAAACTATGTACCGGTTTTTATTGTTGTTTCTGCTGCTGTTGATGGATCTGCTGCTGTTGATGGTCATCCGCTGCGGTGAGGGTGGATCGCTTCACCGTTACTTGTATCCCGCGTTGGTACGTGGGATAGCCCTACGCACGTGTCCAAAAAAAATCAAGTGTGGGCATGGTCCCTACACTATTTTGGATATTCCCGCGTTGGTACGTGGGATAGCCCTACGCACGTGTCCAAAAACAAATTCAAGAATCCCACGTTGGTCTGCGATTTTTTTTATTTTTGTGTGTCCGCTATGATGATTGTGATGTTTTATGATCTCCGTGTTGATGATATGAAATGGTATCGTTGAATATGTGTGGTTATGTTGTGTGCTGCGTGTTCTATCCACGATCGGAAGTCACCAATTTTGGAATACTTGGGGTCCAAATTAATTGTACACGACACTATTTCGATTTTAATTGTATATTTATTATATTTATTTTATTATTAAAATTCATTAATTTATTTTATAATTTGGTTTATTCAATTATTTTACATTTATTTTTTATGATCAAATTAATTTTTGTTATTAATATTATTTCACCATCACTTCTTTTTGACTGTTCATCAAGAGATAAAAAAAAACGTAATGGACGAAAAAGTCTTGTGTTAATTTTATTTGTTTTTTTTGTTGTTGTATGAATGACGTCGCCTTCGTTTCCAAATGTACATGTCATATATTTGGAACGGGAACAGATGCACCGGCGGCGGTCAACATTGCACTTATGTTAAGTGTTGCATCACCGCATTGTTATTGCGTGGTGATGTTGTTAGATGGCGACATGCTTTACTATAAATGTTTTATAGTAATGGTTTGGCTATTAGATAGTGGTGGTTCGGCTATTGGATATGTGATGGGGTTAGTGAACGCTTAATTCAAATAAGTTGGTTTATATTTGAATTTCACTAATTGTTTTGTTTGTGGCAGTATCGAATATCGGTGAGTTGAATATTCGAGCTGCTACAATTTATTATTAAATTTGATGGTAACAGATAAAAGTGAATTAATTTAAATAAAATTTGATTTTTAATTTCGATTACTGAAATCGATATTAAAGATCAAATTTTAATAACGCCTTTTAAGTATAGATACTGCAATGTTTTCTGTTCATGCAAAATATTTTTTTAACTAACAGAAACGTGATTTCAAAAATCTTTAAAAACATGACATAGAGAATTTACATCACTTTGCAACAAATCGATATCTGGAAAATTTCGATATCTAGAGGATCTATAATTGATTGTACCGAAATTCCTATACACAAATCAGAGGACCTTCCCAGCATCAACTAACCTTCTCATCGTACAAAAATAGAACAACTTTCAAATCATTAGTTGCTGTTGATGAAAACGGAATGATATTTGTGTTTCCGAGACGAATGGAGGTGCAACTTCTGATCGAGAAATTTATTTTACAATCTAGTTTTAAATAAAATAAGAAAATTTTTAATGGGTTACTTATTTAATAAAATTAATTATATTATATGTGTTTACTATTTGGCAAATTTGTTTTTAATGATATTAATTAAATAATACTTAAAATAGTTTGAGATTTATTCAAACAAAATCATACATCTTTTATTGAAAACCCCTTTAAGTATTTTATTTTATTCACAAAAGAAAATTCGAAAGGAAACACAACCACATTTTTACTGTTTCCTCTTTTCGTTTTGCAGTTTAATTTGATTGCGTTGGTATTTGCAAAGCCATCTTAATATATAAAGCCTCATGTTGAGCGATATTTTCAAACGAGCTTTTTCTATTTAATCAAAAAATGTGTAATTTACAAAGAAGTCTATGCAATCCCATGGCAAAACATACAAACTTATTTTGATTTGTTCAACTATTAATAGTGAGAGCTTTTAATATTTTATTACATAAAGTAATAGATAAAGAATTGAATTAGGTGATGGCCAGCGTTATTTTTCGAAATTATATTAATTAAACATAATTTTTATGATTACAAAATTTCTATTGACTCTAATAAAAGTTCGTGATCAAATTGTCCCTCTCCTAATCCTAATTGACATATTGTATATAAATTATGTAACCTTTTGTAACCTTCAAAACAAAACACAACATTTTATCATTTATTTGATCAATATTTTTATTTTGGTTTAATGAGAAATATCCCAGCGTTTATCCGATTAATCTCCTAAATTTTAATTTATCGTAGTTATCATAATTTTTATACATATTTTTCGATGTGTAGATTTTGAATCGAACTATTTTATTTCTGTGTTGGAGTGAATGCTTTTAATATACTAAAAGAGAGTATATTAGAATATATCAGATATATATTTGTATATACAAATTTAAAAGCGCAAATAAATTAAATTAATATCAATTTTATAATCATTAAAATTATGTTTAATTAATATAATTTCGGAAAATAACCCTGGCCATCACCTAATTCAATTCTTTATCTATTACTTTATGTAATAAAATATTAAACGCTCTCACTATTAATAGTTGAACAAATCAAAATAAGTTTGTATGTTTTGCCATGGGATTGCATAGACTTCTTTGTAAATTACACATTTTTTGGTTAACTAAAAAAAGCTCGTTTGAAAATATCGCTCAACATGGAGGCTTTATATATTAAGATGGCTTTGATTTTAGTTACTATAGAAAAAGCTCAATTTTTCACCTTAGGGCTCTGTTATTTCAAGAAGTTCATACCCATACCCAACGTGGGTTGTACCTATAATGTTTTGTGAGTATAATGTTTTTCGGTGAAATTTTACGAATGTTCTATATAGCAGAGACCTGCACGAGCTCGGGTTAGGCCTTCGGCCCGAAGGCCGACTCGAGGACCGGCTGGGCAGATATTTTCTTATATCATTCGGGTTCGGCTCGGGCTTAATTTTAAAAATTAATCAAAAGTTTTTTCTTTATGAATTTTTAATATAATTTTATTAACCACATTGATGAATGAATTAAAATAAAATTTACGTGAGTAAATTTCCTTGCTTACATAAATTTAATTTTAATTAACCAAAATGACGTCATTTCGATACCAATAAATATGATTTCGTCTAATACGGCCTTTATGCTTGAGCTATATTATTTTACTAAACGCCGCTACTCAATCAAGCGTTACCCGATCATGGTAGCAATATAGTGGCTGCATTGGAACATTCAACTCGTTTGAATTGCGCGTGCCATTTAATAAACACAATCCTTAGAAATGTATTTAAACCCACTTTTCTAATAGGAAACTTACCTTCGATCAAATTATTAACAGATGAAGTTAAAAATATGTGGTTAAGTTTTTAAAATTTCTGGGCTTGTACGCCAATTAAAATCAGCTCTTCTGCAAGAGTGGCCGTGAAACGCGGTAGAATAGTCGCATTGATATGTATGAATCTTTTGAAACTAATTTTACAAAAATCGTAAATTACTATAAAATCAACATAAAAACAACATAGCGGAAGAATATAATACACCACTTTCCAATTCAGATAGTGAAAAAAGGAAAATGTTGATCCAATATAATAGACGACGACGAAGTAAACATGTATGTTAACTGCGATATAACCACCCACATTAAATCCATTAATATATTGAATTGGTGGCAAGAACAAGAGGGAAAATATAAATATTTAGCAAAAGCCGCTAGCTATATTATTTTTACATAGCAACATGAAAAAAACCTACGTGAATTTGGAAAGTAAAGATACATTAATGAATGTGTTGTGTAGTATTAAAATTAAAATCGTAATTGTGTTTTCTTTAGGATATTTAGAATATTTTAGCTTGAATCTCTTTTTTTCGGGTCGGGTCGGGTCGGTTTCGGACTTTAATATATTATGAAAAGTCGGGTAAACATTTTATAGGCCCGTGTAGGTCTCTGCTATATATAGGAATAGTATGGTACATACGGTATGTCAGACATTTCTTAATGGATGATTAGTTATGCTATTAACCACAAGGCTACCAATTGACTAATTAAATTAACCTACTTATGTTGCTTTTGTTTGATTTATCATTTTGTGAACATCAAATTGGAATTTTACATATCATGAAAATCAGAATCGTAAATAGAATCACAATTTATTTGTTCGATCTTAGTGTGATCTTGCGAGAATAATAGATTTGTTCTTCACAAACGGAAATATTTAAAGTGACTGATTCATTCAATCCATTTGTTGTTAATTGTGTTAACCACAAAAAACAGTTTTTGATTCTAATGAAATTAAGTCTACAACATCTGGGCATCATACTCAGTTTACCTATACCCTTTTTCAAACAAAATAAACCACACTGAACTATAGCAGTAGTTAGAAGTTATACACTGGGATGATGACTTAGACACTAGTGATGTAAACCAAGAAGCTAATAAATTCTATCAGTTTTGAAACCCACATTCCATTGTGCCGGGAAAAATCTAATATTCATCCTCCTTCGTTTGACGATCATCTGATAAATCTGAAGAATCATAAATGTAAAGCCTATGTAAAGATGATTAATAGTGGTTTAGAATTGGATAGAACTACGTTTCTCCAGTCCACTGAAGAATTTGATACATACTTCAAGGAATCTTGGAGAAGCAGGTCGGTTTCGGAAACAGGAGCATTGCAGTTCTTTATACGGATGGCTCCAAGCTACACGGTAAAGTAGGAGCTGGAGTCTTCTGTGATAAATTGGACGTAGATATATCAGTTCGTCTCCCTGACCACTGCAGCGTGTACCAAGCAGAGGTGATAGCGTGGTGAGGAGGTCTTGAATTGGTTGAGACATAATGTGGTATCCTCGATTAATATCGCAATTTATGTGGACAGTCAGGCGGCAATCGAGTCGCTGGATTCAGTTTCTCTTACATCTAGGGTGGCGTTGGGTTGGCACTGGTCTCTGAATGAGATGAGTGACCATTTCAAAATGCAGATAGTCTGGGTCCCCGATCACTTTGATGTCATGGGGAACTACAAGGCGGACGAACTATTGGGGGTCCGGAATTTTTTAAAGAAATTTGAGCCTTTATCTTGGAAAAATGTTACAAGATTTTTTATTCAAAATATTGCCCATCGCTACCCACTACTTTTTCTCATCTTCCTGGCAATTTATGGATTCCATCCCAGAAAAACTGCTGTATAAACAAATTTAAAAGAACAAATAAATTAAATTAATGACATATTTTTAATCATAAAAATTATGATTTATTAATGTAATTTCGAAAAATAACGCTGGCCACAACCTAATTCAACTTTTTATCTATTACTTTATGTAATAAAATATTAAAAGCTCTCATTATTAATAGTTGAAAAATTCAAAAGAAGTTTGTATATTTTGCCATAGGTTGGCATATGCTTCTTTGTATATTATACATTTTTTGGTCAAATAAAAAAAGCTCGTTTCAAAATATTGCTCAACATGGAGGCTTTATATATTAAGATGGCTTTGATTTTAGTTACTATAGAAAAAGCTCAATTTTTCACCTTAGGGCTCTGTTATTTCAAGAAGTTCATACCCATATCCAACGTGGGTTGTACCTATAATGTTTTGTGAGTATAATGTTTTTCGGTGAAATTTTACGAATGTTCTATATAGCAGAGACCTGCACGAGCTCGGGTTAGGCCTTCGAGGACCGGCTGGGCAGATATTTTCTTATATCATTCGGGTTCGGCTCGGGCTTAATTTTAAAAATTAATCAAAAGTTTTTTCTTTATGAATTTTTAATATAATTTTATTAACCACATTGATGATTGAATTTTTTTTTTTTTTTTTTCAATTTTATTTAAATATTTAAAATAAACAATTATTACAATCTAGTCACCTGGACTAATGAGCAATTTTATTCTAACTTAATTTACTATGTTGTATTAATCTATGGCTTCTTCCCAATGGTGTTCCATAGTGTCTGATAAATTGAATTAAACCACATCGTTATTGTGGATTTTACATCAGCATTACGCTGTTTACACTAGCAATTACACCAGCTCAAAAGGTTTAGTTCGTTTAAGCCTGCGTACAATATCTGTGTTGTTTAACAGCTTAGTTGCCTCAGTGTTAACATGTTGTTCGAGCCTTTGCCTATGTCTCACTGCATTTTTTTGGATTTCCTTTGAAACAGTGGCCACTTTAAGGTCCCTATGGAGGTCTCTGTTTCTAACATACCATGGTGCATAAACGATGTTCCTTAATACTTTGTTTTGAAATCTTTGGATGATTTCCACGTTGCTCTGTTTGGTACAACCCCAAAGTTGGATACCATAAGTCCAAATCGGTTTTAATATTTGTTTATATAATAGAAGTTTGTTGCATGTTGATAGAGCGGGGCTCCTTCCTATCAGCCAATACATCTTTCTATATTTAAGCCCCAGTTCTTCACTTTTCTTTTTGACGTGTGCTTTCCATCGTAGTTTTGCATCTAGTGTCATGCCAAGATACTTAGCCGTGTTGGCATACGGTATTATTTCTTGATTAATTGTAACCGGAATATGTTCGAGTCGTTTGTTTGTAAAATTGATATGAACTGATTTAGTTTCGTTAAGTTTAATTCGCCATCTTTTGGTCCAGTTATGTACTTGAGTAATAGCTAACTGTAAACTATGAGTTGATTCTTCGTTGCTATCTCCAACAGCTAAGATTGCCGTGTCATCAGCAAATGTCGCCACAGTGTTGTTTTCTAATACAGGGAGATCATTAGTGTACAATAGGTATAGGACAAGACCTAATACACTGCCCTGCGGTACTCCTGCCTTGATTTCTTTCAATCCAGAATAGGAATCGTCTAATTTTACTCTAAAGAATCTATCTTTCAAGTATGATTCTAATATTGTAGTGAATTGCTTTGGTAGTACAGTTCTTAACTTATAGTTAAGTCCTTCGTGCCAAACTTTATCAAAGGCCTGTGCAACGTCTAAGAATATCGTTGAGCAGACTTCTTTCTCCTCTAATGCTCTTTCAATAATATTAGTTATTCTGTGTACTTGATCTAATGTTGAGTGTTGGTTGCGAAAACCGAACTGATGATTTGGAATCAGGTTTTTCCTCTCAATTATCGGATTTAGTCTTTTTACTAATAACTTCTCAAAGAGTTTAGACATAACTGGTAATAGTGATATTGGCCTGTATGATCCAGTTTTGTGTGGTGGTTTCCCAGGTTTAGGAATCATAATTACTTCTTCAATTTTCCAAAGGCTGGGTACGTATTTCAATCGAAAGGCGGCATTTATAATATTGGTGAGCTTTAATAATGCTTTCCTTGGTAGTTCTTTTAAAATTTCTGCTGTGATAAGGTTATAACCCGGCGCTTTTCTCGGATTTATGTTTGTTTTTATCTCATACATGACTTCTTTTGGTGTTGCTCGTAGGATTTCTTCACTTTCCTGTACAACCTCTCCAGTTATTATTTCGGCTTCCAATGATTGGTCATCATGTGGTTCAAATATTTTTTCCAGGTATTCAGCAAAATTTCGTACTTTATCTTCGTTATTTCTGGCCCATTTGTTATCTTCTGTTCTGATTGGAGGAATCTGCATTATTGGCCTTTTAATTCTTCTGGTTGCTCTCCAGAGAGAATAATCAGTACTAGTATCATTAGATAATTTTCTGAGGTAGTTACTGATAGATTCGTCTTTCAAATCTTTGATTTCCCTTTTAAGTAGCTGAGTCAGATTGTTTAGCTTAGTTTTATCTTGAGGGGCTCTAGTTTGTTGCCATATTCTCCTTGCCCTTCTTTTTTCTGCCAAAAGCTCTCTAATTTCTCTAGGGTAGTTGTTTCCCTTAATTTTCTTTTTAACTTCAGGAGTGATTTCCCAAGCTGACTGTGAACTTCTTTTTCTAATTGCTCCTCACTCCTTAGCGGAACCATTAAGTTAATTTTTCTTTCTAAAGACAGTCTAAAGTATTCCCAATTTGTGTGTTTATTTACTAAACTAGGATAGCTTTTTTTTTGAATGATTATTTCACTTAATGTCAAAAGTATTGGGGAGTGATCAGAGCTTAAGTTAAAACTTTCATCTATATGTATATAATTTACAGATATATTTTTCACTATAAAGAAATCAATCAGATCTGGTATTTTATTTGGATCAGTTGGCCAGTAGGTCGGTTTACCATTTGATAAGGCTTCACAACCGTATTTTCTGATAGCATTGAGGAGTTCTTTCCCTTTGGTTGTTGTTAGTCTAGAACCCCAGTGAGTATTTTTTGCATTAAAATCTCCTCCAATTACAAATCTTTTCCGTAGTTTACTGAAAAATTCAAGATAATCTTTTTCTTTTAGAGAGTATTTCGGTGGGCAGTAAATTCCTATAACACTAATAGAGTTATTTTTGGTCTTGATATTAACAGCTGTTGCTTGTATTTGTTCTGTTTCATATTTTAATTCCTCGAAGTGATTAATACTATTTCTAATTATAACAGCACTACCTCCCTTGGCAGTATTTCCCGGGTGAATAGTGTGATATGTTTTTTAATTTCTAAATTTGATAATTGATTGCCTAGTGAAGTGAGTTTCAGAGATGAGACAGACATCGATTTTCTCTGCGTCCAGAACCATTTGCAATTTCTGTTGGTGTTGCTGGAGTCCATTGGCATTCCAGCATAAAATCCTTAAGTCGTTAGACATGGTTTTGTTTAGGGATGGCTCCCTTGGTACTGTATTCTAGTTTCTGTAATCGCTGATCAAAAGTATTAAGTTTGCTTAATATCAGCTTAAGCGTTTGATTTATGTCGTCTGTTTGAGTTTTTTGTTTGTTTTCGTTACTCATCATTACTTGAGCGTAAGTTTTTTTGCCCACTTCCGCTTGAGAGGCTATCGATGCTTTACGCCTTAACTCTCCTTTAAATGATTCAGGCCTGTTTATTCCAACAGTTTGCTTCTTTATTACATTTGTATTTTTAGCATGTATGTTTTTATTTTTGATGTTTTGCAATTCAATAGCAACACTGCATCCTCTGTAGTTAGCTGGATGGTTTTCTCCACAATGTACGCATCTAGGCTGTACATCTGTGGGTTTGACACAATCTCTAGTATGGTGTTTACCTGTACATTTGACACATCTGGGTTCTTTGTTACAGTATTTTTGAGTATGTCCATATGCTTGACATTTTTTACATTGTGGTATAAGCCTAGATCTTCTTAGGGGCTCAATATTGACTTTGCATCCCAAGATGTACTTGATTTGATGTATTTTTTCAATATCATCATTTGCGCTGAATGTCAGCATATACATGTTCAGAGGCTCCTTACTTCTTCGTTTTAGCTTAATTGATGCTTCAGTTGCATTAAAACCTTTTCCTTTCAGGTCCTCAATTATTTTTTCTGGTTTACATGTAGAGTGCAGATTTTTAACGATTACCCTAATTGGTCTGATTTGTTTGTTTTCAAACGTATGCCTGGAATGTCCCCCTTCGCTTAATATTTTTGTCATTTCTCTGTAGGTTTCACCATCTGCTAAGTTTATTTTGATGTTGTTTCCACTCATCAATTTTGTATTAAACTTATCTGTTTTAGTTATTGTTTTAATTTTCTCATACAGTAGATCATAGTTTTTAGGGATTGTTTTGGATTATTTTAGGAATTGTCTCTTTTAGTTGAGGAGGAGTAGGTGTATCATTCCTTCTCCTTTTTTTTCTCTGACTTTTGACTCTAATCCACTCAGTTTCGTGAGCTAATTCTTCTTCATCCGTATGGTATTCTTGTTCCATTACTTTTTGGGTAGGAGGAGAATCAACGTTTTCCTTTGCTTTAAGAGCTTTAACTTCGTTTTCAAGAATCCTTATATGTTCCTGCATCCAAGCAATTGTATCATTTAATTGCTTATTTAAATTATTAGATTCATCCAATGCAGCATTGGCCTTACGCAATTCCTGATACAGCATTTCTTCTTTTTTAGAACAAGTGTTGTCCTCTGGAAAAGCATTTCTCGGTAACTCCACAAGTTCTGTAGGTATTATTTTCGTGGGGAACGTGCTACAGGCTCTCGTAGGAGACCTCGGTAGAACCTGACTCTTTTGGAAAGGATCGATATTATGCATTTCTGCTTCACTCATTCGTATATTACAATTCCTCAACGTTTGATTTATCATTTTGTGACCATCAAATTGGAATTTTACATATCATGAAAATCAGAATCGTGAATAGAATCACAATTTATTTGTTCGATCTTAGTGTGATCTTGCGAGAATAATAGATTTGTTCTTCACAAACGGAAACATTTAAAGTGACTGATTCATTCAATCCATTTGTTGTTAATGGTGTTAACCACAAAAAAAAGTTTTTAATTCTAATGAAATTAAGTCTACAACATCTAGGCATCATACTCAATTTACCTATACCCTTTTTCAAATAAAATAAACCACACTGAACTAAAGCAGTACTTAGAAGCTATACATTGGAATGATGACTTAAACACTAGTGATATAAACCAAGAAGCTAATAAATTCTATCAGTTTTGAAACCCACATTCCGTTGTGCCGGGAAAAATCTAATATTAAATCTAATATGTGATAAATTAGAAGTAGATATATCAGTTCGTCTCTCTGACCACTGCAGCGTGTACCAAGCAGAGGTGATAGCGAGGTGAGGAGGTCTTAAATTGGTGTCCTTGATTGATATCGCAATTTATGTGGACAGTCAGGCGGCAATCGAGTCGCTGGATTCAGTTTCTCTTACATCTAGGGTGGCGTTGGGTTGCCACTGGTCTCTGAATGAGATGAGTGACCATTTCAAAATTCAGAGTCTGGGTCCCCGGCCACTTGGACGTCATGGGGAACTACAAGGCGGACGAACTAGCTAGGCAACTCTCCAACTGCTACCAAAAAGGGCAAATATGGGGAGGCCTGTTAAGGCACTCAAGACAGTGCTTTAAAAGGAAGCAGTAGTCTCAGCGAATGAAAGGTGGAGCAAGTGTAGCAAGACAAATCATGTAGTGTAGCAAGATAAATCTGGCCAAAGCTGGACTTGAAACGCTCAAAGACACTGATCTCCCTACGTAGACGTGAATTAAAATCGATCGTGGGGATACTCACAGGACAGTGCCTACTTGGAGAACATGCGCGGAGGCTAGGTCTAGAAGCAAATGATTTTTGCAGAAGCTGTATGGACGTGGAGGAAGAAGAGACGGTATTCCACCTCCTTTGCTCATGCGCGGCTTTGGTATATCACTCTACATAAGTAGCTCAAACTGGTTCACATAAGGGTACCGTTCCAACCCAGATTTCATAGTTGGCTCAATCGAGTGGTTAAGTGAAAAATTTTTCTATAAAATGCTACTCTCGTCTAGGTAGCTAATCTTGGAAAAAATTATTTAGTTCTTTTGCATAGCTTAATTGAACGGTTATATACTCGACAGTTTTTATGATTATTGAATTTCGATTTTATTTTTGTAAATTAATAAGTTATCTTAAAAATTATTTTAGAATTAAAAATAAAATCTGAATCAATGGAATTCGATAATTAAAAAAATATGAATTCAAATAATAAAATTTAACGAATATTTGACAAAATATATATCTAATTAATAAAGTCTACATACATCAAAAGAATAATTATCAGCCAGCGTAAGTAGCTACTCAGTCCAATCACGCATATGTCACGTATCTGTATATGCAAAACAAAGCATCTCCCTGCCGAACATCCGAGTTAAATGCAAAAATTCTCGATATCCTGTTCTCAACTTTAAGATTCTTAATTGACAAAGGTTTTATTGACGTCAACCATAATTTACAGCCAATGATTTTTTAAAGACCAATAAATTAAATTTGTATTAACACAAAAACACAAGAATGAAGTTTCTATGGAGTTTTTATGGAACGGTACAAATGTCAAAAAACCTATCAAATGTCGTATTGTCTCATGAAAATGTATTAAACAGTTTCGAATAAAACCAATTAATTTATACAAATTTAAAATTATAAAACAGAAAAATATTACTCAAACTAATAAAGAAAGAACTAATTAAAAATGAAATTAAATTTAAAACGAATAAATTATTTAAAAAAAAAGCTAAAATATTCTAATTAGAACGAATCATTAAAATTTATTTTTAAATTAAATAGTAATTTTACACAAACAGCCACGTTATAGAAATTGACCATAAGGCTCTAGTCTAACAGAAAAATACCAAAATAGCTGAAAATATAGACCCTGAAGATTCTCATCCCTTCCCAAAAATATAGAAAAATCGATGTGAAAATATGACGCGGCTCATAACTTGATAATTTCTATTAAACTCATTTTACACAAACAGCCACCATATTGGGGATGACCATAAGGCTCTAGTCTATCAAAAAAATGCCAAAGTAATAAAATAAGTAGACCCAGAAATGTGCCATCCGTTCCTGAAATTTTCGAATAATTCATATGAATATATGACGTCATAAGCAACTTGATAATTTAAATAGAGGCATTTTACACAAACAGCCACCATATAGGAAATAACCATAAGGCTCTAGTTAGACAGAAACTTACTGAAACGGCTTAAAATATAGACCCTGAACATTCTCATTCCTTCCCAAAATTATCGAAAAATCGATGTGAAAATATGACGCGGCGGCTCATAACTTGATAATTTCTATTACACAATAATTAGAACTTCATAAATTTTTGGTAGAAAATGTTAAAATATTTTTGTTAAACACTTAATCACATGTAGCAACATTGTATATCGGATGCCAATTTATTTGAAATATGTTTTGAAAAAGCACTCATCAGCCTGTTTGAACGAGTATTTTTGTGCCATAGTAATATAAATGATTTCTCCATTATGCACACACATACTAACGCAAAAATATCATTTCATTATAAAATAATAATATTTACACGGAAATCCCAAACCAATAAGATTGAACTGCAAGACGAAAAGAGAAAACACTAAATAAAATTTTACTTTTGTTTCTTTTTGAATTATGTTTTTGTTTTGTAAAAATTAAATGCGTAAAGGGTGTTCCAATAATATTTTCATTTGAGTTATGGATATCCATTTTTTAACTGATGAAGGAATTATACCGAAATCGATCTTAAAAAACAAAATTAAAAAAAAAAATTATCACAAAAAAGGAAGAAAAATAAAATAATAATCAAAATAAATTTACTCATACTTTTATTTATATAAAATATTTTCATAATTTTATTTTTTATAAATTACAAATATTTCAACAGATTTTTTTTATTTCTGAAATTAGTAAAATGTTAATGTTCAACCATGAAATTGAAACGTTATCATACACATTGATTTACCATCTCAGTTTATCTGGTGATGTTCTATGTTTTTGATAAAATTTAGCATCTCATTTTTGCGTAATTATGATTGGAAACAAATCGTGCAGCTCTTATTGGAGCTCCCTACTACATTATTGTTCTTACGAATCAAATGTTCAAATTCTTAAACTATCCCTGTTCGCTCATTTCGCTGTCGTATCAGAACAGAAATATTTATGTAATACTTTGTTGAATGATTTGCTAGAGTAAAACATTATTCTATTTCTCTGTAATAGAATGATGTTTTGGTCGAGCAGGCTGTGATCACAAAAGAAATAACGAAAACGAGTAAACGAAATATTGTATACACTTTTATTAGGTCCTAGAAACAGGTTGATTGGTTAACAAATTGTATATCATACGTATATGTCTATATTGGTTAACAAAATTTATATGGATTGGATACAGACATATTTCAAATTTATTTCATCAATACATAATAATGCGCTTGCATTCTTTGCTTAGGTATTAACACATTCACGCATTTCGCAGGATAAATCAAGGAAATTTGCAACTCCTCCTACTATTTAAGCGTCACACGAACTGATTTCATTTCATACAATCTTTTGCATTTTATGTTCACATGTGAGATATCTTTATATTATATATTAACAATATTTAAGAATTCATTTAATAAATATTTTATTGAGATTATATTGGCATATGTATATTTACCTATATATAAATATATATATATATATATATATATATATATATATATATATATATATATATATATATATATATATATATATATATATATATATATATATATATATATATATATATTTATTTATATATAGGTAAATATACATATGCCAATATAATCTCAATAAAATATATATATATATATATATATATATATATATATATATATATATATATATATATATATATATATATATATATATAAATATATATATATTCCATAATGGAATAATCATGAAACTATGCTACTATATTTCAAACTCTTTTGCTAGTTCATTCAATCATTATCTCTGTAAAATACTTTGGCTCTAGCATATTTTCCCTCAATTCAGTAAATACCATAAATATGTATAGGTAAAACACATCTGAGATATTACACCATATACTTATGAATTATGACTAAACAATATACATATTATAATTATACATAAAAGTTAGTTTTCAGTAAGTTAGTAAAAAATATTATTTACCTATGTATATAAAATTAAAATCAAAGTGTAGCCTGTATGTAATACGACAAAATATCGTGCGGCAACCCACAATTTCAATCTATTTGTCTTTTCTTTTTTTTGGTGGGTTATTCCACTTTTTGAAATTTGGGCTTTATTGTCAAGCAGCTTGTTGAATGGTATTCGGTGTTTTATTAATTTTTTGACCATTTTTTATTACCAGGTATAAATTTTGGGAGGCGGACACTTGTTTTTGGAAATTTTTTAACATATTCCGTCTGCCCAATACTAGTGACAGCTTTGTATAACTGTTTTTTATTGCTAATTATATTATATAGGTAACCAATTTTGGATTTTCACTTCTCGCATGCAATTATTTTACTTATAGTTATGTTATTAAATATTTTAAAATTATTCTCAGCTCTGATTTTTAATATTGTTAAAAGCGTATTAGACTTTGTGATTTTTGTGACTAAAACCAAATTTTTTTAAAACTTTAAAATTTAATAATTTTAAACGTGTAAGTTCAACTGTTTAACTTTAGTTATCTTTCTTATTAAACCCGGTTTTTTTAAAAACTTTAAAATTTTATAGTTTTAAACTTGTTACTTTTTTTCAAAATTTACTGGTGTAATATTTCAAGTGCTATCTACACTTATTTGGTTGTTTTATGAACTCTAAATTTATTTTTGGTAAGTGCAATAATTTTCGTTATTTATTAAATATCATTGATTTTCGTTTATTTGTATTCCGATTATTATTGTATCTATTACGCTACTCGTACGTTTAAAAAATTTTCAAAATGGGTAAATTCCAAAAAAAACGGTGTATAAAATTAAATTGGCACAAGGAAAGGGTTGTTGAATGTAGTAATAGGATTTTTGGGGAAGGGGTTATTCCGCGTCGTACCCACAATGGCATGGAAGCTCTGTGCAAAATGTTACATGTGTTGAATAATTCTGTTAATCGTCAAAGAATATTTAATATTATTAAAAAATTTCATAAAAAATCACAATGTTATGTTAATCGTGAGATAGTCCTTGAACCTACGAATGATAGTCCACTCATTGTTGAAGTACCTCATAACAACGATATCAAAACTTCATTAAAACCCCTTCCTGTTGCCATTACACCACTAACTCGTGATCAGACCGAATTTGTATTTTATGATGACAATGGCTCTATTATTTCGGTTCAGAATAATATAACGCAATGGATAAAACGCGATACCCTTTCAGTTAAAATAAAAAGTTTAAATACAGATTCTGAGACCATTAGAATTGAAATAAGACATGCTATGACTTTAATGGAATGTGCATGTGTATTGTCTTTCGGTTCGATAAATAAAAATAAAGCCTTAAACAATATAACCGTCTATGCTTTTTGTAAATATACCCATCATCAGCAAAAATACAAATTCGTCGTTCGGGATTCGGTTATGGATTATTTTACTATTGGCTTAGATCTTTTTGATCATGGAAAGTTAAAAGAGTTTATTCAATTAAGAGGAAAACAAAGGATTGAAAAACAGAATGAGCTTGAAAACATTACTGCCCACAATAGCCTTTTAAATTCTTATGTAAATTTAGACCCAAACTTATTAGCTAAAGGGAATACGCAGAGTTTTGTTAACATAACAAACCTTAGGAAAGCAAGATCTGAAAGGCTCCTTGTAAATGATTTAGTATCAGATTGCGATATCATGGATGGTATTTATAGATTTCCAACACAACCACAAGATGATCCATACATCTATTCCGCAAAAGATCCATTAGGGATAACATTAATGCATCCTGAAAATTTATTGCTGCTTAATCATGAAACTGGCAATGTAATGTATTTAGATGCTACTGGAAGTGTGGTCCCAACACCCAAATGCTGTGAGAAGCATAAAACCTATAAAAAGATTTTTTACTATGCTTGTGGCGTGAGGGTGAACGATATCACAATTCCGGTAGCCGAATACATTACAGTAACCCATAATGTGTCTTCTATAACAACGTTTCTGGTTGATCTTCGTTCGGAAATTTCCAAAAATACTCCCAAAATACAAATGCCGTCGTACATCGTAATAGACTGGTCTTGGGTTTTCATCATCTCAATTTTAAATATATTTAATTATATGACAATCCAAAAGTATTTAGAATATATATATAAATCATTAGATATAAAAACTTCAAACGATGGTTGTGAAAATGAAATTAATTTGAGTGTATTCATTTGTAGCAGTCATTTTATAGCCATAATAGTCAGGCAAATAAAACAGAAAATGCCAAATTGTCCAAAGCATGTCCGAGAATGTCTTTTAACATTAGTTAATATGTTGATGGATTGTAATAATTTGGAAGAAGTCGATATAGCATTTACGATATTATGTAACCTATTCTGTTCAGAGTTCCAAAATGATTCGTTTGATAATAACTATTCTAAATTTAAAGATTTGGTGTCAGTTATGTATGGAGGTAACAAAATAGATTTTACGGACAATGAAATAGAAATAAAAACCGAATTGTTCGGAGAACTGCCCGAATCTAACCATAACCATAAATATTTTTATAGTAGATATTTTAATATATACAAGGACAGCATATTAGCTAAAGAATCACTTCATCTTAACAATAAAAATGAATATTATTACCCTGATTTCATTAAATTTTTCGTCAAAAGTTACATGACCTATTTACCATTGTGGGGCTCACTTTATTTGAAAACAATTGCTACAGTAAAACGAGTTAACAATGCAATTGTAGAGAATTGGTTTAGGACGGTAAAATATCAGTATATGGATAATAGTCGTATGAAACTAGGCCGGTTTATTGATCTTTTGCGGAATAAAACCAAACTTTGCAGTAGATCCATTAGTTTTACTCCTCTTTTAAAATGCCGAAAGAGAAAAAATAGATTAGTCTCTAATTCTATAATATCTCAAACTATAAATAGTCCCACAAACAGTCTCATTTCTATAATTGGTAATAGCCAACCATCTTCTAACAATAGTGTTAAAATGAGTTCTCCAAAATTAACACCGAAATCTATTCCATTTAATATTGATACTAAGACAAATATTTTTGAATTGACAGAAGAATGGAATAGAAAGCCTGTTAAAAAATCATCAGCTAAATATTCTGGTTTACGGGCGTATAATAGGTATCTAAAAGGTACGCGGAAATTGTTCAATGATCGATATAACATCTCTGAACGAGATCTCCTTACAAATAACGTTTTAAATAATATTGAGTATTACAATAGCATAGTTGATTGCGATTTACGTTTCTTCCATTTCCAGTTTGATAGATGGCCAAGCTATCTAACTAATAAATGTTTCAATTCCTTAACAGAAAACAATTATTTAACGGCTGATGTGTTGCGGGTTTGTATTTGCTTAACTATTGAAAACGGAAACTCAATTTGCCTCGACCCTTATGTAATTTTAAAAATATTTAATCCTATAACTAAATATGAGTTTAAAGAAAATGAAACTCAAGTCGAATTAAATATTTCACTTAGTACAAACTATATTTTTCTACCAGTTTGTGTCAATGAAAATCATTGGGTTTTAATATATGTTGATATGAAGGCAGAAGAAATAGTTACGTATGATCCACTGGCACCATCTATAGTTTTAAAAAGTAATGCTGCTTACGTGCAAAATTATTTAGATCAAATTTCTCGCAAGCGTAATACTCAGTCTAATAAATTTGCGGTAACAGCAAACAAGTTATCTTTCCCAAAACAGCAAGACTCATATAATTGTGGTGTTTTAGTAATATATAGTATTGATATGTTAATAAATAAAACTTTTATACGAGATATCCATCGGAATAATTATGAAAAATGCGTCGAGGCATTACAAAAATATAGAGCTAATCAACAAGCATCAATAATGCAAAAGTCTTTACCTATTCGTGATAACTGTTTGCAATGTTTTGAAGAAATATTAGAGCCTTTAGAAGATCTTCATTTTAACATTTGCAATATATGCAATAGAAAATGTCATTTTCATTGCGATAATTATTTTAGTTTACAAGATGGGTTATGTTTTTAATTTAGATTAGTTAGGTTTCTGTTAATAGAAATTATCAAGTCATGAGCCGCGTCATATTTTCACATCGATTTTTCGATATTTTTGGGAAGGGATGAGAATCTTCAGGGTCTATATTTTAAGCCGTTTCAGTAATTTTCTGTCTAACTAGAGCCTTAAGGTCATTTCCTATATGGTGGCTGTTTGTGTAAAATGCCTCTATTTAAATTATCAAGTTGCTTATGACGTCATATATTCATATGAATTATTCGAGAATTTCAGGAACGGATGACACACTTCCGGGTCTACTTATTTTATTACTTTGGCATTTTTTTGATAGACTAGAGTCTTATGGTCATCCCCAATATGGTGGCTGTTTGTGTAAAATGAGTTTAATAGAAATTATCAAGTTATGAGCCGCGTCGTATTTTCACATCGATTTTTCGATATTTTTGGGAAGGGATGAGAATCTTCAGGGTCTATATTTTCAGCTATTTTGAAATTTTTCTGTTAGACTAGAGCCTTATGGTCAATTTCTATGTGGTGGCTGTTTGTGTAAAATGAGTTTAATAGAAATTATCAAGATGTGAGTTGCGTCATATTTTCATTTATATTCAATTTTTTGGGAATGTATGAAACCCGTCCCGGTTTATATTTTCGGGTACTTCTTAGTTTTTCTGTTCAAATAGACTCTTATGGTCATTTCCTGTATGGTGGCTGTTTGTGTAAAATGCCTCTATTTAAATTATCAAGTTGCTTGTGACGTCATATATTCATATGAATTATTCGAGAATTTCAGGAACGGATGACACACTTCCGGGTCTACTTATTTTATCACTTTGGCATTTTTTTGATAGACTAGAGCCTTATGGTCATCCCCAATATGGTGGCTGTTTGTGTAAAATGAGTTTAATAGAAATTATCAAGTTATGAGCCGCGTCATATTTTCACATCGATTTTTCGATATTTTTGGGAAGGGATGAGAATCTTCAGGGTCTATATTTTCAGCTATTTTGGTATTTTTCTGTTAGACTAGAGCCCTATGGTCAATTTCTATATGGTGGTTGTTTGTGTAAAATGAGTTTAATAGAAATTATTAAGATGTGAGTTGCGTCATATTTTCATTCATATTCAATTTTGTGGGAATCTATGAAACCCTTCCCGGTCTATATTTTCGGGTACTTCTTAGTTTTTCTGTTCAAATAGACTCTTATGGTCATTTCCTGTATGGTAACTGTTTGTGTAAAATGCCTCTATTTAAATTATCAAGTTGCTTGTGACGTCATATATTCATATGAATTATTCGAGAATTTCAGGAACGGATGACGCACTTCCGGGTCTACTTATTTTATTACTTTGGCATTTTTTTGATAGACTAGAGCCTTATGGTCATCCCCAATATGGTGGCTGTTTGTGTAAAATGAGTTTAATAGAAATTATCAAGTTATGAGCCGCGTCATATTTTCACATCGATTTTCGATATTTTTGGGAAGGGATGAGAATCTCCAGGGTCTATATTTTCAGCTATTTTGGTATTTTTCTGTTAGACTAGAGCCTTATGGTCAATTTCTATATGGTGGCTGTTTGTGTAAAATGAGTTTAATAGAAATTATCAAGATGTGAGTTGCGTCATATTTTCATTCATATATTCAATTTTGTGGGAATCTATGAAACCCTTCCCGGTCTATATTTTCGGGTACTTCTTAGTTTTTCTGTTCAAATAGACTCTTATTGTCATTTCCTGTATGGTAGCTGTTTGTGTAAAATGCCTCTATTTAAATTATCAAGTTGCTTGTGACGTCATATATTCATATGAATTATTCGAGAATTTCAGGAACGGATGACACACTTCCGGGTCTTCTTATTTTATTACTTTGGCATTTTTTTGATAGACTAGAGCCTTATGGTCATCCCCAATATGGTGGCTGTTTGTGTACAATGAGTTTAATAGAAATTATCAAGTTATGAGCCGCGTCATATTTTCACATCGATTTTTTGATATTTTTGGGAAGGGGTGAGAATCTTCAGGGTCTATATTTTCAGCTATTTTGGTATTTTTCTGTTAGACTAGAGCCTTATGGTCAATTTCTATAACGTGGCTGTTTGTGTAAAATTACTATTTAATTTAAAAATAAATTTTAATGATTCGTTCTAATTAGAATATTTTAGCTTTTTTTTAAATAATTTATTCGTTTTAAATTTAATTTCATTTTTAATTAGTTCTTTCTTTATTAGTTTGAGTAATATTTTTCTATTTTATAATTTTAAATTTGTATAAATTAATTGGTTTTATTCGAAACTGTTTAATACATTTTCATGAGACAATACGACATTTGATAGGATTTTTGACATTTGTACCGTTCCATAAAAACTCCATAGAAACTTCATTCCCGTACAAAAACTGTATCTCCACTTCGGGAAAACCGTAAATTTAAAAAGTTCCTTAAATAGATCGGTTTCAAAAGAATTGCTATTATAAATATTTTATTTATTAAATTTTTTATGTAAGAAATAAATAAATTATAATGAAATGGCCAAGTAAATAGAGTGCGAATATCAATATGTACTGAGCTTTTTTCTGTTTTATTAATGTTGCTGTTCTCAGATTTTTAATATTACTGTCGTGGTTTCCGTTTTTTTTGATAGCACGTCAATTCTCAGAAATCACAATAATACTGGGAAAATAAAATTTGGAGAAACGATTTGGAGAAAAGCAATTTACAATAATACAAAACTAAAATGTTATCAAATAACATTTTATTTTTTATTAAGCTTCCCAGTAATAATAAATAACAATTTTCTGAAAAATCGCTTTCTTAAAGCGGGTATTTATAGAAAGTACTTATCAGGGATGCAAACTGAAATATTTTGCATAAACCGGGTGAAAGAAAACTAATGAAAAACAAAAAAATCAATTTGCACATTCAATTGTGCCTTTAATTAGTATGGAAGCTGTTGTATATTCATCAGTTAGTCGACTTCTCATGTCTGATTTAGTAAAGATTCGCAAATCGCAAGCATCGTAGCGGACTAAATATCGTCTATTTATATAGAACTCTAGTTAACTATAAGCAAAACCAGTAAGTAAACCAAGTTTCATGGTGTCTTCAAGATAATTGTTGGTAACACTTGCACATAAAACCTAATACAAGTAGTGGCCCATGGGTCTTAAAACCAGAGTGGGCAATATTTTCTTCCTGTGAAACGACGTAATCTTGCATTTTTTGGTATTTAAATGTAATGAGTTGCGGTCAGGCCACTAACTAAGACCATTAATATCTTCTTGCAAACGATCAGTATCGTTTCATTCTTTGATGGCATGGAACATTTTTTTTTAAAACAACAAGATGAAAACAAGAAATATCCAGGGTCCAATATGTGATCCTTGAGGAACACCCGAGGAAACTCTGATAACTTTGGATTTTTTATTTCCAATTAACACATATTGAGTGCTGTTTGTTAAATATGCGCTGAACCATTTTACAAATTTCAAAGAAAATCCAAATGCGTTAAGACTATCGAGGGCCTTACGATGACAAATAGAATCACATGGTTTGCTAAAGTCCATGTAAACTACATCCATCTGATAATGCTTTCAATTTCGTTAATCGTTTTACTAGTAAATTCCAATAAATTTGTGGAAGTTGATCTGCCTGGTATGAATCCATGTTGTTTGTTAGATATATGAAGTGCCAATGTAATTTTAAATGTGTTGCAAACGACCATCTCAAATAATTTTGGAATGGATGATGTCGTTGAAATCCCTCTGGAACATGAAATGTCATCTCTTATACTCGATTTAAAGATTGGTGTGATTTTTGATATTTTCCATTTATCTGGAAACACGCCAGTTAATAACGACAAATTGAAGAGATTCCGCAATGGATGCACCAAAAATTTGCATGTTTCTTTAATATAGTTGATGGTACATTATTCGGTCCACATCCGTCGCCAAAGCAAGTCAGTGCAGACATAATAATTTCATCAGTAAGACATAATAATTTCATCACAAATACGTAGGCAGCGATCATCATTTGGTCGCTGCAAAGCTACGATGGAAGTTTTCGTACAAGTCTGGGAACACAGCGAAACGCATGGTACGTTTCGACTGTGAAGGTCTGCTAAATGAAGAGCAAAAGAAACGATATCAGGATCTTGTCAGCGACAACATTAATGAAGCTAATTACCAGTCAGACTACGTGAACTCTGTCTGGGAGGTACTGAAAACTTCGGTTGTCAGTGCTGCTCAACAGACTTTAGGTATAGTGAAAGTCAGACCCAAATATGGTTGGTTTGATGACGAGTGTTGTCTTGCAGTTGAGCAACAAAATATAGCCCATAATGAAGTGCAACAACGTCTCACAAACGCAAGGAAAAACAAGGCTGCTCTTGCAAGAAGGGCAGCTAAGCGGATTTGTAGACGGAAGAAGCGAGAATGGTGGAAGGCCGAGGTTCTGAAAGTACAACAACTCAGTAATGAGCGCAGTTCGCGTAATTATTCTTTAAAGGAATTACTAGACTGCACCGTACTTTCAGGCCTACGTCAACCGCCATTCGGGACCGGGATGGAAACCTCTGTGTCAACATCGACGCAGTACTTGACGTATGGAATGGACACTTTACTGACCTGCTTGATGTCCATCATGCGTCACAGACCGTTGTTGAGCCACCTCTATAATACAGACTGCTGAGATTTGCACTGAGGAGCCATCCCATGAGAAATTCACTAAAGCCATGCAGAGATTGAAACGAAACCGTTCACCTGGAGTGGACTGCAATAATTCGGAGGGGATACTTTGTCGAACTGTCTTTTCGACCTTATTCGATTAGTATGGTGAACCGAAGTTATGCCTGACGAATGGAAAGTGGCCGCAATATACCCCATCTTCAAGAAGGGAGACCGCTTGAAGTGTGAGAATTATCGCGGTATAGCTCTCCTTTGCACAGCATACAAGTTATTGTCGTACATTGTATGGGATAGAATCACTCCTATAGCGGAGGGCTTGGTTGGTGACTATCAAGGAGGATTTCGTCCGAATCGATCAGTCGCCGATCAGGTCTTTCGCTGCGGATGATTCTATCTAAATATTATGAGACATCCATCCCCGTACATCAGGTGTTCCTGGATTTCCGGCAGGCCTATGACTCGATCAATCGAGAGAGTTTCTGCCCTGGAATACCTAGGAATACCAACAAAACTGGTACGACTATGTAGGATGACAGTGACGCAGTCTCAATGCTGTGTTAAAGTTGAGAACAGGCTATCGACAATTTTTGTAGTTAACTCGGGTGTTCAGCATGGAGATGCTTTGTCCCCGATACTCTTTAATCTCATGTTGGAGTACATCTTTCGTAAAACTGAAACACCGCAGCATAACATCTTATATCGCCAGTCCAATCAGGTGCTTGCATATGCAGATGACATATGCGTGATTGGACTGAATAGCAACGGAGTGAAAGAAATACTTGATCCGCTTGTAGAGTTTTCAGGTTCAGTTGGACTTCAGATCAATGAGTCCAAAACGAAATACCTGATCTCTGGTTTTAGGGACAATGGCCCACCAGATTTTAGTAGTGGCCACCACACGTTTGAGGGAGTGAGGAGGTTCAAATATTTGAGTTCTCTTATCACTCACGATAACAGTGTGGGTGAGAATATTAAAGTGCGGCTGGCAGCTGGCAGTCGTTCTTTGTATCCTCTAAGGCCACTACTAAAATCTAAACACTTATCAAGTGTCGTGAAGCTGAAGCTTTACAAAGCGTTGATCAGGCCCGTTGTTATGTTTGGATGTGAAAGTTGGGCGCTGACGGATGAGTACGAGAGATGGCTCTTAACATTTGAGAGAAGAGTCATTCGTGTGATTTACGGCCCAAAACGCGAAATATATGGTACCTACCGAGCTCTGTACAATATCGAGATGAGAGATCTGATGAAGATCCCCGATATTGTACATGAAATAAGATCTCAGCGAGTATGCTGGCTCGGGCACGTTCTGCGTGCTGATCCGGAACGAATTATGCAGCGATCTCTGAAAGGAGAGCCGCCGTATGGTAGGCGCAGAGGTCGTTGCAGGCGACGATGGCTCCACGGTGTAGAGAACGACTTGGCGTCTTCAGATTGTCTTAGACAGTATGAAGACCATGCTCGGGATCGAAACCGCTGGAGTCAAATTGTTGACTCAGTAAGGGGCCAGTAATGGCCTTTAAAACTGTTTTAATTTTTTAATTTAATACTAGCAGGAACGATCGATATATTGTTGTTGTTATTCAATGTTTGTGCTGTACTCACGTTATTATCTGTTGGTTTGTATACAGATTGAAAAAAAGAAGAAAACATATCAGCCTTTTCCTTGGCGGCAGAGCTGTTTTTGTTATTGTAACACATATTGTTTGGGTACTCCTCAATTTCTCGGTTAGTTCTAAAAAATCTCTAAAATTGTTTAGGGTTGGTTTCAACATTATCTTGGACATCAGCTAGATAAGAAGTGTATTTTAACTTAGTAAACACCGAACTCATCATTGTATTGGAGGAAGATTAGTTTATCCGATTCCAGCCGGAATTTTCGTTTCTTTTAAATTTATGAGTCGATCGTCAAACCACGGAGGATGCCTACTGGTGCTTTTGATGCACAATGGACAACATCGACAACATCGTTAGTATTTAAAATATCGTCCCATTTAATTGCTTCCATGTATTGATGCAAACCCACGTGGTCAGCTTTATTAAAGTTGAAAGTGGTTAGTTGGTTATGCTCATTTTTATTTATGAAAGATCCACAGAATCAAATATACATATATATATATAGGATATAGAAAAATTACATAATTAGTTGTTTTTTTTTTGACGTCACATCATAATTATATTTCTGGTTTAAGTATATATATATATTTTTTCTTGTTATTAACATTTATTTTTTGAGTTTATTATTGTTCTTATTATAATTTGTATTCATTTTTTAATTCACTTCTATTAAAATATATTTACAGTAATTTCTTAACTCGGTGGTGTTCGTGTAATTTATATATGTATATACATATATATATATATATATATATATATATATATATATATATATATATATATATATATATATATATATATATATATATATATATATACATATATATTGAATTCAGTTCGGTTTGTCAAATTGTTGAAATGGACAGTAATCATAATAATGTTGACATTGAATATTCTATAATTTTAGATAACACTCATAAATTTAATTTTCGAGTGGTATCCATTAATGCAAGAAGTTTACGTAGAAAAATGGATGAAATTGAATTATCTATTTCGGCTCTTGGTAATCTTCCACAAGTTTTAGTAGTGACTGAAAACTACATTTATCAGGAAGAAGAACAATTTTACAATATTCCAGATTACAAATCATTTCATTGTACAAGAAAAAATAAAAGTGGTGGTGGTGTAAGTATTTTTATACATAAATCTTTGGTCGCAAATGAAATTCAAAAATATACAGTTGATCTTAGTAGTTATTTAGTAATAAGGCTAGTTCATCTAAACATTAATATTATTGGCATATATAGGCCACCAAATAGCAATCTTGATAGTTTCTTTACAACTTTAGACTTCTTAATTGCAAATTACAAAAATTCAATAGTAATGGGGGATTTAAATATTAATTATCGTGATCATAACGACAGATCAAATATTCGATTGCAATCAACTGTGCTGTCCAATGGATATTTAATTCTAAACTCTCCATTGGAATTGTATGCCACTAGAATATCTAATACGATTGCTACTGTGATTGATTATGCTATTACTGATATGGTCTTCTCTAAATATAAGCTCACAATACTAAATATATCGTTTTCCGATCATCAAATGCTTGTATTAGATTGCAACAATTATCCCACCTCCATGCCAGTACGCGATAAAATTACTTTTAAAGTAATTAATTTCGATCACCCAGATTTTTTACATTTTTTGGTTAAACCAATAGAATGTTTTGACCAATTAATTGAAAAGGTTAAAAAAGTAATTTCAGATAACTATATTACAATTCAAAAGCCATATTTCAAACCGTGGGTTAATCAAACACTTATCAATATAATGAGGAAGCGTGATAAACTTAATAAATTGCATCGTAAATATCCGGATAACAATTTTTATAAACAAGAATTTATTAAATTGCGAAACGAAACAGCGAATTTAAATAAAAAATTTAAATTTAAGTATATTTCAGGCGAATTACGTAAATATGAGAAAAATCCAAAACATACATGGAAAATTATTAACAAACTCATTTATAATAAAAACAGATCGGAACACCAAGACTTTTCAACTATTGAAGTAAATAATTCTATTATCAAGGAACCAACCTTAATTGCTAATGCATTTAATCATTTTTTTACAAATATATCACTCAATACTGAAAACACACAAGCAAATAACAACAATCACCTAGTACCTCATTTCAAAAGTTATGAAAAGCGAACTCTTAATGGTCAACAATTAATCTTTGAAGACACTCAATATGAAGAATTAGCTTTGATTGTGAATAGACTTAATAAAAATGCGGTTGCTGGATATGATCGTATTTCCATGAAGTTTATTAATAGATTTAAGATTAAGTTAATCCCAGTGTTGGTAAAACTTATAAATAATGATCTTACAGCAGGAGTTTTTCCAGATTGTCTTAAAATTGCTAAAATAATACCTATACATAAGCAAGGAGATAAAACAAATATGGGAAATTTTCGACCTATATCAATTTTAAATGCTTTTTCTAAAATTTTTAAGAAAATTTATGGAACACTCAAGTACCCAATCTGCTATAACAAATGCATTTAGTATTCTATATAATGCAATGGATAACAAAATATTTGTATCAGTACTTTTCATTGATGTTAAAAAAGCGTTCGATTGTGTAAATCATTCAATACTTATTGAAAAATTTAAAGTTTTGAACCCGATTTCTACAACATTCTCTATTATTAAAAGTTATCTCACAAATAGGAATCAATTTACATCAATAGGAGATTCTCAGAGCTATAATAATATTTTGATTGCAGGAGTACCGCAAGGCTCTATACTGGGCCCCTCACTTTTTAATTTCTATATTAATGATATATTTAATTTACCACTGCATGGAGCCTTGCAGATGTATGCAGATGATGCTATAGTTATCTATAAATCAAGCTCTCGTTTAAAGTTACTTGAATATATGAATTTGGATTTGAGTATAATTAACAACTTTTTAATAGCTCATCAGCTGAGTATTAATAAATCTAAAACCAATTATATTATGTTTCAATCTAAAAGTAAATCAGACGACGGGTTAATTCCTTTACCAAATCATTTCTTATTTAATAATACTAAAATTAAAGAAGTTTCAGAGGTTAAATATCTTGGAGTTATCATTGATTCTGGTCTTACGTGGCAAAACCATATTACATATATTAAAAAAAAAATCTCCCCAATGATCTTCGCAATTAAACGGATCCGTCCATTCATTGATTTGAAGTGCGCATTTATGCTTTATTTTGCTCATGTTCATTCACACTTGTGCTATATGAATACAATCTGGGCCACTGGTGCAAATTATATAATAGAACCTTTAAGGATTCTTCAAAACAAGTCACTAAAAATAGTATTGCAGCTACCATGGCTTACTCCATCGAAAAACCTATATTCATCGAAAATCCTACCTTTACCGCTACTTTGCATTTATGAAAGCATTATTTTTATTAAAAAAATCAATATGAATCTTATTAAAAGTAATGTAGATTTAATACGAGTAAACCAGATTCACGCGTATCATACCCGTAGACAATCAAATTATTTTATACAATCATATAGAACTAATAGGTCATATAGAAATATTTTTATAAAAGGACTTCAACATTTCAACAGTTTGCCAACGGACATTAAGCACACCATTGAGCTGGAACAATTTAAGAATATACTAAAAAAATTTCTATTTTCAGAGTGGATTAGAATATAATTCTTTAATTGAACATTTAAAGTTTAAAAAATGTAATATTTAAAATTAAAACAATAAACAGGAAAAAAAATATTCCATTACCTAATTAGGTTAGGTTAGTGTGGCCGTTATGGTGGCCGTCCTAAAGGACTAGCATAGACACAAAATTGGTCCGTAGCTGTACCACATTCGAGTTTTCTCCTCTTCACTCGCTGAACCATCGTGAGCTTACCAAGAAGCGTTTAAAGTCCCGGATCCCGATCTTACTAAGATCCGTGAGGTCGTTCAAAGGGGAAGTCCCCATAAATTTTGTTCTGCTGTACGCTAGACCAGGACAGGTGCAGAGCAGATGGAGCACATTTTCCTCCTCCTCCTCATCACCACAGCTGCGTCAGAAATCGTGGGCTGGGACACCCAGTCTGCGCGCATGTATCCCAATGAGACAATGTCCCGTTATAGCTCCCACGACCATACCAATATGGTGTCGTCGAAGCGATATCAGTTGGTCTGATCTAGACCGGTCAAGACCAGGCCAGATCTGCCTGGTTGTTACAGACGAACTGGCGTTAGACCATCTGACGTTCGTTTCTTTTATAGCTTCTTCCAGAAGCAACAGTTTACATGAAGCAAGCGGTATCTTTATATCCCGCCTGCTTTGGGTTATTAGGCGTGCTGTACCCTTGCGGGCCAACTCATCTGCCTTTACATTCCCTGCGATATTGAAATGCCCTGGCACCCACGTCAAGCGGATGTTGAACTGATCAGCCATCTCATTTAAAGATGCCAGACAGTTCTGGGCTACTTTCGACGTCAGGGAGTATGATTGTAGCGTTTTAATAGCAGCCATGCTGTCCGTAAAAATTCGAATATCCCTCGTAGATATTACATTATACTTCAACCAGTCCATGACTTCCATTATCGCGATCAGTTCAGCTTGAAAAACGCTGCAAAAGTCGGGAAGACGAAAAGAGAGGTTAACCCCTAGTGCCTCACAGAATACCCCGCAGCCAACCCCTTTATCCCTTTTTGAGCCATCCGTGAAGAAGCTTAGCGCCTCATTGTCCATAACCGTTTCGTTCACCCAGTCCTCTCTGGTGGGAAACTCAGTTTGGAATCTCACCTCAGCAGATGGCAAGGGAATAGCGTAGTCGGTAGCTTCCGGAATACCCCTGTTGCATAGGATAGACGAGTGCCCTGCATTGTTACAGGTCCACATAGATATGGATTTGAGCCGAATGGCTGTGCAAGATGCAAGCTGCTCGGCCGCAATATCCAATGGAGTAAGATGAAAGAGAATCTCCAGAGCTTGAGTAGGTGTGCTCCTGAGAGCCCCACTTATACACAAGCAGGCCGTTCTTTGGACTTTCATCAATAGTTTAAGGTTGGCCATAATTTTTAACGCTGGCCACCAGACGACAACCCCATACAGCAGTATAGGTTTGACCACTGAAACGTAGAGCCAGTGTACTATGTGGGGCTCCATACCCCATCTCTTTCCAATGGCATTTTTGCAGGAGTAGAGCGCTATAGTAGCTTTCTTTACTCTCTCTACGATGTTTGGTTTCCAGCTTAGCTTGCTATCCAAAAGAAGTCCGTGGTATTTTGCTCTATCCGTAAAGATCAAGCGAGTACCATTTAATGTTGGCGGGTCACACTGAGGAAGCTTGTGCTTCCTGGTAAAGAGGACCAGCTCTGTTTTCTGTGGGTTTGCGTTCAGTCCGCAGCCGCGTGCCCACTCAGAAAGGTAGCCAAGCGCGCACTGCATGCGCTCACTCAGCGTACTAGGATATTTACCGAAGACCGCAATAGCAACGTCATCCGCGTAAGCAACCACCTTGAAGCCTTGCCCTTCCAGGTTTAGTAACAGGTCATTTATGACCAAGTTCCAAAGAAGGGGGGATAAAACCCCACCTTGAGGTGTCCCTCTGCTCACGTATCTGGCGGCAGACGTCCCACCCAGATAAGCTGTCACGATCCTGCCTCTAAGCATATGATCTATCCAGCCTCTGAGTGACCCGTCTACCCCCAGGCACGCAAGGGCCCCAGTGATTGCCCCCGGTCTGACGTTGCTAAAGGCCCCCTCTATATCCAAGAAGGTTACCATTGAATATTCTTTATATTCAAGTGATTTCTCAATCGGGCCAATAAGGGAGTGGAGAGCTGTTTCCACCGATCGTCCCTTACGGTATGCGTGTTGAGATTCCGACAGCTCGCCCGGCTTGATTGAGCCTCTAATGTGAGGCTCTGTTAGTCTTTCCAGTGTTTTCAACAGAAAAGAAGATAAGCTTATAGGCCTAAAGTCTTTGGGATAGCAGTGAGAGCTTTTTCCCGCCTTAGGTGTAAATATTACTTTTATTTCAGTCCACTTTCTAGGAATGTGACAGAGTTCCAGGCTGCCTTTGAAGATAACTTCCAGCCAGGGCAGGGTTAAGTCAATAGTTCGCTGGATATCCGCAGGGATAATGCCATCAGGCCCTGCCGACTTGTATGGCTTAAAGCTGTTTATTGCCCATAGGATATTCCGCCTGCTTACTATATGGCTTACGGAGTTTACACCCCTATTTATCATGGGTCCCTCCGGAGCTAGTACCGAGCACTCCGGGAAGTGCGTTTCTAGTAATAGCTCCAGGGATTCCTCACTACATGTAGTCCATGAACCATCCGGTCGTTGTAGATAACTCGGGATGGAAGGACTAGAACAAAGTACCTTGCGTAGCCTGGCCGCCTCCGAGGACTCCTGTATATTGCCATAGTAGAGTTTCCAAGCCCTCGTTTTGGCTGCTCTCAGCTCGTACTTATAGGTTTTGAGGACTTCCTTGTAACAGTCCCAGTCTGCAGCAGCATTTGTGTTCTTCGCTTTCTTGAACAGTCTCCTGCATTTCATAGGAGTACCTTGGAGTTCCTTCGACCACCAGGGTGGCCGAGATTTACCCAAGGGTCTACTGATAGGACATGCACCTAACATGGCCTTGTTAAAAGCATCAGATAGCTTGGCTTCTAGAGCATCAAGCTCCTGTGTAGATGCAGGAGGTTTTGGAACCGATACCGGTAATAAGTTACCCAGAATGGTTCTGAAACAATCCCAATCAGTTTTCCTCCTATTCCTGAAGGGTGGTTTGCTAGTGGGTTTTGTATCCACTTCGTATTGGAGATAACAATGGTCAGAAAAGGAATGGTCTTCGGACACTTTCCAGTTCAATACCCTCTCCTTAATAAAATCCGAGACAAGTGTGATATCCAGCACTTCTTGTCTATTTTTAGTAATAAAGGTTGGCTTGCACCCGATATTACATATATTTAGGTTAGTACTTAAAATAAAATCAAGGAGTAACTCACCTCGCCTGTTGATATTTGTACTTCCCCAGATTGAGTGATGTGCATTAGCATCACTGCCCATGATGACTCCTACTTTTCGTTTTTGAGCCTCCATTATTGCACTAACCAACCTACCTGGTGGTATGTTTTCCTCCTCGTACGGTAGGTAGGCCGATATTAGCCAGAGATTTTGCCCATCCATCTCGATGCTAGCCACCACTACATCAGCGTTGCTGTAATTAAGTAGTATAAAAATATTCAGATTATTTCTAGCGAGAATGCAGGAACGTATCTTACCTTCATTCTTCGCATGTAGTATTTTATATTTGGAAGTTCTGAGGCCCAGCACCCGGTCACCAATGACCCAAGGTTCCTGAACCAGAACAACATCAATGGACTCAGATTCCATTTTGAGCAGGAGGGCCGCCGAGGCGGCTTTAGAGTGATGGAGGTTGATCTGAAGGATCTTAAGCATTAGATATTGCTTACCTCCACCACTGTTGAATCAGAATCTTCTGACGTCGATTCGTCCGGTAGGAGCGCACAGCGCAGCCCCAATGATCTCGATATCTCCGAGTCCAGGGATAGTGTCTCCTGAGCGTCTTCCGGGATGCTTTGGACGTCTGGGTCACCAGCAATAGGCGGGACACCACTAGTGGCTTCCCCACCTGCTGCAGTTGCCCCAGGTCTGTCAGCCTCATCGCGCTTATAGATTTTGAGCGTAATCGCTCCAAATCCATAGCTGACCAGGCCTCCAGATTTTGCCAAAGCACCCACGGATTCTCTGTCGATGATTATGACGGCCGATCTGTGATCTGTTTCCGCCTTAACCTCATCTAACCTGGCAATCTTCCAGGTGGCCGTTGGCAGATCCGGATTGCTGATTTTCAACATTTCCAGGATCTCCTTAGGATCAGTTGGCTCCGCAGGAATCCAGGCTCGTGCCCTTGGCCTGCAGGGAATTTCTTCCCTAGTCACCACTGCTAGTTTGGCCCCCGGCCAGACTTCCCCCAGGCTGCCGATCGCCTTTTTATAGAGGGTCACAGACCTCTCATCGGCACAGGCAGTCAGTTTTACGTGACCCCGGTGCCACCCTCCGTCTCGGCAGGACGGAGCAGGTCCTGGGTTCTCCCTCATGATTTTTAGGAAGATGGCGGCTAAGGCCTTCTCCACCTTCCTCCAGTTAAGGGTCGTAATGCTCCCATCTTCTTGTGCCCTGTCAACGACTGCCATGATCAGGTGATCCTTTAGCACCTCGTTGAAGGGCCTGGTAACATTGTCCGGAACCCGTTTCTTTTTAGCCTCCGTAGGCGGTTCATCATCAGATCTCTGCCTTTTCGGCTGTGAGATCACAACGGAACCCTCCTGCTTTGGCTCAGTGATACGTCTTGCCCACGCAAGCGTATCCTTGTCTCTATCCGTTCTCTGTTCCAACGGAATGTTACAGATCTTAGAGATCATGCGCCAGGCTCTCTTCCTGGTCTGATAGTTTGACACTGATGGAGGGCCAGCATTCGTGCCTTTGCCCTTTGGTTTCGAGGGGCCAGCCTCATTCGGTCTTATGCCCCTAATTGCACGTTGGAGACCGGGCCTAAAGGCCGATGTCTCCGCAGTACTAGATTCCGGTTTTTTAAGAGCACCGGTCTCTTCTTGTTTTTTATTTGGATCTTCCATAATAGGTCCCACGAGTAGCGGAGAAAGGAGGTCCACCTGTACAGAGATCCGCAATACACAGGTAAGGCTACATGATCCGGAGGGCGCCAAGTATCCGGATACACCGTTAGAGACTGGGCTAGTTTTTAGACTGGGCCCCCAGCCTGGCCGGTTATTAGCACGGTACGATTAACACCTTAACCCGGCCCAGTTATTTAGCGCCGTGTTTTCGCCTAGTACACCACATGGTGTAATAGTTACCCGGTGGTCACCACGGGGAGGTAACACGCACACTTGTGGAAGCTGCAAGATACGGAGCTGGCAACAAGTGCCAACTTGATTCCCCTAGACAGCTTCTCACCAGACCACCATTACCTAATTACCTAATTAAAATGTTATATTATAATAAGACGACATATTTGTAAACACTATGTATATTTAATGTATTTATACTTACCTACTACAGTCATTTAGTTGACTATCAGGTGAGCATTAACCAATAAAGAAAAAAAAAAAAAAAAAAAATATTTCCATCGACTTGTGATAAATGTCATTTTTGATTTTTGGTATGAAATTCAAGAAATATTTTATGCAGAATCTAGGAGACATCTGACCACTACTTGTTTATCTGTCTTACTGACTGGTTGAAGAATTGGGAGATGATTGGATGTTTTTCTCAAACACCTGGAAAAATCAATGGAATTTCATTTGAATGGAAAAATTCCACATGCTCGAAAATTATGCTTAATTATTGCCGGATCAATTCTGGAATCGACCACTTGCGCAAGCAAAGGAGCAAACTTCCACTGTTCACATTCATTCGAAAAATGAAATACAATCGAGATACATTTTTAATTTTGACATCCAGTATTAAAATTGGATTATTGCATAAAAATATAATTTCAATTGATGACGACTAAAATTTGTTTTTCGCTGTAACCCAGCACTCCACGAGAAACTATAAATGATTTAGCGGATATTTTTTAAACATTGTATAGGTATAATCAAAAATATGCCGGCAAAACGCACTACCATTTACTAGTCGTCAATTCAAATAAGAATTTTTAAAAATAAATCACAAAAACGGTGCTGTTAAAAATACCAATTTTTCCTATCAAAAACTGCTCTGCTCTGACTCTAGTATCGCTGGAGTAAAACGAATATAATAGGAAAATGTTGTACAACAAAAACTCAATAATAATTTAAAAAATATGTATTAGTTTTTCTCAGTACCAAAATTTAGTCGACCTTTCCAACACTCACAAAGCAAAACACACGAAAGATTGTCTTGCATTAGTGTTAGAGATTTTTTCGTGTGTTTTACTATGTGAGTGTTTGAAAAAGTCTAAAAGTCGGTAACGAAATTTAATTTTTTATAAAATTCCTTTCAATTTTATTTATTTAGAAATAATATTAAAAATGAACTCACCGTGCTAAGGTCGACTCTTTCAAAGTTTCATACAGTAAAATGCACCAACAATGTCGTATCAAATTTTAATAAATTTTCCATGCGTCTGTACTGTCTGCTATCTTAATGTTGTTGTTAAAACCATCTACGTTAACACATGGAACGTTTGTTGAAGCGCTAATTTATTAAAACAACAGGCTATTTGTAATGATGTTGTTACTCGTATTTCTGGATTGTCCGAGACAGTTGAATAATGTTTACGCCGTTACCAGCCAATTCAAAAGCGTCGCAGCCTTAAACACTGTACTAATTGAACGGTAAACAAATAATACAAATAAACTTATTAGTGGATATTGGAGACTCCCCTAATTCGTGAACTCTTCGTGAAGGCAACAACATCAATTTAAATAAGTCAAACATTTCATAAATCATCAAACAAACTTAGAATTCTCAAGAAAAGCAACAATAATTTTGTATTGTTATATACATACCTATAATCGTATATGTCAAAATCATAAAGACGTGGAGCCAATTATAATTTCAAACTTGTTTAATGATGCATACCTAAAAATTTGATGCTATACCACAAATTATAATTATACGTATAGGTATAGTACATACAATTACTACCAGCAACTAAAATGATAAGTCACAGCTAATTAAAATGAATTTTGCTTTTGGTTGCTCTTTAATTTCAAATTATTTTATTTTAATTAATTCATTCACTTCTGATGAATCTCTTTTATAATGGTTTTGGTAATTATAATGATGATGATGTGTTGGTGAAATACAAGATTTTTTGGATACGAAGAATTTTTGGTGAGAAAAATATTCTCAGGATTGCGATAAATTGGTGAAACACATGTTCAACGTCAATGTGTATTAAAGTTGTGCCGTTGGTAGGAACATTTATATTTATGTCTGTTCATAATATTTGGGATAATAGAATTTGTGATGGGCAATAGTGTATTTACAATAAGTGAACTGATTTGATAATTTGTGACGTATGCATAACTGGTACAGAAAATCAGGACAACATAAATTATATATGTATATTAAATCTACATTGTACTAATGTAATTAAGTGTTTCATTAGCTTTTTTGATTTCTTGGATATTAGCAAATGAAAGGATCTCTTTAACTCTTCGGTATAAGTAATGAACGCTATATTACATATTTATATTAAACGAGAAATATAATGCATTTACTTTACAGTATGGAATCGGTAAAAATTAAAATTAATCTGTGGTTGTATTCTTTAAGTACAAACACAGCCGCATCGTATTTTTATTTGAGATTTCCAATTAAAATTATAAAGTCAGGTGTCTGGCCAAATATCGTGAATTATATTCAGTATTACATGTCTATATCGACTTCAAACTTATAATGTTAAATAATTTCTGAGTGAACACTAATATCATATCTGATTCAAAAATATTAAAATACTATTAAACATTCCACTTACACTTGTAAAATTGACAGCCAATATGAGTTCAAAAATGTTGGTATTGTATTGTAATAAATAGGCAGATTTCAAAATTTCTGACCATCAGTTACCGACTATTGACCATACGATATTAGAGACGAAATTAGTCAAATGTCAGCCAATTATTCAGTCATTTGTCAGTTTAATCCTTACCGGAAAATGAAAGAGTTTTATAGACAGTATCATCTCAAGATATAGTTTACAATTGATATTTGACTATCGTAATCGACCGATAAAACTTTGCCGAATTAGCATTATAAAAATTGTTAGACATGGTTGCTCTTTTGTCAGTCATTGGGTGCATTCAGGTCGGTACAGTTGGCAACATGTTGAGTAAATTTAACATGATAAGTTTTGAATGCATTCGATTTATCGAAAATTTCATGGCAATGTGATAGATCGTATATCATTTGTTCCATCAGTAAATTTTCGATGCCAACATTTTGGGAGACCTGGATGCACCCATTGCTGTATTCCAATAAATAGTTGAATCCGACTTACACTTGCAAATTATAATTGCCGTCCAATGCCGAGTTGAAACTGTTGATCTTCCGTCAGACATTTCTGTATTCCAATAGTAAATATTCGGAATCCGACCTATAGACTAGTAAGTTAAAATTGACAGCAAATAGGAGTTGAAAACTATAGTGGAATCCGAATTACACTTGTAACTTACAATTGAAAGCCAATTGTAGTCTAAAAATGTTGGTATTTTGAAAGTTATTTTCGTATTCGAATAAATAGACAGATTTCCGTCAAATAATTTTGATTTTTTATTGCTAAATACAAATGTGAAATAATCATCATTGAAATATTTTCAAAGCTGCGACCTATCTTCTTTTATGAAGGACACAAAAAAATAGGCGATTATGCCCGTGTTTACATGTCAATTGTAACTTACAAGTGTAAGTCATGTTTTAAAATACCAATTCAGCCACCTTTTGTCGGTTGATTGCGATAGTAAAATGCAAATCGAATCTATTCCGATGAAATCTATTTATAAAATCGTTGAAATTTTGCTGTCATTTTTGTTCACATTAAAAGAGTGTTCGCAGATACGACACCACATTCAAATGAGCAATGAAAGATAAACTAAAATTTATTTTCTTCTCTACATATACATACTCGTATAAGTTGTTCGTCCTTCTGCCTGTTTACTGGTTCGGACTTATCACAGACACGTTTAACTAATTTTTATTGATTTTTCACTAGGAGGATCTTTGACTCTTTGACCTATCTCTATCTCTGTATACATACGTATATCATAAATAAGAAAGTTTATTTGTTTACTGCCTGATCGTCATAAACTTTGCACCTCTAAACCAATTGCGACGTGGTTTACCCCAATGTATTGGGAATTTGCTAAACCAAAACTTAGACTAAGACTCACCACGATTGGGCGTGAACCAGCGGATAAGTAAAAATTAAAAGGAAGGTACGTCGGGACATTTTCTTCTATTATATTAGTTTTATTGTGACTAATTAATAACTGATAAAAGACACGTGATGTGACACATTTTTTAATGATCGAAATATGGCGAAATGTCGAAATTTGATAAAAAGTATTTCATTTGTTTTCCGGTTTTATATAGAAGATTTACAGATTTATACAACACTGTATCATTTTAATCTCATTGGTTCACTTTAGAACATTTTACTATTTCACTTTATATCACTTGTACACTAATCACTGGTTGAATTTAAACTGAATTTACCCTGCAACCTGGTTGCGTTTATATACCAGTTCAATGCGACTCTCGAACTTTCCATATTGCGTATTTGCATGAAAATTGTACAAGTATGCGTGTATTTATTCGACAGCAATCTATGACGTAATCAATGCAATTTTTACTTAATGGGTTTTATTAACGCCCGGTTTCTCGATCATTGTGGTGTTTTACTGAATAATAATGATCATTCTGCCTTTGTCCCGCTTTGCGACTCATCGCATCAACATCGGTCGTCGACTCCAATCAATATCCACCATAGAAACTACAAATGTCCTGGGTGAGTTTGTGATTGTGCTTAATGTTAGGCATAATCGTGATAATATTAAGTAGTGTGATCGAGCGTGATCGAATAATACATTTCGTAAATTGTATACGATTTATACAATATCCAAAATTCAAGAGAAAATGAGTTTCGAATAATTATGGTAATCCGTCAATATATATTTAAAGAGATATCAACATAGTTTCTTTAAGGTTAACGAATTCACGTGAATTTTGTCCTAAATCTGTCTTAAAAATAATTTTTGCTTATACGTATTAGTGTGCAATGCAGTTTGTCTCAACAGGATAACAAAATTTACTAGGAAATATATATGATGTTCTGAATTTTCTTGGGAAAATCCTAGGTAGCGGGCACCATAATGACGCATATACTAAGATGTCTTAAGGTCTATAATCAGAAAAATATTTCAATTTATGAAAAAGTAGGGGATTAGCGGGCTTAGGACAACCAAGTTTGGTATGACCTCAGGTATCTCGAAAAAATTTTCCTCATTTTCTTGGGAAAATCCTTGAAAGCGGACATCATAATGACGTATATACCAAGATATCTAAAGGTGTATGCTATCCGAAAAATTTCAATTTTGGAAAAAGTAGGGGATTAGGTGGTTTAGAACAACCAAGTTTGGTATGACCTTAAGTATGTCGATTATATGATTTTTCCTAATTTTCTTAGGAAAATCCTAGGAAACGGACACCATAATGATGTATATAACAAGATGTCTTAAGGTCTTAGCTATCCGAAAAATATTTTAATTTTGGAAAAAGTAGGGGATTAGAGGGTTTAGGACAATCAAGTTTTGTATAACATTATATCGATTATCGATTATGTAAATAGGTTTTTCTAATTTTCTTGGGAAAATCCTAGGAAGCGAACACCATAATGACGCATACAACAATATGAATTAAAGTCTAATATATCCGAAAAATATTTAAATTTTGGAAAAAGTAGGGGATTAGAGGGTTTAGGACAACCATGTTTGGTATGTATGACTTCATGTGTGTCGATTATTTAATTTTTCCTAATTTTCTAAGAAAATCCTAGGAAGCGGACACCATAGTGCCACATATACCAAGAAGACCTGAGGTCTGAGATATCCGAAAAATATTTCAAATTTTGAGTATATCAATACTAATTTTCTTGGAAAAATCCTAGGAAGCGGACACCACAATGATGTATATACCAAGATAGCTTAAGGTCTAACTAAGCTATCCGAATAATATCTCAATTTTGGAAAAATCAGGGGAGTAGGGGGTTTAGAACAACCAAGTTTTTTATGACCTCAGGTATCTCGATTACATGATTTTTCCTAATTTTCTTGGAAAAATCCTAGGTAGCGGACACCATAATAACGCATATACCAATATGACTTACGGTTTAAGCTATCAAAGGTTTAAAGCATTTTTCTTTGACACATCAAAACGGCGGTTTTGGACCGCTAGTAATTTACGTTGCTGACCAAGTAATTACTGAAAATCATAGGAAGCGGACCCCATAATGACGTATATACCAAGATTTCTTAAAATCTAACCTGTTTGAACAATATTTTAATTTTAGAAAAAGTAGGGGATTAGTGGGTTTAGGAAAACCATGTTTGGTATAACCTCAGATATCTCGATTATGTGATTTATCCTAATTTTCTTTGTAAAATCCTAGGAAGCGGACACCATAATGACGTATATACCAAGATATCTTAAGGTTAAGTTTATTGGAATACGTACAAAATACGTTTATACATTTATTAACTCCCCAAAACAATACATACAATTATTTTCCATTGTTTTCGAGTTCTAAATAATATCTTTTAAATAAAAACGATAACTAATTAATCCATTGCTATTTGCCTCGGAGTCTTCAGAATGTAGATCCTCAATTTGTTTAACAGTAATTACTTGGTCAGCAACGTAAATTACGAGCGGTCCAAAACCGCCGTTTTGATGTGTCAAAGAAAAATGCTGCAAACCTTTGATCGTTTGAACCGTAAGTCATATTGGTATATGCGTCATTATGGTATCCGCTTCCTAGGATTTTCTCAAGAAAATGAAAAATCATATAATCGAGATACCTGATGTCATACCAATCTTGGTTGTCCTATACCCCCTAATCCCCTACTTTTTCCAAAATTGAAATATTATTCGGATAGCTTAATCCTTAAGTTATGTGACTGACTATCTTCGTGTCCAAATTGACATGCGCCGATGGCGGTTGAATTTAAACTTATTAAGTGTATAGTGCTTAATAGTCAAATTGGAAACGCGACTTAATAATTAGTTCGGCTATTGGATGTGTGATGGGGTAAGTGAACGCTTAATTCAAATACATACGTTGATTTGTACTTAATGTGTTTGTTGTGGCAGTTTCGAATATCGGTGTGTCGTATATTCGGACTGCTACAGTTCCCCCTCTCCAGATAAGAAACCATATAGGATTTGAGACGTTATATTTTGAACCGGTCGGTTTTATATCGTTTGCTGGCTGATATTTGAATATGTTCAAATCGACCAGGTGGAATTTCGAACTAAACAAGAGGTGTTTTGTGTTCCGTTGAACTTTTGATTTTTGGCAGGATAAACAGAATTGTGCCCAATGGATCATGTCTTTGTTTATACTGGGCCAAAAGTAGCGAGCAGTAATCAATTTACGAGTTGCGCGGACGCCAGGATGTGAAAATTCGTGTAGCGTATCGATGATGGTTCGACGTAGTTGCCCTGCGATGTATGGGCGACTTGCGCCTGTAGATGTTTCGCAGACGATTTCTATGCCAGGTAGTTTGGAAAGTTCTAGTTTCAGTGATGAACTAGTGTGACAAGCAGAACCAGAAAATAAATTCTGAAGTTCCGGGTCTGTTTTTTGCGCTACTGCGATTTTGTAGCAGTCGAAGTGAGTCGGTGTAGATGGGGTTAGTGAACGACTAATTCAAATACATTGAGTTGTATTTCAATTTCACTAATTTGTTAATTGTGGCAGTTTCGAATATCGGTGAGTCGTATATTCGGATTGGTACAATCTATTGACGAGCCCAAATTATGTTATTGTCACTGATATTTTGATTAAAATTAGTTTTGGTAAATGTGGTTGAATACTAATTATAATTGAAAATCTCTATAACTATTGTTTAAATAAATTCAAATAAATAAAACACAAATTAAACAAAGAAATAGTAAAGCATGGGTGAGTAACATTATATTCTGCTTCGTTATACTTGTTTTTAAAACTGTTGAATATTTACAGAATCATGATTTATGTATAAACTATTAAAGAACTTTTCAAAAATCTCAATTCGTATTCCAAATCTAAAGTTAATCATGTAACATTAAACTACTCTAAATTAATAAATATAGCAACCGCCTTAATAACAAATTCGAACTCCCCAATGATTAACTTACCCTTATAAAAACATTTCCAATTTCCTAAAACCATATAACACACACAAACTCAAAATTGGGAAACAAATCATTTCCATAACCTTACTCAAGCCCAATACAAAATTCTATAACCAATTTATCAATTTTCGCTGAATGATTTCCTATTTAATTGCCTCATTAAGAGTGAAATGGCATGACCTATTTTCCCTACATACATATACATATATATTGGTTTTTTAAAATGATAGATGACGTTATTTTTCGTAAACTATGTTGTAGATACAGCTGTAATATTTACATTTATTTAAATTAAATACAAATCAAACTATACATACAAACATTACATATGTACTATACGTATATGGTAATAAACAAATACAGAATAAATATCTTATCCATTCCAAACCTCACAATCTGTAACCGAAAATAATGGTTGTAAAGTGAAGGGGTGTATTTTTCCTGCTCTCTCGTTTCAAAATAATATGTACATACAAAAATCGTCGAACAGCAAATCTTATAATACAATATAGCTCTCCATATACAACATCAAAATAGTGATGAAAATTTCGGAAAAACCAAAAAAATTCGTTGCAAAAATTCACTCAAGTGTTTATTTGTGAACTAACATTTGTTTTGTTAAATTTCTCTACAACATATTTTGTTTTTGTTTTTGAGTGTTGTTGCTGTTACAAAAAAAACTATTGTTGCTGTTACTATTCGTTGTTGTTGTTATAATAATCGAAATAGAATATAAAGAAAAAAATATTGACTTGGGGGAAAAGGAAAAATTCTAATCACCCATTTCTTCCGCTATACATATGGAGAAAGAAAAAGTTTCACATTTTGTTTTTTTTTTTGTATTGAGCTCAATTCGAAATGGGGTTAGATATATACTATCAATATAATATATATACATAGGAAAAACAATAACAAAACTGTAATAAATGAAGGAAAATGTCTTATCATATGTATATGGTCTATATAGTATATATAATACCGTATTTATATTCGACAAAGTGCAGAGGAAATCAAACTGTCTCATCGGATTATTCTATATTCTCGTATTACATGGAAAAAACGATTGACCAACTCTTCTATGAACCCCTATTATGAAGGGTGTACGATAAAGTTATATTGTATTGTGATATCCACTACGAGGATATACATACATATATACATACATAATGGTGGAATGAAATTTTTTTTATTATTCAATGAATTAAATAAACATAAAAATCAAATCATTACGCTGATGAGCATTACCTTGTGCAGCAATCGAATGGCTAGTGTAGCTTTCAAGTTTTTTTTTTCAAACTATAAATATACAATAGTGGGGGTAATGTTTCTGCGGTGTTATATTTGGTTGATGGATTATATGAATTTTGAGGTTTTTAGCTAATTAAAAATATATAAGTTGATATCTGTTTAAACAGCAGGTGCTAGAAAATAGAAACGTAATGCTGGCCTAATTTGATTAATCGCTAGCGGGAAATTATTTAGAACTATAATATATATTTTATAAATAGAATGAATTACATTTTAGCATTTTTCTGAAAGCTCGCTCAATATGAAAATTTAAATTAAGTTAGTCCATAGTTACACACTTTTAATTTATTTAGAAAGTCGGTGGTTTGTTAAAGCCTTCTAACCACTGACTGTCTAATCTCATTTTTCAGATGTTTAGGTTAGTAATAATTAGAAGAAGCTAATGAATTGCTCAACTTTTATTGTAAATTTTGGCGGTATCCATTTTTCTGTTTGTTGACTTTATAAACATTTTATTTTTTTACGGATGCGGGTCGTCAGCCCAGCGATCCAACCGTTTAGTCGCCTCCTACGACAAGCAAAGGATACTGTGGTGGTATTCTTGGGAAACATGTTCGTGCAATTTTTATTTACGAGACATGTGAGTGCCCCCCGACCACAGGGGCCAAACCGCTGGAGCCGAATTGTTGACTCAGTAAGGGGCCAGTAATGGCCTTTAAAACTGTTTTAATTAATTAATTAATTGTAAATTTTAGCAAGTGATTGTGATTTAATCGTAATTGCCACTGGGTAAGATGACTAAAAACAATTTTTGTCAAAGAATCGTTTCGCGCTACCTAACAAGTTTGTGAAATATATAATGCACTAAATTACTTACATTTTTAACTAAAACAGATTTCCTCTTATCGCTGTATACAGGCTAAGGCCAACTTAGGTTTTTAAACGCAATTTAAAATAAACTGGAGAACGATGGAGATTAAAATTGCTTCACTTCGTTTAATAAATAAATTTCTAAATTGGCTAGGAACTGTAAATAATTTAACTGATTCCTCGTTTGGCCACTTCTAAACAACAATAACATTTGAAAGATACTCCCACGAATTAATACAACAGTTTGGTTCGACAGATATATATTTAATACAACTTTATTTTCAAATTTACCATTAACATTGGAATTAATTTACTTGATTATATACAATGTCAAATATTTGCTATCAAATCCATTTGATTTTAGCATTGACCGTAAAGTTAAAAATCAAAAGAGATCAATCAATTATTTTTTAACGTTCTGGGAATTGCCTAGGGTTTTTATTTGGAACAGTTGTGTACTCATCGATTATAATTTAGACTTTACATTTGTATTTTTGTATCTCAGTATAAATTGATTTTTGAATTTCTATATAATTTTTTTTAGCGGTCATACATCTCCCGAAGTTATCCCAGATTTTCATTCCAGCATAATCTAAAATAAACTCTAGCAAAACGAGCGTAAAAAATCATCGAGATATGAATTTTGTCATATGTAAAATTTAAAATTTTATTTGGTTCTATAGACAAATAACTCTTCCCGCTAAATTGTTGAAAGCATCCTATTGGCCACCACTTTGCAAAAGCTTGAAAGCTTTTGTAGAGATGGCTATTTTCTTATAGCGATTGAGTTAAGTACCCTGTTGGCCACCACTATTGGAATACCTTATATACATTGGAATACCTTATATAAATAAATATATGATCATGGTGACCATCTCAAGCGCGAGAAAATAAAAATCGAGAAAGAATACGTCTCTACAAAAGCATGGCCATACAATTTTTTAATTAATTTATTTATACAGTGGCTATTCCAAAGGTCACAAAACTATCAGTGCCAGAATAGCATCAGTGATGGCTAACTTGGGTCCATACTCAATTGCTATAGAAGAATTTTTTTTTTATACAGCCAAATATATTTTACATATTAAAAAAATTTGAATGAGTATTTTGGTACCAACGGTATAGTTTTTTAAATGACAAAAAAGTCGGGGAAAGTCAAAATGTAAAGAATCCAGGGATAAACCAAATATAAATCATATATTTTTAAAAAGTCATGAAATTTTTTACGCTCGTGTTACTTGAGGTTATTTTAAATTCTCCTGAGATGAAAGCCTGGGATAACTTCAAGTCGGGGGTCCTACCATATAAATGGAAGAATTCCACTGGTGTTCGCCGTATGGTCGAAAAAAAGTAGTTCGGATTTTGCGAAAATAAACTTATTTATGTTAATGATTAGTCTCGGATAATCTTTAGAAAATTAAACTTAGATATGCTTACTTTTCCTCCAACAGCATTGCATAAACCAAATGTCATTCTACAGAACTCAAATAAACGGAAAAGTATGTCTAATGCCATTTTGGATATACATATGTAGCTAGTTTCGTACGGAATTTGATGGTAAGCTAGTACAATCGAGCGTTGAGAAAATGTTATACATCCTGCTAATTGGAATGAAAAACTGCTGTTAGTGAGGTATGGGATACCGATCTAGAATGGTTACGTTATTCGGTGCACAATAGTCAACATTTTTTTTTACAAAGCAATTTTTCGTTCCAATTAGCACGATGCATAACATTTTCTCAACGCTCGATTGTACTAGCTTACCATCAAATTCCGATCGAAACTAGCTACATATGTCTATCCAAAATGGCATTAGACATACTTTTCGGCTTATTTGAGTTCTGTAGAATGACATTTGGTTAATGTAATGTAGCATAGACATTCCAACGTCTAATTCATGTTGTGTTTCATTACTACTCTTTTGCATCGCGTATTTGGATGACATCTTTACGGCATTTAGTTCAATAGCGGAACAGTAAGCAAGCATATCGAAGTTTAGTTTTCTAAAGATTGTCCGGGACTAATCATTAACATAAATAAGTGTGTAATCGCTAAATCCGAACTATTTTTTTTCGACCATACGGCGAACGTCAGTGGAATTCTTCCATTTTCTGATCGAATAAAGTCATTGCGCGTCTTTCGAGTATCTTGTAAAACGCTATCGGCGAAAACAATATGTATAGTAGCTAGGGCACTTTCTTGGATTGGCCAATTGGAAATTTTCGAGTGTCTCAATTTGAACAATTTTAAGTGAAGGTTAATTCAGATAGGACCTAATACTGCGATACGTAGACCGGCTAAACCAGACCTTACATTCCGGTTAAATATCGTACGCAAGATTTTGACTTGATATACAATTGGGACCAGCCAGGCGTCAAAATATCAGTGTAAATGTTAACCAATCATATTGTTTGGTCTTCAATTATGAAAGACGTAAGACGTAAAGCGCGCACTGCGTATCAGAAGGCCAAGTCGCTTACACGTTTGTTCGATCTGAACGTTTTACCAGGTTTACCCGATATCCTAGATGAATTACTCATTTTTTGCGTTCCATTTGATCTGTTCGAGCGCAGAACTGTCTGCTCCATTTGATTTATAGCATGTAGGCGTATAACACGATATAATCCTTTATCGATTATAATTGAGAACGGACTGGTCTACAATTTTACCATCACTAGTTTTAGGGCTAAGAACTTCATATCATGACGAGTTACCAACAACATAGGCCGAGATAGGTTTTAGAAAGTCGACACAGGTACGAGGCAAATGTGGCAACCCGGCATTTTACAAGAAAAATTATTATCAGCAGGGATTTACAAAACAGTTCACCCGTATTTTTAAGAACGGATTGCTGGTAAAACTCTATTCAACCTCCAAATATTGGACTACACAAGGTGGTAAACATGTTTAACAAATTTTCTGGATACTAAGTTTAACGGCAAGTGGGTTAAAATATCGACAGATAGAGTAAACCTTATATTTTTTGGCAAAACTTCGAAGATATTACGGTGATACCACATCGTTCGAAAGTCAATATTTGATGTAGTGATGGTGAAACGGAAAACATTTCGCAAGCAGAGAGCTTGGCTAGATTGGTTTCCTTTGCTTCTCAACCTACAATAAAGATATAGAGGATGACTTAGGACATGGAGTGAAAATAAGGGACGGAACGTTAAAAATTGTTTAAAGGTAAACTTTCTTCGGTGTAAGGTAGTACTACACCGAAAAAAATGTATACATGCTATTAACGACGACACATTTGTCAAAAAATTAATGAATTAGTTCGTTAATAGAAATAGAAAATAGTTGACTCAATGCAATTTTCGTTAATGTGATGTATTGTTGATTATTTAATTTTTTCTACTTTGACAGATATACGTAAATACAACTCAACCAAATTAATTAAAATAATTTATTAAACTAGAAAGAATTTAGTTGAACAAGCAAAATTGTAAATGTAAATAAATTTCTTTGAAAATATTAAACAAATCTATTGTTTTAAATATTTTAAAAGAATATTCTTTAATTCTATTAATATATTGTATTAACAATTAATATTAATTATTAATAAAAAATTACTTCACAACTTGTCATTATAACGTGTGCTGTGGATTGTGCAATACCTCTAGTGATGCAAAAAAAGTTAGTGCAAAAAAATAATATTTTGAAAACGTGGAATATATCGGATTACACCTAAGAAAAACACAATCATGGGCCTTCTTTTGTGCTTTCATTTTTTAAAATTTATCCTTGATTAATGCAAATTAACACAATCTATAATAATAGTATAACTTAGTATACTAAGAATATTTATTTTCAAAACAAAAGCAATCATATACATAATTAATAGTAATTTGAATTCTGTTTCTGATACTGAGTATTGAGTATATATAGCAAAAAATGGCTAACAAATGTAGAAAATGAAAATTATTTAGGATTAAATAATATAAGTTTAAGTGAATTCACTATTTTACCAAATTCTCAACAAAATTTGAGCATGATAGATGTAAATGAAATTAATAATAATTTACTACAGCTTGGAAATGAAAATATTATTGAATATGAAAAGGATGAGGTTTTAAATCTTGGGGCCTATCCAATTTATACCCGATACTACTAGGTAACAATAATAATTAATTATGCTCTTTTAAATATATAAATTATAAAGATACCGTGTAATTGCAATTTAAAATTATTTAATTATTATTTCGATATAATCATTTAGAAAACAAAATTGATTTGGAAACTTTGAAATGAATGGAAAGACAGGATGTTCATGGATTATAAAAAAATGAAGCTTTGGGAATAAGAATTAAATTTACATGTTACTTGAAGCAATGGCTATGTTTGCAGGTAGAAATTATAACTTCTAATTAAAGTTAATTTTATATAGGGACTGTGTCTGGGAGATCTCTTTTGAACCTTTCGGAAAATCGTGTTCGCATATCCGACGAAAATCGGTATATATAGGTGGATTCTATAGTGTTATATTTTATCAATAAAAATATACGCATGGGTGTAAACGAGTGCCAATCAGTAGCTGAAGACATCCAAACTTGCTTCGTTGGAGAAATTTCCGTAAGTTTATTTAATATATGAAAGTTAAAGTATAAGTATATAATTATATTGTTATGTATTCATACATTTTCAGTCGGTATACTTCCAACGTAGACCAAACATGGAATCAAAAGGTCAACTTTATGACAGACACAACAATAGGATTTCCAAATTACGTAGTACGTCCCGTATGCGATTTAGAAAATTAACTAGCAACGTTAAAAACAGCACAAGTGGTAAGCGCTTTCACAAAAACCCCTTATTATTTGTTTATATTATAGTTTACAATTAATTACTTGTAGAATTAAATATATCTCCAGAAGACGGCCAAGAGTTACGCATGAGTTTAAATTTAATCGGGATGCAGCACATACCGGTGTTCCTGGATTTCATTAAATAAAGACAAAAATATATCATCTATTGTTGAAGAAAGGCCGGCATATGAATAAGTCTACGGACCGAAGCTTATCAAAATTGACTTTCAACATCTTTTCCCTGAAGCAGGTGATATATTTTTAAAATTTGAACGGGTTCAAAGCAGATGTTGAAAGAATTTAAACAACAAAAACAAACTACTAACGGGAAAGTTTTTAAATTAAAAATATATTTACATAAAGTTAAAATTGTATTTTTAATTATCTATATAGATGCTCGATTCTGTACTATCTTGTTACTGATACGTGCGTTGATAAAACCTACCACAAAAAGCATGGATACATTTTCGAAAAAACTAAAAAACATACCATTAAGGATTCTCAAAACTCCTTTATGGTACTATGTCATTCCAATTTAGAAGTAGAAAAATTCAGAGAAAATCAGAAGAAAAAAATTATCACAGAAGAAAAATATGCAACCGTGTATTTTTATAATCGGTATAATACTTTATATTCTGAAGATCAATATTTTGTTTAATGAATTTTTCAATTATGATTTCATACAAATTTGTCTAATTAAACTAGATTTTTTTTTTTACTTTATTGAAATGAAATATTAAAATAAAACTTTATTAAAACTATACACTTTTTTGATTTATTTTTATTGATTTAGAAATAGGTCGGAAATAATATTTGATTGGCTGGCAGTTTCATTTTTAAAAAGTGAAATTGTTTAGAACTTACCTTTTATACCATTAAATTAATATTAAATTTGAGTTATTCATTTTACTATCAAACGTATTGCGTTTTTAATTGATTGTAATTTATGATGAAGTTGTTTCTAGGAAGATAATCTGGGTAACAAATAATTAGTGTACCGTAAAAAATGTGTGTAATAACACACAACTAAAAACATTTACAATACGGGGATAGTAAAGAATGACCCAATTCCAACATTTACTAGTACAATGATACAATGATGTAAAAATAATTGAGAAATTAGTTTGCTAGAATTCTGTAGATGGCAGCACCATACAGAAGTAATAATATATGAATATTTAACGAAGATTATTAGATCAAGGTTCTTATAAGATAAATAATTACCATTGATCTAAAGAAAACTCTTTAAATTTTGTTTCAGTAATACTAAAAATATTAATTAAATTAATTAATAATCGTTGCTTACACAAATTAATTTGTGAAACATGTTTCCTTAATGTGACCAATAATAATATAAATTAAAAAATTAATTTAACATTCATTAATAAAATGAAGATTCTTGCAAATTTAAAATTTTATTTTACCATAAAATAATCAAAGTTATTAATTTTAATTGTTCGAATTTTTGATGATTAAATCGATTCTATTCTATTAAAGAATTATACGTCGGCTAAATAGTAACGAAGAATTTTTTAAATTAATAGCCGGATTCTTTAATAGCATATACGTACATATTTTTTGGGTGCACGTAATGTTCTACATTGCACTATAATTTGTTGTTGATTTTTCACGATTTTTCTTTGATTTTCTTTGATCTTTTGTTTTTCGTGTTTACTAGCAAGCATGCCTTGCAACCAGGGCGATCTATTTATTATGTTCGATCCAATTCATTAAATTCCAAAATTAAGAGGGGCTAAGCATTTATCACAATATTCAATATTGTACCTTTGCTAACGTTCGAAATTTATATTTTCGGAGACAAAATTATTTGTAAATCCAAACATGTCTTTTGAATTTTAAAAGATAATCAAACTTTCTAAATTACAGAAATGTTTTTAGTTTCAGGATTAAATCTAAAACATCAAGCCAAAACTGTTAGACACTGTTAAACTGTTAATTTGTTAGTAAAACGCATTAGTTATTATTGTAGATGCGATGTTTTTTAAAATTAATTTATAAAACCTATATAATCCTTCAGCTCTAGACTATGGTTTTTGAAATATTAGCATCCCGCACGCAAAAAATTTCTTACATCGTTCAATTATTATATAACCAATGTTGAATTGGGGTGCAGTATTGCAGCAAAAATATGTTTACTATAGAGTATACTATTGGAGCTCCCCTCATTATGATTCTATTTGATCCTATTATCATTCAATTCCTCCTATAACTACTAACTTAAACCACTGTGTTATAGTTAATATTATTTTGAAATCATTTTGTAAATATTTCACTTGTAAATATTTTGAAGTATTCCGGATTATATTTAATCATTTATCGATGAATAATTATCGATCTACGTCTATTTATAAAAAAAGAGGTTCAGTAATCGCGTATATCACTTATACCAAAATTTAATTTTCTCCTATCACAGCGCGTTTATACGAAATAATTGTGGTGAAGCAAATTGCAATTTTATTTTTACCGAGAAATGTTAAATTGCTACAACAAACAATTTCTTTGCCTCTAACGTTTTAGAAAGATTTGTGTTCTTTATATAAAAGAATTAGAATTGAGAATATTTAAGAAATTTATGAAAATATAAGCTGGATATTTTTTAAAAACGTCTTATAAACAATAAGTTAAGTAGATATGTAAAATTTATATAAACCAAATCTTATTACGAAGATAACCAATAATCTTGTGCATTCAATTTAGAAATTGTGTTTATCGCAGTTATTTTTTTTTAATTGTCGTTTTAATAGGATGAATTTTGACCTGTAAGTAAATTACGACTTTAAGTTGGTTGATTTCAAGGGCCTCCCAATCACGTACAAATATGTTTGTAGAAGAAAAAAAAATTAAATATACATTTTTTTGCAGACAAACATCTGATTCATTTCATTTGAGTACAAGATTGGCGAAAACCATTAAATCAAAATATTTAGAGTGACGTGTATTTATTATTACGTATTATTTTATTACGTATTATTTTAGTTGTGATTATGTTCCCCACTCTATATTGTTAGTGGGGCCACACTCAATATGGGGTAGATTTATTTTTGATTACATCTAAGTGGTTTTTGTGCCTAATGGAAATCACATATTTATTTAGTTGTTTTTTGTTTTAATTTTGCTCTTGAAATTAAAATTGTAAATAATAAATAAATAAATGATCAAATCACTTCAAAATCCACCTATAACGATAGTAGGAACATCGTACTAACTACGGTGAAAATGAACCAATCATAATGATGTCTAAATTTCTTTCCAATGTCGAAGACCTATTTGAGTTTGAACTTTCTAAAGAGCAGTTTAATCTCAAATTAAAACAACACTTCAGATAACTATAATTTTAATATTCCTTAAAAAACATTCTAAATGTATTTAACTTTTAAAACTTTAAAATTTACATTTTTTGTATTTGAAATCCTAAATGTATTTAAATTTACACATTGATTTCTTTAAGTGATTAAATAAAATAAACATGAATTTGGAATTGGTATTGAAATTTGTTAAACTCCGAATGAGGTCCAATAGATATTTAAAATTAAAATAGGGGCCGTTATTAAATCCAATGTTTCTGCTTTGAAAACTTTAACAATCGAATTTATTTACAACAGAATTTCACAAATTTAGAGAATACATAAAATTCGGGCGAATTCTGATATTTCAATTTAAATCAGCAATTTGATGACGTCATGGCATGACGTTGGAGGGCTATTGGCAGTGTGGCACAATTTTGCCTCTTTTCAATCTAATCTTTGCTGTAGCAGCCCATTCTCTCTTTGATTCCATTCCATTGCCATTCTCTCTAAATTGTTTGTTCTCCTTCCTCACTGAGCGAAAAAATCAGAGTTTCTCATAATATATCAATTCATTATATATTTTAAGAGAGCCCAGTTAACGCAAGCACAGAGATAATAACTTTCAAAGACAATATAATCCATATAGAATTTGAAATATCTGATCCATGTTCGATATATGTACAAATATTGTTAATATTTCTAACAAATTTTGATTAGAACACAAAAATTCAGAATTTTTAGTATTACGAGATTTTCGAATCCCAACAGAGGCTGGATACAAAAGGGATTTGTCATCTCTCGATTACGATCGGTGATTAAATTGAAAACATCATGACCCTTTGTTGGAATGTAGAACTCAAGGGCTGACCCACCATTCATGTTAGTACAGGCTAGCATGGAGCATTCAGTGTGCGGATGGCCAATTAAAAGACTGACCTGTAGCCGTGGCATTACATTTATTTCTGTCAAAAAACCCGAAAATAAGTACTGGGTGTACAAACTTGATCATACATGGGGGAATGCTTCCAAATCAAATCGGCCATGATAGCATAGTTCAGCTCTTTCAAGATGAGTTTAGTCTATCATTTATACCAAATTATGATTCTGGCAACAACCGGGCCCAACCACCAATTTAATATGTTGTAACTGCAAGGACTTAAAGCACAGGCACCAAGACTGCATCAAGGCATTTCTCAAAAATTTTGTTTTAAATGTGGCGCATCTAATCAAATTGTACACACAACGGAAAAAAACGGACGTTCGAGTAGAAATGTAATGAGTGGCTCAAGCTCGGAAAATAACATGAGGTTAAATAGCAAACACTAAACACAAAATATCATCAAAATCCACAATTACTGTTGGCACAAGTAGAGAGCGTCTGTAAAAATGTACGGTCTTCTAAATAGCGGCGCATTTTCTAGCGACAAAAAAACTTCAATATCAAGCTAAATAAGGAAGGCCAACAACATAAATTAGATCAAACTATTCCACGATTTTCATTATGTTACACAGTTACATGAGCACGAAATGGAAATTACCGACCAAGTGAAACCTATTAAGCAACGAAACAACCCCAGTGTCGAGTGCAAAAGAGTTGAACATTGGCTTTTTGACAAACTATACTAGAATGATTGACTGAAACGAAATAAATCTCTGAGCTTCAAGAGATAAAACTGCGCTTACGGTACTGAGACCACTCTCCCAGTTTACAGTGATACCGTATAGGTTGTGAAATCCGCCATAATCAATAATATAGCCTGATGCAAAAAGGTATCCCTCATGAACTAGAAACGGCCAGATATTAGCTGATTTACTTGTCATCAGCGACGCTTTGAGCTGTTAGAGTTGATTTCCGACTTATTACGAACGACGGAACTGATCCTAAATATAGAGAAAAGCAAATTTGTGATGTGTGATATACGATATCTTGGATATACATATATATAGACTAGGTGAAAATGGATTAAAACCCGATCCTTCCAAAATTGACGCTTTCTGATAGCGAACCTGCACCAACCAATGTAAAACACCTCCTAGAAATTGCCGGCTGGTATCGGAGGTTCATAATAAACTACACTGACGTTACAACACCAATTAGCGATTGTCTAAAAAAGGAACAATTTTATGGACCTATAAAAAGGTATTCGAGTGGCTAAAAAAATACTTAACTATGCTTATCTGTTTCAAAGAATCCATCATTTGAGCAACCGTTGTACATAACGTGTAATGCCAATACTGACGGAGTTGGCGCAGACCTGTGAGGGTATATAAAAAGATTTGAATTTACCTTAATAACTGACCACAAGATCTAAAATGTTTGATGAATCAGAAGGACATGAGTGGTATCGTTGACGCTTAAAACTCCATGGTTTTACGTTTAAAATAAAATATGAAAAAGGCAAGGGTAATGTAGTACCAGACATGCTCTCTCGTGTGTACTGTGATTCATTGGAGGAATTTGGAAACTGTATTAAAAATTTGAAAGGACTAAAAAATGTTATTTCACACCTAATGATCTAAATGAACCAGAATATGCACCGACAATGGGCAAATTATACGATATCGAACTATATCTTTGTTAACGTGTATATATCGACTTATTAGGACCATACCCAAATTCCAGTAATTTATTTCAACATAAAGCTAATAAGGTCATAAAAAAGTATTAGTTTAAAAACTATATAATAAAGAACTTGTTTAACACTATGATTGGAAAGGTAATTCTGGCTCGTTGTCTCAACAACGGCCATAGCGGTTGTTACACAACTTTTGCAAGCCAAAAACGAACAGTCTATCAATAAAAATCAATCACTATTTACTACATATTTAATCTAACACAAATTTATATTAATTAATTAAAGTATATAACTTAGGTTAAGGACTTAGATAATATATTTTTTAGATTGTAATCTTTGCAGACTTCTTGTTAGTTTCATATAAAGAAAGATTCAAGAATAAAGCCATCGTCAGTTAAAAAAAAAGGAAAAAGAAAAACTAATTTAATTAGAGACAAAGGTATTTGAAACCTATTCCACATATGTACAAACGCGAACTAATCAGAGGAGTTGGAAAGATGCGAAAAACAAACATACATAAACTGTTGCACGGATTAGCTTGATACTTGCGATATTCCAATTGAATCAAATTAATTATATGACTTTATCAAATAATTGTGGATGCAACGATAACCTCAGTGTTTCTTTCTTTTAATAACACATACCATTAGCAACATTCAGACGCTTCTGTTTAAATAAAGTCAGACATTTGACTTACATTTAAATTCCCATCAGCATTTAGTGACGTTCGTTTCTCATGATCATGGTAATTTAACTATTCTAATTTTTGAGTAAGCTATATTTATGGATAAAGTTACAGCATTTGTACACAAATATTAAATTTTAACGGCTTACGTCAAATAGTTTGTATGGAAATACATAGCGGCTGACGTGTCAATATCCATTACATAAAAGCCAACAATGAAATTTAAAGAACAATATTTTATATGTTAAATGAAAGCTTATCACATAATTATTATTAATTATTAAGATTAAGAATTTTCTTAATGAGAATTGTTCATTTTATACCATTTGTTATGAATTAAATCGACAACATTTTTTCGTGACCCAAAAGTTGAGGAATTATTTTTATTTGTTTCAACTTCCAACATCTAGAATATAATTTACGTTTAAAATTGCTTTTACACGAAGCACTAGCGCATTCTACATTTTTTTAACTGAACTTTCATATTTTTGTATACAAAATTCTTTACTCCCACTCTATAAATAAAATATGAAAAAAAAAAAAAAAAACAATTTATATCGCTTAGTGTTGTGTGCGGTATAAAAACTCTGACACCTAATACCCAAAAGCTTTCATACAAATATATGCCATAAAATATCTTTAAACCTTTAAAACTATCAAGAAAACAATTTCAACAAAATAAAAAATTGAAACTTTTTTGTTTTCTATGCTAACTTTCCCCGAAAAAATCGATTAATAAAGTATTCATGTTAAACTTAAAGCCACACCGGATTTAACTACATACATACATACATATATGTATACATACAAACATACTACAACCTATCGAATTTTTTTTTTTTTTAGAAAACTTAACTTTAAACGGGAAAATTGTATGTACACCGTTTCTTAATTAATATATTTACCAAGTCGGTAGAAAAATAAAATCGTCTTATGTTTTTAAAGTGTTTTCCTGCAGTGCTTTATTCTATATACATACATACATATATGTATATTCTTTTGTTTTATTGTTTACCGTACATGCGCTCTAAACCAAAAACAAATTCGGATATAGGGGAAATTCGTACGAAAGTTTATTTTTCGTGGCACGAACGATAGTACCAAAGAAAAGGACCAGCTTTCGTTTGGCGGTCGGCTTTTTAAACTTAACGAAAAATTTGATAGATGAGTGGTTGACGGCAACCCAGCACTTAACGAATATTCGTTACAATCGAATTTTATTTTGTTTCGCAACGAACATTATAATAATATTTTAGTTAAGGAAAATTCAGTATGAAATTGTTCATTCGCCGGAGATGAATAATAATATTGTGTGCGCGCCGGGTTACGTGTTTGTGTATAAATACGGTAAAATTATTTAAATGAAAATATTTCGGGAAAATATTATATTTATTCTGTACTGTTGTGTATTGTAAAATACGATTATATGTTTTTCGTATTTTTATTTGTTTATTTATTTTTTTGGTGAGAAAAATATTAAATAAATTTGTGTGTATTTATTGTGAAATAAATTGTTTTATTTATAATATATTATTATTATTAATATAATATATAGTTTTGTGTTTAAAGTGATTAATTTTATGAAATTAAAATGAAATAAGTTTTTGTTATTGTTATATTACTTTTGTTATTATAAATAAAAATAATCATTTATTAATGTCAAACGAAAAAAATAAAATAAAATAAAAATAGTTGAGTTATTTTTTTTTTTTTTGAAACTTTATTTTTTTATTATTTCAATTTTTTGTTTTTGGTTTGGTGAAAAACGAGAATAAAAGGGCAATTTTGTTTGCCTCAAAGTGAATGAAATTCTTCTGTTCTGTTTCGGGGCTCCTGTTTATTTGTGTGTTTCATAATTCGCGCGTATAAATAATAAAAGTCCAGGTTTATTTTTTATTTGTTTATACATCATATATAGCGAGAAAGCTTTCTGTTGTTTGTGCTTTTGCGGTATGAAAAAATATCGAAAAATATATATTTATAAATATAAAAAGCTCAAAAAATAAGTAAAAAAATCAGTGCATTGTGAATTTTTTTTGGTGTTTTCTGTGTGTTTTTCATTTGTTTTGTTCGGTTATATGAAAAATTAGTGAAAAGTTTATTATTTGTGTAAATAAATAAATAAAAATAAAAGTCATATTTCTATATGTATATATAGTGGTTATAATTTTGGTTTATCCTGTGCTTTTTTCCTTCTTATTTTTTGGTTTTGGTTTTATATGTGTATATATACATATATATTGTCATTGCTAAATATGAATAATATGAAAAAGTGAAATACAATACTTTGTGCCGTATACACACCAATTTAAGCCGGAAAAGCGGAAACAAACGTAAAAGATATAACAACAAAAATTAAATTACCACAAAGAAGGAAAAGGTATTCTTTCATTCTGTATAAGAATAAAAACAAAAACTAAATTGGAAATATTCGCAAAACCAGGTAAATTCTCATCATCTTTTTGTTGAGCCTAAAAATATGTATGTATGTAAGTATGTATGTGTATATAAACATATACATAATTTTCGAGATTCTTTGGAACTTTTTATAGTAAAAATTAATTACTTAAAATTTCCCTTTTTTTTTTTGTTTTGTGTGTAAATTTTCGGTCGGGTTTTGTGCTTTCCATCATGATATTTGTTTTCTTTAAATTGTCTGTGCAATATTACAGCACACAAAAGGAACATAAAATCCCGTGGAAAAGATAAAATATTATTATTATTTTTTTGTTTTTTTTTTATATTTTATAATTCTTTTTATGATAGATGATTTTTACTTTTTTTTTTCATCTTTTTAATTAATCTTGGAAAAAAAATCTTTCTCTCTGAGTTTTTCAATTAAGGATTTCAAATTTTTTTTTGTGTTTCGTGTTTTGTTGTACTATGGTTGGTTTTGTTTCACAGTGTTTTTGAAATACACGTACGATAGGTATATGTATATGAGTACCTACTATACTAAATAGAATAATTATCATTGTGCTGGCTGTCATTTAGACATCCGAATATTTTTGGTCACATTTCGTGTATTTGATTTTCATTTTACTAATTAACTTAATCATAATAATAATGATAATACAGAAACGAACCGAAAATTTTTGGAAAATCTACAGGTGTTGTCTATATAATATACTTACCTTTTATTTTACGAGTAGTATATGTATATAGTATATAATACTCGTATATAAAACTTTTTTCATTTTTGGATCTGGATTTTGTGTACACGTCCTCGTATCTATGGGAAAAATTAGAATAATTTTAATTATAAAATACAAATTTTATCATGATCATATTGTGATTGGTAGTTCATTCATATACAATATTAGATTCTCTCGACAGAGATACACAAGAGTACTTTAGTCTATTATGTACATATATCCTTTAATAATTTAATAATGAAATTATAATCACTCAAGTGGAACCCAAACTAACAAGAAACTAAAAACTTTCGCTTTTAACTCGACTATATACTCTTGTATTGTAAATTGTAAGAAAATTGTTTTGTTAATTAGTTTTTGGTAATTTTTTTTTTTGTATCTTTAAAAAACCAAAAAGGATAGCATAAAGAAAATATATTTTATAATATAGAAAAAAGGATAAAACCTTCAATTAATCATGAAACCAACCATAATATTTGGAAAGAATAAGAATAAATATTTGCTTCTTGTTTTTTGTTCTTTTATTGTTTTTGTCGTCGTTTTATTCTTCTTCTCTTAATTAAGGTGATGAATGGTGATTTTAATCAAATTAAACGAACTGTATATGGATTAGTGAATTATTGTAAATTAATATTAATGTTCTGTGCCTAGATAAGTGACGATTAATTTATGATGGGAAATGTTATTCAAGTGAGTAGAGTTGAAAAAAAAATTAGTTGGTGGTTTCGTTTAAAATTGATGGTTAAATAGCTGTCCAAAGAAGGTGGAATATCGCATCGAATTAAGTGGTATGTGGCTAAATCTAGTTATATATTTATTAGTGTAAATTCAAAATTTCACTCATATTTTAATAATTTTCTATCTATTTTCTGATTATTAGCTGGTTCAAACTAATTGAAATCAGCTTCAATTATGTTCATATTTAGTGTAAAAACAAACTATAATTTAGAACTTGTTGTGGATTGGAATAAACTAGTTTGTAATAAATTTTGAACGGCATTAAAATGTTATAATTAATTATTATTGGTGGAGTTTCGATAGTATAGTTCACCATTTAAAATATAGCACACAAATAATTAAAAATCTATTCGAGCTTGAGTTTCTAATGTTAATATTTAATTTATTCCATATGCTAAATCGCCTAACGAAAAACGTGGGTTTGACCATTTGCAATCTATTATATACATTTTCCAATTTATCTAAAATATAGTTGGGCCGCTTTACTTCAAAAACTTGAAAATATATAATTTATTTAAACCGTTTTAAAGGCCATTACTGGCCCCTTACTGAATCAACAATTTGGCTCCAACGGTTTCGATCCCGAGCATGGTCTTCATACTGTCTAAGGCAATCTGAAGAGGCCAAGTCGTTCTCTACACCGTGGAGCCATCGTCGCCAAAATATATAAACACATTCTAAATTTATAAAATTCATACAATGAGCGTATACATACATAGGTATATCGTACACAGTTGTTGAAAACCATCTGCAAATTCATAAAAATTATTTTTTGCGATCAAATAAAACCGAATCACCATATAAGAAGTGGGGCAGCATGTAAGTTTTAAACATTTTAAGTTTTAGTTTCGTAGTAATTAATTTAGTCGTGCTCCATAGCATTCTAAATAAGTAACCAATTCGCTTAGTATTGACAGTTTCTGAGAAATTAATACTAGTTCCATTCACATTAATTTTGGGTATATCGACAGTACTTTTTTTTATTCGAAGATATCTCAAAATGCATTAAATTTGTTCACTACTTAAATAAATGTTATTTTTGAAAGTTCATTCGCCAATTTAACAACTAATATCATTATTAGTATATGCTTTACTAAATCTATAAATTTGCAAATCATCAGCAAACAAATGGTATTCAGAATGGATGATTTTGTCAGGAAGGCCATTATTATATGTATGTACTTACATCATAAATAGAAACGGGCGATTAATTTTTTACATACCAGATTTATAGATGAATTTATATTAACCATTTACTGGTGATCAGAAAGGAAAGACTGAATTAATTTGAGTTGTTTGTTGGACGCGATCGAATGCTTTGCTGAGATCTAATAACATTGGAATACATTCTTCTCTAGCATCTAGTGCTTTCCGAATGTTATCACTCACTTGAAGTATAGGGCTGTGCTAGTACTATGATGTACTATATGCAGATTGAGAAGAAGATAGAAGATTGTCGATTCAAGATAATACAAAATTTACTGCGGGTAAATTCTCTCAAATCCCTTTGACAGAAGGCATCAAACTGGTTGGTTGAAAATCAGAGAGATTAGTGCAATCTTTTTAGGAATTGGTAGAATTTTAGAAACTTTCCAAATCGAAGGAAAAGTTAATCTCATAATTGAGCTGTTAAAAGTATAAATCAAATAACTTAATGAATTTAATAGGAACTTCATTTACACCAGCAGCAATTGAATTTAATTGGACCAAAAAAATTGGAAATATCGATAATTTCAAAATTAAATTCCCCTTCAAAATTATTCGATTTATATGATTAATAACACTCGGTAGTGGGTGTGATTGTTAAAGGTTGTGAACTGACAAAACTGTTTAAGCCTTCTGCTGAGACTGGAACGTTTTCATTTTTCTGCAAGCCGGAAAAGGTATATTAAATTTTATATTAAGAGGAAACGGATATTAAATTTTTCCAAAACAATTTAGGAGGTAAAGGCGGATGAGAATCTTTGAATAAGATTGATTTTATTTCTAAGCAAATTGAATTCTTCGTCTAAAATTGTATGCCATGTTAAGTTGATGTCAGATTTGACTGGGTTAAATTAATTTTGAATGTGTGTACTTGATTTAGATTCGACAGCGGTTTAAAGCATTTGAAACTTTTAATTTTGTATATAGTTGTAAAATTGTTTGATCGATACTGATAAATTTTGTTATACCCATTTGTTCCAATTCCATATTTTTAAATTTATTTTAACAAACATTTTCAATTTTTTTTTCGGCTTCTTATAATTGCCTTATAAATTAAAACAATCTCCAGAAATTTGGCGATCATTTAAGAATTCAATATAACCTTCGAATATCGAAACCATGTACATGGAAAATGTCATCAAAAACTACAGAATACTATTTTTCTTTTATTATTCCTTTTATGGTGTCATCCTTAATTTGACCTATAATGATGTCATTGTTAAACGTTCCTTAATGAAGGTGTATCGCAACTATCTCTGTATTTTAAAATTTCCTTAATTTTGCATCGCTTTCAAATCTATAATAAATAGTCCATCATATCGTGATGCCCTTGAACCGCTGTATTCCATCGTCCTGATAAAATTGGCAATTCAATAATGGGGTTGATTCGTTTACGGTTTTCTTTTACTATTTTTAATCTGTCAACGCTTAATAAACTTATGATTATTTTACCAAAATGATCCGCTTTGCTACAGCTATATTCTTTAAATACTAAGAATAATCTCTTAAATATATTGGATTATGTGAGCCATAATTGTATACACGATTTGTCAAATGTTGTTGACTAATACTTTTTTGGTTTGGTTTTGATGCAACGAAAATGCAAATTTGAAAGGTAGTGGTGGATTCCTATATAATTGGTTATGACTTCGTATTTTTAACAATCGCCTTTGATGTTATTCACATAGTTCTTAATATCATCTGCGCTTCAAGATTGCAATTTATCCCCGTTCCCAGTGGATCTTTTACATTATTTATTCGCTATAATGTCTTAATTAAGCAACATATCAGTCTAAAATTAAAACGATATCATAAAAAGTTTAAGTAAAATTATTAACTAATTCCAAGTAAATATCTATTTCAAAATTGGAAATCATTAAATTCCAAAAGTATTATATTATATGCTTAAGGAGTGGATCAAATCTGGGATTAGATACACATTTTGTAAGCATTCAAATTTCATTTTTCTTATTTAAATTTTTACTTAGTGGCTTAAGATTAAAATAAGATGATAATTTTTTCCAACGTTCATAAAAACAAAGATTTTTTATAAATTTAGGTTATTAAAATTATCAAAAATCAGTATCACCCCAACCTCTTCGACATAGTTGACGGTGCGGCAATTTATATGAATAGTTTAAGATTATTAATAACTTTGTCAAAAGTTTTGAATCGTAATGAACCTCTAAGAAGTCACCTCTATTTTTTAATTATTTTGAATTCGCTATTTGTCATGCAACACTTTCTGTTGAAAAGTAATACGAACATTTTGAGAGGTCCAATCGGTAGTAGAAAAATTTTCCACTGTAGCTGCTACGGCACACTTAGACCAGTAAAGGTCCATTGTGTTACCACAGGATGTTACTTCCCTTTTATCCCTAGTGGAACAAATCACAGCTACTTATGTAGCGTGAGATACCTCGCACTTTACTTTACTTTAGGTTTCAGCTTCTAGATAAGTTTTTTTTTTGCCAGACCTAGCCTTCTTGCATTTTTTCCAAAAAGGCAGTGTCCTGTGAGTATATCCCCACGATCGTACTTATTTCAAGTATACATAGGCAGATTAAAGTATTGGAGCGTTTCAAGTTCCGCTTTGGTCAAACTTCTCTCGCTGCGCTACATGTAAGGATGGTAGCCCACCTTTCGTTCGTTGAGGTTACTGCCTCTTTTTTAAGAGGTAACTTGAGCTTTCCTCTCAATTTTAAAGTAGACCATAATGATTTTTTTTTTAACAATTTGGTTATTTGATTGAACTTACATAATGTTTCATGTAGGTTATGAAACAATTATTTTCTAGGTCGAGCTTCAAACTTCTGAAAGCCAACATAATAATAACTCCTTGGAAAATTATGATCTCAAGTAAATAATGGTTTTATATACAGTAACATGCAAACACTGAGGAAAGCAGATCAAGTGGTAAACATTTCAAGCAAACCGACCCCATATCGGGGTTACTGCATTAACTGACTAAATTTTAATTGAGATTCAATTCTGAAACATATTCTCAAATATAAAGTAGGAAATTTGAATATTACATAATATACGTACTTTCCAGCCTGAATTGATGAGATTTAAGGTATTTAAAAAATATTCCAAATTTAAAAGTCGATTTCCATTTTAATTTAGAATTTTCAAAACCTAAAATTTAAATTTATTAAACACATACTTTCAAATATTAAAAATAAGCACTGGAAATTTTAAAAATTTGCGCACAAGTTAGTATATTTTTGGAAGTGAAATTGTTATAATTGGAAATTTTCTTATATACAAATGTAACCGAACGTTTTGAATCGTATTTATTCAGTTGACATTTCTTTTGACATTTGAGATTTGGTCCGGTATTGGAAACTCTACTTGTCACGAGCCTTTCTTAAAGAATGCTTGTTTTAACATACCTATAAAATAAAGTGATTTCAAAACGTGTTAAAAATAAAAAGTGATATCTCACGGTGAGAAAATAGCGCATCTAATTTTATGCAATTGAGTTATGTACTGTCTAATTTTATTTCAATTATGATTTTGTTTTACAAATCATTTATGTATCTACAATAATCTATAACTACAAAATTCCCTGAATACTAACGTGTCTATTATAATATAGTTATAATCAGCAAGATTTTCATTAAGATGATAATTTTCATATGTAGTTTGAACAAAGTAATGTTCTTATCGATTCTTGAAATATTTGTTGTAAACCTATTTTAATTTTGTAAGAAAGTTGTTTCTGAGCCAAACCTAATTCAAATTCAAATGTTCATCATAAAATGTGGAAGAAAACTAAATCTGAAAGTACAACCATATATGACGTTTCAAAAGAACTAAATTGTTTAACATCGGAAAATTACATGGAAAATTCGCCATTCTTACATATTTCATCTCTGAATATCAAATTAGTAAACTCTATTAAAATTCAAATTTTATAAATATATTCATATGTACCTATGAACCTTTAGTGTGCATTTGCAAAATTATGAAATGTTCAACTTAGAATTTTAAAACAGCTTTGAAATTTAAAACTAAAAAACTTTGAAATTTAAAACCATATTACATTTCCAAACCTACATACATCAAAATTTAATATTTGAGAAATTTTAAAGACAATTAATAATAAAATTTAGAATTCTGATCTATATATATATATATATATATATATATATATATATATATATATATATATATATATATATATATATATATATATATATATATATATATATATATATATATATATATATATATATATATATATATATATATATATATATATATATATATATATATATATATATATATATTTATATATATATATACATATATCACAATTTAAATAGAAGTAAATTAAAACCCTGAATTTATGCTGAATTCCACTTCAAATGCAGAATTTTAAATATTTATACATATATAAAACTCCTTGATTTGAAAGCTATTTGTAATTTCTAAAATTCGAATTGAAAAAATCATTTTTCAATTTGAATTTTGAAAATTGTTATGGTAATTATTTCAAAATGTTCATTCAAATTCAGAATTGTAAAATTTTATTTCAAAAGTTCAAAATTTATTAAACTCAAAGTTATTTCCAGTATTCAAAAAAATTAATAAAATTTCAACAAAATTCGAGAAGGCTCACAACTTTTGTTGAATTCTACATTAAACCAGAATTGCAATTTAATTTTGAATTTGTGGAAATGATCAAAAACTTCAGAAAACCTTAAAAAAGCTTCAGAAAAAAGTGTAGTTTAATTTTAAAAGTGTAGTTTCAATTTTCAAAATTCAATAATCCCAAATGAAATTTTAACTTTAGAGTCGTAAAATTTATCAATTCTAAACAATTAAAAAGTTTTAAGATTCAATCATTTTGAACTTTTTTTCAAACGCTCAAAATCGAAATTCAAATATTTGTAACATTCTGCAACTACATAAGAGAAAGATTATTACCTATAAACATCAATTGAAATTGTATTTTTTTAAAATGAATTTGGGGCAACGAGTTTGATTAAATATAATTTCACCAATATTAAAATATAACTGAATTGCTTATAAAAAATATCTTTCATTTGATATACCACTTGACCCCTACTTTAATTTAAAATTTTGATCATCCAACATCTATTTATGGTTGAAATGCTTTTTACCGATTTTCAACACAATGATGTGTTGAATAAATCTCTTAAACATCTTAGATGGATTTTGTGTTTTCGTTTACAGAAGATTTATCACAAGCACACACATACAGACAATGTTCAAAAAGGGAAGTGTGTTGGAAAGGTGGTAAAACTTAAACAGGATAAACGGTAAACTATTGTTAAAAAAATGAACCATAAAGACTTTGCGACAATTTAGATAAAAAATGTCATTGGATTGGTACTGTTGTGTTGCTAATTAGTAAATTTTAATGATATATTAAATGTCAGGTAAAATGTAAATACTTAATGATTTTTATTGAATATTCCTTTGTTAAGTAATAACGAAAATTAGTTTATTAAACATTAATTTTGGTAATTTAAAGTTCAGTACAGATAATTATACAATTTATATGTACACTTTATGGTTATGTGAATCGGAAATTCAAACAGCTAAAAACAGCAAATTTTCTAGATTGTGCGGTAAAAAGGAGTTCTAGAGAATTATAAAATATATTTAAATTAGGTTTTGCATGAAAATGATGTTAATTACATTTTCAGAATTCGATTTTTGAGAACAAACTGAGAACATTTTAACCAGAAAAATTCAAGGCTATATCAAGGTATATACACATATATAGGTATATATCAGAATTTCATTTAATCGGAAAACACATTTGTTTTTGCTTCAACAAATTTTCTGTGAATATTATTTTTGACTGCATCTCTTCCTTAAATCATGATTTAATGAGTATATATTACCTTAAAGGCTTTAATCACGATTTATGTACATTTTAAATTCTAAAACTTTGAACAACGATTTGCCTTTAGGGACGGGAATTGATTTTCTGAGAAAATCATTTCAAAGTAGTACTCTAAAATTTATTTTTTTGGTTCTGTATGGTAAACAAGACGAACGATTCGTTGATTGGTTATAAATTTTTAGGTAAACGGTTTCCTTCACCACACTTATGTTAGAAAGTCTTATGTATAATATAAGTACATGAACATAAAATTTTGTGTCAATGGGTTTTAAATTTTTTTAGAATGAATTTTCGAACCCAATGTAAAACTGTCACCATATACATGGACATAATATACAATGTAATATATTGGAATATATGAGACAATCAAACCATTTTATATAATTTTTGATTTAAGTGAAGCAAACATTCTATATAGTTTGCCAATTTTATTTTTATTTATTTTTTGTCCAAAATTTCAAATTCAATTTATCTTATCTTTATTTATTTATGCTTGACCAAACATCGTATCTCCTTGGAGATAATCAATATTTCATCAAGCATCAATGTAATAAAACGAAGAGAAAAATCTCTATAAATTTTCATTCAATTTTCTATGAGATGTGTTATTGAGCTATTTTTATTTTATTTTTAGTGAATTGTCCTAGTTCTGTATTTTTTTTTTGATTTTTTTTTTTTGACGAGTTGATGAGATTTAATCGACTTTGAGAACCATGGTAAACAAATTTTAATAAACCATCAAATTTGTGTATTAATATAATACAAAACTCAATATTTTAAAAAGAAAAAGTACAACCAATCTAAGAAATTATTTATTTTGTTTAAAATTTATTGAGATCATTAGATTTTTCTAACAATCAATGTTAATGATTTACTTTTAAATGCCTACATTGTATTCAAATAATAGTACTTTCAAGGATTTAAGAATTTAAGAAAAGCTTTAAACAACAAAAATAATGAAATTACATTTGTTTAGTTATGCAGGTTTCATGGAATTAAAATAAAAAAATTTTGTTTCACATTTTTATAAATTTAAATGCGTGCTTTTTTTACCGACTCCCAAAAATATTCCCAACCTCTGATGCTATTTGTATATAATTTTGTACCTTAATACTTGGAACATTTTGTTTATTTTTAAACATTTCAAGATACATTTTCATTGTGGTGTAATTTTAACTGACGCAATATGCCGGTTTGGTTTACGAGTGGGTTGTTATGCATATATGCTTTCTGTAGTGTATGTATATGACTGATATATACATAATTCAAAACTCCTTAAAATTATATATTTGATTCATTTTTCGTCGGTTTTAAGCAATAAAAACCAGTAATTACGAGTTAACTAACTTTGAGCTAATAAATCGAAACAATAGCCGTGTTTCTTGACGTATGATCTGATCCGGATCAGATCATATCTGCTTCCCTTTCATTTGTATAGCCGCGTTTCATGAAATCAACACAAAAATTGTATTATTTTTTGTTTTTTGGTTATTATTTTGATCCTAGTAGCATTTTGGTTCAAAATTTTTATACAAAAACAAAAAATAGTACAATTTTTGTGTTGATTTCATGAAACGCGGCTATACAAATGAAAGGGAAGCAGATATGATCTGATCCGGATCACATCATACGTCAAGAAACACGGCTAATATTAAGATATTTTTCTCCTGTTGAACAACATCGTTTATATATCCCGTGAAATAATATAGAAAGCTCGAACCTAAACCTTTCACAGTTTTATAAAAAATATTCGTCACAGAAGCTTTAAAATAAATTTCTATAGCTTGATGTTTATGTGAAAATAAACCCCTTTATGCAATTCACAATCTATATGTAAAATCAAGTATGTATGTATCATCAAATTCATAATATTTTGGAAACGGATTTATTTCAAAGCTTCAATGATGATTTTTTTATATAATTGCAACATGATTTCAAGTTAAATGAAACTTCAACAGCTGCAACTTTTTGTATCCACTATCTGTGAAAAAGCAAATACAGGGTATTTTATATAAAATTGAAACGCGAGCCATTCAGTTTTATGAAAAGGATATTTTGATTAAAATAATTTAAAAATGATCAAAGGCTGTGTATAGTGTTGTGTTTTCATTCAAAATTGAATGTATTTTAGAAGTATTACGGAGTAAAATGTAATATCAAAAACCCAATAGAACCACACGGTGAAGTATAAAAATATTTTCGAAACTTAGATTATTTTAAGTTCATTTTTGAAAGCTTGAAAGTGAGTGGAACCCGTTTAAAAATAATTGCCTATATAATTTTCCATTATTCTAACCGTCCCATGTCGAATGTCTTGCAGGCTTTTTATTTTTTCCCAACTTTCGATTGAATTTCGATTAAATAAGTTATGAATCAAGTTTTTATTTCATTCTATTGTAATTTCTAAGTAATTGAGTTTTTTTAAATATTATTTTACGATCTATATGCGTAATTAAAAGGCAGATATATTCGTAATTTTGTGGTGATATTAAAGAGATTTTTGACAAATTTAAATAACGCCATTCAATTTTACTTAACCCTTCTATATATTATAAAGCATTTGCAGTACAACAGTGCCATAAAATGCTTTTGGTAATATTTATCTTACACAGATGTAATTAACAATAATGAACGCGTCATTATCCATAAAAACACATTCATTTTAAGAAAAGCCTTCTTTCACACATTTAAAAAATTACAAGCCAACCGAGATTTAAGAGCAAAGCGAGCTTTAGTAAAGCGAATTGGATTTTTACTTATAACACTATAGCCATTTGATGTTTATTTTTCAAAATTTAAATTTAAATAGATTAATCAAAGTAAACGAATGGTTCCGATACGAAAATTATTAATCGTGTTTTATGAATTGGAAATTTTTACGTTGAGGCAAATACCCTTAGGGTTAAGTCCCAATATGTCACCAACTCAAACATGTTCTTTGTCTCTTTATATTTTTTGAGAGGCCTAATATTTTCATCTGCGCCCGAGGCCTCAACTGACCTTAATCCGCCACTGCCCATATTAATAAAAGTTCTTGTATAATCTCGCTGTATCATGTTATGATGCTGATAACTAGCAATAATTGTCTGGTTTTGCTTAATCTACATACTCAATATATAAAGCAAAATAATATTTACCTAAAATAAAACATTTTTTAGTGGAGGTGATTTTGTCAAATTTTACATATTTCCAAAAAATTCGCAAACATGAAAAATTGACAATTCGAACGTACAATTTGTGAAGAAAGACCCACGATGGCGCATTTTTACATCAAGTTGCAGTTGATTTGGAAGAGAAAATGTCAATCAGCTAAACCAATAAATCATTTGTTTACCAATTATTTTGATTTTAAAGAGTAAAGGCATTCGAATATCCAACTACTTGCCGCCATTCGTACCACAAAATCATGTTATGAACAAAAGGTTATATTTTACAATTTAATTACAAATGAAATATGCGTATGGGTAAATTTAAATCAAAAACATGATTTGCTACAACAGCTATATAAAACATTTCGTCAAATAAAACTAAGACGGCGTCAGATGAGATAAAATGTTTCTCAATTATAAGAACCTTGCGACTGATGGGAATTTGCTAGTTTTTTAATATATGGTTCCAAATTTGTTAAGCATACGAAGATCCCCAATCTTCACAATTTTAAGACGGTTACGACTTTTTGAGAGTAAAAGTAAAACTCGACTAAATTCAGATTCTACTAAACACGATGTAGGAAATGCCATATAAAATAATTTTGTACTTTCCCAAAGTAGTGGAAATCATTCTGTATACATCCAAAATTGTCATTTATTTGTGAACAATAGTTGAGCCGAAAAATTATTTTGTATCTTAATAAGGCTTTCTTGTAGTAATAAGTCAACTTTACATGCATCTACCGCAATTGGATCTATCACCTATAGTCAGGAATATTCATATCTAATAAATCTTTAAATCGTAATTGCATATCCTCAATTTAATTTTTTAAATGTGCAATATAAACAAAAATATCAGCATCCTGCACTTCATCGTTGAGTAGTTAATAACGGAAACGGTTATGTTTGAGCAAGGCAGTTATGCAAACGCCATCCTAAATTTTTTGCAACCAAGTGTTGGAGATGCACAACACAATGTATACATAAAACATCAGGCACTTGTCGTTTTAAATGAACAATGAAACCTCGGTATCTATCTACCATCGCAGCAGGTGGTACACGCGTCTATTTTTGAAATGAAATACTTTTTTCATTAAAGTGTGTCTTAACTTCCTGAAAGATTGCCTCACCTGTTGTTTATTATCGCATAGTGCTGTTTCATTGAGTTGTAAGGTAAATTTCTTGATTAAATTAGAATTAATATTCCATAAACATTTATTTCATTTACATGACTAGTAGGCAAGTATTCCCGGTAGTGGCCGTGTCTTAAATTGTCTATTTATGTAGTTAATGATGACAGACTCGACTTGGTTATACAACCACCTATATGTAATCGATAGTTATATAATTTTTTCGCATGTTGTTACAGACTGCTCAAAATTGTTCACAGATCTCAAATTTAAACATAAACAATTAATTCTCAATACCGTAAATTTAATATGATTAAAAATTGGAAGAAATATAAATTAAATTAACATAAAACCACAAAATTAGTTATGGTTTTTTTTTCGCCAAAACAATTTAAATTCTACTTCAATTAATACTATTACGAAATTGATGTCTTTTTTAATTCACCGTAAATCATGTTTATACAACAAAAAATTGTATTTTAATTTCTAATTTCACTTTTTTATAATTTGATGCACGATACTTACCGAAATATCCTATCTGGTGGCAACCAAAACAGCTTGCTATACGTTTTATCTAGGATATTTGTCCGAATCTCTAACATTTTATACTCCCATTTGCCAATCATAATATATACATACAATATGTAATTTTGTGAGATTTAAGTATGTACAAGAGATGCACAAAAATTAATTATTTGAATTTACTCACAGAACATTTTGCAGTTTTTACTATAATATGCGTACATACACGATTCTTTTATTTTATTTTTTAATTGCATCACTAAGTAGGCGCATATTTCCGTATAAACCCAAGGCTCACGAGTTTAATTGTCTATATTAGTATATAGGTAGGCTATTTATTTGTAATGGCAACTGAAGAATATTTGAGACTCTGTCATATTTATTCAATACTGAATAAAAAGTCAACGCCGACTACGTTTGGTAAAAAACTCGTATGTTTTTTACTTTGCGTTTAAATATTTATTATCTGAATTTGTTGAATCGGTAGAAATCCGTGTGTTCGAATTCTTCTGATGAATTTTGCAATAGGAATCGTTTAGTTGGTGTCATTTTTTTCGTTGTATTTTGAGTTTATTCTAATTTAAGACCAATTTTGATGATTTCTGACTGAAAATGCGAACATAAAATCGACTGCCAAATTAAAAGATTTATTTTCTATGTTGATCTTGTTAGATTTGACTGCATCTAACACTTACATAACATATTTGAGAAACCAACAAAAAACTTAATAATTATAGTTAACATTTTGAATACTATTTAGGCTGCGAGATATTCATTTTCGGGATTTTTATTTATTTAGAAAAGGGCAGAGAAGAACAATGTACAAAAACTAAATTAGACAAAATAAAAAAATATCTATAGATATACAAGCTTTGCTGAGCTCTACGATAAGCACAGGATACGGAAGATTTTTGAAACCAAGCGCCGTCAAAGTGTAGCTGCAATTTCTGCTAAATTCAGAAAATTACCATTTTCTGACTTATGATTATTCGAGTTTCGAAGCTCTAAAGAGTTATGAGAGATTTCATTTTAACTTCAACTTATAATCTAAAAATTTTAATTAACTTGGATTTCCACTCTAATTTTTCTACTGGCCTACACTTTTCTGGACTCCAATATGAAAATTACTTGAAACAAAAACAATCTCTAAATTTCTAGCTTTCCAAATTTGTGAATAATTTAATTCCAAGTTCAACCGAATCAAATATAATTCATTTTTTTTGATTCTAAACTTGTATTACTCTCGGATGTCTGGATTTCAAATTACTAAACCTAAAAATGTAAATGGCTTCAAATTACATAATTTCTGTGAATTTCTGGGCTCCAGATATGTGAAGGTTTTAATTAAAAATTTTATAGAATCTAAAAAAATTTAAAAATTTTTGGTTTCCATATTATCTATCCCTAGAATTTCAACATTTTTTTGAACTAGAAAATTATAAAATTATAAATAAATAAAATATAATTTACGTAACATAAGGTCTCTCTTAATTGTTAGGTTTTCCAGATAGATATGCGAAGGATGTATGAAAAAAAATAATTAAAAGTTCAACTGATTCCAGTAAGTTTTCATTTTCTGCTTTTCCAGAAAACACAGTTGCGCGGCGATTACAGGAAATTTGAACTTAACAGATTTACTATGTTTCCAATACAATTATTGTGCTTCCTGATCGAATAAACCTATTTCTAAATTCTAAGTGGTATATTCGTTCCTTGTAAAAATGCCCAAATATAGTTCTCCAATTTTCTAGTTATAAATATTCAAGTGTCAGTCACACCTTATTTATTTATGTTTTTTTTTGTTTTTCAAATGGAGTAGTTTTGTAGTTATCAACTTTTTTAAATAAATACTGGAAAGACACTGTTTTTGAGAAACACAAATTACGGCAGACGGAAAGTGCTTCCCAAAACCGGACGTCTGGCACTCTTAATACTATGAACAAGGAGAATGCATACTAGAGCTTGACTCTAAGCATGACTCTAGGCGTTATGAGTTTGTTTATCTTAATTCTCTTATGTAGATAATCCAAAATGCGTGGCATAACAAATTTTCAGAACACTTTAGACTTTAGAATTTAAATATCAAATTTTAAAGCTTTATTGTAACAATTATTATAATATAACGAACGAGTTGGTCATATTTATGAAAAACAAATATGTATTGAAAATATGTTCAATGCTCGTTACATAATGAATCGATCCAAAGTCGATGTCTTTTTTGATTAAAAAAAAATTACTAATCAGACAAGGTGGCCACAGCATTTGTTCACCAAAAAATATCCAGCGATTTTGATTTGAATATTTAAAAATCTAGTTTTGTAATTAATTGAGATACATGTATGTACCGAGCTTTCAACTACTGGTCATTCTGGAGATTAGAGTATATGTCATAATTGTAGGTACTTAGACGTTTTTAAATATTTCAGTGTTGCAATTTAAAATTTAGTGCACTATATTTCTATAGGTAAACTGTTTCATAGAGAAAATAGGTTTATATAAAATGCAACATGAACACGCTAATACTACCTGTTTATTTAATGAATATTAGGATTAAGGATTAAGCAAATTGCTTTCCTATATTCATAGATTAGTAATATTGTTATGTAATACATACAAGTACAAAATTGAGTACATTAAGAATGAGATTAAAATTTTATTGATTTTAGACCATGTTACACGATTGTCACAACATGATTTTATTATTTAAGTAAATGATGTTTGATTAATTTGTAATATTACGAACAAAAATAATATGATAATTTTATTTATCGGTTCTATAAATATTATCCCAAATATCTTATCGTCCCACGTATATTCTCTAAAACATTGACAGCTGCCACTGATATCTAATCTCGAACATTTTTTCAGGTAAATGTATGTCTTTAAATTTAATGTCGATAGTTCTGTTGAGACTTAACTCTTGAGAATTAATCTCCACGCCCTGTCCAGTAGTTGGTTTTAATATACGAGTGCTTGGGTTTTTTGAGGTGTAATACTTTTCTCTTAATTTTTTGCATTATGTTTTATAATCGATATCATGACGTGCTTATTTATTTATTAAATTAATTTGATTTTAACTATATCATTATTTAGGACAATTTTAATTAAACCGTAAACAACGTGTGAAATAAAAAATTAAAAATTTTCTTATACTCGTATGTTGTTTATAAATGAAAATTTTCCCATATATGAAGATATAATATTTAATTGAAAATGGATGAAGATAAAAATTAGGGCTTTTTTTCGTATTCTATAATACATAGCTAATTTCATTTATTATATTAATATAACAAATAATATGGTGAATTAAATAGACAATGTTTATTTAGTTTTTTGGGTAGTTTTAACGTTGATACAATTATTTAAATATTCTCAAGATCAGTCAGTAATAATATTATTGATTTCGTTGCGTGTAGCTTCTTGCACATTACTAAAATTTTTAATTTTACATTTTTTCCAGCATAAGTGATCATATTTTCCCATTCTTCATTTATAAAGCAAAGTTTTTTAGAAAAACTGAAGCAAACGAACAGTGGTTAAATTTGGCAAGGAGCTTGTTAAAACAATCAACAATCCTAATGAAACTTTTAAATTAATTATTAAGAGCTATAAAATGTAGACTAGAAAACTGTACACAGTTGCTAATCGTGTTGTTGCTAAATTCTAATCCTGGAGTGTCGTATAACGAAAACTAATTAGTAAAAGCAACAGAATTCTAAAAAAAAATTAAATTAAATAAATTCGAGTTACATAGAATTTTATCATCAACTTTATGCTCTAAATAAAAAAATGTCGTATGAATTTTATTTTTCAAAAAACGGTATTATGAAAATATATTTAAAAATGTAAAAACTATGGAAAAATACAATTTATGAACAGGAATAACTCCAAACATAATATTGATGTGCTACTATTTAAGGATAATAAATGCGTGTCAATCGATATTCAAATTTTCTTTCTTGCACCAATCTGCAGAGATTTTCAATTTAATTTTTCTTCTGAGTAATAGTCACGGTGTAAACCTTTCCTGCCTTGGTAACATTAAACAATTTACCTTTCATTCAACCTCGTATTCTATAATAATAATAATAAATAATCAAATTTATAATACATTGCACTTATATGCGAATTCATAATGAGCGAATTGGGTAGAAAATTAATGAGGTTTGCATAGAGTTACCACAAGGTACCAAGGTAAATATAAGACATTACAACTGTAAAAAGAGGAATGATTTGTAAAAGAACATTTTTCTCGAGCCAAAAATAAAATATTACACCTTGCTGAATATCCACTTTATATTACGTGTAAGAATGGAATCGAAAAATTTTCATATTTTTACAAATTCTGAAATTTGTTCTAAATTTTGGATTTTTGCATAAGACATTTTCTATTCGTTCACGAGTTGCCATTATATTATGGTTTTCACAAAGTTTCATTCATCTACTACATTCAAAACCGTAAACTGTTCCAAATTGTTGCGTGTATATTATTGCTGATAATATAAGCAATCTTCATAGGTTTATAAAACCCTAGCCTTTAATATACAAAACAAGTATACATTCGTTGCTTCTGTTTCAATATTCTTAACACTGGCATTGTCAGAAGTTTATTCGAAATTCTTTGGGTAAATTCGTGATGCAATTATCTCCGCGAAATGGTACGCATTTGTTTGTGATCTTGAACGTTTATGCAGTCTCGTCGGGAAAAGATTTAATATTAACAAGTTTTTTTGATAGTTTGCATCTGCACTTATTCCGATAAACCGAACTTTATGTTTAATGCCGCTAACGAAGGATTTAAGAGATTGCGGAGCTAAAGCGTTGTTGACAATGGCAGTGACGGGTAATTGATTCCAAGAATATGCGAATGCAATAAATGAATATTAAACTCTGTTGATGCTCGACTACATAGAGTAGCTAAATAGATTAGAGTCACTTAAATATTTGTGTACAGAAGAGGTTCGCGTTTCAACTGATCTAATTATTTTATTCTTCAAATCTGGTATGTTGTATTAAATCTTACCGTCCCTTGCTACGGATGCTAATTTTTTTTTCTTTCTACTAAACTGTCTTCCTTGATTTTTTTAAACAAAGACAATTCTTTGAAGGGTTTCATTGAAAATACATTTAATCTTTTTTAAGGCCATTCGCCGTTCGCATTTAATAAATTCTGTTGTACGTAAGTTGATGAAATTTTGTAGGGTAGTCAAATTTTGTTTTTTATGGACAATATGTTGACCATTAATATTATTAATATCATAAATTTGCGTGCAATGAGCACATCTTCTCCTTTTTATTTATCATTGAATTATTGCTTCGATAACATTAAGTATGAGTTGCTTCACAGCAAGTCTGCTTGCTGAAGGTGGATCAATGTTGCGAAGAGGAATTATGCACCGACTTTGAGACACAATATGTGCGGATGCTTTCGTGGGAGACCCAAGGATTTTGAAAATTCAAGCCATGGTTTTTGTAATTGAGTTTTATTGTCTCAATTGATGGGACGATGATATAAACATTTCATGAAAATGTATTAAATTGAGTGTTGGTATCAGTTCGTACTTTCCGTTTCAATATCCAAGAGCTTTGTCAATGTTGTGGTTTTTGCTTTAAGTTTTCTTTGTACTTATCCCAGTTGCGGTTGATATATGAGAGATGCGAATGCCAATGCTGCGTTCCAATGTTCATCATTTTCGGGAAAATGAATGTTGGCAGGCTTCTCTGTATCTCTAGCATACTCCGCTATTAATTTCAAATGTTGGAATGATGTTGAATCTTTCACATTAATCAATGAAATTCTCAAATAGTAACATCGCAGAGCCTTCATCTGAAATCCCAACAATGAAAAGAATTTTAATGTTTTGTGTAGTCGTAATAAAATGAAATAAACGGTGAAATAAACTCTTTCTGAAGCATTAACCGCACATTTGAATCTGGTTACTTCACTACCATATCGCTCCAATTGCATAATAATTATTTGATATACTTTACCGAATTGCAATGTTCAAGTAGAGGATGGATCATGGATTTCAATATCAATATTCCTTATTTTGACCGTAGTTGTGTGACCACCATCATCAAATTCCCGTCGCCTGTATTGTAGATAGTCGTCGTTACCAGTGTGAGTTTCGTGAATTAATTCTCTGGGATACATTTTCGAGCATTTGCATGGTTGTGGATTAAATGTACCAAATTTTTATGATCATATCAAACAGAACTGCAATAATTTGGTAACCTCAACAATTTGGTGTGAATTAATGTTGGCTCCCAATCGTGATGAAATTTAGCCTAACTTCTAGCTTAACAAATTCTAATTACATTGTTGTAAACCGCATCACAAGTGGTTTAGACATCCAAATTTTAATACTATGAGACAATAAAATTACAGCAAAGGTTCAACAGCTAAAAGAAAAAATGTTGTATCTGATCCTTTTAAACTCTTTCTTCTATATGTTATTGAACTTAGCATGTTTCATATTCCGGGTATTCGCACAGATCTGAATTTCGTGTTGTTTCGGCAAATATTTATTATCCTTGAAAGGAGTTATCAATTTTACGTATATGATGATATGCCGCATTTCCCATCAAATGTACGTTGGCCTAATCAGTGTTTTCTATATATAGTATTTTAAAAAGTGGGCTGCATTTGAATACAGCTTAATTATGCTAATAATTACAGCAAAAACTATTGTTTTCTTCTTCACCAGTTGGAAACTGTATTTATTTGCTTTTTAGTTGACTATAATAGCTTCTATAACCCGCGTGAATAAAAAATGTGCTGTGCTTGGTGCCATTTCATGTTATTCGCAAATGCAACGAGTAATTTCTAAAAATATTGATACGACGTATTAATATTTGTGTTTTCATGAATTCAATATAAGAGTAAATAAACCTCAACACACATTCTAGGCATGCGGAAATGTGACTTTAATTCGTCAAGACTATACTTTGGTATAGTTTCATCGCAATATTTTATATTATGAACATGGGACAAATGTATATGTAAATGTTCATACCGGTTGTCCAAAATTGATATAATGGATAATATAAGTTTTATAAGTCAAAGATTTCACAATTGTCCTTCTAATTGGAAATTAAGAATTTAATATTTGTTTGTCATCTGCTTTAGTTATTAAATATAACGTGTAAATTTTGTATTCAATTACGATTCAACTTAAAATCCATTTTTATTGATTTCCGACATAAAAGTTTTTTATGAAAATCTGAGCTTTTTGAGAATTTAGGTTTCACAATCTCTTCCTTCCAATTGGCAATTTATATTTTGGAATTTTTAATTAAAGAATAAGACGGAAAATTAAGCGTTTTGATATTTGTAATCACTTATCTGGTTCTTCAATTAAAACAAAAGTGAAAATATTTTATTTATCTTCCAATTTACTATAAAAGCTATTTTATGAAAAGTGAGAGCCTTTTGAAAATCAGTTTCATAATATTGACATTCGAATTGCAAATTAAATTCTTGATTTTTGTCTTTATAATAAATCTTTATAATTAAAAAACAAATATTTGATGTCGATTTGACTTAAAAGTGTTTTATGAAAAGATGAGCTTTTTGAAACAAAGTTGCACAATTATTCTTCGAATTTTTACATTTAATTTTTAATTTTTTTTAAATCATTGGATCCGTTAATTATAGAACAAGTGTTCATTTTTATATGATCCATATTATTTGGCACTTCAAACAATTTATAAAATGGTTTTTCAACTTTTTGGTGTCCAAAAGAGTGGTAACGAAAAGTCGAAAATTCAGCTCAGAATATAGTTTTACAATTGTACATTTATTTCAATTTCAAGTCACAGTTCTTACAATTTAATTGCGTATTGATACAATTCAATAATGTGCATGTTTTTACAATATTTTCCATTGCTTCCATCAAATAGAGAGTAATTCCGGTTTTTGCAGAAGATAATTATAAAAATCTACACAATCTATATTCATATTATACATACATACTTGCAAAGCCAGTAAAATTTCATTAATTATGTCTACTTTCAAATGAGTCCTTTATTTGTTCCACTGGCTAGCCACTGGTGGTTAGTTAGAAGCGTAGAAACCATTTCTACATTCGCATTAAGTCTAAAAATGCAAATCACGTAATTAAATATTTTTAAAAATTCGGAATAAGTTTCAAGTGTTTGCGACTCTCTGAAATAATTTGACGAAATTAGTCGAATTATTTATAATTGTCCAGGTAAATATTTTTCATCATCATTTAGCATTCTATACTGTCAATCTACATCAGTCTGGCACCCACGAAAAATAACAGTTGACAACACTGTGCACGATTTTAAGTGTTATGTATCAGAAAATCGTTCCGGGTTCCGGGATTGAAAAGTTGCCGTCATATCAAAGTTCACTTTAGAGGAAAATTTAATTTTTTTAATAATATTTCCGGGTATGGAAAGTTTCCGGCGTATCCGAGTTCCGTCTTTGGGAAGTTTTACTGTAATTGAAAAGCAAGCAACAAAGTCACAATTATGTAACTTTCTAATATTGAATGTTAAATTAAATGAGACTGTGGCTACTTAAAAACTGACTTTGATTGATTAGGTATAGCACTTAGATCATAAATGTACCGGAAGCATCAAATTATTAGGCTTCCCTATAAAACTTTCATAAATTATGTATACATAATTCATTCAAAAAGATTATTACTATAATTAAGGATCAAAACAGCATTGTAATTATTTCATTTCAACCCTTTTTTTTATACCAAATGGTTCATCTAACCAAGCCGACCTTTAGTCTTTAAATCCGACTTGTTGTTCCGGCAAAAATACAATTAAAAGAAAAAAAAATTTATTTAAATTAACTAAAACAACAACAACATATCTCACTCCACATGCTTCCTATTATACGTCATAATTTTTGTGGTTTCCAAATGACTTATGTTAATTGATTATTTCATTAAGCTTTTCCTAAATTCGTAATAAATACGATTATCCTTTCGGATTTTTTTATATTTATGTATCTTTCTGTTGGTTAATGTCATGGATGATTAAATCGTTAAATGAGCGTTAATTTATTAACTAAAAAAAAAATGTTTTCTCGTCTGTTTTTAGAACAGCTTTCATAATTTTTTTTGCTTTTTCGTGTTTTTGACGACGTTGAAAATGAATATGTACGTATGTATGTATGTATACGAAAAACATTAACACTATAACATTTAATGATAGTAGAGCTTTTGCGGGTTATAACCATCATAGTGTATTGGAGCTGAAAAATTAATTTACTCCGCCGGATTTTTGTAGATTGAATTTAATTTTTAATCATCGCACACAAATCGTTTTTTTCAGGGCGGTTTTTTATTATTGTTCGTTGTGCGGATGATGACAGTATCAAATGGATATGTTATTATTATTCGTACATAGTTGAATTTGGTTTGGAATAACAAAAAATAAAAAATAAAAATAAAATCAAAAACGATAATCGATTTTTTATATGGAATATTTATTCGTTTTTTCTACTCCACATACAATACGAAGAAGATTCATTGTACAGCAAAAAAAAATGTTGTATTATGTTTATAGAAAATGATTCAATATGTGACAATTTTTCATTTTATTTTCTATTTCAATGAAAATTTGTTGGTTTTCCATATATGTATGTATGTAATATGTATGTGTATATGGTTTTGACGTATTGTAGATTATAATCTGTATAGGCTTTTTCGTTCCCTTATAGATAAAACGTATACTACAGTACATACATACTGTATACTCTTCCTGCTGTTGAGATATTGGGGAGAGAGGGTGGTAATGTGGAATATATCTTGAAGATAAAATATAAAATTTAATTTTAATTTCAAAACATGTCTAACGTCAATTGTTAGTTTTGTTGTATCGTTATTTAGACTTTTATTTTATTTTAACAATATGACTTTTGTTGAAAGATATACAGCAACAACTAAATCAAACAAGAAATTTAATTGACCTGAATGCTATCTGTCTTATTGTGTTGTGATTATTTTGGTTCGTAGTTTTAGGGCATTAAGAACAAAATACATATAACTATAGGGGACATGTACTATACGGTTAGCCAATTTGTTTGTTTAGAACATGCCAAATAATTTTATGAAATTTGATACAGCCCATTTAATTTATTTAAGCTTTGGAAAAAATACTTTGCAATAAGGTAACCTGCCAAATTTGAATAAATCGCACAAATCTTTATTATGTATTATATACAGCTGAATTGAATACAAACTTATAATTATGTAGGGTTTCATGTACAAACATGGGATATTCTAACATTTGTGTATCAACAATTTTAACAATTTCTACCATTATGCATCTGGTGGAAATGTATAAATGGTGCCATATTTAAATATAGCAGTTCGTAATATGTTTGGTTGTGAGCCCTTTTCGGATCCAATTAAGTTCTGGAGGTTTGTTGGTCTCAAATGCTAAACAATGGGATGCATGGTGTGGATAAAGCTTTGAACACCTCTAAAAATGGTACTAAAAGGTATTAAGCTCAGTATAAGTGGTTTGGTCGATCATGCATGCTTTGCTCATTAAGATGCCTTTGGCTCTAGTCTGTGCCTAATATTTTAACCATGAAGCGTTGCACTAATAGATTAAATGTAGATTCTGAAACTTTTGGATATTCAATGGGCTAATTTTGCTGCCTTTTTAGTTATTTATTTTTTACTTTCCACGAAAGCTTAATGCAAACGGAAGTTATAAATTGAATTAAATAAAGCTATAACCAACTAAATGAAGAACCTCGTAGATTTGAGATTTTTGAATATAGGTTTTGTGAGTGTATGTTTATCTTTGAATAGAATATATTTTTCGATAATTTGCATTAGTATGTATGAGCTGAAAATAGAAAATGGCAATATCTTTATATTCTTAGAGCTACCATTCCATGCACACACTAATTTGAAAAATAATAATAATACATAAGTGTGTCATTAAAATTTGGCCACATTCTATGTCAAAAAAATGAAATTCAGTATAGTAAAATCCATGAAATCAAAAAGTGACAAAACTTTATCAAAAAGCGACAAAACTATATCGATGTCAAAAAACCCGAGATATCAACCAAAACTGATGAGATTTGGTTTTATTTAGGAAAATTTAGCCTGTTTTCTATTCCTGGTTATTTTTTTTCATACGGTGCTGTTTTAGTATTCTGTATTTGCAAAAAAAAAAACATTGAATGAAAATTACGCATATGGCATTTTTTAATACATATGTAAGCTAGTAAAATCTGAAATGTTTAAATTTGTTACCAGTAATCGTACTTATTACCTACCTACATTAAATTTAAATATGCAAATCTTTGTAAGGTTCCCTAATTAAATTTAAAACGAAAATTTTCTGCAAAACGTGGTTTCAATGAATTGTAGTTTTCGGTGAAATGTCGTCTTCGGTCAAGTAGATACTTGTTGGGAGTCGATTAATTGTTAAGGATCTAATCCGGTTGAGATGAGTAATCCTGTAACAATTAAAATAATTGGGTAAATACTCGATAGTATACTTAATTCATTTTACAATAAATTAAATGTATCTCTAATTGTTGATTTTTGCGATTGTACAGCCGAATACTCGACAGAGTTGCTCATAATTTTATAACGTAGTAACGATAATAATTGAATTATAAATATTTTATTTCTTCATATGAAAATTACTTGCGTACGACAGTCGAGTATCTATCCCCATAGCACTAAGCATAAGCCAGCTTTATCTTTAAAAAACTAAAAAGCCAAAGAAGTTTTGCATTTCATGATAGTTAAATAGTCGGTTTCGATAGAATTTTAATTCGAAACGTTCCAAGTTTCAATGATTTAATACTTATTTATATGATTTATTAAATGTTATTGAGCTGAACTAGTTTGGTTTATGTATTATGTTTATCGTTTTTGAAAAGTTTGTTTTAGACAGACTTAATTGTTAAATTCTTGAAATTCGAAAAATTCAAAGATTAGTTAAAGTTTTCGGAAATTGTCATGGTTTGTTAAAGTTTTTCAATCGATAAAAATTGCAGTGTCCGCAAATGTTTCCCTTTTACTCCGATTATGCAACAAAGTAAACTACTATTTTTTTAGTAGGTGTATAGTTTGTAACTTTTAATAGACGCTACCCATTACTTTCCAAATGCAAAAATTGGCTTTTTAAGTTTTTTTTCTTAAGTTTTCTCTGATGTCCTATATATAGGACAAATCTATTCATAGTTTGTGAATTATGATTATTCCGGTTGTCGTTTTTATGAGAGTGACATTTTTATTTCGAATGATCATTTCATTACTGCGGAAAAATCTTGAAGTACCTACATATATCCAAATTACTTAGAATATTTTAGAAATTTTGGAGATTTTCCTTGGTAAATCAAATAAAGTTTTAAAATTATTGACCAAACGTCAAGATTCTTGATATTTGTAGAAATCTGAAACCATTAAAATTTTAAAAATTTAATTATCAAATTTTAAAATCCTAAATCGTATAAAATAAAATACATAAAAGAATTTAAAGTATTTAGAATTCTTAATTAGTAAATATTGATAAACTCCTGTATATTGTAAAAATTATGACATAAGTTCTAAGTTCTAAACTAGTTAACAAAAATTATATTTGTAAGAATTACAATTTTCGAAATTCCTAAAATTTATAAATCATGAACATTTACAATTTAATTCGTTAAACTCCTATCATCTCGTAAATTCTAAAAATCCCAAATAAGTTAGTTAAAAAATGTAAATTTCTTGAGGCAGATATTTTTTTTGTTTAATTATTTTTAAAATTATTCTGACTAATTATTAAAACTCCAGTAAGAAAAGTAAGAAAAAATAAAACAAAATTACATATATCCTTTAAATACTTATTTTTATAAAGATTCGAATTATATCCATTTTTGTTATTGTTGTGAAAATCTAGTTATCAAATCATATAAGAAAGTGTATTTGTAGAAATCACCTTTCCATTCAGAATAACAACTTATTATGTCCTACTTAACCGTATATTTATCTTATAATAATGTGTAAATTTAATGTTTTGTCTATTAAACTGAAATTAAATTTTGAAATTTTAGATAAAAACCTTACAAATGTTAAAATTCAATTTAAAACTTTACAAATGTTTGATTTATATTTATAGCTTAACTATAATAATTGGTTATGTATATTGTTATTTATGTAATTAACCTAGCGTAATTAACATAATCTAATTAATTGTAAAATCATACTCCTTTTGTGAAACATAAAATATCTTACTTACGTACCAAATACCAAAGTGTGAAGATCAAATTTGAAGTTCAAAATAAATTATAGGCGGTTTAATTTGATCGTGGAATATGACACCATTTTGAATAACTACTTGTTTTTAGTACCATCATTTATGTACCGGGTTTCTTTGTCTTGGAATTTAAAACCTTGGTACAAAAACAATTTCAAATATTTAGACATAAATTATTAAACTTAGTTTTACTATAACATAATTTTAAAGAAAATTCTGTATTTTTAAAAAATGTTATAGTTTGATAAATTTCTGAGTCTCAAAATAGAAAAATGATTAAATTTTTCATTGGTTTTAAAAATATTCTGGCTAATTACTAAAATTATTAAATATCGGTCAATTAATAAATAATTAAAATATTAATAATTTAGGTTAAAAATCTAATTCGTAAAATTAATAAATATTTGAATTTCTAGAAATTTCTTAAACTCTAATAAAATCATACACAATTTTAAAAATTTTAAAGTTTATAATTTTTTTTATGTTGTAAATAGTATACGTTTCTTAAGACAGATAGAATTTTGGAAATTCCTGAATATTGTAAATATTTTAAAACGCTGAAAAATTACAACAAATGTGAATACACATATTTATTTCTAATGTACGTGATTCGTGATATCCTAAAATTGTTTAATTTTTCTAAGTATTGTAACTAATTGTTAAAATTCTTACATATATTATTTGAATTTTTAAAAATAAATTACAGAAATTCTTGAAAATTTTAAAATTTCTTAAGTTTATAAAATTAGCTTAATAAAATTTAAAAAAATTATTTGTTGTAATACAATTAATGTTACTTGTTTTTTTTAATATTCTAATTATTAAAATTTTTGAAATTCGGAAAACTTCAATTCAAACTTAATTTCGTAAGACAGTTAAATTTTTTGAAATATTGGAGAATTTTAAAATATTGTTTAATTTTTTAAGATAAATTATTAAATTTCTAGGGAATTCGTAAAATGAAATTCCAATATTACGTGTAAGTTTTAAAACCCTAAAACCCTTTCTTAAATTATTAGAAATTTCCAACGATTTGACAAAATTAATTATTCTTAATTCGTAATATTTGGAAATTCCTGAATATTGTAAACATTTTAAGCCCCTGGAAAATTATTACAAAATTTAATACACAGTTATTTCTAATGATCAAAATATCCTAAAACCGTTTTTTTTTTTAAATTAAAGAAAATTCCATTTTGTAATTATTATAAGATTTTTTCTTAAAATTCTGGTTATTAAAATTTTTGAAATTTGGGAAACTGATATATACATACATATAGTGGGATGCATATATGTATATGTACATATATGCAACTGATATATACATATAGCAGGAATTTTGTGCAAAAGCAGTCAAAAATTCCAATAGAAACGAAATCTTACAGGGTTGTAGTACTACTTGAAGATAGTATTTTACAAAAAATCTCTACCTCTTAAGGTTGAGCCAACCCTGCAATCAGGGTTGGAATAACCAATTTTAGGTGATCAGAAAAATGAAAATAACTTCTGGACGCTACACAGCATAAACTTGAAAAATGGCTCAAATGACGGACAGTTTAATAGTGTAACACAATATTGTGTAACATTATTTTTTAATTTATGGTCGTAAAATTTTTCAAGTTTGAGCTAAATGTTAAACGAAAGTAAATTTTTATTAAAAGCAAGTAAAATTTAACTGTACAAATAGAACAGTTAGTAGGACTATTTAAAAAATAATATTCCATAACATTATGCGAGATTGAATTTGTCGTCGTTTGAGCTAATTTGCAGGCTTGGAATGCAAAAGCTTGAATGCTTTAAGTTCCTGTACAATGCTGAGGTTTTATCGCATCCGGTAAAAGCAAGAAGAACTGGAAGCAGGTCGCTTAATGAATTCAGCTGTGTTCTCTCTGCTGCTATATCATACACAGTCTTCAATTTGGAGCAAAGAAGTCAAATTGTTTGACGTGCTAGTGAACATGAAAACACAAGCAGCATGAGGATATCCCAGTCCTCTGCAGCAACCATCACCTGATCCCCACGATTTGCAAAGCTCACAGCTATATTTGCTATAGTTATCTGCGTCATCTTCCGCCTGATGTATTTGTATGTTTAAACCATGTAGGTGTTGCTTCAGTTGGCCGAGGATTTTCGATTTATTATGGGTGTTGGCGATACAATCGCTTTGAGAAAATGTACGTCATATTGCTTTCTACTTCGATGTTTGCTGAAATTTTGGCACTGGCTCTTCTCTTTTGTTCTTCTCCTTTCGTGATGGCGTAGTTCGAATAACTATAACCGTTGTGTTTCTGCCATAATGTTTTAAAAGATAATCACCTTATTTTATTTTCACCATACATTTTTAGAATCGTGCCATATGTCGCTGGCTTTATACCCTATACTACCGAGTGAAGCAGATGGCCTCCATATATAACACATTTGCAATTTGTTGGAAAATTGTCCCTACCAATGTCAGATCTGTTAAATATTGTTTTGATGCTCGATTCTGTTCGTCGTTGAAAAGGGAAGGTGGAGCTGAAGCCAATTCATATTTAAAATAGGACTGCAACTCTTTCGAGCTTTTGAAGACATAAGCAATTCGATGAAATAACTGCAGCGAGTTCATAACGTTATTTTCGTTATTTATTTTTATTCTCTGAACCTGAGCTGCAATTGGAATAACTTTTTGTTTTCTTGCGTAAATGAAGTCCAGTTAACAAACTGACAAGATCACCAGGCCGATTCCGAAATGGGTTATATTGTTGAAGCCATGAAGTAAATTTGTTTATGCCCAAATTGTCTCTTGCTTTTCTACTGCCTCAGAGTTCAACATGTTGTTCGGAAGTATTTGATGATTGTCCTGTAAAAGTTTCCATCGCGGATATCACAATTCTAATGTATGTTTCATCCTCGATATAATCCTTATATCGTCTTCATTGATCGCATACGTGATTGTTCTATGCACATATCCATGCAAATACTGCTGCATTGCACACGTACTTTTTCTTCTTATCGAAAAGTATTTTTTTGAAAATTTTTTGTACTCTTCATCGGTCAGCTTGGCTTGCAACTCCTTTATTTCCTGTAAATATAAATAAGCAGATTTTCCATATAAGTTATGACCAGCAGAATGGAAATATGGCAACATTTTTCGAACAGATTCCATATGCATCCGCCAGTTGCCACCCCTCCCTGCTCGGATATACTGCAGCACAATCATAACTTGCTCAAAATATTGGAGCCAAACTATGCATGCTCTGTTTGTTGTTCTTAGTCTTTTGATGCCGGTGACATGCTGTTTTCTATAAGTTTCTGATACGTTTCCATGACTCTAGCAGATTTCATTACATATTTCAAATATTCTGAATTGCCATATTCAAATAATTTAATGCTGATACCGTCAGTATATGTGCTCGCAAGGCACGCGAAAAAGCATGTCCGGTAAGCATGTGTTTGACTGTTTCATTGCCGTAAACTGTTTCCCATAATTCTTCTAGACCGCTACCTTTCATGATATATCCAATTGTGCCAAGATATGACATGAGTAGATGAAACCCTTCAAGGCGTACAATTATTACAGATATTTAAAATCAAATGATGGTACACTTGATCTTAAGATTTTTTGCTGGCTGCAAGCTGATGATGATGGGTCCTGTTATGGGAAATTACTATAAGTATCTGATATATTCATTAAATAATAATAAACAGTATTAAAGGCCATTACTGGCGCCTTACTGAGTCAACAACCCGGCTCCAACGGTTTCGATCCTGAGCATGGTCTTCATACTGTCTAAGACAATCTGAAGAGGCCAAGTCGTTCTCTACATCGTGGAGCCATCGTCGCCGGCAACGACCTCTGCGCCTACCATATGGTGGCTCTCCTTTCAGAGATCGCTGCACAATTCGTTCCGGATCAGCACGCAGAACGTGACCGAGCCAGCGTACTCGCTGAGATCTTATTTCATGTACAATATCGGGGATCTTCATCAGATCTCTGATCTCGATATTGTACAGAGCTCGGTAGGTACCATCTATTTCGCGTTTTGGGCCGTAGATCACACGCATGACTCTTCTCGCAAATGTTAGGAGCCATCTCTCGTATTCATCATCAATATATTCATTTATATTAATTAATTTGTGTTACCTTGTATCCGACATTCTGTATGTAATTAAATTTCTTCGACGTTCTCTAACTTTTTCCACAAATCATCATTTCTTGATTTTGAAGCTTCGATTAAGCTACCAATTCCTTTTTTCATCACTGTAGTCCTTTTTCTGCATACACAAATATCTTTATTTTTCTGCATTACAAAATTTACACTTTTTCTGACACCTTTACAACTTTAATTGCCCTGAATCCATACTTATAGATAGTATTCAAATATATTGTTCGGTTTATAATCCGCGCGGTCACATGTAATTTGCATGTATTACTCCTTAAAATGATGCATATCGCAGATTTAAACATCTGCTAGTACACAGGTAACAAAAAAAAATTAGTATAATTCTGAAACCGGGTTTCTGCGCCTTGTACCAAAACTTAAATCGCAGCTTAAATCGTAGCTTAAATCGACCATGCGACTTGTACGAAAACTTAAATCGTAGCTTTGCAGCGACCAAATGATGATCGCTTCCTACGTATTTGGTTGCTGACCGATAAGTTCTCACATCCTGGACAACCCTTCCCCGCCCTATAGAAACTAACACATGGTCAATTTGGCTGCGGGAAGTTCCGCGAGGATGTGTCCACGTCTCTAGACGTATCCGTTTGTGAGGGAAGAACGTGTTTGTTACTCTTAGATAATGTATAGATCCCATTAGAAGGTCCAAGTTATTGTATAATCGTGTACACAAATTATCGACAGGTTAGGTAACTGTATGCGCAAACGAAGCTTACACAATTGGCTATTGACTACATGGAAATCCAAAACAGCGTTCTTTACCTGCGGCCCAAGAAGAAATCCAGCTCCAATATTTCTAAGGTCATCTCTACAGTAGAGCAACGTATAGCTCTGGGACACATGGTCTCCACTTTTAGGCCAGCGAGTTCCTTGAAGAGCAGCAAGTTCCATACTCTTTCATGCACGTGATTAGGCCCTCCAACCGATGTACTCATCCTAAATCTCGTGTCCGGGTACTTGAGCGGGGGTCTGGTTTTTTTTTGGCGGTATCCATTTTTCTTTTTGTTGATTTGTTACGGACGCGGGTCATCAGCCCAGCGATCCAACCGATTAGTCGTCTCCTATGACAAGCAGAGGATACTGTGGTGGTATATTTGAGAAACATGTTCGTGAAATTTAGATTTACTAGACATGGCGGGCACTCGCTCCGATCACAGGGGCCAATTTTAATAATCTCAAAAATTAAAAAAAAACAATGGCATAATAAAACTAAAGTACCGTTATTTTTTTTTTTTTGCTCAACACTTTATTATTATTAAAATTGGCTGGAACCCACCAGGATCGCACTCAATGCCAACAAGGCCCATGGTGCAAACCTATGATTCTATCCCAATTCGAAAACGCGCCTTGCTTCCTTCGCAAACTGAACAAGTTTAGGCCAAGGCAGAGAGGACAGAGAGGATCTAAATTTAAAGACCTAACGTTGAATACCTGAATTCGTATAGAACTGAAAGCAGGACAACTGCTCACGAAGTGAAGGCAGTCATCATCTTTCTTTAAACACATACGATGTAGATGATCTTTAAAACGGCCATGTCCTGTAAGAATCGATACCATGATTCTTAACTGGTTATTTTTGAAAGATAAAGCATACTTCGCTGACCTTAAATTGGGATCCTTAATGAAGTACTGTGCCTTACGACAACTAAAAGTCTTAAGCCACTGAGATCTTAGGTCTGTAAAGGCGTAGTCCTTTCTAACTTTCTTCCCGTAGTTGAAAGAAACAGAAACCGCTGGTTCAGGACCAACTAAAGTCAACTGGGAGCGAGCTTTGGCTAAACAATCCACGAGCTCATTGCCAACGATGTCACAATGAGCCGGTATCCACATGACCGTAACTTTATTGTTGGAACAAAAAAGGTTCATGAAATGTCTTGCTCGCGCAACACATAGAGGTGGGGATTTTTCTGAAAAGTTGTGCAGAAGTATAGGGAACAACATTATATTAGTTAAAAGTTTATTGGAATTATTTACAAGTTTATATGGAGCCCTGTTTTTACTTCCTGGACTAATACTAAAACTGTTTAATCCATTTTTATATTAACTATAGATAAAAGTTTTCTTTGTTTATTTATAAACCGCAAATAAATTAGAATTGTGCACATCCTAATTACATAGTATATTTGTTTGTGAAACTAATATATTTTAAGCACGCTGTCATGGTCGGAAAGTTAATAACAAATTGTGATGCAATAGGCCAGAGCGATGGTAAATGTTATAATCAGAAAACAATAGATTGAGTTCTTGATAATCGATGACGAGGCACTAATACTGATCAATTTGTTCATTTAATCCATTTTATTATGTATAGAAACTCAAATAAAATTTGGCTTGACTTATTGATTGAACACAATCAAGTTCAAGTAATCCATATTATCCGAACACAAGCAATCCCATTCAACATTTTTTCGATTTCGTAACACAACATAACACAAAAAAAAAAATGTTATTTTAAATATTAATCAGATAAAAATTTTCTTTCTCACTGGATTGAATCATATACATACATATACAGTGCCATCATTATTATTCATTCGCATATCAGAAAAGCTGTAATAATCTTTCCATTTACCCATATATTCTTCGCAGCATGAAATATTTCTTACAGTTCATTTCTGTATCAATAGGAATAATATTGCTTTTAGTATGTAGAGCACAGATATTACATTATTAAAAAAGAACACCCTTTCCCGGTTTTTTTAAGATTCTCAGAAATAATATCGCTTGATTTGAAGTTTTTCGACAGAACTTTTCTTATCTTTGTGCTGTGTGTAATTAAAGCGTATATACTCATTTTCTTATCGTATTTCCAGTAATGTGTGTATATGTCATTTTATATTATTACATCCAATTTAATTTTCAATGGAATACAATTAGAATATAAGCTTTGTTGATATATATAAACGCTAAAATCGTAAAACGGGATATGAAGCAAACGAAATAGAAAACCAATGTATATACATATAAATACACAATATAACAAAGACGCACAGTGGAAACGCAATTTTCATTCCGTTAATTTTTTATTTTATTTTAGTTATACTTCTTCACTCGACTTGTCGTTTATTTTATTTTGTGGGTGTGTGTGCTTTTTACACGCAATATGCGAGATAAGAAAAACAAAAAAATTCTATATTTATACCATATACTTGTATATTTTCCGGTTTAATTTATTTATTTTTTATTACATTTTCTTGGCTTTTCTTTTGTATAATATAATACACATATACTTACATACATAGAATGAGTAAAATAAAAATCGAATACGAATAATTTTGTTGTGTTATGTTAAATGAAAAATAAATAAACAACAAACAAAAATTTTTAACAACCACGCACCATTATTTCCCTTGAGATTTTTTTTTTCAAGGCAATAACGAAAGCATAGAACTAAACGAAAAAATAACAACAACAACAAAAGCTACATAGACTTGTGACTTTTCTCAAGATAATAAAATTGGTGAGTTGTGTTTACCGGAATTATTGTAACTGATGTTGTAAAACGTTTTTTTTGTGTTGTGGCAATTTATGTACAGATATTACTACTGAGCTTTTTATTAACTCAAAACTAGAATATTTTGTTTGCCGGTTGGTTTAATTTTATTGTGAACTATTTTTAATTAAGTTAAAACGACTGGAAAGAGTTTATGGTGTGTCATTGTTAAAGTTCTACGAATCAGTGCTTTTTTATTATTATTATAGACTTGAGTTTATTATATTGTGTAAGTAGATATTGCAACGATTATCTAGGTACATCGTTCCATAGTTTAATACCTCTGATTTTTTGTGTATGCAAATGTGTATGTGCAAATGCAAAAACGCGGGAAATGATTAAAAAAATATTGATTAGGAGAAATGATACTTGTTTGTCCCGTTAGCAATGTAGAAGTGGCAAAAACATTTGCAAAATGCTTAGTATAAAAGACAATATTTTTGGATGCTCGAGGAAGTTGATAGTCAGTCAGTATGTAATTATTTTCTGATTGAGTCGTTTAAAGTACGTTGTGTTATTAGCGGAATAAATTTAATAGTATAATTCTCTACTCACAAGTCATAACATCTAAGTCGACTAAAGACTAAATCGATTTAAGAGCAGTTTTGAATTTAAAATAAAAATATCTTATGTTGCTCCTTACTCTCATATTTCTATCACCCTCACTTTTTGAGTTATTTATTCGATCAAATAATCTTCGATCTTAATTCCAATATTGCTAAAAATTGAATTTTTCATAACATCTTATGCCACTTAAGTACTCATGAGAGAAATTTTTTTTAAATCCCTTATGTTTGTTTAGGATAATATGCTGTATTTTTAAAAAATTAATTATAGTTTCCTTATGTTTAAATAAGATGTTATTTTAAATGCAAACGAATTGATCTGTCCTCCTTAAATTGACATAAGATAATTTTTTCACTTAAAATTGGCCGTTTTCATAATAATAAAAGCATATGATCCTATATTTACTTAATATTTATTTTGAATTCCTATTTGAAAAATCCTTTCACTAAAGTCCACTTAAGATGTTTTTATCTGTGCAATTTGAAAAATAGGAACGAAAAATTTTAGTATTAAGCTGAAATTCTATGGAGTGAGACGTATCTTATTGTTCTAAAAAAAGTCAAGTTATCTAAATAAAGGTATCCATACAAAGGGTGATCAGCGGGGACGACATGTACCAGGTCATAGGCTCTCGGACGATACAATTCGAGAAATACGTTATCATATAAACAGTTTTCCATCTTATGAAAGCCATTATACGAGAGAGCGTACGGCTCAAGAATATTTCTCATCCGACCTTACCTTGCAGAAAATGCATAAATTGTACAATGAATCACATCCATCAATATCTTACACGAAGTATACCGAAATATTTCAGACAATGGGAATAAAATTTAAAAAACCTAAAAAAGATCGTTGTAATAAATGTGAGGTATTGCATCTTACAATTACGGTGGCGAAAGGTCAACACCAACTGGCTGAATGTAAAAAGCGACAAGAAGAGCACCACAAAGAAGCGGATGGGGCATACAAAGCCAAGAACCATGACAAAATGTTGGCACAAGCTGCCGACTCTCGCAAAGTACTCACTTTTGACTTGCAAAAATGTTTGCCCATCCCGAATTTAGAAACATCAGTCTCATTTTACAAACGATTATTGTGGACGTATAACCGTATCACCGTACATGACTGTATCTCAGGCGAACCTGTATGCATGATATAGCATGAAGGTATTGCACAGCGTGGAGGTAATGAAATTGCTTCATGCCTACTTCGTTACTTGAATTTAATTGCGGATGGCTGTAAACATCTTACCTTGTATAGTGACTCATGCTCTAGTCAAAATAAGAACAAGTTTGTTGCTTTTATGTTCATTTTGTTCATGCAAGAAACACATGGCATTGTGGTCCACAAATTTTTGGTTCCAGGTCACACGCACAAGGAGTGTGATGTGGACCACTCTTTAATAGAGCAAAAGAAAAAAAAACTCACACAGCCATTCATCACGCAAGAGATTGGTACCCATTTGTGCGGTCCGTCGGCTCTAAGCGCATTTTTAAAGTTGAAGAAATGAACCAGAATACGTTTTACAGCTTCTCATCTATTTTCCAAGAAAAATTTATTTGGAGGAAAGCAGACGAAAGTGGAAATAAGTTTGTGTGGAATACAGTGAAGTAGCTTCGACTAAAAAATTTGGAATGATTGAGTACAAAAATACTCTTGATTAGTTGGAACCGTTCAAATGTATAAACATTAAAACACGCGGCATTACTTCGTTAAATTTAACCAGTTTAAAACCATGTTACACTCGCCCAGTGAATATTAACAGCGCTAAAAAAAGAGATCTACTGGATTTACTTAATTTGGTAGACCCCATTTACCATGAGTTTTATAAAAATTTAGCAACTGAAGATCAACCGGATTATCATCCAGACTTAGCGGAAGAATCTGAGGATGAAAATTAAGCTTACCTTTTCTTGGAAGATTTTATTATTTTGTTACGCGTTTATATTATTATTTTTTTGACTGAAATAAATATTGTTGAATTAAATTATCTTAAGTTTTGTTATTTACTAAAACAATTTCTTCAAACATCTAAAGTATACATAAGAGGACAAACAATTTTTAAAAAAATCGGTAAAATCATCTTAAGTGACTTAAGTATTAATTTATTACAATTTCATGTTTTTTGATAAAATCTTAAGTTATGAAAGACGAAAGTGTGATTAAATTAAAAGTGGTTGAATAAAGGTAAACTTTAATTGTCCTGAACTACGGCTACTACATTACCGGTCCTTTTAAAGTGTCGTTTGAAAGTTAAGTCGTTACCACATTTTAAAAAAATTAATTTTCGCCTTGTTTTTGCTCTCCTGAAAAAAAGCAAAAATCGACTTAAGATGTTATGACTTGTGAGTAGAGAATTATTCCGTGATATATTTAGTTTACTTATGCTGAAAAGTAGCAAAGTATATTTTTTTTTGTTATATTATACTTAAAAATATCCCGAATGCATCACGGAATAATTATACTATTAAATTTATTCCGCTAATAACACAACGTACTTTAAACGACTCAATCAGAAAATAATTACATACTGACTATATCAACTTCCTCGAGCATCCAAAAATATTGTCTTTTATACTAAGCATTTTGCAAATGTTTTTGCCACTTCTGCATTGCTAACGGGACAAACAAGTATCATTTCTCCTAATCAATATTTTTTTAATCAATTCCCGCGATTTTGATGTATCTAGATAGTCGTTGCAAATCGTGGGGATGACCCACACCCATGAGAATGCTCAATAGTCGGGCAAGTAAGAGTGAGATTAATAGAAATTAAATATTTTAAAATTATAAAATTAGTATAAAGTTGGTTAACGCACAAATTCATCAGTATTCGTTTTATTTAATTCATCATAGAATTATTGCCGAATGTCTTTTGCGTGGTATATGCCCAAGCTTTTGCCATTATCGTCCTGCACCTAAAATTACGTACAAACACAGTTTGACCTGGAGAAAATTGTCTGTTTTGACTTAAGTTGTAAGTATTTGAATTTTGCTCGTGCGCCTTTTGTATTCGTTCCACGACATTTTTTTGTACCAGCGACTGTCTATCCACATTGGTAACACTTACATCAACATCTCCTAGGTCTTGAAGTTTTCTTAATAATTTATAATACGCACCGTGACCGACATAAAGTTTTCCGAAAACAACAATAAAATATGGAGATTCATTCGTGGTGTCATGAATCGCATTGCGAATGGCTGCGCCAATTGAATGGAGATATTTATCCCAATCATTGTGTGTCTCGTTTACATAGGATCTAATCCCCGCTATCAAAGAACGATTTACTCTTTCACAAACGTTAGCCTGAGGATGATATTTTGGAGTATACGTATATCGTATCCCATATTTTTCCATTACCTCAGCAAAAGATTTGGATTTAAATTGTTTTCCGTTATCACTGAACAAAATTTCAGGGACGGAAAATACGGAGAAAATTCTCTGCTCAAGGAACTTACATGCATTAATGGCGGTGGCATGGAAAGATGATCCATTACTATGAATATGTAGCAATTGCCATTTTTGGAACGGGGTTACGGTCCTAATAAGTCTACGTATATTTTTTGCCATGTTCTTGAATTTCATAGTGAGCACCCATAGGAGGTCCTAGAATCATGTTTGTTGCCTTGCATTTCTTGCAAGTTTCACAAATAGTTATGAACTTGTGCACATCGAAATTCATGGAAGGCCAATAATATATAAACGTTGCAAATGTTCAAGCGGCTTTTTAATTCCAAAGAGTTAATGGCTTAGGAATATATAACTTCCAAATTGCTGATGTGTTTCGATGAAAATAAAATCGATCATTACGCACTTGGAAATTAGATGCAAACATGGATTTTCACTCAAAGTTTTTAACAAGAGCTACATAATTTGAATCATTGAAATGTACGTCATTGAGATCGATATGCACGGCAGAGCACTTAATTTCAACAGTTTTAAACTTAGCGCATTGCAGTCGTGAAAGAGCGTCGGGTACACAGTTGTCTTTACCTTTTCTATAATCAATTGCGTAGTTAAAGCCTTGAAGTTGAAGACTCCAGCGAGCGAGACGTCCAGAGAGATCCCTCAGTCACAGTATTGCCTAAACTTCTTGACACTCAATACGGCAGCAAGGCATTCACGTTCGATAACACTATAGTTGAGTTGCGCCGCATTGAGTTTCTTCGAAAAGAAAGCAACAGGACGTTCATCGCCACTGAAGGTCTTCAGGAGTAACACGCTCCCAACACCTGTACTTGAAGCATCACATTGAATGTCAACTGCTAATCATAATATACAAAGCCAGAGAGTAAACGAAAACGTTACTTATGCACAAGTAGTTCAGAGGAGAAACAATTAAAAGTGGATCTCGTTGTACAGGGCATACTGAGAAATCTAGAGAACATTAACAATAGACTTATTTCGCAGGAAATGAGTCTGCAGAAAACACTAGAAGAAATGAAATCACAAACTAGTTTCAATAAAAGAGTAGAAGAAAACCTTGGTCAAGTGTATCAAAATATAAATTATATAAAATCGAATTATAAACAAAAGAAATGAATAAAACATTACGAATTGTAACCTGGAATGTAAATGGGCTATTGCAACACATTCAAGAACTAGATATATTTTTAAACATGCATAATATAGATATATGTCTTATATCAGAAACCCATTTCTCCAAAACTTCGTTCTGTAAAATAAAAGGATATAATTGCTACGAGAAACTTTCCATGCAAGTCACAACAATCAAAATACAATTAAGCAATATTAAAACATGCAGTATCTAAGCAATGTATTGCCCTCCAAGATACAATCTCAAACAAGTAGATTATACTAATCTTCTGAAAACGCTAGGAAGTGTCTTTTTAGTTGGAGGTGACTGTAATGCAAAAAATACATATTGGGGATCTCGGTTAACGACCGCTAAAGGAAAAGAACTGTTCGCAGCAGGCAAACAACTAAAATGAGAGTTTCACTCAGGCGGTACACCAACCTATTGGCCTACGGATACCAGACCTTATAGACTTCTTTATTACAAAAGGGATTTCAGATAATTATATCCATATAGAGAACAGTGAAAGTCTATCATCAGATCATTCACCAGTTATTATGATACTTAGCCAAACAATTATTTTGAAAGAGAGCAACCCGATATTAACGAGCTTCAAAACCAATTGGGATCTCTTCCAAACACAGTTAACAGAAAGAATTAGTCTGCAGAACCCAATTCAGGGACCAGCCCAAATAGAAGACGAATTAGATAAGCTCATCCATAATATCCAATATGCTGCGTGGGAAAGCACTCCAAATAATAGGCAGGAAATGAAGCGCAATGCTAGCTATCCAGAGGAAGTGAGAGAACTTCTTAAAAATAAAAGAAAAGCACGGAAGAATTGGCAAAAACATCGAAATGCTGAAAATAAAAGAGTATTTAATCATTTGTGTAACAAATTAAAATACCTTATAAAAGACATTAAAAATCAATCAGTTAATAAATACCTCAGCACTCTAACTTTGCAAAAAGATACTGATTATTCATTATGAAAAGCAACTAAGAATATTAAAAAACCTAAACTTCAGATTCCTCCAATTAAAAATAATGAAAATTGGGCTCGAAATGCTAAACAAAAAGCAGATTTGTTTGCAAATCACCTTGAAGAAACATTCCAACCTTATCCAAAACAAACGGAAGAGGAAAATATTACACCAATAAATAAACAGGATGAAGTAAATATTACACCTGTAACATTGAAAGAACTAAAATGGGAAATCAAGAATAATCTGAATGCGTATAAGGCTCCAGGATATGATCTTATAACAGGTCAGATAATAAAACTGTTACCGGAGAAAGCGTTGAGGAAACTAGTGCATATAATTAATGCAGCATTTCGACTAAGATATGTACCAAGGCAATGGAAAGTTGCAGAAGTAATTATGATACTTAAACCGAACAAACCTCCGCATGATAAAGCTTCATATAGGCCAATTTCTCTGCTACCAACATTATCGAAACTATTTGAAAAAGTTCTTCTTAAAAGACTAAAACCAATTATCGAAGAAAGGAATCTTATCCCTTCACATCAGTTTGGATTTAGGGAAAAACATTCTACTCTACGATAGAACAAGTACATCGAATTACTGATGTAATCGAGAAATCACTAGAAAGCAAACAAATATGCTCAACTATATTCCTTGTGTAGCTCAAGCATTTGACAAAGTATGGCACCAGGGGCTAGAATTCAAACTTGATCGAGATCTTCCGGAGCAATTTTTTCAAATTTTAAAATCATACATATCAGAGAGGCACTTCCGAGTAAAGTATGAGAATGAGTACTCCCAACTAAAAAGAATAACAGCCGGAGTACCACAAGGGAGTGTTCTTGGGCCAATCCTATATCTCCTATATACTAGAGATATACCAACTACAGAAGAAACAATGGCGACTTTTGCCGATGACACGGCAATACTTGCAACAGCAAAGAACATCAATGACTCCACTAGTAAATTACAGAGGGCTACTAACCTGATATGTAATTGGACAAAGAAATGGCGAATTAAATTAAATGAAGCAAAATCAATCCAAGTGAACTTTACAAATCAAAAAGTTAACCATATACCAATAATGATAAACTCAATAGTAGTACCCCATGCAGACACTGCCAAATATCTTGGTATGACTTTAGATGCTAAGCTTAGATGGAAGGAACACATAAAAAAGAAGAGAGAAGAACTAAACATAAAATTTAGAAAAATGCATTGGCTCCTAGGGAGACAATCTGAACTAGCGATCCATAACAAACTGCTGTTATACAAACAAATTCTGAAGCCTGTATGGACATATGGTAGCCAACTCTGGAGATGTGCCAAGAAGACAAATATCAAAACAATACAAACAGTTCAAAATAAAATCCTACGATGTATTGTTAATGCACCGTGGTACATTCCAAACGACAACCTCCATCGAGATCTCAAGATTGAGCTTGTCGCGGATGAAATTAAGCATCATGCAACAAAACACCTACAACGTCTGCACCAGCATCAAAATCTGGACATACGCTGTATGCTGACTACATCTCTAACAAGAAGACTGCAAAGAACCAAACCACTGGACTTATCGCGACCAGGAGGTCAGTAGACTTACTGTGGCGAAAAATCTGAGGGAGGAGTTACACTAACTGGGGATAATCACTTGATTACGCCGACTATTCAAAATACTGTATTATGCAATGTAAATTACTAAATGGGTACAAGACTCAGTCGTAATATAAATAAATATTAAAAAAAAAAAAAAAAGAAAAAAAAAACATTGAATATAGAACGGCCTAGAGTAGTCGGCATTACAAAGAGTAGGTGAAGTACATAGGGCGGTTTTGAGATGGTCGGAATGACTGGTCGGCTTCATCGGACCACGGGAAATAAATCGCCGATACCATCCAGTAACCCCTAAGAAACGCCGTACCTGACGAACTATTCTAGGCTTAGGGTAGTCTTTGATTGCTGCCACTTTTGCAAGATCTACGTTCAAGACACCATCTCCAATAATGTGTCCGAGATATTTAACCTCTTTAAGGAAAAGTTTAGTTTTCTCGATATTAATACTCAAATAGCGCGTTTAAGTAACTCTGCAACTTGATTCAATAGACAGGTGTGCTCTTCGAATGTAGCACTGGGGACCAATAAATCGTCCAGCTAAATGAATATTTGAGAGTGCAGCTCATATGGTATCACACGATGTATTAATCAGCACATGGTTTGTGGTGTATTGCAGAGGCCGAACGGCATGACTGTGAAATGGTACAAGGGTCGTCCAGGCACGGCAAAGGCGCTCTTATCCCTTGACCCTTCATCGAGAGGGATTTTCCAGAATGCGTCTTTCAAATTCAGACTCGATATAAACTTGGTTATGTCAAGACGCCCTAGTAACCCGTCGATGAGAGGTAAAGGATAACCATCCTTCACTGTAATCTGATTGACTCTCCGAGCATCAAGACACAGCCGAACTTTGCCGTTTGGCCTGCGCACCACAGCGATCGGTGATCACTATGAGCTGACACTCTCTTCGATTACCCCTATAACATACGAACCAGTTCTCGGTATAGTTCAGCTTCAACTACTGGCGACACGGGGTAATGCCTTTGTTCCACTGGATTAGCATTTCCAACATCAATTGTGTGAGATACTAAGGTTGTTTTATCCAATCCCAGCAAAGAGGACGATGGGATTTCCTTGATAACTTGTTCTAAAGCAAACTTTTGTTCTTTAGTTAATTGATGTTGTGGAGAAACGTTATTCTGTTCACTTACGTCAGACAGTTCTTCAGCAACTTCTTTTGAAGAGAACGCCAACGATGTACTAGATGAAGATTTTGTTTGTTGATTGCAAATTGAGGATATGGGAGCAAAAGAAATTTAAATCAAATACGAAGCTAAATAAAATGCAACCAGTCCTGTTTTACCTGCAAGGCATACAGGTACTTTTATGTATCCTAAAATCGACCCAGCATTACCATTTGCAGTTTTTACCGGAGAAGGAAATTAATGAAAATTGACAGTTTGGTCACTAAGAAGAGTTTCGCAACGTTCACTTAATAAGGAGATACGCGCACCACTATCAAGTAACCCAAAACATTTTTTTCCAAGAATTTATACTTTGGCATACGGACGACCATCTACACCTTCTGAAATAATAGATTCATAGATATTCTTCTTCAGAGATCTTCTAAGCCGCCAATATTGATTAACGCGCGTTGTCCTTGATTTGTATAATTTTGGTTTGGACATAAATGAGTTTAAATAAGTCATTGTAGAGTGGTGGGAAAAATTATTTAACACTTCTCGTTCGAACGTCGGAGGATCTCGTAAAGTTCCGCTTCGGTGTTGGTTACGGAATCCACCAAAGTTTTGTTAATTTTGGTGGCATAGATATTCGACGATCGATCCCTCATTTGCGCGTTTCCCGTCCGTTGACGGCAATGTTTTATGTAGCATTTTGAGCCACATCCGAAACATAATGGTTGAGAAATAGGGATTGGGCAGTCATAATAAAAATGACGCGGCTGCAAACAATTCCAGCAACAATTTTTAGATGGTGGTGTTGAGTTTATAGGTTGAAAAGAATAATTGGGCTTATTCTTATTATAATCAGATGTTTAAATTGTTTGTGTGCAGCTAACTTTTCTTCAATTGGGGAGCATAACGTCGCCATTTCCTCGTTATCTAATACAATTATATACCGTTTTGGTTGACATAGTAGCACTGGAACGAAACCAGTTCGGTGCCACGTATTTTCGTAAGACACGGAACAACGAACCATGTCAACCACATTAGCAAAGTGAACTTCATTCAAGCAATCTTGTCTCGGTTGCATGTTTTGTCGAACTATGCGCATAATTTCGGTATCACTCAGTGGGGCTTCTAGTTGTAGCGACAAATTTATTAGATCGGTATAGAATTCATAAAACCCTTCTCGATGCCTTTGTTTCCTAGAATTATTTGATGACGTATGTCAAAATCAGATCGGCGATCTTCAAAACGTTTCTTCATATCTAGTTTAAGTTCAAACCAACTAATATTTTTATTTCGTTCTATAGTGGTCCAGTACCATTCGACTGCTTTGGGACATTTTCCGAGTTAGCAAGAAGTTCAACCCTGGCAAGAAATCTTTTGATGTGAATGCCGGTCGGTGTACCATCAAAATGTATATCGCATTTTGATATTGATCTGTGAGAACTATAGATTGGTGGCGGAGGATGGTTAAATACCAAAGTTGGAAATGGTTTTTCATACTGAGCGATATAATCACTGCGTATTTTTGAAGCCGGTTGGGTCAAACTCTGCATCCCTCCTGAGTTTTGATAAAATTGGTATAATGTATTTGTTGATCCGCCATTTTCAAAGATACAGGGTTGTTGTTTATAGCTGTTGGAGAAGATACTTTTATCGCAGTAATGGAGTGATCTCCGATAAATTTTCCAGATTCTATAGATCTGAGTCACTTTCGCCTCACTTATGTTTCGGGAAGCCCCACGCCAATCCCCTGAGTCCTAGCTGGCTTCTGATGACGGCCCGAAACCTCTGAGTGGGTACAATTCTGCTAACGGGCCAAAACGCATGTTGATTACGTAATATGTAAATGTAATTGCGGAAATCTATCATTATGCCAATTGGTGTACGAACATCTTTTTGAAGGGTACGAAATTTATCTAAAAAGAAATATCGTTAGTCTATATATACTGTCACCGGAAGTATCTTTAAAAGCATTCTATATGTACAAGTGTAGCATTTGAAAACTATACTTTCAATTCAAAATATAAATTCTTACGTTAAACAAAAAAAAAAATCAATACGGATGAAATCCACATGGAAATAATCGCATATAAAATTATTTATGTATATTATGCAGAAAGAAAGAAAACACGAAAATGCAATTTTAAAAAGTTTGGAAAATATAAAATAAAATTATTTCAGTACGCTTTGATGCTATTTTATTAGATTTCCCGATTGTGGATTATTTATTATCTTGGAAAACTTATTTCTACATGTACATACATACTGACGTATGAATCGACATTGTGTATAACGCGAGCAACACTAGCATAGCGATACAATATACTAATACTGTAAAAAGTTTGTAGATATGGAGCAAACTTTTCAAAAGTATTTATTTATACAAAAAGAAAAACTTTCTTGTAATGCAGAAATATTTATTTAATGTAAATTTTTTGAATTTATTTTTATTATTTTGTTATGCTGTGAAATGTATAAAGTGAAAATGAAAAAAAAAATCGAAATGAAATTATAGATTTTTTTTGCTTTTAGACGAATTAAATATATAAAATGTTTTTAAGTGTTTTTGTCTGAAAAAACGATATACGAATGAAAGTTTTGTGTTGGGAATTTTAATACTGATGGTGAATAATGATTTTGAATTCTATATAACGTTAAAAAATTGAATGTATACTTTTAAGTTGTGTCCCTTAAAAATTGCTTTAAAATCTATACCCATGTAATAGGGATGTCTGAAGGCCACGTATAGTGGATAATTACATATCCTTATAACGAATTGTTAATTTCATTACCTTTCATTATTAATTATTTTTAAGTTTGGCTGGAACCCAAGCATAGGTTCCGCACTCAATCGAGGATTCTATCACAATTCGCAAATGCGCTCGGCTGCTCTGGCAAACTGTAACAGTTTAAACCAGGGTAGGGATGACAATTGACCTACATTTAAAGATCTATGATTAAGAAATCGGGACAGCCACAAACAAAGTGAATGCTGTTATCGTCATCTTCAAGACAGTTATCACACAAGGAATCTTGAACAATCCCATTCTATGTAAATGGAGTTTAAAACGGCCATGGTCGGTCAGAATAGCGACCACAACTCTCAGTTGGTCTTTCTTCAAAGATAGAGCAAACTTTCTGAGCCTCAGATTAGGTTCACAAATGAAGTACTTAGCCACTCGGCATGTAGCTGAAGCTAGCCAATTACATTTAGCCTGCAAAAACATGTAGTTCTTAATAGTTTTTTTTATCACAATTAAAGGTCAGAGACACTGCCGGTTCAGGTTCAATGAATTTCATACTTGAGCTTGTTTTAGCTAAAACATCAGCTATCTGATTACCTTGAATGCCACAATGAGCCGGAACCCACATAACTCTGACACAAATATTAGACCAAAGGACGTTACTGCATAGAATAATGTCCTTTCCGAAAACAGCGAGCTTAGAAGCATCAATCGCACAACGTGTGACTGCAATCAGCTCCGCTTGGAATACCGTGCAGTTCCGGCCTAGACTCCCACATGATCGTAGGTCATGTGCGGGACAATAGGTTCCAAAACCTGCACCAAAATTAGAGTGATACCCGCCAGCGAAAAACACGAGCGACTGAGCCACCGTGTCATTGAATTATTGAGACCACCACGAGTTCCTTGCTGGATAAACCACCGAGAATGAGATATCGAAGCAGAAATCTGGCAACTATTTGTCATTAACCTTATTAATTTCTGGTATATATGAATTGAATAAATTGTAGATTAGTCTATGCCCTGTGATCAAGCTGAGAGCGTTCCACGCACCAATACACCGCAGGCGAAAGGCAGCGGATGACCATCTGCAGCGGGGGCAGAAATAAGATTGCCTGCAAAGCAAGTATAGAAGCCGAGTACAAAGCACCTGTACTAGCTCGACAAGCCATACTTTGTTTAAGCTTCGCAACGACAAAAAACTGACTGAACCACAGGCCACCAAAAAACAGATGCGTAAAATAGCATAGGTAAACCTACAGATTTGTAAGTAAACATCACCATTTTAGGAGTCAGACCCGACGACTTCACTTTCAATATTAGATTTCCAGAAGAGTTTACTGTCCAGACTGACACCCAGATGCTTTACTGTGTTGGATTTAACATCGTTCCTCCAAAAAGAGAAGGACCAAACAGCTTTCCAGTATTCCAACGTCTGGTGAAGACTATCAGACTAGTTTTCGATACATTAAAGTACAATCCCTTCTCTAGACACCACATTTCTACAACTTTCAGAGCGCGTTGTGTTAAGTCTGATAGTACATTAAGGTATTTACCCTGAACCAGAACGACTAAGCCATCAGCATAACTCTGAGCAGTGAAGACAACTGTAGCTTTACAAGTAATTCGTCAATAACTATGAGCCACAGGAGAGGTGACAGTACACTTTTGGTAACTTTAAACGAAATAGAAAGGGAGTCCAGCACGGCCACAGCAATGCGCGTTCTCAGCAAACATCCAATCCAAGTAACAATGTCTTGGGCAATTCCAAAATTTGAGCAGGCTTCAGTGATGGAAGCGCTGGAATACTATCAAAGACACCCGCAATATCGAGGAAAGTGCCCACAAAAAACTTTAATACTAAGCGATCTTTCAATCCTTGTAATAAGTTCATACAGCGGAGTTTCACATGATCACCCAACTCTGTAAGCATGTTGTGTGCTACTGAGTGGGATGACAAATAAGTGATTATCCCTAATACATCTGTCAATAATTCTTTCCAGAGCTTTGGGAAAAGTTGAAGTAAGACTAATAGGGCGAAATGACTTGGGATCGGTAAAATCCGTTTTCCCAGCTTTCTTGTGGAACATATCCAAACGCAAAACACGCTAGACAGAGTCGAAGTAAATGTTCCTGAATTAGGGGAAACCTATGCTGTAATTCAGCAGGAAAAACTTCATCTGAACCACCTGATTTATAAGGTGAGAAGGAGAAAACGCAGGAGAAAAAACAGTACCATTCGACAGTTTTCTTCCTGAAATAGGTTAATCTGCCATCAGAAATTCGCAGCACATCGAGTCGGCAAGAATCATTTCTAACCAAGGACCTATTAAGTCTGGCGATCCCAGAGATACTATTAATTTCTTCGCAGAAACTAATCGAAGAAGTCCTACGAGCTGATCTCAGCATTTTCTTATATTCTTTTTGAGCTGCCAAAAAGTTATCCAAGTCAACCTGAAGGTTAGATCTTTGGGCTTTGGTTTTGAGTCTCCTAGCAGGTTTCCTCAGTTTTTTTGAAAGCTTTTTTCTAAGCTAAAAGACTTATTCTGAGATTTTTGCTTGGTAATAAGAGGACAAGATTATTTTTCGAATGCTAATGTGACTGCATGCGTCAAAGGTGAGCCTAGCAATTCAATGTCCTCAGTCGAACATATCTCACCCAACGAAACCAGCCGAGGTTCCATCTCAAGAGAGAATAACTCCCAAGTCGTCAGCTTCTTGTTACGATAAGGTTTAAGAGTAGGTCTTCTAAGATTTTAATTAAAAGAGATGCACCTATGGTCGGAGGTGAGATTACCTTAATGAAAATTTTTCTATGAGAAAATTATTTTGAGAAAAAGGAACATTAAACTTGATAAGCTAGCTTAGCGATTATACGTTTTTCCAGAGTAACGAATATTTGACAACCTCACCTCAACTCACCTCATCGAGCGGCTCACCAATAATCAAGTCGTGGGAGTTAAATTTTCGTATTCTGTTTCTCGCTTTTATTTTGGTGAGATGTAAGCTCAGGCCCTATTCGTTGTTTATTAAGTTGGTGATATACCGAGCAAATAGCGCAGTGGTTAAAGCTGCGATGTTTGGATCGGGAGGTACCGGGTTCGAATCCCAACAGAGGCGGGATGCAAAAGGGATTTTTCATCTCCCGATTACGATCGGTGATTAAATTGAAAACATCTATGACCCTCTGTTGGAATGTAGAACTCATGGGCCGACCCATCTTTCATGTCACTGTACAGGGTGACATGGAGCTATGCAATGCGCAGATGGTATACTGTACTTGTGTGAATGGGATGAATGAATGGTTTGAATGAATGTTGTGTGAATGTAAGGTAAGGCTATGGACCAAAAGAGTGTCTATGCCAATACCTGTTAAAAAAAAAAAAAAAAAAAAAAAGAAATTTGGATGATATTGTAATTTTAACGTTTTGCTGGCATACAATTGATCAATATTGACGTTTCATGAGTGTTTTTCTAAATAAAAATTTTGTGTTGTCGTGCTAAATAAAAATTAAATAGTGTTTTTGACTTCGATGTTTGATATTTATACAATGATCTGCAGCATTGTTGGAATCGTTGATACCACCTGCTCCTCTAGGTGGCTAAGAGAAAATTAGAAGTAGACATTACTGTAGAATATTGATTCTTACTCTTTTCCACTCTGAGGTTGCTTTCAGAGGTGGCCCTAAACTATTTAAAATCACAGATAATTCCTTCTAGGCAATTTAAGTTCTTAGGAGATAGTAGTGTAAGACAATATTTCATATACATCTATTTTATATGGAGCCATTAAAATTAGCCGATTGCAGGAATTTGGTACATAGGCTTGGTCTGGTCATTGGATTATAATTTTGTCCTTACTTTAACCATCTTAAAACAATTTGTAAAATTCTAGGCACTTCGAGTTCTTAGGAGATAGTAGTGAAAAATTATGAAAAAACTGGGATGGGATGGAATATTGTAAATTTTTTATTTTAACTGGAATAACTTCACATGCTTGTTTCGCTGTATTCCTGGACTTGTACAAATACTTTCATTTTGGAAGCATTCGTATTTGGTTACTGACCGATAAGTTCTCAAATTCTGCACTACCCGAACCCGCCTTTTTGAAATCAACACGTGATTAATTTGGCTGCGGGAAATTTTGCATGGATGTGTCCATGTTTCCAAATGTATCTGTTTGTGAGGCAAAATGTCTTGCTACTATATGATCGTGAGTAATTGCAATATGGATCATTCCCTCACCATTATCGGTTATTTTTAAACTAAAACTAAAAAAAATTGTTACCCTCACATACCGAAAAAATGGCTGACGGGCACAAATATCAAATCTGATCCAAAATCGATCATTTTTATTTTCGAGATTTTCAAGTCAGAGAGTAGTTCATAATTAACATATGTTTACACAATTGTTCGTTTGTTTGGATTTTTTTAAAAATTTTATATGTTAGGTTAGAGTAGCCTTCCTTATGGACTAGCATAGACAAAATTTGGTCTGCAGCTGTATCAGATTTAAGTTACTTTCTCTTCACTCATCGAACCAAGAAGCGTTGAAGGCCCTTGACATCGATGGGAAGTTTCCATAACATTAAACTTGATCCTACACTGTACGCTACATCTTATATATTCCTAAGGGTGAGTTGAGACAATAAATCACCTCAGTAAAAAGTACTTAGTGTTTTTAACAGTGTTACTGTTAAAACATCAAAACTGAGCACAAATAAATATATAATTTTGTAGGTTTTGTTGTTACGGTGGTAAAATCTTAACCATGATAGTTTGTTATAAAAAAACTCCCCATGGAATTTCCGCTTAGCACCTAGTAGTAATTTAAGGCAACATTCTATAATTAATGCAACTTACCCCAGGGCAGCAGTCCATGTTAATTTATACATACAACTTACCCCAGGGCAGCAGTCCATGTTAATTAATACAATGGTAACACTCTTACCAAAAGCAAGTTATACCATAAGTCATGGGTGTCCAACCTTTTGAGTAATCTCAATTAAAAATTTATAACGGGCCGCACAGAAAATTAAACTACAATGTACTTCATTAAACTAGAGTTTCGTTTTTGAAAAGCCTTTTATTAGAAAAATGACTCTGTTTTAACTACATCCTTATCTGGTTTGGTCATGTGGTCCTATCATTGTGGTCATTAGAATGTGAGAGCATTTTTTGTTCCAATTTTACTTTTGGTATACTTTATTCTGGAAAAACAATGCTTTCAAATATTGATTAAATAAAATTCGTTGAAGATGATTTTCAAAATACAATTTTTATGATGAGCGGCTTTGAAGTCCAGTGCTAAGCCGCTATTATTATTTTTGGTTTTTCCATCGAAAAAAATCCAATTGAAATTCCAATCAAAATTTTATGGTTGCAATTCTACTTTAAAATTATGATTGGATTATGAAATGGAAACGAATTTTCGACCTATGTGAAATAAAATAAAGAATTTCATTTTTAATGAGTTGTCTATGGGATGGGTTGCCTATGGTATGTGTTGCCTTTGGTATGAGTTGTATATAGTACGGTTGCCTATAGTATGAGTTGCTTCCGACCGAAAATAATCGCGTGCTCTATGTTTGACATCTATGGTGTAGAAAATAATGTAGAATAGTTCAAGACATTTCAAAAGAAGTGTTGGATTTGTTATGTTTGTGTAGAAATTTAATAACTTTGATGTATTTATAGGTGGATTTCCTTCCTTATAAGTAGTAAAATCCGAAAGAGAAAATGTATAAAATATATAATTGTCAAATGAGTCTCAAAAATCAAAAGTTATTAATATTATTTCCAACTCTGTTCTGGTAGAGCTCTGTCATAAGATTACGTGCCTGTAGTGAATGATAAATCAATGGATTATAATATTGGATAGTACAATTCACATTGAAATGTATCATTTTAGATTAACAGCTAAGAATACGCACATGCATATCACACCATTTGTAAGCAAGCCCATATCCTCTCATATAAACCATATCAGTATTCGAGTATAGAAACGCCGTATCTCTGTCATATTATTGAATTTAAGGTCAAAATTTGGGTTGCGGTAAATCAAAAAGAGAAATGATCTTAACCAATTCCTTGAAGAACCTCGAAGTAGTAAATATTTTTCATCATTATAGCGCGATCCCCCTGATACCTCTATGAGATAACTTATCTAATAAAAGTACCTAATTGACTGTATCAAACGCCGGTAGATACTTTAAAACTGCAGTCATTTAAATCTTGAAAAATGAAGCTGTCACAAATCTAAACAATAATTTTAACAAAATAATTCAACAGCCTAAATATTTTTCAAAAATTTTCGAAAATGTGTTAATCCTTTTTAACAAATGGTTTTACAATGCCAATTTTTACTTTGTCCCACCGGTGCACAAATATATTAGTTAGTTAATTTGATATAACTGGCCGTTAGTCTAACACCTAACCGCTGGTTATACTTAACCAGACAAAATTATACGGTTAACTAATTAACTTCTGCGTTTAATTTGGTACTAGCGTTGTGAAAACCCAATGTTAGAATAAGATAACGTTCTACAATTTTTGGGTATTTTATTCAATTTAGTTATTAAGGGGAATGAATTTTTCACACAACCATTCTTCAAATAACCAAACATAGGATACCAAAACTTATAAAAATCATGACATACAAAAAAACCACACAAAAAACACATAAGTGTCCCATTTTACACAAACAACTCTAGATTTTAAATTATATTTTATTTATGCCTCTTCTATACTCGGTTTAAAAAATTCCGCTGGAATAAATTTTTTTTATTGGAATTTTATTTGCTATTCTGAATCTCGTTGGAAATGAAATTTCTATTGGATTTTTTTTTTAAGCTATATTGTCGAAGATTATAGTGGAGTCAAAATATATGAGATTTCAACCAAAAAACTAACGTCAGATTTATTAAAAATGAATTTTCAAATTTATAGTAAAAAATAATCACTTTTGTGTTGTCTCTTTTTGTTGTGGTAATGTTTGTTATGGTAATTTATTTGATTTCTACATTTTTAACATTTGTTTGAAATTTTTTATTTTTTTGTTCTTAAAGATATTTTAATATAGAAAACGATTAAGCTAGTTTAAATTGAAACAACCGAATGTACGTCTTCTCACCCGGACATTGAATGACATATAAGTACACGGCAGATTAAATCTACTAAATAAGGAGAAAATGGGAATTCCCGATTTTCATTTCTTTTAGATTATATCGCCAATTGGTTTTCTATACTGAAAGGTAGATAATTTCATCAATAATAAAAATATGGTTTCTAGTAGGCTTTGGAAATCTCGCATTTTTTGTTCTTTATTAAAAATCGTAAAACACAAATCATGTTTATTGGTACACGTGAATAAATCCAGTTGATTTTTCTGTTTTGGCATAATTTTTTTTTAAATAAGATATACAAAAAGTATTATATAATAAATTAAATTATTGTTGTTAATTAATCGATATGAAAAGGGAAAAATTGATGCTTATCTCGATGAAATACATCCGAGCCAGTCCATAGCCGAAGAACTAGGCCGAAATCACACTGTGACTGTCACACTATTGTGCTAAATTATTTAAGAAATACTGGAAACTAAAGAAAAAATAGGAAAGGCTGTTCTGTTTTGAAATTAAAACCGGTAGATAAACGTGAAATAATTCGTTTTGCCTCCAAAGTCTGTGTACAAACCGTACGTTTCACCATTAGAAAGCGTATCATCTAAGATAAATGACAATTAAGAAAAAGCCACCATTAAACCATGCTCGAAAAAACAATCGGCTTCAATTTGAGAAAGAGCATATTATGACATGGAATAAGAAGTGGTATATAGAGTCATGTTTTTGGGTTTAAAATAATTCAATTTAGACGTGCCCGTTTATAACTATTATTTTAATGACCGACGCAAAGTTGAGATAGTTCAATCGGCATCACAGCAAGAAAGAAGGGGTTATGGCCTGTGTAGTTAATTCCTAATGCGATTGATTTAGGATTATGCATACCGCAGGGATTGTAAAAACCTGGATTTCCCAGAAGAACGCGCTTTACTTAAATGGTTGACATACTCTCTTGATTTAAAATTATGGGAAATGTTTGGGGATGTATTTGTCGTCAGGTATATGAAGGGGATAAGCAGTATAAGGAGCCGCTTTTGCTTGCATTATTTGAAGTTGCTATACGATTCAATACTAGCATTTTTAAAAGCAAATTTAAAATTTTTTTAAAAAATTATAATTTCCTAAAAATATTTAATGCCTTTGTAATTCTTGCGTGGATTTATTCACATATAACAAAGAAATATAAACACCACAAATAAAAATGTATCCTTTTATTTTGGTGGCAATGTTCTTTTTGTAGAAACCCAGGATAACACGGAGGTAAAATCATATCATTTTATTTTAAGAGATTTTTATTTTTAACGGCTGCAGGTCCGAGTTTTTAATTGACCACCTACACATTCTATAGCGTGTACTGACATGTACGATGGTTCGGGCCATGAATTCTGTACTCCAACAGAAGGTCATAGATGTGTTCTTAATCATCCTGATCGAAATCATGGATGTATAATCAATTTTTCATCCTGCCTCTATTTTGATTCAAACCTTCCGATCCAAACGCCACACCTTTAACCTCGGTGTTCGGTACAAATCCATTATTTTTTAATTGGATTTAATCAACTATAACAGATTGTATATAAATGCTTAATACTTTTTGAAGGGAAGGACAAAATTTCAGTCCTTTTCTCTTATTGCGTTTTATATTTTCTGCAGAAGATTGTAGAATAATCAACATAATCAATCAAATCAGACCAGTAATATTGACCAACTTATAGAGGAAACTGTAACATTGAAATTTTTAAAAAAATATCACAAAAAAAGGATAAAAAGAAATTTAAACATGAAGAGGGATGGACAACATGAGATAGTATACAAAAGTCAATTTTTATTGAACAAACTTATAACGTTATTAAAAATTTACTTTTACTTTATTATTAGTATTGTGTTTTTATAGATGTTAAAAACTTTAAAATGAAATAAGATACATAAATATCGTGGTAATGGCCTTGGTATTCGAAAAATAATTTTAAACTTTTGGTTAAGTTCAAAATAAAAAATAAAATTTTATTGATGTATTAATTCTAATTATTTTATAATGAAAAAGTATTTTATAACGTATGCCGCTTAGGCATTCTGTCGCATACATATGTAGGTGCAACGTGGTATTGGTGTCGTTATAGCGGACGAAAGGGCATCATACCTTGTTTTTATACGGCGCGTGTTAACTGTGTCGAACGTGTAGTTCCCTCATCATTTGCAGTGATAGGATTCTTTTAAACTCGTCTTCTTCTGGTTTCGGTTGTACCTGAATTGTTGATTTCTCTTTTGAAGTAAATATTATGTTTCCGATGGATATATGGTTCCGTTGTTGTACTTTTATCAGATAGGTATCATTCATTTCTGTGTTTCGTTGTTGTCGTTAATATCCCCTTCGAACTGATTGAGCAGGACTAGGCCGTCTGTTATTTCTTCGATCGTTGGTAAATGTCGACTGTTGGTTTGATGACATTTGGAAGGACGACTTCTAAAACATTCTTCTGATTGCAAATTGACAAAAAATTAATAGTTCTATAATCATTTACAATACTCCATCATAGATATTATCGAATTAGAATTCGATGAAAAGTATATCCCGAAGTGGTTGCCTGATGTATTCTATAGCCCTAGATTTGATGGGTTTGCAGAAGGCTAATTTGCTCAATTTATCTATGGCCGTTATAACCAAATTATTTTCGGTTGAATAAATGTCTATATGGACACTATGTCCTGGGTAATTAGGGTTGGGTGTCGGATTAATCACCTGATTATTCGGGTGCCTATCGTATTTACTTTCTTTGCAGGTGGAACATCGTTTGACTAAGAATTTTATCTCCCTGCTCATTCTGAGAAAATAGTATCTTTCGATTATTTGTTCTCTATTCACTTTACTATGAGCACGAATTCGGTAATTTCTGAAGTGTAATGGATATACCTCTTGAATTCCACCCATTATTGATTCTGTAGTGTTTATTCTGTTTATCACAGTTGGATTTAAATATCTTATATCTCGTTTGTCGTGAAATCTGGTTTGGTTATGATATGTCACTGGTAATTTGGAAAGGGATTCTGTATTTGATAAGAATGCTCCTCACATATGTTTAGTAGGATTGGGTTGCGGTAGACATTGACTGGAGTTTCTATGGTGGGTATCAGATCGTGTGCAGAACTGTCATCGCTATATTGCATTGCGAACATTGCATTTGTCTCGGAGAGGTTAACTATTCTGTATAATGCATCCGGTACGACGTTTGTTCTGCCCGGCAAATACTTAAACTCATAATCATATTCTTCAAGTCTTCTTTAGGGTGCTGGAAAGGAATGCAATTGGTTTTCCCTCATGAGACAATACTCCACCTAGTGCGAAGCTAGAAGCATCTGTGGTTAGTTCGAAATCTTTTTGGAAATTAGGATAATACTTCGTTGGGCACGGGAGAGTTTTTTATCTTATTAAAAGCAATTCTTTCCTCTTCAGTGAAAGTTACTTGTTTGGTTTTTGAGGCGGTTTTGGACACTTCGCGTAGTCTTGAATAAAGCGGCGATAGAACCCAGCCATCTCTAAGAAGGATCTGAGTTCCTTTACTGTTTTGGGGATAGGGAAATTCGATATTGCCTTCTATTCTGACAAATCCTAAGAATTCCACCTCATCTAGTAGGTTTTCGCATTTGTCTAATTGGATTTTCATGTTGGCTTTCTCTAGAACCTTGAATATTGCTTTCATATTTTCGAGGTGTTCTTGCTCATTTCTACCAAATATAATTATATGTTTCCCGATATGATCTCGCAGAATGTCTGTCGTCTGTTATGTCGAACGGAAGTCGAGTGAAGTCATATTTTCCATGATTCACCGAGAAGGCAGTTTTTTCGATATCGGGTTCTCTTAAGGGAATCTGATGGAATGATAGTGAAAAGTTTTTTATCACCTAAATTTGCCAATATATCATTAATCTCGGGTATGTGATACTTTTCCGAGATCAGTCTCTATTTTTTTTCACCTGAAGCATCTTCTTTTTTGGGTACGACCCAAACTGGAGAGTTATAGGGAGATTTAGACGGTCTGATAATTACGCCTTCTAAAAGTTGATTGATTTGTTTTTCTACTAATTCCCTAAGACACACGGGATATGAATAAGGACGAGAATACACGGGATCCATTTATGTGGTACGGATTTCTCCCTTTACCATTGTCGTATAGGTTAACTTCTATTCGGGATCGGAAAAAAGATTTGGACATACATCTATTATTTCATCCATTGTTGTTCACGGAATTTGAAATTGTATTGTTTAAGGGGGACCTTAATATTGGAATGAATAGTCATGAACCCTTTATCAGTATGGATAGTGGCACTAAGTTGTTTTAAGCTATCGTTGCCAATTATTGCATCAAACGATTTTAAGCTATGTATTATAAATAATTTTAATTTCCTGTCTGAACCGAAAACGTCTATCATAGCATGGTGAGTAACTTTAATGCTACTCAGAGTTCGCTACGAACGGTTTTTCGTTTGGGACAGGTTTGCGTATGCATTGCGGTTGGATATAATTTTTATTAGAACCTGTATCTTTCAGGAACTTAAATATTTTTCCGCTCTTCGCTACATGTTCTAGGTAAGGAAGTGAAAAGCTCTTTAGCCTAAAAAATTAATATCGTCTAATGCTTCGATTTCTTCATCTTGTTCGTTTGAACGTTCTATAAAATCAAGATCGTATTCTAATTCAGGCATAGAGTGTGATTCCTTATAATCTACCATCGTTTGGTCGTATTGGGTATCGTATTCCGTCAATTGCTCTTGGTAATTTTGTAAATTTTGGTCTTCGTCAATTTGCCCTTGGTGATAAATTCGTTGCCCTTATTTGGCTGATAGATTTATTGCGACTGATTAGAATAAGGTCTTTTTATAGCACCTTGATTGTTTTGGGGGCGGTTCATTTAGTTAACCCTTTTAGAATGAACACTACCATCTACCTCCATTGGAACTGGTTTAGGGAATCGGTTTTGGTGGATACCGAGGTAGATAGTTTGGATATGCTGATTGGTGATTGTTAAATTGCCTTTGATAAAGTGGATTTGCGTTCCTTGGCTGGGGTCGATTATTTTGATACATTTGTCTGCGATCGAATGTGCTCTGTGGATTATGCAGAAGTTGTGGGTAAAACTGCTGTGAGGGCTGAACATTTTCTAATTTTATTCGAATTTCTTTAAATTATCTTCACACGTATTTTTTCTTAATTCTTATTTGGTTTTTATTCTTCTTTTGTATTTGGTTACTATTGTATGATTATTTTTAGATTCACTTCTTTTTCTTCTGACCTTGATATATTTTTTTTATTATTTTGGGTTTTTAGAATACGAAAAAATTGACTTACATAAAAGCAAGCAAATGTATGTTTAACATTTGGAGTTGTAATCTCGTTGTTTGGGCCTGCTTGCTCAAAATGTCTCGTTCCTTGTGATTGTAATGACGTCAACTCCGTTTCCTCCCTAGTGTGGGTTGCTTCGGGGCTTCTTTTCCTCAATACTGTTTGGTTCCACTTTCACTTTAACTTTTTGTTAACGGAATGGTTAACTTTAACAAATTGTTTGTAGGAACTTTACTTTAAACTTTATCGAAAATGTTATTGGGTAATTTCACTTTCGATCGGAATTAGTAGTTAAATTCACTTTGTTTAAATTACTGGGCACTCAACGACTTAATTTAATTAAATTACTGCTTAAATTTATTTAAATTGTTGATCAAAATCACTGTGCCCTCAATAGAATTATTTCATTAAATTTAATTTGAATTATTGGTTAAATTTTAATAAATCGTATTTGGACTTCTGACCTTTCTTCCTGTTTCGGCGCCAGTTAAACTTTTGGTTAAGTTCAAAATAAAAAATAAAATTTTAATGACGTATTTATCGTTTTACATTTAAATAGATTACAACTGACTTATTATTTCTAATTATAATTATGTTTTTATACGGCGCGTGTTAACTGTGGCGTGTGTTACATGTGCCCCGCGGCTGGCTTGAATAAAAGGCAATGAGGAAATCTAATTTTTACCACTTTTGGAGCAGCTGAGGCCGTATTTATGCAATAACGTGGCGAATGTTCGCTTCTGAGTCGTCCATCGTCTCTCGATTATCGGGGTAGAGTAGCGACTTCACATATCCCCACAGAAAATAGTTCAAAGGTGTTAAATCACACGGTCACAAGTTAATTATGCGCTCATCGAATGTAAGGCACACATGAGTCTAAAAACACTTTTTGTATAGTACAACAAATACTATATATAGTACAAATTTTGTTGCAACAGAATAGCGTCCAATTTACAAGTCAGACTTGTCAGTTAAAGGAGTACTCAACTTAACAGGTTGGTGTGATAGACAAGTTACAATATTGAAAAGAAAAATCGTTTATTTACAAAACCTAAAATCTCACTTTCATATACACTAAATATCCCAAAGCAAATAAAATCATTTATTCACTTAAAAAAAAAAATCTCCTTCATTTTTGCTTTCGTATTTATAACGTTTTCATTCAATGCTAACTAAAGAAACATAATTTTATTCAATAGTTTCCAACGTAACTTTTCATGCTTTGAAACCTTCATATAGAATACATATACATAATATATTTATGTTGTTCATATACATATATTGTATTCAATTTTGTGAAAGTCATTCAATTTAATTGTAGGCAACATAATTTTTGTTGTTTCTTCTGTTATTCTTTTATTAATTGAATTATAATTTTATTAAGTTATTTTGAGGATATAAAGATTTAACAACGAAAAATGGTAACAGAACATAAGACATCAATATGCACACAGTTGGGGGGGGGGGGGGGTGGGCGAGTGGCAGAGACAATTAAGCGGTAGGCGATTTCATCACAGAAGTCAAGCAACGTTGTGCAGGGTTGGTACTTGGATGGGTGACCGCTTGGGAACATCCCAGAAGAAAAGGAAAAATACACAAAACATCAATAAACCTCCCCTATGGCCAGTATGCCTTATCCAGCAGCCCTAGAAACTCCCTAGGATTCAATGGACCAATCATTCATTAATCTGAATTAAAAATGATTACAGAAACGAACACTAGAAGAAACAACACAAACCGCAAAACACAAATATCGACCCGAATTGGGACACGAATTGGTAATTGGAACATCAGAACTCTAACGGAAACTTGCTGGCGCAAGTAGAGAAGGAAATGAAACGTTACAACATCGAAATTCTAGGACAATTAACACAAGCGAAGGCAACTACCTACTACCTACAACAGCGAAACCAAAGAAAGCATTAATGGAATCGATACTAGTCAATAGTAGAATAATTGCGGCAATAGATTCCGCTCAAAAATAAGAAACACAACCATCATCCAAGATGCAGGAAGCAAGAAAAGATGAGTTCCACGAACAACTACAATCCACAATAGCAAGAACGTACAGAAATGGCGTGAAAATTATTCAAGGAGATTTTAACGCCAAAATAAAAGAAAGAAAAAAGTAAAGAAGCACTGAACTCTGTACGAAACAATAATGGAGAAAGACTCATCGACTTCTGTGTCACAAACCAGCTTTTCATAGGAGGTAGTAAATTTCCACACAAGTATACAAGTATACATAAGAACAAGAATCCAAATAGACCAAGTAATGATCAACAAGAAATTTCTCACATCATTACAAGACGTCCGAGCAATGAGAGGTGCAGGCATTCACAGCGACCATCACTTGGTAATTTCACAGTTCAAGATCAAGCATGTAGCTATGAGATGCACTAAGACGAACAGACGAAAATTCAACAACGAAAGGCTAATCGATCCCGATACAAGGAAGATTTTCAGTGAAGCGATCGAATGCAATCTAGCAACCAACAGTGCCACCAGTATAGAAGACCGATGGAAGCAAATCGATGAAGCCTATGTCGAAACTGCTGCGAACCCACTCGGGTACAAAGAATACAGTCGCAAACCATGGATAAGCGACAGCACATGGGAGAAAATTTAAGAACGTCGACAGCAAAATACACCGGAGGTGAGAAGGAAATATGAAGACACGGCAAGACAAGTAAAAAATATGGCAAGAAATGATCGTAGAAAATACACTGAAAATATTCTCAAGGATGCCGAAGAGGCAGCAGCAACCAGAAATATGCGCACTCTACACCAATGCGTACGAAAGGCCACAGGAAAATACACCAATATACCACCTATAAGAGATAACAATGGAAGTTAGCAGTATCATTGAGAAAATGAAGAATAACAAAGCCTCTGGAATAGATAGTATACCATCCAAAATATTCAAAGGTGACGCATCTACAACTGTGACTCTAACACCGATCATAACGGAAATATGGAATTCGGGTAAAATACCACATAAATGGAAAGAGGGATTAACCGTAATGATTCCAAAGAAAGGAGACCTAAGAGAATGTAAAAATTGGCGAGGCATATCACTACTCAATACAACAATAAAGGTGTTAGCAATGTTAATCCTCGACAGAATATCACCTACGATCAATTCGAAATTGAAGAAAGAACAAGCTGGTTTCAGACCGGGACGTAGTTGCACTGACCATATAAATACGATCCGCATCATCATTGAACAGTCCAATGAATGGAACTCCCCACTATACCTCCTCTTCGTGGACTTTGAGCGTGCATTCGATACAATACATAGGAACGCAATATGGAAGACACTTTGTGAAATGGGCATCCCAAATAAGATTATCGAACTCGTACAAGAGATGTACCATGATGCAGGTAACCGAGTTCAATACAAGAGCAAGCAAAGCATATTACAATAGCAATGGAGTAAGACAGGGATGCGTACTCCCCCCACTACTGTTCCTAGTAGTATTAGATAGTCTCATGCGGAAAATGGACCACAAATCGCCCAATGGCATCCAATGGGGACTAACAGGAAAACTTAACGATTTGGATTACGCTGATGATATATGCCTGCTAACACATAAATACACGGACATGCAGCAGAAAATAGAACAGTTATCGGACTTAGCGAAAAAGTTGGTCTAAAAATAAACATTACGAAAACCAAGTCGATGAGGATAAATACTACGATAACCACACCAATAAGCGTCAACCAACAAAATATAGAAGATGTAAAGGAATTCGTATACTTAGGTTGTACACTAGCAGAAACAGGCGGAACCGAGAAAGAAATTAACAAGCGCATAAACAAAGCCAGAACGACATACAACATGTTACACAAAATCTGGAATGCATCTGTACTCTCCCATAACACCAAGATACGAATGTTCAATTCGTGTGTAAAATCAGTACTCCTATACGGCTGCGAAACGTGGAAGCAAAATCGGCAGATTACGAACAAACTACAAGTATTTGTCAACAAATGTCTAAGAAGAATACTAAAGTGCTTCTGGCCCAATACCATATCAAATGCGGAACTCCATAGAGTAACTAATCAGGTAAATATGGAAAATGAAATAAGGAAACGTAAGTGGAGATGGATCGGACATACACTAAGAAAACCAGCAAGTGAGGTAACACGCATGGCCTTAGAATGGAACCCTCAAGGGAAAAGGAATGTTGGACTGTAACGTGGAAACGAACGGTGCTAGCGGAAGCGAAACATCTCGGCAAATCATGGAAGGAAATTAAAACAGTAGTTAGATGGTCCCACCTAGTAGACGCCCTATGCTCCTAAATTGGAAATAAAGGTTAAAAATAAAAATAAAAATGCACACAGTTAAAACTCGATTTATGTACCTATATAGTTCACATAATACTGATTTTTCCTAAAATTGTATTTAAAAATAAATCCATTGTCGAAATGTCACTTTGTATGATAAGAGTAATTATTTTAAATTACGTAATTTATTTATTTTGTAATGTTATTGTTGTAGTGCTATATAGTTACTCAATTTCAATGATTATGACTATACTATGCAGATTAATTTTATGATTTATTATAACATTATTTATCGATTAGTAAAGATAGTTATTGAAACGATTATAAAAACATTATACATATTAATTAGGAATTGTGAAATATTAATATGTCATAAGTCCCAAAATTTGATTGTATTTATTATGAAATGAGTTTTTGAAAAAATGTTAAAACAACAACGCCGTTGTTAAGTTCATTCCAATTTTGAATAATTTTATTCTAACTTTCTTTTGAAATAGTAGAATCATTTTTGTTTTATGAGTACTTTGCTCAAATCTAACTCTAATTTCATTTTCGACCAAAATATGGTAACCAATGTTATAATTTAATATCTCCAATCACCATGTTATTTGCATCAGTTAAGGTATAGTTTACATTACCTTCACAGCTTAATATTCGGGCTGGTCGCCACCTTGGACCTAAATTACCGGAGAAAGCATTGCTTAAGTGGTGTTGACGAACGACATTTTGACTTAGTTTAAACATTTTGACCTAGTTTAAAAGAAATTGGTCTTGCTCTCAAGTTATTTATTTTGGCATGTTTCTCATGGGCTTGTTGAAGTAGTTTTGTAACATTAGCATGCGTAATTGAATGCCGGTAGTGTAACGGTAAATCCAGGATTTCAGATTCGTTTAAACAATATGCTTCTCGTAGGGTGTTATAGGCATTTCCGTGATTTATACGATGATATCCGTACATCAAAAAATGTGTAGGATATATATGTAGTCGAGTATGCTTGAATATGCTTATTCCACATTTTGTGATGATCATGAATCAATGAGCGTACAGCAGTAAAGATAATGCGATTAACACGCCCTGACGCATTCGATTGGGAGAGTATAAACCGGTATAATTATATTTAATTCTATAATAATCCTCCATTTATTTAAACTCTGTGCTCGTGAATTAAAGGATACTCCGTTGTCGGAAAAGATATACTCAGGAACTCAACGATTTTGGTTGTTGTACCCTTTGTAAGAGGTTTTTAAAGACTAAATTTAGTGAGTTGATTTAAGCTAATAAGAAGAATTGTATTACCTTTAATAGATCTGTGGTAAGGAGCCAAAATATCTATGTAAATTCGTTGCCATGGACGGTTCACATTCAAATATCCACCCATGAAATACCAAGAACTTGAGATGATGATCGAATTTTTTTTTCAGTCCGTTTTGGTAACCGCATTTATTTTGCCAGAGTCTAGACATAAGCGTGCTTTGCCATTGGCTTTCGAACGAGTACAACTGGAGAACTCCAGGCGCTGTGGCTTTCATAGATTACACCTAGCTGGTGATATTGGATAATGACGTTGCTTGATTGGGGTAGTTTCACCAACATCTATTGAATGTTCTTCGTGAGTCAGAAGATGTTTGTTTGGCTCAGATTCGGCTGGTAGGGTGGGAATATTCTGGTGTATTGTTGGGACTATGTTGAAAGTTTCCCAAAAGTTAATTCCCAATTAAAGATTTTCTTGAAGAGATGGAACTAAAAAAATTTTGCTTGACCATCAAATTTAACGAGTAAAATTAGATAACCACTGCTAAATAATTTTACAGATGAGTTAAATTTCATAAAGGGTTGTTCATTTTCTTGTAAAAAGCTTAAACAATTTTTGCCCAATATACTTATTAAAGCTCCAGAATCCAGAAGTCCTGTAATCGATTTAATACAATTGTTTACTGACACGTAAGGGCATGGGTCAGTCATAGTCATGTTAACATCACAAATGTAGGTAGCCGAAATTTCTTTTAGAAATGATTTTCTATGGCGAAAATATTGTGTATTCCGATATTGTCGTTTCTTATTAATTCGCGGGGCCGGTTGATTATTATCGACCTCAGGTTTGGTTACATTATTATTGGAAGGGTTTGAGATATAATTTGAGTTATTATTGTTTGTATTAATTGGGAGAACTAGTTCTGCTCGGTCCTTGAATTTATTTGGTCTGTCAATTTGGGTCAGTTTAGGTTGGTTCCCGGACGCACTATCCCAGCATTCGCATTCGGATACAAGTTTTTCGTGTTTCGAACTTTTAAGAGTGAGTTTTTGTCTTCACTATGGTAATGGGAAATCGCAATTCTGCTTATAATAATTATGGATTGAGTAATAATTCCTCCTCACGTTTTCTATTTTGGAGAAATGGTTGAATAAGCATTTAGAGGATACGCAAAAAAAATAAACGTATTAAATTTAATTTATAATTACCGGTATTTTATTCAATAGTACGAAAATATAAATTTTAATTTTATTTTCTCACCGCTTTTGATTGTATCAAGCTTGTAATTGATTCTCAAAGTGCTTTTATTGTTTAATATTCACCTGTTAACACTGGTCCCAGAATTATAAATGAATAGTATTGTACGTAATCGGACCGAAATTATTTTGATGCATTCCGTTAGTGACATCAAAAAGAGAGTTGAGAAAAAAGCAAACTGTGCAATGGACTCATTTAATCACTATTAATAATATTTTAGAAACAGGGGTATGCAACATTAGCTTATTTAGTTTGCTTAGTCAAGATAGAATTAAAAATTACAAATAAAACAAGCATACATAATAACTGACATTTCATTTTATTTATTTAACTCGCTCTACTAATAATAAAAATATTCTCGATACCAAAAATTAGTCGGTCTTGCCACTTGGGAAGACTTGGGATAGATTGCGAAGAATTGAGATAGGTTGCGATGATTTTATGTGCATGTTTGAACAAATGTGTTTCAAATACTAGTAGAAAATGTTTCATACAGTCAATTTTAGAAAACTCAATTTTCCAAAATCAATATGATAGTTCGTGCCAAATCAAAATTTGTATAAGATTAGAGTATTCTGAGATTAGAGTATTATGTCTGGAGATATTTTGTTTTGAAATGTGTTTTCAACAGCTACGTCTAAAAATATTCTTCGTTTAAGTTACATTTGGAGAGGCTGGGAAATTTTGGTTTCAATAGTAGAATTTGCTAGGCTTCCCACATGAAGCTGGTACTTAAATATTTTTATAGTGGAAGCTTATGGAAAAACACTTGGAAAAACATGATTCATGTGGCGAGCCTAGGAAGTTTTGATTTCCCAAAGTCACACGTAAATAATTAAAAAATTGTATAAATTCAGCCTCTATTTGATACAAATTATTAGTTATTTCCATGTAATATTGAAAAATTAAAGTTTCAGAGGCTTGCACTGAACTAATTACTTGGGCGAAATTAATTTTTTAGTGATAGCTATTGGAATGACACTTTAAAACAAGCCGTCCCTGGACATAACGCTTTTCAGGCTATTTTATAAAATACTAATTATAATTATTTTGGAAAATTTAATTAGGCCAGGCTGTAAATATGAAAATTTTCCTACGACCTGATAAAGAATCTGAAAAGACGGTGTATCTTTTATCCGAAGTAGGTCGGTAAAGCTTAGTTGTATTTTTCCAACGTATGGTTAAACTATAACAAATACGAACGTTTCCGAAAAATAGACGTATTTAAAGGGTAAAATGGTTTAATCTGGCCTTGAAATCGTCAGTTCCATCTAATCTAGAAATTTTTGTATTCAGCATCCAGCCAAACTTTTATTTTAGTAACCAAAGTCCTAAATGTGTAAGTGTTCTATCATATTGATACAGCTATGTTCCCCCTCTGTGTCTGATATATACACATTCTTAAGAAGGTATGGTAGCTCATTTTCTGAAAATTCCAAATAATAATTTTACCATTTAGACTTCATCGTTATCGGATATTTTTAAATACAACTAGCCCATTTCTTCACCTTTAAGCAGAGATGGGCGAGGTAGATTACGCCGTATAATCTACACGATTGTCGACACGTAAAACATTACGTAGATTACTTGGCAATATTTTTTGTTGACGTCGACAATTATTATCGGTTCCCAGTTTTATTTTGTAGAAGGGCAATTCCTTTAAGCCGTAAGCAGAAACTATAAAGAATGATTCAAATTAAATTGGAAATAGAATACCACACTATAATTTTGGAAATATATGTTGAAATAAAATAAACAATAGCTTTAATTAAGAATGTTTATTGCACTAACCATTCAGATTGATCTAAATTACAAATTTTACTATTACGGATAAAGTTAAGCAAATGTGATGGTTTCCGTGGAACTCTACACAAATTCCGATGTGTCTTAGGCAGTAATATTATTCCATTCAGGACGCATATTTTCAGTAACCTTATTGTTTCCGCTTTGATGCAAGACAATTTTTCGTGTGATTCTATATGAGTACATGAGTAAAGGCCGATTAAAATTTGGTGTCAAGAATTTTTATTTAAACAAAGAAAAATCGATACCAAATTTTAGTTCACCTAACCCTCACAAGGTTGTGAAATTGTATGGCACAAGACAATTGTGTACACATGCAAGATAATTTATTTGTACATTTTACTATAGTGCTTGAAAAGTTCGAATAAAAGTTTTCGTAACCGGACAATTTTATTTTTGGAAATATTGGTAAGCACAAGAAATTTTATTTCGAATGAACTGTGGGTTTATTATATAATTTTATTCCTGCTGCCACTAATTGTGGGTGCTGGGAGTGCCTAGCTATGCTACTGGGTCAAACACTAACAATCGAAAAGTTACATAATCCGCCATCAATTCTTTGGCACAATTTTAATACTGCGATGAATCGATTGTATTTCTCATTTTTAATTTTAACTTTCAACATTAAAATACAGCCTACTCTTGTTTAAGCCCCATGGGCTACTAATGAGTACAACCATAAAGACCACAACGGGCCTCCCACGTTGCGTGCCCTCTCGAAACGTGGAAGGTTTGCTTTCTTGTTGTTACGACACTGCATTTCCTAAGTAACTATAAGAATGGCACCTGAGGGGCACGTAATATCTGATTAATTATGTAAGTTTTTCGCTAAATATTCTTGCAAACTATAAAACGGCCTCGCATGAAATGTTGCCCTCAATGATCCTAAAATTGTTACTCTCTTACATGGCTCTTTATTCCACAACTGCAAATCCCTTGCCATCACAATACTTTTTACAAAATTATCTAGCTTGATATGCTAATATTTATCGGAAACATTGTCACTATTTTTGGCAAGATATACAATTTTTGATCTGCTAATCTGTTTCAAATCCAATTTCACTAAATTTTGTCAAAACTTGATCATAGAGTAGTCTGGTAGGTTTAGCGGACAAGTTCTGATTATCTGAACGATTTTGCTTTTTAATAACTTGGTTGCCTTCTAAGCCTTCCCGAGCTTGTATTCGTTTTATTCTTATCATGGAATGGAGTGTACTTAATTTTATGGCACGGTCATTGTCAGATACCCCTCGATTATTTTTAATGGAAGTTATTGTACAGATTTTTATCATGGTTGTGCCATGTTTTGGGAGCTGCTCTTCTATGCTGAGACCTTCTTTTTACCACTTGATATAACACTTTATATCGTTGTTTTGTGCAAACTTAATAATTTTGCGATCTATAAAAGCTTTATTGGAGAAAATTCTATTAAATTATCACCACCCGTATCGCACTGAATCTAAAAAAATTTGATCACCTTAGGATAAAAGTTAAGAACTAATTCACAAAATTATTCCAGGAATTGTTTACATTATGGACGCTGTCTGCGTTTGTCGACGTTGTCTACAGGTTGTCGATACGTCGACGTAGAAAATAACATGACGCGTAAATGCCCATCCCTGCCAATAAGCGTACATATGATGTTATACAAATTAATGGTGGCTCATCCATTTCCGTTCGAATCCTAAGTTACAAAATTCAATTGTCAATTGACGAATATTTGCGGATTAGATAATTAACGATTGGGATGATTCCATGTGAAATGCACTAAACCTTAGTTCACTAATTTGAATTGCACTATGCGGCCTGCATTATACGATGTGTACTAAACTATAAAGTTCTGGAATATGGCAAACTTGAACAGATCTAGGGTTTTACTTTTTATGTTTTAATCTCTGCTTTTTATGGGGCTCAAAAGTTCTCCCGGCTCTTTCGCAATTAGCTTATTTGCGTTCTTGCCTTACGCCGATGCCAGCCAAATCGACGACGCACGGGCACAAGTTTGATTTGTTTGACCAACTGCACCTGTATAGATCCATGCCAGCCTGCACTGACATGGACGATGGTTCTAGTGGTCGAACCATCTGGTGGTCTGGTGGATTCTGCACTCTCAACAGAGGGTCAAAAATTTGTGCATCATCATCCTGATGGAATTGAAGAATGAAGAATCCTTTTTGCATCTCGCCCCTATTGGGACTGGAACTCGGTTCCTCCCGATCCAAACGTCACAGCTTTAAGCAATGTCCTATTTGCTCAGAAAGTAGGTCAATCGTTTTATGTAAGGAAAATTGCACGAAATCCTCCGAAATCTCAATCCGACCAATTTGCGAAAGTTAGTCATCTCAGAAGGATTTACTCAGCGGAGTGTGGCCGAACATTTTTTATTATATAATTCAGGAGTCGCTGATCGCCGTAATATTGTCTTCTCTACTGTTAATAATTTTCGCATATAACTTCGCACTGTAATACCTACTTAGCCGATGGAACATTCAAAAGCTCACTAAATTTGTTTCAACAATTATTTACCCTATACCCTAACTCTTTGGTATGCCTTGCTTCCTTCGAAAACACGGGACAAATGACAAATTTATTTCCGCTTTAAAGCGTTGTGTGAAGATAATGGATATAATTTAAATCCTTCATTAATTTTAACGGATTTTGGAAACACTACAATTAGTTCCTTCCCTTCTATATATCACAATTATATATCTCATACCCACTCAACATTTTGAGTTTCAGCATAATCCGTCACGCAATGACCTAGTTCCGTTCCAGTTGGCCATATTCCTGAACTTCATCGAAATATCCTTTTATAATCCAATTTCCATCCAATATATCAAATTTCATCATAACCCGTCATATAACACTACGTTCAGTGAACTTGTGCTCTTTGTATTTACATTGATTCGTGCAGTTGACAGGCTACGATTGGGATACCATTGTTCAAATGCTACACTAGCGGTACTTGCCATCCGATTAAACAGTAACCATATTATTATGCAAATCATATCCCCAAGCAGAGTCCCACAATTGAGTCGCTATTCTTGAATTTTGATGCGTAAAGAAGGTCTCTTTAAAAGAGAACAAAAGTATGTTCTCTTTTTTCACCCCGATCTTTTAACTCTTTCTTTTCTTTAATGATCATGTGTTCTATTTTTTAATTTTCTATACTTTCTAACTTGACAAACCAGGAGCCCTATTAGGCAATTCGCATACAATTTTCAACGGCTGTCGTTTTGCAATAGTAAGCTAAGGAAGAAAAAAAAAGGCAATAGTGACATTGTGACATTTCATTTGCCAATTTACAACAACAATGCTGTATAATTAATTTAAATTTGAAATTCGTCGAATTCCTTCTGAATTGGTGGTGTTGCAATTTCAATTCCATTTTGTAGTTACTGTGTTTGTCACCAGAGTTTTCGTATTTGTCAAACACTATACCAACTTTTTGTACATGTTAAAAATAAATCACGAGAGTTGGTTGGTTATTTCTTTTGACCAAAATTGAATTCCAATCCAATTCCAATTCCTTGGTCAAATGAAATGTCACTATAATAAATTTGGTCTTCACTTCCTTTTTATTTCCTTTGCTTAATATTGCAAAACGATAGCCGTTGAAAATAATAGCCACAAATATCTGAGATTATTGTCGAGTGATAAATGGGTGAAATATTTGTTGCAATCGAAATTTTGTTTGAGCAAACATCTCATTATAACCATTTACGATTATTATATGTACCTGGAAGAAAATATAAACGAACACTTAAATTAGCTTTCGAGCCGATGACCATGTTGGAAATCTAGTAAATCCCCTTGCAACAACAGATCTCGAACTCCAGAGAGTTTAAATCTTTTTGAAGAAGTATTGATATTGGAAACCCAGAAAATGAAAATTCTTTGGATTAAGTTGAACTTTTATTAAAGTCTTTGCATATTCGCATTTCCTCCGGAAAAGAGTTGATAACCCACGAAATGGGAACATACAAAATAAATTTAACTTTTGACTAACTTTTAACTAATTCCTTCGTAATTTTGGGAGCCCCGAAATTGTTTTTTTTTTATAATACAATTATTAGAAACCCAAAAATATCCTGTTTTTCTGGTTTCCGTTGAAAATGGAAGCAATTTCTTACAACCTTCCAAAATCTTCATCGTGGCTTTGCAAGGCTCTGCATGTTTGTATAGATTTAAGTATTTTTTACAATTAAGTTCTTGTAAACTGTTCTACCGTATCCTTTTCTTGATGCCAAATATACCAGAAACGTCCTTTACTCGCGTGATTATCTAGAAGGATTACCAAGATAACCGAGGCGGGATGCAAAAGGGATTTTTCATCTCCCGATTACGATCGGTGATTAAATTGAAAACATCTATGACCCTCTGTTGGAATGTAGAACTCATGGGCCGACCCATCTTCCATGTCACTGTACAGACATGGAGCTATGCAATGCGCATTATTACTTATTTTGTACTTGTGTGAATGGGATGAATGGGTTGAATGAATGTTCGTGTGAATGTAAGGCTATGGACCAAAAACTTTAAAAAAAAAAAAAAAAATACCAAGATGCCAATGATATAAATTATAAAGGGTAAAATGGTGTCATAGATGGGTTTTTTTCCTGAGGGCTTTATCAAATGCAGAGCCACGATGTGATTTTCTACAATATGGAATATTGTATTTATTTGTTATTTAAATTTAAATTTCTTGTGTAAAATTGTTCTTTACTTTTTGTTTACAAATGTCCTCCTTTTAAAAGATGAATGAAGTTCGAAATTAATTACAAGTTCGTAAATCTGATGTTTATACCAAATATAATGTTGGTCCCAACACACTACCTTGTGGAACGCCTGTGTGAATTTCGTGTAAACTGGATGATACACTGTTATATTTCAGAAGAAATTTTCGCTGTACCAGATAATTTTAATAATTAAATAAAAAGTCATTGTTAAACGTGTTCAATTAATGTGTTCGTTAGTTTAATCTTTCGTACCATACTTTATCAAAAGCTTAAACAATTTCTAAAAATGCCGCTGAATAGTATTTCTTTTCTTTCAGCGAGTTTTGCGAAAGACACTTTTTAATTTTTTTTGTCACTTTCCACAGAAAATAATCTGTTGCTTCCATTGCTGTGAATCCGGTGAGATAGGACTAGATTCCTAATTCACGCGCACGTCCCCTTATTAATGGGGTTTTAAAATATTTGATAGCTTTATTTAGTTTGAATTTAAGTGTCGGTGATCGTTGTATTTGCCATTGGCTGTGTATTGAACGTTTTAACATTAAGAGCTGTTTTATGTTCCGAGCTGGTTTGTGCAAGTTCACGTTATTGCTCATTTTTTAATACTTGTGTTCGGTTTTGAACAGCTCTTTCAATTTTATTAAATATGTGGTTTAATTTTTCGTTTTGCATACATTCCCACAATTATTTTCATTTGGTGTTACTAATCTTGACCCCTATTGAGGCTGTTTAAAGTAGTAGTCATCTCCTGTCAAAAATTGGCAAATTCTTAATTTAGTGGTTTTGTAAGCAATAAACTGCAGATATCCTGTCACGTCTTCCAAACATATGGTAATTACTTGAATATACTCTTCACTATGCTATTGGAGTTAATAGTGTCTTATTCTCTCTCTTATCAATGATAGGTGTTCCCCTCGAGACTTTCCGCTGGGCTGGTTATTATTGTAAATGCTGTATTCTTTAAAATTAAGCCAGCTCATATGCGTTTAAGAAATTAGCATAAAATCAATGTTTTATTCAATCTTTCATTGATTTATTTATTTTATTCATATTTTACATTATGGGAGTCATGCTGGTCTCCCATCATATGCATACATTGGTTCATGTATACGTGGGTACTTATCATTTTTTTAAAAAAATATACTTACATCAATTATCTTATATTAACACGTATTATTATTTTTGTTGATGCCTTATTCTAATATACCTACGTAACCTTCAAATTATGATTTATCTCAAATATTCTAATTCTAGGATAGGACAAAGCGTGTGCTATTATAATGTATATTTAAAAAAGAATCATAAGTACCCACGTATCCATGAACATATGATGGCCTACGTTAGGTAGCATAACTTTCTTTGACGCCTATTGAAAACGTTTATTTTGTTTTATAAATACATTTTTACAGATTCACACAAGCAAGATTTAAGGATCACTTATTAGTATTAATTTTTCTATCAGATTTCGACATTAAATCCCACCATACTTATAAGTTGCATTTGGGAACGATGCAAAAAATAAAATGAAAACATGAAAAACAAAATAAAAAATTTTGAAAACTGAACCCTTAAATGACATTGACATTTTTTCCATGAAAACGATAAATTTAAATTGAATTCTGTGGGACTAATTGGATTATTCCTTAGAAAATAAAGATTACATTAAAGAAAGATTTTGACAAAAACGTAAACCATTAGGCTTAGGTCTGATTTTATTATGTAAAAGTGAATAAATGATATATTGAATCATTATTTTATATATACTTATGTATACTCGTATGTATGTATATAATAATGAATTATATAAAAGCTTTCATCTCAAATATATGTTATATACTCGTACATTATATGAATGAACCTGGCTTATGAGAGATTATTATCCAGAATGTTGTTTGTACAAAAAAATGTTGCACGAAATATTTTTAAAACATGACTTATGTTAGTATATAAATAAAAATAGGTTTTGTGTAATATGATTACAATGTACAAGTCTAATAAAAGACGAATATAAAAATTTCAAATTCCAAGAATATGTTCTCGTTTTATATTTTTAGTATTGCAAAATAAAATATTCAACCCTTAAGTTAAAATGTCATTTAAAATTAATTAAATTTACATCAATTAGACTGTAGCCAAAGTCAAATTTTTATTTTCCACTTATTTTGTTCGTTCCGTTTAGGTTAAATTTTGGAGAAAAAATTTTTAATTAATAATTGAAAATATAAAAATTGTACAAAATCCACTCGGTTAATTTTTTTTTTTTTTTTTTGTGTTTAATAACAAATTTTTATTTAAAAATATCAAACTAAATCGATTTTTTTAGTTAGTTATTTTCCGTACTGTTATTATTATTAAGGGTTTAAGGGTATACCAAAAATATTATGATTTATAATTAATATTCCAAGCCGCATGGCAATATTTTGTTGTAGACATAAATCAATCGACATATAAACATAAAAATTCGATTCAATTAAACTTTGTTTGAAAAGTGTTTTTTGTACTTTTAGTTTTGGTTAAAACTATAAATTGTTTAGTTTGTTTATTCTAAAAATAAACAGAATCGGAATTATGTGTACATAATAAATTTATAATGTTTTACAGACAGCTAAATTGAAAATTTATAAAAAAAAATCTTGTACATGGAATAATCAGAAAAAATAAATTGAATAAACTTTGCTCCTAAATGTCGTTTCATGCACATACAGTTTTTGTTGTAAGTATTCCAAATTAATTTTACAAATTTTTCATGGGTTGTGTTGAATTAAGCACATGCTTAAATGTTTTGATAGAATAGTATTATCTCAAAATCTAATAAAATATGTCTGTTGTTTTCTTTCTACTTCTTGGCCATATTGATTCATAATACATACTGGAAAATACAGCTATCCATGTTCCAATCAAATCGCTGCGAAACGATTTTTGGAGTTAGTACGCCGCTCTACTAACTATGGTGATAATAGCCACTAATAGCTCAATCAATAGACTTTTTTCTCAACATCGCCGAAGAAAACGTTAACTTTCATCTTACAAAGGACTGCTTGAAAAAGAACTTGAAGAACTATTTTTGGATTTTAAAACTTGATCAGTAATTATCTGATAATTTCTTTTCAATTAATTTTTTTATTTAAAAAAATTTATCAAAAAACAGTTTCATACTCTACTTTTGACAACTTCTAATCTCTAGAACTTAATTTTTAATTTTTAAAATTGTAAAAGTTTTAATTTAAATTTAAACTAAAAAATCTAAATTTTGTATAGATTACTAAATCGATTTCTTTATTATAAATAAAATAAAATAAAATAAAATGTTATAAAAAATGTTACGATATTTGCGCAGCCAGAATTCAGTCTCAATGCGACTGGAGGTCAATCAGCTGGTCAGTAAAAAAATTAAGAACGAACTATTTTTCATGATTTAAATCAGAAGAAACTATACGCACGAACGATTATATTCATTTATGCAATGAAATTGCGAATGGTAGAAATGTTGCCAACATGGACGAAATGATCAAACGTCCTGCAATGCTTACTGGATATTCGCAACCCATCAACGGAATACGCACAAGGTGCGATGATATATGTTCGTTCATAGAGTCGTACAGATCTCTTCATCACATTCACGTGCATTTCGACACGGAAGAAAATAAAATAACTTTTATTACCGGATCAAAACGTTGTCAACCAAAAACTCACGAAATTGGATTGTGCCATATTCGCGTTTACTTTCGAAAAACAAGTGATTGTAATCGGCGTTACAGATCAAAATGCACATATGTAAAGGGTGGTCCATCTAATTGTTGGCTCTAAATTGAGAGACGAATGACTATTTTTCAAATCGGTTTGTTTTGTTAGAAAGAGTCATATATATTACTATTAAATATATAACACAATTTCATTCAATTGACTTCCACGGCTGACTTTACAGTACCCCATTCTGTCAACTCAATTTTTCAGAACATTTTCGATTGTATGGGCTCCTATCACATCAATGCCAACTTTGATTTGATCTTTCAAATCTTGGATATAGTCTCTGGATGGCACTTATCCTTAACGGCACCCCACAAAAACAAGTCCAACTGAGTCAAATTGCAGCTGTGTGGTGGCCAATTGATATCACCGTTACGGCTGATTATTCGATCCCCGAAGACAGTGTGCAACAGACCAGTTGTTTCGTTTGCTGTGTGACTAGTTACGCCGTCCTGTTGAAACCAAATATCGAATGTATATCCACCTGAATTCTAAAGGTGGCTCCTTGATCATTTTCGAAAAAATGAACTAATGATGCTGCCGTTGTGGATCGGGTTCTCCATGGTTACGTGTGGATTTTTTAGCCTCAAATTCGACAAGTTTGTGGTTAACATAGCCTTCGATGTGAAACTTTCCTTCGCTTCGAGAAACATGCTAATTTCCTTTCAAGCGTATCCCAGCCCAATTAGCGAACCGAAAACGTTGCGGATGGTCATTTGAATTCATTCAGCTGGTGCGTTAATTAAACTTTGTGCGCCTCCAACTCTTGCGCACGATTGTGAGTTGATGTTGATGGATGCTCAGAAACATTCTGAGCAATATTCCCGGCTGTATGCGCAGTAAATACACGTGCACGTCTTGATTAATCCAATAACAATCCAGTTTCACGAACTTGCTGCACAAATTGAACCACAAATTGCCTTGTAGGCATTTCATTTCTCCTGAATTTTCCACGTAAATTTCTTACAGTTTGGGTAGAAGGCTCACCACTTTGGGAATATGTTTTCAATATTTTCCAATAAAAATTCAAGAGTAAAACGATCGATTTTGTAAATGTCAAAAATTAAGCTAACTTTTTGTCATAACACGAATGACGTTAGTGTTGCCCCACTGAAAACGGGTAAAGAGTTTATTTCAATAATGTTCGCACCCAAAACACCGACATTCAATTTTAGAATTTCATTTTAAATAAATCATTGATCCAAATATGCCTTGCGCCTCACAAAACGACACTCATTCTTGGGATAATTGTGCCAGACTGCTTCCCTCACGAAATCTGCAATCGAAATTTATTGCGATCATTCAATGTTGATGATTTAAACGAGTCCTTCGAAGCAATAAAAACACTTTTGGTTGCTGAACAACAATTGGCTTACGATCCAATAACACATGCTACTGTGTACCGGCGGCATTGGGAAATCCATCCCCTCATCAGATTGCTATTAGCTCACATTAGCTCTCAAAATGAAATGGCTATCGCATCGTCGATATATCAACGTTATTGGTATGATAACTTAAGAACTTGTAATATTTTCAAAAATTCAGTTTGGGATGAATGCACAATGGTACATAATCACTTGAAACATGTCATCGGGCCCTACAAGACAAACGAAAACGTGTAACCAATCAGTGGAGCTCTAATTTTATTAGCTGATGATTTCAAACAGATACTACCAGTTATACCACGATGGCCATTGAGCTGATGAGCTCAATGATTGCCTCAAGGACTGACATCTTTGGTATATTCAAAAAATTACTTTATCCACCAACATGAGGTACATCATCTCCCAAATGTCCAAACAACTATTGGATATTGGAAACGAAAAAGTACTAATTGATACCGGCACAAAATTCATTATGATTCCATCAAAGTTTTGTATCATCGTGCTATCAATTGAACAAAATTGTAAGCGTTCCAGTTTCGTACAAATAGAATGCTGTGAAGTATGCGTAACGTCACCGAAGCAACTGTTACCAATGGTAAATCAAAAGGAGAAGATGAGCTCGTTCTATGTATAAATAAATAATCTTCACCGACATAGTAATATTTGTTAGAGGACTATATAGCCAATTTATAATAGTGAAAGGATTGGTTGAACTGTGTCCATAATGTAAGAGTCCACTACTAGACATAACATTTCCGGTAAAGTAAGAGATGCTATATGAACATATTTTAAATGTTAAGCTTCAAGATAAAACTGTGTGTAAGCTGCTATGGCATATATGTACGTATTCAACATTAACGAGCAAATTTATGAAGCAAGGAATTCAATAACCTATTTTAAACAAATGCCAAAATAACTGACTAACTAACAATCTGCCAAATGTCTGCAGTCTTCGAGTGAACCAATGTAATGGACAATTATTGCATACTCTGGTATTACATGCTCTGGTAAGACCTTTGCAGTTACAACATTTAGCATACTGGCGAATTTATACATCTTTTTGGTGTGCCCATACTTCTGACATATTACACATCTCATGTGGTTTGGGATGTAGTTTTATGAAACTGGCAGATTTATATACTTCGGGATCGCAGATTAAATCTATTGCTGTGATATCTCATATTTTGACGTTTATACATTTTTTCGTTCCTAGCGAAATTATTCATAAATTTTTCGTAGAACACCTCGCAAACAACTTTTTTCTTCCTTTTCCGTGAATTTTTTTTCAGATTCCTGAATTCAAGGCTATATCCTTCATCCAGGATAGTGTAGTTGGTGTTTTAAGAAATCTCTTTGTTACACAGGATAGATGAATGTCTAATATTATTACAAGTCTGTAGGTTTCAGTCTAATGGCATGCCAGGTGTTCAACCTAGTATACCTAAAGGAGTTAGATGTAGCAGTCTCTAGTATACCTGTGTAGATGGCACTTTTTATCAGAGCAGTTCACATCCCTTATAATGTAGGATTGGTCTGACGACTGCGGTATTGAGCCAGTGTACGAAGCGGAGCTATAGTCTCCACCTCTTCCCAATTGCAGTTTTGCATGAGTAAAGCACTACCGTAGCTTTTATCACCCTCTTCAGTATGTTAGGTTTCCACTTTAGTTTATTGTCCGGAATGCGATCTAGGTACTTCACTTTATCTGTTAAGGCCAAGCTGATACCATTTAAAATAAGAGGGTTAATGTGAGGAGCCAGTAAAATTTGGTGCGGCTTTGCCCTATAGACAGAATGCACAGACAATTGTCTATAAGTTCACTAAGCGTGTTGGGATATTTAGCAGAGATGCGAATAGCAACATAATCCGCTTAACAAACCACATTGAAGCCACTGCCCTCCAGTCTCTTCAAAAGGTGTTTGGTGACCGAATTCCAAAGTATAATATACATAAAATACATAGTATTGATTTATTTAACTTATCGTTGGAACTATACTTGATCGACACAATTTTTTGGTAAACTATACATTTTTGATACAAAAGTTGAAATGATGTTGCTGTTTCGTCAACGATCTATATGAAACTGAATTGAAAAAACAAAATCTTACATCCATACACTTAAATTTATACAACACTAGATTTGGGTTTTGTTGGAAATGAAATGGTTCTTTGAAAAATTTGAATTTACGTTTTAAGTTTTGTCTTTAAATATTTGTTACTAATATATGAATTTTTTTAATTGCAGGTACGTTTCATGTTGGAATAAATGTGCTGAATTTGGTTAACTTTTTCTATGACCCAGTTGAATTATTAGGTGAGTTTTAAAAATTGTCCAGTGAGCATAGTTTTCTTATATGTTTTCCAGATTCACTTTTCGTTTCAGTTAAAGACAAAACAAAACAAAATAGAACAAAATTTAAATTAATCTGATATATGGACTTTTGACTTCAACAATTCCGCAATCAAATGTAGGATTCTTAATCTTAAAATTCAAAATGACTTTTCAAGGTTAAATACATATCATATATTTATCTACCAGATTTTTTAAGTCCTACGTCAAGTGTTGGAATTTTAGGTAAAACTGATATACATATACATACAATGCATATCATTTTTACCTAAAACTCCAACACACATTACTTGACAGTTGCGCACAGTATACCCAAAACTATAGCCAAGCTAGCAATTACCTTAATGTATATATTTTTTCTGTTTTATTTATCTTATATTTGTATTCTTGTTATACATTTAAGGGTGTTTCAGGTTCTGTTTAGACTTGAGACCCTTGCTATAGTTGATTTTTATTTTATTGTAATGTGTAGGTAGTCCGATAAAGTTTCCATAGAAGGATGTAAAAACAAGTCTTCAGAGGAGTTGAATACAAAAAACTTCAGAAGAGTTGGATAAAAAATCTCAGAATCTGATAACGATGAAAATTGTAACAATGAATACTCACAATCACAAAAATGTATTGCTATTTTCACAAAATCAACTTTAGGCCATAGTGAGATTAAATTGGATAAAGTGTCGAAAGTTCTGGAGGTGAATAAAGGAAGCCGAGCAGAAAGATTAGATATTCGATCTAATTTATTTTTACTTCATTGGTGCGAATTTTTCCATTGCTGGTATTTTTATCAACATACTACGAGATCAGATGAATAGGTAGAGCAACCTTAAATACTTTAGTTTTTTTAAAATATTATTTTATAAAGAAATACATTAATTCGTGTTTAATTCATATTCTTCATCGCTGTGAAGTTGTTGACATTAACAGAAAAGTGAAGCTACACATATTAACATAACAAAATGTCAATTTACTATTTTAAAAATTAGTATTTCTGTTAATGTAATCATTAAAAAATAAATTTTAAATAAATTTGTTAGTTTAAATTCTAAATTTACGGCGACACAAAGTACCCAAAAGGTAAACAAATATTTATCGCAATTAGATTGTAAGTATATAAGCAATTACCTTGCGCAACAACAGAAATGCAAAGATTTCGGCATTAAGTGACTATATTACTCGGAAAGGGGATATTAAGTGCCTATATTACTCGGAATGGGGGTACAGTTCGTGTTATTCGATAAAGTAGGGTGAGGCTCAGATGACTAATTTGGGAATGTGTCTACACTTTGCCGAATCACACGAATGTCAGGCGACTGTCAGAGAGTTCGCCATGAAGTGACTATATTACACCGAAAGGAGATAAACCATTCTTTCTAAATAGGTCCGTGATATTTAAAAAAACAGAGTTTGGCTCCGATGAAAATTGTTCCAACAAATATTATTTTGGGTCTATTAGTCTGGAAATGCCCCTACACATTGCCGAATTATACGAAAATCAGAGATTTCACCATAAAATGGGTATACATATTCATAAGTACTTTTTACATTTTTTATCATTCAAATATTAATATACTCCAAATCCGGGTTATGCGGGTAGTTTGAAAACACTAAATACCAAAAACAAATTCTCAAACTAGATTGAAATTCGACGTTCGATAGATATAATAAAAATTTCAAGTCCATAATTTTTTATGTACAAATTTTTTATCGATTTTTTAAATAATGAATTTTGAATTCTGAATTGTAGATGGTCAATTAGTTTCGTAGAATTATTCCAATTAGAATAACAGCATTAAATATACAAATGAACTATGGATGTAAGTGGAATTTCGCTTACATCGGTAATAGGTCTATCGTAATTTTACAAACTCTTCTACTACAGATATTAAATAAATGATAGTGTTTTTTTAACATACAATAATTTAGATGTTACATCTGCCATAGATAAAATGTTACATTTAATTTTATAGATGGCAATTCGTAGCCATTATACTCGTATACGTTCAACTTTTCTACTTTTTTGATTCACAATGTTTTTTTTTTTTTTTAAAGGACTTGGCATAGACACTTTTTTGGTCCATAGCCTTACCTTACATTCACACATAACATTCATTCATTCCATTCATTCATTCCATTCACACAAGTACAGTATACCACCTGCGTATTGCATAGATGCATGTCACCCTGTAAGTGACATGGAAGATGGGTCGGCCCATGAGCTCTACATTCCAACGGTCATAGATGTTTTCAATTTAATCACCGATCGTAATCGGGAGATGATTTGCATCCCGCCTCTCTTGGGATTCGATCCCGGTACCACCTCCCGATCCAAACGTCGCAGCTTTAACCACTGCGCTATTTGCTCGGTAACAATTCAAAAATACTAATGCTGTATGCCACTGAATTATTGAATTTTTCAAATTATTAGTTATACTATTACCCACCAGGCGGCTACCAATTAACTAAATCATTTAGCATCCTTGAGGTATCATTTTATTTGGGTTGGATAATTACATTTTTATATTTCAAAATTAAAATATTAATAGAAGTAATAATTGTTTTAGAGCCATAGTTCAATGTTGAGGAAAAGCGGTGTCGTAATTAGAGGTTATAGCCTAGGGCAAACTGAAAAAATGGCGCCCAAACCGTGTAGAAACAAATATTCTCTAGCTTTGATGGGCGACTTTCTACAAGAAATTTTTTTGCAAACTGCAGATTTGTTTCTGGTCATAAGACTGCCAATGTAATAAAACGACCTACATAATGGGTACATCCAGCGCAATATTTTACAATTGAGATAAGTCTCAAATGTGACTAATCTTACCTTATAAAGTCTACTGCATACGCTGGATTCATTTTATAAATATTTTTTGCAGGTTCACTTCTTGAATGATTTGTCAAATTGATAAGTTGTGCTAATTATGTTGGATTTGTAATTTAAAATAAATTAAAATTGGTATAGTCCACATACAATCCATGTCGATTTTTACCTTTTTTTTTTGTTGTTTTTGGGGTTAAAAAAACCCAAAAATTCAATTCAAATGTAAATCGAAATTTTAAACGTTTACACGTAATCTCTATATTTTTTGTGGGATTTTTTGTACTCATATTGCGGCCCGTCATATTGGGCAAGATGGGCAACGCCCACACCATTCTTCAAGTGTCCACAACATTCTTTTCCCCATCTAGGAAAAATATGATTTATAAAAGCAGAAATTGATCGAGATCAAGAAATAACTGTGTATTTTTCTATTTGGTATTGTCTTGTACTGATAACAGTCAATTTTTCGCGTGTTTTACGATAGGTTTTGTTGGAGAGGGCGATTGAACTTTGGTAGCCCGATTTTTATTTTAAATTTTTATTTAAATTATTTTATAACAAAAATAAATTTTGATATGAAGTTTAACTCGTTTTATTTTAAATCATTGATATTAGTAAAGTTAATAGAAAATTTACCTTCCCAAGCTCTCATATAGTAAAATACACGAAAAATTGTCTAGGTCTGAGGCAAGGCAATGCCACGTTTATTTTATTATAAGAGTACTTATAAAGATCGGCTAAAATTTGGTATCTGGAATATTTTAATAGTTTTGTATATCGTTTTACTACATTTCTTCTACTCTGGCAGAATCACAGTCAAAGTAGAGCAGTTTTTGGTTTTTATCTATGCATGTCTTAACTAATTGCAACTTAAAAATTGGTGCAGAAAAGTGTGTTGTTTATGTGATTCGTTTTCGAAAGTTAATTTTAATTTTGTAGAAACCAAAAATTTGAAAGGCTCCCAAATAAAAACTTCATCACTGAGGTATTTAATGTATTCGAGAGAAATTCTTGGAATTTAGCATGCAACACTCGGGTTTCTTTAGAAGAGAAATGATAGAATCTAATAGTGTATTGGAAATAATTCAATACGATTTTCCTATAACAAATTTTAGAGATAATGTTGAAAATATAATAAAGCGTAAATCTAAAAGTGACATACGCAGAATAATTTGAAAAGGTTCACATAAACTAAATTTAAGCCGTTTCTACATTATCTGTGTGAATTTCACTTAGAAAAGGAAGTGTATTCCACTTCCATCTGAATTTGAACAATTATCCCGCTATACAGCCTATATGCCACTCCTGTTGAATGACGTCCCTTATCGATGCTTATACTTTGTTCAGGGACGGGCGAGGTAGACTATGCCAAGTCATCTAAGCGGTTGTCGACACGTAAAATAGATAATATCAGCGTAATGTAGACAATATCAATAACCTAGAATAATTTTAGCATTTTCAAATCCAACGCCTTAGTCTTTGTGTATAATAAAAGGGCGGCTTTAATTAAGCTATATGAAAAAATTCTGATGTATAACCTTATCACACAAACATTCTACAAGCAGATTAATTTTTCGTTGCCCACCAAATATGTCAGGATTAGCAAGAGACACTTCTCTCTGTCAATTGCGAATTTATTTGAGCCGTCTAAACTAGAAATTGAGAATAATTTTAATTTCTGAAAATCCGACATAATTTAGAAAAAGCTCTCTTATATTATCTTGTTAAAATCTTAATCTTAATTTAATTTTTAAATATAAAATCGCTATGCAAATTAATAATTTTCATAATTGATCAAATAAATGTGTGAGATTGCTTATAAAAATACGTTTCATTTGATATATCACATGACACAACCCAAATTAAAAATTGTAGTACATCATCCAGCATCTGTGGTCCAGGTGATTTTTAACAACACTTCTAATCCATTTTACAAAACTCCACGAGTATTTGAATAAATAAAATTTTAATTTAAACATTTTTTTTATGTAGATTTAGCATACAATAAAAATATGAAGTGGGGTTTTTATTTGACAAGTATTTGTGGACTTTTTGTAAAACATCTCCTGGACCAGAGATGCTGGTAATGGATCAAAATTTTTAATTTTGGTTATATCATGTGATACATCAAATGAAACGTATTTTCATAAGCAATCTAATGGTACAAATTTATTTGATCAATCACATAGTGTGATTATATTTAAAAATTTAATTAAAATTTAACCGAGATAATATAAAAGGGGTTATTCTAGATTATGTCGCATTTTCAGAAATTTAAATTATTATCAAATGATTGTTTTGATGGCTCTAATAAATTCGCATTTGGCTGAGAGTAATAATCTCCTGAAAATTCTGAGATATTTGCTGACCACCAAAAAATTAACCTCCGTCTAGACAGGTTTGTATAATAAAGTTTTCAGGCAAATTTATCGACAACCGGAAACCAGCGGCGTCTGAAATAAACGCGCGACTTGATTGACAGATCATGGCTAATCCATAGAGTTTAATTTTCCATTTCATTTCTCCATTTCAAAAAATTCCAATAAATCCCTTGAAAAGCATTACCAAAATCGTAAGTTGTGTGCGATTTCAATCATAAATTGGCATTTTCAGATATATGACTGGGAAAGTTTTAGATATTTTTAATTTCTCAGCAAAATCCATTGATTCATATATAAAATGCCTTTTCGATATATTCAGATATTACTCATAAATCCGAAACATTTATGAAAGCTTTCTACATAGTATTTTTAGTCCCATCACGATATAAAATTCTCTCTACAAAAATTGGATCACAGAAGTTTGAACTAGTTCAATAAATAACCATTCTAGAGGTTCTCTACATTATCGACGTTGTTTACATCGTTGACATTGTCGACGACTTGTCGACACGTCGACGTAGAAATTAATAGATGACACGGGTAAATGCCCATCTCTGACTGTGTTTTCCATTCTGGTCTTGAATCGAAGTTCATTGCTTAGTTGTTGTAAATTCTGAGAACTTGAAACATTTACCGTCTAGCTGTTTTCAATTAAATTTGATTTAATCAAGTCGACTTATGACATTAGTGACCATCGTACGATAAATTAAGCATTTTTATTTATTTTTTGACTGTTTATTGTTTATAAAAATATTGCAGGTAATAATGTAATTTAGTATTTGAATGATGTACGAGTATAGATGTATCCATTGGTTTATGTTTTTATTTTATATTAAAAAAATATCTAAAGTAATTTATATGCTAACAAGGTTGGATATTTTATGTATGCCCAACTATTCAAAAATGTTGACCATAAATGCTTTAACAAAATAAAAACGATATCCGTATACACTTAAAAAATAATAAATTTCTTAGAATTTTATAGAGGCTATTTCATAAATTTTGCTTAAGTATATACTCATACAGTCCTTGTTAAATTGTTCTTGTTGGCTTTGTTGGTTTTTAGTTTTGGGTATGTACATATTCCACAGAAAGCTTTACAAAACAAAATTGGGTTTCCCAGAAAATAACTTAAAATAAACGAAATATAATTTTTAATACATTTTTTTCTTAATACTGACCTTTTCAATATATATGTACTTATGTATATACATACTTAAAAAACTGTACAACATAAATAATATACTTTAAACAAAGAAAATATTTTATTTATTTATGAAACAAGCTTTCAATTTCACGCGCAAATTTAAATAAATTTTGCGTGGGATATCCTTCAACTCAAATGCTTTTATGTTTGGATAATAAATTCTCTTCCAAAATTTTTAATGTATATCCAATATTCATATACATATAAATATATAATAATTGTGGATATATAAAACTGATTGTAATCGATTTCATATACAAAATGATAATGTCTGCCACAACGATGACAACGCAAAATCCGAAATTGTATAGAAAAAACAAAAAATTATTTATAAATTTAATTAGATTTAGATTGGATTTCAAATTAAGCCAATTCTTAATTTCATCTGTTTTCCTCATTGTGTTTGTGTGGCTTGTTTAATTTTCCAAAAATTTCAAAACCACTAATATGATATTTGGTAGAATTAGATAAAATAAAATAAAAATTTTAAATTTAGTTTTAATTTTATATTAATTCTATATACACAGCAGAATTCAATACGGTAGCAAAAAAAAGAAAAAGGTTTTGGGAAATAATTTTAGTTTCCCAGATAAAACCACTAATGCATGAGCATGGGATTTTTTGATAAAATAATTTTGTGTATGAGACGAGATGGACGACCTGGAATGTATACACGCCCTCACAACATATTAAATATTTTAGTCCCCTGTGGCCCCTGTGGTCGGGGGGCACTCACATGTCTCGTAAATCTAAATTGCACGAACATGTTTCCTAAGAATACCACCACAGTATCCTTTGCTTGTCGTAGGAGGCGACTAAACGGTTGGATCGCTGGGCTGACGACCCGCATCCGTAAAAAAAATCAACTGTTTATAAAATCAACAAAAAGAAAAATGGATACCGCCAAAACAACACCGGACCCCCGCTCAAGTACCCGGATACGAGATTTAGGATCGGCACGTGGAACGTGCAATCACTTAGAAAACCAGGAGCGTTGGAGGGTATAATCACGTGCATGAAAGAGTATCGGCTGGAACTCGTTGCTCTTCAAGAAACTCGCTGGCCTCAAAGTGGAGACCATGTGTCCCAGGGCTATACGTTGTTCTACAGTGGAGATGACCTCGGAAATCTTGGAGCTGGATTTCTTCTTGGGCTAGAAGGTAAAGAAGGCTGTTTTGGATTTTCAAGCAGTCAATAACCGATTGTGTATGCTTCGCCTGCGCATGAAGTTAGTCAACCTGTCGATAATTTGTGTACATGCGCCCACAGAAGTCAGCCAGCCCAAAGACAAAGACTCATTTTACAATGACTTGGACGATCTGATGGGATCTATACCCGAACACGATGTTAGAATGGTAATTGGGGACTTTAATGCTAGAGTTGGCAGAAATCAGGCCGACTTGTGTGAAAACATAGGTCCGTACTCCCGACACGAAACTGCGACCGATAATGGTGAGAGAATGATGTACTTTGCAATTGCTCATGATCTTAGAGTAGCAAGCACATTCTTCCCTCACAAACAGATACACCTAGAGACATGGACACATCCTCGCAAAACATCCCGGAGCCAAATTGACCACGTGTTAATTTCAAAAGGGCGAGCTCGGGTTGTGCAGGATGTGAGAACTTATCGGTCAGCAACCAAATACGTAGGCAGCGATCATTATTTGGTCGCTGCAAAGCTACGGTGGAAGTTTTCGTACAGGTCGGGGAACACAGCGAAACGGATGGAACGTTTCGACTGTGAAGGTCTGATAAATGAAGATCAAAAGAAACGATATCAGGATCTTGTCAGCGACAACATTGAGGGAGCTAATTACCAGTCTGACTGCGTGAACTCTGTCTGGGAGGTACTGAAAACTTCGGTTGTCAGTGCTGCTCAACAGACTTTAGGTATAGTGAAAGTCAGACCCAAGAATGATTGGTTTGATGACGAGTGTCGTCTTGCAGTTGAGCAACAAAATATAGCCCATAATGAAGTGCAACAACGTCTCACAATCGCAAGGAAAAACAAGGCAGCTCTTGCAAGAAGGGCAGCTAAGCGGATTTGTAGACGGAAGAAGCGAGAATGGTGGAAGGCCGAGGTTCTCAAAGTACAACAACTCAGCAATGAGCGTAGTTCACGTAATTTCTTTAAAGGAATTACTGGATTGCACCATACTTTCAGGCCTTCGTCAACCGCCATTCGGGACCGGGATGGAAACCTCTGTGTCAACATCGACGCAGTACTTGACGCATGGAGTGGACACTTTACTGAGCTACTTGATGTTCATCATGCGTCACAGACTGTTGTTGAGCCACCTCTAAAACAGTCTGCGGAGATTTGCACTGAGGAGCCATCCCATGAGGAATTCACTAAGGCCATGCAGAGAATGAAACGAAACCGCTCACCTGGAGTGGACTGCATTAATTCGGAGCTCTTGATATTCGGAGGGGATACTTTGTGGAACTGTCTTTTCGACCTTATTCGATTAGTATGGCGAGCCGAAGTTATGCCTGATGAATGGAAAGTGGCCGCGATATGCCCCATCTTCAAGAAGGGAGACCGCTTGAAGTGTGAGAATTATCGCGGTATAGCTCTCCTTTGCACAGCATACAAGTTACTGTCATACATTTTATTGGATAGAATCACTCCTCTGGCGGAGGGCTTGGTTGGTGACTATCAGGGAGGATTTCGTCCGAATCGATCAGTCACTGATCAGGTCTCTTCGCTGCGGATGATTCTATCTAAATATTATGAGACATCCATCTCCGTACATCAGGTTTTCCTGGATTTCCGGCAGGCCTACGACTCGATCAATCGAGAGAGTTTGTGGTCTGCCCTGGAATACCTAGGAATGCCAACAAAACTGGTACGACTGTGTAGGATGACAGTGACGCAGTCTCAATGCTGTGTTAAAGTTGAGAACAGGCTATCGACAATTTTTGCAGTTAACTCGGGTGTTCGGCAGGGAGATGCTCTGTCCCCGATACTCTTTAATCTCATGTTGGAGTACATCTTTCGTAAAACTGAAACACCTCAGCGCAACATCTTATATCGCCAGTCCAATCAAGTGCTTGCATATGCAGATGACATATGCGTGATTGGACTGAATAGCAACGGAGTGAAAGAAATACTTGATCCGCTTGTAGAGTTTTCAGCTGCTGTTGGACTCCAGATCAATGAGTCCAAAACGAAATACCTGATCTCTGGTTTTAGATACAATGGCACACCAGATTTTAGTAGTGGCCACCACACGTTTGAGGGAGTGAGGAGGTTCAAATATTTGGGCTCTCTTATCACTCACGATAACAGTGTGGGTGAGGATATTAAAGTGCGGCTGGCAGCTGGCAGTCGTTCTTTATATCCTCTAAGGCCACTGCTAAAATCTAAACACTTATCAAGTGCCGTGAAGCTGAAGCTTTACAAAGCGTTGATCAGGCCCGTTGTTATGTTTGGATGTGAAAGTTGGGCGCTGACGGATGAGTACGAGAGATGGCTCCTTACATTTGAGAGAAGAATCATGCGTGTGATTTACGGCCCTAAACGCGAAATAGATGGTACATACCGAGCTCTGTACAATTTCGAGATCAGAGATCTGATGAAGATCCCCGATATTGTACATGAAGTTAGATCTCAGCGAGTACGCTGGCTCGGTCACGTTCTGCGTGCTGATCCGGAACAAATTGTGCAGCGATCTCTGAAAGGAGAGCCACCATATGGTAGGCGCAGAGGTCGTTGCAGGCGACGATGGCTCCACGATGTAGAGAACGACTTGGCCTCTTCAGATTGTCTAAGACAGTATGAAGACCAAGCTCAGGATCGAAACCGTTGGAGCCAGATTGTTGATTCAGTAAGGGGCCAGTAATGGCCTTTAACACTGTTATTATTATTATTATTATTATATATTGTGAGGGTGTGTACACTATCCAAGTATCGAGCTGCATATATAGAATGGCTGTTGTTGGAATTAGATGCATTCTTAATTGACAGAGTTGCAAGTCATGTAAGAATTGAAGCCTGGGTTCAACACTGATTTTAAAAATTCTACAAGGAAACTTATTATTGTATCGTCTCTATTGTATCGACTCTGCGTAATGACCCTACATAAGAATGTGAAGTTTGTTCTAAAATTGTCCTAATTTTTTTATCTGAGAATGTATTAGTAAAAATTATAAATTAATTCCAATCGGCGTGAGGTGATTGACATCAGTTTATGCTCTATGTCTATCATTGATTTAATCTTTGTTTGGAGGGAAACAGATGTTCACACCTCTGATCACAGCTGTATCTCGCTTAACATTAACCTTAAACGACCAGCTATAAAGCCTTATCTTAACCAATTAACCTTATTAACCTTATTATTCTTAAATTAACCAATTGGGGACTTTTCTCTCTCGAGCTGGCTGCTTTATATATCCCACAGAGATTAATCCGGTCGAGTAACGACATTGAGGTACATGCGTCGACTTGAGTTGACAATTTCGACTGCTTTTGAAAATTCTTGTTCTCTTATTACGAACCAAAAGTCTAATAACAAACCCTTTTGGAACTCTCATCTAAAAAGTGAAACTTAAAAACAAAGCAAAAACTTCAATCGTCAGATTGATTGGGATAGTTTTCTGGTGACACAAAAATAATATAAGCGAAGTTTAAGATCCGCTCATAGAGCTTCGTGGTTAAACTTCTGCGAAGAAATTAATGTCCTGTCGGCGGTGGCTAAATTAAATAAACCCATGGCTAAGAATGGTGTGTGTAGACCTGATACTCAGCTTACCTCTTATCATAGAGAAGTTGGTGAGTTGCTTCTATCTGTTCATTTCCCTGGTTGTGCCATTTTCCACTCAGGTGATGTTACTAACGTATCCACTAAGGCTCCTTCTGTGACTCCTGATTGGGACATGGCTTACAAGCTGATCAATCTCGATGTAATGCGCTGGAGTCCATTTTCCTTTTGCACCTTATAAGGCTGGTGGGCCTGATGTTATTTTCCTGGCTGAATTTTCCAGGCGTGTATTGCTTTCTGCGCTGTTCTTAAATCCTGGAGCAGGAGTAGGGTCGTTATTATACCGAAGACTGGGAAATCCGATTATACGGATCCCAAGACTCTTCGACCTATTTGCCTGTCTTCTACTTTTCTTAAAGTCTTAAAGCCTTAGAAAGAATCGTCGACAGATTTATTAGAGACAAGCACCTAATTACCATCCCGGTCAGTAACATGCAACATGCTAACAGAGTTGGTAAGTCCTGTGAAACTGCCCTACATGAACTTGTAACCTGGATTGAGAGATCCCTCTATAATAAGGAATTTCTTGTAGGTACTTTCCTCGATATCTCGGGAACTCGTTTAGTACCTCGTACCTCGTTTATCTCGATTATTAATGCCTGTAATAATTTTGGTATTAATCACACCATTGTCAAATGGATTGAATCCATGCTCATGTCTCGCACTATAGAAATTGAACTGGATGGCGTCTCAGTCTCTGTCAAGGTTGCCAAGAGTTGTTCCAGTGGGGTGTGCTATCGCCTCTGCTGTAGCTTTTGGTCATTGACGGATTACTGATAAAGCTGCAGCAATCTGGTTTCATTGCACAGAGCTATGCTGATGATCTTGTCTTAACAGTTTTAGGCGAATACCTGAATATCTTATCCGAAATAATTCAGCAGGCTTTAGATATTGTGGAGGCACGTCAAGCCGTCTAAGACAGGTTTAATTGTCTTTACTAGGCGTAGGAGTGGTCTGGAATCTGTCCGTTCCTTCTCTGTTTGGGAGACCGATTACCAGATGTAACCAAGTCAATCACCTTGGTGTTATCTTAGATAGCAAACTTTCTTGAAAAATTCCACATGATTCTAAACTACATAAAGCTACTGTAATATTCTGGGAATGTAGAAGGGCTTTTCGAAGAACCTTGTGGTTTAACACCCAGGATGTTGTTTTTCTTTTATAAAGCGCTGGTCTTACCGATATTATTTTACGCTTCTGTTGTGTGGTGATCAGTTGTCAATTTAAAGGCTTCTACTGCTAAACTTAATTTTCTTCAAAACACGGCTTGTAGGGTTGTTATTGGAGCTATGTCCTTGACTTCACTTTTTGCTATGCAGTCCATTCTTTCCTTGCTCTAGTTACACCCTTTTATTCGTGGTACTACTTGTTCTGCAGCGTTTCGCTTGAGGTGCAATGGGGCCTGGAATGTTCAAATCTTTAAGAACTCCACTTCATTTTACCAGAAATCGAGTTTGTTAGTGTTAGATCGCTACCGGAATTCAATTTCTCCAACTTATTCAAGGTGGTTTAACTATCAAGGGATTTGTGGTTTTCGGGGGATTTTCTTCAAATATTAGACGAGTCCATTGTCCTTTTACAGATGGCTCTCGTTCTAGCCTCAGTGCTGGGTTTGGAATCTACTGTCTTGGGTCCAATCAGAGATCTTTTGGCAAACTGGGTTTGCTTATGGTGTTATGGAAGTTTTGAACTTCGCTATTAAAAAAAAAAACATTATTCTGTGTACTGATAGCAAAGCTGTGCTCAATTCATAGAAAATTCCCATGACTGTCTCCAAATTTATCAAGGATTGCAAACACTTCATTAATCTTCTTTGCTCCAACAATCGTAACGGTAATGTTGGTGCCAGCACATTGTGACATCGAAGGAGAGGAGATCGCGGACTGTTTAGTCAATTCTGGTTCCCAGCTAACTATAATTGGAACTGATCTAGTGGCTCATTTATCTTTGAACTACGCTAAGAAAGTTTTAAAGGACTACGCTTTGAAAGATCTAAGACTACAGTGGATTGCTACTTTCAGTTGTCGTATGGCGAAGAACTTCATTAGCGAATAAACTAAATATGCTCTATCTTTGAAAAAGGACTCGCTAAGGATCTGGGTTGCGATTCTTACGGGTTATGGTCGATTTAAGGGGCATCTCCATCGAATGACTACTGTTTTGAGGAAGAAGATGACTGCTTGCACTTTGTGTGCAGCTGTCCAACTTTCAATATTATTCGGCTTCAGGTTTTCATCTATAGTTCTATTAATGTAAATCAGTTGTCCTCCATATTCCTTGGTTCAAACTTGGGTAGAATCCTGTGTTTGCACCATGGGCCGTCCCGGCATTGAGTGCGGAATCCGTATGGGCTCCAACCAATTAAAAAAACAAAAAAATGATCGTACCCAGGTAGCATTTTTGGGTAGCTGAGGACAATATCTTACTAAAAAATACTACAACTTTCTTAAATCTAGAAGATAAGGAACTTAGGACAGGAGTGTTTTACAACGTTGTCTGCGTTAGTACAAAATTGAAATTTAAAAAAAATTCCCTGCTGAACTAAGGATCGTACTCAGATAGCGGTATCCATTTTAGGGTAGCTGAGGATTACGTCTAACTAAAAACTATTACAGTTTTCTTAAATCTAGAAGATACGTATCTTAGCACAGGGTTGTATGCTAGTTGTATGTACGATCCTTTTTTAAATGTCAATTTTGTATCTAACATACAACGTGGTAAAACACCCGTGCCCTAAATTACTTATCTTCTAGATTTAGAAAAGATATAATATTTTTTAGTTAGATATAGTCCTCAGCTAGCTAAAAATGTATATATATATATAATTGTCCTAAGTGACTTAGCTACTAGATAGAGGATTTTTTTATTAATCGGAACATTAAGGTCTCCGTTCATTTACTTTAAGCAACTGCATGCTCGTGTTCATCCCTCGAGTGAAATTTTGCACTAGTTTTTTTTTAATCGGAATGTGCTTCGTAGTTGCAAATTATTGTATTTAGATTGTGAAATTTTTAGATTTGGTAATTTTTCTACGTTTGCTAATACGACCAATAGCTTTAAACAATTGATCGGTTTATCCGATTTTTATTTGTTATTATCACTATTACAAACAAATTTATTTAGTATTACGACAAACTTTTGTAATTTAAGACATATTTGAACAAACTTCACGCGAATCCCTATATAGGTACAAACAATTTTGTGGATCGGACACTCAAATGTTATATTTTTTTTAGTACTACAGAGTTGGCTATAATAATAAACAAATATTAAATATATTAAATAGTGTCCTTATTGATTTAATTTATTATAACTTTAATAAAAAAAAAAAACTGACTAAATTTAATATTCTGATCACACCAATTTTCTTCTCTACTTTTCTATTACAGTTTTCTTCTTCATTGGAAAACTTTTCCGTTATGTTTACGACGCTTTTCTCTCATCTTATTGAAGAAAAAAAATTAAATTAATCTTTGATAATAATAATAATAATTTTTGGTGTTGTTGTATGTTCGAAATTCTTAATTAAATTATTGTTATTTATTTTTATTTAATAATTATTGTTTTGTTTTTTGTTGATGTCCGCATGTAAGGTAGGAAAAACAATAAAGTTTATCAATAAATTGTAATTAATTAAAATTGAATTACATGAATCTGGATATGTAGGTTGGATTAGGATATGTATTGTTGTTTATATATACAAGCGTATAACATACATATATAGGATTATATGGACTCATTTCTGGGAATTCAAATAAGCTAACACAATCAGAAATGGAAAAATGGTTTGAATTAGAGTTTAATAGGTCATTTTTGGAATTAAACCGAATAATTTCTGAAATTGAAGTTGTGCAGAACTCGGCATATAAATATAGGCCATATCTCGGGCTGTAAATATACGCCATAATTCGCATTCATACCATCTCTTCTTAAATCCTTTTTTATTACATATAGATACATGAGGAAAGCTTTACCGGTTAGAATATTCCTAATCTTGAATAATAACAAAATAAAATGTAATTGACTGTTTCAACTACATACATATAGATTTTATTCACTCATACATTAAACAATAACATGACAATTCGTATCCCTTAACAACATTAATGGTGGAAACAGACATGCAGAATTTCTACATGAAGTACTGCGTGCAGATTAACACATGAACCACATGTGCATCTTTTTGTGACATTTTCATTTCTTTTGGTTGGTAGTAGAATTTTGTTACTAGCTGTCGATTGCTAAAAAACTTTATACGTATCAGCTCGTTTTCAAATTTTGTATGTATTTAACAATAAATTTAATTAAAAAGAATGAATGTGATCAAGCATGATAATTTGGCAAATTTGGTTATGGTCTTTCCGCATCGGTGTGTCTACAGTGCGTGATTATTATATTGAATGTATGAACAAATTGTTGGAATGAACTAAGTGCAATCTATCTGTCTCCACCGACTGAATCCGAGTGGGACAAAATTATTGATGAGTTCTACTATAATGGGAATGATGCCAAATGTGGTTGGTGTAATTGATGGCAAGCACATACGCATAAAATGTCCACCATACTCTGGCTCCCAATATTAGAACTATAAAAACTATCACAGTATTGTTTTGCTAGCTGCATGTGATAGGAACTACGTATTTTCGGTGCATATTTTGGTGCATATGCGAGCCAGAGTGACGGTGGCATTTTGAAACAAAGCGGTTTCCGAAGAATGAAAAAAATGATTAATTTTCGTGCTTGTTTATCGGTGATTCAGCATTTCCATTACGGCATAATTTCCTGGATGTCTCGTTCCACAAGTCAAAGTGTATTTCAATAACAAATTATCATCGGTAAGGGTTAAAATTGAAAACACACTTGGAATCCTAACCGCTAAATTTCGCGTCCTTATAAAGCCGCTAAACATATTGCCAGAGAATGCCGAAAAACTTGTAAGAGCAACATAGGTCCTTCATAATTTTATAAGGCTATATCACAGTCCCAACTATTCCTCTAATGATTATGTGGACCATGTTAATGATGACAGTGAATTTATCCCAAGAAATTGGCGAAACGAAGTCGAGCGTTTGCCACAATACAGGATGTCGACTAGATACAATGCCAGCAGAGAAGCGTTTTCTATATTAAAGGCACTTTAAAAAAGTATTTAGAAAATGTAAACAACTAAATAAAGTTTAATACAAAAATGTATTTAAGTTTTAATTTTTATACAAACTATAATTCAATACTTTTTGTAGTTCAATTTGCAATTTGCCAAATTCGGCTGATGGAATGCATGCGAAAAAATAATTACACAGGAGTTTTTGGTGTTTGTTCCTCATGAATAAAAGATTTTTTGGCCATTTCAATGTGTGTGAAGGACTACTCCAAATGAAATTTAATTCGATGTCAACATTTGCGTTCATTACGGGGCCCTTTGTCCAGAGTACAGAAAACTCGAATTTGTTATGCTGGTCTCACTGAAACCCATATCAGAAGTCTCCAGCGAATTCTGATGTGAATTTTCAAATGTCGAATGTTTTGGATAATTTACAGTTGTTCTATAAATAAAAGACATCGTTAAAATCAAATTGTTTTAGAAGATTACTTAGAAGAAGATTGTTTTAGAAGATCACTTATTTTTAGGGGTGGGTGCTTTATCACTTTAATCTACACTATCCGGTCCAATTGAACATTTATTGAATTTGGTCAAACTAAATTCGATTTACACTGGATAAACGTTTTAGCGCGCAAAAAAAAACACAATTTCAAATTTATCCTAATATATCCAGTGTTATATAAAATCACATAATTTGGAGGAGCTTTATTTTAGTTAGATTCAGTAAAGGATTGCAAAGGATCTTATTCCTCGGATCTTATTTTCTCTAAGAATTCCACACTTGACACCGTAAAGTTGTATCAACTACTCAATTTACCATGTAGAGTAGGTATTTTGAGCTTATTCCCCAAAAATTATAACAAACAATATTTCATCAATATAAATTAAATGTATGGCTGTTTCTCGATTAGTTCCTTATTGGCAGAAGATTCGATACAACTAATTTTTGGATTTATTCAGGCATTCCGTGTTTTTAGTACAGTTCAATTGTAAGTGCTCTTGAGTAAATAAATTTCACTCCGCAACAATCAACTTGAAAAAAATAATCAAGAAAACGAAATATAAAAAAAATGTGATGGGATAAGAGATTTATTGCGAATCCCAGATCAAATTAAATGTATGTCTAGATACATACAAACAGCGGAAAAAAGATACTAATTATTTTCTCGACAATTGATACACTTCCCAGAGAAGTTTATAATATTGAGGGAAGGCATAAACGCTATCTCAACCTAAGCTGAAAATCCACAAAATGTCAATGCAATAAAAAATATTCTTGTAGACTTGTTAGTGTTCAGACGAGAATTATCCTACTACAAGACGCAGTTGCAGGCCACTAAACATGGTGTCCGTGTTCCGAAATCGATGCATAATAATTTAAAACATCGAAACAGTCTCAAAACTAAACCAAAGATTTAATGTTTCATGGTAGGTGGTAATAAATAATATGTTCAAAAGATGAAGATCATTTAGAAAATGAAAGCTTAGAGGAATCGACCTCAGGGGACATTCATTTTCAGGAAACCCCGAATTGACAATTCGTCAGTTCTCACTATATTTGATAATGACTAAATTGACAAATTGTCTAACTTTCTCACTAATTTTTCTAACTTGAATACTAACTAATATGCTTAGGACTTAAATTCTTGTTATCCTCCGTTAAAATGAGATATGAAGTACTCAAATTCAACAAAATGATCAATAAATGAGTGTCACATACGAAGCAAATTTCATCGGAAATACACAAACAAGTTATTTGTCCTAACCCTATAACAGCCTTCTACGGAGGTAATCGAGACAGATTTTTATGGAATGGTATATTTCGGTCGTCAGTCAATCAATCAAATGGTATATTTTGGTCGTCAATCAATTTTGAGCAACAGGAATAACAGAAATTTTTTTTTAATGCTTTCGATTCTTTTGATGTGCACATCGTAGTAAGGATTCCAGATTAATCCACTTTTTACAATGAAAAGACATTTCATAATATTTAAGTGCTGTGAGTTTCAAGTACACCACTCATTCGGTTAATTGATGTCTTCTTGTAGTTTTGCAGCATCGTGTATTCCTTCAATAGTACGAACAATTTCGATGTCAGCAATTTGAATTCTTTATTATTATTTTAGATATCTGATCGATGAAATCTATAACAATCCAATTTTCGTTAATTCACCGGGATTAAAAAATCAACAGGAAGCTTGATTACTCTATTCAGTTGTGGGCGGTTTGCGATTACGACTCAAACTATAAAATTATTAACATGTGTGGCGTTACCCATAGGATCAATGGTCGATCAAAGGCACTTTGACCTTTTGTTTTAACATCGAGCAAATGTTCAGGATGAAGACAAGATAACGGTTTAAACATTTTTTTAAAACATTGAAGCTGGAAATTAAATTAAATTACATTTTTTATTATTTGGCGGCTTTACCTAGTTTGGATAGTAGAAATCAGTGAAATTGAAAAAAAGTCGTACATATCCTATTGTATTGGGTAGTCAATTGTATTGGGTAGTCAAGTCCCTCGCCCTACCTGCATTGTCTTTTTTTTATTTTAAGAATTTTTTTCGATTTTTACCTTATATACTCTTATTAACTTATTAATGACTTTTACAATTTATGCGTCATTTTTTTTTGTAATCAGCTTCCTTGATTACTTATATGTAATAAACAGTTAGATGTTTATTATTTGAATCAATGTATAAAAACATAACTTACACCCAACAATACGTCAGTTACAATTTTAAATTGAAACTGAATTGGTGAATTGGTCGTCGAGCCGTATTCTGGTCTATACAAAAATCAAATACATTATGAATAGGATGTTACAAAATAAGATTAAGTACAACCATAATCTCAATTTATAATTAGGTACGAAATAGGACATGGTACGAAACTGGATGTTAAAAAACATGAAGAGACACGAAACCGTACATGGTACAAACACGATGTTTGACAGTTATGATAGATAGAAAATGATTTTTAGATAAAATTTTGTTTCAGTTGACCAATCAGAGAGTTTGATCCAAAAATAATTGGATAATCCAATTCCACCCAACATACTGAGTAACATCACAACTGGCTAAGGAATAGAAGGACGCCTTGTTGCGTTCCAACCTTCCGAATTACATCGTAATTGGTTAAGAATCAGCTCTGTGCCTTTACAGTTCCTTTCCATTGATATGCGAAGTTCTGAGAAATGTATACCGTTCCGTACTCTACTGTTTTTTACTTTATCCCGTTTTGAAATGTTCTGTTATACCTGGTCCTGTTTTTAAATTGCCTGCTTCGTACTTCATACTGCTACTTTTTAAACATAATTCGTTATAACGGCTTAACGGTAACGAATTTGAAAATTTAGGATTTAATTCGTTAGTTAAAAAAAATTTCACTTATTGGAAACACCCTGTCTAAAAATAGTGACATCTATCATAACTATCCGACAATTACTTTTTATTTGACAGCCAGAGGTACATTACTATATATTGAATTTGTGAGTTGAAGAATTTTTCATTAGCATTGTACTTTGTACATAGTAATTGTACAAGCTCTTATACCGTCCACCCAAACTGAAACGTCGTCGACGGTGGCGCCTTTAGGTGAAAAGTAAATATCTAAGGTGTATAGGAATTTAGACTGCTACAAAAGCAATAAGTAAAATAAGTAAGAGAACTAAAGAGAGTATGCTGTACTACAGCTCTACCTAATTGTACGTACGTACTACGTATTCAAAACCAACCCAGTACTTATAGAATATATCAATACCTAATGCATATATACAAAAAAAATTTTTCACTCATCGGTGCTGTAACTCTGACGTCGTGTATGGCACAAAGCAAAATGGAAAATATATTTTCGTTATCGTTTGTTGTTTAAAAATTAAAATTTATATGCTAAATTTTAGTCTACTACAAGCACTCATATCGTAAACCAGAAGAAATTGTGAAACAACCTAACGCAGTGTTAGGTTAGTTTTCGAACTCTATCTAAACACTACGATATACCGACAAATAACATCACAAACCCAGTTGTTAAGAGACTGACAAGACTCCAATCAACCAATACACACAACGTACCAAAACCAATTAGAATCAAAATAGATCCGATGGACGATACTCTAACACAGCCCGTACAGAAACTGTCGATAGGACAATAAACATACTACAACACAAAACCACATACGGACAACCACCAACCAAAACACAACCAACAAATATAATCAACACTGATACCAAAACCAAAGCCTTTACACACCAATCAAAAGAAATGAACGGACCGAAATACAACAGACCGTAGCTAGCTTTGTCCTAGAATTCAGCGGTGATGAAATTGCCCCAACACATCCAGCGACCATTCTGGCGAAGTTTCTTGGAACTGCAGCTAACATTTATAACAGGCTGCAAACCAACGAAGAAAATGAGGAGTTCAATGAAATAATTAAATACAAGACTAACGGGAACAGCGTTTACAAGAATAAAACAAAATTTACAAGAAATTACAAAATCGTTTATAAAACGAAATTCGGACTAAACAACGTCGGTGATACTTACGCAAAACACCTAGTCACAAGCAGTGTAGAAATATTCAAAAAGAGACTAACAAAGGCGATTCTAAAAGAAAAAGGAGCAATAAGCACAGCAACAAATAAAGGGTTTTCCAATAGGAATGATATGATTTTTAAGTGACGTTTCGGTCATTTGTAATATGTCATGATCTGTCATTTTTTGTTTCATTGTATTTAGTAATGTTTACAATTTCATCATGGTGAGATATATGCAAGAACAACGTTTACAAATAACAAAAAAAACGATAACAATTTTTTTAAGAAAATCATCTTCTCCGATGAGGCTCACTTTCATCTGAGTGGTGCGGTAAATAAACAAAACTGTCGATTCTGGTGCGAAGAAAATCCACAATTTATTCATGAAAAACAACATTTGGTTCCAAAAAGACGGGGCTGGTCAATATTAAACGTGCTATTCATGACATACGACTGATTTAGTGGAAAAAGTGCTCAAAAATTGGGTTCATCGAATTCGTTCCTGCAGAAGAAGTCGTGGAGGCCATTTGGATGACGTTTTATTCAGAACTTAATTGTATCGATTGTACTTCACATTAAATAAAAAACATTTCAATTTCCTTAACAATTAGTGTGTTTTTTTGTAAAGAAATCATATCACTCTTATTGAAAATAATAATATATAACCAAAATAATTGATGAAACCGAAAGAATTGAGTAGATCATCCCAGCATACAACAACAACACAATCACAGGTGGATAACAAGAACCACAACAGAATCTTCACATGGAGGCATCAACTAAAAGGAACCAAGTAATATTCAACTACTGCTAAAGACCGAATCACACATGGGACATATGCCGCACCAGGATGTTTGCAGAACCGACCACACTACCAAACCCATCTCATTACCTACCAAATACAACAAAAGGGCCACATAACAACAAAAACTACTTCCAGATCCAATCCAAACAGCAAACAAACACTCCCACAAGATAAACCAGGTACACACCAGTTAAACAACCTAACTTCACAAACTATGGCCAACCTACAAATCCAAATGTTCAAGACAGACCTCCTAAATACTGCTCATACTGCAAAGTTACAAAAAGACACACGTTCGGCGAATGCAAACCAAAATTCCTAAGAAACAGAAATTATAACACGGAATACTATCAAAACCATCCACAAGCAAATGAAGTTAACAACTCAGCACAATGAAACTTAACGCAATTAACCATCAACCATTAGAAAACACTGTCATACAGCATATACACAACCGGTATAGCAACCAGGAAAACTCTAACAGATCCAACCAGCAAAAGGAGAGCCGCTACAGTTGAATCCAGCAAACCACTACAGACACAAAATGACAATCGAAAACGGACACGACTATTCTCTCAAGGTTAACCGATCGAGCGCAAATACTCATGTTATTCGAACAAATATAAACATAGATATTAAGGAAACAAAAACAGCCAACAGAAAGTCGTTGCCTGCCCGACACATAACTCATCAGACTCAATCCCACAAACATATATGCAAATCAAAACCCTACAACTGGGAATAGCGAATAATCCCACAAAAAACATTTAACCAAATATGATTGTTCCAGAAACAAATAAACGAAGACACACAATTAAAAACGATTCAAATAAATTCCAAAAACACAGACAATCAAGAGAACCAATTAGGATAAATTCCTCAAATTAATCAACATTCCAAGATTAATACACCGAGTGAAGACAAGTCCCTAATTTAAGGACAAAAAACATGACAAGTCGAACAATGTCCAATACACTTACATAGGCCAAGACAAACAATATCAGTCGAACCAAGCCTCAATCGACATCCTAATAATCATATACTTGATCGCAATTTACGCTTCAAAACTATTTTCAAAAGTACGTAAGGAAATGCGAAATTTGTGCAGAACAATGAAATTCAAAATACAACACAAGTTAAAAATAAAGTATTTCTCTTGGATACTGCATTCTTTCTACTCAGGCGATGCTATACGCAGTCAGAGTTGAACAGCGTTTGATTTTTATTTGAATTTTCTAACTTATTGATAAAATTGATGAATTCAATAGAAAAGTTTTTGAGAATTATTTTTGAAAGTTAATTTACGTGAAAATTAACGCAAGATTTTAATTAAAAAGAAAACAAAGTTTTTAGTCTTCAGACTGTGATTTTTTTATTGAATCATAAAATACATAGGATATAGGGTTATTTATGGAATAGCACATCGGTCAAATGGCCTCCACAGCTTTGCAGGCACAAATACACTCTTTTATCGAAATTCTCCATGACCTTTTTGCATAAATGTGGCTGAATTTCGTTGATACAGCGTTTAATTTCCTCCTGTAATACACGGGTGGTTGCAGGATTGTTGACATAGACCTTTGACTTCAAATAACCCCATAATAAGAAATCTAATGGTGTTAAATCACAAGATCTAAGGGGCCAATTCTGATCACCGAAACGAGAGAGTACCCGACTAGGAAATGTCTCATGTTGTAATTGAATTGTTTCACATGTCGTCTACGTTAATATCATCCAACTGAGGCAGAAAGAAGTGTGTTATCATGTCGCGCTATCGAGCACCTGTAACAGTTACTGCTTGACTAGCCTCATTTTCAAAAAAATATGGTCCAATGATGCATCCAGCCTTAAATCCGCGCCAAACAGTGACACGCTGTGGATGCATTTGTTTGTCGACAATCACATGTGGAAATGCGTCAATTTTAGCTTGTTGTTGTTGTTGTGTTAATTGAATTTTGTAAGCATGAAGACACAGATCTTTAGTGAGTATACACGCTGCAGAGAGCTTCTTGAAATTTGCAATTCTTGTCCACGACGCCGAATTGATGTTCCTGGATTTTCACCAACACTCTCACGCACTGCTTCGATATCGACATTTGAACCGCTTGTTTTTGGACGACCAGTGTGTTTGGCGTCTTCAACTATCCAGTCTTCTTGAATTTTTTAATTAATCTCTTAACAATTGACGAAGTTAAAACACTATTCCGACCTGCAATTTTCGAACGGCGGCCAAACTTTTATTATTTTTAAGATATTCTTTAATAATGAAAATATGTTGTTCTATCGTATAACGCCACATTTTTACTAACCCTAACCTCTCAGCTTCCAAATATTTTTTTTTTGGGTTGGCAACACTTTATACACAAATGGTGGCAAATTCAAATCTTGCGTTAATTTTGGGATACCTTTTAGCTCCTACAATGAAACGAAAAACTCACTTTACTCGCCGAGAATTGAAATCATATTTTATTTAATTTAATTATTAATATTGTATTTATGATAGCTAAGCGGATTTGTAGACGGAAGAAGCGAGAATGGTGGAAGGCCGAGGTTCTGAAAGTATAACAACTCAGCAATGAGCGCAGTTCGCGTAATTTCTTTAAAGGGTTTACTGAACTGCACCATACTTTCAGGCCTACGTCAACCGCCATTCGGGACCGGGATGCTAACCTCTGTGTCAACATCGACGCAGTACTTGACGCATGGAGTGGACACTTTACTGACCTGCTTGATGCCCATCATGCGTCACAGACTGTTGTTGAGCCACCTCTAATACAGACTGCGGAGATTTGCACTGAGGAGCCATCCCATGAGGAATTCACTAAAGCCATGCAGAGATTAACGAAACCGTGCACCTGGAGTGGACTGCATTAATTCGGAGCTCTTGATATTCGGAGGGGATACTTTGTGGAACTGTCTTTTCGACCTTATTCGATTAGTATGGCGAACCGAAGTTATGCCTGACGAATGGAAAGTGACATCTTATATCGCCAGTAACATCTTATATCGCCAGTCCAATCAGGTGTTTGCATATGCAGATGACATGATTGGACTGAATAGCAACGGAGTGAAAGAAATACTTGATCCGCTTGTAGAGTTTTCAGTTCAGTTGGACTTCAGATCAATGAGTCCAAAACGAAATACCTGATCTCTGGTTTTAGGGAAAAGGGCACATCAGATTTTAGTAGTGGCCACCACACGTTTGAGGGAGTGAGGAGGTTCAAATATTTGGGTTCTCTTATCACTCACGATAACAGTGTGGGTGAGGATATTAAAGTGCGGCTGGCAGCTGGCAGTCGTTCTTTGTATCCTCTAAGGCCACTGCTTATAAAATCTAAACACTTATCAAGTGCCGTGAAGCTGAAACTTTACAAAGCGTTGATCGGGCCCGTTGTTATGTTTGGATGTGAAAGTTGGGCGCTTACGGATGAGTACGAAAGATGGCTGCTAACATTTGAGAGAAGAGTCATGCGTGTGGTACCTACCGAGCTCTGTACAATATCGAGATCAGGGATCTGATGAAGATCCCCGATATTGTACATGAAGTAAGATATCAGCGAGTACGCTGGCTCGGGCACGTTCTGCGTGCTGATCCTGTACGAATTGTGCAGCGATCTCTGAAAGGAGAGCCACCATATGGTAGGCGTAGAGGTCGTTGCGACGATGGCTCCACGGTGTAGAGAACGACTTGGCCTCTTCAGATTGTCTTAGACAGTATGAAGACCATGCTCGGGATCGAAGCCGCTGGAGCCAAATTGTTGACTCAGTAAGGGGCCAGTAATGGCCTTTAAAACTGTTTTAATTAATTTATGATTAATAATCTTGGCCAGAATTTTACTACTGACTCATAAAAATGACAAATAAGCCAGTCAATTTAGAATTTACGGTTAGACCAACACTGTTGGTGCTCTCATAGTTTGAATATTATTCCAGTCTACTAAATTAAATACTAAATGCTCATGTGCCAGACAGAACCTTGGTCCTAATCATCATATTGTCCTTGAGACTTGCGTCAATATTGTAATTATAATTAAATTGTAAACGATAATGTTTCATTTTGGGTATTTGAAATTCACTCAGCGTTAAATAATTCTGTCTGGCAAAATAAAATTAATATTTACTTTACAAAACTCAATTTATTTTAACTTAAAGTATAAATAATTCTTCAGGTACTTATTGGCCACCCACTAATTTCCCATGTTCAGTTTAATTTAAATATTAAATTATGGCTACGTAATTACCACAACCAAAAGTATATGTAAGTATACAGTCCAGACTTTATGATTTGATTTCTTTGGTTGCATAATTGTGTGTACAAATAATTTAATTTAAAAATATATTCTTTACAGCAACATTTGAAAACTGTAGGGAGTCGAAAAAAATATGATTTGCATGTTTATAGCATATTACATACCTATTATACGGTATATAATATGGATATGGTATAGATTTATTGACTTATTGTGTGCAACTTCATTCAATTTTAAATTGTATGCAGGATTCGCAACTGTATATATGTACCTGAAGAAATGGAACAGAGGAAAAAATATCAAAATGCTTTATTGAAAAATAATAATTTTGTCATTATCCGTATAAATTCGTTTACTTGTTATTGTTATAATTTTTTGCTCGTCTAAACGCAAATTATGATCGTAGGTATGGCATCCAGCATACCCAACTTACCTTACCAGTAGCTATACATACTGATATACATATATATATATTTTGCTGTTGTTGTTAAAATTAATTTTCTAAATGAATGAATATCAGAAAGGCATTAGATTAAGGTAAATTGTGAATAAATAATGATTAGGAGTTTAGTGATAATTTTAAGCATTTTAAAGGTATCCTACTGTACTCCGATATTTCACCGTCGTTGTATTGTTCTTTTTTGATACGTAATTAGATGTAATTTAGTGGATGAATGCACGACCTATCTTACGATTAGTATTTTACAATACCAAATATATAGACAATACATATTTTTCTTCTATAGGTATAGCGCTTAACTGTAAACATCTATCTACTGTCGTATTTTTCGTAGCTTCCTTCTTGTATAAGTATATTATTTGTACTTAGTATCTCGAATGTTATTGATTTTAATAGACATTACATTACATATATTTTACTAAATAAATGTTTGTATAGTGAACTAAACAGGGAACTGGAAAAAATTGTATTTCGATTTTTACAATCTGTCTTTGCTGTGTTATTCACAAATACAGTGTTTGTAATTTGATTATGATAATTTTTCAATCAATCAATTAGTATTAAGAGCGAATGCAAATAGAATACGATATGTGTATAAGTATGTACTCGAATATATGTATATGTAAATTATTTAATTGGATTAAATCACTTTCAGTTGTTTGGTATATCTTGATAAAATATATTGAATTGATAATTTGACAGTTTTTTGAGTTTATAACCTTAATAACCTTAATGCTCCTGTATTTAATTACGAGAACTTGGAACAAAAAAAATATATTGCATTTAAATCAACAAATTGCGTTGAAAAATTATTTTTAATGTCAAGATTGTCAAAATTATGTTCATCTATATACTCTTTTTTAATAAAATTATGTAAGACAGTCAAAAGAAACGATTTTAGATTATTGATTGGTAATTCGTAATGGGTGAAAAATTCACCTATGCATTTATACACACTCTGGGGATCTGAGTTTTCTAATTGCAGCAACGTAAGAAAACGGAACTAATGTCAGTGGTTTCATCAATTATATAATAGAAAAGGGTTGGCTTTTCAAAATCTTGGTTATCTTGTTAGTGCCCTCTTCAGCAAAAAGCGACGTAATAGTACCAGTGCCTTTTGTTCGAGTGAATTTCAGTTTTTGGCAGATTTTTGATTCTGGATCCAACCAGTAGAATCGATCAATGAGAATGGCAAATTATTCTTAATGAGGAACATCAAAATCTTTACATCTCCTACCTTTTGTTTAGATGTAATTGTAAAGCTCTGCTCCTCAACGTCAATGAGTGTTTGATTTTTCAGTGTATTAACCATATTTACATGACTTTTAGAGTCATTGGGTCGTTTTAACAAAGGAAAATTGTTGGTTAACGATTGCTCGCAATATTTACCAAATTACCACTGATATTTCTAATTGACGCGCTACAATATAGATGGTGTAACGTGTAAGATATTTTAAGCGAATTTTTAAAAAAAAAATCATTATTTAAAAATTAAATTATCAATGTGCCTGTTTCCTATATTTTAAGGTGTCTCTCTAACTTCAAAGGTGCCGATTTTTAAAAAATGTAACCTACAAAACAGGCGAAAAACGCATTAGGCTATAACTATATAGATACTCATCAAAATCCTTTATTAAATCAAATTAATTAATTTACTACTTATTAATGGAATTTCCACTGTACTATCCAGAGATTTACACAGAGCAATACGTGTAGAGTAAAGGTTAGGATTGAGGAGCATTGGTCCGGTTCGCAAAAATAACAAAGGTGTACAGGATTAAAAATTTGCTGTTTAAGTTAGAGCGTGAACATATTGAAGAAGGCACATACAAAGTTTTGCAGTTGCAATAAGCAGGAGCACACGTATAAATGAACTGTAAAAAAGGATTCCTTTCTCACGCGTATCGAAAAAATCTTTCTAGAAGAGAAAGGCTATGACAGTGACCTGATGTAATACGTTACGTTATTTTAGCGTCACTGTCATAACCTACTCGTATTATTGAAACGCTTGTAATACTGTTTGCATACATTAAGGCGCATTAAATAAAAATAATCACTGAGAAAGTGATTAAATAAAATACTGGCTATCGTCGGGTCTTAAACTAAAACAGCCAATGCACCAAACATTAATAATTGCCTAAAATGTATGTCAGTCGAATTGGTTTATCCAATGTTGATGATTTATCGTAGAAAGTACTACGAAAACTTGGTGAAGACTTTTTTTTGGAACATTGTTTTACATAACATTTTCTAAATTCTTGCTTTAGTGATCATTCCACCTTATGTTTTATTAGGTTTCAGTATATCTTTTATAACCTTATGAATTTCGCAATAGATCGGTTTTGCACACTTGGACAGGTCTAGCAAAATTGTACGGTCACGTTTTCCCAATTTTCAATTTTCTGTCTTTTGCTAATATTTTTGATCCAATTTGACTCCATATCTGAGGTTTTTAACAGCATGACTTAAAGGTTATCAAACGTCTTTTAAGTTTGATACTACCTCGAAATCCGTGGGTTCTACATCCTTTGAATTATTCCTTTACTGCTTCTTTTGTGGTTATGGTTTTAATTTCAAAAACTTTTTAGCATGTAGGCTCTAGCGGATTTCATTTTGTTTTTTTTTACCAATTAAGTTCTGTTCCCTTTTTTGAATAGCTATTTTTTACATCTTATTTAAAATGTCATGAATTATGAAAGTCAACGCGATGTCGTATACAATTTTTTACATACTGTGATACGATCACTGCAAATATTAATATTCTAGTAATAGCCAAACGTGAATTTGCTCGTCTTGAATGAATTGCTTGAGTTGCTCGGTTTTTCAAGAGTGGCAATAAAATTATATTTACCGAATTGGTTCAATTTGTAATAATTCTTAAAAATAGTGTCTCGTCCAAATTCACTAACAAGTTGCACATTTCTAAACTTAAAGTGTGCATTAATCTAGCAAAGTGTAAATGTTTAAGCAGCTTTAAGTTGCCTTTGAAATCGTTCGACAAGACCATTCGTTTTCAGGTTATATGCTGTTTTCCGAATGCGATTTGAGTATAGGAGTTTCGTGAGCTGGATGAACATTTTTAATTCGAATTGTGTTCCTTAGTCTGACGTTATATAGAGTGGGAATCCAAATCTTTAAATATTTATAAGTTATTACTTACGCTTACGGACAGCACCTTTGACATTGCTTCATAATCAACCAGTGGGTAAAACATATGTTGGCGAGCAGAAAAATTTCTGTCAACCAAAATGGGACACCTATGAAATAGGTGCTACCTAAGGTTAACTACAAGGAGGAGTATTATCACCTCTGTTAAGGCCGCTAGTAGTGGATACACTACTAACAGATCAAGGCGAGCGTCATTAAAAAGCGATAGGATATGCCGATGTTATATCCATACATTCCTCAGTTGGTGATAGATGGCGTAGATCTTGGCTTTGACATGGAAGTCATATACGTATACCTGGACGGTTACGTTGGATGAAAAACTAAAATGGAACATAATCTAAAAGAAGCCAATTAAATGGACATATGGAGATCCTAAAAAAAAGCTGATTATCTAGGTGACAGAACCAGGTTTAGCGACCAAATGCATCCCAGGATTGACTTTAAACAAAAATACAAAATTCACATTCACAGTCATAGAGGATTTGAATAACAAAACCACATGGCTCCAGGAAGATGTGCCAAAACGGTTCACGAATGTATTAAAAATGGATATAGTAGTAAAGGCTAGCATGGTTGGTCCACGGTGTACCAAACACATGCCACTCACAACGGACGGCACTGACTGCCAGGCCTCAGGTTTACGCTATTTTAACATCAACAAAATTCATTGAAAACAGTAACAAACATAAGCAAAAATGTGTATAATGTCTGATAGTCAAGCAGCACTCACAGAATATAACAAGTATTGTTTCAGATCCAAAATGTTTAATAATAATAACTGGTGAAAATACACTGGTAAACAAGAACAAGGTCATTCTTGGTGCCAGGGCACGAAGTAATCGGGAGCCACGAAAAAACATAACTAAATCATAAAAGTTCCTAATCTTTAATGCGAAAAGAGCATAGGGAAACTCTAAAACAAAGCAAGAGCAAATTAGGGATCCTATGTGGAGCACTCCATAAAATTGGTAAGATTGACCAGATGATATGTAAAATGCTGAGCACTACAAACACAAAGTATTCCAAATAAGCCCATATCAACTAAAGACATCTTAAAACTTTTTAAGTATACATATATTCCAGCTATTCTAGCTATAACTTTTCTGGATATAGCACAATTTATTTGCTGTTTTTTTTTTAAATTTACCAAAGCAATACAACTACTGTTGCCAATTGTTTGGAAGTAAAATTTTTAAAAACGACTAATACACGACACTTTATTGTACATAATGCAAAATTGTAAATATATTTAATTCTTCTTGTAAATACATAACCATTCGTAAATCACCTAAGGCATACTATTTTCCATCGAGACGGAAGACCGTAGACAACAAAAATTGGACAGTTAAATGCATTTTTTGGCATCTTTTTGGATTTTACCGGCTGCTCGAGCATCTACCACACTCCAATAATGATAAATATATTTCACGAAGAATGCGTCATTCCTTCCAGTAATAATTTGTTTTTTTGATTTTGGAAATGCTGACTACGCTGCTCTGAATGAATATTTCTACAATTCAGATTGTAATTTTCTTCAAGGTTGTCAAGATTTGAATGACATAGTTTCACAATTTAATGAACGACTGGTATCGAAAGGTATGTTCCGTCGAGGGCCACTTAACCGCGATTTCGAGAACCATGGTATAATGTTAAGTTGACACGCGTTGAGAATCGTCGTAATAAGCTCCACACGCTATGCAGGTTGCATGGCAATCAGTATTATCCTGCTTTCAGTAAAACTCGTAAGGAATTTAAAATTTTAAACAGTTTCCTATATCATAATTACGTTCTGCAGATTGAAGTGTAGTTGTCCTCCAACTCACGAGGTTTTTGGCAGTTCATCAACACTAGAAGGAAGGTTGTCACCGTCCCCTCTTCTATAATTTTTCAGAGCTGCTCTGCTAGGCTTCCCGTTGATATGTGCAATTTATTTGCTAATTTCTTCGAATCCATCTATGAACCGTATCAGATGCCAAATGTCAAACCTTTTGAGCTTGGAAATAATCAGGAATTCACTCAATTATGTTTACCTCAGAAGAAGTCTTTGATTGTATATCCAACATTGACATCAATAAGCTTACAAGTCTTGATGGTTTTACTCCCATCCTGATTAGAAATTCCGCGGAGAGCTTGCGTGTTATCTTTAATGAAAGCCTTCGAACGCAAGTTTTTCCAGATCCGTGGTAAATATCCTTCAATCAATGGTTCATCGATTTTTGTTTTTCCATACAAAAAAGTATATTTCGCCTGTGCAACATGATTTTTTACGGGAAGGTCGACAATTACAAACCTAGTGTCTTTCAGCGGCCATCTTCACAGTACGATTGATTCCAGACTACAGCTGGACGTGGTCTAAACTGATCGAGAAGCTAATGCAATTAAACTCCAACTTCATCCCAATCAGATGGTTGCACTCTTACCTATCAGATCGTTGGAAATTTGTCAAGTTATACGATTCCCTCAAGGCAGCCACTTGGGACTATTGTTGTTTTCACTCTTCGTAAACGATGTGGTGAACTGTTTCAAATTTGAAAGCTGTCTGCTCTACGCTGATGACATGAAAATGTTTGCTCCACCTTCCAATTTATCTGATGTTGCAAAGTGATTTAAACCACTTTTGTTGTTGGACTATCAGCAACAATTTACGGTTAAATGTTAGCAAATGTAAAACTCTTTCGTTTTATAGAATCCGATGTTCATTATTTCATCTGTATTTCTTATATGATATGCCAATTGATCGAGTCAAATTTATGATTGATCTTGTAGTGACGTTCTCTTCGGATCTAACGTACTAACGTATACGAACTCCCACCATATCGCCTTCGCTTCAATTTATTGGGATTGTCGCAACTCAATCATCGACAAGAAATAGCTGCAGCGCTCTTCGGACGTGATCTTTTAATGTCGCGTATTGATTGCTCCGAGTTACTTGCTCGGGTAAATTTGTATGCTCCCGAGCGCCGTTTACGTCGTCGTGACGGATTTTTATACATCGATAGTGCATCTAGGAACCTCAGTCAATCGGAACCTGTCTTGAACACGTCGCGTTGTTTCAATTGCGCTTTTGATTTTTTTGATTTTAATATGTCTAGATGGATGACGTTGCTATTGCGATCTTCGGTAAATATCCTAGTACGCTGAGTGAGCGCATGCAGTGCGCGCTTGGCTACCTCTCTGAGTGGGCACGCGGCTGCGGATTGAACGCAAACCCACAGAAAACGGAGCTGGTCCTCTTTACCAGGAAGCACAAACTTCCTCAGTGTAACCCGCCGACATTAAATGGTACTCGCTTGATCTTTACGGATAGAGCAAAATACCTCGGACTACTTTTGGACAGCACGCTAAGCTGGAAAACCAAACATCGTAGAGAAAGTAAAGAAAGCTACTATAGCGCTCTCCTGCAAAAATGCCATTGGAAAGAGATGGGGTATGGATCCCCACATAGTAATCTGGCTCTACGTCTCAGTGGTCAAACCTATACTGCTGTATGGGGTTGTCGTCTGGTGGCCAGCGTTAAAAGTTATGGCCAACCTTAAACTATTGATGAAAGTCCAAAGAACGGCCTGCTTGTGTATAAGTGGGGCTCTCAGGAGCACACCTACTCAAGCTCTGGAGATTCTCTTTCATCTTACTCCCTTGGATATTGCGGCCGAGCAGCTTGCATTTTGCACAGCCATTCGCCTCAAATCCATATCTTTGTGGACCTGTAATAATGCAGGGCACTCATCTATCCTATGCAACAGGGGTATTCCGGGAGCTACCGACTACGCTATCCCTTTGCCATCTGTTGAGATTAAATTCCAACTGAGTTTCCCACCAGAGAGGACTGGGTGAACGAAACGGTTATGGACAATAAGGCCCTAAGCTTCTTCACGGATGGCTCAAAAAGGGATGGTGGGGTTGGCTGCGGGGTATTCTGTGAGGCACTAGGGATTAACCTCTCTTCTCGTCTTCCCGACTTTATATCTTCATATCATCTTTATGTAATATCTACGAGGGATATTCGCATTTTTACGAACAGCCTGGCTGCTATTAAAACGCTACAATCATACTCCCTGACGTCGAAGATAGCCCAGAACTGTCTGGCATCATTAAATGAGATGGCTGATCAGTTCAACATCCGCTTGACGTGAGTACCAGGGCATTTCAATATCGCAGGGAATGAAATGGCAGATGAGTCGGCCCGCAAGGGTACAGCACGCCTAATAACCAAAAGCTGGCGGGATATAAAGATACTGCTTGCTTCATGTAAACTGCTGCTTCCGGAAGAAGCCATAAAAGAAACGAACGTCAGATGGTCTAAAGCCAGTTCGTGTGTAACAACCAGGCAGATCTGGCCTGGAATTGACCGGTCCAGATCAGGCCAACTGATATCGCTTCGACGGCAACATATTGGTATGGTCGTGGGAGCTATAACGGGACATTGTCTCATTGGGATACATGCGAGCAGACTGGGTGTCCCAGCCCACGATTTCTGCCGCAGCTGTGGTGATGAGGAGGAGGAGGAAAATGTGCTCCATCTGCTCTGCACCTGCCCTAGTCTAGCGTACAGCAGAACAAAATTTATGGGAACTTCCCCTTTGACCGACCTCTCGGATCTTAGTAAAATCGAGATCCGGGACTTTAAACGCTTCTTGGTAAGCTCAGGATGATTTAGCGAGTGAAGAGGAGGAAACTCGAATGTGGTACAGCTACGGACCAATTTTGTGTCTATGCTAGTCCTTTAGGACAGCCATCCTTACCTAACTCAACCTATATGTCTAGAAATTCATTCACAGTCGAGTTTGATAAATTTCTTAAACCTAATTGACTGGCGTCTTGATTTATTTTATATTTTTGTGTATTTTTAATTTTTTTTATTGTTATATTGTATCTTTTATATTTTAGATGTCAGTTTTTTCTTTTTTTTACCGATTGTGTCTATTTGTACTGTAGGTAATAATACAAATAAATAAATAAATAAAATAATTTTCACATTAAGAATTGCAAAGCCAACTACGATCATGGATCAAATACATATATAAGAGGAAATGTAAAGATTCTCACGTTGTTTTTGGCCTGGTGAAAATCTTGTGTACCACGTATGGTACATATACATTTTATTTTCCACTTCTATAGAGGAATAACAAATTAGCCACTAAATTAAGACATCCCCTTTTTAGCCTTTACGGTACGTAATTGGGTAGAGATTAATGCAATTGTAGTAGAAAACAGACATAAATTTATGAGTTGAATTGTAACTCCAGCTAAAAACTTAACACAACTTATGGTTAGAAATGATTTGTATAGTAACGTAAAATTTAGCGTTTTAAAAGCTACTGGAATATAAGTAATCCGCTTATTGATCCCGCAGTACAACAAAAAAACATCGCTATAACGTAATTTTATAAAATCAATTAAAATTTAAAATACGTTTCCTTCGCTCATACATTTTAGCCAAACAGAGAAAATCTGTTATTCAAGAAACCCATCCCCTACAAAAGATTAATTTTTTTTTTTTACCTCTTGATATAGATACGAAAAATATTTATTTTACTATTTTAAATTAATTCTATATTTTGTCAACAAAAAGTTACCCCCAAGCAATTAATCATTTGATCTATAGCATAATGCTGTATATACATAATATTGAAACTTGTCAATATATAGTAGGTACGAGTATATTATCCACTGGGTGATAGCAGAACACCATCCCACACGTAGAGATACATTCCTCTACTATTTGTGCGGTGGTGAATAAATTATTTATCGAAACAGTACTTCTATTACATACCTTATACGCACAATAACCGCAAATATTTTCCATAATTATACCACCCGGTTCGTTTTAGCAAATCGAGGAAAATTGTTTTTTGTTGTTGTGGTGGAATTAATGATTGATTATTTTAAATTAAAAATTAATTACAAAAATATTCGATTTGTTTTTGATGTTTATTCTAGATAAAAATTTAGAAATTTACTATACGGTTCGTGCGAATTTTTTGTTTTTATTAATTAACAACACTAATAAAATATTTAACCTGGATATTTGCTAGTCTAATATACGGATTTATGTGTAGATAACTAAGATAAGGGTAAAATATAGTCATAAACTATATAAATATGTACATACATACATACAATGCAAACTCTGGTATGCGTCGTGGGATCTCTTTGTCTATAACATACTAGATAGCTAGATTTGTACTTAAGTGTATGTACATAATGTAACATGTTCAATATGTAGATATTATGTTGCGAAGCGCATATACATATATATAAACATAAATTATTGTTGTTTTGTTTTTATTAGTAAAATGGCATTCATGACTGTAAAGTGTGTACACAGATTGAGTAACTACCATGAGAATTGTACACAATTTAGTATTTTCATTTATATTTTTTATGCCCTGATTCACAATTCAGAAGTTTGGTTTATTGTTATATGTTCGCTGTCAGATCTGTACCCGCACCATATACATACATATATATATAGTTAATAATTTCAAAGTGTTTCCCATATCCTTTATATAATATATAAATCATATTTTATAGGAAAATTATGTTTCTTTTTGGTGCTTATAAATTTTTAAACAGAAAAACTGAATCACTCGAGCCAGTAAAATTTTTCCAAGATTAAATTTATCTCGTATACATATTACTACAGTATATGTACATACATATATATTTGATGTCATTTCATTTGGATCGCTGAATATAATAATTTATGTATGTAAGTATTATATATTCAACTTGTTTGCATAAAATTATGTATCATATAAAAAATATGTTTTACTTCTTGAGTAAAAAGCTAAATGTATCCAAGAGAAACTATATGTATATAAATCAGTTTACGGTTTATTCCTGTAATATGCTTTGGGATGTACATAATTTGTTGATTGTGGTTGTCATCTATATATACGGGGTATATACGTATGTACATATTTCATGGTTGGGACTTCTATGAGATTCAAATTTTAATGTGATTGAACTTTGATAATGGGACCAACGAACGTATACTTAAGTAGGTACAAATGATTATGTATATTACATTACACATTTTTGGAGTTACTATAATTAGTGTATTGTGATAGTTTAATCCGAAAAATCATGCTTTGTACAGTTAAATTGAATTATTTATTTTTAACAAAAAAATAAAAAATTAAACCTAAACAGTTACATACACCGGGTGAGCCACTTAAAGTGATCCAACCAAATAACTCGAAAATAACCAACCCTCTGAAAAAAAAGTTCGAAAGAAGGCTTGTCTGAGTTTAAAAAGGAAATATGGTGAATATTCTCGTGATTTAGTCTTGAGCTTGCTTTCATCGAACTGTTACTAAGTTTTTTAGAAATGGACGGATTAAACATAAAAAAAAATCGGCTAAAATAAGTGACAACTGAGAATAGTTGCATCAATCGCGTGGCATTCGATAGTCACATAACAACGATTTTTTTTTTTAGAATTAGATACAGTTCAAAAAATTAATAGCTATAACCTATTTTTAGAATTTGACCCAAAATCTAAATTTGATAAAATTTGAGTAAATTTCTGAGAGAGTTAATTTGGATTTGGGAATTAAAGAAATGTTATGCTACAGAATATTTTAAAAATGTTGCTGATAGTAATTCAAATGGTTGGCTATTTTGTGCAATTTAAATGTAAATTTGAATCTTTCAGTACCCTAATTCTATAACGCATAAGATAACGTGAAAACGCGAAACGAGTACTTTACACGTTTTCATACTAAAATGGTATTCTATAACTTTACACCAAGATAAATTAAAAAATGGGTAAGTCATTAAACGTCAATAAATTACAAATACAATTTATCCTGTGTATAGTTCGTTTTCACGGTTAAAGTGTTAAAATTTAAAACTAAAATTTCACGAAGAAGGCGGGCTAGTGCCGAACAAAAAAAACATGTTTGTCCTTGTTACTCTTTATATTATATTATGAAACGAAACACTAACAAAACGTCAAAGTGGTTTTAGACACGATAAAATTATTCAGCAAGAAAAAATGTACACGCTGGCTACTTTGTTTTATAGAATACCATTTAACCTAAATAAGATAGAAATTGTGTAAATTTTTTTTGTGCAAACTTTTTCAATGTTTCGTTTTTTCACATTATCTTGTTTTTACAGAATTAGACCACAGTACATACTCTATTTTATTTTTTTTTTTCAATTTTATTTAAATATTTTAAATAAACAATTATTAAAATCTAGTCACCTGGACTAACGAGAAATTTTATTCTAACTTAATTTACTATGTTGTATTATTCTATGGCTTCTTCCCACTGGTGTTCTATAGTGTCTGATAAATTGAATTAAACCACATCGTTATTGTGGATTTTAGATCAGCATTAAGCTGTTTACACTAGCAATTACACCAGCTCAAAAGGTTTAGTTCGTTTGTGATCTGTGTTGTTTAACAGCTTAGTTGCCTCAGAATTAACATGTTGTTCGAGCCGTTGCCTATGTCTCAGTGCATTTTTAGGTCCCTATGGAGGTGTCTGTTTCTAAAATACCATGGTGCATCAACGATGTTCCTTAATACTATGTTTTGAAATCTTTGGATGATTTCTACGTTGCTCTGTTTGGTACAAACCCAAAGTTGGATACCATAAGTCCAAACCGATTTTATTTGTTTATATAATATAGAAGTTTGTTGTATGTTGATAGAGCGGAGCTCCCTCCTATCAGCCAATACATCTTTCTTTATTTAAGCCCTAGTTCTTCACTTTTCTTTTTGACGTGTGCTTTCCATCGTAGTTTTGCATCTAGTGTCATGCCAAGATACTTAGCCGTGTTGGCATACGGTATTATTTCTTGATTAATTGCAACCGGAATATGTTCGAGCCGTTTGTTTGTAAAATTGATGTGAACTGATTTAGTTTCGTTAAGTTTAATTCACCATCTTTTGGTCCAGTTATGTATTTGAGTAATAGCTAACTGTAAATTCTGAGTTGATTCTTCGTCGCTATCTCCAACCGCTAAGATTGCCGTGTCATCAGCAAAGGTCGCCACAGTGATGATTTCTAATACAGGGAGATCATTAGTGTACAATAGGTATAGGACCGGACCTAATACACTGCCCTGCGGTACTCCTGCCTTGATTTCTTTCAATTCAGAATAGGAATCGTCTAATTTTACTCTAAAGAATCTATCTTTCAAATATATAATTCTAATATTGTAGTGAATTGCATTGGTAGTTCAGTTCTTAACTTATAGTTAAGTCCTTCGTGCCAAACTTTATCAAAGGCCTGTGCAACGTCTAAAAATATCGTTGAGCAAACTTTTTTCTCCTCTAATGCCCTTTCAATAATATTAGTTATTCTGTGGACTTGATCTAATGTTGAGTGTTGGTTGCAAAAACCGAACTCATGATTTGGAATCAGGTTTTTCCTCTCAATTATCGGATTTAGCCTTTTTACTAATAATTTCTCAAAGAGTTGACATAACTGGTAATAGTTATATTGGCCTGTATGATGCAGTTTTGTGTGGTGGTTTCCCAGGTTTTGGAATCATAATTACTTCTACAATTTTCCAGAGGCTGGGTACATATTTCAATCGAAAGGCGGCATTTATAATATTGGTGAGCTTTAATAATGCTTTCCTTGGTAGTTCTTTTAAAATGTCTGCTGTGATAAGGACATAACCCGGCGCTTTTTTCGGATTAATTTTGTTTTTATCTCATACATGACTTCTTTTGGTGTTGATCGTAGGATTTCTTCACTTTCCTGTACAACCTCTCCAGTTATTATTTCGGCTTCCAATGAAGCTATTCAGCAAAACTTTGTACTTTATCTTCGTTATTTCTGGGCAATTTTTCATCTTCTGTTTTGATTGGCATTTTAATTCTTCTGGTTGCTTTCCAGAGAGAATAATCAGTACTAGTATCATTAGATAATTTTCTGAGGTAGTTACTGATAGATTTGTCTTTCAAATCTTTGATTTCCCTTTTAAGTAGCTGAGTTAGATTGTTTAGCTTAGTTTTATCTTGAGGGGCTCTAGTTTGTCGCCATATTCTCCTTTCCCTTCTTTTTTCTGCCAAGAGCTGTCTAATTTCTCTAGGGCAGTTGTTTCCCTTAATTTTGTTTTTAACTTCAGGGGTGTTTTCCCAGGCTGACTGCTGTATGTCACATATGAACTTGTGAACTTCTTTTTCTAATTGCTCCTCACTCCTTAGCGGAACCAAGTTAATTTTTCTTTCTAAAGACAGTCTAAAGTATTCCCAATTTGTGTGCTTATTTACTAAACTAGGATAGCTTTCTTTTTGAATGATCCATTCACTTAATGTCACAAGTATTGGGGAGTGATCAGAGCCTAAGGCAAGACTTTCATCTATATGTAAATAATTTACAGATATATTCTTCACTATAAAGAAATCAATCAGATCTGTTATTTTATTTGGCTCAGTTGGCCAGTAGGTCGGTTTACCATTTGATAAGGCTTCACAACCGTATTTTCTGATAGCATTGAGGAGTTCTTTCCCTTTAGTTGTTGTTAGTCTAGAACCCCAGTGGATATTTTTTGCACTATATCTCCTCCAACTACAAATCTTTTCCCTAGTTTATGGGGCGGTACCTTTTAGGATGTTGACATAGGAAACTTTTGGTTGTGCAAAACTGCTTGTAACATGAGCGTGCATTCGCTTGTTGAGCAATTGTACTTCTTGGAGTTATATCTCTTTGATTGTAACGTTGATTGGATTGGTCTTACGCTTCAAATTCAGATAAACTGGGCAACCTCTGTAGTTTGCTTTGCTTTGTATTTTTCACAAATAAACATCATCCTATATTGAACAGTTTATTTTGTGAACAACAGCTGATTGGTCTTTACTGTTTACTATTTATTGTCGGTACGTTTGTTGTCTTCCCACCTCTTTACATTATATATAATAAATCCTAAACTTTTTATTTTATCAACTACTTCAATTTGGTAACCAGAGATGGCTAAGTCGATATTTGTTGTGTCATAATTTCTTTATCTATTATTGCTTTAGATTTTGCAGGGTTAATTAGCGCAATTATAGATATTATCCATTGCTTCATTTATCGGTGAATATCGCCAAAAATATGAAACTCAGCTTTATTGTTATGATCAACATTGGCCAAAGCTTTAGCATATTCAAGCCAAAGAAGTATGCAAATTTTACCCACTACAATGTATGCAGTCAAATCATCAACCACATGAGAAACAGCTATTGTTGTGCCACCCCTAATCTTGATTGAAAATTATTTAAATTTGAAACTTCATAATTTTTTCCAATACTTTAGACGATCATAGCAAGATACTAATAGGTCTATATTTTTATGAAGATCCGTTTTTTGAACTGAGATTAGCAACTTTCCAAAGGTCCAGAAATACAGAGTTAAGAATGGCAACATATTAAAATATATGTCAGATATATACGAGTAAGTATCAATTTGAAGATGAATCCATTAGTCGTAGATGTGATTGATCATAAAGTCTTGAAAGCTGCCTCTTGGTCTACATTTTGAAACAAGATAGTATAATCTTGTTTCAAAATGTCACTGGTTATTTGAATATTTCTCCGCAACATTTTACGTGAAAGATTAACATTGATTTTTTTTTCGACCTTCTTCACTTCTAGCAAGACGCCAGATGTGATGCAAACAATTTAACTACTAATATGGCATTGAATTTTCTTTATTTCTTTTGTAATGAATAAATTAATGAATAAATAAATTTTTTAAAGATGCGACTTGTTTAAGCCCTCGAGGTATTCACAAATAATAAATTGATTTTTCTGCTAAATTCAATCGGAAGTTTTCTATTAAAATTCTTCTTATTTGAAATTTTACCATTCAGCAACAATATCAAGGTAATTGTTTTATTTTTTATGACATAGTCATAAGTAATAAGTTTTGTTGAATATACATATATCCAACAATCTCCAGCATAACCAGGAATACAGAATAATTTTAAAGTATTAGCAATCTGGTAGTACTCATTCATTGATATTCAAGTATTGAAGAATGAGACTACTGTTCTCTTTAATATTTTATAAATTTTATAACTTTTGTGATGGTTTATGAGTGAAAACGAGTTTTAATGGAATCTATGAAGCTCAGTACATAACTGCGGGAGTGAGTCGAAAAAATAATCACACTTCACTCTCTACCAATCAAAGTACGCCATTTTGACATAAACTCCTCCTTTTTCATCACACTCGCGTTGACAATTTTCTTACTCACACAAATTTCTCGACTCACTCCCACAGTTATGTACTGAGCATGAGGGACAAATTAATAGTAATAAACCACTTAGTGAACTTATGTTTGTCTTTCAATATAAAATAGTGTTACTGGGTTCACTCTGTTTTCTGGCTTAGTTTCAAACAATTCTTCTGCCAAGTCATCGTGTATGTGCCATGGTCCGGTTTTTTTAAAATATAAGCTATGTAATGTCTGGAGTTATTTTCTTCATTCCACGTTTGTAATGAATAAAGCCAACTAATGTTAGATTGGCTGTTCCTAAGTTTATCTCCGATGAAATTTCGCTAATTTTAACAATATAAAATATATTAGAATTTAATGGTTAAACGCAACAAAACCAAAAAGGGTGTTAATTTTTAGTTTTTCAGGACTCTCGATGAGCTGTTTACAATTTTTGCAAGTGGAACCGGAAAACTTAAATGAATCACTATTATTTTTAAAATGCATACCTTAAGTTATATATTTGCTGTTGTAATATGTTGTAATATATATAAATGCATACCTTAAGTTATATATTTGCTGTTTTGCGTATATCAATTTTTTGTTAGTTCGACGGTAATCTTAAAATTCAAAGAACTGTAAGTCTGAAGTCTTTCGCTGGTTTGCCACTTACAACTACTTCGAAATTAATTATTAAATATACAAATTACATACAACTATTTCGGAGTGTGTAATATATCAGAACATTTAAATTGTTAATTTCACCAAGCGCACACAATATTTACTCGTTCACCATCTTGAAATGAATTTATTATTTTATTGTATAATTTTTTAAAATATGTATTTTGTTTAAAATTAATTTATTTTCGAATTGATTTTAGGTAAATTTCCTATATTATTTATTATGTTTAAAGATCAAATTTGTAAATAACATTAAAAATATTACAGAAGATATTAATAAATGTTTAATTTATGACGCAAAACAAGATTCTGTAATAGAAAATGACCTTGAAATACCCTTGAAAACGTCAACTAAATTAAATATAAAATATTATTAGGTACCTCCCCTCCTTAAAACCAAACAATCCATCTCTGCCACATTATCACTCTGTACAACAACCTTAACTTGAGTGTTTAAATACTGTAGACGAATGATCCGAAATTTGCCAATTAGTTAAAAATTAACATTTTTGCACAAAATTTCAATATTTCGATTTAGTTGTTCACTTTGCGATGAATTTGAGTTACCTACAAAAATTTTAATTTTTGAGTCCCATAACAAGTAGAGATTAAAACAAAAAAAAAAAAAAGGAAATATTTTACCGACTACAATTCATCATACAGATATGATACACATTTGATATTGCGAAGGTCACTTAAAAGAGTCTTAAATATGGTGCCCAATCTTATGCACTGAGTTAGAGTATCAAGCACGTTCTTCACTCATAAACAGATACAACTACAGACATGATCCATCTTCCCGCAGCCAAATTGACCATGTATTACATTGATAGTTGTTGCACACGTCTCACAATCGCGAGGAAAACAAAGCTACTCTTACTAAGAGGGCAGCTAAGCAAATTTGTAAATGCAATCAGCGCAGTTCGCGTTATTTCTTTAATGAAATTACTGGATTGCACTATACATTTAGGCCTGCGTCAACTGTCATTCGGGACCAGGATGGAAACATCTGTATCAACATCGACGCAGTACTCAACGAATGGAATGGACACTTTACTAACCTGATTGGTGTTCATCATGCGTGTAGTTGAATCCATCCCCGTATCAGGTGTTCTAGGACTTCCGGTAGGCCTATGACTCGATCAATCGAGAGAGTTTGTGATCGGCGCTGGAATATCTAGGAATGCCAACCAAATTGGTATGATTATGTAGTGACACAGTCTCAATGCTGTGTTAAAGGTGAGAACAGGCTAGCGAGAATTTTTGCAATTAACTCGGTTGTTTGGCAGGGAGATGCCTATTCCCCGATACTCTTTAATCTAATATTGGAGTACATCCTTCCTGGTATTATCAGCTGAAAAGGCTATACCTGTCTTAAATAGAACAGAAAAAGTTAATAAACTGTCACATAATATACAGGAACTAATCCAGGAAAAGCGGATTCGCCGCCGATGGCAAGAAATTAAATCACCGTTGTTGAAATGGAAATTAAATCGAACTATTAAGACTCTAAGATTTGCATTGCGGGAAGAAGAAAACCAGAGCGTCCAGAATTATTTAAATAAACTGTCGGCAATCGAGAGGACAGATTATTCTATGTGGGAGGCAACAAAAAAGTTAAAAAGGTCAACAAACTCGAATCACCCGATTAGACTACCAACTGGAAACTGGGCGAGAAGCGATGAAGAAAAAGCCAATGATTTTCCTGCTCATCTGACAACAGTATTCGCACCACACGAAGAAACTAATAACTTCGTGCTACCCGACCAAATCGATGATGTTTTGTCCTTCAAACCAATAAAATATAATTGGAAGAAAGTTAAGAATACAAATAAAAATTGTATAAGTTCAAAAAAGGCACCAGGGCTTGATCTTATTACTGGATAAATGATAATGGAATTGCCAGACAAATGGATAAAACTAATAACATTCCTATTCAACGCAATCATGCGGAATGGTTATATTCCTCAAAAATGGAAGATATCTTTGATCACATAAAGCTGAGTATGAATAATCATACATAAAACTGAAAAAAATGATACATAGATTTCATCATATCGTCCAAAAAGCATGCTGCCTACAATCTCAAAGTTATTTGAAAAAATGCTACTAACGGAATTGATACCAGTATTAGAAGAACGGCATATTATTCCAGACCATCAATTTGGGTTCCGAAACCAATATGGTACTACAGAACAACACAGAATACAGAGAATTGTAAATGCAATCAAAAACACCTTTGAGGGAAAGAAATATTGTTCTGCTTCCTTCTTGGACATTGCACAAGCCTTTGATAAACTTTGGCATGATGGGCTAATATACAAAATTAAAGGACTTCTACCGAAAAAATTTCACTCAGTTCTGGGAAACTATCTCCTTCAAAGGCAGTACATGGTTACCCAAAATAATGCAACGTGGTTCCCCATAAATAACGCATTCATTTATGGGGAACCAGCAGCGCGTCAAACAGAGAACTCGCGAAATTACTTCATAGTATTACCAATGCACCGTGGTACATTCGAAATAGTAATATACACGATGATGTTGGAATTAAAACTATTAAAGATATCATTAAAAAATTCAGTTCGAAATATTACTCAAAACAAGAGACATATCCCAATGAATTGGCCAGGGATATATTAAAACAGTCGCGATTAAGGCGACTGGAAAGAGCAGATTCACTTGGACTGAAGAACCTGTAAATATATTAAATGTTTAGGTTTTACATATAAATGTAATCTAAATTGATTAAATAGTGAACACTAATAACAAGTATTAACATTGGTTAAGACTTAAAATATGTAATAATTTTAGCTTAAGATTTGAATACTTCTTGTTAGTTTCTTTTTTGAAAGATTCAAGAATAAAGCCATTGGCAGCATAGAAAAAAAATAAAATAAAAAAATCTTTCGTAGCAACGGAGTGAAGGGAAGTTTGATCTGCTTATAAAGTTTTCAGCTCCAATGAGTTCAGAACAAAATATATGATCTCTGGATATAACAGACAATGGCACACCAGATTTTAGTAGTGGCCACTACATCTTTGAGGGAGTGAGGAGGTTCAAATATTTGGACTCTCTTATCAGCTCATGATAGTAGTGTGGGTGAGGATCTAAAAGTGCGCCTGGCAAATGGCAGTCATGCTTTGTATCATCTAAGGCCGAGAATGCTGGCTCGGTCACGTTCTTCGTGCTGATCCGGAACGAATTTTGCAACGATCTCTGAAAGAAGAGCCACCATATGGTAGACGCAAAGAGTGCGCTGCAGATAACGATGGCTCCACTTTGTAGAAAACGACTTGGCTTCTTCAGATTTTCTAAGACAGTACTGGCCTTTAAACACTGTTTATTATTATTAATATTAAATAATTATTAAAAATATTAATGAAATGGTTTCGTTTTATTATTCTTTAGGTTTCTAATTTTCATTAGCTTAAACAAATTAATTAAGTTCCCTAAACTGATAAAAAAATCATACTGGAAAATTTATTACCACCTTAAACAGCTGATAATTGGGACATTTTTATTAAATTAATTAAATCTAAAGGGGGCGAAACTGAAAGGTTATATTCGTTTTAGTGATCCCTTTGAGGTATGAAAAAATAATATTTCCGAGAGTTTAATGATGCGGAACAACAGTTCCCTTGCTGAGCCGTTTAACAAACAATTATATCTGTCAATAAAGACAAATGACTCTCTAACATTTAGCAAACGATAAATAATGATGTATAAATGCGTCTCCGAAAGTACTATAACATGCACTTAAATTGTTCTAATAAATTATAATTTTATGAAATATGTATATTACCCCGGTAACTAAGTACATACATTTTGCAATATTGAAGGCATATTGAAATATATAGTTACACCATAATTGCCAGTAAATATATATTTTTCGATTATTCATATCACATACTTTGCCGCAATAAATATAATCGTCTATACATACGATATACTTATACATTAGAGTATTAGACAGATATATTATTTAAAACTATTTCAAATCAATACTAATTTATATTAGTAGTGCTATTCGTACCTAAATATATTATTGTATATACATATAGATACTCGTGTAGCGATAACAATATTATATTCCATTTAAATGAATAATAATAAAAATTGTACATGTGCATTAAATATTACATAAAAATAAAAATAAAATCGTATCTACATATATGAATGTATGTATATTTTATATGTAATTATGTATAGACAAAACACCAACTTGTACGTGTTTAGATATACGAGTATATTAGCATCATTAAATTATCTATTTGTATTTTAAAAATGAATTCTACCACACAAACCAAACGTGATTTATTATAGATCGTTTCAGTTTGGAATTTTTTTTTTGTGGCATTTTAAAAATCAGTGAGTTAATATAAACGATAAAAATAATTTCTAATTTCAAATAGTTTACAGCAGAATGTACTCGTAAAATAATAAAATCGCGAGAAAATTTCACTCGCATACTTACATATATTTAAATGATAATTTTTTTGCTGGTTGTTAGAAAAAGCTCGAAATTGTTTTATCGTCTTCTTATTTTACGTAACGAAGAAAAAAAAAATCATGGCAGAGGAAGGAACAAATATGAAAAACTTTAGTTTTTATTATATACATTTTTAAAATTTAACACGTTTTCCAAATAATCAAGAAAAGTTTTCATATTTTGATTTCATTTATAATTTTCGAGATGCTTTTTTTTTTTTGTGTTTGCAGTATTTGAAGAAACATTTTTCCCAAATAACTAAATAAAAATGTAATATGCTTGTTATTTTTATTTAAAACTTCAACATTTGTTCTAAAATTAACATATTCATAAAAGCACAAAAAAAATTGGAACACATAAATGAGACTGTTTTTCAAATAAAGTTCTTGGAAAAAATGTTCGTCTAATGACACATCAAAGATGTTATCATAAGGATGTTGTACATTCCTGTATTATGGTTGCGGTAAAATGTCGTTTATTTAGTTATTCATAATTTTTTTCTAGGAAGGAAGTGGTATTTTAAAAATAAACAAGGTATACACTTCAAATTTAATCGAAAAATAAGAATTTGTATAATTGTGGTTATTTCATTTTAAGAACAAATTTCACTATAATATTAGGTCACCAATAATGATTCTGTATACTATAATTGGGAGGTATCGCCTATCCAATTTGGCAATCGTGATACTGATAACTGATAGTAAATTCAACAATTTTAGATATGATATTTGTTATTGGTTATGTCTTATCTCGGGTTGAAATATATTAATTTTTTCAATGTTTGATACATAACATAAAATACAGCCGATAATGATACTCCAACCGAAACTGGCCAAATGCAGTTTCAAATGCAAACTAGGTGATGACAATAGTTCCCCTATCGTGTTATCTACTTAGATTTTATCTTCCGCTATGAAATGTACTGTCATTTCTTTGTTTGGCGTTACCTTGCATTTCAGCTTAGTCCCCATTACTATCGGTTTGATGAATTTGTCCTCGAATTCTATTATTTTCATTCTTAATGGTTAGCGCTGCTATCATCGTAACTGTTGAATCCTCCTTTTCCAGATTTGGCACTATATGGCACGTATAAGAGGGTTTCGTCGCTCATAGCTATGGTGGAATAAAGTACTAGCAACGCTATTTCTATACCTTGATCGACAACAACATAATTTCTTTGAACGAAATTCGCTACTCGTTAGTTCTACTTTTCCTCAATATGGCATCTTGAATATCTTCTAAGATGTTGTTTATGTTATCATCTCCACCTCCGTAATTATTATTGTATTTTATAAGCGATCGTAGTATTTGTTATTGCCTTGTTCGCCATGTTGTAATAGTAAAGTAATTTATGTATTTTAATTACTTATGTATTTGTAATTTTACACAAAATACCACAACACGAAGAAATGACTATTTCTCTACTTCATTTCAATCGCTCAGATATAGAGCGATTTGAGTGTATTCGATGTACATACATCTCTTGTTACGAATTTTGGATTCTTCTAAGGATCCGTAAGGGATTTTGCAATAAAACACTTGAACTATTTATTAACAATGGACAATTTCGAGAATAAATTAACACCACTTGCTTTCAGCACTTTTAGCTTTTTACAATATCACTGGTTCAGTTTAGAACACTTTACTATTTCCCTGCATCTCATTTGTTCACTGATTACTGGTCGAAGTATGCGTGTATTTATTCGAAAGAATTTTGTGACGTAATTGTAACAGCACTCTCTCTCTCTTGCCGCGCCTCTGCTCATTTCTCCTCTATAGTTTTTGTTCACGGTTAGATTCTCGAACATTGTAGTGTTTTACTGAATAATAATGATCATCCTGCTTTTGCGACTTATCGCATCTAAACATTGGTGTCATCGACTCAAATAAATTTCCATTATAAAAACTACAACTCCCCTGAACAACGATACTGTTGTGATTGAGTATAACACGATAGGCAAAATCGTCACGTTATAATGAATAGAACAATGATGCAGCCGTATTAACAACCCGACCAAACAGATCTATTAATATGATATTTTAAAACATCGTAATAACAATAATCACATCCTACATACTGAAATAATATTATAATATAGAAACAACGCCCTAATTTTTGTTTGAAGCATTAACTTTAAACATTGGCACTTTAGTAAATTGGAATTCGCAAGTAGGATTGAGCAAATTTTATGAAAAAATCATGATATTACAACGAAAGTGTATACTTTGACGTGAAAGAAATTTTTTTTTACTAAGACGTCCTCGTTCTTTTGACTAATGCCACCTTTTTTCAGCAATTTTAAATATTATGTTTGTTATTGGAAAATAATACAAAAAAAAATTGTTTGGTTATAAACTTTGCGACATTGGTTATTATAAAATAAAAACAACGCCCTAATTTTTTTTAAACCCGAATATTTTATTGTATTTTACAAAATTGGGCATCCTATTATACAATTTGTATAATAGGATGTCTGATTTCGTTGGTTATTGGCGCTTCTAAATTGCAATTCGCAACTCCGGTAGTATGGCAAATTCAGTCATCTTATGAAAGCAATCATAATATTACAACAAATGTGTATACTTTGACGTCAAAGAAATCTTTGTCACAAGACCTTACTCTTCCTTTTGTTTAATGCCAGCTTTCTTTGGTTTGAATTATTTGGTTATATACTTTCCAAAATTGGTTATTATAAAATAAAAACCACGCCCTAATTTTTTTTTATTCTAATTTAAAATTTAAAAATTTATAAATTGAAAAACCTCTTAAGCTCGTTAAATAAGCAAATTAGAATGGTTTGGTTAGGGTACAATAAATTGGCTGAAACCGTTTTTCCACTTAAAGTTTTATATACGCTATATACAATACATGCATACTTATATTTACTCATAGACGATGAAATCATTGCGTAGCACTTACAACTAAATATGATGAACAAATAAATGCCTCGTCATCTAATTAGCAACTTGGATGGATAAAATGACGGTAAAAGCCGAGGTGGAAGAGAATGCGATATTAAAGTTTTCCTTTCGTGATTTGTATGTTTCAAATCGAAAACTAAAAATGATATAGAATTTAAAATATCGGTTGAAAAACCGCCCTCCGATCTATACGCTTTTGATTGCAATTTGAAAACAGTGAGGCTATTCAGAGTTGACTTGTTCATTTCACAAATCTGTCACCCTAATATACGTATAAGAACGAAGAGAGTATACTCCACTATGGCACTATAATTTCCTGTTCTGCCAGTTGAACGAGCATCGCTTTGATCATTCCTGAAGGGAACTGAAAGGGAATATTATCGCCGATCCAAAGTATCTCCTATTTTACGTTTATTTTATTCTGTTATTACTTAACTTATAGACCGATTTGCGGGCCATGGCACTGATTCAGAATATCATCCTGTCATGTGTCAATCTTCGAAATCATTTCTGGCTACTAACTTCACACCAAAGACTGAAGTCATACCAAAATACAGTGTTTCACGAAATTCCTGCAAAGATAATGAAAAGTGGATGCACGGTAAAGTGTCGGTAAAAGTGCCATGACAGGGTGTCACTACAACTGCGAGAAATTATTTTTAACTTTTATTACAAACTCGGAAGTAAAGTGTGCCAATGAGACTATATTGCCAACTCAGTTCAGGAAATTAATAAAAAAACTACCAAGATCTCAATTGGTGCGATTGTATCACTTAAACCCACCAGAGGAAAATCAGTTAAATACTAGGGTGTGTTTAAGAATGTATTTAGAAACAGTTTCAATTTCGAAGCAAGTAGTTGATACTGCACTTTTGTGAATTGCGGAAAGGAAAATCGTGGTAAGACATTGTTTAATATCATTTTCATTGAATTACGATAAAGTGGACTAAATAGAAAATTAATTATAATGCATGCAAAATTGTTCTTCGTAAATATGCCAATCTTTAATGCAAATATGTTTAATTTTTTGTTAGCTAAATACTTCGTCCCCTCTATGAATTACAACTAAACATATTATTATTATTATACACATACAAATCTCAAAAACACATTTTACTTTTTACAATCGAAGAATAGCAGTATTTACGGGCCCAACAGCGAAAGTTTATCTTGAAAGTGATCTTTCCATTGCGATAATAAAAATGAAGCAAGAACAATCAAAAATTTTCATAAATCAGCTGCTATATTTAATAAAAATATAGTCACAGCTTGTGTTGACTTCCAAAAGGTTTTACAGAGTGCCTCTTTGGTGAAACCAGGATTTTTTCTATAAAAAAAAAATTAAACTTGCATAATTTCACCGTATATAATTTGGCCAGTCATGAGGTTAATTCCATAATTCATTCCATAAAGAAACGATCGCTAGTCAAGGTGCATCGGAAGTATCTAGCTGCTTGTATAAATTTATATTGGAAGAGATAAACAAGGACAACGTCACAGCATTGGTTCTGAATATGAACCGGGTATAAACTCCGATGATGACTCAAGTCAAGCAGCATGTTCGCCAAAAAATGATGATATTAAAACCCGAAAACGCAAATGTAATACTGACAACTGGCAAAGAGTGAAGTCGAAAAGACAAAGAAACTCTGGAGTGCAATACAAAAACGCAACATTACGTACTATTCATGCAAATGAGATGAAAAACGAATGTACAGTAAAGTGCCGACTAAAATGTCATGAGAGAGTGCCACATGCTATCAGGCTGAATGTTTTCAAACATTACTACAAACTCGGAACTAAAGAGCGTCAGTGGGATTTTGTTGCTCAAGGAATTAAGGTTTTCGATAAACAAGTTCCCAGAATTTCATCAAGCGATAGTAGGAAAAAGTCATCACGACTATATTACCTTAATTAACATCTCAACGATAAATATCAGAGTACAAGAGTATGTTTGAAAATGTTTCTCGACACTCTTACTATTTCAAACCAGGTAGTGGAGACAGCTCTCAAAATTAACAGATGGCGCAATAGATAACAGCGGTAAGATGTTAATCACTATATGTACAGTTGTATTGAAACTGATTTAGATACCAATAATTTTTCAACAGGCAAATATGCACGTCCGGTGAACATACCTCAAAACTTTTTTTAGATGGCGATCTTTCAGTGGCCAAAATGTATCGCCTTTATGTTAAGTGGATTGAAGAAAAGCGACTGAATGAACAAATTGTTACAGAGCGTCAGTATCGCGATATTTTTAATTTTAACTTTAATTTAAGTTTTTTCAAGCCGAAGAAGGATCAGTGCAATGATTGCTGAAGATACGAAAATATACCCTTTACAGAAAAGGAAACGTTTAAATGTGACTGAGAAACATCAAGAAATGACAAATGAAACCAGGAGATTGAAAAATATTGACAAAGCAGCAGCTACAATTAACAATAACATTGTAACTGCAAGTTTTGATTTCCAAAAAATTCTACAGTGTTCTTTCGGTAATTGAATTTCAACGGTGTATCATATAGCCGACCGACAGGGCTATTGTTATTTATGGGATGAGACGATTGCACAACAAGGTGCATGCGAAGTATCCAGTTATTTATATCAATTCATTTTAGAAGAGAAGAAAAAAAAATAATGCGACTAAATTTATATTTTGGTCGGACAATTGCCCCGGACAAAATAAAAATAAAATTTTGTTCACGTTTTACTCATGGATATCTAAGAAGCTTCAAATTGATATTTTGCCACAAATTCCTTGAGAAAGGGCACACCCAGAATGAGGGTGATTCCAAACATTCTACCGTAGAGAAATACCGAAAAAATAAAACGATTTATACCCCGTTACAATACTATTGCCTTATAAGGAATGCGAAAGTTAGTGGACCATCTTAATCTATTCATGAAGTGGATCAGAATGAAATTCTCAATTTCAAAAAATTGTCACATTCGAATTATTTTACAAAAAACTCAAAAAATGAACCATTTTTAATAAGTAAAGTTAGAGAAATCTATGTATCGAAAGATCAACCTTCCAAATTACTATTTCCGAAATTATCGATGATTAATGCTTCCTTATCATTTTTAATAATTTTTAAATTTTGTTTTTTCTGTTTAATCTAATAATTAAAAATATTCTTAAAAATAACAGATTTGCTTTTATTTTGTTTTAAAATATCAATTGATACTATGTATTAGCTGTTCTTAATCAACATCAGGCCACTAGTTGCTTCGAGTGCTGGATTGTTTGGACAAGGTTCCGTCAAAAATGTTTATTTTTATGTATTGTATTATTGTGTTAAGTTGAAAATTGTATACTGCAATAATGCAATATGTTGAGTTACAATAAGTGCGTTTTTTTATTAACAGAACTTCAAGTTCTATAAGAACATCGGGAATAATACTGGGAATTTTTTTTTAGTTTAACCAATATATTTAATTTAAGTTCTATTTATTTGAATAAATTTCAACTTCTAACTATATTTTTTGACATCTATTGTGAAATAATACAAGTATCAAGCATAAAACAATGAAAAATATTTGTTTAAAATATTTCCTTTTAAAATTTCCCTTTTTTTTCGAGTTCGTGTACTATGAATTTATCGCGAACTTGAAAAAACCAATGTTTTATCCAGAACATTGAAAAATAAAGTTAAATTTGATTTTATTTCGATAATAGTGAATTAAAATGTGTAGTTTAACATTAAATGTATCTTATTTATTGATAAAATATTAAATTCATTTGGATTTTAACTGAAAAAATGAGAAAATTCTATCCAGAACTTCATTCCAATAAGAAAATTTTTTGAATTAAAAAACACGACTAATGATAACTATTAAAACTTATGGTAACTTTCATTCTATCTACAACCTCGATAGCGTTCAGTCGTGTAAAAGTGGTCATAAATAATTGATTTTTTTTTCTTTTTTTTTTTTCTGAGTACACAAAATTTTGAGTTTATATTTTGATTTTTTACTTTTTAAGTTAAATTTCATTTTTTCTATTATTATTTTTTTTGGCTGTGCGTGTGTCCTACAGTGCGCTTTGATTTTTGCGAGTTTTTCTTGGTATAATCAGCAGCTAGTGTCGTGGGTGTATTTTTTTATGTTGGCTTATACGCCGGGCTGTGTGATGCCTGTTTTTCGTAGTGTTAAGTGCATGTGTGAAAGTGTCTAGTTTTGTTTCGGTATAGTGTCCAGTTCTCTTTATCGTGCGATTGTGCATAAACCACGTGCATTTTTTTTTTATATAACGGTACTTGTACCGCGTGCATCGGGCGTCTATAATTTTGGATAACTGAAGGTCAAACTCTGCAACTAGCTGACACAGCTAAGTGAACGGTTTTCATTTTTCATCTTTTTTATTATCTTTATCGTTTGTTTTTTATTACTGCAATCCGGTATACCTATACTGTAATCCATAATATCTAAAATTAAATTTCATTGTTTTGTTTTCTACGTAGCAGATAATCAATTACAACAATAATTGTCTGTTACGAGTATCCCGCTAATTTTGCATTTAACAGCTGCATGTTTTTGATTGTTGTTTAGTCTCGAAATTCATTTGGCGCTTAACAAGAAATACACCCATGAGTCTACTAGTATTGCTTGTATTTTTTTCACCCTCGCTATATTAAACAGAAAAAAAAAAAAAAAAAAATTCACAGGTGGTTTTGAACTTGTCTGCCAGTTAAGTTCAAACTTATGGGCACCGCTGTGTCCGACGTGGAGCTTGAAAACCTCGACACTTTAAGTGTCTGTGGTTTCAGCTCCGAACTAAAAAAGCCCTACTTAATTCGGATGCTGAGGTGACCTTTGGGGTAACCCCATCCCAACGCGGAACTAGGCGTAAGGGCAAAAGGAACCGCATGCGCCTACGTAACAAAATGGAACGTAGTTTACTTGACCCGATAAGCGAGGTGCCTGGCACTTCCTCTTCTGTGGCAACACCGAAACGTACCCGCGTCCATTCCAGCATCACTCCAGAAATGGAGGCTAAAAAGCCACGGACGCTGGCTAATGTTGTTGCTGAGTCCACCCTAAGGAAAGCCGCGATACGCGAGAACAATCCGGATATCATTCTGGATGAGACAAAATTCGACATCTTTCGTTTGGAGCTCCACCGAAAGGTACTAGCCACAGCTCAAACGGGTAATTTTATTCCACAATTGCTGGGGTGCTACCTAACTGATGGCTACATTGTCTGTAAATGCGCCAACGACGACACATACAAGTGGTTGTGTGAGGTGGTCTCGGGGACCAAAGATATCTGGAGTGGTTGTCAACTCTCCGTTGGTGACCCTCCTAAACCTTTGCTAATTTACACTTGGGTTCCCGGTCCTCCGGAGGATCCCAAAGTTGTATTGAGCAATATTGGTTTATTGAACCCGTCAGTGTCGACAAATGGATGGAAGGTTGTCCGATACAAGCGCGAGGCTAAGCGTCAAGCTATTGTATTTCGGGTGGACCTAAAATCTTTTGAGACCATCACTGGTTCCAGATATTCTTTGCAGTACGTACTGGACAGGATTATCTTTAAGATTATCTCTGGCCCGTAGACTATTCGTTCTGGAGAGGATCTCGTTCAAGATTATCTCTGGTCCGTAGATAACATTATTCTCCTTTGGCCCGACTTTATAATGTCGTCCATGATTAGAATAAAACAGATCAACTTGCAACATAGTAAGTCTGCTTCTTTTGAATTGAGGAATTTGCTTTCTGTAATGCATATAGATATTTGCCTAATCCAGGAACCATATCTTCTTGATAATGATGTCTCTGGATTGAACTTATTTAATGGCAGAATCTTCTGTAAGAATTCTGCCAATAAAACTCGAGCGTGCATTTTTATTGGCAATAATATCAATGCAAATCTTATTCACGAGTGCAGCTCGGCTGATGTTACGGCTGTGCTCATTACTCTGATATCCGATAACTCCTGCACTAAACTGGTCATCGCCTCAGTTTATTTGCCGTATGACTCCTCTTCGCCTCCTCCCTCTGAGGAACTCACTAATCTTGTGACATGGTGTAAGAATAAGCATACCCCTTTAGTGATTGGCTGTGATGCTAGTGCTCATCACACGATCTGGGGTAGTACGAATATTAACCTCAGGGGTTCTTCTCTGCTTAACTATATAAGCTCTTCTGAGCTTGAAATTCTCAATACTGGTTGCGAGCCTACTTTTGTCAACTCTGTCCGTCGGGAGGTGATTGACATTAGTCTATGCTCCATGTCCATTATTGATTTAATTTTAGACTGGAGGGTGACGGATGACATCCTCACCTCTGATCACAGGTGTATTTCGTTTAATATTAACCTTAAACGACCGTCTCTTAAACCTTACCGCAATCGGAAATTAACCGATTGGGGTCTTTTCTCTCTCGAGCTAGGTTCTTTACTTGAGCCTCCGAAGGTTATTCGGTCGAGGGAGGACATTGAAGATAAAGCATCGTCACTTGCATTGGCAATTACGATAGCCTTCGAAAACTCGTGTCCTCTAATAACTAATCAAAAGATTCGGAACAAACCTTTCTGGAACTCTGACCTTAAAAAATTAAGGAAATCTACTAGGAAACTGAAGAACAAAGCTAAAAGGTCTAAGCAACAGATTGATTGGGATAACTTCTTGTTAACACAAAAGGATTATAAAAGAAGTTTAAGATCCGCTCAAAGAGCCTCGTGGTTGAAATTCTGCGAGGAAATCAATAGCCTATCTGCTGTCGCTGGACTGAATAAAGCTTTAGCTAAGAACAGTGCGTGTAAACTGAATTCTCTTCGTCTACCGGACGGACAGCTTACCTCTTCCAACAAGGAAACTGGTGAGCTGCTCCTTTCGGCTCATTTTCCTGGTTGTGATATCGTCAACTCGGATGATGTTGCTGCCGAGCTCAATAGGACGTCTGTTGCCAGTCCCGATTGGAGTATGGCTCACAAGCTGATCAATCGTGATGTCTTGCGATGGAGCTTATTTTCCTTCGCATTTGCATCATTTGCTCCACCTTTTTCAAGCGTGTATTGCTTTTAGCACTGTTCCAAGTTCTTGGAGCAGAAGTAGAGTTGTTTTTATCCCGAAAGCTGGTAAGTCCGATTATACGGATCCTAAGTCATTTCGGCCTATTAGTCTATCTTCAACTTTCCTTAAAGCTCTGGAAAGAATTGTCGATAGATTCATTAGAGATCATTTTCTAATCACCTCCCCACTCAGTAACATGCAACATGCTTACAGAGTCGGTAAGTCCTGTGAAACCGCCCTACATGAACTTGTAACCAGGATTGAAAAATCTCTTAATAATAAGGAGTTTCTAGTGGGTACTTTCCTGGATATTGCGGGAGCTTTCGATAGCACTTCGTTTGCTACGATCACTACTGCCTGTACCAATTTTTGTATTGATCGCACCATAATCTTATGGAATGAATCCATGCTCAAGTCTCGCACTGTGGAGGCGGAGCTGGATGGGGTGTTAGTTTCTGTTAAGGTTACCAAAGGCTGTCCTCAGGGAGGTGTGCTCTCACCTCTGCTGTGGCTCTTGGTCATTGACGAGTTACTGGTAAAGCTGCAGCAATCTGGCTACATTGCACAGAGCTACGCTGATGATCTTGTTTTGACAGTCTCAGGCAAACATCTCAGTGTCTTATCCGACCTAACTCAGCATGCCTTAACTATTGTGGAGGCATGGTGTGTCGAAAAGGGTCTTCACGTCAACCCTTCTAAAACTGATTTAATTGTCTTTACAAGGAAGAGGAATACTCTTGAACTATCTGTTCCCTCCCTTTTTGGGAGAACGATCACTAAATGTGACCAGGTCAAGCACCTTGGTGTTGTCCTGGATAGTAAACTTTCCTGGAAGAATCACCTGTATTATAAACTTCAAAAAGCAACTGCCATTTTTTGGCAATGTAGAAGAGCTTTTGGGAAATCGTGGGGTTTAAGCCCTAGGATGCTTTCCTTCATTTATAAATCACTGGTCCTACCGCTACTATCGTACGCTTCTATTGTGTGGTGGCCAGTGGTTGAGCTAAAGGCTTCTGTAGCCAAGCTTAATGGTCTACAAAGTCTGGCTTGCAGAGCCATAACTGGGGCTATGTCATCGACCCCACTTCTTGCTATGGAATCAATTCTTTCGTTGCCTCGATTATGCACCTTTATTTTAGGCTCAGCTTGTTCTGCAGCATATCGTCTGAGGTGCATTGGGGCATGGAATATTTTCGGTTCTATCGTAGGACATCGACAAATTTTTAAAAATTATTCGTCATGTTTACCAGAAATCGATATGGTTAATGACAGAGTACTGCCCGAATTTCATTTCTCAAATCTTTTCTCGGTGGCTTATCCTTCGAGAGATTTGTGGAGTTCGCAGGATTTTATTGATAAATTAGATGAGTCCATAGTCTTTTTTTCTGATGGCTCTCGTTCTAACCTCAATGCAGGTTTTGGAATCTACTGTGCTTGGACGGATCTGAGACTTTTCGGTAGTCTTGGTTCGCATTGTACTGTTTTTCAGGCGGAACTTATAGCGCTGACACGTAGTGTTATTGAGGCTTTAAACTTTGCTTTTAAAAACAAAAGTATTCTACTTTGTACAGATAGTAAAGCTGTACTTAACTCTTTAAGAAATCCCTTGACTGTTTCTAAACTCGTCAAGAAATGTAAACGTTTCATGAACCTTCTTTGTTCCAACAATAAAGTTACGGTCATGTGGGTACCGGCTCATTGTGACATCGCAGGCAATGAGATCGCGGATTGTTTAGCCAAAGCTGGCTCCCAATTGACTTTTGTTGGTCCTGAACCAGCGGTTCCTGTTTCTTTCAACTACGGGAAGAAAGTGATGAAGGACTACGCCTTGAAAGACCTAAGGTCTCAGTGGCTTGAGACTTTTAGTTGTCGTAAGGCGAAGTACTTCATTAAGGAGCCCAATTTGAGGTCAACGAAGTATGCTTTATCTTTAAAAAAGAACCAGTTAAGAATCTTGGTAGCGATTCTTACAGGACATGGTCGTTTTAAAGATCATCTACATCGTATGCGGTTAGCTCATGATGTTATTTGCGAGGACTGCCTTGAGGAAGATGATGACTGCCTTCACTTCGTCAGCAGTTGTCCTGCTTTCAGTTCTATACGAATTCAGATATTCAACTTTAGGTCTTTAAATTTAGATCAGTTGTCTTCTCTGCCTTGGTCTAAACTTGTTCAGTTTGCGAAGGCAGCAGTGCGCGTTTGCGAATTGGGATAGAATCCTAGGTTTGCACCATGGGCCTTTCTGGCATTGAGTCCGGAATCCTCGTGGGTTCCAGCCAATTTTAATAATAAATAATAATATGGTAACTTATAAAAACTATTAAACTACTTACGACATAAGAACATAAAATTGTCGCGGTCAAAATAACTATAACTAGTACTTACAATATTGTTTTAATAAAATTGTGCAAGACGCGTTTACCTTTTTGAATTAATTTTTTTCGATCTTTTTAGTGATTTTCGAAATTGTCGGGAGAAATGAACCGTTCGATGTAAAAACTATTCTTAATTAAACAAGTGCCCAAAAAATTATAATTGAAAAACATTCTTCTGAAAAACGACTTTTTTGACTTATCGTTTTCTTGCATGCATTGAGTAATATATATATATATATATATACATACATCGCACCACGTGTGCAATAAAACGATAAGTACTACTTATCGCGTTATTGCATGATTGAATTTTCATATAGTTCAGAGAAAGTAGTGTATTCTAGTTCAAGTCATTTTTTAAAACGGGTCCTCCTGCGGATGCTGAATCACTTTCAAAAAATACGATAAGTCAATTTTTATTTTTTATTCCCGTTAATAATACTCTAACTAGACTTATAGTTTTTTTTGTCGGAATAAATCGTATTCTCAATATTGTATTTTCAACTATCGTTTTTTAACAGGCAAATAATTTTTAACTATCACTGTAAGTGTCATTTATCGCAGTTTATGTAGGAAAACATTTAACGTTTTGATAACTATAAGTAGTATTTACATCACGTTTCAACGGGGAAATATTATGAAGTATAGGCATCGTAAGTCTTGTTATGTTTTCCTTGCCTGGGCTAAACAAATATTTCATTTTTTCACTACCGAACATTATTTAAAAATGTGTACTTATTAATTTGTTTTTTAAATAAATTTTCCAACTTTAATTATAAATGGTGCCATAATTAGGCGAGTTAGAGCTTAGTTTACGTGCAAATGATTCTGGTAAGTGCAATTCAATAAGTGCTTGTAAGATTGTAAGTACAAATCAATAATCACTTCAGTCAATACATAGCTTATTTTTATACGTAATATAAAAATTTGAAAAGAAATATTATATTTTTCATAATGTGATTATAGATCCATTTTCTTGCTACGGCACTGATTCAGAATATCAGCCTAGCACCAGTATGTCTTCGGATACATTTCTGGATTCTAATACCTCACCACAGACTAGAGTGCAAACTAGAAAGCGAAAAGAAATACTCATACGTGGCAAAGAATAAAATCCAAGCGACACAAAAATTTCGGACAGTCATACCAAAATGCGACGGGGCGTGAGGTCCCCGCAAAGATAATGAAAGGTGGATGCACCGTAAAATGTCGGTTAAAATGCCATGAAAAACTACCAGATAAAGTGCGACAAGAAATTTTTAATTTTTTTTATAAACTCGGAAGCAAAGTGCGCCAATGGAATTATATTGCCAATTCAGTTCAGGTAATCGATAAAAAAATTACCAAGATTTCTTGCGGTGAAAGTCGACGAAAGTCTTCGAGATTATATTACCTGAACCCACCAGAAGAGAAACATTTACATACTAGAGTGTGTTTAAAAATGTTTTTAGACACGCTTGCAATATCAAACCAGGTAGTAGATACTGCTCTTTTGAAAGCGGTGAGTAACGGAACGGATAATCGCGGAAAGAAATTATTTATAATCTAATATTACCTTTGATTCTGATAAAGTATGCTTAGCTGATATGACAATCTTCAAAATATATGATAATCCACAATAAAATTATTTTCAATTTGTTAGGAAAACATCATCGACTTCTCAACGAATTATCACAAACCTCAAAAAAGCATGTTGTACGACACATATCTTCTTTTTCAACAGTAGAATCACACTATTTACGAGCGAAAACAGCGAAACTTTATCTAGAAAGTGGTATTACCATTGCGAAAATGTACCGATTTAACCTTAAATGGATTGAAGAAAATAATATTAGCACGCAAAGCATTACCGAGCGTCAATACAGGTATATATTTAACTTAAATTTTAATTTTGGTTTTTTTAAACCGAAAAAGGACCAATGTAACGACTGTACCAGCTATGCCAATATGTCGACGTCTGATAAAAAAAAATTTAATGTGTCACAAAGCAAGCACATATGTACGCAGTAAAAATGAAGCAAGAAGAATCAAAAATATTGATAAATCAGCGGCAATAGTTCGTACAGATATAGTAGCAGCTTCTTTCGATTTCCAGAAAGTTTTACAGTGCCCCTTTGGTGAGACCAGTGTCTTTTTTACAAAATAAAATTAAACTTGCATAATTTCACTACATATAATTTGGCCAGTCATCAGGGACATTGTTACTTGTGGGATGAAACGATCGCTAGTCAAGGGTCGTCGGAAGTATCTAGCTGCTTATATAAATTTATGTTGGAAGAGAAAAGCAAGAATAATGTTAACAAATTCATCTTTTGGACCGATAATTGTCCAGGACAAAATAAAAATAAAATTTTATTTTCATTTTATTCTTGGGCGTCTAAGAAACTCAAAATTTATATAAGTCATACATTTTTGGAAAAGGAACATACACAAAATGAGGGTGATTCAATGCATTCTACTATTGAGAAAAGTCGTAAACATAAGACGATTTATGTTCCAGCTCAATATTATAATCTTATCAGGAATTCAAAAGTAAATGGATTATCATACAATGTGTGTCAAATCGATCAAAGTGATATTTTTAATTTTAAGAACTTCTCAAACATAAATTTCTTTACGAAAAACTTAAAAAATGAGACAGTTCAGATCAGCAAAATCCGAGAAATTTTCATATCCAAAAATGAACCAAATAAATTATTATATAAATACGAGTTTGATGAAAATTTTGAAGAAATACTCTTATATTCTGAATCAACATCAACTTCAAAACGCCCAGGGAGAAAAAGAAAACCTGTCAATCGCGACACAATTGATTTATTGTATAACGATACGAGACCTATTACTGAATGCAAGTACATTGACCTAATGTATTTATGCGAAAATAATTATATACCCAGATTATACAAAACATTTTATAAAAATTTACCCCACAAAAATTATGTTTAAAATTGTATTGCAATACTGCGATATGTAGAGTTACAATAGTATAAAAAGAATTAATTTAATAATTTCTTCAGTCAAAAAAACTATATAACTAGTACTTACAATACTGTTTTAATAAAATTGTACACTACGAGTAATTCATTTACTTATTTAGACTAATTCTTTTAGATTTTTGAAATGATCCCAAAAATTGTCAAGATAAATGAACCATTTGGTTGGAGTATAGAATATTCTCATTATGCAAGTATTCAAAAAGATTTAGCTGAAAAACCTAAAAACCTTTCTCCTGAAAATCGATGTTTTTGACTTATCGTTTTATTGCACGCATGGTGCGATAAATATATGTATATATACAGTATCGAGTAATCAAGTATGTACGTATATAGCACCAAATAAGATGCGCGATCGAATACTGCCTGCAAATTGAGTACTCTTCCTTCTAAATCCAAAACTATAAAGATTCAATTATAAACAATGATGACCTGCATGAAAAGGATAGAATATATCCGGATGGGTAGCTACAGAAATATACAGAGTGCAAATAATAATAAAGTTTTCTGAATCCGCTCAGTACGGTCTCAACAAATATTGAATGTAGTCGAGACACCCAAGTTTATTGACCCCGAAAATCATAATATAGAACATACCAATTTATCTATATAAGGAAATAATTCAAAAGAATATCTACCCACCAAATATAATATACTAGCAGAGTGGAAATTTCCCGCACTCAAATATTTCATTCCATATCCTCTAATTACATAAATCATATAGTTATGTATTTCGTTTCCTTTTGAGAATACATTTATTATCATAATAATACCTTTTTGTTTAACTATTATATGTAAAGTAAAATGATAACAGCAATCATTAAAAAGAGTACTAAAGCACCAAATGAAAAAAATTGAAGAAACGGCAGATAATAAACAGATTTTTCTACATAAATCTTTTTAAAAAACTTCCATTTTTGGGCGTAGGCGTGTATAGGTATTTTCTACTCTTCTATAATTTTTCTATCTTCCAGTCTTCGTCTACATACTCGTATATATAAATATCATTAAGTGTGTACACATAGCGAAATCCTTGTAAACACACTGCATATATATACATACTCGTCGATTTCATCGATTTTTAAGACAAAACGAAAGAATTTTTGCAATAATAGAAATTGAAATAAATTGAACGGTAGCATTACAAATAATGCTAATAAAATATAACCATTGCAAACGAAATACAATGGATCGAATATAGAAAAGCGAAATGAACGAAAATAAAATAAAAATAATAACAATAATAATAATAATGAAGAATAAGATGGAAAACGGGAAATAATAATCGTAATGGAAAGTATTTCCTCTTCATAAAGTTCGTAAAAATGATATATGTACATGTATTTTCGAATATATATTATATACGCGAGACCAAGTTGAATACGAGATTGGGGATGAGTTTTTGTCTGTTGTTCATATATAATTGGATTGCCAGTTTTTATGTGTGAGTTGACCGGATTAATGAGAGGAGACCGTAATGTGATAAAACTAATAACAATTTTGTTGACAAGAGACTTCTGAAAATAATAAAAAATAAATCTGGATTGAAAGATGCATATATACATATAGTCCCAGAACTCACGAACAGGTGGCTGGCAGCGACTGGAAGAAAACTGGTAAGCAAACAAATTCTGCTACTCTCAATTTCAGCCATAATAATACACTAAATGTATCAAAAATTTAGAGGAAGTAACTAATTTCAAAAGAACATCTTTGTCATTCCAGACGACACGTTTTCAAAATATTTTAAATACATACATATACATGTATTAAAATTTGTGGTTAAATTGTTAAACTTATCTGCTTAAAATATCTATGTTCCGAGAATTTTTTCATAAATATTCGCAATTTTATATTTCATTTTCTTTAAGTAGATATATACCTCCCGCACAAAATATTCCTAAGAATACGAGAAAATCGGTACATAAGATTCCTTGAAATATATTTTTTTTTTTTTTTTTTGGTATATTTTTATCATGCTAGAATGATTTGAAAAGTCGGGTAACAATTAGCAACCTATAAATTCATAATAAAATGTGAATGATTTTATTAAGGTCATGTGCCGACCTCGATCAAAAATTCTAAATTTGACACAAACGAAATAAAATAAAAAATCGAATGTAAATGTATAAAGCAAAGTCTGTGTACAAAAAGGTAGCATAGCAATTAAGTAGTTTTTCGCGATATCGATTTAAAAAACCTAAAATATTAAATTACTATTGCGTGAATCAATGTGACTGATTACCATTTAAAGTATTTAATCAAATTAGTTACATTTCATGACAATTTCAGCAAACAAAATATAATTTTCTTTGTGTACAAAAAATTATATAATAAAACAAAGGAGCCTCGTCCCTTTCCTCACCCCATTGCCTACGCGACAGTCAATCTCAACTCTAGATCTACTGACGGCATATTGTTTAGAGCTATAGACGATATTTATGTCACATAAAATATTATACATATTATGCAATTTTGGTTGTTCATCAAGATTTTAGGGAAGACAGATGGGCAGTATAATATTGCCATATACATACATGTATGTACTTTGAAAAAAGTTCATCTCTGTGCATATCAAAATTGTATAGACAAATATTTTGATTGTAGGAGGAAACAAAAGGATGTTATCTTATATGCCGTTGTATTTTTAGATTAAAATTATGCTTGATGGTTCGTTTTTATCAGTCGCATGTATTAAGATGTTCATGCGTTGATGATGATGATGAATGACCCTAAAGCCATGTACGATATTTCTGTTTATTTTTGTTCAGAAAATCATCAGAATTTCGGTATATATAATTTGGTCTCTAAACATTGTTAACATTGGATAAAGTTGTTTTATTTTTTAATATTTGGTTGGGTACGTTTTGGGATAGATTTATGTACAATGTATATACATAGGATTCGGTCGTCACTCGAAAAGGTTTTAATTTTGGATCAAATATAATTTTTTTCTTTTTTTGCGAAAAATTAAGTCGAATGGAAGTTATTTAATAATAAATTGAAGGTTGATACATCAATAAAAGACTTAAGCTTGTTGTTTTAGAAAATAAAATTATATTTCAATACTTATTATAAAACTTGTCTAACATAAGGTATTCATAAAATTATTTAAATAGTTCAAAACCTATTATTTCCGACAATCCAAATCAATGTTCCGATGAATTTTATTTGTCATGGAAACCAATTCCTCACACGAGATTTTAAAATTTAACAATGGTTTATCCAATAACTTGATTTTGTATTTAACTGAGCAAACATAATAGTGGAATATTTTGTTCCGTCTTACTAAGCGAACATGAGTTACTTATGCAGCCCATACATTATACAACTTGATTGATAAACCTTGGTTGAATATTTTGACAGTTAATACATTTTTTTGTGCTTTGAGCTACCATTAAATTAAATTAAATTTTTTCAATTGATTATTTAAATTAAAAATATGTATAACGTAATTGCGTTAATGTTGATTACCGATTCATCTAACGAAAAAACAAAAATGGGAAAATGGCAGAAAGAGTGGTTAGCGGATAAAGGACAATACTCAAATATTATCCAAAGAGAATCAGACCCGTTTGGCTTTCAGAACTATATGCGAATGAATCAAGATTGCTTCAATGATCTTTTGGAAAAGCTTTTGCTTTTTATAAAAAAACAGGACACATTCATGCGAAATGCAATTTCGATAGAGACCCGACTTTCTATTACGTTGGGATTCTTAGCACGTGGGAGAGGTGTTTGAAGTTTACATATACATATCGAGGATTTGAAGTTTACATATACGGTTCCACCACAAGCCATCGGAAGAATTGTTATTGAAACATGTCAGGCAATTAATTTAGTACTAAAACAAAATTTAATGGTTAGTATTGAAACAAAATAAATAATTAGTTATCATTAACAATAATTTTGCATTTATTTTAATTACCAAAAACTGCAGAAAATTGGAAAGTCGAGGCAAGAAATTTTGAAAAAACGGGATTCCTGAACTGCCTAGGAGCCATAGATGGCAAACATATATCCACATTAAGAAGCCGTCAAAATCAGGATCTTTTTATTTCAATTTTAAAACGACATTTAGTGTAGTCCTGATGGCAGTAGTTTACGCCGAGTCTGAGTTCCTATTGGTGGACGTTGGAACAAATGGAAGAATTTCCGACGGAGGAGTTTTGTTAAACACAAAATTTTTCAAAAACCTAAATAATGGAGAAATTGGATTGCCATATCCCTCAGCTCAGTTTCTTGATGCCCTATTCTACACTCACAATCGACGAGTTACATTTCAACAAGAAATTAAGCTCAGCCATAGTAAGAGTTGAAAACGCATTTGGCATTTTATCATCGCGATTTAGGCTACTTCATACAACATTAAATTTACCGGAAAAAGTTACAGCTGTCATACTGTCGTGTTATTTTCATAATTATTAAAAAAAGAAACAGGAGACATTTTACATTGACAATAATACAGCATCAACTTCAACTTCCCATGAAAAAGCACTTCTAGGCCTTAATTCCAATATGTCAAGAAATTCAAGTAAAGAAGCGAAATGTATAAGAAATAAATTTATGGAAGTTTTTAAATTACTTAATACATAAAAATTCATTGATATATTAGGTTTTTATTTCTTTTAGTTTCATATTTATAATAAATATAATATTTTCAAATAATTCATTATTTTAAAAAATTTCTAAGAAAATTGGTCATTACTCCAAAGATCATGTAGGCTTTGATATGTTCCGTTTCTAATTTTTCCTGATGACAGAATCACAGAATCCTTAGTTAAAACAAACGAACGAGGTTCTTTTGCAGTATGGATTTGCTGCTCGAAATTCAGTGGAGTTGATTGTCGAGAAAATGTTTGAATACATGCACTTTCCGACGAAGTTGATGAACAACTAATTTGGGTTGGTAATGTTGTTACTGTATTCGAATCATCAGATAAAAAAAATTGTGGTTGTCTTGGAATATGAGTACGGTCGGAATACTGCAGCAGAGTTGATGATCTATTTCTGTATGGAGTTTTCGATCTGGCTGGTGGAGACATACATAGGGTTTCTGGTGTGGATACAGTATTTGACAATGACAGTTTTTTTAATTGACCTATATAGTAATAATACTTCATCAATCTGTCTGATGATACATTAATATTTCCCCTGTGGCCCCTGTGGTCGGGGGGCACTCACATGTCTCGTAAACCTAAATTGCACGAACATGTTTCCCAAGAATACCACCACAGTATCCTTTGCTTGTCGTAGGAGGCGACTAAACGGTTGGATCGCTGGGCTGACGACCCGCATCCGTAAAAAAAAATAAAATGTTTATAAAATCAACAAAAAGAAAAATGGATACCGCCAAAAAAACACCGGACCCCCGCTCAAGTACCCGGATACGAGATTTAGGATCGGCACGTGGAACGTGCAATCACTTAGAAAACCAGGAGCGTTGGAGGGCCTAATCACGTGCATGAAAGAGTATCGGCTGGAACTCGTTGCTCTTCAAGAAACTCGCTGGCCCAAAAGTGGAGACCATGTGTCCCAGGGCTATACGTTGCTCTACAGTGGAGATGATCTCGGAAATCTTGGAGCTGGATTTCTTCTTGGGCCGCAGGTAAAGAAGGCTGTTTTGGATTTCCAAGCAGTCAATAACCGATTGTGTAAGCTTCGCTTGCGCATGAAGTTAGCCAACCTGTCGATAATTTGTGTACATGCGCCCACAGAAGTCAGCCAGCCCCAAGATAAAGACTCATTTTACAATGACTTGGACGATCTGATGGGATCTATACCCGAACACGACGTTAGAATGGTAATTGGGGACTTTAATGCTAGAGCTGGCAGAAATCAGACCGACTTATGTGAAAACATAGGTCCGTACTCCCGACACGAAACTGCGACCGATAATGGTGAGAGAATGATGTACTTTGCAATTGCTCATGATCTGAGAGTAGCAAGCACATTCTTCCCTCACAAAAACATACATCTAGAGACATGGACACATCCTTGTGGAACTTCCCGCAGCCAAATTGACCATGAGTTAGTTTCTAAAGGACGGGCTCGGGTTGTGCAGGATGTGAGAACTTATCGGTCAGCAACCAAATACGTAGGTAGCGATCATCATTTGGTCGCTGCAAAGCTACGATGGAAGTTTTCGTACAAGTCTGGGAACACAGCGAACCGCATGGTACGTTTCGACTGTGAAAGTCTGGTAAATGAAGATCACAAGAAACGATATCAGGATCTTGTCAGCGACAACATTGAAGGAGCCAATTACCAGTCTGACTGCGTGAACTCTGTCTGGGAGGTACTGAAAACTTCGGTTGTCAGTGCTGCTCAACAGACTTTAGGTATAGTGAAAGTCAGACCCAAGAATGATTGGTTTGATGACGAGTGTCGTCTTGCAGTTGAGCAACAAAATATAGCCCATAGTGAAGTGCAACAACGTCTCACAATCGCGAGGAAAAACAAGGCTGCTCTGGCGAGAAGGGCAGCTAAGCGGATTTGTAGACGGAAGAAGCGAGAATGGTGGAAGGCCGAGGTTCTGAAAGTACAACAACTCAGCAATGAACGCAGTTCACGTAATTTCTTTAAACGAATTACTGGATTGCACCATACTTTCAGGCCTTCGTCAACCGCCATTCGGGACCGGGATGAAAACGTCTGTGTCAACATCGACGCAGTACTTGACGCATGGAGTGGACACTTTACAGAGCTGCTTGATGTTCATCATGCGTTACAGACTGTTGTTGAGCCACCTCTAAGACAGACTGCGGAGATTTGCACTGAGGATCCATCCCATGAGGAATTCACTAAGGCCATGCAGCGATTGAAACGAAACCGCTCACCTGGAGTGGACTGCATTAATTCGGAGCTCTTGATATTCGGAGGGGATACTTTGTGGAACTGTCTTTTCGACCTTATTCGATTAGTATGGCGAACCGAAGTTATGCCTGACGAATGGAAAGTGGCCGCGATATGCCCCATCTTCAAGAAGGGAGACCGCTTGAAGTGTGAGAATTATCGCGGTATAGCTCTCCTTTGCACATCATACAAGTTACTGTCATACATTGTATTGGATAGAATCACTCCTCTGGCGGAGGGCTTGGTTGGTGACTATCAAGGAGGATTTCGTCCGAATCGATCAGTCACTGATCAGGTCTTTTCGCTGCGGATGATTCTATCTAAATATTATGAGACATCCATCTCCGTACATCAGGTATTCCTGGATTTCCGGCAGGCCTACGACTCGATCAATCGAGAGAGTTTGTGGTCTGCCCTGGAATACCTAGGAATGCCAACAAAATTGGTACGACTGTGTAGGATGACAGTGACGCAGTCTCAATGCTGTGTTTAGGTTGAGAACAGTCTATCGAAAATTTTTGCAGTTAACTCGGGTGTTCGGCAGGGAGATGCTCTGTCCCCGATACTCTTTAATCTCATGTTGGAGTACATCTTTCGTAAAACTGAAACACCTCAGCGCAACATCTTATATCGCCAGTCCAATCAAGTGCTTGCATATGCAGATGACATATGCGTGATTGGACTGAATAGCAACGGAGTGAAAGAAATACTTGATCCGCTTGTAGAGTTTTCAGCTTCAGTTGGACTCCAGATCAATGAGTCCAAAACAAAATACCTGATCTCTGGTTTTAGAGACAATGGCACTCCAGATTTTAGTAGTGGCCACCACACGTTTGAGGGAGTGAGGAGGTTCAAATATTTGGGCTCTCTTATCACTCACGATAACAGTGTGGGTGAGGATAATAAAGTGCGGCTGGCAGCTGGCAGGCGTTCTTTGTATCCTCTAAGGCCACTGCTAAAATCTAAACACTTATCAAGTGCCGTGAACTGAAGCTTTACAAAGCGTTGATCAGACCCGTTGTTATGTTTGGATGTGAAAGTTGGGCGCTGACGGATGAGTACGAGAGATGGCTCCTTACATTTGAGAGAAGAATCATGCGTGTGATTTACGGCCCTAAACGCGAAATAGATGGTACATACCGAGCTCTGTTCAATTTCGAGATCAGAGATCTGATGAAGATCCCCGATATTGTACATGAAGTTAGATCCCAGCGAGTGCGCTGGCTCGGTCACGTTCTGCGTGCTGATCCGGAACGAATTGTGCAGCGATCTCTGAAAGGAGAGCCACCATATGGTAGGCGCAGAGGTCGTTGCAGGCGACGATGGCTCCACGATGTAGAGAAAGACTTGGCCTCTTCTGATTGTCTTAGACAGTATGAAGACCAAGCTCAGGATCGAAACCGTTGGAGCCAAATTGTTGATTCAGTAAGGGGCCAGTAATGGCCTTTAACACTGTTAATTATTATTAATATTTAAATAATTACTTTTGTAATTCTTGAATTACCAAAATAGAATTTTTCGTATCAGAATCCATTGATGATGTTCCCGCTACTGGCATTTCTTGATCTTTTAGGAAATCTTTATTATCAAAATATCATATGGTGGATATATCGTCAAACAACTGTTGCTTCTGGATCAATTTTTTGGTATTCTACCAATAATTCCTTCCATGTTTTCATTTTAAGGAATTTATTTTTGTAACGTTCACTGCTGCTTTGCCGTAACATTGACTTCTTCAAATTTATCAAAAAAAAACTCCACCATTCTTGAGTATTAGGTATCGTTATTTTTTATTTTATTTTTTACTTTAAATTTTGATTAAAATATACAAGCACATGGGTCCAATGTAATGTTGTTTAAATTTGACATTTTAGGTGTAAATTTCTATTGTCAGTTTATAAACTCTTCACAGTGCAACTTATCTATAAACACAACCAAGTTGTACAACACGTTGCATAATGTATGGGCTGCTTTATAATAAGATGGGCTGCTTTATAAGAAAATTCCAATTTTGTTTCAAACAAATTCCAAACGAATTTAAAAATTTCATAGTGTTGAAAAAAATAAAAGACATAAGTGTTCAAAGCCTTCCAATGTAATAAGTCAAAACTAAACAAATTTTTGTTTTTATTTCATATGAAATTTTCTGTGTGTAAAATCGACGAACGTTTTTAATTTGCCTTTTCTGACTTTTTGCGGGGCAAAATCTATGATAAAATTCGTCGATTTGCACAAACTGCTAAAGAATAATTTACCAAAAACTAGATGTGGAAGAAATACTTAAAACACTTTAAGACGAAAAAATTATGGGTATAGTTTGAGTTTCACACGTTTATATAGAACAACCGAGAAGCATGCCGACTTTTTCTATTCGATTTTGTTTCAGAAGCTAATTTATTGAGTAGCACTTCGTGGTTGATTGACGTAATATTTTTAAGAATCTCTGGATGTTGAATTTTTTCCGATGGAATTTCGGGATATATGCTCGATTTACTTTACCATAGAAACAGGTAAGTTAAGACATTTAATACTAAAGAAACAAATTTAATCGTAAATGATTTGCTTACTTATAGCTGCTTAGTTTAAATGTGGCTGTTACAGTTTGGTGGTTATGTGCATCCGCATTGATTTGATTCCTGCGGTTCTGCCATCATGATTTTCAAGTTTACTCTTGAATATCGTTATATGGGTAACTTGCTGCCTGCTGCCGCCTCCAACGAATATTTGATTTGTGATACAAGTTGATGAGTCTATCTACAATAAAAATATTTACTGATAATTGACGCCACGGCCACACCATGTGGGTATTTTATTTCCAATTTCTTGGTATGCGTAGTCTCTTCAGTAGGTGTAAATACCGATATTTGTGTTTCTTACTTTCGAATGAAATCGTTTTTAATTAAAGTTCTGATGCAGTTTTCAAGTCGTGTCTGTAGACGATAGCTAATCTTATGATTTTTCCGAATTCTTCCGATTTTTTCTTCTAGTATTCGTTTAATTTAATTCTAACCAGTTAGTTTATTTAATCCAGTTATAACCAGGTTATAACCAGTTTGCAGGACTTCTTAATAAAGCTTACTGGCCTGTTATGGGATGGTTCTCATCTCTCAATATTTGTACTTTTTTTTCTATGATATGCCTAAGCGGTGACCTCAAAATTCTGCATACTATTGTTTGTCGTTGTTGGCTTAGATATTTTTGCTTTTACTTTTTTCTCACTGGATTTTTCAAAATCTCACAAAACACTTTGAATTAGATTAAATTAACATGGAAATTAATTATTTTTTGTACCATACCATGCATAATATAGATTTTTGAAAATTTTATATTTTAAAATAAATTTTACTGATAAAAATTAAAATGCTTACTTATAATTAGATGTGAATATCTAGAACTTTTAATATTAAATATCAAAAATTTAAAGAAGTCGATTCCCCGAACATATAACAACTAGAGGTTCTGGTTCTCAACTTTGTACAGGCATTTAATTTAACTGGTCATATTTAAGTACATTGTAAGCTAAAAAGCATTTCTTGAAATTAAAATACTCCTGTAAACCACATCATATAGTGTACATATACTGTATTGTGTTAGTAAACATTGCATTACCAATGACAAGTTTAGCAATGAAATAATCTGCCACAGAGCAGTTCCATTTTGGGATTCAGAGTCACTTAAATATCGTAAAAAACATATTTATCACATGAAGTCAGAGCCCCACTACCGCTCACTGTTTAACTTTACATTTTCAATATGGCCATTCTTGAAAAATGTATCCTTGTACATCGTCAAGTATTTACTGTAATTATTCTTATTTAGTACTCACAATATCAAGTATTTACTTGTAAAACTAGCAATTATATTTGAATTTGAAGTATTTACTATTTCATTAAGAATACTTTTAAGTTTATTCACCTGTTGCTGCTATATCAAGTAAACAACTTGCTAAAATATCAGTTTAAACATTAATTTGATTTTACTCACTCCACCGATTATTATTTATATGCTTGTTAGTTTTGAATAAGGCTGCTAAAATGTTAATATTACATCGCAACAATGTTTAAACATAAACAAATTTGAGAAGCTATGAAATTCGATTTCGTTTATGAACATTAAATAAACCTTTGATCTATCCAATTCCTCTATGGTACTTTTTTCTATTCCATCCATTTAACAATTATTATCAACAGCCGGGATTTGATACAACGATTGTTTACCGCGGTAGGTTATTTACCGAAAATAGCACACGAATTAATTAAAGTTACTAAATTAGTTTGAAAACTTGGTTAATTTTATTTCAAAATTTGGTTTAATTTTTCAATATTTAAACTTTTAATTCGTATTATTCTAAATTCTTCAAAATATCTAAATTATTAATATTAAAATTCTTAATTGAGAAAATATCGAATTGGAATTGGAAAATCTAACAATTTTCCTATTTTGCAAGTTTTACTTTGTTAAAAACCTTAAATATGAAACAACAAATCCTGAAAATTAAAATTTTTAAATTTCCAAATTCGTGTGTTAGAAAATTCAGAAAATGTACAGCCAGAATTTAAAATTTGTAATTCCGATCCGACTGGTTCTTAGGTGATCAGGGGGCTCCGGATTTGCTTTTAATTTTTTTTGTTTTTTTTTGTTTAGGAAGGACGTGGGCATAGACATATTATTGGTCAGCCTTGCCTTACATCCCACGACATTCAACACACATTCATTAACCCATTCATCCCATTCACACAAGTACAGTATACCACCACCTGCGCATTGCATAGCTCCATGTCACCCTGTACAGTGACATGGAAGATGAGTTCTACATTACAACAGAGGGTCATAGATGTTTTAAATTTAATCACCGATCGTAATCAGGAGATGAAAAATCACTCTTGCATCCCCCGCCTCTGTTGGGATTCGAACCCGGTACCTCCCGATCCAAACGTCGCAGCTTTAACCACTGCACTATTTGCTCGGTAATGATTTTCTTTTACTTAGTATTTTCATAACTTAATTAACTAATGCCCGGTTGCACAAAATGTTTAAAATAAATTAAATTGAATTGAATTTTGGTTGTGAGTCATTGATGGGAGCCACATTCCAATAATTGCACCTATAAATCATCCCAACTCCTACATTTGTAGAAAGGGGTTTCATTCAATTCTTTAACAAGCTGTTTGTAATGGAAGGTTGGAGTTTATTCATTGTTATGCTGGTGAATGCGCTTCAATCTATGACTCACGTCTTCTGACTAAGTCAAATTTAGCAACGCAAATCGCATCCGGTGAAGAATAACATTTATTGAGTAAATGGGCACAGTTACATACATAAATGATAAGTACTGGTGAAGCTGCCGTTAATGCTAATGAACATACCCATTAAAGACGTGGCTCCTACCTCCATTCAAAAACAATAGACAGTTGACTGATGGGCAAACAACTTACAATATCGTGCATTCAAAGTGTCATAATCAAAAGAGCATTGGGGCTCTTGAAAGGGCGATTTAGGCGAATAAAATATTTAGATACTAGGGATCCTATTTTAGCCCCATTATATATAGAGGATTCTTCATGCATTCTTCATAATTGTTCAGCATTTTTCTCTATAGTCGTTGTGTATCTTCCCATTAATTCGAGTTATTGGCTTCTATAATGGTTTATACTTAATTACGCTTCACATGTACTTTTTCTATTACTACGGTCTAAGACTTTAGTTGTGTAGCTAGATGACTAGATCACATTGACCTCATCATATACTTGCGGGTCTGCAGTCTCCATCCCTTCCATTTATTGTCGCACTGGTCCCACGTCAAATTTATGTTCCAATTTTTTATTTATTTGAACCGCTATTTTTTTAAAAACATTTTTTTAAACAGTTGATGTTAACTCGGCATAATATACTTCAATTAAATATATAAATGATTCGGTCAGATCGTGGGTCCATTTAAAAGCTAAAACACACAAATTAAAAATTATATACATATTACATATTTATTATACCTACATAAATAAATCTAATACTCACAATCGTTTGTTTGTTCCTCCATTATGTACATTATTTAAATAATTTATTGTATTTATAGGTCAAACTGTCACAAACCCGTTTTATACTTAGTGTTGTTCCCCGTTTGCTTTCTATAACACAAAATATTTGAATGATATATTTTGTTTTCATTCCCCTTCGCTTTATTTCAGAGCAAATATTTGTGCCTAGGGCAAATATCAGAGCACAAAAAAAATGCAGTGGACTGTGTAAAATTACTCGGGTCGAATAAAAAAACATAGTGTACATTTTGACAACGCCCTGCACGCTTCGGTTACATAAAAAAATAAACTCATAATGTTTTTAATATATTGGCTCGTTATGCCAACACGTTTAAATCATTTTGTTTCACATTTACTTATAGTAGGCAGTGACAATTTTAGTCCAAATACTCCAAATGCAATCTACGACGGAACAACGTATTTTTATTGTGCAAAATTACTACTGAAATTCAAATTCTACAAAAATACCATTTCGTAAAATTCGTAATTATTTCGATAATACATATTCCTAAAATAATTTGTTGCGCCCCACCTCGTATGATTTATGTTGATTTGACATGCAGTGACACGCGATTATGACCAAAATTCAAAGGTAAAATTCTTCGTCATGGGGTGGGAACTCACAACCTGAAAGATCGACGGAAAATTCGGGAAATATCTAACAAAAGATTGTGGGATATTATGTTTCAGACATAATTGTCATGTACCATTCTATTATTTAAAATAAACTCTATGTTCGAAGGTGAGTTTTTTTGTGTTATTGATTAATAACATTAATAATATAAAATATAATTGTAAATAGTTTTTAACATTTTTTGTCTCATATGCACCTATTCCCCCTGAATTCAAATTGACCATTTTTTAAAAATATCTGTATCTGTTTGTTCGTGATCAATTTTTCTGTCAACGAAAACTTAAAACTTATAATTCTGGTGTTTAAAAGACTGTTGATTAATTTAACATCCTTATTTGAGATCACGAACTAGAAAATGTCAATTAGATCGCATGATGGTGCTAATGGTGTTACACTGCTAATCGAATATTAACTTAACCTATTGAGACAAAAGATTTAATTTTGATTTTTTTAAGAGTGTTGTTATTTTTTGGTTAATCTAGTCTATTTATATCATAAAATATTTTAGACTGTGGTGATAAGGTGCTAGCATTGGAAATATCATGTATTGTGTAAACGTAACATTTATCATTTAGAGTAAAAAAAATGCTATTCACAATAGCAGCGATATGGCTAGCTGTCTACGAAAACATACTTGGTCCAATTTTGGTCCTTATGATTTTGCAGCATTTGTCCAGCTAGATCCATCATTCAAAACACTACAGGCCAGTAAAATTGTTTACCTCGGATGTGCATTCTGTAGTTTGATATAATAATGACGATCCAATATATCAACGCCACCCATGTTTTTATTGTACATCTTTACAACGGCGGGCTGCGATATATTCACTTTTTTTCTCTGAATATACATTTCTCCGAGCGGTGCTGATAGGATGTTTACCAAACAAGTTTGATAAGAGCGAGACCGTTTCTTTGTCCTTCCAGCGTGTTAGCATACTAGATCCTTTTCCTTCTCCTCGTAATTTTCAATATATCTTTTAGTCTTCTTATTTATTTTTTCTTGTCCTCCATTTTAATGTTTTTCGATCTGTTTTCTCTTATGGTTCCAGTTCCTACAAATTATAGTTGGCTCAGTCCAGAAACAAGATTAGGATCAGTAACAAAATTATCAAAATAAAACGAAAATGTTATCTACGAATTCCCATAGTCTTAAATTTTTGACGAATTTTTCGATCTTGGTATATATCAACATCCAGAAATGTATATTCATATATATATCAACATCCAGAAATGTATATTCGTTAATATTGTTTAGAAGTTTTGTCGTCTCATATATTTTGATATTAATTCATTACGAGTGTCCGGATCACTGGTCCAATATAATCGTCTTCGTGGTAGTAGCATTTTCCATAACATTTTTTTTAAATTTGTGGTCGAATTTCTGCAACAATGTTGGTCTTGAGTTCAGTTCTTGAGTTATCCCGGGCTTGTTCACATATACTCGCTTCTTCAAATATTTTCAGAACCCTGGTACCTACAGTTCTGCTTATTAATAAAGCCATTCAAATGAAAATGAGCTTCATCACTCATAATCAGATTTTCATTTCTGGCCAACTGTTGAAATTCAACTGAAAAATTTAGACGTTGCCGATGATCTGCGGGTTTTAATGCTTGTACCAATTGCACCTTATATGGGAATAACAGTAAATCTTTTTTTTTAAATGCGCCGTAGTGACGTACGAGACATACCTAGCTGACCCAAACGCCTTCAAACAGTTATTAAATTGTTAAACCCCATGGTGACTTTTGGCCCACCCTGTAGATCATCCGCCCCAATTTGAATTGATTAATTTTTTTACTGCTGCATAATTTGTAGTATGTGGTAATATTAAATCAACAGATGATGGTGTAAAAAAGAATCAATGGCATCAGAATCTGATGATAAAGTCAACGGGCTAACGAGTGTATTAGTCCACGATTTTATTTTATACATATACTAGCAGACAATCTCAACCAATGCTCTATGGGAGGTTCATTAACTGTTCTTCATTCTGACATTGCTCCTGCAAAACAAATTTTATTTCAAATATAGTAAAAATAGCCAAAAACTCTCGATGTTCGACATTTTTAATCAGTTCATTAAGAAATGTCAATATTGTGATTTCCCCATTTTAAAACATTCATAATGTTGTCAAGAATATCAATTTATCATTTCCCCATTATGATTACAAAACTAGTATTACGAAAATATCTGGGGCTGATAATGTTCGAAATGATTCAATAATAGGACTCCATGATTTTAAAAACCGATATATCGATATACTACTCGTATTTTAGGAATTTATTACATTATGCTTGAAGAGTCAGCTTTGCTGAAATCTGAAATGCGTGTAGGATGACAGCAACTCGTGCATCTGATTCAAGTTACTCCAAGATTTTTTCCCAGAAAAATTATAAACTTCCCCTGACAACAGTGGCGGTCATCACATTTCATGCTAGGCCGTTTTTGAGTGTGCAAGGTTCTAATTTTCCTAAATGTTGGTTACAAATAAAATTATCTCAAGTAAGAATATTTTATGAAGACATTTAAAAATAGATGAAGATATAAACTAAGATGTCGTTTTTATGTTATAATGGTAAATTTGTGCATCAAGTTTGATTAAATATTTTTCAAAAATATCAGACGTCATCCATTGTCTAGCGTTAGCAACATATTTCACAGGGAGGCTTTTTACGTTATTGAAACATCGTGGTTGTTTTGATTTAGCAATAACCAATACGGTTAGTGGCTATTTACTGTATTTACCACCAAAACATTTATTTTTTTTAAAGTCCATGGTTTTATAGGGAAAACATCTGTAAAATAGTGCAGTTTCATCCATTTTGTAAACATTTTGGGGGTCGCAATGATGCATTAAGTTTGGTAAGTTATTCATCCACAATTTAATATTTTCCAAATTGGCATCAGCACCTGCTCCAGACAATTTTTTAAAAAGAATATTGTTTCTTTTTAATTCCAGTTAGCCAGCCATTGCTCGCTTTAAAATTGTGTATGTATATCCATTTGTTCTGCAAATTGCAAAGCTTGTTGTTTGATGGTAGCCGCAGATAATTGGATATTTTTTGTCGGCATTGGTGAACTAAACACAAAACGGCGTCCTCTAATCTACCGTGCTTTACATTTCGATTTTTTTTTTTATATTTAAATTCTCAGAAGAATTCGCTATTTGTACGGCAAGATGTTCCTATACAAAAACATAATCAAAATAAGCTTCAGTTTAAAAATAGTAAGTAAATAAATTCAAATTACCTTATGGCTAGTGCATTGTTGATTCTTGCAATGGTAGTATACCTACAGCACTAAACAAATATTTGAATTTCGCCCGCACGTCCGAAGCCGTTCTGTTTGGATTATTTGAACCCACTCGTCCGATGTTATTCATCCCGAGTGCTTCACCTTGATCGCGCCTTCTTCCCGGTCGCAAAATACCGCCTACATTATTATCCACCAAATCAGTGGATATGTAGTTTGAATCCTTATGGTCTCTGAGCCAGTTGTGAAGCACAACTGTAGCTTTAATTATATTAAGCACAATTGGCTTGCTTGCCAGAATTGGCCAACGATGTATACGCTATTTGGCGACCAAAATTCCAAAGGCATTTTCTATTACACGTCTGGCTTGAAACAGGCGGTAATTAAATATATTTTGCGCTGATGGCAAAACTCGGACGCATCAAATTAGGCAACAGTGGAAACGCTTCATCTCCCACAAATACGTGCAGAACTTCATCTGTCGTGTTGGGCAAGCAGGCTGGAGGTGGTAGACACAATTCAGCACCACCATTTAAAAGGGATTTTCCAAAATCACCTCTTCGAAATATGGTGTATCACCATTACGCCCGCTTGCACTGATATCTACCATGGTAAATTTATAATTTGCGTCACATACCGCAAATAGAACCACGCTGTGTCTATGCTTGTAGTTTACGTATAACGAACTAGCATTCCCAAATGCCTAAAACGAGAATGTATATAATTAAAATTAAGAAAATTAAAATTTAAAAATTCCTAGAGAGCGGCTTGAAATAGAAATAAATTTTAGTCTAACAAGCTGAGATCGCAATAAAAAAAATTATTTCGAATGAGCAAACAAGTGTTGAAACTTAAACATAGAAAAAGAGACATCAACTCGCTCCAGCCTTCTATGCAAAATCCCAGCCTTGTATTCCTGATACTATAATTAATAAAATGCCGCTAAACCATTTTTAATCATCTCGTGACTGCTAAAAACTCACTGTACCCACCATGAATGTTTTTTGTAATACTCTTCCCAACGAATCACAGCCCAACGAAAAAAAAGATAAAATGTTCAATAAGTCAAATTTAGCGAGGTCCCCAAAGCGCGAGGCCACAAGCAGTAACCTTGGTTGCCTATGCTTAAAATCATATCAAAATTTTTAAAAATGACTCAATTTATACAGTTAATTCATGATTTTACATAGTTGAAAAGAAAAAAAATATCTTGGCCGGTGAAGAACAATTATTACAATGAGAAATTTCTTAATAAAAATCTTACTCTCCGTGTAAGTAAACTATGTTTGATGAATAAGTCTGGGATTAGTTTTTTTACCAACTGTATACTTTATATAGTGAGGTTTTAAAAAATTTAATGCTGTTATCTCATAAACGGTGCAGCTAGGAGAGAAATTCGTATAATGAAAAACGATGAGTGTCGAAGGGCCCGTCTAGTGGTGGTGTAAAATGACCTTGAAATTCAATTATTTCGTGTATATATACTAAAGTTTGTTTCTTTTAAATTAGAACCTATAAAAATAAATACTTTTTACTCACAAACAATATTTGTAATACGAGAAGTGTGCTAAAATTAAAATATTAGCTGTTTTGAATTATGGAATAATTAAATTTAGAAATTTGGAATAATTTAAAGTAAGTTTAAAACTGCAGTTTTTTAATTGGCGATGCAATAAAATTATTTACAAAGGATTTAGTTTTCTGTAATTGTTAACATTGGTTGTATAGTTTGGCATTTTATATCGCTGATAAATACAGTGTAGTTAGCTGTTCTGGTATTTTAACAGTTTCCTTACAATTAACCAATCACTACTTACTATACGTAGTATACTTAGCGTACTTTAGCAAATTAAATTTTTATCTTAAGGTTTCGGAAAGCATTCTTTCATATTATTTTACTACACAATCGCAAAACGAATAATAAAATCGATATAACTAATTTTAAATTCAAATTTTCATGGTAGAATTAATCGAGTATATGTAGTCATATTTCATACGTATATGTATGTATAGCAAATAATTTAGTTTATGACCCTTAACTTTGCCAGTTGCCTATATATTAATTTTAATTTTGTTTTTGGCATGTATCGTTCCATTGTGTTTATGTATAGTATGTGTAGTGTAAATAAAATACGAACAAAAACTAATAACTAAGCCATATTGGATTTTCTATAATATGACAATGGAAAGAGTTTTTTTTTAATGTTATTATGATTCCAAATTGATTACTTTGTGACATGTTAAATACACGAAACATAACGAAAATTCGATTTCAATGTAAGTTTGTTTATATTATGGCTCTCCGTCTCATATCCTATAAACGAGGAATAGTTATAATGTATGTACTAATATTGTATATACTATGAATGTATAAACATATATAGAGATTCACTCTGTCTATGTTTGAATAAATGAGAATATGATAATAATCTCAATTGAACAATTTGTTAGTGTTGTGTTGGGCATCCAGCTCACAGCAACAACAAACGGTTGTGTTATGTTGTTAAAATTTACGTTACATGTAGAAGTTGGGTGAAAATTATATCGTCTAGTTATGACAATAACATGAACGAAATACGCAGAGGATGTAGAAAATTTGTAAATGTGAAAAACGTGGGCATTTTTTAATTTTTGGATCTTTTATTAATAATCCATGCGACCAGTCAAATTATTTTTTTATTAATACAAAAACACTAAGGAATAGAGGACATTTTATTTTGTGTTAGATTTCATTAAACTCGACAGACCATAAATTTTTTCTCAATTATGTATTTATGTACGTATACCATGTATCGATATCCCGATATGTATGTATATTGGGTTTATGTTTAATTTGATTAAATAGAAATAAGTGAAAATGCTTTGCAGAACATGTATTATATAGGTATATGTATGAGCGTATATGAGATGGGATAAATAGAAAATGCATGAATCTTCGTTATTCCGTGTTTTAATTTTCTATTTAAATTGCAAAATCAATTATTTACATGGTTTGTTCCACATGTCAAAATAAATAAACAATGTTGTATGGAGAAATACTATACCATATGTATACATATATGGATAGCAATAACAAGAAATTGGAAAACAGACACAATTTTCTGCAATAATAATGTAGCTGGCTATATCGACGTGGGGAGTAGTATACAGCAACAAAAAACTAAAACAAGACAGAGTAATTTACAGTATTGTTTTCTATTCTATAGTGTGCAGCTTACAATGATAAATTGATAGTGCTATATAAAATGAATACTGTATATGTATGTGGCAAAAAATCAACAAATAAGATTATAAAATGGCACCATATACACCGCACCGCAAGCATCACATCTAGTCTGCAACAAATATTAAGTTTTACATCAAATTTTGTATATAGATATATACTGTTTACTATTTCTATATACTATAATTAAAATAAGTAGGTTAATTATACTTAAATCTCGTGCGACCATTAAGCCCAACAAATACAAAAATAAAAATAAACTTTTCATCCGTAGTTTATATTAATTACTTACAAAAAGTTATTCAAACTAACATAAAATCATTAATTTCCTTTAACAAAGAAAACAAATAAGTCGAAGAGAAAATATACTGTACATAAGTCTAAGTCCTTTCAATATAGGATATAGAAGGAAAAAAAAAAATTAAAATATTTCAACAAGAAGATTAGAATGGAGAAACATTTAAAAAAATAAAACAAATTTTGTGTTACGTTAAGGCACATTTGTCTTCATACATTCACGAAGATCCATATACACATACTTGTTTATTTACTTACATATTATATCAAAGTACAAGGGTATATCGTATATATGTACATACATATGTATATAAAAAATAAAATCTTTTGTTTATTTTAATCAATCAATAGAGATTTGATACTATCGACTTAGAATATTATTCGTTCGTTTTGTATGTTCCTAATTTTTTTATGCTTCTACAATTCATCTAGATTACACAGTTGATAGATTTTTATTTTATGTGCGGTATAGGAAAGTTTTGTATTGATTTTTAAGAAGGTTATAGTATGCCAGGTTATGAATGGGATCGATATTAGTTATATGATAGTTTTGTTGTCCTAAATTGGTTATCTAATTAGACAAGTAAATTGAATCAGTTTGTTCCATTTAAATACACAAATTTCATGTGAGACTTGAAAACAATGGTAATTGTTTCTGTTTCATTTGTATTACTAATCTGCTCATTGTTGTGAAATATGTCGAATCAATGAGTGTGAAGTTTCTATTAAATTTTTTTTCTGATTGAATTTGGTTTATACGTAAATATAAATTTCAGCTGTGTCACCGTTTCAATTCGATCATTGGATCTGTGGTTATGTCGGGATCTCCAAACATACACACATTTTAACTACTATTTACCGATTAAAGGGAATCTCAACTATATTAATTAATAAGGACAGTCTTAAAAGCTAGTCAACACAACTTACGTCATATCACTGTAAAATTTGGAACTAGAGCAGTCAACAAGGAAGGGTTATACATGCAAATTATGATTATAAGGGTTATTTTTATTTTTATATCGGCATATATATAGGCATAACTTAAGAAAATCTGTATTTTTAAAAACAGAATGGATGGAAAAGACAAAAGACCAGAATAAATTATAGCTATATACCGAAAGGGATTCGTTGAATGGCGACGTGGATTAACGATTAATAGTGAGCTTGAAACTGAAAACGTTTAAGTGACCTGTTGTGAAAAAAATAAAATGTCAACGATTGGAAACATTTTTAGCAAGCATGCATGATCTTGCCGAAAATATGTTGCTCATTTAAACCAAAAGCACTCACACAGTATTTGAAAAATCATACACTACCATACAAACTATGCGATAAAGTGGAGTAAGCTTTAAAACAATTAGAAAAAAAATAATTGTTTCGATTCGTCATAGTGTGTGGCTATGGGCAATATGCGAAGATTTCAACAAGAAAGTAACATACATTTTTACATTGCGATATCCTATCCCGCGGGATAATTAAATTCTGGCGTCATTGGCAAATTGTAAAATATGTTGTGTATTATAGATATAGAAGATATGATACAGCAATTAGTAGTATCAGAAAATTCAAAAAATATATTTAACGATTAACACCCATTTGGGATTATACCGACTCGAACGTTTACCATTTGGAATTTCTACTACACCGTCTATTTTATTTCAAGAAATTGTGGATCAATTTTTAATATATCAATACAAGAAGTAAATCGTTAGGCAGAGAACATATTGTTACGAATTTTGGACTCTTCTACGGATTCGTAAGGAATTTTGCAGTAAATCAATTGATCTATATATCTAATAGTTAACCTTCTGAGCGTGTCCTCTTCTTAGTAGCACTATTTGCTCAAATCGGTCAAGAAAATGTCTTGAAAACAAACAGGCATTTTCCAAAATTTAAAACAGACAATATGTACAATATCACGAACCAAATTCTCTTTATCCGTTGGAGTCTTGATAACAAGGAAGTCACAATATGCACAAAACTATGATTGTTTTCAACCGATGAAAAACGTTGTTCCTTATACTATAGATAGGAATGTAAATGTATCAGCGTTCGTGGCCAACCTGCGTTAGCGGATTGGATAGCGTATTGGTTAACTTAACTTATATAAACCTAAAGCATGTTTGTTACATCGGATGCCGCAGAACAAAATAAACAGACGTACTATGCTGAGCCAAAATATTAAACAGGAAATCTTTCACACGTGACATGAGAAGGAGAATGTATTTTTTATTTTATCATGATGGTTGTTCTTCTATTTATATACTGATTCAAACATGTTTGATAAATTCTAACGATGTACCATGTTTCCAGCCAAAAATATTTATTTTATATTTACTATCGGTTTTTTAAATATTGTAGTGCGGAATTACTAATGGTCCTAGCTGATTGTAACTGTCAAGATCTGCGACCCCAGTTCCAATGATATTCACCTTAAATTAGTTAATTCAATTTTTAATTTGATGTTATAACTTAAGGTACTATTCCATGCACTGATTGACTGACTCAGTCAATTTAAAGAAAGAAAAGAAATTATATTTTGTGGTTGTACAAATGAAACAAAACAATTTTCTCAGTAAAAAAATATTTGAATTTTAGCAGTGTGAACTGCCATAAAAAGTATCAAATCGAATACTTTTTATGGCAGTCAAACAAACAACATACCTAAAATTTGCGCATGGAAGAGAATTTTACTATAAAGTTTGTGTATGGAAAAGAATTTCGCTATAAAAATTATTTTTGAGTGGAAGAAAATTGTAAATATCAATTTCAATCCAAGTTGTGATTTTGTAAATGTCAATTTTTCCTTTATAAAAACAATTTTTAAACTTCAAATTTGAAATGTCTAATACTAAACTACGCTGTTAAATTATTTTGCAAAAAAAGAAAACGTTTATTTGTTGTCTTTGTTACTCTAATGTAATTTTGTTGCTATCATCTTTTCAGTCAACTCAGTCAATCAGTCCATGGAATAGTACCTTTAAACAGATATATAATAACTGAGCAGTACTGTTCAAACTTAACAGCAATAATCTATTTGGAGGACTTGATCCAATTTAAGAAAGATTTCGTTACCGGATTATATGTGACATAACATTTTTGGGTAGCTTTTTCGACACATATGTGTGAAGCGGGTCTTTCATTTACACAATTTAAATGACACATATGAGTTTTAGGTAAGCGTAAAAAGCGTATTTCAATTTTTTACATAACCCGCGTACGTATTTGCTTGCAAATCTTTAGTGACAGTTGGTCAAGTTCGGGAAGTATGCCGCCTCGGTTGAATTTGGAGTTCCCCCACGTCTTTAAGGTCCTTTTTTCGGACCATAATTTGAACCTAAGTATGAAGTAATAATTTTTTCTCGAAACTCTAGATGTGCAAAGATCGTTTTGCTTGTTTGTTGTGTAACCAGCACTTGTTTCACAAATCTTTGTCCAGAAACTGAAAAAATACTTTACTGAACGCCTTGGGCTAGTATAATAGGAAATCATTTGATCCATCCTGTCTATTCTTGACACATTCTTGTTGTAATACAATTATAACACTTCTTTCTTTTCGAGATTAAACTAACCAGCTCAGCGTTGTGTTTGTAATATTTTTGCGCTTTTGCCACCATGAAATTTGTACCGGCTTCAATTTAGTTCAATTTTGTGGTAGGCTATAATTTCTTTTTCTATTTTCCAGAATGTTGTTTGAGAAATTTTTGATTTTTGATAATCTGTTTGTTGTGACGTTAAAAAGTTAAATATTTTAACTGTGGCGAAAATAAAAAAATAATCCTCTCTTTTTAACTGGTTTGCTGCGCCAATTGGAACCAATTAAAATTTATGACGTTTAACAATTTATGCTGTCACCGCAATTTCGTGATTTTATAATTTCATTTTAATAAAAGATTCTTGAATTAAAGTAGTGTTGAAATCTTATAAACATTAAAATGAGCAAAGGTTTTTTAAAATATTTGCCTAATTTGTGCAAACTATACAAACATTTAATTGAGATTCTGTCAAAGTACCAAAACTTACATTTTGTAGCGTACAAATTGGCGTGGTTGTAATCAAATCAAATAATTTATTTTTATTACACACTAAGAACGTTTCGTCAAAAATGTTCTCAAAATATTCTACTAGTTCGGCGTTAGATGGTAAATCAATGGTTAAGCGCCCGTAAATTCTGCGATAGTCCAATAGCTAGTCCAGTACAGATTTGTTAGTTTCAGTAGAGTATACTTACGCTACCCACGATTTAAGAAGAAGTAAAGAAAATAATCATAACATAAACCACTTTAAAGTTATACCTATATTTAAAGTTGCTGTATTTTGTGACATGATTTTTTTGGAAATTTGGATGACACATTGAAAGCCAAACGTATTATAAATTATAACTTATTTGGATATCGAGCATGTTGTTTTAAACCGCTAAATGACTATTCATTAAAACTTGTCTGATTTTCATTTATGTCAGTATCGTGCCTATAGATCGGAAGTAAGGGAAATTGCAATTATTAACCGCTTAATTTGTGTTAGATAGGGTTTGACTGTGCTCGGCCTCTTAAACCCAAAGAATTATAAAAATGATCAAATTGTTCCATTTTTATTACATATTTTGGTGGGCAGTATATGCCTGAAATCTTCAGTAGGTGCTTGTATATGCTCCTTCTCATATTTTTCCACTTCATGGTGTTCGATTATGTTTTTGGTGATAACGGCTGTACCACCATGTGCTGTTCCTTCACGATGTTTTGTTTCATAGATGATGTAACTTGGTATTTTTAGGAACCTTTTGCTGGTGTTATGCATTTCGGAAATTAGACTTACATCAATTTCTTGTTCTATCAAAAAACTTTTAACTTCTTGTCCATATTGTGACAAGCCGTTGGCATTCCATATTGCTAGTTCAAGGGTTCTGGACATTGAATGAATTTGAGACAATGGTCGTTAAAAGGTTAAGGGTAGTATCCATTTTCACCATTAACTTTCCCTTTGAATAATATAAATTTTAATGTTTGCTCGTGGTTTTGTTCAGGTACTTTTGAATATTAGATTTTTAAAGTTTCCTGGAGATAGTCCATCTACTGACTTGTCTTCCTATACCATCTCTGTTGACTTTTTAAAGACACTGGACACTTATTGAGCACTTGTTTGCAACTTTAGTGGTTGACTTAAATCCCGAACTGATATTCCGCATTCAAATTTTATAACGATTTCATGACATAGCTCTATTGAAAGCTCCGATTTTCTAGGGATTTTTTTAAATTTGTTTATCGATAACTCCGCGAAGGAAACCAAAAAATATTAAAATAAAATTCTAATCGAAATAATAGACTAAAGTTTCACTAAAAATCAAATTGTAACGAACGCGCCCCAATGCCAAATACTTAAGCACAATTATGATGCTATATTTTTGAAAATTTCATAGATTTTCATTAATTGTAACAAAGCATGCTGAGCGACATGTAAAAAAGAAAATTTATGATTGCTCAGTTTTTAAAATTATCAACTATTTTGCATGACATTCGAAAATTCCAAATCCACATGGCTGTAGTGTATATAGTGATGTTGCAGTCTTTGTAGTTGAAATAAAAGGAATTGCTGGGCACTACAATAACATAATATGTTTCGTATCTAAAAATATTGCCTTGTGAAATTTTTTAATCCTGGTCTATCTCCATATTGCAATTCTTTAAATAGAAGATAAGTAACATTTTTATATCTTTACCTCTCCTTAACATGGTTTTACCATTAATTTATATTTTTTGAGTTCATTACTAGAACTAAAGAAATCAAGAATAAACTATCGCCATTCTTTAAAATACAACACGTTTTAATGAACTTGTGGACGCCATTTTCAGTTACACAAATGTTTTAACTAATTTGTATTTTTGGCTTACTTTTATGTATTAACACATCGTGCGGATACACCTTAGCATAGACAATCCTACTAGATTTCTCATTTGCACGAAAACAGAGGAGTACAACAAACTTCTCATATTTGCTATGTCATCGTTGGTGCATTCTATTGTGTACACTGTATACAACGATGACTTCGAAAATATTTTTTCTCGCTCATACGCAGTTCAAATAGAAATATGAGAAATCTATATACTATTTTGTTTATGAGTATGACCTTAGTTTGCTAGAAAAATTATATTTTTCTTATATAACTACGTAGTTAATGTATTTCATTTATTTTATCGTTACCTCATGAAGTTCTAAACAATTATTTTCTGTATTGATCATTTTGCATTGTTTTGTTTTGGTCAACCAATTATTCTCGCAGTTCTAGAGTCACGTAGGAGTTTTATAGTCATTCACATCAATTACGCAATGGAGCCCAACAATGCGAAGAACTCGTTGTGTCAATGGTATTATGTGTTTGGGCGATACCTTAGAATTATTTGTTTATTGAGAACGTCATATTTTCTAATAGTTTTGGATCAATTTGTGTAGCTTGAAACAAACTACCTGGCAGAGTTCGTGGTGTTTTTGTAATTTTCGTAAAGAACTTAGTCATTGCAATTTACAATAATCCAAAACCTAGGTCATTAGCACATTATACGAAATATTTGCAAATAATAACATTGCACTTTTATTTAATGTTTTATTTGAGTTTATGTTAACACTGCACTTTTTGTTTTTATTATTAAAAAACTTTTTTTTGCACAATATCAATTGTAATGTTTGCTGTTCAATGGTTCAAACTCGATGATTTGTTTAAATACGCGAGTTAATTTTATACGCAATTAAACAAGAAAGGTTTAAAAACATTATTTTACATATTTAACATGCAAATTAAAATATAAACCACAAATTAAACATTATTTAACAAGATTCTATTTGAATTATTTTTATTTTTTTTCGTTTAGAGTGAATACTTCTTACCAAATTGATTTGGTCAGGTTCTTAATAAACTGACAAAATCTCTTTAATTTTTTATTAAAGTTAAACTTTATCAACTTTTCCTTTTACTTGCCACTCTATCAAAAAAGGCCATTCCAGAAACGCGATTTTAAAATTAGCGTGAAGTATAGGTATATTAAATACGAACTGATTTGTACATTTTCTTCGATTTTCTTTGAGTTCGCTGGAAATCAATTCCAAAAGTTTTTTCCATGTTTAGAGATGTCCACGCATTCAAGTTTTGTATAGCTTTGATAAAATTGTTACTTTGCGGTTAAGGATGTACAATTTTGATGGATTTTACTATTTCTTGCATATTTTAAAGTTTTGTGATTTTGGTGGATTTTCTTAACTTGGTTACTTAATTTGGTATGGCATCGTAATGATTCAGAAGAAGTATAGTTTAGATGCCAGTTAGGTGAATTTACAATTGTGAGTAAAATGCAGCTGCTGTTAGCTACAAATATGGTACAATTTCAGAAGGATTAACATTTATTGACGTGTTCTCCACTTTTATAACTGGAGGCCAAAGCTTATGAGCTAACTACGAGTTCTCCTGTCAAATTCGGATAGGTGGTAACCCTAGTCGTGACGTCATACCAAAAATATTTGATTGTTTTTTTTCTGTTCGAACATTATCAATTATTTCGCAACCCTCTTTTCACATCTTTTAATAATTGAAAGTTTAATTTAAAAAATAATACACTTTATAAAATATCGCAGATTTTTTTGCCAAGTATGCTCGAGTTTCCTATGTAAACTAAAGCACCCTTCACACTTGCGCAAGCCATTTTTAAATTTTCATGTTTTATTTTTATAAAAATTTATCTTTTTTTTTTTAAAGGTGACCCAATTATAAAATATTATCAAAAACAACAACTGTAATAACAATAATAATATTTAAAAAAGACGATAAGATAAGAATACAGAAAAATTGTGTTTTACTTTTCTTTTATATATAAAAAATAAAAAGTCTTTCGTTTTGCTAATAAAAATAAATTGAATTGAAAATATGTTTTTGAAAATCTTTTGGTTTGTATATAAAAGTTAGAAAGCATTAAGTTAAAAGCTGTGTGAAAATATTTTTTTTTATCAAAACGAATAATAATAGTAATTATTATTATTATTATTACTATATACAGTACTACGGTAGGGCAAAAATTCTATGTGGGAGGGTGGAATTATCGTATAATAATTTTTAATGGAAAATTATAAGTATTTGGCTAAAATGTAAATGGTTTAATGATAATCCTTTCATTATGCAAAATTAATGATTAGTTAATTATAAGTCTTTTATTACGTGTGAAAGTTTATTTACATTTTTATTTATTTATTTATTTTACTTTCTCTTTCGTTTCAGGTGGGCAAATTTAAACACAGTGACTTGCTTGTCTTCAAATAAAATAGTAAATTGTACAGGATTACAAACAAAAAAGAGGTAATGGTAATAATATTGACAGATTAAGTTATTTAAGCGTTATTTGATATTAATACAGTTTTATCTTGTTTAACATTTTATACGAAAGTTCAAATTCTAAAAACATCCACTGCTTACTTTAAGTGTTACAACCTAACTTGCTTTACAATATACTTTAAAATATAAAGTCCACTACGTTTCAGTAAAACACTTTCTATTTTACATAGGTACATACATTATAGAACCAAAAGTACGGCCACCACATTTGATTCTACCAGTGCTTCTAGCACAGAAAGTTTACAACTCATCAAATAAAAATTCGTTGTGAACTCTAAGTGCTGAATAGTTTGCTGAACTTAAAACAATTTTGGCTCGTAACTCAGCATACTCCGATTCGTTAATATCTTCAAATGTTAAATTCCTTTAAACTGGTAGAGTGGTTTCTCCGGTACCTTAAAGGCTGCCGTGCTCTTGAAGATTCTACAAGTGGGATGATCCCATAAGCGTCCTTTAAGTTCAGTCCAATAATGTTTCAGCTAGTCGTCCTAGTAGTACAACAATAACCGATATTTGGCAATTGTAAGTGTCATTTAAGTAATTAATGCATGTATATGAATATGATGTCCGGGTGGACAAGCTCACTACGCATTTCGTTTATCGAAATGTTGCGGAAAGTGGTAATTGTTTGCCCAAAGTCTATACTTAAATACAATGTAGACTGCTTCATTTTATTCTTTTTGTGAACTCTTTGTGAACTTGTCTATTCTGAACTTGTCCAGCATTTACATAAAAGCAAGCTCTCTGTTTGTATTGTTTTACTACCTGAGTGCTTGGCACGATCAACTAAAATTTTTATTACTATTTACAAATTGTAAATGGTTTTTTATAACTAAACAAAATTTCGTTACTAAATGTTAGGCAAACTTACCATGCACTCATATACTAAAATAAACGAAAAAATTTCCAGCGCAAGACAATTTTTCGTGTGTTTTACTATTGATTGCTTGAAAGGTTAAATAAAATTTGGTATCGAGATTTTATTTTTATTTAATTATTATTTATAAATTATAGTAAATGAAATTTTGATGTATATTTTTTTTTTTTGTAATTCCATTTACGTATTAATTTTTTTTTTCTATAAAATAATTGGTTCCGATCAATATAACGACATTTATAAAAGACACAAAGTACAAAATAGTATGATGTACTAATGAAAATTTTGAAATTACATGTCACAATGGAATGGAGTTAGTCCAAATGAGACTCTGAAATAATTATTGGATTAAGATTGAATTATAACCAACTGTACTGGAACTAGCTTATTTCTTGAAAGTAAAACCACCTATATGGACAATTTTGAGCTGGGGTTTTTGGAAGCAAACAAGGGCTTTGCAGTTTCAACCTATTCTCAACATTGACTAGCATAAAACCCAAAACACAAAAAGTTTTCAAATTTAGAAACTGAAAAATTTTATATTAAAGTATGTGTAGGGTTATGAAAACTTCATTGAAATTAATTTTACAATAAGTGTTCCTCGGCTCTGAAAAGGTTACAAACCACTAAGTGTTCAAATGTTAAAAAACAAAATATCTATATTTTAGCCGTTATACGAAACATGAGATACCAAATAAAATATACAGTCTTTTGGTTTGAACACCCACTACCACATACACCAACACCTATATACGAAATACATGCCTAAATTCTGCCCTAGAACATTAATTTCCCATCGTTATGTCTATTTTCACAATGAACGATTTTTGTGTTCTGTTGTTTAAGTATACACGTAGCATTTAAACTGATCTCCGTGGACAGTAAAAGATCTTTCGACGATCCAATAGCTTTCCCTAGTAGTGCAGTGGTTTATTCAAATGATTCTTTTTTTTCTTATTTTGTTCCGTTGTGTTAATGATACTTTTCTACAGGTACCTTTGAATATCAACTTTTTGTAACGATTTCATGACATAGCTCTATTGACTACTCCGATTTTTCGGCAATTTTTAAATTAATTTATTTAATAATTTCTCCCAGGACCAAAATACAATATTAAATTTTAATTTTTTTTTAATAGTGCAATCTTATCACATGATAACTTATAACTAATGATGATATTCACTTATTTGTAAAATAAATAAATGCGTACAAATACAAATAAGTGGAACGAGTACGGGTTTACATGGAATTACTATTCCGCTCCCAACAACAAATCTTCAATTATTAGATGACTAGCTCATGCGGTTTAAATATTTTAAGGCGTCTTAGTTCTTGTGTTAGGTCAAGAAGTTGTATTGCTTCAGTATTGGTATGTTGCAGTAATCTTCTTTCATGTTTGATGGCAAATTCCTGGATCACTAAGCTATTTTCCAATCAATTTGGTCAGTTTTTTGTCTAACGTGGTATTTCCAGTTCATCCTTGAATCGAGATGCAATCCGAGATATTAAACTCCAATAACAAATTCCACATCAACGCATATGTCACTGATTTCAGCTCGTTCCGCTTTAATTTCCAATCCCTGGTCTATTGGCTGATTTTATCGAGTGCCTGTTGTAAGTATTCAACTGCTTGGTTTGGCGATTCGCTTGATGCCTATACTACAGTATCATCAGCAAAAGTTCCGATGAAGGTTGTTTCCTTTGCCGGTATATCGGAAGCATAGAGAAAATATAGGAAAGGCCCTAGTACGCTACTCTGAGGCACTCCTGTTATAGCTGGGTGGAAGTTAGAGTATGTATCTTCATGTGATACTTCAAATTTTCGTTTGGAAAGACTCGAGCTTTTTACTTATTTTATATTTTACTTATCTTATAGATAAGACCCTCACGCCACACTCTATCCTGTGATACATCTAGAAATACGGCAGTGCAATATTTCTTCTCTTCAAATGCTTGTTCTATCTTTGCGATCTCGCGATCGAGAAATGGTTTCGAAACTTGAAACCAGGTATAATAATCTTTGGTGTTAATCGTATCAAAAACAACTTCACAAACAAATTTGAATTATTTGCTCACCGGGTTTCTCTGTTTTTTTATGATGACTATTTGTGCAGCCTTGAAACACTCAGGCACATATGTAAGTAGGAAGCATGCATTATATATATATGTTAACATAGTGACTACTCTCATTGATAACTCCTTAAACAGTCTTGGCGAAATTTTATCAATTCCAGGAGACATTTTGGGATTTAAATACATATCTATTTCTTGTCCAACTAGTGGGATGACACTATTGATGTTTAATGGAGAACTATAGACTGGTTTAGGATCAATCCCAGATTGTATATCGCCTGGTTGAAATACTGACGCTAGATGTTGTTCAAAGAGTTTGGTTTTTTCATCGTTACGTCTCACCCATTCTCCATTTGTATTCATTATAGGTGGCACTTGAATTATTGGCCTCTTATATCTTTTAGTAGCTTTCCAAAGAGAAAAGTGTTTGTCAGCGTCTGGACCCCGTCCTTTCAGATAATTTTAAGTACAACCCTCTTTAAGTCTTTATGTTTTTTAACTAATGGGTTGACTTTATTACTGACTCGATTAAATTCTCTTTTGTTAATAATATTTCTGGTTCTATGCCATATCCGTTTTTTTCCTACGCTTTTCTTTTATCAGTTCTCTAATCTCCAGGGGGTAGTTGATCTCTTGTACAACTTTCTCACCTAGAGTTAATAAAATATCCAGCTTGTATTTCAAGTTCTTTTTTAATTTTGAGACAAACTTTTAACTCAATTAGATTGTACAGTTTCTCTCTAAATAATTCTCAATCCGTGAATTTAAGTCTCCTTTTCATTTTAATGACTAATGTACTCAAAGTCATTAAGATCGATGTGTGATCGGAAGTAAGGTGTGCAATACCTTCAACTTTGATGTAATTAGAGGCCATTCCTTTCGAGATATAAAAATCTATCAAATCAGGAACTTTGTTGAGGTCTGTAGGCAAATAAGTTGGCTTACGCGATGAGTGATATTCACAACCTGACATTTCTGGTGCACTTAGGAGTTCTTTTCCTTTTTCTGGTATTATGTGTCTAGATCTCCACGTATTTTTAAAATTTCATAGATTTAGAACTGTAACAAAGCATGCAGAAATGAAAATTTTATGATTGCTCAGTTTTTTAAAATTATCAAATATTTTGCATAAAAATTGAAATGACTGTAGGGTACATGTTTGGTAAGTAACATTCTTATATCTTTACGTCTCCTTAATATGATTTTACCATTCATTTATATTTTTTGTATTTTTTTTACTTCATTAGTAAAACTAAAGAAATCAAGATTAAACTATCACCATCCTTAGTATTGTTAAAAATACAACATGTTTTTAATGAACTTGTGGACGCCATTTTCAGTTTTACAAATATTTTAACTAATTTATATTTTTGACTAACGTGTTTACACATCGTGCGGATACACCTAAGTTTTAGTTTTCTAGAAAGACGCACATCGTACGATAAACTATATATTTCTTATATAACTAGTAGGCGTATGGATTCTTCTAATTTTGTTTTTCGAAAACTTTTACTTTTAATGTATTTCATTTATTTTATCGATACCTCAGGATCTGTAGTTCTAAAAACTATTTTTTTCTGTATTGATCATTTTGCATTATTTTGTTTTGATGAACCAATTATTCTAGCAATTTTGCTTACATACATAATCTTACGAAATTCATTTAAGCCTGGAATTTATAGTCATGTAGGAGTTTTATAGCGATTCACATCAATTTTACAATGGAGCCCTATAAATCGATTTATAATCAATGCGAAGAACTCGTTCATCACAGAAAAAAAATGCTTTAATACTTTTTAAAAGATTGAATATATACATTACTTATTAGACCAATGGTGATTACTATGAATAAATTCCCTAGTACTTATTCTCAATCAATCTTTTTTGATATCATTAAGGATTGTAATATAAATGATACGAACAATATGTATTCAAAATATACGCATATATGTATATCCCATATAATCTCACCAACCTAAATCTAAAATATATGACCTACCCAATTACGTAAAATAAATTTCAAAAATATCAAAATTGACAAGAAGTTTATACGCATTCTTATATATATTATAATATACGAAAACCAACCTTTTGATATCGATGGTATATGTATGTAGAAAATGTACAAAAATACGATACTCATCATCATCATCATCGTTTTTACCCAAAGGCCTATTTAAATCTTTTTAACTTATTTCAAACATATTTTGTGTGATATAGAGAATGGAACCGTCTATGTAGATATAACTATATATTATGTATACAGTCCATACCTTGATAAATTGATAGATAATCCATCAAAATCTCCTTCATCAATATCATATTTTTTCTCGCATATACTCTTTGTACATATGTATGTACGGTAAAATCAAAATATATATGAACGGAAAATTGTCAAAAATTTTCAATAATAAATTGATAACATTTTTCTTTTTATATACGCACTACCGCCCGCCACCAACCAATCCAGATAATATCGTCCTCATCGAAGGAAGTAAATTAAAGTTATTTATATTATTTATATTGTGAAATTAAAATAATAAATATTGTCAAATATATATATATATATATACATGTATGTATATAGGAAATTTTTTTAGACATATACACACACACAAACAAAATATAGTGGCATCATTTCCAAAAAAAAAATATAAAAACACCGGAAAAGTGTATATATGTAGTATGTATAGTATGATATAGTTATAGAGGATAAAAATTCCGAACTATTCGATTCCTCGGACGATACTTTTCCCACACAGTGCGATTTATATTTATTAATACGTATTAATGGAAAATGAAAAACTGCTAAACACACGGGCGGAAGGACGGACACGGGCACACGAATATCGATGTTTTGGATGCCTGTATACCTTTTTCTGGAGTCCTGTGAACACAACATTTTTCGCGATTACAATACTTACCCTTTAAAACTTCGTTACTACTGGGCACAAAATGTCCTCTCGTTGCTATTCGGGCATATTCTCAGGAGAAATTCATTGTTATTTATTTTATGTATATTCTTCATGAAGAATTGTTCTTTATGCCACGAATTGTATATATATGGTGTTGAGAATTGAATAAATAATTTTTATTTTTTATTATGTTTGATGAACATAAAACTTTGAATATCCTTCACAAAAAAAAAATTCAACAAAAAAAGGGAATTTTGTCATTTTTATTACAAATTATTCGGTATTGTTTTGGATGGGCCTCGTGTATATCATAACATGTATGATACGTATATAAATGTATATATATATGTATAATATAATATAATAAAGCTCGTGTTATTAAATGAACCAGAGTGTACGAGTAGTTCCCATGCGATTAATAAATCATAAAATAGAAAACTAGAATGAAACTGTGTGCAATGTAGAAAATTGAAAGGCTATGATTTTCATGATTCGACTCCAGCCATAAACATTTTTTTTATTTATATTAACATATAAAATAGTTAAATTATATTTCTGGGTACTCACATATACACAAACCACAAACATTTTTTTTGTGCTGTGTTGATGAAATAAAAATATAAAATCAAATTACAAACGGTTTGATTCTAAATAAAAAAAAGAGAGTTTTTTTTTATTCTTTTAATTAAAAACATTTATTTTTGTATATACAAAACGTACATAAATTTGGAAAGTGCTGGTTTTGTTTAGTGAAAGCTACTTTGGACACTATATAAAAACTAAATAATCACATACAAAGGAAAAAAGCTTTTCATGGTTCCCCCGTTTCCGTAATAAGCTATATACATACATAGGTTTTTATTTCAGATATGTGATATTTTGTTAACTCTCGTGAGTTTTTTTATGCCAGAACATAAGACGAAAAATTGTGTAGGGTGTCCCAATAAGATGTTTTTTAATAAAACGCATTAATTATTGAACAATCCTCGATTATTTAAATCAATATATTGTCGGGGCATGGTGGTCATTATATGGAATACAATACCTTCCAAATGGCTGATTTCGTTTTGACAAAATTCTCTACAACGAAAGTGCCTTTTATTGGGACACGCTTTGTATGGATAGAGAATTTAGGCAGAAAAAAATCAAATAAAAATTTGATTTATGTAAAGATTTAAGTAGATTCGTGGAATTTTTGGCAAACTCATATAATAGAAACAAATTGGATTTCTGGAATGTTATCGAATTAATGTGATTCTAGTTTTTTTATTTTATAAATTACTTAACACACACAAAGTGTGTGTGTGAACGAAAAGGAAACACCATACAGTAGGTCAGTTGTTATGCTTCTACATTCAATAATTTATGTCGTGTTTCGTTATGAAATATTAGAAACATTTCATTAGTTGACAAACAAATATTTATCATATGTTCCTTTCGTTGTTTGTTTCTTAGAAGTGTGTATTTATAAATTATAAGCTTTTTAAAATTAATATTCGGCAATAATTTTTCTACAGTAAATTATATTAAAAATGGAAAATACATTTTTATCAATTCAAAATAATATTAATTTCGCTAGAACCAAAGTTATTATTGGTTCTAAAACTGTTCAGATCGCCGCAATTTATTTTGAATAAAAAAGAAATTATTGCTACCCGTGGTGTGCCAGTATTTACCGGTTTTCTTATTTTAGAGATCTTTTCTGGAGAAATTTGTATGGTTCCGCGCTACTACAGGTACATCAAAAATGAAAATGAATGATTTTAAATATGTACAATAAACTCAGAGCCCCGTTATTTTAGAGAGAGGTAGAGTATATGTAAAAAGAAGCATCAAACAAATAGAATATTCCAAATGCAATTTTATTTTAAATTTTATAGTTCTCATCATGGTGTTGACAAAAGAACAGCATTATCATCTGATCATTTAAACAAGTAGTTGCATTATTTTGTTTAACCATGTACTGCCTTTGAAGGAGATAGTTTCCCAGAACTGAGTGAATTTCTTCGGTAGAATTCCTTTATTTTAAAATAATAGCTCAGCATGCCAAACTTTATCAAAGACCGAAGGCTTGTGCAATGTCCAAGAAGGCAGCAGAACAATATTTCTTTTCCTCGAAGGTGTTTTTGATTGCATTTACAATTCTGTGTACTTGTTCAGTGGTACCATGTTGGTTTCGGAACTCAAATTGATGGTCTGGAATAATATACCGTTCTTCTAATACTGGTTTCAATTTCGTTAGTAGCATTTTTTCAAATAAATTGATGAGTCTACATTTTGGAGACCGCGGTAAAATTTCTCGCGAAATTGAACTGAGTAATCTTTACAGATAAACTATATTATTGTTGCAAAAGATAAAAATGAAAGACTATCCCTCATTGGACAATGGACAACGCCATGTTTGTAACGGGCAGCTAACTCAGTTTGAAATACCAAAATGAACATAACATAGGTAAATTAAACTCGAGTACTAGATGCAAATATATATGAATTTTCAATTCAGTATTAAAATGAACTTCTAAGTAGGCGTCACATAGAAGGTTAGTTAAAATTAATGCGATGCCTGTGAATGGTTGTTTGAATTGTGGTTCTTTTTTTAATATAGTGTCGGTCGTATCCCCTTTTTAATGGTAAGACATTTCCAGACATATTTACATTAAGTTAAGCCAAAAATGCCGATTCACTTAGATAAGATTCAAATGTTAAAAGAGACTTGATACCAATATCATAAAAACGTTAAACTCATTTTTGCCGTGAAAAAAAAACAAAGATTTTTTTAAATCCATCTGTATCTACCCTATATCGAAAAGGTGTTTGGTATTTGTTCTCGAGCTATGTTAAAAGAATCTCTGATTCAAGCATATTGTTTTACGTTCTAATCTACATAGAAAAAAATTGCGAAGTCATTATGCTACTATGCATTATGCATTTACATTCTGATGTGTTAAGAGGAACAAAAGGGATATTTGAGTTTTAAATTCTATATAATTCTGAAGGGTTTATCAAGTTAAGAAGTCGTAAATCTAATTCTGAAAATTCAATTATGATATTCAACCAAATGGGAATGAAATTGTTAGATTGTTACTCACCTCACCTATACATATTGTTTGATAATTTCAGTAAACTCTCGCAGGAAATTTAATAGGGCTTGGCCAAATATATTTTGGATTATGTATTTCTCTTCAAATTCAAAATAGGATTTGAGAAATTTTACCATTTGATTTTACTGCTCAAAAATTAATTTATTAAAATGTTTCAAATTTACAAAACAATGTCCATAATTTAAATTTAATACTTCCAAAAATTATAAAATGAAAAAAAAATCAACATCCGACAACAGTTGGCGAACTTGATGTTTTTTGCGGCGGGTTTAAAATTTAAATAAAATATTTATGATTAAAAAAAATTACTTATGTTTTTCAAACGGAAAACATTTATTGTGTCAAAATCAAACCTTGATGGATAATTTTTCATAGCAGTTTACTTTGGGACTATAATTGGTCACCACAACATAATAATTATGATATTTTATTCTTCGTACAGAAAGATAATAAATTGAATAAAATGTTGATGCGCATTTTTTGGTCGTCGAAATAGCCCCCACATAAAAATCTCGACTTTGCGTACTATCCAAACAAAATTCGGTAATAAACGGTGCATATACCATTACATATGGTTCGATGCACCTCTTCTACTCCAAACCAATGTCGAACCTCCATAGATGAGAGAAGTTTCGCGTTTGAAATTTGATCTTCAAACATGTGTTGTGCTGAGTTCTGTGCCTATATTGCAGGTCTTCATTCTTCGAATAGTACAATCGCTAATTGGTGTATTCCGAGTGGATCATCTTTAATGGGTCTTACTGTTTACACCAGCTAAAAAGGTTTGTTTATTTTAAGTAGCGGACTATGTTGCAGAAACCTTTCTCGATGTCTCCTTGCATTTTCCTAGATATCATTTGAAACGAAATCCACTATAATGTTTCCTATAGAGATCTTTGAACCTGCTGTGCAGCGTGTTCCCTAATTTCAAAATTTGCATATTTTGAGATGATACTCAATTCACCGAGCAAATATAGCGCAGTGATTAAAGCTGTGACGTTTGGATCGGGAGATAATGCGTTCAAATTTAAACAGAAGCAGGATGTGAAAAGGACTTTTTCATTTCTCGATTATACGACGATCGGTGATTAAATTGAAAATGTCTAAGACTCTCTGTCGGAATGTAGAACTCATGTGCCGACCCATCGTTCATATGTTTGTCAGTCTAGCATGAAGCCCTACTGTTCAGTAATGTATTTGTTGTTATTTAAAAAAGCAAAGTTGAATACCAGAAATTGACTTCAATATTCGCTTATAGAGGAAGTTTTGTTTATATAAAGAAATATATAACAAAGTTTCTTCCTATATATCAGCCTCTAACCTTTCTGTGTTTTAGCCCTAATTTTTCATTTTCTTTCTCCGGTATGCTTTCCATCGGAGCTTAGCGTCTAGGGTCATGCCGAGAACTTCGTTCACAAAAGGTATTATTTCTTAACTTTTATATTGATTCTTCGTTGCTTTTTCCAACAGTTAAAATCACTGTGTTATCAACGGGCAATATTATTTACACGCAGTGCGTAATTTTAACTGACCGAGTACATTACCCTGTGGTACTCCTGCTTTGTCTATTTTAATTCGGGGTAAATATCATCTAGGTTTCATCTGAAACAAACTACCTTTCAAGTATGATTCCACTATTCTCTATTCTTTCTCTATTCGATGTTCTTCAATAATATTGGTTATTCTGTGTACTTGACCTATTCAGTGTTAAGTGTTGCATATTTTTTACCAATAACTTCTCAAAGAGTTTATCCATAACTGGTAATAATGAAATGCAGCTATAAGACGGTGTTTTGTGTGCTGGTTTTACTGGTTTTGGAATCATGATTACTTGATGCAACTTTTCATAAGCTGGGTACACGTTGGATTCTATAATGGCTCCAGTTCAGTTTCTTTAGTTGCTTCTTCCTTATCCGTATACTTCTTCAATTGTTTTTGGTTAGGAGTTAAACCAGTGACTTCCCCTTAGAGAGCATTAACTACATATTAAAACATCTTCATATAAATACTTCCGCATCCATATGCATCACATGATTTATTTGTTTATCTTGTTGGATTTGTCTAATGCATTATTGGCTTTACACAGTTCATTGTAAACCATTTGTTAGTTTAAGGAACAAATGCAGTTTTCTTGCAATAGTACTGTTTTCGGTGGTTTTCCTCATTTTGCTTGTTTATTTTGCTGTTCTCGAAGAATGGACTACTAGCTTTGACTATACCTTGGAAAGTAATTTGTCATATTGTGTACTAAGGCGTAGCCGGTCATATTTTCATTACTCAAGTTAATTTCACCGTATTCCTGGATAACTATGAACACGCTAAAATAAATTATTGTGTTTTTGGATACTCACATTGTAAAACACTCTGTTGTCAAAATATTTTGTGTTTTACTATCGGATTTTCCATTTGGGACTTGACAATTTTTAATTTTCACTGTGAATGCACCCTTAAACAATTAACCAAACTGTCAGTGTCAAAACATTCAGTAAAGACCACATTTTCATCATGGTGAACTACACGAACTAACAACGTTTACAAATAATTAAAATTTACTACAAAAATTACCAGTTGGTGGTACAGGCCGTTCAGGCTTCCGTCGCAAACGAACCAAAACAGTCGATTCCACGGCGTTCTCAAGAATTGGGCATCGCTTAGACTACATTTTGGCGAAGTTTTCGAAGGGATCTTGGCTTGCAGCCTTATAAGATCAAGTTACCATAAGAACTAAAGCCATTCGATCATATGAAGCGACGTTCGTTCGTAGATGGGGCTCTAGAAATGTTGGAAGAAGATGAACAATTTCATCCCAAAATCATCTTCAGTAATGAAGGACATTTTTGGCTAAACGGCTTCGTCAACAAACAGAATATGCGTTATTGTCATGCTTGTGGTGTCATTGAACCGTTTAATTTCGTTGATGAAAATGACCGTCACGTTACAGCTGTTAATGGAGATCGCTACAAAGACATGTTGCAACGTTATTTATTTGGTCATTTGCATGAGCTAGACATCTATGATATGTGGCTATAGTAAAATACACGAGAAATTGTCTAACACTGGCGCATGGCGATTTTTCGTGTACTTTGCTAAGTGTGTATTTGGAAAGGCGGTTTATACATCGTGTTAGCTACTGTATTCTTTCTACTCAGCAGACACTACAGTCGCCACTGTATTTTAATATATGCATTTTCAAACTGATTTTAAAAATGATAATTTTAGGAGCAATGATTTTGCGATTTACTTTTAAAAGTTAACTTTTGTGTTTTTTCATTTTATGTTGTGGTGATCATGTGTTCTGCAGGGAGGGTTTTAATGGTATTTAAAAATTATGATTTCTGTGTTTCTGCCATTATTATATTTATAGTATATGACACTCTATCTATGATTTATCCGAAGTTTTATATCGTTGCCCAGGTGTTAACACATTAAGCTATTTTGGGCAAATTTTATGGTTCTTACAATCATATCATGAGTCAAGAATATTATAGAATGACAATGAATATTTTAATTTTCTTGAGATCCTTTTCGACATCCAAACTGCAACTTTTGTATGCCAAGTCATTTATTATTGGATTTTATTAACCTTAACAAAGACTAGATTATTTTGATAAATATACTTTACATAATCTAGTGACTAGGTACATACTAAATTATATCTGATAATTTAATACTCTAGATTGCTCAATATTATTAACCACAAAAATCAATATATGTACATACTATAATGTAATCATTGCTAATGCATATAGACAACAAACCCCCACCGCGCCACAATCAATTTTATCGATTTATAATCCAACCGATTTTTTTTGTTTTTGCGTCAACAAAGTACTATAATAAAATACAGCATTTCTTTTCTTCATAAAAATCTCCCAAATATATAGAATATTATTTTATTAATTTTCAATTTTTCACTTAATAATCTCATGAGACTTAATACATTTTCCTCCTCATTTCCACATATTGTATACGCACACAAAACCAAAGCCAAAACACAAATGGCAGCAGCAATATATTTTCCATCATTTTCTATATTAAACTAAATGTATGTGCATACATATATACATACATATACATCGTCTTGTGTGTTGCTGCTGTTATAAATAATAAATAAATAAATAAAATAATAATAAAATATTTTCTTGGATTTTCAATTATTTTCATGAAAAAAAAAGTTGGATTTCCTTCTTCCACTTCGTATCTTTCAAGATGAAATTTATTTTTGTTGTGTCTATTCTTTTCTTTTCCATGTTTTGTTCAAACACTATGCATGAATGTGTATGTTAGTATAAACATATAAAACATAAAAATTAATCTTTTGTGTACATGTAGAAGGAGCATATATGTAAGATATAATATGTTTGTAGGAAAAAAACGAGCAAGAATTCTTTCTGAACCATCAGGCAACAAAACAAAAAATCTGTTTAATACTTGATGGACTATAAACATAAAACGGCACAATAACCAAAATTATAATTTTTATCTGTTCTTCAAGCTATATATGTATGTACGTACTCGTACATAAACTTTGATTTTTGTGCTTTAAACTTGTGCACACAAAAATAAAATTAAGCTTTTTTTTTTGTTTGCCAAAAGTTTAAACAAAGTTTTTCGCTCTATATATATGTAGATCCACAATTTCTAAAGTTTTATAACCTAAGATGGGTCGAAAATATAATGCTGATTTTGAAGAATAAATTATTTTTTAAGTGTATATAAAAATATATATGTAAGTATGTATGTATGTATATATATAGGACATAACTTTTTCATGTTGTTGCAATATGGCTATACGATTATGATTTTGTTCGTTGTATAACGTGCTTGTGTGTTTTTTTGTCGAATTCTTTACATTCTGTACATTTTTTGTCATATTTATTGTTGTGTATGTAGCTTTTTTTATTTTGAACTGCATATATCAATGTAAGACATTATAAAATATTAAAGTTGTGTTTGATGCTTTATAACGATAAAGTTACGATCCAACTTTAGTTTTTGTTTTAGTTTGTCCTCTGTGGCGAAATATGTGAAAATTGGAATAAAAAATCATTTTCTTTTTATGTGTTGGTCAATATGGCACACCGATTGACTTATCAGCTTTTATCGAAATATATTTTTTTGTTGTATATATTTAAATTTTGTAGTGGTACTTTTTTTAAGCAACATGCATTTCTTATAGTTATCAGAAATTCATTCAAGTTTGCTATAAGCAAAATAGGAATAACTTAAAAGAAATTAGCGGAGGGAAGAAAAGCTTTATTCCAATGTTAATCATGATGACAGGCTAGTTCCTGTGGTCGGGGGCACTCACATGTCTCGTAAATCTAAATTACACGAACATGTTTCCCAAGAATAGCGCACCACAGTATCCTTTGCTGTCGTTAGAGGCGACTAAACGGTTGGATCGCCGGGCTGACAAACCACATCCGTAAAAAAATCAACTGTTTATAAAGTCAACAGAAAGAAAAATGAATACCGCCAAAGAAACACCGGACCCCCGCTCAAGTACCCGGACACGAGATTAAATCTCAAGCTCTGGAAGGCCTCATCACATGCATGAAGGAGTATCGGCTGGAACTCGTTGCTGCTGAAACTCGCTGGCCTAAAAGTGGGAACAATGTGTCACAGGGCTATACGTTGCTACAGTGGAGATGATCTCGGAAATCTTGAAGCTGCATTTCTTCTTGGGCCGCAGATAAATAAGGATATTTTGGATTTCTAAGCAGTCAATAACCGATTGTGTAAGCTTGGTTTGCGCATGAAGTTAGCCTACCTGTCAGCCAGTCCTATAGATAAAGGCTCAGTTTACAATGACTTGGACGATCTGATGGTTAGAATGGTAATTGGAGACTTTAATGCTAGAGCTGGTAGAAATCAGGTAGACTTGTGTGAAAACATAGGTTCGACTCCCGACACGAAACTGCTACCGATTATGCTGAGCAAGGACATTCTTCCCTCACAAACAGATACGTTTGGACACATCATTGCAAAATTTCCCGCAGCCAAATTCACCACGTGTCCAGGTCCGGGAACACAGCGAAACGCATGGGACATTTCGATTGTGAAAATCTGATAAATTAAGATCGGAAGAAACGATATCAGGCCTTGTCAACGACATCATTTAGGAAACTAGTTGCCTGTCTGACTGTGTGAACTCTGTCTGGGAGGTACTGGAAACTTTGGTTGTCTGTGCTGCTCAACAGACTTTATGATGATTGTCGTCCTGCAGTTGAGCAACAAAATATAGCACATAGTGTAGTGCAACAACGTCTCAAAATCTCGAGCGAAAACAAGGCTACTTTTACTAGCAGGTAATGGCTGATTACATTCAACAAAATTTTGCAGATGAAGTCACCTTGTAAAAAAATTTGAAACAACATTGAACAATTCCAAAATTATGGTGTCTTTTATAGCACAAAGTTATTTATTATTATAGTCCTTTTACATTTTTTAGTTGGGTTTGAATTGAAAACTGCTTTTGGAAGTTTTTAAAATTTTTAAAGACATATTTGATTTTTTATTTCTTACAGATATTGTAAAAGAAAATTGCATAATTTGCTATAAAGTACCTTTATCTTCATTTTAATTCATGAACTTTTCCTAACCTCAAATATGTTGACATACGTTTTTCCTACAATCTATGCTGTACAATAGTGGAGACAATTATTTTTTCTCTTTCGTTTAATACTATTTTTTATTCATGCTATCTTGCTTCAAGATGACCTAATCTGCAAAATTACGTTGAATATAAATCAGCCATAAAGCAGCTAAGGAGATATGTAGACTGAATAATCGAGAATGGCGGAAGGCCGAGGTTCTGAAAATACAACAACAGCAATGAACGCAGCTCGTGTAATTTCTTTAAAGTAATTCCTGGATTACACCATACTTTCAGGCCTGCATCAACTGCTATTCGGAACCGAGATGGAAAACTCTGTGTCAACATCGACGCAATACTCGACGAGGATCCATTCCATTCGGATTTCTCAATGGGGCCTGCAGTAATTCGGAGTTCTTGAAATTTGGAGGAGATGGTTTGTGGAGCTGTCTTTTTACAGGGATGGTCATTTACGCGTCATCTATTATTTTCTCCCTCGACGTGTCGATAACTCGTAGACAATGTAAATGACAACCTAGACTATTCGTAGAGAACGTCGAGACGATTTATAGAGTGATTTAGTGAACTAGTTCCAAACTATAATAGCCTGATTTCTTTAGGTTTATTGTATTATACGGGCGACGACAGTTTTATAATCTCTTTCAATTCATTTTAATCAGTTTTCAAAAGAGGTTAGGTTAGTAAAGTTGACATTATTTCACAACTTAGGAAGACAAAATTAATCTAAACTAATCAAATTAGTTAACTAGAGTTTTGTTCTAAATCAACCCTAAAAATAAAAAAAAGGATTTTTTTAGCACAAAATTTACAAGCTGAGAGTATTATGTTTTATAAATCCAATAATTTCACCGATTATGTGACTATAACTATTATAGGATTTTTCCAAATTGTTACCCTAAAGCCCCTAAACCTCTACTATTTTAAAATCTAAAATAATAATATCTAAGACATAATGACATCGCGGTATGCATGTTATTATGGTGTTAGTTTCCTAGGATTTTCTCAAGACAATTCGAAAAATCATTGTATACGACGTTATGAGGTCATACCAAACATGTCCTAAACGTTCCACTAAGATATTTGTTTTGTTACTTTTTAGGACAGGTTTGGAACAAATTTCACATGAGGGTCAAATTATTATTTGTCATACGGCTTAATTAAATCGATAGTTCGCATCCTCTCACATGTAAATAACCAAACTTATATTATAGCATTTAGTGACCGATAAATATCTTGAAGTAGCATTTAATTTAGCTAATTCCTAAAGTCCAAAATCCGTTATGTTCGAGCAATCGCAAAGGCAGTCGCTCGGCAAGTATTTAAGGCTAATAGCTGTGATTTGAGTTAAGTAAACGGAAACCAATTGTGAACAATTTTTAACCATCACTTTTAATTCATTATCAGTAATCTATTTGTAATTTCAACATGCGAAATGTAATTGTCGACGTTGAAGTGTGAGAATTGCCGTGGTATAGCTCTCCTTTGTACAGCATACAAGTTACTGTCCTACAATATATTCGATAGAATCGCCCCTCTAGCGGAGGGCTTAGTTGGAGACTATCAACAAGATCACGTTTTTCCGATCACGATAAGCCTTTGACTCGATCAATCGAGAAAGTTTGTCATCTGCCCTGGAATACCTAGGAATGCCAACAAAATATTGGTACGATTGTGTAGAATGACAGTGACTTAGTTTCAATGCTGTATTAAAGATGAGAACGTAATCTCGTGTGTTCAGCAGGGAGTTGCATAATTGAACTGAATAGCAACGTAGTGAAGGAAACACTTGATCCGCTTTCAGCTTCTGTTGGACTCCAGATCAATGAGTCCAAAACAAAATACATGATCTCTGGATAAGCGACAATGGCACACCAGATTTAAGTAGTGGCCACTACACGTTTAAGGGAGTGAGGAGGATTTAATATTTGGGCTCTCTTATCAATCACGAAGACAGTGTGAGTGAGGATATTAAAGTGCAGCTGCAAGCCGTGCCTGGTATCCTCTAAGGCCACTGCTAAAATCTAAACACCTGTCAAGTCCCATGAAACTGAAGATTTTCAAAGCCTTGGTCACTGACAGATGTGTACGAGAAATGGCTTCTTACCATAAATTTTGAGAGAAGAATCATGCGTGTGATTTACGGTCCAAAACGCGAAGTTCATACCGGGCTCTGTACAATATCGAGATCAGAGATCTGATGAAGATCCCCGATATTGTACATGAAGCGATCTCTGAAAGGAGAGCCACCATATGGTAAGCGCAGGCGATGATGGCTCCACGGTGTAGTGAACGACTTGGCTTCTTCAGGTTGTCTAAGACAGTATGAAGACCAAGCTCAGGATCGAAACCGTTAGTGCCGGATTGTTGACTCAGTAAGGGCCGGTAATGGCCGTTAGAAACACTGTTTATTATTATTAATCATGATAAATCCATTTAAATCATGATATAGCTTATTTAATATCAATTAGGCATAACCGCATAATACGAAAAAAAAAAAATTGAAATTAATTGAGGTCTTACAAAAAACAATGATTTATTAATTTAATCTATAACGAACACAATCAAGTAAATTAATTTATACTTACATACATCCATCACATAATTTTGAATTTAGCCTAAGCAATAATCAATATCTTATTATATGCATGTACGTACATATATACGTCTACAACGAGTGTATCCTATATCTATTATAAGACTTCATTAACTTTCAATAAACGTTTTCGTAAATTAATCAATGAGATGATGTTTGTGTTATCATTTTCAATTTAAATATTATATATATTTTTGCTTAAATTATATATAAACATGTATATTTAGCAAATCATCTCAATCAAGTCTGTCTTCTGCTTCTTCTTCATCTTATAAATTCGTGTTGTATAATATACATACAGAGTACACACATACATAGATACTTGCTGAATCATGATATTATTTTCAAATGACTGATTAAATTTTTTTGTTTTTTTTGTATCTATAAATTCTACTTTATATATTTACTTGGTATCTCACTTTTAACCTCAAACCCAATTTTTTTTTTGTGCTATTCAAACATTAGAATTAGACTGAAAATTGTTTAAAAAGAAGAACAAGAAGATGATAAAAAAAAAAATTAAATCTTAAATAATTTTCTTATTTCAATTTCAACATCACATTAAGTAATTTTGCCATTTCAACTTTTTTATATTTTTTGTATTTCTAATTTCTTGAGACGACACATCCGACTCATCATATATAAACTCGTATACATTACATACTACATATATAGATACGAGCCTAACATAGTCGTGTTTATTATATACATACATATCTATATGGTATATGTACATCCCGATTAGAGGAAAATTCGTCGTCTTTAAATATAATACTTACATATTTTGAAATTTTCAACTCGCACCTTCTAAATTATCTTCGTTCTCTCCGTTTATTTCGATTAACATTGACATCTTCAGGAAATTGATATTTATTGTGTTTCTATTTGCTCTCTATCGTATCCTATCTATATAGAACAGCACATACAAACATATCTATAGAGAAATACGTATATATGTATATATATTTTTTGGGTTCTGACTAGGGTAAACAAAACATTCAGACAGATATTTGTGGAGAAGAGGATGAAAATATCATTTCCATTTTTTATTTGATTAAAACAATATTCGGTGTGGTGTGATTTGGAAATTAAATATAAATAGAAAATCGAAATATGTATGTGTATGTGAGGGCGGCGGATATATTATAAATCACAGCACTATCGAATCTTTTTCTGTTTATTTATAGACAAAACAATTTATATAAATCACAATTATTTGGAAATGTTTATTATTTTTCATTTTGATTTGTTTGTCGGGGTTATAACAGTTCATGGTCGTGTGAAATATTGTTAGTTTAATGTAAACAATTATTTAAGATATTTTTTAATCAGACCGTAATGACAAATATTTCATACTTCAACGTTAAATTGAGTAAATAAATATGACAAATGCGGTCAGATACCGTAAAAATGTTTTCTCAAGTAAAGTTTGTTGTTTAGAGTCGTTTACGAAAAATGGCATGTCAAATTTTGCTAACAGCCATTAGATTTTAAAAACCTTGGATTCTATCAAATGATGTTTGGAGAAGTTTGAACCAAGGCAGAGAGGATAGTAGATGCACAGGAATTGTCCTGGCACTAAACACACGAGACTTGATACAATCGAAAGCAGGTCAGCTGCCGTTGAATTGCATGCTATCATCATCATTTTCAAGGCATTCATCGCATACGGTACTGCTAGCTAGTCCAATGCGATGGAGATGACCCGTGAAACGGTCATGGCGAGTAATAATCGATACTAGTATTCTTATGTCATCCTTTTTTAATGAAAGAGCGTAATTAGTCAGCTTCGAATGGAGCTCATTTCGCCTTACGGTTGGGGGGGTGGATAACCACACTGCTTTAAGTGAAGTAAAGCAGCATTTTTGATTATATTTTTTACCAATGTAAAGAGGCAACGGAGCAGCAGGTTCAGGTCGAAACATGAACGTTAGTCAATTTCTGTCAAACAGTCTGCGATTTCATTACCTTCAATGTCACAATGCGCAGGTACCCATAAAACCTTAACTTTGTTATTACGGCAGAGAACATTCAATAATTCTTACAATCCTTCACCAGTTTTGAGTTGGTCAAAGGATTATTTAAGGAGGTGAGGACAGATTTACTATCAGTACTGAAAATAATATCTGCACAATTAACCGAGAAATTAATAGCTGTAATGGCAGAGCCAGTAACCGCGATTAATTGCGCTTGAGAAATAATACAGTAAGTACCCAAACTGCCAGAAGTTCTCAGCGATGGTCAGCAGATACCGAAGCCAGACATCTGAAAATAATGCTATAGCGATTCAGATATTCGTTTGAAAAAGTTTGGTGTGAACCATATATCTCTCGATCAGTAAATCACCTCGAATGGTTTGTAAAAGTTAAATTCAATTTCCGGCACAGCTTAAAAACTCTCAGGATTAACGTATGTCGAAAGATCACTTAATTACAAAGAGTTTCTTGTAGGTACCTTCCTGGACATTGCGGGAGCTTTTGATAGCACTTCGTTTTCTTCGATCACGAGTGCGTGTACCAATTTTAATATTAATCAAACCATTGTTAGATTCATCGATTCAATGCTCAAGTCCCGTATAATTGAGACTGAGTTAGATGGCTCATCAGTGTCTGTAAAAGTAGCCAAAGGCTGCCCGCAAGGAGGAGTACTCTCACCCTTGCTGTGGCTCTTGGTTATCGATGAATTACTTGTTAAATTGCAGCGATCTGGGTTCATCATGCAAAGCTACGCGGATGATCTCGTTTTGACAGTTTCTGGTAAATACCTGAACGTCTTATCTGATCTGACGCAGAACGCCCTTAATATAGTGGAAGTTTGGTGTGTTGAAAAGGGGTTGCACGTCAATCCCTCGAAAACCAGTGCTAACTTATCTGTCCCCACTCTATTTGGTAGAGCAATTACAAGGACAGAGCACGTAAAACACCTAGGCGTTATTCTAGATAGTAAGCTCTCCTGGAAATTTCACCTTGATTATAAGCTACAAAAGGCCATTGCTATATTTTGGCAATGAAGAAGGGCCTTTGGCAATTCCTGGGGTCTGACCCCTAAAATTATGTTATTCATCTACAAATCACTGGTTTTACCCTTACTGTCGTATGCAGCAGTTGTGTGGTGGCCAGTTGTGAAACTTCTTGGTATGGCGTGCTCTGCTGGATTTCGACTGAGGTCCATTGGGGCATGGAATGCCTTCGGGACTTGTACAGGGCATAGACAGATTCTCAATAAGTTTAAGTCACATATTCCGGAGGTTGAAATGGTGAATGACAGGCTATTGCCCGAATTTAACTTCACCAATTCTTTCTCCGTCGTTTTCCCCTCGAGAGAACTGTGGATCTCTCAGGATTTCTATAGACAGTTGTCTGAGTCGATAGTTTTTTTTGCGGATGGCTCTCGTTCAGAAGTCAGTGCAGGGTTTGGTTTCTTTTGTCCAAAGTATGGGCTCAGATTCTCGGGTAGTCTGGGCAAACACTGCACGGTTTTTCAAGCTGAATTAATTGCACTTACCCATAGTGCAATTGAGGCGTATAAATTTAGTGAATTAAGCTAGGATATTATTATCTGCACGGATAGTAAAGCCGTGCTTAATACCCTTGATAACCCTTTGACTACATCCAAACTGGTTAAAGAGTGCAAACACTTCATTAATCTCCTTTGCTCTAATTCGAGGGTAAGGGTCAGGTGGGTGCCTGCTCATTGTGGCATTGTGGGAAATGAGGTTGCTGACTTTTTAGCGAAAGCTGGATCGCGCAATTTTTTTTGTGGTCCCGAGCCAGCAATTCCTCTTTCCTTCAACGGTGGTAAGGATGCTATTAAGAAGTTCGCTTGTTGTCGAAAGGCAAAACGGTTCATCATCGAACCCAAGGTGAGGGTCACTAAATATGGGTTATCCTTAAAAAAGAACCAACTCAGAATTCTGGTTGCTCTTATTTCGGGCCATGAACGTTTCACGGCTCATCTCCAACGCATGGGACTAGCTCAGGAAGTGGACGACTGCCTACACTACCTTTGCAGCTGTCCGGCCTTTGTCGAAGCTAGATCCCAAGTGTTCTCGTACTGATCTTTGAACGTAGATCAGTTGTTATCCATCCCTTGGTTCAAACTGTTACAGTTTGCTAAGGCTGCAGTGCGCTTATGCGAGCTAGGATAGATCCTCAAGGTTTGCACCATAGGCCCATTGTGGCATTGAGTGCGGAACCTCTGTAGGTTCCAACCGTTTTATAAAAAAAAAAAAAAAGTATGTCCCGATATAGTACCGAATGCATTCCGTGCTCCAACACATTTCAGTGCTAAGAATGAATGACTGTAGCTAGGGCAGAGATAAAATAGACTCCGTCACTAGAAGCGGAGTCGAAGACATGGCTCCAGTAACAGCCCTACATACGAAATTTTGTAAACTGTTTAGTTTGGCAAGTGATCATTTAAAGTTGACTACTGGCCACCAAACCACAGATGCATATGTTAGCATTGGTAGAACCAGTGATTTGTATATAAAAAAAGCATTTTGGGTGACAAGCCCCAAAAGTTACCAATAGCTCTTCTGCATTGCCTAAAAACCGCTGTGAATTTTTGTAGTTTATAAACCAGATAATACTTCTAAGAGAGTTTGACGTAGGCTGCGCTAGTAATTTTACACCCAAAAAGTGATGACACAGAAAATGCATCAGTATTCCTACGTCTAGTGAATAAAACTAAGTCAGTTTTAGGGGTTCACATGTAAACCTTTATCAAGGAACCACTGTTTTACAATTAAAAGAGCGTGTTGCGTTAAATCAGATAAGACATTCAAATCCTAACCAGAAACTCAGTCAGAACCAGATCATCAGCGTAACTATGAGCGATGAGACCAGTTTCCTGAAGTTTTACAAGAAGCTCCTCAATGAACAAAAGCCACAACAGAGGCGAAAGCGACCCACTTTGCGGACAACCCCTGGAAACTTTAACTGAAACCTAGGTTTCATCTAGCACGGAGACAATGGTAGATTCAATACCAAATTTGGTACACGCACTAGTAATCGTATTGAACGATGTACTATCGAAGGTTTCTGCAATATCCAGGAAAGTACCCACAAGAAACTTACTATTACACAGTGATCTTTCAATCCTAGTTACAAGTTCATCCAGTGCAGTTTCACAGGATTTGCCAACTCTGTAAGCATGTTGCTGTAGTTAAATGGTGATATCTGATGAATCTATCAACAATCCTTTCTAAAAATTTGAGAAAGGTTGATGACAGGCAAATAGGCTGAAAAGACTTGGGGTCGATATCGTCCGACTTGCCAATTTTTGAAATAAAAATAATTCTACCCTTGCTCCAAGATTGTGGAGCAAAGCTGAAAGCAATGCAAGCCTGGAACAGTTGCAGTAGATGTTCCCTTATAAGGGGAAATCCATGCTGTAATTCAGCGGGACAAATACCATCAGGACCGGTAGCTTTGTAAGGTGCGAAGGAGAATATACTCCAACGCAAAACCTCATGATTTATTAATCTGTAAGCTAAATTCCAATCAGGAATTTAGAGTGCTACAAGAGAGTACCGTCTGTGTCGGATAATTTTCCATCCCTTGACCGAAGCATTTGGATTCAACAAACCGACATTAGTCATTACCACACTTGGTTCCTCTGAAGGTCCAGGGACCCAAGTATGAATGATGAGCGGTTTTGGAGGGTCACCAACTGAAAGCTGACAACCACTCCAAATGTCACTGAATTTGGGCACCTCTTCAACAAACCATTTGTAGGTTTCTTCGTAGGCGCATTCACAGATGAAGATGTCATCAGATAGATAGCAGCCTAACATCTGTGCCACAAAACCGGATTCGGTAGCGTCAAGAATGCGGCATCCAAACTGCCACGAAATTTATTATCTTCAAATTTATCTACAAACAGAAATAGTTTCTCTTAACGTATCAGATCGAAATGAAGTGCTAAATTCATCACTATTTTGCTGTAAGAAATTGCTTAGTCAACGTAACATTACCTGTATACATAAGCAATTCGTCATAAGTGTTTGAGTTCGTCGTTTTCACGTCCCGGTGTTTGAATTTTCGGTCGCCTTTGATGGGTAGGTTAGGAGGTAGGTTATCGATTTTATAAGAAATACCCCTTACTATGAAAGTGTACGAGGATATTTAATGTCCTTTAACAGGTAATTCTAGAGAAGTTTATTTCATATTTTTGTGTGTACTTTCAAGATTATCTATGACTGGGAATGTATTACCGCAACTCTCAGGGGGTAAGTTATCGATTTTAAAAGAAACGCATTTTACTATGAAAGTGTAGGAGGATATTTAATGGTCATCTGTAAAATCGGCATTTGTATTTTACCTCAAAACTAGCGAACGACTGAATCAATTTTGATAATACTTTCACTATTACACAGCTTTTATGGCTAGGGTTAACATAGGCTATGTACTTTAGCGGGCTGGGTAATGATAACAAATGACATCTTCAAAGCATCCTACACAGTAATTCTCAGACATTTTTTTATTTTTCTATTGTACTGCATACTACAGTTTTTCTTTTATATTATTTTTCGTAGATATATGATTTAATTTTGAATTTCTAAGTAGGCAAATACATTTTCATTTGTTTCGAGAATTGCTATATAAAGAGCGCGTTCTGCGATTTTTATTCATTTATGATTAATCACGTCGATTTTAGAAAACGCAACGCGAATGTGTCGGGAATCTCGAAACTGCATATAGAAAAAACTTAAAACAAATTCTCTAAATCATTGTAACCATAGAAAACTCATACAATTTTCATTCGACCCGTTATAAATGATTCCCCGTGCAAACGCGAATATTTTATTGCTGATTTAAAATAAAAAATGTTCGATCAAGTAGGAGAAATTCAATACGATTTTTCTATGAAACTCTGACTTATAGCAGTTGTTTTAATTTTTTTTTATATACAGTTAAGAGAGTCCCGCCGCATTCGCGTCGCGATTTTTGTAATCGGCGTGAATATAACGACGAGAACAACGACAACTCTTACGAGTATTAGTGGTTTAAACGCCTAAAATTTTATTAGTGGTCTAAACCTCTAACTCTCAACAAACTGTAGTACCTAACCCACTGAAGAATCGTTACACAAAAAAAGTTCAAATTTATGGTTGACTTTGCGTTGCTAGGAATATATAGAAAATATTATAGGGATCGGTACTTATGCCCGTATTACAAAATACCGAATGGACAAAAAGAGATTACGGGATTCATTAAATTATAAAACATTTGTTAGTTTTATGTTTATTTACAAAATATTTTAATTCATTTTTATTATATTTTTTTAATTTAAGGGTAAAACATAATAGTATTTTTTTTTTAAATCTAGTTTATTATCTAGTTTCTTAAAATAAATTTGTTTAGCTGGCACAAATGCCAAAAATATAATCATTTTAATTTGTTGACTAAAACTTACCGAATTACCATATTTCCCGGCTAATCCTGTGGCTTGGACTTGCCGCCAAATTTTTGTCCAAAATGGAAACAAAATCCGCTAAACAAAGCTGAGGCAAAATACTCTTTTGCCGTTAATGAAATGTTTTTTTTCAAAATCGCGTAGTGTTCCGGCTTATTCCTCAATCACAAGCCACACGACATAGTTCAAAAAACATTTCATTGTAAACCACCTTTGATTTTTTCATCATAAGATAGAACAAAAGTGGTACAATTTCACCCTCTACAGATTCGCGAATGGTAAACAGTTGCTTAAAAATGGATGGAACAATATTGGATGTTCCATCCATCAACCAGCATTGGATACCGCTAAAAGCTTAAGGCTGGATCGTGTTCTCATTAAGATTATTTTTTCCATTTTAAATTCCTTTACACTTCCCGTTATTTTAACGATGTTATCGTAAATTATTTCCTATATCGTCGAGCAATACTCAGTCGTCCTAAAATTTAACTTCATGTCGGAGTGCAGTCTTATATGCAATTTCAACATAAATCATTAAAATTTAAATTGCTTTCATTGTGCTTTAATACTCTAAGTTCAGAAGTGCTTTTTTAAAGGTATTACAATTCTATTTTTTAATTGTTGTGTATTGTTTTTAATTCCAAATTTATTGAAATTTAAAAAGTGACGAAAGTTGTAGTTTCAATAAATTTCTTGATTAAGTTTCATTATTTAATATTTTTAAGGAACATGTCATTTATTTAGTTTATTGATTTGAAGGATTTAACCGATTGAATACTCAAATTTAATTTCAGTATTTAAATTTAATTTTCATAGGAATGGACCCAAAGAATTTTATATTTTATTTATATCTTGGAAGAGTAGCCTTATTCTGATCATGGAGCATACATAACATAATCTCCGTAAACGATTTGGGGAGAAAGATATAAGAGAAAAATGTTCACTTTTTAATGACAATTCTGTAAGCCCCACTATTTTGTACCCTTTTCTTAACACTATGTAATTAATTAATCGCCTGAAGTAAGAGCTTTTTATGAATATGAAATGCTTTTCATATTCCAAAACTAAATTTGTATATATGTATATGGTGTTGAGTTCATTTCATCCAATTCATTAAATTTTAAATATGTAAACGAAATTAATGATTCCCAATAACTGGAACAAAAATTTTTTAAATTTTAATTTATTTGATTTTGAAATTTTCACATAATTTTAGACATTTTCTAAATCTTGTTCAAATGTACATTTTCTTTTGAAATTTTCTATTAAACTTTTATTAAATTTCCCGTATTAAACATTTAAAAATTTTATTTTCTGATATCTCAAATTCCGAGTTCTATGAAAAAATTGGAAATATTTAAAGAACTATTATCCGGGACAAACTTAAAAAATTTACTCCAGCTTTGCGATTTTTATTTTAACATAACATATTTTAAATTTTGCAACTACAATTTTTTGGAAATTAAACCAAAAATTCTGAATTCAGCTCTGCAATTTTGAAATAAAAAAATATTTTGTGGTCTAAAATTTTAAAATTGTAATTCTAAAATTTTTTAAAAATTGTAATTTTGATTCTGGAATTTTAAAATGTGGAATTTTAAGAAAAAAAACGTTTTTCTAATTTTTCTAATTCAAAATTATTAGAAACAAGGTTTCATTAAAACAATTAATGAAACAAGGTTTCAAAAATTACTACTAATATGATCGAATTTGAAATTTTGTTTAAAGCTTCTAAAAATGTATAATCTTACATCAGACATTCTCGTTAGTAAAATTTTTAAAATTGAGAATTTAAAACCTGGAGCGGTAGAATTTATATTTCTATAGTATATTGTGCAACTAACATTTTGGAGCTTGCCATTGAGAATCTACGATCTTTTTGAAGTGAAATTTTAAAATCTAGTGTTAGAATTTGTTTAATTGAATTTCGTGATTTTGGAAATCAGAATATCTTAATACTAGTTATATAATTCGAAATTTATTATAAAATTTCTAAAGATTTTTTTAGTGTTAAATAATTAATTTCTAAAATTTGGCATATTAACTTATCTACATATATTTTGGAATATGGAATTTTAATTCTAAAACGGTTATAATGAAATGTTATGTGAAATGTTAGGTTTAGAATTTTAGGATATTTAATTATTGATTTAAACTTTTAATCATTTTTAAAATCATTTATTCAGTAATTTTCTTGATAAGTTTTTGCCATTTTTAAATTTATAATTCACTTGTTTACTTGATGTACGAGTACATATCTGCAATCTAATTAAATTCAAATAAAATTTTGAATCGACCCCTAAATCGTGACCGAAAATTATTTGTTGGGTTAAGAAATTGAATACTTAATAAATTTATAAATGTCAACAAAATAAAATAATCAATTAAATCCATTAAATTTAAAAATTAAATAAAAAGGGTTATGTAAATTTGATATAGTGGTTTTTAGAATGTTGCAAATCTCCAGTATGGTTAGATTATAAATTATTGAATCAGGATTATTAAAAATTAATGCAAATATGCATCCAAACTCTACACATATTAGCAAACCTGCCTAATTCCAATCATATATGTATTTAAACTTTCTATAGACTCTTTCTCGAGTTTAAATGCCCTAAAAATTTAGTGTAAACCTGACCTAAACGGAACAATAACAATTCTGCGGCAATTCTACATAACCACTTACCTCATTTTTTCAGGGGGGCACAAACAAATTTTAAATTATTCTGTGATAAAAGAGTGGGAAAATATTGATTTGATTTATTTTTTAGGTTATGATATTTAATATCAGGTTTTTAAAGAAACAAATAAAGCGACTCAATCTTCTTAATTCTGAGTTAGTGGTGTAGTTAAATCACTTCATTATATTTTAAAACTTATCTTAAACAAATAGTTCTATCATCAAATATAAGTAATCAGCGAGATAAGTGATTTTACCTTCATAATTTATTTAAACTTAAAAATATAAAACTTCATTTATACTACAAAATATTAAATTATAATGTCAAATTCATTCAATTAGGGTCAGCAGTGAAATTAGAACGTTATTGAATGAAAGGTTTATTCAACTATTCGATTATTCGAACTATACATTTGTATAGTAATGAATTTTTTATCCTCCAAGTTAATTTGGTTTTTGGTATAGTGGAAAAATCTAAAAAGTTATTCTGGTTCATCTCATTGAAAGGAACTTACGTTTGAATCCACCTTTATGAACGAACTGGATCCAGTCCCATGGATGGATGTATCTTACCCGTTGTTTTCTTTTTGTCCTATAATTGCGTGATCAACATCATACTCCATATGTGGGTGTGACCCGGCACCAGAAATTTGTGATCGATTGTCCCCACCGCTGCCCAGTAAGATAGTCCATAATGGTCGTTTGTAAAAAGATACAGATGTTTTCAGTGAAGACAGGCATTGTTGTAGATCGAAGGTTAATATGTTAATATTATTCGAGGATCCACCTATAGTATTGGACCTTGTTGTACAAATTGCAGAAGTTTTTTGCATACACTTATAACATGTAACTAACCTGAGGTCTTTGAAAATTTGCAGGCTCAAAAACATTATTTTGAAGGCTTTTCGAATAGAGTTTAAGCAATGCTACAAGTGTCAGATTATATAAAAAATAAAGTCGGGAAATTGAATTATGGTTTTCATATGCCGGAAAGGACATTACCTATTTTGTGATTTCGTCGAACTGATCAGCAATTAGCGTGTTTGGATGAACAGGATTCAGAATAACTCGACCCTGTTTGAATTGTTTCATTTCCGGTAAAATCCACTACATTTGGAGCAGAGTCATTCGATTTTGTATTTCAGCCGCCATCAATGCCATTCTGCCACCGGGGGTAAACATTTTTGAAATCACAAAAATTTTCCGAAAAATCCAATAAATTTTAATCTGAATTCGGTTGTAACCTATTCCAACTCTGGCAGTCGTCAGTTCGTCAAATATAGTTCAAAAACACATAAGTAGTTGGGTTTTTTGCCATATCTTCAAGAAAAATGTCTGATTTAGGTAAAAAATTGATAGAATATAAATAACTTGCCATACTTATAGTTGAGTGTTGTCGACTCCAAAATAACTTTTAACACCAACTATTTATTTTTTTAATTTTATTATTTTTATTTTTAAAGTAAACAAAATTTACAAATTTTAAATTTATAGAACTAACTCTATCCTGAATGACTGCTGTTGAACCTCTGATTTTTTTATTTATTTTTTAATACAAGAAATATGATTCCCGCTAAATGTTAATAAAACCCATACCAAATAACATTATTATTTATACATATATTTATGAAAAGGATAAACGTTAAATTAGGTGATCGTTCACTGCGTTGGAAACGCTAGATGAAACGAGACAAATAATTACAATGACATAATTGCAATTTATACGAGTACATCTCAAACATGATATTGTATTGCTAATTATGTTGTTCGAAATATTTTATGTTTGTGTGTGTTATTGAGTAATATAGATTATAATAAAATGTTATGTGTTAGGGTGCAGGCAGGTAAAATGGACAATTAATTTGTTCTGATTTAATGTATGAAATATATATGTACATACATACATGTTTATTGTAATTGAAATAAAATTATTATTTTATTTAAGTCACTACATACTAACTATTAAAATAAAATTCAACATAATAATTTCTCGACTTAAGTGATTATATTAAATTACCACAGAAATAATTCTGAAATATCTAAGTGGTTTTCCGTTAGACTAGTGACCCAGATCTACTCGAACGGTTAAAATGGCCGCTCATGAACTGCTTTAAAGCTGGTTGGAATCGCTCATATTTAATCTTTAATCTAATTTAAAAATTAATCTAACTGCTGTTCATCTTGGTTAAAAAAGGTTTTCTCGTAAAATCCCCACCCTAGCTATTACAATAGTACGTTTATCGTTTCAACACGTTTTAACAACATGCTCGTTACGCGCATTAAACGAATTTTAAATATTTTTTTTTTTTAACTTTTGACGTAGTCAAAAGCACCATTTTATGATCCAATGAGATGCGACAGTATAGGCAAAAATACAAAACTGCTGATTATAAATTTTTAAAATCCATACCAAATTATTTAAAACGGACAAGACTAGCAGGAATGTTTTCGACATAATTATACGAAGCATAAAAGAAGTGTTAAAGAAATTACAACATTAAAATAATAAAAAAGAAAATGGAAGTAAAAGAAAATCTTTATACATTTAAGAGTTAAAGGCGAGTTTCAAAAGAAATTAGACATAAAAAAAAATTCTCTACGGTGGAAATGTATACATAAAGAAACAGAGCTGTACATAAAATAAAATAAAGTGAAACGCGATGAATGAAAATGTTAAAATGTCAAGGATTTTTACCAGTTTTTTATTTTATTTTTATTTCTTTTTTCCACCATAAACAACGTTGAGTTGGGTTTTTCGTTTCATTTTTATATTTCATTCGAGATTTCATAATTCCAATTATAATTATATGGGGCAATATATATATTACACGAGAGTCCATTATGAGAATGAAAAAGTTAAAAAAAAAAAAAAACAAGTAACGTGATTCTTGAAATGTTCCGTACATGATCAATAAACTATGTTACTTAATTGTCGAACATATACGAGTATAGACGCATACATGGCTATAAAAAAAAACGATGTGTTGATAATGTGTGCACGAGATAGTATACTCGTTTCTTTAAGATGCGTATAAATGCGCATTCCACCTTTACCATGTCCTATTATATATGTACACCAGAAATATTGACGTCACACACGCCGTATTTAGCTGACACAAATTTTATCGATTTGTGCTGCTATCCCAAAAGTAAAACACAAAACAAATTTGAATAAAATAATATAAAAGCTTTTCATTCGAACTTTTTTTTGCTTTTGTCATATCACAATACGTCAAGATCTGAAACAACAGCAGCAGCATCAACGATGAAAATTTTATTTTTCAATTTTAGAATAAATATCGCATATTTTTACATAATTTATGACTCTATATAGCTAAGCAGATTCTGGTTAGCAAAAAATAAAATCATATGCAGTTATTTCATCCGATTTGTGTTTCGCATTATTTATATTTGTATATTATAAAGGGTGCTCCAATGAGGGAGTGAATTTTCCAAGATAAATAAATATGTCCTAGTCCAGCGATAATGACATACATTAATACAATTATTTCCTTAAAAGAAAAATGTTCAAGTGCAACGTCGAATTCAGGTGTTTTACATGTGTACCTCTGCAAAACTTTCTTCGAATCTTCTTATCGGGGCACCCGACATATTATATACATACTTAAGTTAAATGACCTTAAAACCGCGTATATACAACATGATTTTGTTATGAAATGTTGTAAAATTTCATCATATCCTTCGCTCATTGTTATAATACATAAAGAGGATTGTATACGATACAAAAATAAAACCTAATACTCAAATGAAAACAACAGTAAAATTTGTAATTCTGCCAACATCTCGCTTGAGATGAAATCTGGTTGGAAAAACAAGACAAATCAAATTCGTAATAATTTTCTTTTAACAACCGACAAATACAAGATGATACACAACATAGAATTTACCGAAACGACATTCTTTCTTCTTCTTCCTCGTCGTTGTCGTGGTGTAGATGGTCGTCGTTGTATATACATAGATTTTTTTTATTTGATTTATTTATTTATTTTTTTGGTAATTTTTCATAAACCGAAAAACCAACAAATTGGACAGAAAATCTAGAAAAATAACGAATGATAAATAAATAAAAAGCATTCAGTAAATTTTTGGGGGTGAAAACAAAATTGGATTTCAAGTAGATGGATAATCACGAAAAATTATTATGTTGTTTAAGAGGCGCTTTTTTTTCGTTTGTCAGCTAAATCCATTACTTAATTTTGTTAAGTGAGACAATGGAGATAATTTTATTTCGGTAATACGACACTTGTATACAATTCTTAAATGTATATAATTTACATAAAATTCATTCAACAACTTGATCTACTTTCTCATTGTCGGTTTTTGTTTTATTTGTGTCCAGAATGTCTCATTTGAACAAGTATACACAAATCAAATAGCGTTAAATCAAACACTTCATTAAATGGTTCTCTGTTGCACGATTAATCTGTTGCGTTCTATAAATTTTGGAATTGCTGAGTAGAACGGTCAAATATATACATATCTATGTTTCCTAAGAGCGCGAAGAAGTAAATGGTTTAAATCAATTGGTCCTCACATTTTTCTGCCAAGTTCTAGATTCTAAACTTGAAAACATTCTGTAAAATTTTATTAAATTATAAATTAAAAAATCAAAAAAAAAAAAACCTGGATAAACCTCAGATTAAAGTTTTTGTTTTTGATTAAAATCCTCGAAAAAATTATTTTGATTGAAATTCCCGGATTTTCTAATAATTTAATACATGTTGGGGTCTTCCCGTCATCCTTGGGTTAGGAGATTTAATGTTAAGCGATTTTCAGGAGCGTTGAGCGTTATGTAATAAGACACTTCGACCGTATTTCAAAAAAAATTACCACTTTTTGTTTTGGTTTGGTCACACTTTACCCTTTTCTTCATAAAAATATACTCTTTTTAAGTTAATGCCCTCTTTTTTTAAATCAACCTAACGTTTATGCCACAAAGGTATATAATAATACAAACGAATACACTTATGCGAGACATGACTCCTATCAATATTAGGGATACATGAATACTTCATCGTATCCATATCCATTGAAGATATACTCATGGTTTTGAAGAAGTGTTATAATAAATCATCTAAAGTCGTACGGAAAAACGTCCGAGTGGTATAAAAAATATTTCGAGATTCATTTAAAATTAAATCATTTATTGAAAATATTTGAAAAAGATTTGTCAACACGTTAAAAAATATAAACAATTATCGTATAGTATACACAGCTGTAACATCAATGGGGATTCGCCAGTCACATAACACCGAGAAGCAGAAACAAAGCTGTCTAAGATATGGTAGTTAAACCAAAAAATTATGGTAAAAATGTCTAGAATTTTGTTCGTATCATCTTTAATTTCATGAACGGTACTGATCCTTTTTGTTACCACTCCTTTCATAAACCGCGGCGCATGTTCTGACATAAACAGTTTGTACAATTTTTGTAGTCTACCGTTTTGAGGTTGTGCCGTTTTTCGCCTTCATAAGCTTATGCGAAATTTATAGTCATCATAACACGAATTTGGTGAAATGGTCTAATGCTATACAAATCATCGGTCCAAGTAAGTCCACATACACACTTTGACATTGGCTTTCAATGCAGTAAAGATTTTCCATTGATGGTTTCAAACATTTATTTGAGGCTTTAGTGGTTTTCATATGCCGCATACATATGTAGACCCTGGTGGTGTTTCCAAATCGAAAGGTCTGATAGCTCGGCAGTTTTAGTAGGCTCTAATCTAATAAAAATGTAATTATTATATTTTTTCATGTAACCTTATATATGGTTCTTCATCTGATGGATTGATTTTGTGCTATACTAAATACCTTAGGGAGCTGTCATTTACATCGCTTAGTTAGTCACACCAACTTCTAGAAAGAGTATCTGGTACAACGTTGTCCTTCCCGTTGAAAGCGTATCTGGTACCATCGTTGTCTAATCTCCCACTCAAGTCGCGTTAACCCATTAACTATTTGTAGCCTGCTTGTATAATTAAGGTAAATACATGACCCCCGACGTAGAAATTTTTGAATAGCCAAAATAGCTACTACTCACTCCAGTTCCGCGACGGAGTCATTTGTCTGTGCCTTATTTAATTTTTGAGACATAAATGCGATCTGTCGTTTATACGCATTTGTATCTCTTTCTTGAAGATATCGATTCCTGCTCCCATACTGTACGATTTTTAGCTGTTCGAATGATTTCTGTCCACTAAAACTTTCCCTTTTTCAGATAATCTGTAATTGGGGCGATCACAGCAGCAACATTTCCCATGAACCTTAGATACCAGCTAGCCATACCGAGTATTCGTCTTTTTTGCTTGACTTTGGTTGGAGGACCGATATTAAGAATGGCTTCAATCTTTTAAGGGTCCGGCCTTAGTTTAGTTTCGCCAACCAAACGTCGGAGATACGTTTATTTATTTCATCATATGAAGCTACACTCAAACCAACTCTACTAACTCAAGGTCCTCCTTTAATGTGCCGCTTACTATCAAAAAATCATCGGAATAAACGAATACTCTGTCTTGTAGTTCATTGGGAACAACCGTATGCATTAAACGACACATTGCGATGTATCAGAATCGTAGTCAATACACTATCTGAATTAATCACAAAAATCGTATGTATTCTGAATGGTCTAAACGTTCGGAAAGAGATGGTTGTAAAGGGTGTTTGCCTACACTGTTTCCATGACAGCCGATTTAACAGTTTTCAGGTTAATTTGGTTTGACAATTCATCATGAATAGACTCACGCCGGAGCAACGTTTACAAATTATTCAAATTTATTTTGAAAAACATGGTTCAATTCGAGAAACTCATAGGGCATATGGATCGTTTTCGCACCACGTTTAAGCGATTGATGGTGTGTAGCGTATAGTGTTGATGATGATCCAAATGTGTAAATTCGTCACCGTGGTCAACTAATAAACGTGTGTCCATTCTCTTTATGGAAAATTGTGGGTAAATATCTTGGTTTACGTGCTTACAAGATTCAACTTGTACAAGACAATTTCATTTGGAATTGTTGTGCCGTGATAAACCACAATTTTGGTTAAATGGCTATGTCAATAAACAGAATTGCCGCATTTGGAGCGATGATAATCCACAAGCCATTCACATCCAGAAAGTCACCGTTTGGTACGCTTTATGGGCCCGTGGAATCATTGGTCCATATTTATTAAAAAAGGATGATGGTCTAATTTGATTTGGTGTTGGGCAGGATATCATTGGAAGTCAAGCTAGAAACAGTGTACTTGTGCTGTGCTGTACTAAACTATTTGTAGTTGATTCAGTAGAAATTGTCAAAGTAAAAATTTAGTGAAATGTGCAGGTTGCTTAAATGACCTTAACAAATTTGAGTTACGGGATGCGCATAATTCGCATTCAAAAGTATTATCGATGAAGATATATGGATCATACATATAGATGTGCAATAATGTATATGTATAGTCAAATTTGGTTTATACAAGCAAGGCCATAGTACCAGCAAGGCTATGTCGTAAATAATTAAATCAGGCTAATTTGCTGGTCAAATTACATCGAAATCCAACGTCAAATCAATGTTAATTCTAACTATGTATTATAGTTTTCCCTCACAGAAAATAACTGTCAAAAATAAATCACAACTCTACTCTTACTTTAGTATCGCTTGAGTAGAAGCAATAAAGTAGCCAAAACGTGGTACAAAATACAATCAATGGAACAATTATAAAATATTATTAAAAATGTTCGACACCAAATTTTAGTCAACCTTTCCGAACGCTCACTCAAATTTCCTTATGTTTTGCTATATGAATTCCTGGCGGGGTCGACTACCATTTGGTATTCAATTGTATTCACTATATGGCTTGTTTGGTCCTGCTAATTGATCTGTTTTGATAAATAATTGTTTCCTGCATTTAGAATGATTTTAGCAAGTGTACGTAGCACTTTCGCCCCCATTAGGATTAAAAATTTGAAGCAAACCATAAAAATCATTAAAATTGGTAAACAAATTCAATAATTAAATGCAATAAGCGGTATTGGACAGTAGAGTTAAAGTTTATAGAACTATGACATGAAGAATATTGCACAAAATGTAGAATCTTATCAGATTTGAGGTCCGTCAATTTTTGGTAAATATAATTTGAATCGAAAGAATTTAGAATCGAGAAATTGTGTTAAATTTTGAATTTGGAATATTTTATATAGAATTAGCAAAGAAGGTTAAATTATTAATTCAAAAATTACAGTGTTTGAAATTTTAAAATTAGATTGACTTTAAGATTGAAAAATTTTAAAAATAAAAATTTTCATTTTAATTCTCTAAAATTTTAAAATTTCCGATTTATAATTTTTAGAAATTTCTATAATATGAGATTTTTAATTGATATAAATAAATAAAAATAAATTCTTAATTTTTCGAAAATGGTTTAAAGAATTGTAAATAGCCATAAAAGTTTTGGTACAAACAATTCTGAGGTTTGTGTCAAAACTCTTCGTTTTAACTTCGAAATGGCTATTTCTACATAATCCTATAAACCTTGTTCGAAAATCGAATATTTGATTTTTAGGTTAACACCAATTAAAAATTTCATATTCAAGAAATTTCTAAAAATTATAAGTTGGAATTTTTAAAGTTCTCAAATCTGAGGTTCGTCTGATCTAGAATTTAGAAACAACAAATAATTAAATGTGGAAACTTAAAATGTAAAATAAACAATGTCATTTATGGGCACTTTAGGTATATAGAATTTTCATGTTAAAATGAAGAGTTTTCCTCTAGAAATTTAAATCTATCTCAGCTTTAGAATATTTATTAATTGATTAAATTGAAGAAATTTTACTTTTAAGCCTTGACAAGTTTTGAAATTCTATATATATTTTAACGATTTCAGATGCCAAATTATTTTAAAATTTTAATTATTCATATTTTATTTTAACAAATGTAATTATACAATTTTTAAATCCAAAGTTTAATTCTAAAGACACAAATTTTACATAAATATTAAAATCTAAACTTTATTGCCCAATTATAAATGTAAAATCAAAAATTTCAATTTAAACTGATAAAATTATTTATTTCAAAATTTAATTTAAAAATTAGAGACCCTCTTAAAAAAATTTTTTATTATGAAAATTAAATTAAATTACTCGTTTTAAAATGAGGAATTAACTGGATGCCAAATTTAATATTTATAAATTTAAAAGATTCAGGTTGAAAATTGTTCAAAATAATTTAAATTATAATCTCCAGGTCAAAATGTTAATTTAAAAAATAAATCTTAAGTCACTTGGATTTTTTAAACTTAAACTTAAACTTAAAGTTTAGTTCGGATATAATTTTAAATATCAACATTTAAATCACTAAAAATTGAGATTCTAAACGACGTTTTAAATTCGAAATCGTGAACCAAAATTCTTAATTTGAATTTGCTTCAAGGTCAAATTTAATTATAATTAAATATTTTAATTTTTATTAAAATTTCAAAAATCTATGAGCGATTTTCTTGTTAATTTCACAATAAATTTAAAATTATTAAATCTTAAATCTGACATTTTACATTTATTCAAAAATTGTAAATTTTAAATTCTAAAATAAAATTCCTTACTTTCTTAATTTATAAATTCATACACGAATATTTTTAATATACGTATATACAATTCCAAATTTTTGGATTATTGTGTTTTGTAAACTTTAAGTTATCTGAAAAAAGTCAATTAATTTCTTTTAAATCTTAATTGTCAAATACAAATGTAAACGCGCGCCCGACGCGTCGAGTTCGCTTAGGCCATATTTCTAAGACGGCAACCAAAATTTACAAATAAATATAAAATTCTACAATATGTTTGGTTTGCCAAATTTTCATATATCCACTATATAGATGTGTACATATATAAGGTTGACCTTCAATTTCTATTATCAAATTTTTTTAACATACTAAAATGTCAAATTTAAAATAACTTGTCATATAAAAAATTGAGGTTGATTTTTAGGAAGCGAGCCTTTGAATTTGAAATTTGAATCCAATTTCAAAATTCGACAGTTTGATGAAGTGGAAATATTTTGAAAAACATTTTTTTTGTATTCGCCACGGTTCTAAAATCTAAAATTTCCAAATTTTTAAAATTGGATTTCGATATGTAATTCGTTAAATGTTGAAATAGAATTTAATTTATATATTTAATTCAAGATTTAAAAATCTAATTGTAAATTATAAAAATTTTAAAATGATAAAATTTAAGAAACCTGAAATTTTTGAAGCTTTTGAAATATTTTTGGATATTTGAAACATTTATTTAAATAAACAAAAGAAATAAATTAAATTTAAATTAAATTCGATAATTTATAATAGCTTGAAATGCTGAGCTTTAATGTTTATGAAATTTGCGGACATTACTGGTACATATACTTATATACAAATATGCATTGTATTATTTATGCATATAGTCTTACTCCTAACACAGTGATCATTCTATCGGTTCGATTTCTAATCGATAAAAGATCGTATTAAAGTTCAAATAAAAAAACAATTTGTAATTAGCTTATATTTTGAGATTAGAAATCAGGGACTTATTTTATAAAGAATGAAATAATTGCCTGTAGCTGGCTCCCATGAACTGCGAAAGAATGTCTTCAAATATTTAGATTTTGTAAAATATACTCTTTTGCGTTCGAAAATTTCTGGTCACCCTACTTATACTAGTCCCAACTTGTTTTTTGATTCCTTTCCATGCTTAATGATTTTTTAGGTCAAATTAGGTCGCAAAGCAAAAGGCGCGTAGCGACCCGACACATACAGCACCAAGAATGATATATCATCGAACCCATCAGTTTGATTTTTTTGTAATTTGTATTTGTGATGAGTTTTGAAAAAGATAGGTTCTATCAAAAACAGATCATGACAAAAACGGATTCTATTAAAATGGATGTTGACCTAATCGATTTCATGGGTAACCGAACCGAAATCTGTGATATGAAATAATAATAATAACAGTGTTAAAGGCCATTACTGGCCCCTTACTGAATCAACAATCTGGCTCCAACGGTTTCGATCCTGAGCTTGGTTTTCATACTGTCTTAGACAATCTGAAGAGGCCAAGTCGTTCTCTACATCGTGGAGCCATCGTCGCCTGCAACGACCTCTGCGCCTACCATATGGTGGCTCTCCTTTCAGAGATCGCTGCACAATTCGTTCCGGATCAGCACGCAGAACGTGACCGAGCCAGCGTACTCGCTGAGATCTAACTTCATGTATAATATCGGGGATCTTCATCAGATCTCTGATCTCGAAATTGTACAGAGCTCGGTATGTACCACCTATTTCGCGTTTAGGGCCGTAAATCACACGCATGATTCTTCTCTCAAATGTAAGGAGCCATCTCTCGTACTCATCCGTCAGCGCCCAACTTTCACATCCAAACATAACAACGGGCCTGATCAACGCTTTGTAAAGCTTCAGCTTCACGGCACTTGATAAGTGTTTAGATTTTAGCAGTGGCCTTAGAGGATACAAAGAACGACTGCCAGCTGCCAGCCGCACTTTAATATCCTCACCCACACTGTTATCGTGAGTGATAACAGAGCCCAAATATTTGAACCTCCTCACTCCCTCAAACGTGTGGTGGCCACTACTAAAATCTGGTGTGCCATTGTCTCTAAAACCAGAGATCAGGTATTTCGTTTTGGACTCATTGATCTGGAGTCCAACAGAAGCTGAAAACTCTACAAGCGGATCAAGTATTTCTTTCACTCCGTTGTTATTCAGTCCAATCACGCATATGTCATCTGCATATGCAAGCACTTGATTGGACTGGCGATATAAGATGTTACGCTGAGGTGTTTCAGTTTTACGAAAGATGTACTCCAACATGAGATTAAAGAGTATCGGGGACAGAGCATCTCCCTGCCGAACACCCGAGTTAACTGCAAAAATTGTCGATAGCCTGTTCTCAACTTTAACACAGCATTGAGACTGCGTCACTGTCATCCTACACAGTCGTACCAATTTTGTTGGCATTCCTAGGTATTCCAGGGCAGACCACAAACTCTCTCGATTGATCGAGTCGTAGGCCTGCCGGAAATCCAGGAATACCTGATGTACGGAGATGGATGTCTCATAATATTTAGATAGAATCATCCGCAGCGAAAAGACCTGATCAGTGACTGATCGATTCGGACGAAATCCTCCCTGATAGTCACCAACCAAGCCTTCCGCCAGAGGAGTGATTCTATCCAATAAAATGTATGACAGTAACTTGTATGCTGTGCAAAGGAGAGCTATACCGCGATAATTCTCACACTTCAAGCGGTCTCCCTTCTTGAAGATGGGGCATATCGCGGCCACTTTCCATTCATCAGGCATAACTTCGGTTCGCCATACTAATCGAATAAGGTCGAAAAGACAGTTCCACAAAGTATCCCCTCCGAATATCAAGAGCTCCGAATTAATGCAGTCCACTCCAGGTGAGCGGTTTCGTTTCATTCTCTGCATGGCCTTAGTGAATTCCTCATGGGATGGCTCCTCAGTGCAAATCTCCGCAGACTGTTCTAGAGGTGGCTCAACAACAGTCTGTGATGCATGATGAACATCAAGCAGCTCAGTAAAGTGTCCACTCCATGCGTCAAGTACTGCGTCGATGTTGACACAGAGGTTTCCATCCCGGTCCCGAATGGCGGTTGACGAAGGCCTGAAAGTATGGTGCAATCCAGTAATTCCTTTAAAGAAATTACGTGAACTACGCTCATTGCTGAGTTGTTGTACTTTCAGAACCTCGGCCTTCCACCATTCTCGCTTCTTCCGTCTACAAATCCGCTTAGCTGCCCTTCTTGCAAGAGCTGCCTTGTTTTTCCTTGCGATTGTGAGACGTTGTTGCACTTCATTATGGGCTATATTTTGTTGCTCAACTGCAAGACGACACTCGTCATCAAACCAATCATTCTTGGGTCTGACTTTCACTATACCTAAAGTCTGTTGAGCAGCACTGACAACCGAAGTTTTCAGTACCTCCCAGACAGAGTTCACGCAGTCAGACTGGTAATTAGCTCCCTCAATGTTGTCGCTGACAAGATCCTGATATCGTTTCTTTTGATCTTCATTTATCAGACCTTCACAGTCGAAACGTTCCATCCGTTTCGCTGTGTTCCCCGACCTGTACGAAAACTTCCACCGTAGCTTTGCAGCGACCAAATAATGATCGCTGCCTACGTATTTGGTTGCTGTGATATGAAAAATGAAACAAAAGAAAAACAATTTTAAGGAAAAAATTAGAATTTAACAGATCATTGGAAAGTTTTAAGTTAAAAACAAACTCAGAACTTAAGACAAAGTTTTATAGAAAGCGTTTGTTATACTAGTACATCACATATATGTATGTACATTGTACACACATAAATATTTAAGTTTAATGTTTTACGTTTTGTTGTTTATTTGACAGAAAGGAAATTTTGCTTAAAACTTTTTGGTTAAAAACTAACCAAAAAGTTTTAAGCAAAGATCTTACAACAGCAATCACATATATCCAATTCTAATTTGGAAGTCCACCAATACATACTTTTTGATGGTATTGAAAATCCAATTCCAAGTTGTATTTGCAGTGTTTAACGCCAGGATTGCTACATGTTATTTTTTAAGTTGTGTCATTTTTGACATTTTGCTTTAAAAGTTGATTGTTTCTGATTGTATTTAATTAATTACGATGTTAAATATTATTTTCAACAGGATTTGCACGAAATTTTTTCAGAATAAAAGTTTGTTTTCAGTTTCATTGTAACAAATCCAATCTTTAGATAAAACTTCCAATAATCCAATTCCAATCGAGAACTTTATTTGACCAAAATTGAATTCCAATTCCAATTCCTTGGTCAAATAAAACACAGCTTACTGAAATGAACATGTATTGGAATACAAATGGTAATTTTTCACATTGCAAAAAATGAAAATCAAGCGCCACCAGTCAATTTATCACTATAAGGGAGAAAAATTATGGAATTAAAATTAGTAAGCTGTGTAAAAGCTTAGCCAAAAATACTTTCAAGATAGACGAGAGAAAGTCTAACAAAAGTTGGGTTATGTTAGGTTAGAGTGACCGATGATGGTCTATTGTGGTACCACAGGAACTTATTTCCCTTTTACCCCTAGTGGAACCAGTCACAGCTAAATATGTAGCGAGATGTATCTCGCATTTTACAGTTTTCGAGATCCGATAGGTTGTCTACTATGAACCTTAACATATGTTTATGCCTTTTGTGTGCTAAAGCCGAATATGAGCATAGGAAGTGAACCTCCTCCTCGTTCATACAGCTTCTGCATATTTCATTTTTCTTCCAGTCCTATAGTGAAGTCTAACAAAAAGAATAACAAATTTTTATTAAACACTACCGTCAGAATTGTTGACCTTCCTTGCGTTGAGTGAAGCCTTCAAATGAAGCAATTACTTCAAAAATATGCGGAGAATATACGATGGCCATATGATAGCAGTTTAACAGTATGGATCCCAGCACACAATAATGTTGACATCCAGCTGCAACCTCATTCAGAGACAGCTGCTTTTAAAATTTGCTTATAAGTATCTGCCGTCATTTTGAAAATTTCAAAAACATAAACCACAGTTCCACTATAAGACAGTTTTCTCCAGACCATCCTATCCTTGCCGAATTCTATCCGCTTTCCTTCTCTTTGAGAATCTAGTGGATTTTATTTTTGTATTTTTGTTTGAGGTATCCGGATGAATTTATAACACCTCTTTGAGTTGATGGCTTTAACTCAGTGTTTGGCTCTGAACTTAGCCGACAATTTACCTGTGTTAGAGGCTGTTTTCCATATTGCACTGAAGTGGATCCAAAGGTGCCACTTTTCATGTTTTTACCATTCAATGTTGGCCAAGAAATTATTTTCTATACAGTGTTACTCCTTACTAACGTTTTGTTACTCCTTATTAACGTAGGCTGAAATGCCGCGGCATTTAGTGCTCTATTTCTCTCAAGTTAACAAATAAAAATAAATCAGGCGCGCCAATAGACACTTAATGTGAGCCTTATTGGAAGAGTAAGTAATTAACGTATGATATAGTTAATCTGCCGGTATGCCACCAGACTTGATATTAAGGAAAACAGTTAATTAATATTTGTAAACCATTTCCGAATTTCACCTCTTGAAAATTTCACCATAATACACGATTTCAGGACTTAACAATTTCATTAAATTGGGTAGAACTGTATTATATATGTTTAAAATTGAATTCATGGAGGTTACAGTTCAACAACATGCGTGAAATTTTAAAGTATCGTCCATATAGAGCATTCAGTTTGGCAAGAATATGTAAATATTTTAAAACATTTGAGTAAAGGTATTCAATTAAACCAAACTCACTAATCACATTTTAAGGTATAGTTTCAGGCTATACAAGATTTCTGTTAACTATAAATCCACTTTGGATAAGTCATTAGAAATTTTCTGGGTTAAATTAATTTTTCTATATATATATCCCTTTCAACTGGTAGGGCTTCGAAATATTTAATTATTCGAAATAATTATCATTTTCCGATCCAGAAAAGAGTTGGTAAAATTTAGTCGATATTTTTTGTAATTTTGTGGCCTCGAAATTAAGAGAAAATTTTATTTTTAAAATAATCGTAAATGGTAACTGGTTTTCCCGTTATGTAGAAAGATGAATTGTATATTTCGTTGCGCTATGGATGCGATTTTAGAATGATGAATATTCATATATGATGAGGCCACATACAAAAACTGCAAAATATGTCTTAATCGGAATCTTTCCGCGAATGCGATAATGCGGATGAGCAACGGTCCTGCATAATCTATATACCAACGTTATAAAATGGTGGTAATGGATTACTGGTTCTGGTGGTAAATCTGCCAAAAGCTGTTCAGGAAATGTTGGTTTTCCACTTGAACACATTACGCATAACCTGTAATCGTTTTTTGCAAGCTGTTTTCCGTTTATCGGTCAGTAAGATTGTCGTACGGCTGCCAATGACGCTTGTGGACGAACTTGTGGACCAATTCTAATTATGTGTTGTTGATCCATAAATAATGAAAGTGATTTTAGTAAAGGATGTCGAACTTGAAAACCAGGTTATAGTAATCCCTTATATTCTATTGGAAAGCTGGTGGATTGAACCAGGCGTAGAATTGTATTCAAACTATTTTTACTTCTTCTGCATTCAGAACTCCAGTAGTTTTTGAATGAAATGGCAATTGTGGATGAAACGAAGTGCATAACTCATTGGATTTTGTTTTGTTACCAAATAATTTTTACCATGTATTCGATCCAAAAGATCATGGCCGAGTTCAGCGCTTGCAGTCACAACAGTAACGTTTTTTTCTTTGATGACCTCAGTTAATTCTGTAAGTTGTTCGGAATTATTCCAATCCTCACTTGATGAATGAAGAAAATTAGGTCCAAACCACCAAAGTAGAGAGTTCCTTAATAATTCAGGAAGCCATTTATTAGAATCGGATCTTGTTTAAATATCGGACACACGGTGTGCCACGTAGGTTTTCCATTTGGAAGATGACGATTTAATCCAATGATGAATTATCATAGAATCCATCCATGTTTCAACCTTGAAGTTTAAAATACTTAAAACCTTTTGCATGAGTTTGGCCAAAAGTTGTGCTGCACACAATACAAGTCGAGGCATAGTAACGTGCTTCAAAGGGGCAACCCGAGACTTTGAACTCATTAAATTAGCAGTGTAACCTTCCTGGCCTAAAAAACGTACATAGATGGAGGCATCATAAGCCCTTTCGCTTGTATCAGCGAAAACATGCAATTAAATTCTTGGATACTTCTCACTACCGTTAAATAAATGACGTGGAATGTTTAAATGAGCTAATTTTGGGAGTTCACTCCCACTATTGAAGACACTAATCCAAGAGGATCAAATATCTTTGTAACTTGGAACATTTTTTGTTGTTTGGTTGAGGTTTTGATGTAAATTGATATTGATACGAAAATAATCGGAAGTTAAATGCCAGTACATCCCTACAGTTTTTATACCAGTTTTGTCATATAAGATATTGGGATTCACGATCATCTTCTGGAATATCACTAAGAAGTTCCTGATTATTGGAACACCATTTACGCAAAGGTAAATTGGCACTTTCCAAAAATGAAGTAACAACCGTTTTCAACATTGCAGCTTCTTCTACGGTATCAGAACCAGTCAACAAGTCGTTTGAATATTGTTGATGAGCAATTACGAATGCTGTACGTTATCAGTAATTTTCTGAATTTATTTGAAATTTTTAATTTAATTGGGGAAGGTTTTGAATTTGAGATTAGATTTAACAGCTGGCAATTATGTACATGTGACAAAGTTAATCATTCGCCAGCTAACTATTAGATTCCAATAATTTTTTATAAAGTAACAGCTGTAGATCCATCGTAGTATGAGGTCGTAACCATTTCATTATATCATGTCTCTTGGTTGTGATTCAAGAAAGAAGTTTGAGTAATTAACGAAAACGACGATTTCAACAAACACAATTTGGCATGGAATTGAAGAAACAATTGAGCCGATTTGAAGAATGAAGAAAATAAACAGTTGAAGTGTTCTAATAAGAACGCCTTTTTAAAATTATTAATAATTTTTAAATATGGAGTAAATTTGCACAAACAGCCACCATATAGAATATAACCATAAAGCTCTAGTCTAATAGAAAAATTCCAAAGTAGCCTAAAATATAGACTCTAAAGAACCTCATCCCCTCCCAAAAATCTCGAAAAATTCGTCACAAAATATGACGTCACTAGCAACTTGATAATTTCTATTAAACTCATTGTTTGTGTAACTCATTTGTATAAGGTTATGGTCATCCTCTCTAGTCTATCAAAAAAATTCCAAAGTAATGAAAATTGTGAGCAGCGTCATATTTTCATTAATATTCAATTCTTTGGGAAGGGAAGACACCCTTCCGGGTTTATATTATTTTTACTTTGGCATTTTTTGGATCGACCAGAGCCTTATGGTCATCCCCAAAATATGTGGCATTTTGCGTGTAAAATGAGTTTAATAGAAATTATCAAGTTGCTAGTGACGTCATATTTTCAAATGGATTTTTCGAGAGTGGGTGGGGATGACGTACTTCAGGGTCTCTTTTTTTAGCTACTTTAGCATTTTTCTGTTAAGCTATAGCCTTACGGTTATTTCCTATATGTTGGCTATTTACTATTTAAAAATTATTACAAGTTTTAATAAGGCGTTCTTATTAGAACACTTCAGCTATTTATTTTATTAATTTATTTATTTGAGTTTTTATTTGATACTTTAGTAAGTTCAGTAATATTTTAAAGTTTTATAATTGTAAATTTGTATAAATTAATTTGTTTTATTCGGAAATATTTACTAAATTTTCATGAGACAATTCGACATTTGATAGGTTTTTCGACATTTGTACCGTTCCATAAAATCTGTATGTTCGTGGATTTATTGAATCTTAGATAGATCTATCTGAGTACGATTTTCTAAGGCACGAATCTAATGTACAACTGACCGGTAAAATTGAAACAAATTATATAATTACCTAGCCTTGGTTATTCTTGAATTATTTTTTGTATTCTACGACTGTGTCCGAAGCCCGTGATAAAAAATCGTGAATTAATTTTTTATTATTTACTTGAAAATACCGAACACACCCAAATTATTCTAGTCAATTACTATGATAATTTTTGGCAGCTATCGAATAATTTGTCTGCGCATGTCCCACTTTTGATTTGTTTGACACACAAATATTCAAATGTTTCAAAATTCAGTTAAAAATCAAAATTAAATTGAAATATTAATTATATATAATATATTATATTATATTAAATTAATTATATTATATATATATATATATATATATATATATATATACATATATATATATATATATATATATATATATATATATATATATATATATATATATATAAATATATTAATTATTATATTATATACGATATAATCTAATTATAGTATCGGCCAGTTTTATGATACGATAAATCTCTGCGAAAGTTTGAATACGGAAAATCTTTAGACTGTGTACGTATTGAAGGCGTATGTTGTAAACAAGAATCCACACTTTACTGTTGCTTTAATACAGGAACTGATTAGACGCAAGGGTTTGGAGCGAGCAATTTTCGGACGTGACCATAAGTTTATTGTAGCATTTGTACGATTTATCAAACGATATATAAGTGAGTCACGTTTCACAAAAATTCTACTGGATCAATCGAGGTTTTTCTAAACGTGTATGGCGAATCATTGGGAGAATTTTCCACCGAACTGGCTAAGCAAATTCTCGATCTGGTGAACCGATTGAAGATCGAAGAAGAGCTGACGATGGAATGTTTAAATTTACAAGGCGCGTTTGAGTTAATAACAGCTGGAGCATCAGTAGCAGAGACCACATGAAGTCCTACAAAAATGCCTTCGGCGTTAGAACCATCGACCAGTGCAGGTCGGCATGCAATTAGAAATGTCGAATAAACATTGTGTATAAACCATCTAATTAGTATTTTTTTTTTTTTTCAAACATTCATAAAGTTGTAATATTTCTACGTGATTCATCTCAAGCTGCATACGTTCCTGATTGCTGGACGCATATTCGACACATTCCACCGGAGTTTTTTCTTTTTGACATCCGGCCGTTGATAACTGAACTTTTAAATTCCATGATAAATCCTTCAACCGATTTGTTTTCCCATTTTGTCCTTCCGACTCAATTAAGATCGGTTTGGTTTGGTTGATCCAATTTTTCATAAAAAATTCTGTCTGGTAAATCACTGGTAGACGGTAATCTAATCACCCTCGGCATTATACGGTCGATCGTATAATCCAGCATTTTGTGGATTATGTCATTTATTGTTGACCTCGGTATATCCATAATTCCACTGACCATTCTGTAACTGGTGCCACTTCCCAGCCTTAACAGTTCAAGGTCTGGAGACCACCCACTATCCTTTTTATTTAAAAACAATCCAATTTACTGAAAGGTTTTGGCTGATACGCGTAATTGTTTACGGGTCTCACTGTCATCGTATGCCAAAATTCGTTTTATTATTGGGTATTTAACCGTTGTTGTATGTGGACATAATAATAATAGAGACAGAACCATTAAAAGTATTATTGGATCCATTATTTTAATATTAATTTTTGTAAATTTTCTATGAAATTTATTAGTTGTCACTTGTCACAAAAAATTTGAGGTTATAAAAACTAAAATTGACATATATGACGTGGGGAAAAAATTTATGAGGTGGGGAGATTTATTACATATTTCGGACAGCATAATAAAAAATCGTGAATGTAGGGGAATAAATATCAAACTAATGTCAAAAAATGAATTCACGATTTTTTATCATAGGATTCGGACACAGTCTAAGTAAAATTTAATTTGATCGTTATAATTACTATACGGTCTTTCCTCGATTCTAACAAAATAAATTATTTTGGAATTTTGTTGTTAAACTCAATGGCAATTAAAGTGTAAATATTTATGTCAAACGCAATCAACCATACTTTTTTCAACGTCTAGTACCTCTATTATGGTTCAATATTTTATTTATATGTATATACATATTTTAGTGGTAAATTCATGAAATCATTCTTTACTTTAGAGTTACATATTGTTTCCGAAATTAATAAAAAACTTTGCCCACACACTCAACAAAATACAAATTCGCGTAAAATCTAAATAGAGAGAAATATTTGGCTATATGGTCTCCCATTTACCTGTACTATACACAAAATATGTACATTGTAGAAAATTTTTTACAAGCAACAATCATTGGTGGGGGAGTGTATTTGTAATTATTTTTATTGTAGTTCTGATATTTGATACATATTTCTTGATAATTATTTTTGTATGTACATACCGAGAAAACCTTCCTACGTACAGACATAGCTAGATATATACATATATGTACATAACGTAATTTATTTAATGGTTTTTATGTTTTAGTTCTATATGAGAATATTTTATGTTATTACATCATTCTAATAAATAATTTTGGCTGTTGATCGTGTGTGTGTGTGTGTGTGTGTTATATACCAATATATACCATATTATATGTATGTTTAAACGAGAAAAGTTAACTAAAAGCTTTGAACAATCATGTTGTTATAATCGATTTATTTTTATATTTTTTCCGCCAAAAAAAAAAATGATGTCAGATGTTTAGCATTTCTTTTTTCGCTCGATATATGTATGTACATATTATTCTAATAAACATGTAAAAGTATAAGCTTTTGGGATTTTCAAAAATAAACCAAAAAAAAAAAAATTTCCATTTAAGCTTCATACACGCGTATATAATGAATCCAATTTTCCATAAAGAGGTTTTTCATATTCAATTATTTATAAGCACTTCAATTTAGATTCCCCATTAAATCCTAACATTTCATTTCACTTTTCAATTTTCCTTATCATAACTTTTTGGAAAATCATTAAAAGTCTAAAAGTATTTTTATGTACATTTTAATAATGAATAAAGTCAATCTTGAACATATATAAATATTACCATATGTACATATGTATGTATATATTGTCTAGGATGGGTACACATCAAAATGAATATACTAATATAAGAATAAATGTATAGGAGGATTAAAATTTTTAATTTGTATTATTATGTGGCACACCGAACAATAGAATATTTGTTTTGTCTAGACAATGCTTGAGACGCTTAAATACTTATGATTAATATATGATGGGAGCCTTAAATTTCATGACAGCGTATAATCCATATAATTTGTGTTTGATCTTTCGAACGTAAGGTGGTTGACTTGAAAGCTTTTGATTTCAAAACATAATTCAACATTCAACAATAAAAATAACCCGTGAACAAATTTATTGATGCATATTCTAAAAATGTTTATATAATCCTTTCAAAAAAATGAAGATATATGTATTTCAACATCTTGTTCTTGCCGAGGTGTCATATTTACAACGAACATAATTTTTTTTAAATATTGCCTTATGAATTTTCATACGATTATTTCCATATTCGTCAGCCTATTACTATGCGATTTAGACTGTGTCCGAAACCTGTAATAATAAATCGTGAATTAATTTTTTCACATTTGTTTGATAATTATTCCCCTACATTCACGATTTTTTATTATGCTGTCCGAAATGTGTAATAAATCTCCCCACCTCATACATTTTTTCTCCACGTCATCTATGTCAATTTTAGTTTTCATAACCTCAAATGTCATAAAATATTTATATTTATAAGAGTTAAGAGATAATAATATTAATTATATTGTAGAATAAGTGATTTGAGTACGAGGAATTACTAATAGCTGTAATTTAAAATATTTCGGTTAGGCATCATGAAAGCACTAATTGTACGGCGACGAAGATCGCGAATTTCAAGGAAAATATTTAGAGACAGAGAAAATCCATTTGAATATGATGATGAAACATTTTTTAGGCGATACCGATTTAGCTGCAAAGAAATACTGGAAGGATCCAGTCGCAACTCATACATGTTCACAAAAATTCTCTTTATGGCTTTTTACTTTCAAACAGACTTCCGGAGAATTCATGGCTTCTCGGTGATAGTGAATACCCCTTAATGCATTGTCTAATGACTCCGCTTATAAATCCAACGACGAGTACGGAAATTCGCTACAATAATCAACATAAGGCGACCAGAAATATTATGGAGCTAGCGTTGGGTGTATTGAAAAGCCGGTTCCATATTATTGACAAAACTGGAGGTTCTATGTGCTATGGTCTTGAAAAATGCGTGCAAAAAATTACGGCCTGTTTTATTTTACATAACATTGCAAAATTAAAAAACGTTCCAGATGTAGAATTTGTTTTTGAAAATGATTTGATGAAAGTTCGTCGTTTCAAGATAGGGGAAATATAATAAGGCAAACTTTAGTTAATTATAATTTTACAAATAGTCGTAGTTAGTTTAATTAAATTGAATTTTCAACTAGATAATGCGTTTTATTTTTTAATATTTCAGTCTTTGTTAACATCACCAATTTAGTTTAATTTAAAAAAACCAAACAAGTAATTTATGTTTACGAGTAATTTGGTAGCCTAATTTTTCAGCAATGCTACGAAGTAAGATGTTTGTTATTTTAGTCTCCTTTAGTCGCTGTTCCTGCACCAAAACATTTCTTTTGGCGATTTCTAGCATTTTACGATCGAGATCGTCGATGTCCCGTCTCTTTCGTTTAGATCCAGTGTGCCACCGGTTTCCTTTTGTTGTTTTTTTATTTGTACCAAACGCTTCTTAATTTGGCTTTTAAGATCTGTGAATTTACTTCGAAGTTCCTCGCCATTTTGTTCCCAAAATTCGGATAATTATTTGGTGTAATCACAGCCAAGCGCAAATCGAAATTAAAAATAAAGTTTGACAAATAAACCAACAACAAAAATTATGTATGTAAAATCACACACATAGCTGTTAAGAATTATCATTGTAATAGACTCGAATAATTTGGGTGTGTTCGGTATTTTTAAGTAAATGTCAGAAAAATTAATTCATGATTTTTAATCACAGGTTTCGGACACAGTCTAAATATCGAAAATTTAATTACAGTAGATTAAAACAAGTAATGGTGGTTATCCTTGAGAAGTACCAACATTTGCCAGTCTATCATCGTAATATGAATTTTTGATTAGAACGAAATGTTCAAACAAACAACTTTAACTAGCCAACCTTCAATTTTTCACACAATGTTCGAGATACATTCAACTTGTACAATTTACATTCAACTACGCAATTATGTTGAGAGTTGAACGTTCGAGAGTTGCACTGACCGGGTTATACATATATAAATGCGACCAAATTGCAGCGTAAAGTAACTTTAAATTGATTGCTCCGCAGTGTGAACCAGTAAAATTGTAAAGAGCTAAAAGTGCTGAAAAGTGTTATAATTTATTCTCAAATTAATGTGAAGGATTTTAATTATTTTTAACCTGATCCCAAATAAAATATGATACGAAGTATAGGAGTTGTCTATTGGGATGGTAACCCAAACTAATGGCTAGGTAACCACGACATTCCCTGTTGGGATGGTAGGTAATCCAAACTAGCCAAAATAGCCAGGTAACACGATAAACCAAAAGTGCCAGCTACCCGAATTTTAGAATATGAGCCATTCCATACGAATAAAAGATGTGTGGGGATTTTAATTATTTTCAGCCTGATCCCACATATAATATCACCGGAGACGAAGCATAGAAGTTCTCTATTGGGATGGTAACCCAAACTAATAGCTCGGGGAAACGTCAAATCAAAAGTACCAGCTACCCGAATTTTTTAATATGGGCCATTTCATATGAATAAAAAATGGGTGGAGATTTTAGTTATTTTCAGCCTGATCCCACATAAAATATCACCGTATACGAAGCATAGAAGTTTTCTATTGGGATGGTAACCCAAACTAATAGCCAGGTAGCACGCCAAATCAAAAGTGCCAGCTACACGAATTTTTGAATATGGGCCATTCCATATGAATCAAAGATGAGTGGGGATTTTAATTATTTTTAACCTGAACCCACATAAAATATGACTTGATACGAAGCACAGTTTAGATAGAGAATAGTAACATTAGAATAGTAACCCAAACTTATAGCCAGGTAACACGACAAACCAAAAGTGCTAGCAAAACCTACACGATTTTTATTTTTGGTAATTTTTTTAATAATCTCTAAGTATTAATGTTAATTGAATTCCCGCTTACACGAACAATTATAACTGGGTGGATTGTGTAATTCTACAATTTAATTTGAATGACAGCAGAAAATCACAAAAATATTTTAAATGATAAAAATAATTTTAGTTTCAGTAATTGCAATTTCAAACAAAAAATGCTTTAAAAAATGCTAAAAATTATTTTTTTAATAAAACTAAATTTAATTTTTTAATTAAATATTCATGGGGTTTAACTATTTTTCTTGTTTGTTTTTGCCACTAGTAAAAGCAACTCGTAAGAATTGTGTGGTCTTTTTCATTAACATCAATAAGCGACGTGACGTTACTCATCCACAATTCATCCGTGTAAGCTACGACAATTTATTATCTCACAGTTTTTTATCACCTAATGTGAGATACACCACAGAATGACCACCCTGTTCTCTAAACAAATAATTAGGGTTTGATATTGTAGGTATAATTTTAAAAAATTCGACGAGGTTGCATGAGATAAGACCGCAGAACGTACGAATTACAGTAAACAGAAAACAACATGTTTGTTGGAATATTTTCCAGTTGGTCATTTTTCAAAACTGGATCCTAAAATTAAATCTTATAAATTTATATGCATTTGAAGATTTTCCTAATTCTCCCAACCTATAGTCATTTTTAGCATTAAGGTCAGAAAATTTCGAAATCCGACAATCGAATTTTTCTGAATTACTCATTTCAAAACTTTCTAATTTTTTAAAATATGATCAAATTTTGAGTATAATATTCAGAATTTGCCATTTAAATTCGGATTTTCAAAATAATAAATCTTTTTGTTTTCAATTATTAAATGTCGCTAGAAAAGTTAAAAATTTGGGGAATAAGATTTGCATTTATCTAACATTTAAAACCAAATTTTATAACTCTGCATTCTAAATATCAATTTGAATTATTGAATTTTAAAAACTGCAGGATATATACTTTTAAAATTTTACGTGCTAGATAATTCAAAACATTTCCAGTTTCGGAATTTTGAAAATATTAAATCGTTTGAATTTTCGAATTTCGTATCGTATTTCTGATTTTGAATTTAATGTTCACTGAAGGCCCTGGAAACCTGATGGATTTTTCTTTGGATGGTCTCCAAAAATCTGTTGTTAAAGAATAGCTTTGCTTTGTAAATTTTTAAAGATTTCTAAATTTTATTTCTAATGCAAAATTTTGTACTGTTAATGAAGGTAGCACTAATCCTTGGTCCATAGGTTGTAAAATATAGGTAGTGTTAGGCGGTAAAAATTCAACATAAACATTTGGATGACTTAAATCGATTGCATATGTGCATTATCCAATGTTAAACGACATGTTATTCTTTTTCATATAAGCTTCCATATCCGGAACAAAACAGTAATGGAACTAATCCTTAAATAAAGCAGCGATCATCCAAGTCTTTCTGTTAGCCCTCCAATACACGGCCAAGTTATTTTTATTGCATCGTTTCATCGCGCATGGTTTAAGCGATCGATTAATTAAGATGGGTTTAGTTGAAAAGTCCCCAGAAGCATAAAAGCAATGTTACTCTATTATTGACTACTTTATATTCTGTAGCATCACAATTAAGTATCGTGACCGTTGAAAATTTGATCTGCTTTGATCTCAATTTTTACTAATTCTCGAAGATATTTCTCTGCTGCATCATCATCAGCGGTTGCTTTTTCTCCTTTTTAACATTACGAAAACCATTAGGTTTTTTAAATTTTTCGAATCATCAGTTGCTGGCATCAAACTGATGGTTGCATGGATCAATAGACGTTTGCGAAGTTTTTTTCAAATGATTGAATAGTGTTAATGATGTCTGCTTAATCAGATATCCATCTAATGGAAATCTTTTTAATCATACCTCCAATCCAAAAGACAAGAGCTTTTTCCATTATTTCAATTATGGCTGCTCTTGGCCGAGCACTAATTTTGGCCAGAACGGATGAACTCGATTCGACAGATGTTTCGAACTTTTTGACATAATTGATATGAGATACTTGCAAGTTAAAACTTAAAACTCTGTTGTGCGGCCTGAAAATGGAGAACACGCCCAAGTGCGGTCACGGCCAATTTCATTAAAAATTGTTCCATAAACTGCCCACTTCTTACGAAATTCGTACTTATTATGGCTAATTGCTTATAAAGCAATATCAGGATGAGTGTAATGCATACCAAATTTTAATTATTTGGTTTACTTATATAAAATAAGATATTTCCGCCCAAATGTATGCACCATAAATTAAAAGTTAGGACACTTTTAGTAAAAACTTCCACATCGTCTTTTTGACGCATCATTCTATTTATGTAGATTCGAAAATGAAACTCAGCCAAGAGCAAACTATGATCTTTCGATAGTAGATTGGCCGGGACAATACTACAAGAAGATGAATCTGCGCTGATAAAACTAAAGTATTTAACTCGAAAATATTCAGTTTGGTATAGAACATTTCGTATGCATTCCAGCACAACAAATCGAAAAATCATTAACTTGTATACGTATAAGGTTTAACTGTGCAAAAATATCAGATTTTCAGTTAATCGATAAATACATAGGTTGTTTTATATTCGAATCACGTGAATATCTAACCTCGATATATTTATGTATTTTCTTAACGTTCTAAATTATTATTGTAGTCCTGCTTTCTTTAAACTCTATATATACATACATATATACGGTTATGGTGAAAATGTGTGGATTTTCATTTTCCCTCCCATAAATCTAAATGGAAACAACAATAGCAAATGAATAAAAAAAACGTTTTAAATTAAAATTAAAAACTTTATTTTTTATGTTCTGCTACTGTTTCGTAACAATTAATTTCCGTTACATTATAATCTGAAATTGCACCTATATATATAATACATTTTTTTATATTGAAAATGGGAAAATTAAAATTTACAATCGCCCGGGAAATCGAAAACATAGATTATTATTCACGATTATTTACCGTGTGCGAAGTAAAAACTGTTCTAATGCAAGCACTATCAGATTTCTGTCACACACTAAATTGCCATTACTTTGTAATCTATATATGTTCGTATATGAAGCAATCTAAAGGTAAAGGATCTTTTTTATCTTTAAACCCATATTCATTTTTAATACATGTAGAAATCTTACAAAAAAAAAATTAAAAAAATACGTATGAAGGCCTGTTTTATGTTTAACATAATATAGTCTCGATGGGAAATCTTTTGATGTCAATTATGAGTTTTTAAAATTAGTTTTGAAAATTATTTTTAATATAAGGGATAACTCCCAGCAGACCTGGCCAAAAAAAATAGTTTTTCTATTTTTAGTATAAGGTTTTTGACCATCTATAAATTTGGGAGGTTAAAGGCTTTAACCTATGTACATGTATACAACAAAACAAGAACGAAAACTGATGTTAAATCTATCTTTACTATGGTTTCCAAAATTAGATATAGATGGCACACTACAAATCGAATTTGGAAGCTGTTCACAGTAAAACGCAACGAAATTTAAAAAAAAAACGTCTTTTGCGAAAGTTCATTCTAATTAGGTATAAGAACATGAAATTTGATTATTATTATAAATTTGACAGTAGAATTAAATGCTTTGAAACTTTTTAAAAATTTCGGTTGGTCAGGGCAAACACTGAATTTACATTATTAATTATTAATTTAAACACTGAACAAAATTTAACGTAAAATATTACATCGATCCGTTAATTTTTGTGGTATTTTTTAGTAAATTTTAAAATACTGATTGAATAAGGAATGGACTACTAAAAGCTATCACTAGGTATTGTGAGACCTTTTTAAAAAGCTCTATACCATCAAAGTCCAAGGATGAGGCTGTTGGTTTTATACAATCGCGAAAATATCGATTACATTGCTGTTTAAATCATGTGTATGATGAATCAGAATAAAAATGAATTTTGCAAAGTGCAAACACGACGAGAGTAAGATAATTTTCTTAATTTTATTAGTTTGTGATATATGAGGTATGTTTTTTTATTCAAACATTTTTGAGAACGAATACTGTACTGGATAAGAATTTTCAGTAAAATTTAAATGAGTTTAATTTTTTATCGATAAATATAATACATTTAATATTAATCTACATATTTTAATTCACTATGATCGAAATAAAATAAAATTTAACTTTATTTTTCGATCTACTCGATACATTTTTACTGGGGCATTTTTGTACCTACCATGAGGCCTGAAATAACAGAACTTCACAATGGTGGAACAACGCAATGGTGGAATTTTTAATGACTCTAGTATTTTTGAAATGATTTACAAAGATTTATAACTATTCTAGGGTACTCATTTCGGCCTTGGGAAAGAGATTTTGGCGCTGTACACAGTATAAGAAAAGCAGATAGTATTTCCATACCAGAAGTATATGAAGAAATGATATTAGCTTCCTGAAAATTTGTTGGTCAAAATGTTTACAATAATATATTCAAATCGATCGAAACACGAAATGTTAATTTTACTGTTTCTCACTACGACCCTGGTTTAGCTATAAAAGTGAGACTCCTGGCTACGTCACAAAAAACAAATTCAAAGAAGAATTCATTCCGCACACATTTGAGTTAATTAAGTCGAAAGTTAATCCTCATTTACCAGCAGAAAAAGCATACTAAGAAGCCATACCTGTCAATGAAAAATAAAAAATTGTTGACCTTAAAAAACTTTTGCAGTATGTGTCTGGGGAGACTTTAAAATTGTATTACCACATTATATCATGGAAAGTGGCCAATTATGGAGATAAATAATTTTAAACAATTATAATTAAAATAATTGAATTTATTAATTTATTAATATAATTGAAAAAACAGTACAAATCCAAGGTACTTTTTAAATATCTTCTTTCAGCAAAGAAGGATTTCACAATACTACAAGAATCCTACGGGCTACAACTCAGCAATATATACTCGTCTTCGTATGTAACACAAAACAAAAAATCTAAGGTTTGGCTGTGATAGCTATAATTTTTATTGTTTCCTCAAAATGGTAGTTATGGACATGTATTGTTTTACCACTCACCGATTCACTTTTATTTTATATGCCGGAAAAACCATTTGAGTTTTGCTCTAGTTCCTAACGACCACTATACGTCTAAATCGAATTTATATATAACACCAAGTGGAGCCATTTGGGTTTCTATAACTTTTGTCATTGGCGGCTATTAGAGCGTGATGTAAGTTATAATTTGGATAATGCATTTTAGAATCCTCATTTTCATATTTTTATTTTCGCATTGTGAGACGTTCGTTCATAATCTGATATAATAGCATGAGACATTTCATCGCTGTAAGGTTCTAAATTTTTAAAAAATGTCAATTTTAATTCATAATTTTTGTATTAAATTAGATAAATGTAAAGATGGCAAAATTCTAACCCAAAAAACGCTATGGCAACCCTAAAATATATATTTTCATCATATTTAAGTGTCAGCCCAAAAAACCACTATCATGACACTAATTACACAGCCAACCCAAAAAAATTACTGTCATGATAATAAATAATTTCGTGATAGATATATTATATGTATATATATATATATATATATATATATATATATATATATATATATATATATATATATATATATATATATATATATATATATATATATATATATATATATATATATATTGCTTTTACAGTTACAATAATAAAGGAAAATATCGAGCATAACAACATTCATGTCGGCACTGATTATTCTATAAAAAAGAACTGTATTAAGCTATCCATTATATTTAGCTATTTTGGTACCGATCGTAATTCGATACCGACTATTCTATAAAAAATCTGGGCTCTAGAGACAATTATCGTCGAATATGGTGTGGAATAAGTGTTGATACACTATGCTGATTAACACTAACTTTTTGACTTTCCGAAAAATATCGTCCTCAATAGCTTTTACTCTATTTTTCACGCAGGAAAGCCCGTTTATAGGGATCCTCATTCGAACAATCATTCATGTGGAGCTCCTCGATCCAATGAGATCCATTTCACTGATGACGTAGAGCCCGTTTATAGGGATTCACCTTCACATATCATTCGTAAAATCAATCACTTAGGTGAGCCTGTTTATAGGGATACTCATTCGTACAATCATTCATATGGTGCGTACAAGATAAAGGAACCCATTCCACTCACATCGAAGACCCTATCTTATCATTATGGTATATTTATGGGAAAATAAGGAAACTCGGAGAATAACAAAAACTAGGGAAATACGCACAATAAGGAAACCAAATTTAATATTTGTTAATTTTTTTTTCTTAGCTAAAATAATAGCACAAGACCTTCGAACCAAGCCCGAATTGGGAAATAACTGAAATGAACCAAATGAACTTAAATGAAATTAAGTCGTAGTATAAATTATTAAATGCGGTTTAATATTATACATTATACAGGTCCCAGCGAACTCCGTTTTTGCAGTAGACCGTATCATGTTTCTGGTTCGAAATGTAGTTTACTAGGGAATTTAGTTCATATAATTTCCCGTCTAATACGATGGTTGGTGGATTATCTTTTAATGAAACCATCGGTTGGTTGTGACAATTTAAATACTCTGTATTAAGAACGACATAGGGTTTTAATATAATTTTTCTTGCATACACTGTTTGGTTGCAATACGGCTTTAGGGGAAAAGGGATAAGGCATGTTTCTAAGTTTGTTATTCCAGTCTCTTCCAACAATTGTATGTCTATTTGCATGTAAGGCCATTTCTCTATTGTTTCTTCACAGCAATTTGAACAATGAAATTCTGCTCTGAGACTAGGGTCTTTCTTTAACAGATAATTAGATTAGTAGTAATTGGAATACTTTTACACGTCAAAAGTTGTAAGCGGTTATGGTAGGATAACTACAATGGCGATTCTATCTAGTCATTCTAGGTTTGGTATTCGATCCTGAACGATACCAAATAATATACATATCTCAAAGATTTGCTTTTACAGCTATTTTAAAAAAAAAATGTGGAAGAAAATATGGAAAGTAAATGGAGAAGTGTATTTCTGTAATCTGTACGTTGGTCTGGATGAGTCAGTCAAACAGTTAGTGTTAATTGGTATAGTGTATTAGCACTTATTCTACACCATATTCGACAATATTGGTATATTTTGAAAATGTATCACTAGAGCCCAGTTCTTCTTTATAGAATAATCAGTACCAATATGGATAGCTTAATGAACCATTCTTTTATTCTACATAGCCACTATATGAGCCAATCTCTGAGATTAGTGTTACTTGGTATAGTATATTAGCACTAATTTTACACAATATGCGATGTTATTGAACCCCAGTATTAATTTTTTTAAACACCAGTACCGGTAATGATTATATGAAATAGTCTCGTCCAAACAGTAAAGAATTTGATTATTTTTAGAAAACATTTTCTTTGATTAAGCTAATGGGCTTTAGCATACCTATAAGCTTAGATATCACTACCGCTTCGGTTATTGTAATAGTAATTGATTATAAAATTGGTTTTCGAATTTCCGTCAAAATTTATTTAATAATCATATCTCAAATTTTGAATTAAATTAAGAGTTCCATATCAATATTATTTTGTTATAAATTTATAATGCAGGAATAAATTAAGCATTTATGTGGAAGGGAATTTCGAAAATCCATAGCAAGTGGTGCGATAATCTTTACATTTTTTTAGTAAATCTACGATTTGTGCGTATATTTTTTTTTCTTTCTACAAGAATAAAATCCTTAATTATAGAATGATTTTGTTGATCATTTTAAGCATACTTATCCTGGATAATAGCACGTAGTAGCATGAATGACGATATATCATTTACTTTGCATTTTTCTTCATTCTCTATTTTCTTTCTAAACTGTATGGAAGATCGATTTTATACTTTCGAATCGAAAACTTTAGTTTTCTTTTATTTAATAGGCGATATGCCTATTAGTGAGAGTTTCATCATATTTTACACGTAGCGGTCTTTGGTTTTGAGTGGGCCCTATAAGCGCTGGATACGCCCCAACATAAAGCACATACATGTTTTGTCAAGTGCTGCTAAATATAGTTTAAGTGAAAGTTGATCGAGTTGGATTAAGTCGGACGTGCTTCATTAAATTTTTCCGGATATTTTTAACTTTTCGATTTTATAACATTTTTTTCTTGAATCGTGATTATTATTAAAAAATTATGAAATGTAAACAAGACCCATCCTTTGCTAATAGAAGCACGCGAAAACCATAGGTTTCTCTAAAAAAGTATTTAATATTATATAGTGGTGCTATAAATAAGTTAATTAAAAAATTTGATGAACGAAAAGCAAAATTTATTACATTTCATTTCGATTTTTTCTTAGCCTATGAAAAATCCATCAATATCATTTTTATACATAACAAATTTTAATTCTTCGAATTTTTAAAAAATCTTCCGTTTATAGTTTTCAATAGGTTTGATAATGGATAATTCACATATTATCACTGCTTGGAGAAATTCATAATTATTCTCCTAGCATTAAGTTCTACTATTAATGCCATAATGTTTGCATTTATTTTATTATACTTTAACACGAAGCAGTTTGAACTCTTCAGGTAAATTCAGAAGAAAAACTGGGGTCTGAACTATTTGCAAGAGCCCTGGGATACGATAGAAATTAAGTGGAAACAGGAATTGAACAATTTAAATTCTTCGTATAATAAAGTTGTAGATTTTCTGAATGAATGGAGCCTATATAAATCGTCTAATGGATTTAAAATAAGTTAAATTGTTTTCATTAATTGAACTAATACTAAAATTTTTTTTTGCTTGCGATGTATGATTTTGAAATCGTGTATCCACTCTTTTGCATTCCTTACCAACATATAGAACGCATATTCCGATCCTAAAACGAATTGCAAGTTAAGTAAAAAAATTAATTACACAGCAATTGTGATGATTGTTGGCGAAAGCGGCTCGGAATTGGTAAAAGTATGAACATTTTTCCAAAAATATTTTCTTCATATAATACATAATTAAAAAAAATAAAATATCCAAAATAACGGTAATATTCGAAATATCTTTAAAATCTGTTATATGTAAAAATATTTGAAATAATAAAAAAAAAAAATATCCGAAATAACGGGGATATTCGAAATATCTTTAAAACCTAAAAATATGTAAAAATATCTGAAATAATTAAAACAAATAAAATATCCGATATAACAATAATATTCGAAATATCTTTAAAACCTGAAATATGTAAAAATATCTGAAACAATTAAAAAAACTAAAATATCCGAAATAACGGTAATATCGCTCATTTGCTGCAACCTTGACATAACTCAAAAATAACCGTTTTTGAGTTATTAGTACAGAAATTATTGTTTCTGCATGTAGATTAAACTGCAAGAACGACACTAATGAGCTTCGAATACTCACCGCGATGGAGCAGATATGCAGCTATTACACTGTTACATTTATTGAATTGTTTTTGTTTCAATAGTGTTTTATCTCAGTTGTGTTTTTTTCGTTGTTAGTGAAACACCTGCGCAATTTCAAGAAAATGTGTTTTATTTTGTATAATAACTATACTGCTGAAAAGGTAAGTCTACTTTTTAATTATGTTTTATTTAAATAATGTACTATTAGGGCTTATGACCTTATTTATGAAATAATCTACATAATTCAAGCTCGTTTCATTTCAATATATGACGTTCTTGTAGTAACTAATCTTATTTGTTATTGTTTTATTTTTTTTATGACGTTATTACAAAAAAAAAACTAATTACTCAAATAAATAAATTGATATTAATACTAGTTATGACAATCTTGCAGAAAATATTTCTTCCTCTTATAAAATTTGCCTTTGTTTATTTGTACTTATGTCTCTCTTGTTACAAACGCACAGTTAATAATCAGTTTTTAATAGATTAATTTTATTTTAGATCTCTGCAAATATGTCCAGTCGTGGAAAAATTATGGCTCAAATGGCCAAGGAAATACTGTCAAAAAATGATTGCGCATCTGAAAACAAATGTGTTGTTGGAAAAACACTTGTTTTGGAGGGTGAACCTCTTAATACTGAACCTGTTGCCGAGCAAGAACACGAACCTGTTGCAAACACTAGCTGTTTCGAATAGGCTTTAGAAGAAAGCAGTATATAAATTACCATATTGAATTCCTTGATGTATAGTATTATTGCGTTTTTTTCATTTTCAGGAAATGAAGCTGATCTCTTTCAGTGCCGAAATAGTAGTATTGCGAGAAGTTATCCATCTTCTTGCACCTCTACTTTATCATCTGATTCGTCGTCTAACGATGGTAGTTCATCTTCAACGGAAGATTGTGATGATCTCTTTGATGAGACATACAAACCAGAAGATGATAAAGAGGGAGAGAATGTCGAGGATGATTTGAAAAGTACGAATCATAATGTTCAGCTTAATACGCTGTTTCCTAGTACAAGCACGATCAATTCTCCAAGCTTCAACGGTATTCACGCAAATCAAACCAGTGATTCAATCCTAGTCACACCCTCACAGGATATTTTTGTTTTTACAAGCCCCAATAAAATAGGCCTCAAACGAAAATTACAGATAAATGTATGGAAACGAAATGTAGTGAAGAAGTTGAGGAACAGCGGGAAAGCTTACGAATCACATACAGAAACTAAAAAAATCCGAAATGAGCGAAAACTGAAACCTAGTTGTGGAGAAAAGTGCCGACTACAATGTTCATCGAAATTTAGCGAAAATGAAAGACAGCAGTTGTTTTCTGATTACTGGGATTTATGTGACATTGAAAAGCAGAGGCAGTTCATAGCTAATTCTATGCAGGCTATTCAACCCAAATATCGATACGTTCGTATTGATGGTACCAGAAATCAACGATTAAATAATAATGCTTTCTATTTTTGTTTAAACGATCGAAAAATTCGAGTGTGCAAAGTATTTTTCAAAAATACTATTGACATAAATGACCGTCCAATTCGTACCGTGTTGCAAAAGAGTAATAAAGTGGTAAATGTTCTACTAGAACCTGATTTGCGCGGAAAACATGGTAAACAAAAATCGTTAGATCCAAGTATTAGAGCAGGAATAAAGCTTCATATTGAGTCTATCCCAAAAATAGAAAGTCATTATACGCGTGCCAACACATCAAAGTTGTTCATTGATGGAAGCAAATCTATAGCAGATATTCACAAGGATTATGTGAAAAATTGCAGAGAAAAGAATGTACCATTTGCTAACTACATCTTGTTTTATAGAGTTTTTAGTCAAGAATTTAACATTTCCTTTTTTGTACCAAAAAAGGATTTATGCGATACTTGTGTGGCGTTTTAAAATGCAGACGATAAAGAAAAAGAGGGAATGAAAGACAAATATGATATTCATCTCATACAAAAGGATTTATCAAGATCTGAAAAAAAAGCAGATAAGGAAAATCCTAATACAATAGTAGCTGTTTACGATCTTCAGGCGGTGATATGTGATACACTTTTGTATTTTACGATTGAAATAAACGTTTTGAATTGTTATCCTAAAAGTTTTAATGTTAGCAGATAGTCGAAAATCGTTAAACCCGATCAGCTTCAAATAAATCGAAAAGTTATTTCTTAACAATGGTTTATTCATCTTAACAAGAACGTCATATTACCACTTAAAACGTGTTATAACAGCAACTTTTCTAATAAGAACGTCATAAGTCGAACTGGGGGTGGTTTTAGGGTTATAGGAGATGCCACCAAGCTCATTAAAGATGTTACAACGCCTTTTTCATTTTACTAGATTACGTTGCCCAAATAAATTTGTCTGGTAATATATTTCAAAATCATTTGAGAAAGTTATAGCAATTTAAAACTTTAAATGTCTCTCCTGAACAATCTGCTATTTTGAGTTATGTCAAGGTTGCAGCAAATGAGCGATATGCGAAAGATCTTTAAAATCTTACATATGAAAAAATATTTGAATTAATTAAAAAAACTAAAATATCCAAAATAAAAAATCCGAAATAACGGGAATATTCGAAATATCTTGCAAACTTGAAATATTCAAAAAAATCTGCAATAATTAAAAAAACTGAAATACTCGAATAACGAGAATTATCGAAATATCTTTAAAACCTGAAATATGTAAAAATACCTTTAAATTTAAAAAAAAAAATATCTGAAATAACGGGAATATTCGAAATATCCATAAAATCCAAAATATAAAAAAATAATTAAAAAAACTAAAATATTCGAAATAATAATAATATTCAAAATATATTTAAAACCTGAAATATGTAAAAATATCTAAAATAATAAAAAAAAAAAATATCCGAAATAACGGGAATACTTGAAATATCTTTAAAATCTGAAATATGTAAAAATATCTGAAATAATTAAAAAAACTAAAATATCCGAAATAACAATAATATTCGAAATATCTTTAAAATCTTAAATTTGAAAAAATATTTCAAATAATTAAAAAAACTAAAATATCCAAAATAAAAAACTAAAATATCCGAAATAACGGTAATATGCGAAAGATCTTTAAAATCTTAAATATGAAAAAATATTTGAAATAATTAATAAAATTAATATATCCAAAATAACGGTAATTAGAAATATCTTTAAAACCTGAAATATGAAAAAATATCTTAAATAATTAAAAAAAAAAAATATCGGGAATATTCGAAATATCTTTAAAATCTGAAATATGTAAAAATATCTGAAATAATTAAAAAAACTAAAATATCCGAAATAACAATAATATTCGAAATATCTTTAAAACCTGAAATATGTAAAAATATTTGGAATAATTAATAAAACTAAAATATCCAAAATAACGGTAATATTAGAAATATCTTTAAAATCTGTTATATGTAAAAATATTTGAAATAATTAAAAAAACTAAAATATCCGAAATGACGGTAATAACGGAAAGATCTTTAAAGTCTTAATATAAAAAAATATTTGAAATAGTTAAAAAAACTAAAATATCCAAAATAACGGTAATATTCGAAATATTTTTAAAACCTGAAATATGTAAAAATATCTTGAATAATTAATAAAAAAAAAATATCCGAAATAACGGGAATATTCGAAATATCTTGCAAACTTGAAATATTCAAAAAAATCTGCAACAATTTAAAAAACTGAAATACACGAATAACGAGAATTATCGAAATATCATTAAAACCTGAAATATGTAAAAATACCTGAAATAATTAAAAAAAAAAAAATATCCGAAATAACGGGAATATTCGAAATATCTTTAAAACCTGAAATATGTAAAAATATCTGAAATAATTAAAAAAACTAAAATATCCGAAATAACGGTAATATGCGAAAGATCTGTAAAATCTTAAATATGAAAAAATATTTGAAATATTTAATAAAACTAAAATATCCGAAATAACGGTAATATGCGAAAGATCTTTAAAATCTGAAATATGTAAAAATATCTGAAATAATTAATAAAACTAAAATATCCAAAATAAAAAAAAAATATCCGAAATAACGGTAATATGCGAAAGACCTTTAAAATCTTAAATATGAAAAAATATTTGAAATACATATGTAAATATGATTGAATGAATGATTCTAAATTAATTTTATTTTTATCAGGCTTACATATTTAAAAAAAATTAGATTAAGTGTTTATTCAATTTTTAAACAAATTAAAATTAGATATTTTATATGATTTACTTCCATAAAAATTAATGAACATATTTTGGATAAATTTGTTTAAATTATTGAAAATTCAACATTTATGAAATTATATTTTGATTATTTGATTTAAACCAATTGAAGTACCATAAAAAGAAATTTTACTCTCCCTTATAATTGATATATTCTGTTTTCCTTAATTTTAACATTTACTTTTCAATAATTTTATAAACTTATATGTATAAATATATTTATTTATAATATATTTATCAGCTGAGGAAAACAATGTTCATAATTTTACTTACACATAACTATAAATAAAAATGAATATATAAGAAATTAAAAGAATTGTTTTTATTTACTAAAGTATTTGTCGAGGAAGTGCAAATTTTGTTCTAGTGGCAACAAGATTTGTACTGCAGAACAAGAAGCTATCTGCTTCACACTTTGAGAATTTTAGTCTCAAATTATTATGAGTTATCTTTTCAAATCTGTCCTAAGCCGCTCAAATTACATGGACATTAGTTTCAAAACGAGAATTTTAATCTCAAATTATTATAGTTTTCGTCTCAAATTAAGCTTTTGGCTAATTTTAAGAATTTTACTCTCATATTTCATGAGTTATCTTTTTGAATGGAATCTCATCCGCTCCAATTCATGCACAATTTACATGAGTGTTCGAACACACTATTCATGATTTTAGAACATTATATTCTTGAAATATGCGGCATAATTATTACTTTTTTAATTTTAACAATATTAGTTATGTGAAAATAGTATATTACAAATTAATTGGTTTTTATGTTTTTATATTTATTGTTTAAATTAAATTTTTTAACGAATTTATTGTTTAAACTGAAATTCATGGGAATTACACCCATTTTATAGGTCGTTAAAAAGCTTATTTTAAACAATAACATAAACAAATAAATAGTGTTTGTAACTGATTTTCAAAAACATAATTCAAATAGTTAACATAATATATACGAGTACATATATATTTATGCCTAGTGAGATAATCCATGTGTTACGCTAAATAAATCAACCTGTATAGTTTCGTGCAGTAATTTTGATACAACACACAATAAATTATTTTTTACCTAACGAGAATATTTTCGAAAATAATATTTAGGGTGCGAAAACGGAATGATTACAGAAATACGCGAATTGAATTATCCATGCCACTCTATTGTTCATATTTTCGTTCTAAAAAAAAATGTTGTGAAAAGTTAATTTTGTCAACATTTTTTATTTCTTCATTTGAACTTTAAACGATTTATATTTGACGCGATGTAAAAATTGTAAAATTTTAAACGTAATTCATCGCTAAATATATCTATTGTAATATACAAAAAATATGACTGGGTTCAAAAATTCCGTTGATACGTTTAATATATGCATGGAAGTGTAACTAATGTGGACAATACAACTATACCATACAAGATAGTCAACATTTCTACATACGCAAATTCGCTGTGCCGCGATTTTCGAGTAGAATGCAAACCATAATGTGGAACATTTTAATATGCTCTAATCAATAAATGAAGTACTCGTACAATCGACACGAATAAATTTCTCATTTTTGATCTGTTCTGACTGTAGAATTGCATGAGTAGAAAGAATACATTAGCCCAAACGATATATGTATGTATACAATCAATGCAATAATAATTTTAAAAAATATTAAAATTTCTCGATTCGAAATTTTATTCGAGCTGCGGCTAAGCACTCAGATAGCCAAACACACGAAAAATTGTCTAGACTTTTTTTCGAATGTATTGCTAAGTGGGTGTTTGGAGAGAAGTAAAATTTGGTATCGATATTTTTTATTTATATACATTTTTATTATAATTTATAAATAAATAAAATAAAACTATACTTTAGTCAACGTTTCCAAGCACTCATATTGTAGAACACACGAAAAATAATCTTGCATCAGCGCTAGGCATTTGTTCGTGTGTTTTAGTATTTAAGTGCTTGGCAAGGTCGACTAAAATTTGGTAATGAAATTTTATTGTTTATAAAATTCCATTTACTATAATTTATAAATAAGGGTCAAAAATAAATCTTACACGCCTAAATTATATACGTTTCAAATTTACCATGTAAATGGAGTTCCAAATGAAGTTTTGATATAAGTATTTTAGCTAAAGCTATGTATTGAGTATGATTCACCTAGAATAACTTATTATGTATGTAACTAAAAACTAAATTTATCTACAATATTTAATAATTAAACTTTAATTGACTTTATATGTATACGATCGCTTTTATTCGAATGTTCTATCTACACGCTATTTTGTATCCATATGGAATCTGTATTTAATTTTAGCGTTCATGTGGTCAATTAATTTTGGATTGTGGCTGTGTAGCTATGTATTTTATGGAATTCAACGCATCAACATAATCATTCTTATTCAAAGTTGTATTGTTCATCCTGTTTAACATATGTTATAAGCAGGCATTTTGTGTAGATGTGAGTGGTTTGAAGTATGTCGATTGTATGATCCGTTTCTGTTAGTTTTTAAAGGTGTGTGTTTTTGGTTAAATTTTTTTAAATAGTTCAGCTAAGAACGATCGCGCACACTATAAAATTAAGAAGGTTTAGAGCACTAAATTGTTTTATATAAGCTAGTGTGTAAACAGCTTAACACTGTTATCTTATTTTATGTTTATTGCAATTTGTAAAAATCAATCTTAAATAAATATAATTTATAATAGTTTATTTAATTGTTTTATAAAAAATAACGTAAACTTGATGTATGTGAAGTTGGCCCAATAAAACTTTTCCATCCCGAAAAAGAAATCTTTTCAGAATGTTTCCTCGCTAAATATCATAAGTGTCTTCGCTCTCAGCACGAAATCTATAGAAAATAAAGTAAAATGAAAAGTGCAATTTTATTTGAAAAATTGTAATTAACTGTTCATAAATAATTTTTAATTTTTATTTTATCTTATAAACAAACACATTTTTTTTATTTATTCTAATTATAAAAATACAAAAATAATTATCAATGAACATGTAGTACCTAATAGTTTCAACAGTACGTATACACATTAGCATAATTTTTTGAAGAAAATCTAAGAGATAACCCCCTAATCCAGGAGATAATGCCAAATAGCCTGTCTTCGTATTATGGAGCTAAAGGTTTCATCTGGGCTCAATTGTAGTCACTGGTATTAGTATAGTCAAAAGTTCGCGAAAACGGCATCTAGAAAATACAACAGAATCGATGACCACGACGAAGTTAATCATAATAAATTTGTCCTATATGTATTCATGAGACCAAACGAAAATGTTCTCAGTGATCAGTTACTCATTAACAGTAAGAGCTCTGTTTATAAGATTATTCTTTCTTTGAACAATCCGATGTTTTCTCTGACAGAGTAAATTTTGATGAAACCATTGGAGGTTGCATGATTAATATAGTACACTGCGCCAATAAAACGCAGCAGGAATTTTTTTCGAAAAAACTAATTTTTAACTGCTTGTAACTTAATGAAATATCACTGACGGAAATTTTGTGTACATTCTGATGCTTGGAATAACTTTTAATTAAATTTGTTTTTTTGTTATCGATTTTTTGAGTAAATTGAAAATTTTCTAAACAAGAATAAGAACTGCTTTGACTGCTGTAAACGAATCTTTCTAATTATTCATTTACATAAGACTGTGTTCTTTTCTCTACGACAACCCCTTATCCAGTTATCCCAGGATTGGAGAAAACGTGAGAAAAAAATTTAAAATATCGTGCGCTACAACCTCTGACCCACATAACTTCAGTTTTTGCTGACACTGCAATAACTCGACAAGGCGTTGTCGTCCAGAAATTTACAGTCTTAACTCTATTCACGGGTTTTAAATAAATGTGCTTAAAAGCTCTAAGTTCGGGGTTTATAACTGTTTCAAAACGATGGTGACTTTTTCGCGTTTCGTATATCATTGCTCGCATACAAAAAAATTGAGATTACTTTTGGTTCAAAGACACATGCATTTAATTCTTTTTGCAGATTAGTTTAAAACAAATTCTTTGTGCAACGGAATGTTATGTTTTTCTAGATTGTTGAAACAAAACTTTTGCCGAACAATCTGTAGCTACATTTATTAGTTGTAGTATAGCTTCGTACCTTATTAAATTCGTCGTACGTATTTACATTAGTAAATTAGTAGGCTCTAAATTAAGCTTCCCGATTTTCGAATCTATAAATATTTTGTTAAAACAGCCAATTTAGTTTGTTGGCCATGGTTAGTATATTCAAAAAAGAACTGCTTGCAGATGGGATTTGCAGCATATATCTGAAATTAACTTTATACCCCAGCATTGTGTCGCGTTAATTCTGACATGCCACAAATAAGTTGATGCAAGCTCTCTAAAATGCCTTAGGTTTATCATATTTTACTAGTAGTTTAGTAGTACCAGCTTTAAATTTACAGTGTTGGAGCCAAGAGGCTTCAAAATATCCTTTTCCGTTGAGTTTTTTTCCTGGTTTTGGACCCACAAAATAGTTTTACTTGTAAAAATGACTGAAGTAGTAGATCTAGCCCTTAATTTCCATACAATCCACTTCTGAAACCAGAAATTAGTCAGTAAAATCAAAGAAATCCGGGAAATTCACAATATACTACCAGAATGTGAACAAGATGGCATCAAAAGCTTCAAAATTTTACAATTTGGTTCTAAAAATCAATTTTTTTATTTATGTAGTTTGTGAAAGCTTCATTAATTCCAAACATTATCAGTTAGGAATATGTTGGTAATAATTACGCTGTTTATAGAAGTGTTCGCTCGTCATCTACAAGTGAAAAAAAAATCAGGAGGTGGTGTACTTATCGCAGTTCTATGCTTCCCACTATAGTTGTAAATTTAACTCCATCATCAATCTGACATGTGTGCGTAAAATCAAAATAAATCAGACCAATCTGTTTATTTATACAGACTACATACCACCGAGTTTGTGTAGCGAGATATATGGCATATGCAGTGGACGTATTAATTAATATGACCAAACCAAATGACTATAAGTTTTAGTACTAAGGTGACTTTAATCTTCCAAATATAATGTGTAATTATATGATCCAGATATGAACTGTTTTCTACCATGCAATGTAACATCAGAATCGGTATCCACACTGGACTGTAGCAGTATTTAGAAGCTGTACATTGAGACACTACCCTAAACACTAACGATATAAACCAAGATGCTAAGAACCACAAATCCAAAGCTTATGTAAAGATGATTAAAAGTGGTTTGAATCGGATAGAACTACGATTCTCCAATCTAATGAAGAATTTGATACATACTTCAAGGAAAAGCTCCTCGCGTATATTGCAGATGTGCAACGAAACATAAAACCAACCCCAAACAATTCTGGAAATACTTTAGATCCTACCAGTTGTCCAACTGATATGCATTCGAACGATATTAAGACTTCAGATCTCAAGAAAATTGCTGACATGATTGCGGATTTTATTCAATATGATTGTATACAAGCCTAAACACAGTAATGAATTTATCAATTAATAAACCGTAAATAATAATGTACTAATCGATTTGCCAGTTATCAGTGATGAGGACATTTTATCAGTACTTAATCAGTATGGAGAGGGATGTGGGCCGGACATTCAAGCGTCTATTTTTAAAAAATATGCGAATATATTTTAGTAAAACCATTATGAAGTCTATACAATCTCTCGTTAACATGCGCGGAATATTCCCTGATACATGGAAAATATCTAAAGTTACACCTATATTCAAATCGGATAAAAGAGAGGATATCACTTGATATAGAGGGATATGAACCACTTTAACCATACCACAATTCGTACTGGTTGTATGTAATAGCTTTAAAGGAGTCGTAGCCCAACATATATCATTCAATCAGCATGCATGGGTTTATGCCTAGATCTACATGTACTAACCTTGATGAATTTACAAATAAACTTATCAATGAAATTGAAAACCGCATCCAAGTAGACGTAGTGTTTATTGATTTTAGCAAAGCATTGACTCCATCTATGCCATCACAAGGCTGTAGAAATTCTTTATAACTTTGGCTTTTCATTTATTAAATGGTTTTTAACTCATATTTGAACAATCGTACCTACGTGTCACAAAAATAATACAAGAAGACATCAAGAGATTCAGTGATTGGTGCCACACTTCTTTGATGTTGAATATTGACAATTGCAAATTAATGTCTTTTCATCAATGAGAAACCCGATAACTTTGCTTATAGCGTTAATAATACGGAACTGCAAAGAGTTGATGAAATAATCGATCTACGAGCCACGTTCACTGAAAATATGAGTTTTAACATCCACATTGACAAATGCATTATTGCTAAAGCATATTCTATCTTTGATTTTGTTAAGCGTTGGACTAGAGAGTTTCCTAATTTGCCAACTTTATTTTCACTATGTTTTGCATACAAATATAAGATCCCAAGTTGAATACGCATCAATAGACTTGCAAAATCATTCAACCTCGCAGAACTTTGACTTTCATCTCACAAAAGAACTTGAATAACTTTGAATTATCTGATAATTTCTTTTCAACTTATAGTTTGTAGAAGCTACTTTTATTGAATGCTACCTATTCATGATATTTACTTTAACAAACAACCGTTTAGTTTACTTTATTGTTAATTTATATTCTTTGAAAATTTAGTTACCTTAAATAAATAAATAATATTATATTTACTATAATACATATTATACCGTACACCAATACCATATTAAATGGGAAAATATCTGCAACAGAATTATTTTACCATATGTTTGAGATTAGAGTTGTGCTGCAAGGTAATTATTCTATTAAAATACTAAATACAAAGTTTCAAATATGTACAATGGGGAAAACTACTACCCTTAAATGTGTAAACTGCAAAGGAGGTCATCTCACAAACTACAGAGGATGCGAGATAGCTAAAGAACTACAAAAACTGAAAAATAGAAAAATTCAGTTTAAGCAAAACCGTGAAATACCATTCGAAAGAATACCACCGAAAAACCCAGCGAAAGCTAACCAACAATCCTTTGCAGTAGCGGACCCAAAGACCTACTCGCAGATTGTCCAGCAGCAACAGGAGTCATTCAATACTCAGGAAAATCAAGAAACTCCAATTCTTGTAAAATACTTAGAAGTATAGAAGCTTTAAACATGCGCATAGCGAAAACTTAAAGGAGCATAGAAGCCGTACATAAACGGCTAAATAAGCTAGAACCATGTGAATGAACTTCTATGATGTACCAATATGCATAACAGCAAAACATTAAGAATTGCCAACTAGAATGCAAATGGGCTACTGCCCCAAATGCCGGAGCTAGAAATTTTCTTACACATGGAAAAGATAGACATATGCCTAATACCAGAATCCCACTTTACAGAAGTGTCATTCGCAAGAATTCATGGATACCGCTGCTACCATACCATCCATCCTGCAGGAAAAGCGAGAGGACGGTCAGCAATATTTGTAAGGGAAACCATTAACGTTCGTTAGCATTTTATCTATATACTGTCCACCACGACACCAACCCACTAAAGAAAATAGACTTCAATGCTAAGAATACATACTGGTGATCGAGACTATCTACACGTAACGGTAAAGACCTGTTTGCAGCAGGGCAAGAAGTAAAGCCAAAAAGGATTGGTCGTCGTGTTAGGCATAGAAGCCTACGTGGATGCAAATGAGATACGAGCCGCCCTCGATGAAAAAGGATTTCAATGTAAATCAATCACCAATATCATTAACCATGAAAAGTTGCCTCAGCCATTGTTCAGCCTGGAATTAGAACCAGATAATAAAAAAATAAAAGAGAAACATGCAATATTTGACTTAAAATATCTACTGCATAGAAGAATTATCGTTGAGGAACCCAGAAAAAGAACTGGACCGGTACAGTGTGTTAAGTGTAAAGAGTATGGACACACTAAAGCATATAGCACTTTAAGCGATGTTTGTGTTATCTGTGGTGAACTCCATAACTCAAATACATGCAACAATGAAAAAACGGAAGTATCAGTGAGAAAATGCAGCAACTGTGAAAGAAGAATCAATCCAAGGCAGCGAGCAGCGCAACGAATGCTTAATCTTCATTCTTCCACTGCACCAAAAGTACGACCAGAAGTAGCATATCATAACGCACAAAATAACCAAATGTTGTTGAAATGGAAATTAAATCGAGCTATTAAGACTCTAAGATTTGCATTGCTGGAAGAAGAAAACCTCAGCGTCCAGAATTATTTAAATGAACTCTCGGCAACTAAGAGGACAGATTATTTTTTGTAGAAGGCAACAAAAAAGCGATTGGAATTGGGCGAGAAGCGATCAAGAAAAAGCCAATGCTTTTGCTGTTCATCTAACAACAGTATTTGCACCACACGAAGAAACTAATAACTTCGTGCTACCCGACCAAATGGATGATGGTTTCCATAAAATATAATTGGAAGAAAGTTAAGAATACAATTAAAAATTGTATAAGCTCAAAAAAGTCACCATGGCATGGAAAATTATTCTTATTACTGGAAAAATGATAAGGGAATTGCCAGAAAAATGCATAAAACTAATAACATTCATATTCAACGCAATCATGCTGAACTGGTGGTTATATTCCTCAAAAATGGAAGATATCTTCATATCACAATGATACATAAAGCTGGAAAAAATGAAACACAGATTTCATCATATCGTGAAACACAGATTTCATCATATCGTCCAATAAGGCATGCTGCCTACAATCTCGAAGTTATTTGAAAAGTGTCTACTAACGAAGTTGAAACCAGTATTAGAAGAACGGCATATTATTTCAGACCATCAATTTGGGATCCGAAACCAACATGGTACCACAGAACAAGTACACAGAGTTGTAAATGCAATCAAAAACACCTTTGCGGAAAAGATATATTGTTCTGCTGCCTTCTTGGACATTGCACAAGCCTCTGATAAAGTTTGGCATGATGGGCTAATATACAAAATTAAAGGACCTCTACCGAAGAAATTTCACTCAGTTCTGGGAAACTAAATCTATCTATATATCTGGGAAACTGCCGCAAAGGAATTACAGAATCATCTAAACAAAATCGAGAACTGGCTTAAGACATGGCGCATAAAAGTAAACGAAAACAAATCAACTCACGTCAGATTCACGCTTAACAAACGCACTTGCCCACCAGTGGAATTAAATGACATAAATATTCCTCAAGAAACCAAGGTCAAATACTTAGGCATGCACCTGGATAGAAGGCTAACGTGGAAAAATCATATCGAAGCAAAGCGCTAACAAATAAAAATACAATTTTCCAAAAAGTTTAGGTTGATGGGAAGGAAATCTCAGCTGTCATTAACCAATAGAGTTTTATTGTACAAAGTGATAATCAAACCCATATGGTCATATGGTATTCAGTTATGGGGATCCACCAGCGCGTTAAACAAAGAACTCCTGCAACGAACCCAAGCGAAAATACTTCGTAGTATTACCAATGCTTCGTGGTACATTCGAAATAATAATATACACGATGATTTTGAAATTAAAACTATTAAAGAAACAATTAAAAAATTCAGTTCGAAATATTGCCAAAACTAGAGACACATCCCAATGAATTGGCCTGGGATATATTAAAACAGCCGCGATTAAGGCTGGGAAGAGCAGATCCACTTGGACTGAAGAACCTGTAAATATATTAATTAAATGTTTAGGTTTTACATATAAATGTAATCTAAATTGATTGAATAGTGAACACTAATAACAAGTATTAACATTGGTTAAGACTTAAAATATGTAATAATTTTAGCTTAAGATTTGAATACTTCTTGTTAGTTTCTTTTGTAGAAAGATTCAAGAATAAAGCCATTGGCAGCATTTAAAAAAAATAAAATAAAAATGTACAATTTTAAAGTAAATATCAAAAACACTCTTTTTTAAAAAAAAACTTAAAATCGATTTAAAAAACACCAAAAAAGGTAAACATTTGCCAGGTATTTTTATGGTGTGGTTTGAGGTTAGAAATACCCAAAATTTACTTATTCATTAATAGAAGAAAAATGTCTAAATAGTACAAAATTTTAGTAAAATGTTGATTAATATATTTTTGTTTTGAATGTACATATATTCGTACATAATATAACAAACCCAAAAATTAATTAAAAAATTGGTATTATTAAATATGTATTAGTGTAATTTTAGTAAGCAAGGCCCTGATTTTTTTTTCACTATGGCGTATAGGAATAATACTTTTCATTACATTTCTGGAGCGATCCCGAGGGCTTACGTGATATTTTGGAAGGATTTTTTAACAATATAATTATTTGACAGCTGATGCCACAAAGAAAACTATAATTTTTCCGAGTTTTACTGGGTAAATTAAACCCAATAAATTGTAATGTGTGTATATCCCTTAAGCTTCAAAATCAATGTTATTATTTATAACCGCATATGTATTATAAAACAAAATTTAATTGAAAGCTCACCTCATGCAGCAATAAATTATTGGAACAATACGCTATTAAGCTCTATACATAATTTTCTCCAGCCAGTACATAAATACAATGGCTTAAAATATTTTCATTTAACTTTTAAATATAAATTTATAATTTAATTGAATCAAAATATTTTTTAATTTATTTATTTTCCTTATATCCATACCCATAAAATATATACTCGTACATAACATTTTCACCTTTTTTTTTTCCAGGTACGATAATAAACATTTCCATTGTACCCCAAGCCCATTTTTAAATGGTATAAACATATTTATTTATTCTGTTACACCTTCGCTATGCAAAAATATTAATTTTTTGTGCTAAATAAAAAATAAATAAATTAAACTTGAACACAACAAAAAAAAAAACATCGAAATTATGAATTTTTATGAAGTTAAACTGTGTGTGTGTGTGTGTGTGTGTGTATGATGTATACGGCGAACAGAACATAGAAAATGGAAAATTATTAGAAAAATTATAATCCAAAAATAAAAACAACAACAAAATCATAATAATAAAGTTAAAATCTTAAAATTTAATTAAGTTTTGTTTTCTTTTGTTTATTTATGTAAGTTAATTTTTATTTTATCTATTTACAAGGCAACGCCGCACCGTACAAAAAAAAAGACGCGAAAACGAGGAATATACAACAGATTTTTCTAATCTAGACTTTTTTTTTTGTGCTGTCTTCTCCTATACCTTTCCAATTATCTTTAAATTTTATTAACATTATAATTATGGTAATTCCATTTCTTTTATAACAATTATAACGCAGATATTGTTTTAATTATTATATTAGCTTTAAAGTTATCCATTAAGCCTTAAATATTACGGTTTGATTTGGTTAGATACATACGAGTATATTAAACCTTGCCAAATTTTAAGTCACGTTAATTTTAAACTTTTGCACCTCAATTAGTACATACTCTGGGTATAGATACAAACATAAATATTGTGAATGGTTTATTGAGCCACCCATACAGAGTTGGAGTAATGATGATAAAAGCTATAAAATTTGAGCGAACGTAATAATAAAGATAAAAACCAATTTTTGCTGAACTTCTCCAAGATTATTTCGTAATATTTTAATTAACAGAAAACTGTCAAAAAGTAAAAACAAAAACAAATAAACTTTGTAGATTTTCTCTAACACTAATTGGGTGTTATCGGATTAGTTTTTAATTCTTCTTAGATTTTTTTTTTTGCTTACATTTAATAATTTTGTTGGTCTTTTTATGTAGAATTTTTTTTTATTGTGGTAAGGGGGTTTACGAATTATATTTCAAATAAACTTTTCTATATAGAGCTGAATAGATTTTCGTACGAGGTTATTGGAGTTTAACTGAAATGAATAAAAGTTTTGGATTCGACACCTGAGTAAAATTGTTTTAGTAGTATTTGTATATTGTATTAATGGTGTTCTCAGAAGTATAATACAGTTATATATGTATACTGGGCTCTTTACATTTTTTCTTAATAATACATAGAGATGATTAAATCGAGAATCAGCAGATCTTTCACTTTTTGAGTAAGTTTAAAAAACTATTTACTAATTTAACTTAAATGCATACAAAGACGTATTTAAGCCAAATATTTTGTCAAAGAAAAGCCACGTAAATAAATTGTTGGTATTCACAATAATTTAATTTTATTAACAGTTTTACCAACTGTTATTACCAAAGATCGGTCGAGAACTAACTTTTTATTAATTTTTAAATTTGTATACATAAAAAATTCTAACATGAGTCATATTATATACAGACATTACATAATATAATTTATAACTTAACTTTACTTTAACAAAAAACCCGATTTAATATATAAAGTTGCATTTTACATAAATCTGCACTTGTATATAACGAATTATAAATTTACAATCGCATCACAATCAATTAGTTGATCGCGTAGAGTGAACATCCTCCGCACCTTAAGTAATGAACCTAGCTTCATTGTAGTAACTTACTTACTGGTAGTAACAGTAACAACTCTCACCTTGTTGTCTTCACCTGGATGTATTTCGACAATCCTACCAAGTGACTATCTACACGGTGGAAGATTTTCATCCTTTAAGATCACTAATTGTCCCTCTTTTAAGTTAGATGACTCATGTGACCATTTATTACGATGTTGCAATGAAGTGACGTACTCTTTGCTCCAGCGAGCCCAAAAATGTTGAATGAGAGCATCGACTAGTTCCCATCGTTTCAACAATGATAACTTCTCATTTTTATAGTTTGGCTGCGGTAGTGACAATAAAGGTCAACCAACCAAAAAATCACCTGGAGTTAACGCATGAAAATCATCTGGGCTAGACGACATCGGAACTAGCGGCCTTGAGTTGCGCACGGTCTCAATTTGCTTAAGAGTGGTTAGTAGTTTTTCATACCATCAATCACCAACTATACGTCGAAGGTGAAATTTAGTAGATTTGACGGCTGATTCATATATTCCGCCATATCACAGTGCTCTCAAAACACCCGGTTTGTAATTATTGCAGATGATCATCGGACTGGAATAGTCTATGTAGTTCCTTTAACGTAGAATTGGCTCCGACAAAATTGGCCCCGTTGTCAGAGTAAATAATTTGACAGAATCCTCTTGTTGATAAAAATCGTTTCAACGCACCCAAAAATGAAGCGGTAGTTAAGTCACCCACTATAGTTCAAGGAACGGCTTTCATTGCAAAACATACAAACACAGGCATATGTATGCTTTAACTGGAACTCTTCCTTTGAAGTGGACATAGAATGGACCACAAAAATAGATGACTGTCGTTGTGAATGGTGAAGCAGGTTGAATACGTCTTGAAGGTAGATTTCCCTGCCTTTGCGGTTGGACCTTTGGCCTGACTCAACAGACCATGCATTTCCCCACTAGCCATACGCCTTCCATGGATTGGCCAGAATTGCTCGCGAGTTGCAGCAAGAAGAGCCTGAGGACCAGCATGGAGCTACCTGGAGTGAAAATATTAAGGAATTGTTAATGTGAAGCAATGATTTTTTGGGAATAGAATTGGATGCTTCATCGTATAAGGTAGTGTTGTTTGTTGTAAGCGGCCACCCACTCGTATTATTCCATCTTGATCCAGAAACACCATATGATTTGTAAAATTTGATAGATCTGATGGTGTCAACAAGTTCAGCAGATGATGAAGCTAGCCATACAATTCTTTTTCTCGCAGGTAAATTCAGCCAACTGATCTCGACAGAAATCTTGGACCATTAACCCATATTTCTGAATGCAGCAATTGTGATGGATATAACCTTCGTGATATGCTATCTGCCGGATTATTTTTCGAATCGATGTGCCTCCATGAAGAAATCTCGGTTAACTGTTAAATAGTCGACTTAGCTATGTCTTCCTTAATGTCTTCCATGTAGACGATGGTGCTCGAATCCAATGCAACACTATTGTGGAATCTGACCAGTAGTAAATCTTTGATACATTAAAATGTATTGAGTTGTTGGTTTTCTTCATCAATTGAGCCAACAGCTGGGCAGCACATAGTTCTAACCGTGCGGCAATATAGTATTACATAGAGGGGCAACTCGAGATTTGGCACAAAGTAGCGATGTATAGAATTTCCCATCACATCTTGTGTGGATTACAGCACCATACGCCTTATATGACTAAAAATATAAGCGTGGGGCGCTCCTTTTCGACATTAGTAATTTAAGACTACTAGACACACGAAGTAAAGTCTTAGTAAAGCCTTTTAGTAACACTAATGGAACAGTCTATTCTGATGTATCCTAAGAATAGATTTTTTGCTGGAGCATTTCAGTATTAACGTAAAAATGATATATTGAGAGATAGTATATACATTCAGGGGGAGCGCCCCACGCTTATATTTTTAGTCATATTAATTTTAAATTTCTACTTGTTATAAATATACCTTGATAGAAGTAAGGAAACAATTTTTATTTTCTACTTTTAAAAGCCTTTTCAATGCAAATATAAGCGTGGTTTTTTAAAAAAAAAATTTTAAACATTTCTTATTTTCTGCTTTTTAGTCATCGAAATTTGCAATCAATTTTTCGACCATGTTAACATTTGTCAGGAAGTTGCAAAAAGATAGATGGTATATCTATCTTTGGACCTTACTTTTTGAGTGCGATATGATTGTTTTTTATTATAGCCAATTTTTATAAGTCTTTGTCAAATGTTTTAATCAATTTTTGGCTTTTCAAAGCCTTTTAAGCCAAAAAAGAATCTTGTATTGTCATCGGAGTTAAGTCCGCATGCAAAATTCCGGCTCAATTGGACTATCGCAAGTGGTTGAAAAATAAGCCGTTAGACTTTTCAAAGCCTTTTAAGCCGAAAAAATGTTAGAATCTTGAATTGTCATCGGAGTTAATCCTGCATGCAAAATTTCAGCTCAATTGGACTAACTCAAGTGGTTGAAAAAAAGTCTTTTAGACTTTTCAAAGCGTTTAAGGTCGAAAAAATGTTAGAAGAAATGTTAGAAAAATTGATTACAAAATTTGACAGACAAACAGACACACAGAGTGGGCTAATATAAGCGTGGTAAAAAGAAAAACGAGTGAAACATTTTAATTTTGCTATTAAACATTGTACGATAACAAGTTAATGTACACAATAAAAATATTGAGTTGATAAAAAAATATAAATTAAAACTATTTGAATCGAATCGAAGTTGGGTTTACAAAACCAACGTTCATCACTCTAACCACTCGACCACCGCCGCATGTATTTTTCGTTGCTACATTCGTCTCTTATGTTAGCAATTTGAATAAAGGCTTTTCAAAGCCTTTTAGGCCGAAATAATGTTAGAATCTTGTATTGTCATCGGAGTTAATACTGCATGCAAAATTTCAGCTCAATTGGAGTGAAAACTGGTTGAAAAATTGATTACAAAATTTGACGATACAAACAGACACACAGAGTGAGCTAATAAGAGCGTGGTAATAATAAAAATAACAATAAGCACCTCTACAAGTTTTATCAGTTCTATGGCATAGATCAAAATATGTAATTTAAACCTTTAACGCCTCGTCATTTTGTGTGTGCAAGCAACATAACCGCCACAAAGTAATCGAGCTACATTTTCATGGAATGGTATATTACGATCGTAATTAATACCAATCAGTTTTATTCAACAGAAATATCATAATCTTTATAGAATGGTTTCGATTCTTTTGATGTGCATCGTAGTAAGGACTTCAGGCCATCGTGTGCGGATGAAGTTTTTCCTGAATTTGTCCTAAATTACGTCATTTAAAGTTATAACACTTTTAATACAAAATTCACTAGACCATATTGGTGAAGGAAGTTTTTCCTAAAACTGTATTAATTTTTTATTTATGTTAATTATTATTAGCAGATTAATTTTATCGTATATTTTAAAACTTATGTCCATCCAATTAGTAAATAATCATTAAATAAATAGAAATAAAATTTATATTAAACTAATTAAATAAATTGTAATTAAATAAATTCTATTTAACATTACATTAAAAAATTACTAATTTTGCAGCAAAAAATTATAATTATTAGTGTAAGGCAAATTATAAATAACGCAGAACAAAACCAGTTAGCCGATTATTTGATTTGATTTGATTTGATTTGATTGGCATGTTCGACCAAGCATTAAGCAGGATCTCCCGGAGATCGCCGGGCCTCACCGAACACCCGTTTTCACATAACATAACGAGGATTTAGATAGGTTCAGTTAGTATGACAGAAATTGGCTCGGTTACAGACACCTGGTATAGCCAATAGTTAGTAAAAATAAAAATAAAATAAATTAAAATTGGGCGGATTTTACTCCAGTACTCAATGCCACTAATCGGCCCACGGTGCAATACCCACATTCACACTAACATTCATTCAACCCATTCATCCCATTCACACAAGTACAGTATACCACCTGCGCATTGCATAGCTCCATGTCACCCTGTACAGTGACATGGCAGAAGTTAGTAACACAGGAGGATACAGTTCTAATCTAATTTTATAATTTTTAACAGCATCACCTGGCTCTGAAATAAAATTTATTAGTTTGCTGGATCAGACTTATGAGATATACTCCTGAAACAGGATATGATCAATTGTGTTCTCGAGCTGTGCACATTCACAGGTACTGGATTCTACCAAACTCAGTCGGTACATATAGGATGCCATTCTACAATGCCCTGTTAGCATTTGCGTAAAGGTATGTTTCTCTCTAGTCTTTCATCAATATTTGTTAGGTAGCAGTAGGTTATTATACCATCCATTGAATTTAACTATCTATAGGTCTATTGACGCATTTCTTATTTGTCTCTTGAGTAATCTTAAGTGGTTCAACCGTCTCGGAATACTCAAAACCTCTATGTTTACGTAGCTCACATTTTGCCTTTTTCCTTGTTTTAACTCATTGAGGAGACCAAGAGGACTTCATGTATAGTAGACAGGGACTCGGAGCCTTTCGTCGAAGTACACTCTAAGTCATTTTACAGTTTTTACCATCTTAATTCTTTGACCATTAATCCAGATCAATGGAGGACTTTTGATTTCAAGTGGTCCCGTTAATTGGATCATAACTGTTTTGGCGGAGGACAACTCCATCTTGTAACCATTGCACCAGTCCACCATCGTGTCTATGTCCAGTTGGTCTTTTTCTTCAATTCTTATAGTCTAGAGTTCCCAGTAAGACATTTCATTTCATTTGAGGTATCGCTTTGATACGAAGAATGTGTCCAAGTGGTCGTGCCATTAACATATCCAATGCGGACTTACAATTCCTTTAATATTACTACTATATCGGTATGCTTAGCCAAGTTACCCTGTTACCGTCCCTGCCAACGAGGAGGCGCATACTCGTCTACTACCTATTTACTAGCTTTAAATTTTTTACTTAAGATAAAAATCTTGTATACTGATGCATATATCTACCTACCGATCAAGAGGATATCATACAATTTCTTGAAAGAGTTGAGGTTGTTTGGCAGCATTAAAGTAAGTTTATCGGTTACGCTAGTCGCAGTAGGTACATATAATAGAATATTCTTCCATGCCCCGTTATCATTTGGGTAAACCATACGCTTAGAGGAGTCTTTGTCTCTAATCTCGCTTCAATGTTTGGCAAATAACTATATGTTATTCTACCATCCATTGAATGCGACCTACTTGCCATATTGCATAAATGCTTTTCTCGTTATCCTCTTGAGCGAGCCCATGAGGTTTGACCGAATTTGATCGCCTTCTACTATCACGGTTCCGTAGCTCATATCTTGTCTTTTTCTTATCTTGTAGTTGGCCATTTTCTCATTTAAGAGTATATCTATAGGACCCATGTCAGTTGACACTGTTCTGTATGCGTTGGTAATTCTGAGCAAGATACTTCTTTGGGCACTAACTAGGGTATGCCGATGGTCATAGTTCATTCTGTCCCATGCCGCGCACGCGTTAGACAATGAAGAGACCATAATGCCGTCGTATATTATTGACAAAGTACGTTGCTTGAAACCCCAGTTCACTTTAGTAACTCGTTTCAGCACAACGAATACCTTCTTACTATTTTCCGCGACTCTTTCGATATGTAAAGTTACTCCAAGTTGTTCATCGAAATCAACTCCCATCCATTTAAAAGTGTTTACCATCTCGATTTGTTCCAGATATTTGCCGGATCTTCAAACTGATGGCTTCTGGGTGGTTCTGAGAGTATTTCCGCGTATCTACTTCCCATCACCTCCTAAATATATTTTTCCTTTTTTTCTTTCATCGTAAATTATTTTAAAAAAATATCATAAAAAATTAGTATCAAAATCATCCACAACCCTGACTTGACTCAATTTCGTTTGACGTATTCCAATTCGTCTTCTTTACCATTCTCCTTCATTTTTCCTTTTACCTGTGTTCGTATTGCAGTCCATATATTTTTCAATAGAATATCAAATATGGTGGTGAATATGATGGTTTGCGTCTCTGCTGTTATACACAATTGTGTTGTTGTTTTTTTTCTCCCTAATATGTTATATGTTATAACTTATTTTGCTATTATTTCCACGATATTTTTTATATACTTTATTTAACATTATATTCTACGACACATCACCTTTTATTTCAACACCAACCACACTGGTTTTAATCGTCTATCACTATTAAAATAAATTATTTTATATTACAGATCAAAAACGCATATCGATATGACAGTTTGTGACCCCGAACAAAACCGTTAGCCGATTATAATACAAAATACAATTTATTAAATTATAAGGCCATTGTGTTCTACATTTTCTGGCCGCCCAATAAATTTTTATCTTGGATATTTCATATCCAAAAATGTAAAAAAATCCGAAAAACTACGATTTTCGAAAGAAGTGAGCAGTTTATGGAATAATTTTCAATGAAAATGGCCGTGACCAGACTTGAGCTGATATTTTTTTGTTAGGTCATTGTGTTCTCCATTTTCTGGCAGATTTTTAACTCGGATATTTAATATCCAAATATGTAAAAAAAAGGTTCGAAAAAGTACAAATTTCACGTGGTTTGCCTGATTGGTCATTGATGGAATATTCAATCAAACTACTTACATATATATAAAACCAATTATTGAGGTTGGCTAATCTATTTACACGAACATATACATATCTATTACATATATACATTTAATAATAAACGTGTATCCAATTTAAAGATAACTCTGATGTTGTTAGACGAACACATATATACATTTATAACAATGAAATTCATGTTGTATTTATATCTGAAATGTAAAAAAATTGGAATAAAGTACCAAATTTATCTCAATAAATCATCTAATGCACATGAACGTCGATATACGTCGGGTGAAGTATCAAATATAAATTCTATACAGATTGACAACAACAACAATTACATATACGTATACGTACAGTGGTGTAGTTTCCTGGTTTTCTTGATATTTTCTCGCAATGATTAAATTATGATATTTCTTAGGGCTTAACATCAGAATTTTTTTTTATCTTTTATGTCATATGTCTTGGATTAGAACATGTATGGGAAGAGTACAAGAAAATACGAAAATAGACACAAACAAAGGATAAATTTTTTGCGTTTCGGGACCGTTTCGCCTTCGTTTTTATTTTTATTTGTTTTATTTTCCATTTCTTACAGTTATTTTACCAAAGTGAATAGTTAAGCTGATGAAGACAACAGTATACCTACATATACTTAGGAAAATTTTAGTTTTTTTTTCAAAGCTGTATACATATACTCATATATACTGATGTTCAGTGTCATTTAAATTTATACTATTCATATACTATACTTTGAGCTTCTTATGGTTTAGTGTAGATACTTAATTTTGTTTTATTGTGAGTGACATATTTTACATTAAAAACATGCTCTTCTGGGCTAAATAAATTGCCTATATATATCATGGTGTTGGTAAACAGAAAATGACGGCTAAATATGAATAAAGGATTGTTTGCTTGAGCTATATACTCGTAGTTATATAAAATCCTCTTCAATTACCTCATACTCTTATGCATAATTTGCAAAACCATAATTTTTGTTACCACACACAGCCATAAAAATGTTTAATCTCAAAAGCGCGTAATTATGAGATAATTTTCTATAGAAATGAATATTATGTATGTATGCAAAGCAATGGCAACACCATTATTAATGAAATTTCCATTGCTCGCTTCGTTTGTACAACAGTTTAAAAAAAACAAGGAGTTATAAAAAAATGCAAAAAATAATCAACATGAAATTCCTTTAAAGCAAAAACACATTGAATTTATCCTTTCTGACTACGCATGTACTTGTCACAACATGGTTTTGTAATAAAAAATTTTACAAAACGAAATACAAAAAAAAATAAATTAAATTAAATTTCTTTTTAATGATTTTTGTTGTCGGTTTTCTCTTCCTTCATTCATCTAAGTACAGTATAAAGCTTGTTGTATGTCGTATAGGAATTAAAATACATATTCAGTTTTTCCAACTGTGAAACTTCGATTAGAATTTAACATGAAATTTTCATGTTTTAAAATAAAAAAAAAATTAGAACATAAAAAATATGCTGAGGATTTATTTTTTGGAATGGATATTTTTGTTATTTTTTATTTAATTTTTTTTAAAGATTTATGGTATATGTATGTATGTATAAGGTTGAAAGTTTTGTTTGATTTATGTTATGTATAAAAAATAAATTGTAAGTTTCCAGCGCTTTTTTTTTTACAAATATACGTTCAAGGTAAACTGGTTTTTTAAGCGGCGCTTAATCATAAATTCACAGCGCTATATTCATTAGTGTTATAGTTTCGTTTGGTAGGGTGAAATAATATTTGAGGTTTCATGGCTTTTCCAAAAACCATTAATAATAAAATTTTGTAGAATAGTGTTGAAATATTTCTGTTTTTTTATCAAACATTTCTATCATTGACTATATTCACGTTTAAACTTCAAACCTCTTTCTATAAACTAAAGATAAACTAGAATTAAATTGAATTATAGCACAAATTAATTTTTTTCTCTTTCTCTCTCAATATGTTTAAAAATATAGTACCTAGAAGCTTCACCAGCTAAATCAGCGTGCCACAACGAAACTATAGCCCATAATTTGTTACTAATTTATTACACCAGGTCCCAATTTTATAACACTTGCTGTTCGCGAGAAAAGTGTGGATGGAGTAACATCAAATTGAACCTACACCACTACTTTGTAACTTTTAATGGAATTGTGGTAACGAGACTAAACTTGGGCCAGAATTTATTACAAATTAATTACAGTTCACTGGGAAGACACAGAAAAATAAAATGTGCAATAATTATTTTGTGTAAAAATCAACTTATTTTGATAGATATCTAGTGGAATTCAATAATTGGGATAGAACTTAAAGGACTCAAGCCACCATAATTGGGATAGAACTTAAAGGAATAGTGTAAACAATATCCAGTTTTATCCAAAATATAGTGGCGGTCTGGTGTAATAAATTACTCAGGCGATAAAATCGACTTTTTTGGTATTTTTCGTTGACTTGAAATCGATTTTACCCAAAATAATTAAGTTACACCACTTTACAAAGTATATTTTTACCGTATAGTGTAAACAATATCCAGTTTTATCCAAAATATGGAGGTGGTCTGGTGTAATAAATTACTACTGATGATAAAATCGAATTTTTTCGGATTTTCCATTGACTTGAAACCGATTTTACCCAAAATAATTAAGTTACACCACATTACAAAGTATATATTTACCGTAAAAAGTAAACAATATCCAGTTTCATCCAAAATATGGTAACGGTCTGGTGTAATAAATTACTACAGGTGATAAAATCGAGTTTTTTCATATTTTTCGTTGACTTGAAATCGATTTTACCCAAAATAATTAAGTTACACCACTTTACAAAGTATATATTTACCGTATAGTGTAAACAGCCTCCAGTTTTATCCAAAATATTGGTCGGTCTGGTGTAATAAATTACTACAGGTGATAAAATCGACTTCTCGGATTTTTCGTTGACTTGAAATATGTTTTAACCAAAATAATTAAGTTACACCACTTTACAAAGTTTATATTTACCGTATAGTGTAAACAGTATCTAGCTTTATCCAAAATATGGTGGCGGTCTGGTGTAATAAATTACTACAGGCGATAAAATCAACTTTTTTGGTATTTTTTGTTGACTTGAAATCGATTTTACCCAAAATAATTAAGTTACACCACTTTACAAAGTATATATTTACCGTATAGTGTAAACAATATCCAGCTTTATCCAAAATGAGGTGGTGGTCTGGTGTAATAAATTACTACAGGTGATAAAATTGACTTTTTCGGATTTTTCGTTTACTTGAGACCGATTTTATCCAAAATAATTAAGTTACACCACTTTACAAAGTATATATTTACCGTATAGTGTAAACAATATCCAGCTTTATCCAAAATATAGTGGCGGTCTGGTGTAATAAATTACTACAGGTGATAAAATCGACTTTTTTCGTGTTTTTCGATGACTTGAAATCGATTTTACACAAAATATTTAAGTTACACCACTTTACAAAGTATATATTTACCGTATAGTGTAAACAATATCCAGTTTTAACCAAAATATGGTGGCGGTCTGGTGTAATAAATTACTACAGGTGATAAAATCGACTTATTTTCGGGTTTTTCATTGACTTGAAATCGATTTTATCCAAAATATTTAAGTTACACCACTTTACAAAGTATACTTTTACCGTATAGTGTAAACAATATCCAGTTTTAACCAAAATATAGTGGCGGTCTGGTGTAATAAATTACTACAGGTAATAAAATCGACTTTTTTAGTATTTTTCATTAACTTGAAATCGATTTTACCCAAAACAATTAAGTTATACCACTTTACAAAGTATACTTTTACCGTAAAGTATAAACAATATCCAGTTTTATCCAAAATATAGTGGCGGTCTGGTGTAATAAATTACTACAGGTGATAAAATCGACTTTTTTCGTATTTTTCGATGACTTGAAATCGATTTTACACAAAATATTTAAGTTACACCACTTTACAAAGTATATATTTACCGTATAGTGTAAACAATATCCAGTTTTAACCAAAATATGGTGGCGGTCTGGTGTAATAAATTACTACAGGTGATAAAATCGACTTTTTTTCGTATTTTTCATTGAATTGAAATCGATTTTACCCAAAATATTTAAGTTACACCACTTTACAAAGTATATATTTACCGTATAGTGTAAACAGTATCCAGTTTTATCCAAAATATGGTGGCGGTCTGGTGTAATAAATTACTACAGGTGATAAAATCGACTTTTTTGGTATTTTATTATTTTGGGTAAAATCGATTTCAAGGTCTATTCAAAATATTGGTCGGTCTGGTCTGGTGTAATAAATTACTACAGGTTAGAGATGTTATGAAATTTAAGGAACTGTTATTTTATAACTGTTCAGTGTTCTTACGCTTGCGGCACCATATCTGCTTCATGAAATTTTCCATGACCAAATCGCACATTTGCGGCTGTATGTCCTCGATAACTTCACGAATTCCATCTTTAAGGTCTTGAATCGATTGTGGAGTATTGGCATAGACCTTATCTTTCATGTGGCTCCAAAGATAAAAACTCAAAAAGTATTAAATCACGAGATCTCGCCGTCTTGCTGAAAATAAGCGTCGTACTCGTCCACATCAATATCTTCCAATTCCGGCCATAAAAAATCATTAATCATAGCTCGGTAGCGCAATCCATTCACCGTAATAGTTGTACCAACCTCATTTTCGAAAAAGTAAGGTCCAAACACACCGTCAGCCCAAAAACCGCACCAATCAGTGACACGTTGAGGATGGAGAGCTTTTTCTACAATCATTCTTGGATTTTCTAAGTCGATGAAAATCCGGGTCATTTTGATGCATTTGAAGGTTTGAAGGACCCAATCAGGGAAGATACGACGTTCATGGTGATCTACCGGCTTGAGTTTTTGTGCTAACTGAACTTTAAAAGCCTTAGGACCTAACTCTTTATGTAAAATACGGTGTAATGTCGCTTGTGGAATGTCTAATATTCTCACTTATCACTATTGCCGACTGAGAAGGTGCTTCACGACAATCAAAAAGTGCTTTAGTTTTGCGAACTGTGACTGTAAAATTTTTACCATTTTCGTAGTGAATTTTAACAATTTCAATGCATTGTTGATACGCTTTAACAATGCATTGAAATTGTTAAAATTCGTACCATTTTTAGTAATGGCGTAGTTTTTACTTGTCAAATGTCAAAAGGTGATAGCTTCGAAATTGACAGCTGCCATAATAGCAGGCTATTCAAAATGAAACCTCAATCGATTTTTCTTAAACTGCTCCTGTAGGTGTGTTTTAATTCCAGCTACCAGAAAAACAGCATGGCATACTGGTTACAGGGAGGTATTTCCATACATTATGGTCAAAAAACTGAAAAAATTTATATGGCCGAAATTTCAAAAAATTCTGGAGCTCTTCTGACTTGATCGATTTTTCTTAAACTGCTCCTGTAGGTGTGTTTTGATCCCAGCAACCAGAAAAATAGCATAGCATACTGATTACAGGGAGGTATTTTCATACATTATGGTCAAAAAACTGAAAAAATGTATATGGCCGAGATTTCAAAAAATTCTGGAGATCTTCTGACTCGATCGATTTTTCTTAAACTGCTTCCTGTAGGTGTGTTTTGATCTCAGCTACCAGAAAAGCTGCACGGCATATTGGTTACATACTGGTCTTTTATTAGAAATTGTTAATATAATAATTGGCATGTAGTTCAAAATATAAAATATTTTGTTTGGTACGAATCATTTACTAAAAGTTTACAAATTTTCTCCTAACGTGTAATTGGTTGTTACAAAAATTCTTATAAAATAATGAACAAATTACAGCCGAAAAAATTCTCTTTATCCACGGTGCTGCTCCTAGTGGTGAGTAGAAAAAATACATTTTTTCTGCTGAAAATTCTGCTATATACAGCATGTTTAGCTTTGAATTTTACGGGTTTTACCAAACGAGGTAAATTATCTTGAGAATATTCCACCATACGTGTAGCATTATTCGATTGTCGACGAGAACCCAAACCATTTATTTGAGTCAAATAAAATTTCGTTTGCCAAATGGAAAGATACCAAATGTGTTATAATGACTTCTACAATAGCTGGCGGTGACGTTAGCAACCAGACGTTGGGGTACCTCCATAATGTACCGATGACATTAAAAAACAATTTTAAAAGATTACACTTCCCAACCAATTTGGTAGACATAGTGATTGGGATTGCCAATACATAAAAACACAACACAAAAATTATAAATTTATTCAAAATAATATTTAAATTTTTATTAGTTTTTCTTCGAGTTTTATAATTTTTTATAATTTATGAAAATTGTTATTAGCTCCTGTGGGAATAATAATACACAAAATATCTGATTGGTAATATTTTTTGTGTTTTTGAATAGTTTCTTTAGTATAATACTATAAACACATATGTATGTACATATGTTTATAAAATATATTACATTATTATTGTATAATAATTATATAATAATAAATTATTTGAATGCAGTTTTTAAATTATTATACTCGTATGTGTGGGTATATATGTAGTTATTTACATAGACTGTATACGAGTATCAAAAATTTTTTACATTGCATGATTTATTGTAATAAAATTATAATAAATTTTCCAAAAGAAGTTAGTTATGTATGTTATATACGAAACCTATATACGATAAACATACATATGTACGTACTTACATATACATACATTGTCTCAAATGTGTATATCTACCTACCAAAATACATGCGTGTTTGCATGTAATAGTATGGAAAAATTAAATTTATTGTCAATGGAATTATTGCCAGTACATAAAAATAATAAAATAAAATTACCATAATTGCGTTAAATTTAACGATTTGACAATTTACTCATACAAATTATATCATTCCTCCATTGAGATGTACTGTACTCGGGTGTAGGAATTCCGAGCCCGGGATACCATGATCCCGATCTAATCACAATCCCAAAAAAATATGACCATCATGAATTTTTTTTTATCAAGTAGTAATTAACAAATATAAACTATAGATGCAAAGCTACGTACTTTCCATAAGAACAGATGCTCCATAGCTAAACATAATGAAAACATAAATCTGGATTTGTTGTGACTTTAAAACAGAACGGCATTGGTTTGCCTCTTTTAGTATCTTTCCATTCCATGAAATAGTGTAAACTATTTGTGCCCAATTATCGGTAACAGATATTTTGGAAAGGGTGATGGATATTGTCGTTAAGCTTGTAAATTATATTCGTGATTATGCTAAGAAACAATTTGTGCAACTTTTAAGAGAAACAAAAATTACTGAAATAAACGATATTATACTCAGCCGCTAGAAGACGACTTCGAAATGCGGTACCTCAGGTCCCTGTCCTAGTAACAGGAACAAAAAGAAAGACCCAGTGGCAACCATCTAAAGTTGTCACTGGTAGCATCGCTACCAGAAAAGCGTCTGCCCAGGATAATCATTTATGATGTGGACAGGGCCGAAAAGATCGAGGCAATTAAAGAAGCTTTAATAAAACAAAGGCTTAAAATGAAGTTTCATGACTGGGCCAAAAGAAGCCAGAGAAATATCCTCATCAAAAACCGTCGTGTATATCTAGGCTGGACCTCATGTAGAGTCTAAGACTTCATCAGGTTGACAAAATGCTACAAATGCCAAGTTCTGTTAGGAACTACACCACATTTGTGGTCACTGCGGCGACAATCGGCATGACCAAAAATCATGCACAAAAACGACGGAAGACGCTAAATGCGTCTAAAACAGGACTTTTGACCATTCGCCACGTATTAAAATTTGAACCTCATACAAAATGGCCTTGAACCTAATGATGAAGAGAACTGTTTATGACTGTTAAAACTTAAAATAATTGTCGATTGAAGATCGCCCAACTAAATATGCAAAATGCTAAAGCAGTTAGGTATGAGATCAGGCAATATATTGAAAAAGAAGCGACTGACATACTATGCATGCAGGAACCATACGCGGTTAAACGGGTTATAGGGGAATGACCACGTTTACAAGAATAATCTCATCAACGATCTTGAGGTTCTTAAAATTCCACAGTACTGAGACACACACTGTGTGTGTGTAGAGGAGAGATCTAACTTAGGAAGTTTCTATCTGGTCAGTATTTACTTTCAATATTCTGTAGGTCCAGTGGCATATGTAAGTAAACTTGATAAAATCATGGATGGTATTAAAGATCATCCTATTACGATTACTGGCGACTTCAATGCTAAGTCTAAACTTTGGCACAGTAAGGACACAAACGAGAAATGAGTCCTCGTTGACGAATTTATAGCAAGAAGTAACCTATTCGTCATCAACGAAGATAGGCAGCCACAGACATATTCTCACAACGGCGTGTCGAATATTGATCTCACTCTCATGACGGGCGGTCTGTTAAGAAAAATTTTAAGGTGATCCGTCCATGAAAATTGGACACAAGTGACCATTTTTGGACATCAAGAGAGCTCTGTTGTCTCGCTCTTGGGTTCGGAGAACAGACATAATGATTCCCAAGTAGTAAAGAAAAATCCTCGGTATGCCTTAAGGTATACCAATTAGGAGTGTTTCTACAGCGAACTAAGTAAAATCTGGCAAAGTCTGCCTAAAGCCCTGAAGGTATCGATCGATAGCGATATCGATCAAGTTGAGCAAATAATAACTAAAATTCTCTTTGTGGTCTCCGGACTTAACCGTATCAAGAAAATTGGTTCGTAAGTTGCGCAAGTTATATTAAAAAGATAACAATCCCGAAACTCGGGAAAGCAAAAGGCTTAACTATGTGGTACACCGAAAACCGTATTTTAAAAGTATTAGGGACAAAAGCCAAATGAGCTTAAAAGAGTTCATAACGGAGCATGGTAATGCTGAATCGTGGGGCTTTGTCTATAAGTTCAGCACAGCTAAATTGAAAACGAATGAGGTACGTAGTACCCTGGTGAGCAGTGATGGACAAACAACTATTTGTTGGGAGGACACAACAAAATGCTCAATACCTTGCTACCAGCGACTCTGAGGAAAATGACTCTGAGAGGCAAAGTAAAATCCGCGCCGATCGTAACTCTGCACCAACTACACCAAACGTGAGCCACTTCAGTGATGAAGAGGCCACTTTGGCTGTCACGTTTATGAAAGCTGGTAAAGCGCCAGGCCTAGACAATATCGAGGTCGAGATGATACAACGTGCTTGGCCTATTATAGGGCTCTGCATCACCAACTTTATGAATACTTGTATTAGCAAAGAAGTATTTCCCAAAGCTTGGAAAATTGTAAATTAGTTATCATTAGGAAAACCGGAGATAGGTGTCAAACCGATCCCAAATCCTATAGAACTGTCATGCTGAGGCCTATCTTAGGTAAATTATTTGAGAAATTAATTGCCGTTAGGTTAATGGACATATTTCAAAATAGTGACACCTATATAATGACAAACAGTTTGACTTTAGAGAAAATAGGTCCACAGAGGACACAATGATCAACATGGTCAAAGAGTCAGACCAAAAGTACAATCTTGGAGTTTTCCTAGATGTGTCTGGCGCGTTCGACAACCTGTGGTGGTGCAGCATTTTTGTTGGAGCTAAAGAGATTCAATTGACTATGCAATCTCTATAACATCATTATCAAAACTGTTAAATGGGTGGGAGTTGACTTCGATGAACGACTTGGGGTAACTTCACATGTGAAAAGAGTCGCGGGAAACAGTAAGAAGGTTTTAACTGTGCTGAAACGAGTTGCTAAAAAGAACCGGGGTCTCAAGCAACGTACTTTGTCAATAATATAGGAGGGCCTTGTGGTCTCTCCATTGACATACGCGTGCGCGGCATGAGCAGACAGAATGAGGTGTCACCCTCGGCGTACTAACTAATAGTTAGTGCCCAAAGAAGTATCTTGCTCGTAATTACCAAGGCATACAGGACAGAGACAACTGACGCCGTTCCTGTCATGGCCAGCATGATTCCTATTGATATATTCAATGAGAAAATTGTCAACTACAAGATAAGAAAAAGACAAAACGTGAGCTAAACCTCATGGGCTCGCTCAAGAGGAAAACCAGAAAAGTGTCTGTATCAATATGACAAGATAGATAGTTGCATTCAATGGATGGCAGAATAAGATATAGTTATCTGCCAAACATAAAAGCGAGATTAGAGACAAAGATTCCTCTAAGCGAATGGTTTACCCAAATGTTAACGGGGCATGGAAGAATAGCCTCTTATATGTACCGACTGAGTCTAGCGAACTCAAGTACCTGTGAATGTGGACAGGGTGAGGATACCATAGAACACATCCTCTATGACTGTGATCTAGCTCAAGAAGCTAGAGATCAACTTATTATGCTTTAATGCTGCCAACCAACCTCAACTCTTTCAAGAAGTTTTGTGATACCGTCTTGAGCGGTAGATAGATATAGATAAGTATCAGTACACAAGATTTTTATCGTAAGAAAATTTTTTAAAAGCTAGTGATAGTAGAAGAATATGCGCCTCCTCGTTGGCAGGGACGGTAACAGGGTAACCTGGCCAAGCATACCGATATAGTAGTAATATTTCAGGGAACTGTAAGTCCGCGTTTGATATGTTAAAGGCACGACCACCTACCTGGGAGCACATTCTTCGTATCAAAGCGACACCTCAAATAAAATGAAATGTCCACCGACTACTGTGAACTTTAGACTAAGTATTCAAGAAAAAGCGCAACTGACCATAAACACGATTGTGGACTGGTGCAATAGTTACAAGATGGAGTTGTCCTCCACCAAAACAGTTATTATCCAATTAAAGAGATCATTTTAAATCAGAAGTCCTCCATTGATCTCGATTAACGGTCAAAGAATTAAGATGGTAAAAACTGTAAAATGACTTGGAGTGTACTTCGACGAAATACTCGGAGTCACATGTTAAAAGGGTCGTGGAGAATAGTAAGAAAATTTTCGCCGTGCTGAAAATAGTGGCAAGAGAGACATGGGGCCTCAAACCAAGTACTCTGTCTACTATATATGAAGTCCTCGTGGTCTCCTCAATCAGTTAAAACAAGGAAAAAGGCAAACTGTGAGCTACGTAAACGTAGAGGTTTTGGGTAATCCGAGACGGTTGAACCACTTAAGACTACTCAAGAGACAAATAAGAAATGCGTCAATAGACCTATGGCAGAATAGATAGTTAAATTCAATGGATGGTATAATAACCTACTGCTACCTACCAAACATTGAAGAAAGACTAGAGAGAGACATACCATTAAGTGCGTGGTCACGCAAATGCTAACAGGGCATTGTAGAATGGCATCCTATTTATATGTACCGATTAAGTCTGGTAGAATCCAGTACCTCTGAATGTGGACAGCTCGAGGACACAATTGATCATATCCTCTATAACTGTGAGCTTACTCAAGAAGCAAGGGATCAACTTCGCGTTGACATAAAAGTTGAGTGACCACTTGTTTTAGTGATGCCAACCAACCTCAATTCTCAAGGTAGTAAAACGACTTTAACCTCGATGTATTATTGTAAAATAAGCGAGTTAAATAATTAAATTGTATTTAAATAAGTCTAGTAATAGTAGACGGGTATGTGTCCAAATGACGATTTCGCAACAAAATCGTCACAAGAAAGCGGTTATCACGCTGTGTTGTAGAATGAGGTCGGTCAGATCCTTTATCTCTCCCACACTCAACGAACGGAGATTCGGCTCAAATTTAGTTGTCGAGCCGCTTCACTTTGGTTCTGCCTCGCATCAATTAGTGCATTCACTTGAGCGGCTACCTCTGGTGTGGTATTCAGTTTCTTTTTCGGATGAAGACGTTATCGATAGAAGACCGTTTAGGATAAGCGTTGATATGCGAATAATGACCACTCCGAACGAGCGATTTCGGGGTATGCTATTGTATTGTTAGGTGTATTTTTTGAGGTTGTTACAACAACAATTGAACTGATTAACTTCTGACACTATACTCTATTCCGATTTTAATTATGATACCTAACACCAGATGTACATTTTTAATAATGTTCTTCAATTTTACTTTCGAAGGTTGTCATTTTGGAAATTAAATGACATTTCGTAAGCGTCAATTTATAAAAAGTTTTAATTATTTTTTTTCATCAAGTTCTTCTTGTATTTGCCATTATATTATGACAACCAATTTTTTCAATTAACAATCGCTAAATATTTATTTGAATTTGGTTTAAAAACTAATTTTCAAAACTACTACCAAATCATAAAAAAAATTAACTCAAAAAAAAGTTATGTTGAGAAAAATTAACTCCGAACGGATTAGAGTTAAATTGTTCTCAACAAAATACACCTCTTGTTATTGAAATATTTTAGGGGTTATTTCGAAAGCCTACTGCATACATTATTCAAAATGACTTTGTTGACACAGTATAAGTACAAAAAATAGGTACCTCAGGATAGGTGTTGAAATAGACTTTGGATCTGCATTCATGAAAATTAAGCAAATATTGGATTTTTTGATATTTTTGACCTTTTGGTGAAAATTGATCAATGTGTGAATTTCTTTCACCCAAGTGTGTAATCCATTCAGCATTTCCACTCAATTTTTCAAAAATTGTAACATAGGGGTCCTTTGCTGAAGATTTTACTATATGAGATCTCTAGTCTCTTAAAAAAAACAAAGGTATTCAAAATAAAAGGTGCACTCTGCACTTTAGCACTTAAATTTCAGGGTGTTTTCCTAGTTTATGACTAGGCCTCCAAAATATTTTTTTTGTAAAAATCTTTTTCCACCAGACTATGGATACTTGCAATTATTTTCAGAAATAACAAAAGGATAGAATACATACAAAGTAGTAAATTTTTCTATAAATGTAGAGATTAAGAACGTAATATTAACAAAAACGCTTTTCCAGTGGCTTCATTATATTATTAGAAATCATTAAATCGCAAAATCACAAAAATAAAAAATATCTGATTCGAATACTAAGAACCTTAACGATTTTGAATAAGTTATTAAATGTAAATACTTCAAACGTTTAATTCAAATACAACCACAACCAAAACAACAATAAACAAATCTTCTCTAGTATTTTTATAAATAGAGTCCGATTAGAATCAATCATAAATTTTGTGGTTTCCATTATGGAAAAAAAAACTCAATAATTAATTCAATTTAATCTGTAAATCAATCGGCATACAATACAAAATTGCTATTAAGTCTGAATACTGATTTCCTACTCTATGCTCTCACACCACGTTCTTGTTATACCCAAAAAAGAAAAAAATTGGTAATTCTAAGAAATTTTTTTCAAATAATCGAAAATAATTGAATTTTTTGGTTCATTCTGCCAAAAATCGAACTGAATAATTACAACAACAAAAATATATATATAGTCGGAGTGGTGTGTATACGGGTATACGGGTCTTGTAACGCGAATCGTGCGCGCATAAACGAAATATTTTCTAGAATATTATGTTGGTTCGTAGATGAATATTCTTTATGTGTTTTTTATGCGACTACGATTTTCTAATCATTCATTTTGCGCTTACGAGTTACGATTACATACAGAGAGTCTTGTACACACTCATAAAACGAAAACAATTTTTTTATGTCAGTTTAAATTTTTTTATTGTAATCGGGAATATGAATGTAATCGTAGAATCGTTTTTCTTGTTCTTGTGCACGCTGTGTAAATGACCGCGCTATATAAACGCAAAAAATAAAAAAGACGTCGATAAAAGTTGGAAAATCTTTAGAAAAATAAATTTTATGTAACGCGAATTGATTTTATTTTTTTTTGGTGTTGTTGCTTTTGTATTTCGGGGGCTACACAATATTTAATGAACGTAATAAAATGCGAACCGTTATTTTAATGTATATAGACGAGTATAGTACTGATTTTATAGTTTCAATTAAATTTAACAATATTCGTCTTGTTATAAATCGCGAGACGAGAAATTTTGTTATTTTTGTATTGTGCGTTGTTATACATTGATTGATTTTCATTTGAATATTAAGTCATTTTCATTTTTTACTGCCGATTATTTATTCATTTTGGTTCGGTTCAGCTTCATTTTAATGATATAAGAATATCAATTTTTTTTATTTTATTTATTTATTTATTTTTTTGAGTAGAGATTTATTTCATCTTTTCATGAATTTATCATATAATTTTATTTAAAAACGAATCGTTCGTATTAGAAAGCTGGGAAGCAATGAAAATGCTTTAAGCTATATATTGATTGGTATATTTTTACATAATATGAAACAGAAGGATGAGAATGTGCCGGCAAAAAATCTATATATAACATTTATAAAATTTTAATTGAAACTTAATCAACCAAATTAGGCAATCTGTATTATATACATAATATTATATACATACATATATACATATTATAGAATATTTTATTTTATAATATAATTCTGGAGATTTGGAAACCATTAAAATATTTTCGATATTTTAAAGAGTACTTCAAGTTTCTACCCAAATACTATTATAAGTCCCATATACAAGTATAGTTACTTGTTACTTAACACTCATACAAAAAATATAAAAGACTTTGTTATATATAATATTATCATGTCAAGATATTTGTCATTTCAAAGTTAACCAAAAAAAAATACTATGTCACATAAATATTAATCTCTTGAAGTTGGAAAATGTCGTGCTTGTATCGCAATATTATTATTATTATTTTTAGTATTTGCAATACAATTGTATTTGGTTTAAAATTCGTTTAAAAAACTCCATTGAACAAATTTTGTGAAGATTATTTGTTTTTGTAAATTTATTTTTCATTCATAATTTACATAATTATGTGCTTATAAAAATTCCTTTCATATTTGATATGCCACATGACCCATATTTAAATTTTAAATTTTGGTCATCCAGCATCTATCTGTGATCCAGATAATTGTTTGCCAACAATTTCTACAACAATGATATTTCAATGGAAAATTTTTTTTGTATCCATATTTATGTTGATATGTGAATATCACAAGTTTTGTGGGTAAAGATTTTTTTCAATTCCTATCAGTGTATAAGACTTGCTATACAACACAAAGCTGTTGTACATATAAAAAATCATTTACTTGGGAGGAATCTGACTTTTCGTTGACAAAAAATTTATCACGACCACACAGTATTTTTCAAAAAAGATCAATTTGGGCTGAAGAGACATCAAGGCATATGTGAAAAATACTTTTTTTACTTTATCCTTACCTATTTCCCAAGGATGAAAAAGTAAAAATATGGCACCAAACCCCATAATTTTACCAAACCTAAGAAAGGTTTCGTCAATATGCCAAAGTTTAGTTGCTCATCATGATGCATACCCAAACTCTTAAGTTCACCAGAAAAATTAATTTTTACTCCTTCAACGGCAATAAAGTGGTACGTGATACTTACTTTATTTTGATTTTGGCAAGCTTCCAAGCCATGTGATTATTTAAACAGAGTATCAAACGGAGTCGGCGATTAGTGGATTTTCAAAATTTTCTGAAATATACCATCTCAACCATATATGTACATAGCCCTTGATTTAATATTTTAATATTCCTGAGCAGAGAAAAATTAATCATATTTTGTGGACATCCAACTTTTTCCAAATTGTCATCAGGAACACTTGCTGTATACTATACAATAATTATTTAGCTCATTGAAAGAAAACATCAGAAAGATACAAAATCATTATTTTTAAACCACGACTTTATGAGCTTTTAAATGTGTACATTTTTATATAAATTTTGACGTTTTTTTAGTATGTGCGCAATGTCAAATATTTATACTGTTCATATTAGTTTAACATGTTGAGATATAGAAATTTTTAAAAATTCTCAAAATTTTGAACAAAATTAAAAATATTTAAAACTTCTGAACATTTCAATACGAATTATTTTTGAATTATGAAAAATTTGTCTAGGCCGCCACTAAAAATTTAATTAATTATGAGGCTAAGTGTCCTCCATGATTTGTTCATCAACGCCCAACCGAAACCATGTGACCCAGGAAGCTAAACGAGATACTCTGCGGGAGACTAATTGAGTTGTTTTTTTTGGACATTTGAAATGATTTTTGGGCATTTTGTGCAGAATCAAAAATAAATCGCCAGGTATTGGGTGGAAACTTTCTTCTTGACAGGTTGATAAGGAATCCAATTAATCTTTTAAGCCACAACTATTAAGCTGATTTTTGATCATTTAGTGCAGAACCAATAATAATTCGATAAGTGTATGCAGATTTTATGAAATACTGTTTAAGCCACAAGAATGGATTAGTTCGTACGCCTCTTTAAAGGATTGGGAGGTTAAAAATATAATTTCACACCTTGGTTTGAAATGAATATAATGAACAAAAAATGCAATATTTTCTGTCTTGATGCACCTGTAGAACATTTCTTCAAAAATTGTTATTATCAAAAGAAAAACTTTCCCGAAAAAATGCTATCACTGTAGCTTCTTCAGAAGGTGCTGAAACATTGTTAGAAAGTAACAGAACAGAATCTGGAAAAACATTCGGAGTAATGGTTATCTGATCGGTTAAGTTACACTTTTATGTGCTGACTTCAGACAAACTATGCCAGTCTTCCCTAGAGGAATTCGAGCAAAGTTGTGCAAAACTTATGAATTCATTGAATGTTTGTATTTGATAGAAACTGAAAATGAAATAGTTGAATCTCTCAATCGTATCAACATGATGAATAATTAACAAAATTCGGATTGAGATTTCAATATAAGGATTCTTTCATTTTTTCCGAATTAGGTACTAATTTATTTTTGAAAGTAAGTCAGCTCAGGTGCCCCACCTACTACTAATTAATATCCGATGACAAATTTACCGAATAATTAGTTTGTTACTTACTGTAGATACACTTGAGATCTTGAAAACGTGAAATTATTATAAGCCTTGCATGCTGGTCCTACAAATATTAATATATTAATCTGTGATTGCATTTTAATTCATTTTACTCTTAAACTTTATGGTTGCATTATGACTCCTATTCTATGACCTCTGAAAATGTACAACAAATCTAAAAAGTTTGGTAGATCAGACTACTTTCTGGGTTTTTTATACTTTTTGGATTTTTATTTATTTTTGAGATTAAATGGTTGGCAATGGAACCGATTATTACTCTCAGTTAACCTTAACTTTCTAATATGTTATATATCTTAAATAAATGCATACCCACGATAAGGTATTTTATTTAATTGTATATAAAGTTGAAAATCTCGGTGTGATGAGTGTTAGTTGTAATGTTTGAAGTCAAAACTTTTTGCAAAACGCTCGATTTTAGACGTCGTGTCTAGAGTGTTTTTGTGGCAGTTCCATTAAAATTTCTGAAAGCTTTCATAACCTGAATAATTTTATTATTTTCATCGCATATACACAAATTTAATGATTAAAGTTTTGTTTTAATTTTTACCAAAGTTTTCATCTAAACAGAGCGAAGATGTTGTTTTGTTTAAAAGTAATGTAAAAAATATTTTTAACTTTAGTAAAAGTTTTGTTGTAGTTTTTACCCGAAAAATTATGTTAAAAATAATAAAAGTTTTTGATAACATTTTGTATTTTATAATTTTGAATTTTTTTTTTAGTAAATTGTTAAAAATGTTCCCCATCTACGTTAATTTTTGATTACACTAAAAATAAAATTAATTTTTGGACATTATTTTTACAAAATCGCTTCTCAATACATACACAATGTTAAAGTTGAAACTAATATTTATTTTACAAATAAGCAAACAATCAATATTAATTCTCGATTTTTCTTCGTGCTTGTTTATTTTTTTTATTTAATTCTATGTAATCAAATTTATTGTTGCCATTATACATTGTACACTATATTATGTATAGTATGTTCACATATTTATTTATTGCTGTTGTTGTTCGCCAATTACATTTAATGAACAAAAAATTCCTGTAACTTTATACACTCGTCGTATAAACATTCTTTTGACATCTAATTAAAGTTAATAAATAAAAAAATTCAAATAAAACAAGCGAAATTAAATAAATTTTTCGCCATTTGTCTATTGCCTAAGTGACGCGCTTGACAAGACCTATCAATAACATTTTTCCAAATCGAAATTAAATTACATTTATATTATTATTATCGTTCTGTTTGAAGTTAGATGTGTATTTGGCTAAATAATTAATTAGGAAAAACAATTGAATTTTTTCCTTTATTTTATGGTGGTATGGAAAATTATTTTGTAAGGTAACAAAAAATAAAAAAATTTCATTAAAACTTTATGACATCACATCATTTATTTCTATTTATATATATGTACAGTACATACATGTGTAAGTATATATATTTAAATGAGAAAAAAAACTCACGCGCTTTTTCACAACACAGTAACGAATGAATGATTTGAAAACAAAACTTTTATTTTTATGAGCACAAACCGCTTAGAAAATACGAACAAAGTTATTTTATATATTTTAAAATTCATGAAATATTATTATTACACTTGATTATTATTATTATTATTATTATAAAGTTAAGATGAAAAAATGTTAGAAAATTTTTGAATACTTCAGAATCAAATTAATCAAATAAATCGCAAATTATTATACGTATATTCAACTTTTACTTGCTTGAATATTGCATGTATGTATATATATGTATATAGATACAGTATATAATTCATCTTACCTAAATAGAAAATAAAATAAAAACCACCGCCATACTTCATATAAAAGTTTTTTTTTTTCGGAGTATACGTACACGTTTAATGACTCAATTCGAATACATAAAAAGTTTAATTCAAAAAAAAAAACAATATTGGATTCACAAACATTCGATCGTATATACATATGTACATACTATAGAACTGAAGTGGTAATTTAATCAAATTGGATACTCATACGGTTGTGATTGGTGAATTTTCCGTCATCAATCAAAATTAATCAGTATTGCGCTGTTTTTTTTTTTTATTTTGTTGACAAATTGGTTATTTATTGTGTGTGATATTTACATGAATATCAAATTTATTGGCACCCCTATACTATATACATATGTACCTATATATATATTTATATATATATTTTCTATAGTTGTTGATGTTTCAATTTCACCCCAAAATTATTCCTTTTTGAGAGAGAAGAAAATGTTTTTATTTATTTTTATTTTTCACGGTTGAATTATTTGTCTAGTGGGAATTTAAGTGTTTTTCGTTAATTTAAAGTTATCTAAAGGAGAATCGAATAAATAAAAAATATTTTGGATACTGCGATATGTTAGGCGGAGTGAGAAATCTGGTAAAAATGAAACAAGGAATAGTATTTGCGGGCAAAAAAAAAATTATTTTTCAACGTAGTCGCCTTTTAGCTCGATACACTTAGTCCAACGATTTTGCAGTTTTTCGATCCCTTCCGAATAATACGATTTCTCCAACCCTTCAAATTAGGCGTTTATTGCATCGATGATCTCCTCATTAGAGCCGAATCTCTTTCCGCCGAGCCATTTCTTCAACTTCGGAAACACGAAATGGTCGCAGAGGGCTAAGGCTGGAGAATATGGCGGATGTGGAAGCATTTCGAAGCGTTATTGATGGATTTTGACTATGACAACTACACACGTGTGCGCCCGTGCATTGTCTTGATGGAGAAAACTTTTTTCTTCGCCAAATGCGGTCGTTTTTCTTTCAAAACGTCGTTTCGTCAAACCGAGCGCCTATGTTTTCTTCATTTTACCTTTACTTCAGTTGTTATGGTCAGAGTCGAGTTGTGGAGTAAGATTAATGGAATTAATGATTGTTTGCAACTCGAGATTACCGTGAATTTTCCTAAAAATATGAAAAATCATTGCCGAATTCTCACATCCTTATAACATTTACAGTACCACGGTAATACTATAGCAGAATCAAAATCAAAATTTTTGACTAGAGTCATTAAGAAAAAACCATTAGAGATAGGAAAAATTGAACTGTTAGTCCGCAATACCGCAAATTCATGAAGAAAACATTTGCAATTGCTTGATACTTTAATACTTTAATAACCAATATGAACTTCAATTGAAAGCAAAGTAATTTTTTCGCCTTTTCGTTCAAAAAAGTAATTGCTGATATACGAGTAATTGTCGTTAGTTTTAGAAAAGTTATATATATTTAAAAACATTTTGATAATTAGTCAGAAAATTTTAAAAAACATTCAAAAAATTAACTGTCCTATAAAATTTAATTTTTTTAACAATTTTACAGTTAAATTTTTTTATGTAATTTATAAATTTTAAAGATGCAGTGAACATTAAAGGTTTTATACAGGTATTTTGGAATACACCATTCTTATCGATCTTTCAAGAATGTTAAACTATGTATTTATAAATTATCTGATTTTCAACAAGAATATTTGAGAAAGAATATTAAAATATTTAGTTTTTTTTAACAATTTGTACAACTTTTGTATGTCAATTATGAAAATATATAATAATTTTTCGAGTTTTGAAAAATTTTCATTATACATGAATTTAACAAATTTTATGAATTATTTTAATTTTAACAATTTTGAAATAGCTTTAACAATTTCTAAGAATTTAATGAAGACATACATTTTTATCTTTAAAATAATTTCATAATTTATTTTTAATGTTTAAATTATATGTGAATTTTCAGACTTAAGTATTTTACTAATTATAGCCAACCATTTTTTAATAACTTATAAACATTTTAATTGTCTCACAAATTTTATATTTTTTCCAACTTAAATAATTTTACTAACTTATGATATTTGGTTATGTAAAATTATAGAGCTTTGGAAATATAAATAAGAATTTCCTTTAAATTTTAATGAATTATAAGTTTTCCGAATTTCATAAATTTTAATAATATATTTAAAAAAAAACGAATTTTTAAAATCCTTCAACATTACAAAAATGTTGTTATCTTACGAAATTTAAATATTTATTTTTATTGATTGAAAAAGTTACAAGGTTTAGGAATTGAAAAAAATTTAAGAAATTGATAAATTATTTTGCTGAATTTGATGTTTGTTTTTAAATAGTTAAATTATTTATTACATATTTTCCGATTTTTAACGAGTGGGATAATCAGTCAGAATACTATCTTTCGAAATTTAAAATATATCTCTGCTTAAAAATTCAACGAATTATTAACACATAATTTTATAGTAGAACTAAATTAAATAATTGTTGGCTGAATGTTTAATAAACAATTTTAAACAACTTTTTCGAATTTTACAAATATTTAAATTTAGAATAATTTATTGGGAGTTTTAAAAATTTATGAGATTTAGGAGTTAAAATTTTAGAATTTACGAACATACATTTTTTAACTTGCTTAGAATATAAAATATTTTACGAACTACAGAAATATTAAAATTTGTTATAATTTTGACAATATAAACTCCCGAGCCACTAAATCTACTCCATCCAACGTTCAGCGCTCACAGTAAGGCGAATTGTTTTAAAATGGCTTAACTAATTTTCGCAAGATATTATTTTTCTAAAAGGCTGATTTTTACTTTAAAATGACACTATTTGAATGAAAACGCAATCAGGATTGATGATTATGAAAAATTAAATTACAACAAAAAATTCAAGCAAAAAAAAAAAAAAAATTATCCATAGTATTACTCCTCCCCCATAAGTCTACAACGTTTCGCATGTGGTTCCCCATTGACCTTATTAACGTAATTTTGAGGTCACTGATGTTAGATGTTACTGGATTTCTGGCTCAGACCATACGTTTTAGTTCGTCCCATAAATGCTCATTTGAATTCATGTCTGGACTGAGGGCTGGCCACTTCATCGTCTCGATTCCAACCTCATCCGTGAACTGAGTGGTTCGAGCTGTGTGACACCGGGCATTGTCATGCATCAATATGAAATCTTCCTCTATATATCCTGCGTACGGCACTACATGATCCAAAAAAGGTCCTCTGTATATCGTTCAGCGGTCAGACCTCCTCTACGACATCCACCAGGTGCGAAACCAACATTTCTTTTTCCTCAAGCAATATGAAAGCCGACACCATGGCCGAACCGCGGTCGTACGAGACTATTTTAGCACTGCGAAAATCGATCTCCTGGATGCCTGTAGACCATGTAGACAAATTCTGCACTCATCAGTGAAAAGAACGGTCCTCCAACGGATGCTCCAATTGAATTTAGACTGCTATTTGCGGTGAGGTGTTGTCAATTTTGGGCATCTTGCTGCCCGTCTTTGAATGAGGTTGGCTTCCTTCAAGCGTGTTCTTACTATCCATTGACTAACAACTACATTTCGAGCTTATATTAGTTAGCTCCTGCGCACATCGACGCCCGTGAGATGATGATTTCGCAGTGAAGTTACAGCGATAAATGCACACCGCTACCAGCTGGTATGTGGTCTTCGATTGAAGGTACCAGTTTCCTGAACCATTCTGGACACTCTTGGGCAGCAGATTGGCTCATGTTAAGCTAACGAGCGACTCTTTATTAATTGCGTTCTTCTTGCAATAAAGCAACAACTAGTACGGCTTTTTCTGGAGTAGTATACATGATTTTGAAGAAACGATGAATGAATCAGAATGCCAAATATCAGTCAACGTGGTATTATACATGAGATTGCAGCACGCCAATTATATTAATTTATAATGATAAAGGTGAACTTGTAAAGATAAAATACTAACCTGTCAAAAAAACGTTGTTTTCTCGATCATTTTCTCATTTTATAACAAGAAAATATTCAATGATTTGCATTGTATAGGTGTAGGTATATGTAGAAATTGATTGTGGTTATGAAGATGAATATAATATAATATTTACCGAAAGTACGTATTGCACAACTAACCCAAATTAGGCGGTGATTATAGATTTCACGATGAAATACAAATATTATTGACCAAACCTTGAATGAAACCTTGAAACCACTCTCCTTGTTACAGTAAGTAACGTCCATGCTTTAGTATTCGAGGGATTTGGGTTCGATTCCCGGGGATAACAAAAATCACGGTTGATCAAAAAAGTGCTAAAGTAACTCCATTTCCATTAGATGTATTATATGTATAGAACAAACTGGTACCATCGATAAAGACCGCCAAATGAAACCACTTCGCCTGATTTTACACAATGATCGATGATTCAAATTAAATGTTCTTTGTTCTCAAACATGATGATGGAAACCAAAATAATTCAACCGTTCAATAAAATTACTACGAGCTTTTATCAAAATTTCTTCAATTTCAGATTAAATTAAACTTTTCCAATTTAAATAGTCCAATGTAATCTTTTACAAATGAAATTAAATCTATTACGCATAAAACAGTATTTTATTCGTTAATTGGTCGTTAAATATACTAGCTATGTCCAATTTTCTAATAGCAATTTCTGGATATCGGTCGTCTCATTAACGAAATTTTCAACTACATACATTTATCAGTTCTTGTTAGAAATTCCGCCGAAATCAAGATTTATCTATATACGAAAACCAAACTATTCCAAATTTTTTAAACCATTTCTCGCTAAATTTGGAAAATCTTTAATGTTATTTTAATGCTAACTATATTATAATGAAATGATGGTAGTTTCGAATATTTAGGTCCGCATAATTGTGAAAAATTCACATTTAATTCTTCTTCCATAATAATCATTTTAAAGAATTAAACTAAACGTATTAGCGATCTTTTAAAATTTTGGTTGAAAGAAACCATCTGCAAAGCGCAAATTGTTAATATCTTAATACAAAATCTTTTAACCCCATTTCAATAATAACTTTCAATTATTTAAATACATTTTCTTTTTGATCAAAATTTAAATTTTCTATCAAATTAAATTGCCAATAACCTCATTTTTCTGGTTAATTTAAAGACTTAGCCACGCAGTCTTACAGTAACTCTTTTCCCCCATCTTTTCGCATTTCAGTTTCATCACATAACAAATAATCTTTTTATTCAACCAAAAAATTTCTGCTTATCATCATCATTATCATCGTTTTCTTAACTCCGAAAACCAAACCAAATTAAGAGAAAAAAAAACAGGCTTTGAAAGCTCAATTTTTATTTTTTCTTAAATCCACCGCATCCATGATATTGCGCAAATTGGCCGTTACGTTCCTGGCATAAGAAAATAAATTATTTAAAAAAAAAAACGCTGAATGAACATTATTTTGTTGTTGTTGTTCTTGTAATTAAATTTTACTAATTAATTCTTAAATTTTTTTTTTGTGTGCCTTGAACATTTTTATTATCTCGTTAACCAAAGAAAATAATGAAAACGAGGAAAAAATGAATTTGGAAAAATGAAAAGTCAACCAGTATCGTATAAAAATTATATTTTATATAAGAACGGAATTGGGTAATAGAATGTATATACTCGTATATGTATACAATTTTTGACATTTAATTCTTTTTTATTATTCGCTTTTTAAATAAAATAATTAATATACATTACTTTTTGGATAATAAAAATACATAAATGCAAACGGAATTATAAGGGATGAATAAGAAATGAGGAGGAAAATGAAAAGTAAAATTACTCCTTTTTGGAAATAAAATTACTAAAAAATAAATTGAATTTCGTGAAGAACACACGTTTCAATTTTTTTTTTTTTTTAATGATGCGAGGGTATTTTTAGAACTTTATTTTAATATGCTTTTATCAAGACTATAAGAAAGTTCAGAATATTACATACATACGTAAATTAATGGTTAAGGCTCAACTGCACTTTATCACAAAATTAATAATTAATTTTTTTTACTTTCAGGTAATATCAAAAATTAAACTATGTTCTAATATCGTGTCCGGTGCTGAAGCGCAATAGGTAATGTTATTATTGTTAAAATAATCTTGATGATAAATTTAGTATCACGTAAAAATTATTTTAAATTCGTTGTTAAAATTACACTATTTCTATAGAGTATCTACTGAATTTTTGTTACAATAATATAGCTAAATAAAAACTTTATGTAAATCTGATTCATATCTATCTATTTTAAGTTGTAAAACATAAAATATTTATCGGCTAAAATAATATCCAGCTTACAAGTTTGTAAGTAAAATAAAGCTTTCGTGATTTCTTTAATATTTTTTTGTCGGCTGCTTTATAAAAGAAGAATAGTTTTTATAACACTATATGAACATAAAAAAATACTTAACCATAAAAATAAATGTATGTACTTGACGTGTACATGTGTAATATTCAAAGAACTTTAAATCAATTTTAAATTTAAAAAACAGTGAGATAATGTTTAATTCGTTTTATAAAATTGTCTCGCAACAGCGAATCAAAGGAAGAATAGTGCATCTAATTCTAAAAATTTCACGATTTTTAAGCACATTAACAACAACAGTGGAACACAAATACAAATATTTTAATCGATATGTACTAAGGCCGTGAGTCAATTAGTTAAAAAAGTTATTAAAAATTAAAATTTTGACAGAAAACTCAAATTTATTTTTGTTTGTTTATCATAAAATGACCAATAAATAAAAAAAAATTGATTTTCCACTCAAAATTTTAATTTTTAATTATATTTTACAACTAATTGACAAATGGCCTAAATGTTGATCGAAGCACCAAAATATAATTTTTTATTTGCTTTGCGGGTAAATAATGTTGCAGATTTGTTATCTAGTAACCATACTAAAACATTATGAAACCATTTTGAGCTTTAACTATCAAAATTTTGATATTGCAACCTACGTTAGTATAAGTTCCTGTGCTGTTTTATCTTGTTTGAAATTGGTATAGCTCTCACCACTAGTAAACAGTATAGGAATAAAAAAGACTAATCCTACAATAATCCTTTTATTTTTTTCATATTTTCATACATTCGAATTTCACAACGCTCTTTTATTATACAAGCCGAAAATGTTCACCTTATGTTTCACATATTTTATCATGCAACAAAAATGAAAAAGTTTCTTAATACCAAGCTGTAATTTTAAAAATGTGAAAGGCAGTAGTATTTCTCATCTTGCAAGGGAAGTGTTTTAAGTGGACTGGATTTTTGACATGTAGGAAAAGTTAGTAGTGTTTGACAAATACGACAACTCTGGTGACAAACACAGTAACTACAAAATGGCGTTGGAATTGAAATACCATCAATTCAGAAGGAATTCGACGAATTCCAAATTTGAATTCATTTTACAACATTGTTGTTGTAAATTGGCAAATGTCACTTTAATTTAATTTTTAACTACTTTTGTAGCATTTTTGTTCATAACAACTCGTCCATCACATACATGTTTTGTTGAAAATTTTCTTCCGTCAATATAGGCACAGAGGTAAGAAACGAAGAAAATGCATCATGTACTCATACTTTTATGGACCAGCACAATAAAATACACATTCGTTTTATTAAATCATAAATTAAATATATGTAGATATCCAAACACATAAAACGCCTTTTCCAACAGCATTGTTGGTATGGTTATAGGCCCCCCAAAATATTTGATCGATACATTTTTACTTTTCGTTTAACCGAATTTATTTTTTATTCTCTATGTATGTGTATATACATATCCGATTCTGTTAAAAACTTATAAATGTCACAGTGCCTTCAAAGATGAACTGTGAAGAATCTACAAGCAGAATTATTCTAAAATTAATTTTAATTATTAGATTTTAATTTATAAAATTAATTGTTAGTTGCTACATTTTTTGAGATTTTTCAAATTCGTTAATCTTTATATAGGTATGAACTACACTTGAAAATTTTTCAAAATTGTACAACATACGGTTTAAATTATATAAAAAACAATTCTTGTTAATTCCAAGATTTCAATTTAATATTTATAGAACTGCGAAAATTGAAAAAAATTTAAAAACTACCAAAATAGCTAAATTTATGAAAAATTAATGTTTAAAATTTATAAAAATTCATCATGTACATTTTTTTAACTCGTCAAAATTTAACTTTATTCTAAAACAAAATTTAGCTTCCCGTAAAATTTAAATTTATAAATTTATATGGACAATTCAAATAATATAATTTTATGAACTCAAAAATATTGAAGTTCTGTAAATGTTAAAATTAAAACAAAATTTATTGTGCGAAATTATTCAATTAGAAAAATTCCTGTTAATTCCAAGAATTCAATTTTAAAATTTTACAACTTTGTTAACTTTGTTGTAAATTTTAACTATTTTTAGTTTTTAATTATTTTAATTATATTATTGAGAATTAAGACATTTATAAATTTAAATTTTACGGGGAGCTAAATTTTGTTTTAGAATAAAGTTAAATTTTGACGAGTTAAAAAAATGTACATGATGAATTTTTATAAATTTTAAACATTCATTTTTAATAAATTTAAATTATTTTGGTAATTTTTTAAATCTTGGAATTATCAAAAAAATTTATAATTGAAATATTTCGCACAATTAATTTTATTATAATTTTAACATTTACAGAACATTAATATTTGTTGAGTTCTTATATTATATTATTGAGAATTAAGACATTTATACATTTAAATTTTACGTGAACCTAAATTATGTTTTAGAATAAAGTTAAATTTTAACGAGTTAATAAAATGTACATGATGAATTTTTATAAATTTTAAACATTCATTTTTAATAAATTTAAACTATTTTGGTAAGTTTTTAAATCTTGGAATTAACAAAAAAATTTATAATTGAAATATTTCGTACAATTAATTTTAATTTAATTTTAACATTTATAGAACTTTAATATTTTTTGAGTTCTTTAATTATATTATTGAGAATTAAGACATTTATAAATATTAATTTCACGGGAAGCTACATTTAGTTTTAGAATAAAGTTAAATTTTGACGAGTTAAAAAAATGTACTTGATGAATTTTTATAAATTTTAAACAATCATATTTAATAAATTTAAACTATTTTGGTAATTTTTTAAATCTTGGAATTAACAAAAAATTTTATATTCGCACAATTAATTTTGTTTTAATTTTAACATTTACAGAACTTTAATAATTTTTGAGTTCATAAAATTATATTTTTGACAATTCATACAAAAAAGAAAATGTTAACGAGTTTATAAAATGTGTATGATGAATTTTTATAAATTTGAACTATTTGGGTAGTTTTTAAATTTTCCTTAATTAAAAATTGAAATCTTGTGAATTGATTAAAAAATGTATAATTGAAATATTTCGCACAGTTAATTTTGTTTTAATTTTAACATTTACAGAACTTTAATATTGTTTGAGTTCTTACAATTATATTATTGACAATTATGACATTTATAAATTTAAATTTTAGGGAGGCTAAATTTTGTTTTAGAAAAATGTTAAATTTTAACGAGTTTATAAAATGTGTATGATGAATTTTTATAAATTTTAGACATTAATTTTTCATAAATGTAACTATTTTGGTAGTTTTTAATTTTTTTTTATTTTCAAAAATTTTAGTTTTAAAATTTAAATTTATAAATGTCTTAATTCTCAATAATATAATATAAGAACTCAACAAATATTAATGTTCTGTAAATGTTAAAATTATAATAAAATTAATTGTGCGAAATATTTCAATTATAAATTTTTTTGTTAATTCCAAGATTTAAAAAATTACCAAAATAATTTAAATTTATTAAAAATGAATGTTTAAAATTTATAAAAATTCATCATGTACATTTTTTTAACTCGTCAAAATTTAACTTTATTCTAAAACAAAATTTAGCTCCCCGTAAAATTTAAATTTATAAATGTCTTAATTCTCAATAATATAATTAAAAAAATTAAAAACTAAAAATAGTTAAAATTTATAAAAAATTAATGTCTAAAATTTATAAAATTTCATCATACAAATTTTATAAACCCGTTAAAATTTAACTTTTTTCTAAAACAAAATTTAACTTCCCGTAAAATTTAAAAATATAAATGTCTGAATTGTCAATTTATTTAAATTTTATTAGCTCGTCCAAATTCGCAAGAAAAATGTTTTGTTCTTGGGGTAAATTCCTAAACCCAATGAAATTATCAGAACCCTTGCTGTTGTAACAATTATAAATATTCGAAAAATATAAATTAATTTTTAATGAAAATGTTAAATTATTTAATGTCTTGAAATAATTAATGTACTTTAATTTGTTTATCTATATATATACAAAATTCTGAAGCTTTCTACATTCTGTTAATTTTAAAACCAATTAAATTACAGAGAAATAAAATTGGGTAATAATATTACACTGAAATTAAAAATTTCAAATTTCTTCTATTTAAAACTAAAACATTACAAAATTTAAAACTTTTTGAATGTTTTCATATTTTTAATAAATTTATGGAGTAGCATTTCTTCGCTTCAACATTTTTAAATTTAATTTTTATGAATTTTAACATTTTCAGAAGTTTTAAGAAATTTATTTTATTTTAATCGCTTCTAAACGTCTATCTTGTACGAAAATTTTTAAAAATATAGAAAAAGTTAAATGTTCCGGAGTGATCTAATTTATAAATTTTTTGAAACTTCTGAAAATGTTAAAATTAATAAAAATTAAGGTTAAATCTGTTGAAGCGAAGAAATGCTACTTCATAAATTTATTTAAAATACAGAACTTAAAGATTACTACTAATAAACCTGTAAATTCCAGTAAATGGAAAATAAATTATTTTGTATTTTTGTTATTACAGTTAAAAAATCGAAAACAATTATTAATAAATTCAGAAAAGTTAATGATAATCTTTAAAGGAATGTAAATAAATTTGAAACGTGTAAAATTTCTAAACTCATAAATTTTTTAAAAAGATTTAGATTTAAAATTGGAAATTTTTTAACTTACTTAACGCAATTGCAGTTCCATTAAAATTTATAAAATTTGATTTTTTGTTTAAATGCATAATAAAATTTAAAAATTACAAAAGAATTTTGCAAAAATATGTAAAAGTATAGATATTCTAAGACTTCAATTTATAGTTTTTTTTTAGATTCAATAAATTGTACAAATTCACATACATTTATAAATATATTACTAATATACATATACGATATACTTGTAAATTAATGATTTTAAAAATCGATAATATTCAGAATTATTATTAACACTTGAAATCTAAAAATTGTTAATTCTTAATACTAATACTAATTAGTAAATTTTAAAATTTCTTTGGAATATTAAAATTAAATTAAATAATAATAACAATAATAATAACAATAAATTTTGTTTGGTATCCAAAAAAATTACCATTTTTACAACACACACTCGGAAATTCTTAAAATATAAAAATTACACAGAAAAAAATATGCACAGCATTGCTTTAACACAGGTTCTATTGTATTTGGACACTAACTCTCCCTTGACATGATCGTGATTTCATTTTTTTGTCAAATTTCTAATGTTTTCAATGTTTACTTTGTTTTTCAAATTGCCTTTAACTTTTGTGTCGGGTATCGTAGTTGAGTTAATTTTTGTTTTTCATATAGTTCCAAGCGAAAGAAATAATGTAATACAATCTAGTCTACATAGCGGGCGGGTTTTGTTTTTTCGGAACGTTGAATATAATTTTTGTTTGATTTTATGTCAAAATTTGATTACCATTTGTGGCCTAAGCGGCGTTGAAACAGCTTGCGTATCACTCAACATTTTGTCTATGTTAAGAATCAACATCGACGGTGCGATGCCTTTTATTGAAAAGTGAATCTCTAGAGTGCATAGGAATTTACACCTCAAAAACAAAAAAATTGTAGAATTAAAAATATTGAGTGGTGATAGGCAAGGCTTACCAACAGATTCTGTTGTCTTTAGGTTTATTTAGATAGTAATACGTATGGTGTTTTAAAAAATTGTGTGAACCGCAAAGTTTGGTTACAGTAAAAAAAAAAAAAAAAAATTAAAGTTGTGCGGATTTTACTCCAGCACTCAATAATAATTTTTAGTAAATCTTTTTTGACAAACAAAAATTACATTTGGTTAATATTTAAATCTATTCCCAACACTCAGAATACACTTTTAATTAATAAAGTTAATTAGGAAAAAGTGGTACAAAGGAGTTTTTGTTGCCTTTTTTCGCTGTGTCTCTGTTACCTTCATTGACCATGTAATCTGTTTTGCTGAAAGTTTTGTCCAACCAAATGTCCCTCGGAAGCGGTTTCTATCATGATCTTCCCGTTTTCTCTATTAATTGTTACAGTTTTCCAAAACCAAAATATTTTAATTTGTAGCTCTATTATTGAGAAAAATATTTTTTCACTTGGTTGTTCTACTGGCCAAATCGAAACTGACAATTATCTTCTGCTGTTACTCTCAAAGCGGTTCTATTTAAAAATTCTATTTATTAAGTTTGTTTCTCTATTTAAATTTACAATTTAGTTTGTTTCAACAATTCTTTTCATCGCTGTCAGTGTTTCAGTCACAGTTCTTCATCCTTTATAATTGTCTATGTATATTAATTGACTGTGAGATAATTCAGCATGGGTTAATTAACTGTGGGGCAATTTATTGTAAACAATTTACTGTGGATAGTTTACCATGTAAAAGTGTTGCGATTTTAAAACTTAAAAATTTTAGTAAGGAACACGAGAGCCTTTCCACAAATTCTTATTATATGATTTGTTTAGTTGGCCGTCACCAAGAGGCTTCTTTCATTTGGTTCTGCAATCTTGAAATATAAAGGTTTTTACACTATCACAAATAATTCCAAACTCAAGTGATTTACCATTGCTCGTTTTGTTGCAACAATATAACAAATTTCCCGCGTCTTTTTTTAAACCACTTAAGTGTAACTCTGAATGGTAAAAAGATTTATAAGAAAAGATATTTTCAAAAATAAAATAAAAATCGTTTTTCTATAGAAGGTGTGGAAAATTGTATTTTTCCATTTAATTTAAATAATAATTTCCATATATTAATACTCACACCTCTAAATACAGTAGCGTATACATGTATTTTTTTTTTTTTTTTGAATTGTAAGCAAAATAAATTTTATAAGACTCATTTTCCTATTTTCCCGTTTGCATATTATATGCGTATACAAAATGGTAAACCAGAGTATATTTTTCGTTTCGTTGTTGTGTATTTCGCTTTTCTTTTGGAACGTGATATATTTAGTATTTGATTTTTCATTATGAAAAGAAAAAGCCTATATAGAGATATTTTTTCTGTTAAGTAAACAAATTTTCTCTTATATGTGCTTTTTTAAGGTACCAATGTACTTGTACATAATATATTTCCTTACAATAATAATAATTTCTAAGGGGCTGTTATAAATTGGTTGATTTCGAAAATGTATTATACATTTCTCTGGAAATCTTTGTTGCGAACACGAGAACATATTATCGATTTTCATTTGGAATGTCTGATATATTTAAATTTCTATTAAAAAATAAATAAATCAAAGCACATTTTTTTTTAATATCAATACGAGACGTACGAGTAAGCATATTTACTTCTTGAACAAAATTTATATTATGTGTACTCAATACTGATGTTATATATCTCGGAGAAAAAAATTCTAAAATACCACAACATTATGTTCTACTTAATTGTATGAAATACTAAATAAAAAAAAGTTGCAACCACATCTTTCAAACCACACATCTTGTATACTGTTATATTATAAAAGATTTTTATCTATTCATGTGTCTATGGTGGGAAAACATGCTTTCCAGTTATAATATGAATGTGTACGTATATGTATGTACGAGTACGTACTATACAATAAAACATATATAATTCCTTTGTGAGTTGAAATCTATTGATTTGTTGTTTAAGCATGTATGCATATAGTAAAAATACCACATCTAGCTTTTTTGAGTTTCGTTAAAAAAAAATAATTTTCTCAAAATTCTCCATTTTATAGATGTTGTCGTAATAAAAAATACTAAAAGTTGATAAAACCACTTAAAGAAGTGAAAACATTAATGACAAGAGTGTATGTATAAAGTTTTTTTTCTGTGTTTTGCTATTCAAATAGTTCTGTTTGTTTTAAAGTTGGAAAATTTGAATATTTTAAGATTGCGAAAGGTTGTGGCAAATCTTGATTTTTAATTTTGTTATGTACGTAGAAATAAAAAGATTATGAGCAGCTGAAAATATATTAAAAAAATATTTGAGAGCTGTAAATTTAGCAGACTAAAATTGAAAATAGACATGACACATTTGGTATTCTACTAAAATGTGATTTTATATGTTACTTGAATAAAATATTACCGAACATTTATATAATGTTAAATTGTACTAAATAAACCAATCATCATTTATCAGCCCAATAATCCCTCTGCGTAACGCAAATTACAATTCAAATACTATATAATTGTCCAAAATACGTATATACATAACATACAATATACACAAAAATAGTTTTTCAAATTGCCCAATTATTCTCTCTTTTCCAATTTTTTTCCGTTACGTAAGTATAGATATAGGCATTTACGTCTTTGTCTTATATATTTAAACTATATAATCAATAATATACAGGCGATCACCGACTCAGTCGTCAGAATTCGCAAAACCAGTCGAGTTTATTTTTTATATCATTAGATTTCAAATTTGATTTATCACTTTATAGTGATAGATTTAGCAAAACTAGTAAATCCAAAACTTCCAATTTACTTGGTAAATATCAAACGTGCATAATTTAGGCTTGTAGTCTTAACCTCGTAAACAAAATTTTATAAAAAACAAAAAATCGATACCAAATTTTGGTCGACTTCGTTAAGCACTCACGTACGAAAACACACGAAAAATTCTCTAGCATTGATGCGAGTAAATTTTTTGTGTGTTTTACTATGTGAGTACTAGGCAAGGTCGATTAAAAATTAGTGTCGAGTTTTTTTATCGAAAAATGTAATTTCAATAGTATCGGAATAATTTGATCAGACTGATAGAGTGATACACTTGTTTGGCTAATTTGACTCATTTTGGAAAACTATTATACTCGTATTAACTTTAAGAAACTTTATTTTCTCTTCACGATGCTTTGTATAATCTTAAGTGATAATAAGCATCGTGCACCGCACGTTTTTAGCTATCGGATTATTTGTTACTAATAAATTTTCCTGTAAAGTTCCATTAACGATCTCCATTACGCTAATTCTTCCACTTCAAATATACTCGGAAAAGTTGACGTTTGGTTTTCAATAAAGGTTTGTGTCTTAACTAATGGTTATTGATAAGTCTGTTGGAAATTGGAACTGACTCTAACTATTACTTTTAAATTCAGTTAATTACTTTGTATAAATACTTAATACTGGAAATAATTTGTTCCAGTCAAATGGTAAATCTGTTCAATTTTATTCAAATCACCAAAAACTTTATTAATCTATCAATCCATCAAATTGAATTGTTTTGGAGAAAATTGGGTCCAATTTGCTCAAATTTCATTAATAATTATTCCTCAATGGCTATAAAGATGAGTGTTTCAGTTTTAAATTTGACTTGAATTGCCATAAATTGCTTCATTCTATTGACATTTAATTTAAATTCGGTGAAAATTGAAATCGTAGGTTGAAATAACGTAAGTTGAAGACCACCTGTACTATCATACCAAAATACATTTTGGTAAATTACATCTTTGACCCAAATTTTCCAAAGCGTCTTACGAAGAAACGGAAAAGCAAAATAAAATTGTTTCATTATCAATTGAATTTCGATTCAAATTTTATTTTTATTTTTTTGAAAACCTTATATAAATGGAATACAAAATACGTGAACTGTAGTATATACAGACAATATCCTTTTTTTCGTTACCGAAATATTGTCCATATTTTCTTTGATATGTACAATATACGAGGGAAATAAAAGGGACAGTCATTGTGTGTAACAAATGAAGGTTTTTTTTCTGTTTTATTGATTTTCCAACATAAAAAGTCGTTTATCTAAACAATACACAATTTCGATGTTTATACAAATCTTCGTTATATACATTTTCCGTTTGTGTATATATGGCTGTGCCTTCTACAGAATTTGCTCAAAAGTTTATATAAGAAACTGGATCAAGAAAATATTTTCTCTTTATACACAAACATACTTTGTATAATGCTTTAAACATAACTTTTGTTTGCATTTTTCATCAGTCAGCTCAAGCGAATATGAATGGAACGTATACCGAATAAGCTCTGTATATTTATAGAAAATTGTATTTTGGAAATTTTGTTTGTATTATGTTGTTGTTTCTATAAAAATAAAAATTCAATAAAAATCATATAAAATTCAATAAAAAATATAAAATTAAATTAAATGATTTTCATATATGTATATACGTATACATAAAACAACACAGTTCATTGCATTGTATACTCGTACCTACTACGTACCAGGGGTATTATGCAAACTAGGCCATGAGGAACAGCCAGAATTATTTATACAAGGAGGAACCACAAAAAAGATCTCAGAATAACAAAAAAATTCTGTACGAAGGTAGAACAACCATCGTATAAATTTATACACAACTATATATGTACATAACATGTAATAATGTTGAGTTTTGAGATTTGCCGGAAAATGTTTCTGCCTTTTTCGGTTTTGGTTTGTTTCTAAGAAAATTAAACATAATACAAATGAAAATTTTATGTTTTTATTTTTCTTAAAAAAAGAAACAACAACGACAACAATCAGAACGCTTCTTGAGTAAATATTAAAAAGCAAAATGATGCTAAGAGAAAATCGATTTTAGGTGCTCTAATTTAAAAAAAACAAAAACGCAAAGTTACAATAAAAAATTAAAAGCACAAAGCAAAATATGAATAAGTTTTCCTCTATAACATATGTACATACATATATGTACGTTATTATGGTTCGCTGTATGTGTTTATTTTACCTTGACATGGAAATTATTCACGATACAATGCACGCAATTAGATGGAAGTTATAATTAGACTTTATACAAAGTTGTGTATATTATAGTTTATAATAGATTGTAAGTTGTAACTTAATTATAAAAGTAAATAACTTTCCAGGCGGTGATACAACTTTCAAACGTTAGGGTAGTGAAATTATCTAGGGAAGTGTTAGTCCCATTTAATCATCTAAATTACGTATTTAGGAGGCAAATCGAATTAAATTAGAAAATTCTTTTGATTTATAAATATTGCTTTATGTTGGTCTTTTTGTTATGTATGCTCTAATTATAGCTGCAAAAGCCCTACATAGTTTTTTTTATAGATCTGTCGAATAGAGCATTTTATCAGTGAGGCTATAATCGAAGTCTATAAATTAACAAAAGAGAGTGGCTTAAGAAATTATAAGCAATTATTTCTCAAAATGTTATAAAAATAAATAAACATATTTAAAATACTAAAACCTAAAATATAATATACTAATTGTTCAAATTATAAATAATAAAACTTATTAAATAAAACCGCAAAATCATAAAAATACAAGTACTAATAACATACTGCAATAAATTAATATGCAAATTTGAATAAAACGATGTTCAATTTTAACAATAAAACATGTATTAAAGTTACCCACAAAAAAAAATCCATCCCATTTAGTTTGCAAATTACAAACATACGATCAGTTAGTGCGATCATGTCGCGGTAATACAAACTCTTAAAAATTAAACAAATTGAAATTTAATGGTGAAAAACTAAAATTTAATGATGGACAATATTTATAAAATTTTCAGAGACAAATATGGTGATTGGTGAAGCTTAAAACTATGTGAAGTTAACACGAAAAAAAATGTATATAACTTTAATAATCAGATATACATAGTAGTAAATTGGAACTACTTCTATAATATTAAGTATACATTTACCTAATTAAACAAAATTTAAATTACAATGATTAACTTGAATTGAAAACATTGATATGAAAACCTATAGCGTTCATATAACACGAATAATACAAACAACAAATATCAACATTAGTTAAAATACTGGTAAGTGCTGCAACACGTATTTTATCAACCATTTTCACATTCGAATTTCCTCAATTCTCGTGTTTAACTTTAAAAACAATACAAACATCTTTCACCATATAAGCAATATATTCTCATTCGATTACGTCAATCATTTGGTAGAATCGTTAGGTTCCAATATACTTATATTTTTCTGAAAGTTCCTCTGTAGAGTTTTATTTTGTTTTAAGCGTCCTAAACAGAATATTTTCATTCGCGTATTTGAATAAATATAAAAAAGAAGAAATATAAGAAACACATGTCAGATAGCGAGGAGACAAAGAACAATGGCGGAAAACAACTAACTCCGGAAACGAAAGTTAGGGTAAATGCTGCAGAAGTCACAAACCCGCAGTTCTGGAAGGATCTACCCGAACTTTGGTTCAAACAATTTGAGTCATTATTCAAAGTTCGAAGAACTACAAATGACGAACAGAAATTTAATTTTGCGATAGCTCGCCTACATTGATGTGATCGCCATGGTAGCCTCAGTAATCCGAAAACCTCGTTAAATAATAAATACAAAAGCTTACGAGATGATATGATTAAAAGACGGTCAATATCGGAGCAAGGTAGGATCGAAAACCTCCTCAAATGTACCGACATGGGGTATTTTTCATCCTCAGACTTTTATCGTCATCTCGAAGATAAAGCTGGAACATCAACAGCTGTAAATCAGAACAGCTGCTAAACACCCTGTGGTTAGGACGATTACCAGATAATAAAAGTTCAATTGTAGCAATCCGGGAGCAAGATGATATAACCGAGCTAATTAACTTTGCGGACCGAATTTTCGAAATTAACCGTCCGAATTTCGACTGCAATGCTGCTGATTCATCAAAACCATCGTATAAACCTAAATCTGATTTAAAGCAGTTGAGAAAGACCAACTGACAGCTAAATTCAATCGTGAGTTTGCTGGGAGATCGCACAGAAGACACCGATCAAATAGCAGAATTAGAAGACGCTCGGGATCGCGTAATCGTTTCCGAGAAAGCAATGGACAATGGATTTGTTACTAGCATCGAAGATTTGGAGAAAACGCAAGAAAATGTGAAGGGTGTTCTTTTAAAAAGAAAACAGCTTTATAACATACATGCGACGAACAATGGGATGATCCAGAATCGTCGCCTTTAGATGTCCCAATACAAAATTCAATTATTTAATTGATACTGGTGTTGATGTTTCCGTCGTCTCAAAAATGAACTTCAATAATCTTGGCAACGATTAAGAAAATCGCTTAATCGCTGCTAACGGCTCCCTCGTCAGTACGTATGGCCCGCGATTATTGCACTTCAATTTGGGATTACGTCGTGATTTTAGACATCCTTTCATAGTCGCATCGGTTATAAAACCAATCGGCGCGGATTTCTTAGTTAAATTTGGGTTGGTTGTTGATTTAAAGAACAAACGCCAGTTAGACGCAAACACATCTCTGTCAGTTAAGGCGGTAGATGCTAGGGTAATCAACGAAACTGTACCTGGACTATTTGCTATTGAAGCTCCATCATATAGCGAGCTACTTCGCTATTACCCTACACTAACACAGGAGGCTAGGTATGATCTTCCGGAGAAACACATTGTGGTACACTGAATCGTAACTGAAGGTCATTTACCATCTTCGCAGCCACGACGCTAAGATCGCCAAAAGCACAAAATTGCTAAAAGTGAGTTTGAATATATGTTACAACTATAGGTTTGTGCCGACAAAGTTCTTCCAGCGCTGCTTCATCTCTACACATGGTTCTTAAACGTGACAGCAACGACTGGCGCCCCTGACCAGATCGGTATCCCTTACCGCATATACACAACTTCTCCTTAAACCTTCAAAACTGCACCGTGTTCACAAAACTATAGATCTCGTGCGAGCGTATCACCAAATTCCGATCGCGGTGCATGACATAGACAAAACAGCTATTACAATTCCTTTTGAACTCTTGGAGTTCACAAGGATTCCATTTGGTTTTAGAAATGCAGCACAAACATTTCATTGTCTGGTGGATTAAGTAACGAAAGGATTTCGTTTACGTATACATCGACGACATATTAGTAGGCAGCAAAACAAAAGTTGAGCACCACGAACATCTAAAAATCTTGTTCGCTCGACTAGCAGAATATGGTTTACCCATTAAACCGTCTTAATGTGAATTCGGTGTAAGCTCCATCAATTTCCTAAGCCATGAAATCACCAAAGATGGCGTCAAACCATCTGCGGATAGAATCAAGGCAATCCAATCCTTTCCTCAACCTACTTCTGTCAGGCAAGTGAAGCGTTTCGTGGGCATTCTCAATTATTACCATCTCTTCATCACTCACTTAGCAGAACATATTGCTCCAATACACGGCCATCTCAGTTGGCTTGGTAAGATGAGCTAGAAGAACCCATTCACGTGGCCAGCTGATTGCGAGGCAGCTTTTACTGCAATAAAAGTTGCTCTCGCCAAAGCTTCCCTTTTTGCACATTCCATGGAGCATGGAACAACGAAAACAACGATGTGGCAGACACATTATCACGCGTAGATGAAAGACTCGATGCATCTATTTATCATACAACAATACATTTGAAAAAATTAATATCTCTGCAAGAATTAGATGATGAGCTCAAAACACTCATAACGAATTCTTCTAACTCAACAGAAGCTCAAAATGTAAGCTAGAACTGATTATTGGCTCTATTCTCCTCAAATTTATCTATCTGATGTGAAACAACGACTGGTGTCAACCGAGCTTACATTCCTAATGAAATGAGTCGGAATATTTTCGAAAATAAACACGGTTTATCACACCCAGGTATACGCGCAACCCGCAAATTAGTTACATTTCGATATTTTTAGCCAAATATGAGCATCGATACAGGGTTTTGGTCTAAATTTAACAGACATACACGTTCTGAACATGGACGTTTTGACATCTCGTCAGGCAGGTTGGAATATATTCACATAGATCTGATCGGACCATTACCTCCATCTAAAGGTAACATATACATACTCAAGATAATCGACAGACTTACGCGCTGGTCAGAAGCAGTACCTCTGCCTGATATGGGGACATCCACCGTAGTTAGAGCTTTTTTGTGTCCCACTCGAAATAACGACTGATCAAGGCAATCAATTCGAAAGCAATCTTTTCAAAGAATTTACAAATTTGTTAGGTTCACACCGAATACGAACAATGACATATCATCCACAGGCAAATTCTACTTCTACACCTACTGAAGATTTACCTGAATCCAATAATAAGAAACTATCGAGCATGGAATTCGATTTTAATCTTGCCGTGAAATTAATTCCCGAGTTTAGCGGAGATTCCCAAACACCTAGTTTATTGAAGCCTTGACATCGGAAAATCTGAATTGTATAATTTTTTACTTGCAACAAAAATTTTAATATCGAATAAAAAGAGTCACTAGTCGAATTGAAGAATCTTTAGGTTTGCTGCAATCGAACATGATCTTTACAAATACGTTCAGTATTACCCATAAGTTTCAAATCGTAATTGATGATTTTCCAATTCCTTGAAATGGAATTCTTGCTAAAGATCTTTGACTTATTGGCACTGTTAAATTGACTTTAAGAATCTTACATTAGAAAAACCAGTAGAAAGTACATAATCCATCTTACTTCTAATCTTCAACCAAAATATGTATTCCCCCAAGAAGTGAACTATTATGTGCAACAATATTCAATATTGAAGGAAATACAATTGTTAAACCTTCTAATCAATCAGCCAGTGAATAGTTTCTGGTTTCAAGGGAATATATCCCAGATCCTAAAATTATAAAAAATCTAACAAAATTACTGAACATGCATTATACACTTAACTTGATAAATTCTAACGAAGAACCTGTTTAAATTTCATTCAACAATCTAGTATTTGATAATCTTCTATACACTACGATATATTTTTCATCAAATCTTGGGCAAATATAAGCACAGATCGTTTAAAAATCGTTGAGTCATCTGTTACTATATATTGACGTTTTTCATTTAGATGGTGATGTCTTGACTGTTGCTGATAGTATTTAACATAGTATTCCAACAGCTTCCGACTGTGCTCCGATTTACGAAAAATCATACCATAATTAACTCTAGACCGCGTGTTTCCCTTTCCCAATATTATTGAAATTTTTGACCAACGGGGGGCTTCATATTCTGGCACTTTGGATATCACCAAGTAAACCGCTTTTAATACAAGTGATATGCACTTCCATTTCAATCGTATGCCTTTTGGTTCGAAAGGAACCTCCGGCTACTTTCCAAAATTTAATAAATACACTTCTTTCTGGTCTCAACGGTTTAAAATGACATAGTCAACTGACTAAAAATTAAATTAATTATAAATTAATATTGTTAGATCCGATAGTGTAAAACCTGATTCAGCTAAGATTAATTCCATTGTAAACTATCCGGAACCGAAAAATCAACGTGTGACGTAAGAGCATTTCTTGGTTTTTGTCAAAAATGTCTCTAAGATATTAACTAAACTTTTAAAAAAGAATACAGCTTTCGCGTGGTCTCTATTTTTTTAAATAAATAAATTAAATTAAATTAATGAACTAAAATTTTAAATAAATAAACGCAGCATTTAAATCTATCATACGCAATTATTAAGGCGCCAATCTTACAATTCTCTAATTTTGATAACACTTTCATAATAACGATTTTTTTCCGATTTTTGAAGCCTGGAAACTCCTTATTGCTTTCGCACTCTTACCAAATCAGACAAAAATTATTCTGTAATTGAAAAGGAGTTCTTTGCAAACCGCTCTTTAGAAAGCCCACACTAGAAATCCGAAAATATCTCGTTTTCATTTTTCTTTCATTTAAGGTCAGTTCACCAGGTCGGATATATACCCTAGCTATTTACACACGAGCTCAAAACCAATAAAATCACCAAAAAAGTTTATCCATGACCAAAAAAGTTCATCACTTTCCCCACTTTCAATATAAAATATTTTTATCTTACGGTCGCATGTAAATAGCTCGGGTAAATATCCGAACTCGCGAAATCACCTTTATAGCTAATCGAATACCTTCTAACACTCAAATCAGCACTATCCGGCCAGCGAATAGTTTCTGGGTTCAAGGGAATATATCTCAGATCCTGAACATAAAAAAATCTAACAAAATTACTGAAGATGCATTAAACCTTCTTGAATGACATGATAAACTCAAAAAATTGTAAAGAATGTAATGGCCGATCGCTTGAGTTTCTCGCGAAACCTGTCGTGATATTTTGGAAGAGGAAAACGGGTGCCGGCGACGATTTAGTATTTGAATTTCGATGTGTACTAAATAAGATTTAATCGGAATGTATCCGAGATGAATATTCAAGTTGTACCGGTATGATGACGTGATGTTCTTTATTGTGAAATTTACCTCGCTTACTTGTTGCGTGTTGGGGTTAATGAATGCTTAATTCAAAACATTGATTTATACATTGAGTTTTACTAATTTATCGATGGATCGAGATATTGGGCTGCTACATTAAACTGGTACATTAAACCTTCCGGCTTCACGCGTGGTACACCCACTTTACTCGGCCAGCGAATAGTTTCTGAGTTCAAGAGACATTAGCTTTTTTTTTTTTGTACCACCACATTTTTATTTATAGCGATTATAACCTTAAAATATGTATATATAGTTCTGTACAAATAAGTATTATGAAAAAAAGAATTTTTCGCGGCTTCCAGAGTGAAATGTAGCAATAAATAACATTTTGGTATATCTATCATGATAGTAGAATTTTTCGGCGTTGAAAGCAAAAAATGTCGTGATAGTAGTCGTTAATGTTGCCATCGTATTTTTCGGGGATGGAAATTGATAGCCCATTTTCACATATGTACATATTAATATTCATAATAATTTATAATGATAATAAAAATAAAAACATGAAAAACAAATTAAATTAAAAATGATAATCATCTTTATAAGTTTTTGATTTTCAAATAATTAATAAAATAAAAATTTAATTAAAAATTTTTTAATTTCACGATAATAATTATAAAACAACAAAATAGTAATATATTATCAAGCAAAACTCATCGGCAAGTTTGGATATTCATGTATTGATGCACATAATTGGAAAAATACCATTTTTTTCGGATCTGCAACGTGCCGTGACGTTTTTGTTTAAAGTTAAGATAATTTAATGACTAAGCAAAGATGAAAATAATAGGAAATAATAGTGATAAGAATTTTGTTAATTTTTATGGGTGGCGTTGGTTAATTAATTAATTATTGCTATTATTTTTTTGTTCATTTTGTTAATTTTTCTAAATAAAAATTAAAACCAAAAACATACTTTGGGTGAAGTGGTATTATTGCTCGAGTTTTGATGTTCAATTGTTTACATAGTAGCGTAAGTGTGTAAAATTAAAACTTGTTCTTAGTGATAATGTAACAGTGTTAGAGAAACTTGCAATACAGGAAAAATAAACTTTTTGGTAGCCCATAAATAGGACCTCACCACACCAATGACTGCTAGCGGGCTGAAAGATGGTGCATGCCAATGAGTCTACTAACTGGAGCTTTAAGGACACGCTCTTAAACTTAACATTTTAATAATTTGTCTAACCTAACTATAGGCTAGGTTAATCCGTTAAGGCTTTCCTGTCAACATAAAATAGTCGGAAAATCGCGCAACAATTTTATTGTTTGTATTGATTGGATGTGTTTCGCTAATATACCAATCGTGGTTCAATCGATTTTTTACTAATTCTATTTTTTTCAATTCTATAAGGGTATAATTGCCTTGCATCTAAGTGATATGCGAGGTCAATTAAATTTTTGTTTTGAAATTTTATTTATTGCTAATAAGCGCATAGGGTTAAGCTCGCTAAATTATTTACGTTTCTCATTTACCATGACTTACGATATTTTGAAACTTGTTCTAAATGTAATTTACGTCTTTCTTATTATAATCGCTGAGATCGAAGTGTGTTTCTAATATTTTCGACCACATTTTACTATAAAAAATCGTAAAATACCATCATCTGATGGTAATTAACTTTAAAGGATTGTGTTTTACCGCAATTAAAATAAAATTTCCGCACTAATAATGGGCGATTACCCACTTTTAAACTCTAAATCTCTAAGAATAAATTAAACCTTTTAGTGTGTTTATTTTTAAAACACGATGACAATTTACGATGACAATTTACTACAATAGATGCTGGAAACATATATCCGAATGAATTTCTGGCACCTCAATTTGACCTCCTGAAACTTGTCAAATTATACCATTGCATATTTTGTTGGATAGCTAATGGATGAACAGTTCTAACTAAGTTTCGCAGTTGGTTATTTTATTGGATTTATTACCAAATTATAGGCTTAGCTGTGCATCTCTGTAAAATATGTCGAGAGAACTGAAAAAACACAGAAAAGCGGACATAACTTGGTTCAAGAAAGTTAAACACTTCCCTTCACTTAATTGCGGACACCATTTGTTTTGAAACACCATATACATAATTTTTCTCCAGTTCACACTAGTAAAACGTAAATTCAAGCTATTGATTGATTTGTCTAATCCATAAATCGTACCTTATTAATGATATGGTTTCTGGTTTAAACTAGAAGTCCTTAAAACCAGAGCGTGCATTTAGATATCTAATGATATTGATGCCGCTCTTATTAATGAGTGCAGCACTGCTGATCTTGTGGCGGTACTAATCACTCTCGTGTGTGCTGATGTTTCAAACTTGTCTGCATAAGCCTATTTACCCTATGATTTCACCTCGCCCCCTCCTTCAGAGGAACTGGTGAACCTTGTAATGTCGTGTAGGGTCAAAAATCTACCTCTCGCAAATGGTTGTGACACTAATGCTCATCATAAAATTTGGGATAGTTCTAATATACCAATAATATAGGACCTTCAATGTTTAATTATATTTACTATTCTGAGTTAGAGATTTTCAAAGTTGGTTGTGAGGCAACGTTCATCAACTCGGTTCGTAAAGAAGTGAATGATATTAGTTTGTGCTCCATGACCATCGTTAACTTGATTCTATATTGAAGGGTGACAGGTGATATTCTCACATCTGATCATATAGCTGCTCTTTTAATATAAACTTTAAAAGTTCCCCAGTTAAACCATATCACAATATGAAACTTACGAACTGGAATTCATTCTCCTCTGTACCATACAGATTAGATCTATCACAGATCTTGATTTGCAGGCAACTGTACTAACGAAAGTAATCTCGACTGCTTTTGAAAAGTCTTGCCTTCATCGATTTTTAGTAGCTCAAAAACTTATACAAAAAGCCTAAGATCAGCGCACAGGACTGCGTGGTAAAACTTGTGTGAGGAAATTGATAGCTTATCTGTTCTCGCTAGACTTCACAAAATTCTGGCTGGGAATCAAACTTATAGACCCGATACTCTTGCAGGCGATATGTTGGTGAGGTTCTGTTGTCTATCCACTCTCCTGGGTGTGACATTCTTCATTCGAATGTGTTGCTTACTAGCCTACTGATGGCGTTTTCCCTGCTGAATTGCAGTATGGGTTAGTACCCATCAGTACTCACCTGTTCAATCTGTTCCGAGCGTACGTTGTTTGTAGCTCTGTACCACGATCTTGGAGCAGGGTTTTATAGGGTAGTTTTCATACCTAAAGCTGGCAAGTCGAATTACAAAAACCCAAAGGCGTTTAGGCCCATTAGTCTGTACTCTAGTTTTCTTAAAGCCTTATCAATAGATTTTATTAGGGAATACTATTGAACTACCTGTCCTCTCAATACATGCACCATGCTTACAAAACTAGCAAGTCTTGCGAAACTGCTCTTCATGAACTCATAACTAGAATCGAAAGATCGCTTCCTGTACATTGCGGGAGTTATTGATACAATAGCATTATGTTTTCTACGATCACGAGTGAGTGTACCAATTTTAATATTAAGCAAACCATTGTTAGATTTATCGATTCTATGCTCAAGTCTGGCATAATTGAGACTGAGCTGGATGACTCATCAGTATTTGTTAAAGTGGCCAAAGGCAGCCTGCAAGGGAGAGCACTCTGACCCTTGCTGTGGCTCATGGTTATATCGATGAATTATTTGTTAAATTGCAGCGATTTGGATTTATCGTGCTAAGTTACGCGGATGATCTCGTTTTGCCAGATTCTGGTAAATACCTGAACGTCTTATCTGATCTAACGCAGAACGCTCTTAATATAGCCGAAGTTTGGTGTCTTGAAAAGGGGTAGGACGTCAATACCTCTAAGACTGATCTGGTTGTCTTTACCAGACGTAGAGACAATGCTAGGTGTCATTCTAGATTGTAAACTCTCCTGGCAATTTCACGTTAATTATAAGCTGCAAAAGGTCATTGCAATTTTTTGGGAATGCAGAAGGGGCTTTGACAATTCCTGGGGTCTGACCCCCAAAATAATGTCGTTCATCTACAAATCACTGGTTTAACCTTTACTGGAGGCAGCTGTGAAACTGACTTCTTTTGTAGCAAGGCTGGATAGACTGCAGATGACAGCCTGTAGGGCAATAACCGGGGCCAAGTCGTTTACTCTAGGCACAACGTGCTCTGCTGCGTTTCGACTGAGGTTATGAAATGGTGAATGACAGAATATTACCTGAATTTAATTTCTCTCTCAGGATTTCTATAGACAATTGTTTGAGTCGATATATTTTTTTGTGGATGGCTCTCATTCAGAAGTCAGTACAGGGTTTGGATTCTATTTTCCAATAAGTATCAGCTCAGATTCTCGAGTAGTTGGGGCATAGACAATCATACTAGATTTCTCATTTTACAAAAACAGAGCAGTACAACAAACTTCTGATTTTTCCTATGTTGTCGTTGTGTTGGTGCATTCTATTGTATATACACTATGGAATATCAACAACACAACGATGACATTGAAAATATTTTTTCTCGCTCATACGCAGTGCAAATAAAAATATGAGATATCTATATACTGTTTTGTCTATGGTTGGGGTAATCACTGAACAGTTTTTCAATCTGGATTAGAGACACTTACCCGATTGACCGTGGATGCCTGCATGGATAGTAAAGCCGTGCCTAATACCCTTAATAATCCTTTGGGTTCATCTAAACTGTTGAAAGATTGCAAACACTACATTAATCTCCTTTGCTCTAATACGAGAGTAAGGATTTTACTTTACTCACTTTTTACTGAAAGCAGGATCGCAATTCCTTTATCATTCAATGGTGGTAAGGACGCTACTATAGAAGTTCTCTTTACTTGAACTGAGTTACGATTAAAAACAGCGGTCCACCGGGACAACGTTTCAGTACACAGCACTAAAGGACCAATGCCTAGATCGACAAATAGATTGTAGATTTGACGTTGTGGCCACCATTTCAGCAGTACCTAAATATTATAAAACAAAATATTCTTTGTCTCATACTCATAAAAAGGAGAATTTCGTAATAGCCATAAAATTCATGGAAAATAGAATATTCGATGAAATTTTAAGGAATAGAGGTACACCTCTTATTATAAGAAAATGATATAAATTGAGCTGTCCCCAATCAAATGGAATTACAAAAAAACATTGTTAATAACATTGTTGATATAGTGGACGAGAATAATAATTTTGTGTGCAATGTTTTCATAAAAAAAAAATCGCATCCGACATGACGACTTGAATTTATGCTACCGGAAAACTTGAACCTACACCGTTGTAAGCGTCAATTTAAACTTTCTTGGCTACTGTCAACTAATGAATTGGTTATATGTATCCTAATTAGAAATATGTCATCATTAAATAAGAATAATGATCAAAAAAATATGCATAGGCAACCTTCAACATTATGCCACCAAATGAAAAATGGTCTATAAATATTTACAATACATATGTATATAGGCAACCCATAATCGATCACTAAAAATTTCCCTCAAAAACTAAATAAATTTTAATTGATTAACTTATAATTAATTACCATATTAGGCTGTCACGAAAATGTTGATTGATTTGTTGAACTATTCAATAATTTATTTCAATTACAGAAATCAATTGAAATATTACAATAATGACTGTGTACATGCTAACAAAACTTGGTTACATGAATTTGTTTATTTGTGGAAGGTATACATATGTCTATAGGAGATAGGTATACATTATACAAATCTCTATAATATAAAATTTTAATCAGTTCAAGATTTTATTTTTTTTATATAATTTATGTATGTAACTATGTACGAACATTAATAAATTTATTATGAACTTATTATTAGAAGAAGAATTCGTTTGTACTCTATATATCGCTTTAAGCAAATTAATTTTGTATTACATAAATAATAATTTCACATCACAAAGATGTTATATAGAGAAAAGAATGTTTCATAGATACATAAAATGTGTGTATACATACATATACTCATATATTATGCTTGTGATTGTTTTTGATTATCATCTAGAGTTGTAAAAGGAAATATGTATATATATACTTTTATAACAAACCGACAAAAACAAACAGTTAGATGGCAGAAAGATATACATACACATTCTTTTCAAACAAGCAAATATGTTTAAGAAGATAGAATTTTTTAAAGAAGCAAACGAAAAAACAGCAAATAGAATTTTGAAGTGTTTTTCATCAAACGCAAGCAAAGCACAAAATAAACTTTATACAGATATGCTTTTATTATTGTTATTGTTTGCTGTGTAGCTTTCGTATAACAATATACTGTATGTACATAAATACTATATTATGGAAAATGATGAGAGGGGCTCATTTTTAAAGATTTTATTATTTTTAAATTTAGACGGGGGAATATCACTTGGAAGTTTAAGTTGTTTATGTTGCGGCATATTTATCTCTGCTTTATATCCTGATTGCACGTTATTAATGCAAATCCAGTATTAATTATAATGTTCCAACTATACTTGTGTAAACAAATATTTGTAACTCAATTAAGTGGTTAAATTAAGCGGTTGTGAGCCGAGCGTTAATATCGGTTTGAAATAAAACGATTTAAGTTAAATTTATTAATTTAATTTAATTTAAGTATACATTTAATGGACTTAAAATTTTTTATTATTATTTCTTTTATTAGGTTTTACTCAGTCGATGGTCACATCAGTAATCAACCACGGGTGTGAAACATTTCCTAAAACCATCCTAAAATTGAAACGAGTGAATGGATTAGTAAACAATTCAATAAATGTCTCATTGAAACACACAGACGAAAAATTGAAAATAAAATAAGACAAGATATTTTATAATGTTACGCAGCAACAATTTAATTAAAAACATTACTATTATTAAAACATTATAATTCACAATAAACCACTCCAGTTGTACAAGGCATATTATGTAATTAATAAGTAAAATGCCACAAAAAAACAATTAAAAACAAAAACCTATCCGAATGTTGAATGGTTAGTATTCAATGTTTGCATTTACTAAACCACTTTATATGGTTTGGCCAAACTTTGGACCATGATTTGTAGTATGATTAGGGTCCATTCAAGGCTCATGAATTTTTTTTGCTCCAAGAGAAAATTTCAAAAAAATTCAAGAGCCTTTAATGGACCCTAAACTTACTAAAAATCATGGTCTGGCCAAAGCATTAAAAGTGGTTTAGTAAATGCAAACGATTGATACTAACCATTCAATTTTACCTTGGGGTGGTTTTGGTATCTAACTTTGGTTCTCATATCTAACCCAGGTAACCCCTAGAAAAAATTTCAAAAAAATTCAACAGCCTTGAAAGCATTAAAAAAGGTATAGTAATTGCAAACATTGAATACTAACCATTCAATTTTAGGGTGGAGTGGTTTTGGTCATATCTAACTATCTTAGCTCCAAGGTAAAATTTCAAAAAAAATCATAAGCCTTGTATGGACCCTAATCTTACTAAAAACCATGGTCAAAGTCTGGCCAAAGCATTAAAAGTGGATACGTAAATGCAAACATTGAATACTAACCATTCAATTTTAGGTTGTGGTGGCTTTGGTCATATCAAGCCCTGTTAGCTCCAAGAGAAAATTTCAAAAAAATTCATGATCCTTGAATGGACTCTAATCTTACTAAAAATCATGGTCCAAAGTCTAACCAAAGCATTAAAAGTGATTTAATAAATGCAAACCTTTGATACTAACCATTCAATTTTACCTTGGGGTGGTTTGGTCATATCTAACCCTGTTATCTCCAAGAGAATATTTCAAAAAAATGAATGAGCCTTGAATGGACCCTAATCTTACTAAAAATCATGGTCCAAAGGGTTTTTACCTATTTTAATGCTAGTGTTTTCCGTTGAAATAATTTCAACAATCTCATAAAGACCAAGCCATTCGGGATCTAATTTTTGTTTTTCTCATTTTTAAGGAGTACAAGATCACCTTGTTTAAGAATTAAAGGATTTATGTTCTGGTCATAATAGATGTTTGATTTTTCTTTAGCTTGAATTAAATTATCTTGTGCAGTAGCAAATGAGTTTTACAGTCTATATTTAAGGTCTTGACAATAGTCATCTAAATTATAAATAGGTTCTGACTCTTTTGATATTGAACATGGAATGTTAGGTTTAAAACCAAATACTAATTCGTATGGCATATAATTTGTAGAGCTATGTGGAGTAGTATTGTAACTAAATATAAGGTAGGGTAACCACATATCCCAATTTGAAGCATTCGTTTGCGCAAAATTTCTCAAATACTCTCCTAACATCTTATGAAATCTTTCTAACGCGCCATTCGTTTGAGGATGACAAGGTGTGGTAGATAATTTTTTTATTCTAAGGAGTTTACAAATATTTTTAAGATGGCTCATAAACTCAGTTCCCTTATCAGTAAGTAGTTCATCAGAAATGTCATAACCACAAATAAATTTTTCTACGAATGTTTGAGCTATACTGTTTCAGCCTCATGATTATATAATGGATATGCCACGGAAAATTTGAAAATAAATATATTGTTGTTAAGTGACGGACCATTACCATGTCCAACTATATCAAGAAACACTGTTTGAAATGATTTGGTGACACATGGAAGTCATTTATTAGTTGTTGTATTTCTGATTCATAGTGACATATTTTATTGAGTTAGTGATTATGTTGATTTAAACTAGGAAGAATATTTTCGTATTCACCTAAAGGAAAAGTTTGACTCGTTGGATACTCGGTTAAATTATTTTGTCCATCGATTTCGATCGGCGTGTTTAAATTTTTAATGTTTGTATTTAAAGTTTCATTTTCAATTTTGTTTAAATTTTCAGGTGATTTTAATGTTTTATTTAATTTTCAAAATTTTTAGATGTGGATCGGGGCCCTACTAGGACTTTCGACTACGATTTTCGACGACGGTCGTTTTCCTATAGTAGGCAAAGGAAGAAAAAGGAAAACAATATTATAAATTTACGATTGTTTACCTTTTTCTTCCTTTGTCTACTATAGGAAAACGACCGTCGTCGAAAATCGTTGTCGAAAGTCATAGTAGGGCCCCAAGTTACTACATTACAATTGGATAATTTTATGCGGCTCAACGTGTCGACGTTTTTTATTACATTTCAAGGCTTATGTCTTATAGAAAAGTCATAATCTCTAAGACAAAGTCATAATCTCTAAGAATTTTGTTGTCGGAAAGGTCTAGTATGAATTGGTGGTGAATTTGATAGAGTATAGAGGTTAGTATATCTCCGTCTAAATAAAATACATCATTGAACTCCGATCATCGGATAAATTCTCAATTTCCATAATCTTTTTGAACTGAATTTGCAATGACGACAGAAGGCAATACTTCTTGTGGAGTTCAAATAAATACATAATCATTGGGTAGATTTATGGTTAATGTGATAATTTATTCACAGCGAGGAGGAATTTCGAAATTTTCCAAAGCCTCTATTTCTATATTAGGTAAGAGAATTAATGAAAATGTTTCTGATTTGAGAGGAATTTCCACCGATAAATTTTGGAAATTTGTTTAATTGAAAAATTATCATCCACTATTTGAAATGTTTTTTCCAATATTATTTCCATTTGTTAATTGAAGTTGCCCGTCACATTCAGCTAGGGTTTCAATCATTTCATTTGGAATTCTTTTAGTTTGCATCGGGCATTTGGATAAACTGTGGTTTCACTGAAAATAACACATTTTTTTTATTTTGCAAACATCAGCTGCTGTGTCTACTATAAAAGGTAAATTTTAGGTACTTGTTTATTAAGCAAGTTTTTCAATTTGTGATATTATTTAATTCAACTTCAGGAGCGGGTTTGTGTTCAATTTTTAATTTCGAATTTGAATCTATGAATTATCCTGTTGAACATTTTGAGTAGAATGAAAGACATTCTGAAGATTTCGGGCTTTCGAAGGAGTGCCTCTGTCTCGCCTCGAAAGTTCGCCGACATTTCCCGTGGTTGTAAGAACTTGCACAGGTGTATTATTATTGATTTTATTGTTATTGGTCTTAACAGAATCACTACGCTTTTTAAGGAAACAATCTTATATTTTATGTCCTATCCTTTTGCAGTTAGCGCAATGTACATGAAACGAATTAATGGTTCTACTAAAGGTGTGTATCAACTATTATTATTTCCACCTTTATTATGAGACAGATTATTTCTACGAAAGCAAGATTCAGTGCTATACCCTAAATATTTACAGTTCTGATAATATTTTAGATTATTCAATGATCGGTACGAATTATTAATAATGTGACTATGAGACAGTTTCGATGTGTGTTCAATAGCGAGCTCTTCCTCTGTAGGTCTGTTAATGGCGTCAGAAAGTGGTTTGAAACGACAGGCTTACCCTATAATTTTGATAGAATTAACTAAGCCCTCTTGGAAACTTATAAGTGCAATATTTTCGTTTAAATTTCGAATTACGCCTCTAATCGAGTAGCATAGTTCTTTACATCTTCGTTTTCCCTTGCCTTATACAAGTAATTTCGAGTTGAAGATGTTCAATTGATTTTGTTTCAGTAAATTCAGCTTCCAACAATTTTTTTAAATTTTCTAGAGTCTTATATTTAGATAGATAGTAAGCGTTTCCATCTAGTTTTAATTTAATTAATTGAAGGAATTGTGGATTGTCTTGTTGACCAAGCCCAGTATGGATTAGTTCACAAGCAGTAATAAATTTGTGCAAATGGTTTGGATTTCCCTCAAAATTTCGAACTAATTTCAATACGTATTTACTGTCAAATGCCGCCATGTTTTCTATGATTGGATTTTGGCTATTTTAAATTTCGATATTTGGATCAGTAATTTGGAATCCTATAATGGTCGACTTTAATTTGGGATCTGAATGACTGGTAGATGATTCTGGAGAAATTATTTCAGTTTTAATTGAAGGAATATCGATAGGAAGCGATTCGGTAGATTTTTGAAGGTAGGTATACTTATGTCATCACCTGGTTATGGTTACGTATATATCAATACGTATACTGGTTGTAGTAGTGAAGCTGCGTTATATACTGGCTACATCATCTTATTTTTAGAATCCATTGTTGGTATATTTATACATATATGTTCATCAAACTTGATTGTAAAATTCAATTTCTCATTTGAGACAAATTTCTAATTTCTTATTAAACAATGTTTTGACTGTTATTAAGATTAAAACTTTTAACCGATTTTAATTAATTTTCTTTAGATTTTAATTTTCATTCTAACTTAAAACGAAACATGACCGCAAACGAAATCTATGGATGGTGGCCAATTTAAAACTAAAACAATTACACTAAAAAAATTGGAAATCGTTGGCAAATAATGGTTTCTTCGTACAAGTTTAGATTCTCAACTAAGTGTTTGGTTGACTCTAATTGTTAAGAAACTTGGACTTTATTCTGTAATTCCGCCCTTAGTAATAATTAGGAAACAATTTATTGACCCTCATGATTTACCTAATTACAGGTGATATTTTCAGTGGTTTCTCTTGCACTTTCGAATAGCTTAGCCACTCTGCTGTATTTACTGTTCATGGGAATTCTTTTCTAAAGTCTGTGGCACTTTTCCGGGACTTTTTTTAAAACTTCTACTGCATTCCCAATGTAAGAGATATCATATTCTGATAAATTAGACAATAAAGTAATATCTTTTTGGTCGGGGAAGTAAATTTCTGCAAGAGTTTACGTTTTTTTTTATTGTATTGAGCAATATTGTGATTTCAGTAGATTTTTAACAATTTCCGTGAGATGTTCATATATATCGTCCAAATCTCCATGTAGGTTAGAATAACTGCTGTAAGGTTCGGGAGTTAATTGCACTCTATTATTTTTTACAGAAATTATATTAAATATATTGGTATACGTCAGACCCCGGGAACATCTCTGTGCATTGGTCAATCTTCAATACCGTAAACTACTAATTAACATGATAAATTTCATTAGAATTCCAATATTTCATATATGATTTACAAAGTTTCACACTCAAAAATAATAGGTTTGTTGCCATGTACTTAAATTTAATTCTTTAAGTTTTAATTTCAGTGTATGATTTTTTTTATAGATTATAAAATTATTATTTTAACAATTTTTGGACTAACAAACGACGATGATTTTATCAAATATAACCCTATCGATCCAGAGCTCGACGATGTTTTTAAAATCGATGAAAGTTATTCATCCACCTCTGAACAATCATTGACATCAACCACCTAAAAAAATAAGATTCTTATAGAGTATACAAATTGTGCGCTTCATTGAAAAAAAAATAAAATACACAAAAATAGTACAAAGATTTCCCAGACTCCTGTACAACTTTTATGTTTAATTCTAAAGATCTAAAAAAATGCATCTCCACCTAGTTTTCATCTATCCAAATGTTTGTTCTATTGCTATTCGAGCCTTTTATATAGGTGATTAATTTTATTTGTCCATCATTCAACCTTTGTTGTATCGTGTATATAGAGCAATGATTGCGATGTGTTATAAGGAAGTTGGTATTTTCTATCGCAGAGCAAAAATATCTTTGTCCTGGATATTTTTTAATTTATAAATTTCACTATTTCTCAACACTCTCTGGTGATGTACTGATCCTGGCTATCGAGCGCAAATGTTAAGAATGACAAGCAGGGCATTTTATTTTAACATGGGTGCAATCAATAACACCTACTGCTTTATTAAAAATAAATCAAACATAATTATTTTTTGTAGCAAGTTTAAATGAAAATGAAATTTCAACTAATCGGAAAAAAAATCTGAATAAGTTCGTAGTTCAATTTTTCTTAGTTACGCTACATAACATCGGTCATCCATGAATATAAACAAACAATTAATATTTTTGACATTTCAAGAAATTGAAAAAATGTATCTTTAACTAGAAGATTGGCCTTATAATATGCGTAAAGTGAATGACGAAGAATATAAAGAAGGTGTATTAAAAACATTATGGCACCATACTGTTAAGCACATTCAGCAAACTCACTATAAGCAGTTCCATAAAATTATTGGTCCTTACAAAGGGGTGGCCGTTCAAAAGGCAAGAGATGCGCGAAATTACAAACGAAAAGATTTACAAGGTATAGCTAGTAAACGTAAACAAAGTTCAGTAGCATTAACGTTAACTGAGCTCCAACAAATTTTGCAAAAGTTTATTGAAGAAACTCCTGACGGGCTACAGAAGAAATGTTTTCACATTCTGTCAGTGGAATTGACTTGGATAGGTAAGGAAAGACTGGAAGACATATAATTCATTTTTGAGAAAACTGCGCATGGGGAGACAAAAATACCACTGATAGCAAATGGTTAGTTTCCAATAATGAAAATGAAAATATCTGCCCAGTTAGGTTATTCAAATACATGTTGTCTTAACGAACGCCCAAAAACAAAACAAATCGCCTTTTCCTGACGGTAAACAAAGATTGGGATAAATATGAAAATAGTTATTGGTACAAAAATGTACCTTTAGGAGAAAACGAAATAAGAAAATGGACAAAAACTGCAGCAGAAAGCATTGGAATCGACACTAAAAAAGTTAAAAGTTCAAGTTATAATTTCAGTTATCGCACGTAGGTATTAGTCCTCAAGGAACCACTAAACTTACTGGACATAATGGGGCTGCTTTCCTGCAACCTTATTTGCCAACCATCATGAGAACCTTCTCAAAAATTTGAGAGCAAATTTTAATGGAAGTAAACCAAGAAATCCATTTACTGAAAATTCTCAAATTTATTGTAATTTTCTTCTGCGGGATACAGAATTATTTTTTATAGCAATGAAAATTTTGATTATATCTGTGATTTTTGAACGAACATAATCCAATTAACTTATCAAAAGCTTGTTTTAATATTTGTACATTTTTTTATTACTGCCGATTCGTCCGCTTCAGGTCTAACAAAAGAAAAAGAAATCTCAAGAATTCAACGCAGAAGAGTTTTCACTTTTTGGGGTAGCTATCAAAATAAGTCAATTAATCAATTGGAATGAATCTACTTACCTTCTTCAGAAGGCGGCGAATAAATCAATAAGAATGAAATAAGCTTCGGTTTGGAACCTTGCTACTAATACTTCAAATAAGTATCCTGGCAAGGTGGCTTATTTTCTGTCTCTTTCTAGCAAACAAATCTAAATCGATTGTCAAAATTTGTTTGGTATACCTAGTAACATTGGTGTTTATAGTCAAGTTGGAATAGAGTATGATAACAATAAGACTCACAAAAACTATATATTTTTAAATTTTTTAAGGATAACCAAATTTATTTTATTAAATTCTAAATACAAATTATAAAACAAGTTGTTTCTTTAAATTTCTACACATGATCACAAAATTTACAAGTGTTTGTTTGTAAATATTAGTTGATTTTCCTTTATGATATATGGTAAAACGCGATGGTCATTATTTTGAAATTTGTCAGTTTATCATTGTCCCTTTAATTTCCCACATCTGTGGTCTAATTCTGTAAAAACAAGATAATGTACGAAAAAACGAAACATTGAAAAAGTTTACACAAAAAAAATTTACAAAATTTCTATCTTATTTAGGTTAAAAGGTATTCTATAAAACAAAGTAGTCAGCGTGTAAAGTTTTTCTTGCTGAATAATTTTATCGTGTCTAAATCCACTTTGACGTTTTGTTAGTGTTTCGTTTCATAATATAATATAAAGAGTAACAAGGACAAACGTGGTTTTTTCTGTTCGGCCCTAGCCCGCCTTCTTCGTGAAATTTTAGTTTTAAATTTTAAAGTTTTATCCGTGAAAACGAACTACACAAGATAAATTGTATGTGTAGTTTATTGACGTTTAATATCTTACCGATTTTTTAATTTATCTTGGTGTAAAGTTATAGAATACCATTTTGGTATGAAAACGTGTAAAGTACTCGTTTTCGCGGTTTTCACGTTATCTTATTCGTTATAGAATTAGGCTACTGCAAGCCATCATGTAATATGCGACAAACAGCAATCACTTTTATTCTTGTCTTCATTTACAAAAAAATTTGATCTACAGTGGCCCTATTCTGGTTTTCCCCGGGAATTGGGAATTGGGAAAAAATATTTCAAAAATTCCCAACTACAATAATTCCCAACTTTTTATTCCATTTTTCCCCAAAGTGTATTCTGCCAAATTGGGAAAAATTTCCCCTGTAAAATTTCAGCAGTACAAATTTTTATCACTAAATTACAATTTGCTTTTAATTTATTATTATAAATAAAAATAAAATTTGAAAAACAGAAAAATTGAATAAAATGTATTTAATGTATCACGATTAATTTGTCTTTTGGATGATGACGAACAAAACCGGCGCTATAATTTAAGCATTAGGCATAATTATTTGCGGGATACATCAAACCCCTTCGAGATTCAAGAGGCGGAGTTTATTAATAAATATAGGATGCCCTAGCATTTGGTTTTGGCATTAAAAGAGAAATTGATTTTTATGGAGGTGTCAACTATACCAAAAGAAATTCGCGTTCTAGTTAAGCTGAGCTTCTTGGCTCAAGGTTAACTGCTATACACGTTTCATGAACGTTATTTACACACAAACTAATTAAGCTTTGTTTCTGTATGTACATATATTATCAGATACTTTCCAAAAGAGAGTGGATATGAATTACCTAAATTTCAGATTCTATGAAAAGTTTAATCTTGCCGGCGTAATCGGTTGTATCAATTGTACCCACGTCTCGCTGTTCAGACGAGCAACTAGAGTCGAACATGTATACCATAATTGGCATTCCTATCATTCAAAGAATGTCCAATTCGTAAGAACACAGGTTTCATTACGTAAATTATTTGTTATATACGAGTATTCAAGATTCAAATTATTATAGATTTTCGATTCTAATTTAAAAAATTTAAATGTTATTGCTTCATATCATCTTCAAATCATTGAAATTACTTTTTATTTCGATTCTGAAACATAAAAATCAAAATTCCCATCTAATTCCCCAAAAAATAAACGTCAAAACCGCAGTAATAAGGAATTATTATTTCCCATTGAAAAAAATTCCCAATAGCCAGAATTCACTTTGGGAAAAAATAATTCCAAACTACTAGAAAAAAGTCAAAAATTCCCAATTCCCGGGAAAAACCAGAATAGGGCCACAGCTCTGCTCGATTTTTCCCCTCCTTTTTTTCGTTTGGTTGACAAGGCTGTCAAGATAAGTACGTACAATAAATTGGAACGGCTTGAATTACTTATTTAAGATGTGGTCAAGTTTGGAAATCCGCCTAAGGCCAAAATTTATAATTTATCTAATTTCCAAATATAATTCTAAATAGACAAAACTTATAAACTCTAATTTTCTGCACCGCCTCCAATCTAAATTCGAATTAATTTACAGTGAAATTTAAATACCTAAAATGCAAAAATTTTTGCTAAATCTTACAAGCCGAAATTTGAAATTTTCATTTTAAATACTTTTGATGTTTAGAAGTGTCATAGGATTTTTAGAAAATTGGAATTGTATTTTATTTATTTATTTATGTGTTTCCTTTTATTTTTCATAAGATGGATAACTGAAGATTGGTGTTTCCAGACTCCACCAAAGGGATATTGTAAAGATTGGTTCACTAGAGCGGATTTACGTGAATACGCTTCTTGGAATGTTAATGAAATTATATTTGCTGATGCCCCAGAGTATTTACTACTCCGGGCAAAAAATACCGGGAAATTTGAATTTAAATTTTTCTACTACTTTGAGGAGATGTAATGAATGTATAAGAATAAATAAAGATTTTTTGATTTATAAACAAATTCCGTGTATTTTTTGCCCAAGATAGTATGTTAATAAGCAATTTTTGAAGAATCGTCGCTTTGGGACAACATTAAGGTATTTACCTTAGGTATTTCCATCTGTAAGGGGATAATAGATGATTGGATTTTGTTATTTTGCGTAATTTTATTGTTTTAAAAATTAAATTTCATTATTTTTGACTGTTTCAAGAAAAACAGTGTGGCAAAATTTCTTTTTAAAGTTTTTAAATATATTTTATAAAATAATTTATTTTTTATTAATTTTAGTATGATTACTTTATAACTTAGTTTCTTATAGCACAATTTTTATAATAAATCTAATTTACTTAATTGATTTTTTAAATAATATATAAATAACAAAATAGAGCACGAGCAGGTATCTCATAAACTAATGAACTATAGCATCTTCACAATTAATTGTTCATCCACTACAACTTATGATTTAATATGAATTTGGAATTTTTTAAGCGCATTGGCTGTAACATCGCCTAAATAATTATCGTATAAATAAATCACGCACATCGAATTACATTAGATTGGCTTATTCTGGGCAGATATCGTTACCTCTTCCGACAAATCAGAACTACGATACGATCAAAATCATTCTCCGCCACCATCCTAATTTTTTTTAAGTTTACCGTTCAAGCTTTTAATTCAAAAGTGCAAATTAGAATTAACATAAAGTGGACGTGTTTCATGTGCATGACCACACCGCACACGGAGTATATAAACGTCAATAAAACCAACCAACAACTTCTAAAGCTATAGATATGTTGAAAGATGTTGGTCAAGCTATTCAATTTTTCTTTCCATTTCACTAATTTAGATTTTTGTGACTTTAAATATTTCCATTGTGTATCCAGTAGAGCCATTTGAACTTCACTCGAAGTTTAAGGGTTTTTACTTTGTAAAATCGACTCAATTTGTTAATGATAAGTTTTTCATTAAATCGCATTAATATAAAATATGATTTGCTGTCCCCCTATACAAGAGGGATAATTTATAATTTTTGTGAGGTACGCTCATTAAATTAAATCCACCGGTTAAAACCCCGGCAATAAGGATATAAGGATACGCTTTTATAACATGTGCCATTGTGTGAGCATTTTCTAAAAATTTTCTAAAAACACATACATACATTATTTAGAGACTGTTCGGCTAGTGGATTTAATGTCCTTTGAAAGCTGAACAGTATCCCTATTTATACACGGCTACAGGTCCGTCTTTTAATTGGCCATCTGCATACTGCATAGCTCCATGCTCGCCTGTACTAACATGAACGATGGGTCGCCCCATGAGTTCTACATTCCAACAGAGGGTCATAGATGTTTTCAATTAAATCACCGATTGTAATCGGGAGATGAAAAGTCCCTTTCGTATCCCGCCTCTGTTGGGATTCGAACCCGGTACCTCCCGATCCAAACGTCACAGCTTTAACCACTGCGCGCTATTTGCTCGGTAAGGGTTAGTATTAACTGTTTTAGCTTTTAACATATCTTCTTTTACTTCTCCTAATAAATTTTACGTAAACTAGCGAACAAATTTGTGGTGATGCTTTATGCTTATTCCTCTTCCTATAACAATAATCTATTTCATCATTGTTGAAATTCCAATTCATGCCTTTCTAAAGAAGCTACGTGACTAAATCTGTTTATTGTATTTAAATTTTGTCTGCATTTCGCTATCAGACTTATCAACTGTTCAGACTTATCAACTGAGTTTTGCAACGAATTGAGTTTTACGTAAATTTATAACGATATCCGATTTTTTTTAAATTTCCAAGAATTTTTAAATTGGCTATTATTTTTACAAACCAATAATTGGAATTCCGAATTTCAGATAAATTTACATTTCCGAATTTATACATTTTAGTTATAAATTTCGACGCACTTTTTAATGAATATTTTCAATTTTTAATTTTACAATTTAAATTTAACTTCTAGTCTATCTATTTTTAAATGTAATCATTAAATTAAAGGTTACATAAATTCATTATGAAAATTATTTTCAATGGCATGGTTGATTTTGAATGGAATTTGAAAAAAATATTTTGTAATTATTCAGAGAAGATTATGTTAATCCACTTATCGTTCAATTTTCATTTTAAAATTAATTCTTTTACTACAAATACAAAATTTTGTATTTAAGATATTTATTTGCTATAAACAGCATACTAATCACCTATTTTTGTAGTGAGCCTCAATTAATTACTGTATATGTACATATAGCCGAATGAAATAACATTTAGATATACGATGAAAATACTAAATTTTTTAATGATGTGTGTAAGAGGCAGTATAACATGTTAAAAGTTAAAACACATTATATGTTCACGATATTTATTCGCTGCCAATATGCAACATTTGTACGGTGTTCATAAGTTTTATTATACCAATAAATTTACCAAAACCCGTGTGTTAGTACTACACAAAAAGGCTTAAAATGTCTAATAAACCACGAAAGAATATATATGGTATCCCCCATTCATAAATTAAGACACTAATCTTTATTTCTCGTTACAACAATAACACACATACACAATGACATACATACATTTGTATATACGTATATATAAATATATATGTATTTGTTCGTTTCGGTTTAGGAAATAAAAAAAATCTAAAAAGCACAAACATAAAAAATATTTTATCCATTTAAATCTACAAGAAAATACATTAACTAACATTAATAATTTATCTCGCATATCGTGATTTAAATTTTTATTTTATGCTGAAATTAAAGCTTTGAGTGCTAACCCCGTACAATACAAAATCAATGTTGTATATTATTTTTCATGTAACGAGAGAAAGATAACTTCTTATCTGCATGATTTATACACCATCAGAGATATGTAGTGAAAGGTATCAACTTTACTTTTATAAAAAAAAAGGAATAAATAAATGATATTTCCTTAAATTTATATACAGATTTTACAACAACAACAGCAGCAAGTAAAAAGGATTCGATAAATTATCAAAAACAAATAATAAAGCTAAAATAATAAACTTGAAAATGCAATATTTCTCGTCCTTTTACAAAAAGGATGATTTTTTGTTTTTTATTATTATCTTTTGTGCTGTGCAAGATTTCACATTGACAAATTATATTTTTTAACCTTTCCCAAGAAAATAAAAACCTTTTCACAAGAAATATTCGTTTTGGTATTGTCGTGAAAAGAAATCAAATCAATTCCGTGTTTACGGCTGAAAATAATATTTCGATTATTCTGAATTTTTTATTAATAAGTGCCATTGTTGTTGTATCCACTCTGCTTTCAACCATATATAGTACATACGAATATGTACATACTATGGAAAATAATTTTGATTAGAATAAAAGCACAACAAAATCATATAAAAATGATAGCATAAAAATATAAATGTGGAAAGCTTTAAGGCAAAAGTAAAAAACTTATCTTTATGGCAATAAATTTTTGTTGTTCCTTTTTTTGTTACAGGTAATAAAGAAAATTAATGTATCTCTTATAATAGTGATCGATATAAATTTTATTGCCTAAAATATTTCGGAAATATGTATGTATGTGTATTTGACAGATATGTAACCCTAGACAATACATTTTTGATTAGAATGTTTTTTTCTGGAAATGGATGGATGAGGGGTAAGCATATTTTTTGAGTTTATTGTTTATCGAGGATACGGTCAAATTTTACTTTAGAAGGATATAGGTACACACATACAGGTACATATTTTGTCAAACACAATTCTTTTATTTAATTAACTCAGATAAATTTATAAACTTTAAATTAACATATTTTGTTGTCGGGTAAATATATTTCCAAGGCACGAAAAATAACCATAAATCAGAAGTGTATAGTATAATGAAGGCTAATTAATCAAGCCATATTTTATGTCAAGGCTGAATATTTATGGTAATAGTATTTTTTGCAAATATGGTATGTAGTTCTTGAAAATTGTAATTATATGTTTCAATAACACTTTACGTTGAAATAATAATAAAGGCAAACATACCATGGACTTGATTTTACAAGCTATTACATATTTGTAAATGAGTACAATAGCAATTATCAACTCTATACCACTTTACAATAATAAGCAGCTCTTTTAGGGAAACCAAGTCACACATAATTATCAAATGTGGCCAAATTCCATCAAAATGAGCTCTGCATAAGGTTGGACAGACTAATTTTAATCTTTGGAGAAAATGAAATATTTTTCTTGATCTTATAGATTTTATTGGGATGCATGTATTTTTTCTCGGATGAGAGTCTAGAATATCTTTTAAGTCATTGGAAATTATTCAATTTAACTTAAAATAAAGGAAAACGCCCCTAAAAAACAGGGATGGGCATTTACTCGTCATCTATTATTTAGACAACGTAGATATCGTAGACAACGTAGACTATTCGTAAGTATGGCGTTACTTGAGCCAGATATTTAGCTGATAGTGGAGCCACCAAATATTAGTGTAAATTTAGTATAGTGCTCTGTATTACCTCTATATGTGGACTGTACTCAAACTAATGGCGTTTAGAATTTATAAAAGACGTGCAAACCGAATTATCGAAGACACGTCATATTTAGCACGCATAGTTCCAAAATTCAACACTAATATTTGGTGGCCCCATTGCATTGTCAGCAAAACATCTAGCTCAAGTTACGCCATACCAGATTTCCTTAAGTTTAATGCGATCGGATGGCGTCAGTTTTATAATCCCTTTCGATGCATTTTAATTAAAATATTTTCATAATCTATCTCTAGAAATTCAGAATCACATTTGAAGCTCAATACATAACTGCGGAAGTGAGTCGAGAAATTTGTGTGAGTAAGAAAATTTTGTGTGATGAAAAAGGAGGAGCATGTGTCAAAATGGCGTACTTTGATTGGTAGAGAGTGAAGTGTGATTATTTTTTCGACTCTCTCCCACAGTTATGTACTGATCTTGAATGTTCACAAAATTTTTGTTTTTAAAATTCTGACATTAATGCCAACTATAGGGAAGGTAAAAGAAAGTAAACCAGTCAAATTAATACACTTGAATTTTGTGTTAAATGTGTCTAAAAAAATTAGGATTTTTTTAAGACAAACATCACAAAGTTTGTCCTAAATCCTAAAAATGTTTACATGTGCAAGTGAGAAGTATATTCGGATAAACCTATAAATCTAATAATTTAACCGATTATATGAATTTCGTATAACTTATGTATGTCAATTAAATAAATTTCCTAAATTTATTGGGAAATCCCTCGGAAGCTAACACCATAGTGACGTATATTTCAAGATGTCATTTGGTCTAATGTTTCCGAAAAAAATGTATGGGGTTTATGACAACCAAGTTTGGGAAAATCCTAGGCAGCTAACAAGCATCATAATGCTGAATATTCCAATATGTCATTATGGGTCTAAGCTAACCGAAAAATATTTCAATTTTGAAAAACACGAGATTGGAAGGTTTAGGACACCAAATTAGATATGATCACGTATTTCGATTGAATGACTTTTCCGAATTGTTGCCCTTCTAATCCCCTACTTTTTTCAAAACTAAATTAATTTTCGGATAATTAGAACCAATGACGTTGTGGTATGTATGTCATAATGGTGCTATTTTTAAAAATTGGTGGGAACCAACAAGAATTCCGCGCTCAATGTTGCAAAGTTTGGAAATGATTTTTGTGGCTTGACCAGACAGATTTAAGATAAATTTCACATACGAGTACGTGTCAAATTATTATTTGTCCTACTGCTTATCTGAATTGCTAGTAACTAACAGCTTCACATCCTCTTAAATTTAAATAGCATAACATACATCATCTTCTAGCAATAATTAATTTTTAAGGCAGCATCCGATATTTTATCGCATTTGGCAACCGAGAAATATCTTAAAGTAGCACCTAATTTAGCCAAATCATAGTCCAAAATTCATTATATTCGAACAATCAGATACGCTTAATTCACGCAGACCAACACAAAAGGTTAGCAAGTGTTTTCGGCCAATATGTGTGATTTGATTAATGCATCGCCTTAAGTAAACGCGAAAACCAATTGCGAAGCCGAGCAATTACGATCGCCGAGCAGTCTCCTATTTATAATTTCAACATGCAATAATATCGTAAGTTGTTGACGTTGTCTTAATTGTCGACATTGATAAAAAATATTGCCAAGCCCATCCCTGCCGATTCTAAAGATAACCACATACTCTCGTATACATATTTGGAGTACTTTACTACATATTTATATTACACCATTTAGAAGCTACGTAAACGATTTCGTTTTACACGATTTTTAAAAAAATTGTTCCGGTGATTTTGGAGATGTCATTGAATAACTTAGACCAACCAGTATCTTATTGTGGTCAAAGGGGCTAAATTCTGGTGAACTTTACGAATTTTCATAGTAAATGTCTCAGATTTTTCATACCCATCTCTGTGATCGGCGGTACAAAATTTTAAAAATCAATCAAAATCAAAAACTTTTAAATTCCATAAATAAATAGAAAAGTGGATCAGATTTAAGCCTGTTTGATCACAAAAATCCTAGTTGGTCTAAACTATTCCAAAATATACATGAGTACCCGTGGACATCTCTAGGATAGGCAATAAAAATTATTAATTTTTGTTTAAAATCACAATACTTCAAAATTCTGTGAAAATCTAACCGCTTAATCTAATTTAATTCCTATGGACGCAAAGGTGGCACTTGGTCTAAGTTAACCGAATATGTACTCGAGAGCATGTGATTATCTCTAGAATCGGCAGCATAAAATTTGCAAAACACCTCAAATTCAAATTTCCGTATAAATAAAATTCCAATTGGAAACATTTATAAATTTTACAGTGTAATTTTTTTTAGTAATTACTTCATTGTCATTTTAAAAATTGGAAAGATATTTGAGCGGTGCTTTTTGAAGTCTAAAAATTGGTATACTTTTTCAGCTCCAGTGAGGGAAACCCAAGTTTCAAAATTAATTTTACTTTGAATTGTGTATACTTTATTGTAGCTTCATAGACAACTTTACCATAAACTTTGTATCCCTCCCGATACGCATTGTAATGTATGTACGAATGAAAGAGTTGACGAAGATTTTAGAGGTTTATAATTGAATCAAACGTCCATAAATATACTGGCTGGATATTAATTGCTCGATTCTCATTTAATAATAGATAACTTACTTATTTTTCTAATTAATTTATAAATGTAAAAAAAATGTACAAATTAGCTTGATTTTATTGCCCGAACAACAAATCAGATTCACGGCAAAAGTTTTGCTGGAGATTCAATTCCCATCTATATTTGTATCTGTGACATCAATTTCACTAATCAATTTTAATAATCAAAATAAATGCCCTGCATGTAGATAGCATTCTTCAAATGGTCAAAGAAAAGTAACAGATAAAAACAAATTACAGATATTTCATTACATGGTAAAATACCATGTGTATCTGTGTTATCTGGCAAAATAATTCGTTCACACCATTTTATGTATCATACATCTTTATACATCTATACGGAAAAATTAAATGCCATTAAATTTCCAAATAATTAAGTTTTGCTTAATTTTTTTCGTTCAAACAATAATAAAAATATGTAATTTTCAAAAGATAGAAATTAATTTTTAAAAATAAATCACAAAAACTTTACATTTAAAATCAATCATCAATTTTATCATTCAGTTTGAATTTCATAGCCGGGTAAACCTGTTTTAACGTTCTCTCCAATAACGATTCCTCGATTTAGCCAGCATCATAAACTAACTGATTTAAAAAAAAAAAAATTTTATCTAACATTTTAAATTTGGTTTCTAATGTTGTTGTACATATTACTATATTGCTGCTGTTGTATTACTATCGGAGTTTTTGTACTACTTGTTTAAAAGGTGTACTACCATACTACTCTATTGAAAAATGTACTACGCTTTTGACTGCTGTAGTACGAATTTTGCTGTGATAATACTTTTCCGTTTCGTTTATTTAAAACCAAGATTTGTCGGATTATGAATTTGTATCAAAAATACAAAATGTCTAAACATTTCTGGCCTTGAACTATCATACAGAATTATTAAACCCACAATCTCTTGCAAACATTAATTTCCTGATTCCCGAGTCTTCTGAAAAAACCATTAATATAGAAAACCGGGACAAGGAATTTTAATTAATTGTTCGAGTATCCATTAGAACATAGATTTAAAAAGTGTAGGAATTGTGTCTTTAAGGCAAATAACTAAGCTAATTAAACACGAACATAAAAATTAATAAATTGTATTTAAATATAACTTTGACATTTTAATGTAAATTATTAATTTTTTTGTAATTAGAAAATATATCTAATAACCTGTTTTAGAGTATCGAAATTTAATTCATATAAAGTTGATATCTGCAGATAGTAAGTTCTATTAACAAACAAGAGGCAATTTGTAAAATTTCAAAGTAAAGCTAACTTTTTTAAGTTTTAACAAATTGATTTATTTTTCATTTGACAACTGTAGTTAAAAAATATTACACTAGCAAGTCGATTACAGAACTTATTTAATTTTAATGAAGAGTTTCAAAAACACTTATTATTATTTTATAGTAACAATATAACTTTTTATAACATGTACATTTAAACGAAAAGTTTATGTAAATTTAAATAATTTAGTATCACAATTAGAAATTTATTTAAAAAATTATTGTGAACGAAATTTTGAAAATTACTAAAATGTATCATAAAATCTATCTAACTTTAGAGCTATTTTCTTTGATAACTTAAAATCGTCAAAAATTCAGTTAACGCAATATTCGCGCTTTAAAGTACTAAAAAAATTATTTTAGCCCAATTTTGTGTGTATCATTTTTTTAGTAAGAAAAGAACTCCTTTCAATATTTTGAGTACCATACATGTCACTGGTCACAACTCAGTTTGTTATTTAGACTTTGTATTATGTGTATCGATATTTTCATCAGTTTGGATTATGTAAACGTATGAAATACACATTGGAATTAGAATCTTCAATTAAATTAACTGTAAATAAGTATCTTAGGCCTCCATTAATTGTTGTCTAATATAAAATGGTGTACAATATCTTAACAACATCTCGGGTAGCGATGGGTTTTTTTACACTTTTTTATATACTTCTATTTAATATAATTCACAAATATTAAAATAAAATAAAAATCCTAAATCTCAAACTTGCCAAACGCTCATATGTTAAAACACATGAAAACTAACCTGCGTCCGCGCCAGACATTTTTTTTTGTGTTTTACTTTAACACGTCGACTAATCGATATTTTACTTGTTTATAAAATTCTATTTACCATAATTTATGAATAGTAATAAAAAAAATGATTTCTCGATACCAATGATAGTCGACCACAATTTTATTAGATTTACTCTTTTAGTTTTAAATTTTAGCACACTGAACTTAGTTTTGCATTCTTTATTTTGTTTGAACTGTCTCAAAATGGAAACCAAAATTTGAAATCTTTAGTGTCAACAATATTCTCAATTCTATATAAGAGTTTTTAGATTCAAAATTTGTTAACTACTTCTTCGAAGGTAAAAAACCATCTTATTTAAATAAAACTAAATTTCTATTTTTATATTTAAATTTTTATAATTCCCTTTTCCCAGATAATTATTTTATTTTTATTTTTAAAGTATATTACTTTTATAACTGAAGAAGGAATGCATTTCCGAAATCGATTTATACATAAAACTAAAATAATTACCACAAAAGAAATAAAAAATAAAAATTTAGTTTTATTAAAATAAAATTAAAGCGATAAAAGACACAAAAATGTGGATATCCTTAACATAAATAAATGGTATCTCCTAGGTATTCCAATCAAATTTATTAAATTTCAAATTTTAAATTTAAGTTCATGTTTTATAAAAAAAAAATCGACAACATAAAACAACTGAAACCATAAATGCAATGGTTCTACTTCTAAACTCCAATTCCAACTGAATGAAATTAAAATTTTCTGTATTCCTAATTTAAATTTTTTGTTTTTCTAGATTTCAGTATCTGGAAATTCTTCTCTACCATATATGGCGAATATAGGGGTTTCCATGTTCCTGGAGCCTTATTTCGTGGCGGCATGCATTTTTATTTCATCTGTGATGCATTCCATTCATAGGTCCCTGTAAAGTTCTTCATTTCTTGTGTACCACGGAGCATTTACGATGCACCTTGTTTTGAAACGTCTGTATCATTTTGGCGTTTGTTTGTTTGGTACATCCCCTGAGTTGGATACCGTAGGTCCATATCGGCTTTAGTATTTGCCGATAAAGCAGCAGCTTATTGTGAATTGTAAGCTCAGGGCCTCTATGTATTAAGTTCTTTTTTTTTCCTTTTTGACATGCTCTCTCTACTTAAGCTTGGCATCAAGGATCATGCCAAGATATTCATCTGTGTTGGCATATGGCATCTGTCGTGAGTTACTTTCTATCGTTAGATGGTAAGCGTTTTGATATGTAAAGTTAATATGCGTGGGTCTCGTCTCATTAAGCTTGATTCGACCACATTTGGTCCAGTTACAATCCGCATTGGTAATCTTCTGGAGTTTGCTCGTTGCATCGGTAACATTATTTCCAATCGCCATAATTGCTGTGTCATCTGCAAAGATGGCTTTTATTCCTTGATGTGTGGTTGGTAAATAATGCCTTGTATTTTGTATATAGTAAATACTGGATTAGTGCTAAGACACTCCCCTGCGGGACACAGGCAAAGATTTTCTTTAGTTCGAAGTATTAATCCTCATATTTCACATGAACATGTATATTGGATAAGTAACATCTTAGTATGGTATAGAATTGCCTCGGCAGATCTCTATGCAGCTTTTATTCCAGACCACTGTACCAAGCTTTATCGAATGCGATTGAGCATACATGTTTACCTTTAATTTCTTTATTTCTAATCAATATTCCATACAAATGGAATTTTTTTTTTTGACTTTTGAAAACATTTGTTGTACAACTTAATGCACAACATAATAAAATTAGAAATAAGTACATGGGGCAAGTAAAAATTATATTAATGTATTATTTAATGATTGGTTGACATACAAAAATGTATCACAAACATAAATAATCGTAAAAATCTTGTAACTTTATTTTACGACCTTATAAAAGTTCAATGCTTTGTTTAATGAACATTACATAAAAACCAATGACGAATTACTTTATAGGTATTTGTGCTCAGAATTCAATAAAATCGTCTAAAAAGTTCCATTTACAAACAAAACCAAAATTGTAAGGCTAGATCATACGATTGCATCAGCGATTGTGATCCCACCCGTCTCCATCTTATTTCCCGACAGTCTTATGATATGTGACCCGTTTTGTCACATGCTCAACACCTGACGCTATTGTCACCTTCCTTAAATTTTAATGCTGACCGCTCGATGTTCGTTCTTATTTTCATCTCCACTCATCGCACTAAAAGTGACGGGTTTATGATGGTGCAGTCTAGTTTATTAACGCACAAGTAACGATCTTGGCGAATGTCGCTTTAGGCAATAATATCACTGCTTTAGGTGCCCCCGGAACCCGTAATTGGGTGCAACTATGGGAGACGTATTTGCATGTGCCAAATGTACTAGCCCCTCGGCTGCTGAGGAATAATCCTGGAGAGTTTCTCCGATCTTTAGAGATCCACTCTTCAATTCTTTACGAATACAGTGACTTCATTACATCGTTGTAGTAATATCGATCATATTCCGGAATGGTCTGTATTGTTGTATTGTCTCAGCCGATTCAACGTTAAGAGCGACTATTAATGTGGATACACGGTTTTCTTCGTTCCACCCATTTTGCCTTACTGCCGTTTCGAACTGAAATCTAAAAACTGCAAAATTTGTTGATCCATCGAATACTGGTGTCTTAATTTTTATCGCGTGTCCTGGCTGACGTACTTGCGGCGATGCTAAGTTTACTTTTATGTATAGAAGTTCTTTTTCGAAGCCCAGAATTTTCTCCTCCAGCTCTTGAAATTCTGTGTGCAATTTCTGATCATCCTGTTGAACCGTTTAGTGGATTTGGTCTAGTTTTCTTAGAATTCACATTTCTTTGAATTGCTCGTCTATTTTATTATTGTTCTCGCCCGATGGTATTTCTTGATTTAACCGATCCACTTTCTGATTTAATTGATTGTTCCATTCTTATCATTACCGCCATTAAAACTTCGCCATATCGAAACTTCCAGATTGTACCGGTATAATTTCCGCTACTGCTTCTTTATCTTTTCCTCTTTTATCCTCTTCTGTTTCGTCCGCCGAAATAATTGAGTCATCGAAATTGTAACTGGCCAGATCAATACCATCATACACCATGGCCTTACGTAATCGTTGTTTCAATTCGTTTTTATGACCGGCCGTTGAAAAACCACACCGCTTCTTCTTTAATTCGGAAATTTTAAACTAGTCGAGAATCATTTCTTTATTGACAACACCACCGCTGCCACCAATTGTTACGTTTTAGCCTTGTCAAACAATGTTCCATCACTGGATTGTGAATAAAACAAACAATTTAATTTTTTTTTTTCACAATAATTACTTTATTACACTTTAATCACACGGTATACTTTAACACTTTACCTTCTTTTCCGTTTTAGTACTAGTAGCAAAATCTTGGTTAAAATTCAACTAACTAACCGCTACCATTTCATCTCGTAATTATATCACATTATTATAACCTTTTAGAATATTACACAATATTCGAGTGTCTCGATTAAACCAGAATAGTCTAGACACATCTAATCTACTATAGTTTACATCCACAAAGCACCAACCAACCAACTTTACCTCAGATACCAAATTTAAAGAAGTAAAGACATTTCCACTAAGAGCATAACTCTGGATGTCTTCTAAATGTTGCCAAACTGCGCTTCTTGTGGGAACGGAGCACAAAATTCTCTCAATCAATTCCGCCTAACTAACACGACTATTCTCATCATCATGACGTGACATTTGACAAAACTTCTTTAAGTATTTCATCATTATCACGTATTACTTCTTGGTCAATGTTTAAATAACCCAAAAAATTATTTTGATGATTTCCATATTAATAAGAAAAACGAAAATGAGACTATGAAAATAACAAAGTACGAGCCCTATCATATTTTACAACTGCGCCGTTGAAATTGTGTCTTCTTCTGTATTTAAACTTACGGTGTCTCAAACAAAACCACATTTATGAAAACTTTTGGTGGTTGATTCTGATTTTATTTTTTCACCGAATCTATAAAAAAATATATCCCATCTAAAATATTTATTCGTTGATGCAGAATCCATTACCGACAGCAGTTTCTGAGGAATCAATTTTCTAGTCTTTAGTGATATTTAAAATTGCCGATGAATTAGGAGGGAAATACGCCAATTTGATGTTAGAATAAGAATTTCTGGAATAACAAAAAGTGGCATTGTCTAAAAACAATAAAAATTTCCTGCCCTCTACGACCATTTCATTGTTTAAATCTCGCAAAATTTGCTCAAAAATTATGGGGGTCATCCACGCTTTCTTATTGGCGAAATATTTTATGGCCAATGATTATATGTCAATCTTTTTAAATGCTATTGGTTTGTTAGCATTATCCCTAACGATTGGGTGTTTAGCAATTCCGTTCATAAAAACTCCAAAGCATTTCTCTCCTTTGAGCGCCATCGTCTTATCTGGAAGGGCTCTAAAAAATCGACCTGTTTCGGCGATATTGGCAATATTTCCGACAGAGTAATCCTTGATGATTTGTTTGAGTATTACTATTTGGCAAACGAAATGGTCATTGTCTCAGGATCAACATCGTTAGCTTCCCTTATGGGTGTTTAAAGCAATTCAACCAGTCTGTGGAAGCTTTAAAGCCATGTAGAGGAGGACCAAAACTTTGAGCAATGTTTTTGGCTCTCGTTGCGCAGAACCATTCATAAACAAATTCATCTATTTTGTCATACTTATACATCTGTTGTTTTAAATTAATTTTTCTGGCTAGCAAGTACATAGTTAAATATCGATGTTTAATATCCGATGCAATCTTTATTGCATCGTAATTTTGTGATTTCTCACATTTAAAATGCACAAATGATACATCTGCTACCTTTGAACTAGTTTCCTTCATTTGAATGACCTTGTATTTTTGTTTATGGGAAAAACGTTTAGTTTTTCTCATCCAACGGATTCGATCCTGGGCTTGATCTTCATAGTGTCTTAGACAACTTGAAGAAGTCAAGTTTTTCTCTACACCGTCGGGCCATCATTGCCTGCAACGACCTCTGCGCCTACCATATGGTGGCGCCTCTTTCAGAGATCGCTGCACACAATTCGTTCCTTATTTATAAGCAACTATTTTTCTTTAACAATACATAATTTTATAGTGGTATAATTATTTAAAACAAAATCAGTATACAAAACATTACAGTGTACAATATTTAAACAGCGACATCAGCGTCATAAAGTACAACTAATACACATTTAATTTATTTGAAGTCATCTGTTAAAATACCTGCAATTTCAAATAATTTTTAAAGCTTTATTTAAATTAATTGATTTAATTAATAAAAGATACAAGAGGGACATGCCTTACGAATCTCCCGAGTGCTCGCGAAACATTTAGAAAGATCTTGTTTTTGAAGTTATAATTTTTAGGTGATTTTTGTGATTATGTAAATCGAGTAAAATTTCAAAACCAAGCAGTGTTTATGTGTATGTTTGTTTCAAAGATAAGCCTGAACGAGAGACGGCCATTCAAAAGATAAATTACTATAACTGGAAGGAATACACAATGAAAGTCACAGTATGTATTTCATTCCATTCTTAACTATAACGATATCGATGAATCAAATTGATGGTGGGGAATCCTGAGGGTTTGTTTGTGCGTTTAATAAATATTCCAACAAAATCGGATCCAGGACAGCTATCCCCGCGGCTGTAGTAACAGTAACTACGAACAAGTGTGCTATGTAATTCAATTATATCTTTCAGGCTGCCCAACCAACCCCCGATCCATACGCAAAACGTATTTATGAAGAGCTTGAAAATGATCTGGATGCTAAACGAATACGTAAACCGCTCGTTGAATTGAATTGGACATATCTCAGATCCAGAACAATTAGACTTAAACAAGATGAGATGAATGGCGTATTGAAAACATTTGGCGAACGACGCGTGGAAGTGAAAACTTTTGATGCAGCCATATAGACGAGCAAACAAAAAAATATGATGGCCTATCTTGCAAATTTCTACCAATTATGGGCTCACGAAATATTGACGTGTATCGTAATAAATGCGAATCTACAAGAGATTTCCACTTGTAAGGAGCGTAAGGTGAAAAGGTCATTGGTTTTCGTGTTGCAACATATTCCTTCGGTTCAATAGAAGTTGAAGCACCCGATGAGCTAAAAATGTTTTGTGGACGAATGAAAACACTTATGGAAGTATTTGTACAAGAATTAAATTTAAAGGCTTTCAATCCCGACAATCACACGGGACATTTTCGTCAGATTACGTACGATAAAAGCCGCGTACGATTTTTAATAATAAAAACGGAATGCTGATAGATATAGTAAATATAGTTTTATTGATTTATTGCTTTATTATTATGAACTATTGGATACATTGCATATTTATTTGTGCTTGATGATGTACACACACATCACTTTTAAAGTATATCACTTTTCTATCACTTTTAAATGTAGATAAGTCACAGAAACACAAATTAATTCTCCCAATCCAGCAAGCTTCCATAACCTAAAAACTAATTAAATCATCATTTTAAAAAATATGTTAAATTATTATTTGAATATAATAAGATAAAATATAAAATATAAATAAAATTAATAATTTAATTTTGTCAACTTACTAGTTACTCTATGTATAAATCACTATTATGTATAAATTTCAAAGTTTTGACAGAAGTTTGCACTATTAAAAATTTTTTTTAATAGTGCAAGACAACAGTTTTTTTTTTTTTTTTTTTTTTTTAATAAAAAAGACAACAGTTAAATTATTTCAAAAAAATCGTAAGGGATGCTGACAAAATTTTCGGTTGACGTATTGACGTATATGTATTAGTAATATGTGACTGTGTCACTGTCATTCTACATAATCGTACCAATTATGTTGGCATTCCTAGATATTCCAGAGCAGACCACAAACTCTTGATTGATCGAGTCATAGGCCTGCCGGAAATCCAATAACCTGATGTACATATAGGGATGGAAGTCTCGTAATATTTAAACAGAATCATCCGCAGCGAAAAGACTTGATCAGTAACTGATGTTCTCCGCTAGAGGAGTGCTTCTATCTATTCTATAACTTGTATGCTGTGCAAAGGAGAACTATACCGCAATAATTCGCACACTTCAAGCAGTCTCTCTTCTTCGCGGCCATTAACCATTCGTTAGGCATTACTTCGGTTCGCCATACTAACCGAATAAGGTTGAAAAGACAATTCCACAAAGTATCCTCTCCGAATATCAAGAGCTCCGAATTAATGATGTCCATCCCAGGTGAGCGGTTTCGTTTTACTCTCTGCATGACCCTAGTGAATTCCTCATGGGATGTACCCTCAATGCAAATCTTCACAATCTGCATTTGAGGTGACTCAGCAATAGTCGTACGATGAACAGCAAGCAGGTCGATAAAGTTTCCATTGCCCAAACTGCGCTCATTGCTAAGATGTTTTACTTTCGGCCTTCCACCATTCTTGCTTCTTCCGCCTACAAACTTGATTAGCTGCCCTCCTAGTAAGGGCAGCCTTGTTTTTCCTCGCGATTGTAAGACGTTGTTGTACTTCATTAAGGGCTATATTTTGTTGCTCGACTGCATGGCGATATTACTCAAACCGTAGTTGAATGTACTAAACCTAAACAGGAAATATGATTCAAAACCAAAATATGTATACAGGAATTTGAAATAAATGTAAACGAAAATTATTTTCTATAAAATTGCTGCAATATTGTTCTAAATTATTATTGGTTTTGAAATGAAGTAAATGTGTACCTACGATACGAGTACATACATATTATATTTTTATTCATAATAAGTACAGCCATAATCTATATTGTCTTGTAAACGGGTTGTGCAGTAAATGTTCTATTAGAACATTTTTAACATCTACTTACCATCTACACTTATCCGATTTGTAAAGTTTGGAGTGTGGTGACCCCTTTTCATTTTACTCCACGCAATTTAAAGCTGAAATAAAATTGTATTTAATATCAAATGAAATATTAATAACCTACAAGCGAATCTACTTATACGCCATAATCGTAATATATCCTTAAAAATAAAACTATACTATACTTGTATATACACATCCCATTTATTCACTTTTCATTTTCACTTTATTTCCCGAAATTTTCATTTTATTTTGTTTTCTTGTTCAAAGATTCATCTCATACGTATGCATGACTCAACAACCTTTATTGCCACAAAAATGAAAAAATTGGGTATTTTTCATTCCTTTTAGTTTGCCAAAAAACGAAAAAAAAATTCATTTTGGGAAAAAATTTGTACAATTTTTCGTTTTCATCAGATTCTTCTTTATCATTTTTGTATACATACATACATTTTTCATGTGATTACGTAGCGAGAATTTTCCTTTTTTTCCTCTATATACTCGTACTTTGTTATTTTCATAGTCTCATTTTCGTTTTTCTTGGAGGATTGTTCTTAGATTTGTCTGGATTTTTTTTTTAATATAAAAAGGATGAATATACATAGTAAACTCGTAGTGGAAAAAGTAAAGTTAAAAGCTTATATAAAATGTACATCCTGAGTAAAATAATGTAAAAAAAACGAAAACCTTAAAAAAACCAATTTCTTAAAGTTGGATGGAAAATTATTTAAATACAAAACATGTACTGTGTGAATGAAAAATAAAAAATGAAAATCGCTTCGATTTAACATTCAGTTGATATTTTTTTGTCGACATCGAAAATGTATATAAATGGAAATTGAAGATTGAAAAAAAATAAAAATGGAATCATAACATTATTACTACAATCAAAATGTAAAATAGTTTTTTGATTGAAATTAATATGATTACTATTGCTATTGTTATTATTATTGAAATTTTTAGTACGTTTTTGGAAATTTTTATTTAGTTTAGTATTTCGCGAAATGCGGTATTTACATAAATATGCATTACACAACTGAGTTTTTTTAGGGGTGGAAAAATATCAAGAATGGGAAATTTTTTATCTATGAGAATACATAGCAGCATACACGTATAATTGGCAGTAATGATAACATTTACAAGGTGAATGTACGATATATAGTGCATTTATTGATCTAGAGCTTATGTAAACATTTATATACATACATACTTTATTTATTTATTCAAATGGTGTCGATGATGATCGAAAAATTTGATACGAGCCCACACCATTAGAGTACGTGGACACAAATCGCTTGGTAATGAATTTAAAACCCAACGTTTATTTTTATTATACATTTTGCACCTTTTTTGAATACATAAACTAAAATATAAAAAATAAAAAATCGCACGTCACGTCTACATATTCCAATACATACACCATTCACGTTCGAAAGGGTTAAATGAAATATTTTTTTCTATACTTTCGGATAAAAATAACAATGTCATTTATTTTCTAAATTTTTGATAAGAGTAATATATTTTTGGGGATTTTTGTGTCGTTCCTTTTTAGATTTTCGAAAAAAAAAAAAAAAAAAAGTGTTAGCATTTTGATTAGTGAAATGATTTGACAAAAATGCATATAAAGAGATGAAGAGTCGCTCAATCATTATTTATAATAATATATCATATTTTTATTTTTTATAAATATGTAAATATTTATTACAATACACTTTGCATATATACATATTATGAATATCATAAATCAAAATTATACGATATGAATGGAATATATTTGGTATGGAAATTCAGGCTTCTATTATGTTTTATGCTTCTATATATAAAAGGGGGTTAGAATAAATTAATGTATTTACATACGTATACATATATCAATGGTTTTGGAAATTAGAGCAATATTACTACTAGTTATACACTTAAAAGCCATTATTATAATACCGATTGTGTTAATTGTTATCAGTACACCATTAGAAAAGAACACTGAAAAATATGGGCGTTAAGATTAACGTGTCCACTATTAGCATTCTTACTCTTTTTACAAACCCCCACGATTGAAAGTGTAAACATGAAGGTGACAATGTTATCAGTTTTGACTGCACGAAATATTTTTAAAGAACTAGCAATGGTAAAGCAGTCTAAAGAAAGGACCTCTAGTTATTATTTCGATATTAACATTCAACTGGAACATGTTTTGTATACATACATGTTTTTAACATCTTGTTTGATTTTTAATTTTTTGTTTTAATTATTCCCTGTATATCAATATCAATCAATGTAAATGCCAAATCAATAAAGCCCCCACCCCCAATCGCACGGGCTATCATAATGATATCTTAGTGAATTTCAACTGTATCTGGCGATGCGGGATTTTCACTCTGTAAAAACATTGTTCAAAGTGTTTTCCAATAAACATTCAGAGTTCTTTGCCGTTCTTCAGAAACTGTCATAACGGCTTGTTTTATGCAGTCTATTATGGTGAATTTTTTACAGGTCTCGGTTACTGTAAGCGCTTCCATTGCATCTAGAATAGGCTGGCACGTTCGCTTAATGTAGTACGACTTAAACGTTGCTATGAAAGTGGTTGGATCAAACACGTTGTATTGTGAGGTAAAAATACAACTTCAATATTTGGGTGAGTCAAATCGATGGATGGCTGGGTGCGCCAAGGGTTCACCAATCAACAAAGCTTTAAACGGGAGACCTTTGTCCTCGTGGTACTTACGTAGTTCAGGGACAAACAAACTTTTGAACCATTCTGTAAACATTTCTGCTGTCATCCAAGCGTTGTTAATGGATCTCCAGTTCACTAGCAATTTATTTAAATCAATCAGTGATGCATTCTTTCACTGCCTTGAACCCTCCACCGCTATTCTCAGATTTTGAGATATAGGTTCGGCCAGGCATTCTCTTTCAAAAGAGACAATTTTCGTTTGCGTTGAAAATTCGTATGTTATGTAAAGCGTGTCTACCTAAAAAGCCAGTTAGCCATCCCATGATTGCCGAAAAGAGAATTCTCTGGTTGTTAGTTATCTGGGCCGATGTACCAGGCTCCTGTTCTTTTATTTGATTGTAAGAGAAATTTTAAGCCTTTTCCATTTTAACTTTCTCTCTAAGATACCACAATTTTTAGTGTTGGCTATTTATGAAATTTCACGAAATCATTGTTCATTGGGTCGCGCAAGTATTTGGATTAGCAGAAATATTAATGAAATGGAAATGTATGTACAATATGATGGCATACTATAAGAGTTCATGAGCCATGTCTACGATTATCTGTTAATGGTCATCTAATGCAAAATGACATTTTCAAGAAAGTAAATGTTGCTATATGCTACAACATATTTGAATGAGTAAAACTATTTAAATTTAAAATGATGACCGCCTAACAAACAATTTGAATATTTCAGAAAAAATAAATAAATATTCAGTAGCTTTTTAACTGAATTTAGCTAAGTTGTATTTTACTGTATTCGGCTCTAAAATTGATTTATTTTAAAAATTTCCTTAATTTAAAAATATAATATGAGTATAAAATGTGGTAAGGTTTTTCATTACTAATTGATATGCAATTTATATTTTTTGTCATAAAATTAATAGATTCAGTCCACTCGTAAAAGTGAAATTTAGTGCAGACGAAAAGAATTTCAGCCAATAGTTACACCATTTAAGTCTATTCCAATCAAGCGAAGTTTTAACCCCAATAACATATTTTAAGACGATGTACGAGTACATATTTGAACCATTTTTCATTTATACGGACCAGGGTGGTCATTCTGTGGTGCTATCTCACACATTTAATTCACAGTTGGAGACTTTTTTTGGCGATATTCTAGTAATGGGAAAAGTCAACCCAACAAATTCAACCCTGCGAAATGAATTTTGGGGTATTTTGTTGTTTAATTATAACCTCAAATCACAGATATGAACATTTTTTATCGAATGCTTTTCATGGTAGTGAAGTCACTATGGAAATAATTTTTTTAATAAAACTTAATTTTATTTTTTGATTTTCGAATTAAATATTCAAAAACTTTAAATTAAAATTAAATTTTATTAAATAAATTTAAATAAATTCTTTCTTTTCTGTGAAAATATTATTTTATTAATTTTATTTCTCTATATACATAAAACCAAATTATGGCTGATTGGTTCCATAATTTCGTTTTTTTTGACAAAATATAATCAAAATATTGAAAATCTTATTAAAAGCGAGGAAATTATAAACGCAGAAAAAAAACCAAAAATATGTGTAAAACTGGCCTTTTTCGAGCATATTTGCGGTTTTTAACAAGATTTTCATTATTCTTGGACTATTTTTGCAGAAAAAAAACCAAACATATGTGTAAAACTGGCCTTTTTCGAGCATATTTGCTGGTAAATAAAAATTTTCATTATTTTTGAACTATTTTTGCAGAAAAAAACCCAAAAATATGTGTAAAACTGGCCTTTTTCGAGCATATTTGCTGGTTTTTAACAAGATTTTCATTATTCTTGGACTATTTTTGCAGAAAAAAAACCAAACATATGTGTAAAACTGGCCTTTTTCGAGCATATTTGCTGGTAAATAAAGATTTTCATTATTTTTGGACTATTTTTGCAGAAAAAAAACCAAACATATGTGTAAAACTGGCCTTTTTCAAGCATATTTGCTGGTAAATAAAGATTTTCATTATTTTTGGACTATTTTTGCAGAAAAAAACCCAAAAATATGTGTAAAAACTGGCCTTTTTCGAGCATATTTGCTCGTTTTTAACAAGATTTTTATTATTTTTGGACTATTTTTGCAGAAAAAAACCCAAAAATATGTGTAAAACTGGCCTTTTTCGAGCATATTTGCTGGTTTTTAACAAGATTTTCATTATTTTTGCAAAAAAAAACCAAAAATATGTGTTAAACTGGCCATTTTCGAGTATATTTGCTCGGTTTTTTACACATTTCACCATTTCACTTATTTAAATTTAAATAAAAAGAAAGAAAGCTGTATAAAAAATATTTGGGACAAACACAATCTCTCCCTGTGAAAATAATTTCATTTATGATTGTTTTTGTTTATCAACTTGGCATTATATATACATATTCATTCATATTATACATTCCCCCTCGTCAATCCCATTTACAATTCATTATTGATGTTTTTTACTATTGGTTGTGGCAAAAATAAACAAGAAAAATATTTAGTTCAAACCCATTTTTGTAATGGTTTAGGAATCAACTAAATATCACGTATATTTTAGTTCATCCATTTTTAATTAGATGTCGTAAGTGGCAAAAAAACAATTTTTTCATGGAATATTTTTTAATTTGCGATAGCGGAGATTTCAAATTTTCAAACACTATTTCAAATTTTATTTTAGACGCATTTTTTGGCATTTAAATATCAACATTCATTTTGATTTTTGTTCTAGGTAAAGTAGAGCCTTAAGTAAAAGTAAGTAAAACACTGTATTTGTTGTATAAAATATATTTATATATATATATATATATATATATATATATATATATATATATATATATATATATATATATATATATATACATATATATATATATATATATATATATATATATATATATATATATATATATATATATATATATATATATACATATATATATATATATATATATATATATATATATATATATATATAAAATATATATACATATATATATATATATATATATATATATATATATATATATATATGTATATATATATATATATATATATAAAATAAAATTACCGCACTTATATGAAAACAATTATGGCGAAAAAATACTTTTAAATAAGATAAAATTTAAAATAGGCAAATGTATTTGTGTAATGACGTCACAAAACTATGTGCGAATGTTCCTTATTTGCTTATTTGATACTTGTCTGTTAATTCACCCCAATTATTTTTAAATTTTATTCAAAATATTATAAATTAATTATGAAATTTATATTTCAAGTGTATTTGTTAATAAAAAACACACATTTATTTATTAAACATTAATTTGTTAGTGACAAATTATTTTATTTATATTTAAATTATATTTATATATATATATATATATATATATATATATATATATATATGTATATATATATATATATATATATATAAATATAATTTAAATATAAATAAAATAATTTGTCACTAACAAATTAATGTTTAATAAATAAATGTGTGTTTTTTATTAACAAATACACTTGAAATATAAATTTCATAATTAATTTATAATATTTTGAATAAAATTTAAAAATAATTGGGGTGAATTAACAGACAAGTATCAAATAAGCAAATAAGGAACATTCGCACATAGTTTTGTGACGTCATTACACAAATACATTTGCCTATTTTAAATTTTATCTTATTTAAAAGTATTTTTTCGCCATAATTGTTTTCATATAAGTGCGGTAATTTTATTTTATATATATATATATATATATATATATATATATATATATATATATATATATATATATATATATATATGTATATATATATATATATATATATATATATATATATATATATATATATATATATATATATATATATATATATATATATATATGTATATATATATATATATATATATATATATATATATATATATATATATATATATATGTATATATATATTATATATATATATATATATATATATATATATATATATATATATATAAATATATTTTATACAACAAATACAGTGTTTTACTTACTTTTACTTAAGGCTCTACTTTACCTAGAACAAAAATCAAAATGAATGTTGATATTTAAATGCCAAAAAATGCGTCTAAAATAAAATTTGAAATAGTGTTTGAAAATTTGAAATCTCCGCTATCGCAAATTAAAAAATATTCCATGAAAAAATTGTTTTTTTGCCACTTACGACATCTAATTAAAAATGGATGAACTAAAAAATACGTGATATTTAGTTGATTCCTAAACCATTACAAAAATGGGTTTGAACTAAATATTTTTCTTGTTTATTTTTGCCACAACCAATAGTAAAAAACATCAATAATGAATTGTAAATGGGATTGACGAGGGGGAATGTATAATATGAATGAATATGTATATATAATGCCAAGTTGATAAACAAAAACAATCATAAATGAAATTATTTTCACAGGGAGAGATTGTGTTTGTCCCAAATATTTTTTATACAGCTTTCTTTCTTTTTATTTAAATTTAAATAAGTGAAATGGTGAAATGTGTAAAAAACCGAGCAAATATACTCGAAAATGGCCAGTTTAACACATATTTTTGGTTTTTTTTTTGCAAAAATAATGAAAATCTTGTTAAAAACCAGCAAATATGCTCGAAAAAGGCCAGTTTTACACATATTTTTGGGTTTTTTTCTGCAAAAATAGTCCAAAAATAATAAAAATCTTGTTAAAAACGAGCAAATATGCTCGAAAAAGGCCAGTTTTTACACATATTTTTGGTTTTTTTTTTTGCAAAAATAGTCCAAAAATAATGAAAATTTTTATTTACCAGCAAATATGCTCGATAAAGGCCAGTTTTACACATATGTTTGGTTTTTTTTTCTGCAAAAATAGTCCAAAAATAATGAAAATCTTTATTTACCAGCAAATATGCTTGAAAAAGGCCAGTTTTACACATATGTTTGGTTTTTTTTCTGCAAAAATAGTCCAAAAATAATGAAAATCTTTATTTACCAGCAAATATGCTCGAAAAAGGCCAGTTTTACACATATGTTTGGTTTTTTTTCTGCAAAAATAGTCCAAGAATAATGAAAATCTTGTTAAAAACCAGCAAATATGCTCGAAAAAGGCCAGTTTTACACATATTTTTGGGTTTTTTTCTGCAAAAATAGTTCAAAAATAATGAAAATTTTTATTTACCAGCAAATATGCTCGAAAAAGGCCAGTTTTACACATATGTTTGGTTTTTTTTCTGCAAAAATAGTCCAAGAATAATGAAAATCTTGTTAAAAACCGCAAATATGCTCGAAAAAGGCCAGTTTTACACATATTTTTGGTTTTTTTTCTGCGTTTATAATTTCCTCGCTTTTAATAAGATTTTCAATATTTTGATTATATTTTGTCAAAAAAAACGAAATTATGGAACCAATCAGCCATAATTTGGTTTTATGTATATAGAGAAATAAAATTAATAAAATAATATTTTCACAGAAAAGAAAGAATTTATTTAAATTTATTTAATAAAATTTAATTTTAATTTAAAGTTTTTGAATATTTAATTCGAAAATCAAAAATAAAATTAAGTTTTATTAAAAAAATTATTTCCATAGTGACTTCACTACCATGAATAGCATTCGATAAAAAATGTTCATATCTGTGATTTGAGGTTATAATTAAACAACAAAATACCCCAAAATTCATTTCGCAGGGTTGAATTTGTTGGGTTGACTTTTCCCATTACTAGAATATCGCCAAAAAAAGTCTCCAACTGTGAATTAAATGTGTGAGATAGCACCACAGAATGACCACCCTGGTCCGTATAAATGAAAAATGGTTCAAATATGTACTCGTACATCGTCTTAAAATATGTTATTGGGGTTAAAACTTCGCTTGATTGGAATAGACTTAAATGGTGTAACTATTGGCTGAAATTCTTTTCGTCTGCACTAAATTTCACTTTTACGAGTGGACTGAATCTATTAATTTTATGACAAAAAATATAAATTGCATATCAATTAGTAATGAAAAACCTTACCACATTTTATACTCATATTATATTTTTAAATTAAGGAAATTTTTAAAATAAATCAATTTTAGAGCCGAATACAGTAAAATACAACTTAGCTAAATTCAGTTAAAAAGCTACTGAATATTTATTTATTTTTTCTGAAATATTCAAATTGTTTGTTAGGCGGTCATCATTTTAAATTTAAATAGTTTTACTCATTCAAATATGTTGTAGCATATAGCAACATTTACTTTCTTGAAAATGTCATTTGCATTAGATGACCATTAACAGATAATCGTAGACATGGCTCATGAACTCTTATAGTATGCCATCATATTGTACATACATTTCCATTTCATTAATATTTCTGCTAATCCAAATACTTGCGCGACCCAATGAACAATGATTTCGTGAAATTTCATAAATAGCCAA